>JAVFKF010000001.1:57500000-60000000 GCA_036926295.1 Pachydiplax longipennis
TATATGCAGGAATAAGATTACAACGACATTATCGCTGCTAAAAAAGGAACCACGACCTAATAAAGGTCCACGACCGGGTAGAGAAAATTCTTCATCAGAAGCAACCAAAATAAACGCAATTTTTGCGCAAATAATGATAAATTGTTCTTCTTGTAAATTACGAATGCTGTGAAACCAAAGTCTCAGCTATGAAACCAAAGTTTCAGCTATGAAACCAAAGTTCACTGATAAGGGAAACTTTGGATTACCCATGTTTTCTAATTATTCATACATCCTCACTCCATCATTAGCCCGGGTAATCGAGAGTTCACTGGATTTAAATTCAGTCAAAGATTTAAATGACGGATTAATAGAAATATCCTGAAACAGAAAGAGGACTCCATACTTGTTTCCGACGATCTTTTGAAGCAATGGCGGATGAAGCAATAAGAATTCGAGTCAGGGACTTGTGATTTTTATTGCTCACGTACACGGACAGATTAGGTATGCTCAACTCCCGCCATAGGGTGACGAAAATGCATTCCCAAAGCGATGCGATAAGGAGAGAGATCAATCTTAATTAAAGCTAATCGTTCGGGCTGAAGGTTAAACTCGAAAAATGGAGTGATTTCACCATTATGAGATGAATCTCATCTTAAAAGATATTTAGCGAGGAATTCTTACAAAGCAAGTAAGCAAATAGCAAAATCTTCCATGGGGAATAATATTCTTAAAGAAGAGAATAGTATAATTAAAATGATGTATGGAAGTCATAATCCATTCTCTAAGGGGTTGAAGTAAACATAAAACAAGTTTCGATAAAACCATGAACTCTATGAATATCGGAATCGCGCAAAATGAAGGGGACCAACGTACTTATTTCAACTGACTGAATTTGAGGTAGACTTCCATTCCTGACGCAACCATCCGACTTGAGTTTTATAGGTAAAGGTATTCGTCGTCTCTTATACTGATAAGCATTATTAATTTACTTTTATTAAATAAATAAACTATCAAATTGTGAAATTGATTTATTTTGTTTTATAAATTTATTTTGTGAACTCCGCTGTTCATGAAAACTGTTCATTCTATTTAATCTCACGTTTAAAATGCTATTTCGTGATATCCGAAGTACTTTGCGAGGATATTTTCTCTGCGGAACAATTATTGTTTTGTGCTAATTTATTCGAATAAAACGAATTAAAATATACAGAGAAGGAACAAACCAATAATACATCTCCCGTTAACCGATGTACGTTTTATCTGTTGTTGTGTAAACCGGTTTGCACTGTATTTGTGGTTCCTCTATGATAAAAATAAAATTTATTTAACTTCCGAACCCACGCGAAATTCTCTACATTCCAAATCCCAGATTGAAATTTAAAGTATACAGTACCATATAGAATAGTGAAGAATTACGGCGACTATGGTTTGATCAGTTTATAATCAGGCAGTATCCAGAAAGGTAAGCTAATTGGCTGGCATGGCTAAGGATGCTGGAATGATGATTGGATAGATGGCATCATGCTGAAGAATACGTTCCCATATTTAGCGGTAAGCCATACGCACTCAGTGCAGCATTTGCATTCATTATACGACATATTTCATAAATTACGTATGCTTCTCGTTTTTACGCATTTGTTTTCTTCGTAAAATGATTTCGCTCAGTTTGCTTCCAAAACTTGTGATTTTCCAGATTTTTTACATTAATATTTTTCACTACTCTGAAGACGGTGAGAACTCAGATTTGATTTTTCAGCGGAAAATAATGCAAGAGTTCTGAATTCTCGCATTAATAACTATTATACTGCAGTCATGAAGAATTCGTTTTCACATTAATTATTTTGAAAGCCAATCTTTGTAATGAAAATTTGATCTGGATCGCGAAACATCAAGCACGAAAAGGAGTAAAAATTTAGGTGGTCTGAAAGGATCCAATCGATTGTAATTATTTAACTAAATATGTTATTTTGGTTTCTTTTTCGTTAAATTTTGTTAGCATCTGGTTGATCGAAGAATCTGGATTTCTCTATACGTATTAACAAAAGAGGAAGTCGGCAGTACCAAGGAATACTCATTCGCAGTTTCAATTTTTCTTTGGAGAAGTGCGTATTATTCGGCATCTCAACTCGGCAAACAGCCAGAGGACTACGTGATGGCGCGGAAGAGACGCTCTCATTCTGATGCTTCCTTTGAGATTCCGAACGCTTTCATTAGCACATGGGTTTCTCAAGTCGATTGTTCAGTTGGCGATTCGACCTTGAGATATGGCCTTGCTGACAAAGAAATACTCCATGGAATCGAAATGAAGCCGTCCAATCGGTAGGATGAACTAAGAACTGACGCCTATAACTATTACAGTCAAGGTATCGCAAGACATATGCCGCTAGGTAAAACAGCTGATATGAGAGAATTAGCTACTCTCCGTTAAATTATGCATCTATTCAGCGTTGAAAAAAACTGCGAGTTATGTATCTTTTCACTAATTAAGCCTCGTCTTAGGTATGCATGCAGTGTACGGAACTCTGCTGAAAATTGTAGTGTTTGCGAATCAGAAAAGGCAAGCTAAAGGCAATAGATTTTGAGCGGATTTGTGACGGTGTGCGTTACTCAAGATGCTTCAGGACGCAGGAAGGGAATCTTTAGAATAAAGAAGATACAATCAAAGCCTTAATTTACTAAATATCTTCATAAAGTTTGGCAGATATTATACTTTCTCCTTGTTATATAGGTCGTTCTGATACTGCAAAGAAGATCAGAGAAATAGATGTTAGAACCAGTTTCAAGAATTTATTTTTGCGCGAACCATATGCGAAAGTGATGATTCGGGAATTAGAGTCGTGGTGCATGTACCCCCTGTCACACGCCAACACTCGGCTTACAGTTAAAGTGAACGATTCAAATAAATTTCTAATAGATCTTACGGAAGATGAGATTCTGTGATTCCGGGACAAAAAATTGAAATTTTATTGATATATTTTTGATACGGGGAATTTTCAGAATTAGTAAAGAGCCACGGAAAATATGTTCAGTCGAAAATAAATTCGGATGGAAATGATTCTCTGATGAAGCATTTATAAAACTCAAAACTTAAAGCTTTTCTGAATGGTAAATTTATTCAAGAGAGTCCACGAATCAGTATTACAGTCTGGAATAACCATAATACCTTTCTACGTTTTTGCTACTATTATTAAACTATAAATCTAGTTTACGAATTCTAGATACATTCACTTCTTCAAGCGTTCATCCAGTACAAAGTTACATTGAGCACTTGGAAAAACCTTCAAATCTCTTGTATTTACAGCATGTGGCAAACGAATCATCCAACTCCAATGACTGCTTCCATGTTAACATCGAGGACCTCGTGTCAATCTAAATTGAAACTTGTGACGCTCAGTAATGCAATTTTGGTAAGAGCATGAAATGCCGACGCAGCAGAAGGGTCATAGGTCATCCTCGAGATTGCTTTATGACCACTGGCGATTATGAATCAGCCATTCAAGGATTGTCCTGGAGCAGACCAAGATAAGAAGTAAATCACCTGGAAAGAACTTCGATCTTACAAAGCAATTTTATGTAATCTTTGGAATGATAAAAAGGCTCCCCATATACTTCACAGATGAGGAAGCTTAAAATGATATGCGCCAACAGTAATGAAACGAAGAAAAACAAAAATATCATAATTGTAAATATTTTTATCGCAAAAATGACTATTCCTTAAAGAATATCTTTCACTTTCGATAAACATCTACTTTCAATAAATCGTTATCGAAAGAAGTTCGATTTCGATTTATTCAAACCCAATCGTTGGAAGTTCATATATATAAAGCATAGAAAATGCATGCAAAAAACACCAAGATGGGGAACTTCTCCTTGATCATTACCACAGGTACATTCCTACTTAGAGTTAAGTTGATAGTTGATAAATATAAGTCGTTCGAAGCTTTCAGACTTGTGACGGATTTCCTTGCACAAAATCATTTTTGTTGAATCGAAGTTTAGACTCAAGCCAGGAAAGTTTCTATTTCATGGATTTTACATGGGATTGTCATTTAAATATATGCAACTATACATAGGGTTTCTTATATGACCGGTTAAGATCGTAGCACATATCCACCTGCCCTGCATTACAGAGCGATCCCAATTCCGTAACATTAAAATTCCATGCCTCACAATAACATTCACTTGTACAAGGAAAAAGTTCGCAAAATGGATATTTGTATCGTTCGAAACTACCTTTTGTTCCGACGAAAGACTCACTTCGCTTAATAGTGTACTATATGTAGGAGAATTTTATCCTTATATCAGGCGCTCGCTGAGCCGTGAGGAAAGGGCGTTTTCCGGATGGAAAATTTCCCGGTCGTCGGGATTAAAGTTTCCGAGGTTACTTCGCCTACAGCACTTTAACCTTTCGAGCATTCATCCGTTGACCTATTACCCCTTCCCTAATTCGACATTAACTGACACTTAAGCCAATGATGTCCACAAAGCACGCGTGACCCCGTAGGGAAATTCCGGGACATCCAATAAAGAATTCCTTTAATTTCGCGACCGAGTCACGAAGGGGACCGATTGCACAGGGTTGGCTTGCGAATCGAAAAGTGAGTTGCGGAATTCCTCTTTACGGAGCTAACTTTAATTGAGTGAGAGTTAAACGATGTTACGAAGAGCTGTCCGACGCGCGTTTATCCGCCCGACGGTTAGATCGTGCACTAATGAGATAATCGCTGTGACCGGATCAAGCAATCCCATTACGGATGAAGCAAACCCAGATAATCTGATTATTAAGGACACGACACGGTTAATAACGATTTGCGGGTGCGTGGGTGGCAATTACAGGTCTCTAATCCCCACCTTATGAACTCACCGAAAATTTATCGTGTTGGAATGAATTCACGCTTGTCTGGCGGACCAGTAAAAAAATTAGCGTTAAGTTTAAGAGCACCTTTGATGTAATTATAAGTAGAGCTCCATAACTCCGATGTCCCGTTAACAGGAAACGTCACTTTTAAGAGTAAATATGGATTGACAGGGTAGTACGTTTTAAATCTATATGGAAAGGACTTGCATCATGGAAGGCCCTAATAATAATATTTAGTGCACTTATAAAATAAAAATAAAGGTTAACAGGCTATTTCTGTCCCTTTCCCCGAATACAAGATTTTTAATCTTATTTAAATGCAGGAAGAATCTGTTAAAGTCGAAATAGAACGATTAAGTTTAATAAAAGAATAATTATGACACCATTTTGAATTAAATAATTGGGAAGTATTACTAGCTAAGTATCTAAAATAGGCGGCGCAAATCTTAAGCTCACTTTTATGAAAGGAGCATGAAAAAGCGTCCATTATATTATTTACATTCTTATCACTATAGCACTACATCAATTTCGTAATGAATGGAAGAGAACTAATTAAGGTGTAGATTCTATATTAAAATTTAGCTACTTCATGCATTTACTCAATGAAATACTGTGTATATATTTTGGGACGTTTCATGATGAGAAAAAATAAATCCAACCGTTTTGCGTTGAAACAAAAGTGAGGACAGCAAAGTTTTAAACGGAATTTTTGAAGTTCATTCTCAAGAGCGATAATTAATTTACGAAGGCTGTTTCCGCATGCTTCAACGAGAAACTTTGCTAACAAAAGTATCCTGTCTGGTTCATGAATATCATCATGTAATTTCACGTCAACTAGTAATATAGTTTATTTAGGCGATTGAGCAATAAGGAGCGATGCGCTACGCAAGTGAAAACCGCAGCTTATGAGTATGGCCGAGGCATTGATATGGTGGAGTAACTGCCTACGCAAGGTAGCGTGTTTGTATATTACCTGCGGTTTAGGATCTCCATTTTCATCAAGTTACCACAATCTAATAGAAATAGAGCAAAATGAGATTGTGTCGATGAAATATCTGTAAGATTTTCTGCTGAACTGATTAAAAATAATTAAATTATTAAGCAAATTCTTCTTTCTCAGCCTGAGGAACTGCGAACTACTACTTTTTGATTACAAAAATTACTCTTCTCTCAAAATTAGATTTATTTCGCACTATTAATCGATAAATAAAAAAAAATAATTGTGGAATATAATATTACAATACGCTGACATGATTCATGAATCAAATATTGAATCTTCAATTTGATTTGAAATTTCAGTTTTATGCCAAATGATCTGAGAATGTGCGATAGACAACGGAACATTAAACAACATTCTTAACCGAAAATTTATGCAAATTGCATTAATTGCAGAAGACAAGTTAATCAAGCTAGTCCTAACAAAAAGAGGAATGAGCTTCTTCAGTTTATGGAAAAAAGTAAAATATCCATGAATTAAGTTTATATCTTAACTAGTTCAAGCTATCCAGATTGTCTGATTTATCCATATTTCATCTAAGAGAAAGTAGTCCTTTGAATTGACTTGGATTGATCGTGATCAATACTCATGAATGCAAGAGGAATTAAAAAGGATCACGAATCAAAAACAGAGATTCAAAATACTCTTCGCTCTATTGAGATTCCTATGTTTCATATATGAATAACTATGAAATTGTAAGCAGGTGTTACAGACTCTAGGCCAGTAAATGAATTCGTGTAATCATGGTAATCATTTATTTCAAAATATTATATAACGATATACACTAAAAAGGCATATAAAAAGCGACGGAGATAAGATTGGAGAAAGATAAAGAAGTTATCAAGCTTACTGGTTTCACAGCAATTTAATCGCAAGAAATTGATAAACAGATTGAGTCGCTATCTGTAGTATAAACACCAAAGCGTAATAGATAGAACTCGAGTTTCGATGATTCCTCTTCAAAACTGCGGTGTATATTATCTAGTCTCAATAGTGATTGAGTACAAAATAACCATCGCTCAAAATGATTACGAGCCCCTTCTCTCCTCACCTTGTTTGAGGAGATTTTTGAGTAATTCTGAAGAGATGACGAGCTCTGTGAGGGCCACTGCTGTCAATGAATTCTCAACTCTTGTATTCTATCTGTTAAAAATTGCTTGATCATAGAGTAAAAATGACCTAAATGAAGAAACAAAAGGAAGAGCTCTCTTTGTCCGTAATATTACCATACTTAAAAAATATGAAAAGAAGCAGCAGAAACTCTCAAAAATAGTCCACGAAACCTCATACTGTATCGATGCCTGAGAAAAATGAAGCAAAATAAAGAAATTATTTAAAATAATTTATTTAATTATTTAAAAATAAAGAGCCAAAACAATTCCATTTTGTTTTCTAACGTGCAAGAAATAAGAAGTTACCATATCCCTGTGAAAACACTATCCAACCTAAGAAATGTCTTAAGCGGTTTTCACTGTAGTTTGCCTTTAATAAACCAAATTCCGTTAAAAGTTTCGAATTCGAAACTTAATTCTTTCTCCGCAACTCTCGTTGGAACATTTCCTTAAATTCATCAGAAAATATCTCTCGAATTTTCCGGAACGAATTACGCGGACGCGAGTTACTTCCGAAAATTAAAATGTCAGCATTTCTTCACTCGGAGAGAAGCTTTGAGACATTTTAATGATACAAAAATCATCACAGCGTATTTTCGCCGCTAAACGCGACTGATTTGGAGATGAAAATGCATTAAGGAAGAAAGAATGATTTCGAAGCGAATCCTTTGCATTAAAGAGAAAGATAAGCGTACGGAATAAGTCACACGTTGTCAAAACCACTCTCCTGCGTAATAGACGCTCGATCGGCGTCCGCTTTCCTTCTGCGTCACCATTCGAGACCATTTCTGTCGTATTTCAGTCGCAAAGTCGAAAATTACCCGCTTACGTACGGTCTCGAAGGGAAAAAACGCTTCCCACCGGCGCCTCGCTGAAATAAAAACATCTCTCAGGAATTCCCAGCAGTCATTAGAGAATTTCTGGCAACTTAATGCGAAGGGCGGCGGCGACTCTTTTCATCGTACGACGAATTAAAACGACGCGAAAAAAGAGCGCGAGCAGCGATGATACCTCCATAGAAACACGAGAATCGCATTGTAAATTTACTCCGCGGTCTAGACCCGTTTCGGCGGGAGTTTGTATTTTTGGAAGGGTTTTAGAGGAATGGTAGGGTTAAATAAAAACGAAATCCTCAGTGAGTGTGATGCGACGCCCCAGGAGGAGTCTGAGATGGATATTTATAGCGATAAGAACGGAGGCCAAGGAATAGAAGACCCGACGCGTGTGTTGATCATGAGAATCTGATGGAACAAGTGAGCATCGCGGGGGTGGAGACGATGGCCATGTGAACCAACCACTGCTTTGTCTTCACGGTCCGGAAGGGACGAATTTTCTCTTCTCTTTTCCCACGGTACTTTTCTAGCGGGGGAGACATCGGCGGAGAGAGCACATGCTTGCTCGACGACTTCTCTTCCGAAAGATGCAAGCAGCTGGACCAACGTGGTGGATGGAGGACGCGAAATATGAGTCTCCTTGATATCTTCAGCTGGAATGCCGTATTCGTTCCTCAGCTTCATTCCCAGATGCAGAGAATCTCTAAATTTCAGCTAGACAGGCCGCATTTACTTGTGCTCGATGCTTATAAACTTTCCGGAAAATCTAGATATTGAACCTCTCACTAAAATTATATATATTTAAACTTAAAGAAATTTCCTTGACTTATGGCTACAGATTAAAAAAGTTAATTAATATATGCTTACTGATATACCTTGATCGAAAACTCGGGCTTCGGGTCGTAATTTGAGCAGCAATTTCTCACACGGATAACGAAATAAATTATTCATCGTGATATTTGTAATACTTAATTTTTGAAAAAATGTAAATAACCTTAATGTGAAATAGTAAACAAATTATCAATCTGAAGGATTGTAAATTGTATCATATCCTAGTCTAAAGTTTAATAAAATACTTTAAGAATGTACAAGTTAATTAATTATTTAATGAAGTACTGGAATAAGAAATAAAGGAAAAAAATGTAAATTATCGGCATAATATCTTAGATTAAGTATGCTAGACTTCCGTATCTATCTCGTGATGAAAAGCTAACAAAAATTCCCCATCTCTAAATTCATAGAAAAATTCCATCTTTTAGTCCGGATCTGAACTCTGGGTTCCACAATACCAAACACCCAAACCCCTAGCTTTACGCTCCTGAAGCTGAATCGTCTTCTAATCCACTTGCGAGAAAATTTGAATGAATAAGTCGTACAGTCGCAGGGGTTGGTAAGATTGCTCTCCGTCTGGAACAGCCACAATCGACCGATTATTCGATAATTGAGTTACGTCGAAGTTTACTCGGTTAGAGTGAGGCGATCGAAGGCGATCCGATATGATTTCCGGATAAAATAAGGAATTATTACGGCGATGCAACCAAATATTACTCGTACTCGAGATCGTCAATTCTCGGTCCATCATCGTGAAGGCACAGCCACTCGAAGCACTGCCGGACGTTCACCACTCTGCTTTATCTCGGAAAAACAAATAAGATTTTTGATATTCTATACAAACTTGGGGATGTGGATCTAGGCGGAAAATTCACTGTGTCCGAGGAGACTTTCCGAAGGGCAATTATTCATTAGCAAACAGAACGGACAATAGCAAGCGGTCAAAGGTTCTATTGCATTTTGCTGAAAACTTTCTTTTTCGATTTTTTTAGCTTTCGGCTTCGTTAGTTTACCGAAAAAAATGGTGATGACGGAGTGACGATGAGAATATCTATGAATGAAGCGGAATTGGATAATAAGACAACTTCTTTTCCTCGATCGATTGCAAGAGAACCAAAACATCGGTGCAAGGGAAATCAGTATTGTGTGAAAATTTTCTTCGAAAACTCCACTCGTAGTATTTCGACTATAATGATAGAATTTAACTGTGATCAAGTCATAGCGGAACGTGATTCATTACTGATGCTCAAATTTTTGAGATCGATCTTAGCTTTATTGCAAATTTACTGCTCCCATAACAACGATCCCCGTTATTGTGTGTGTATATATATATATATATATATATATATATATATATATATATATATATATATATATATATATATACACATACATACACACACACGAATCAATACGAGGAAAGGAAACGCGTTATTCCTTAATGGAACCTATAGGTCGGTCTTTCTGTAACACCCGCATCAAATGAGCGCACTTTGAGTTTAGTTCTCTCAGAGTTCGGGAAACTTACCGCTTCCATAAATGATGGTTCTCCACGAATGCTTTTGGCTGCAAGTCGACAATAAGCATATCTCATTAATTATACTTAGACTAGATAAATTCGCTTAATTTTGTGATTATCCTCGATTTTGTATTACAAAAAAGTATGGGAAGGTGATACGTCCTTTCGTGTAATGACAAAATCATTATTTCATTTACCAATCTAATGCTTAAAGATTCACACCATATGTTCAACAATATTAATAAAACCCGGGACGAGCGGAGAGATACAAGTAAGAAACTTTTCGAATAAGTCGAATGTCTTTGATTTAATTCTTAGTTTAATATTCTTGCGAATCATCGTTTACGGATATCAAAAAGTTTATCACGCACATTTTCCGAGCAATTTCATACTAAGTATAATAAAGCTTCTGAGAATCAATCCGTAAACCTTAATGAGGTTTCAACGACCCACGTACGGAATCAAATTTCCGTTGCAGCCTTGAAAGCTGAAATAGATGCAATTTTCCCCTGTTTAAAATAAGGTCATTATATTTTAAACTATTATCTCGATTGGTATATATACTTTAGAATGGGGAGGAAAGAATCTACACATCAGAGGTTGTTAACCCTTCCTTCACAAGACACAAAAAAGATTTTTATGTTTTTTCCGAGAGCAACAAACCGGATTAATTAAATAAGACTGATTCCAACAGAGAAAAATATCCCTCCAACTAAGATTCGAACTAGCGCAGAAATTTTCCGAGCGTTCCATTCATCACAGCTTCACGACCGGCCGACTCTGGAATTTCCCCGCTGACGAATTAAACTGTCAAAATAGTAAGTCGAGGAACGCCCGAAACAAAATAAAGCGATTTTCACGGCCTTTAAAACAACTTTAGAATTTTAATTTACTCCGACGTCGTTTTCAGCAACGCAGACATTTAAAATTAGACGCACAGTCGCCATAATGTCGTTTACTGACTTATGACATTCCACGTTTTTTTTATTCGTTTACGGAGTTGGCACTTTCATCCGACGCCGTTTTTATTTTGGGCTCCGCCACTCCATTACATTAGAACTCACACGCTCGCGTCGCTATCAAACGATGACTAGGAGTCCCCTATTAGTTGGAGAGTCCATTATCTTTCCCTCCATCGAATCACTTTTCTTCAACATTTTGGCCCACTTCCCAAATATTGGTGAATGTGATACGTAGGCAACTGAGGAACTGCGATTCATCAAACATCTGGATTATCCGTGGCCGCCAGAAGTCGCTCAGCGAAATTTTTCATTCTTGGGAAGAAATGGCTGCGCGAAGGAGGGAAAAGTGCCTCTTCCGGAAAAATAAAAACGGTAGTTTCCCGGGATTTTAGAGCTCCTAGCGATTTCTTTTACGGGGACTCCTGAAGTATGCTCTGAAAATCCACATGGTGCGCTCCTACCGATTGAGCCGAGGAAACGCAGAAACCGAAATAAAAGCTCCCAGAATTTTTGGAAAAGATTGGCGTTGAGACACAGCTGAGGATAGCAAAAGAAAAAGTGTTCGTAAGACTTAAACCATAGTGCCTTCCTCAAGGCAAACATGCCAAAAGAAGCCGTTTGAAAAGCTTCACGTAGAAAATGATGATTACTTATTTTCTAAGTATTTGATTCAAACAAGAAGCAATTACCAAAATAATTTTCCAAGAAATCACTATTTCTATTAAATAACTTTACTTTGCAAATGCAAATGATGGCTTTATGGGCAACATACGTATACCTCAACTATGGATCCATCCAACTATCGGTAGGTTTCGCAGGTTTTTCATACTTTCCTTCTTTTGGGTGTTTTCCTGCTGGTGTGTATTTTTCCTAAGCACAAACTTAGGATTTTAAGCTCACAAAGTAGTTTTCTTCTGTGCACTTTTTCATACTATCTCTTTAATTCAAATTTAATATGAAGAAGGGTTAGATGTAAAAAGAAACTCTCCAGTCTCAATCTCGCCCTAATAAAGACGCTTTATTATTATTATCGCCATGCCCTAGACAGTTCATTTTTTCAAGAAAATGTTTTTTCTTAAAAGTGATCGGTGACATTTACTCCTTTTTATATAGTAAAATTTATTTGCTCAGAAAATTCAATAATCAGTACAAAAATTCAGTATAATATCACTCTCACATCTGTTCGAAACAGTTGACGTACTTCCAAAGGACGCGGGTTATCTAGGGCGGAAGTTGAACTACTCCTACCCGAGAATAGGACGATACCATATCTTATAGGACTACTTATATCCAAAGAAATATCCTCTTATCTGAAGAAATAAACATCCTAACCGAAAACCTTGGCAGCATTTACAGAGGTTTAAGCTTCGAAATGAATAAGCGCTTTGTTTTCGACATACCAGAAATGCCCTAGTTGTAGCTACTGTTTCCTTACGTCTATTTGAGAATATTGAAAGACCGTATGGAAAAGATATTAAGTGAAATCCCGCTGGAAAGACGAATATAAATTCCAAATAAATCGATGTTGTGAAAATTTTCTTTTTCCTGAGACGAAAAGATGGTTCAACATATATTCATAGCTCATATTTCACTTCATGAAATGTTCGCAGGTAGTACATAGTAAGAACACACCGAACACACTAATCTTGTTGAGTATAAGGTAAAGAAGAACGTGGAAATCTAAATAATTTTATGCATTTTTGGCTGTTTTACAGGCGGTTCATATTAGTGCGCTTATAATTTGACGATGATAATTCGACAATTTTGGAAATTCAAAATAAAAGGAAACTATAATACAGCTACAATCAAGTAGCCAATGCTAACTATGGAAGTATGAAAAATTGCAAAAACCAAGCATTGTTTGACCATGATTTTTAGACTTTGCATACGGTAAATATATGAACATGAATTTCTAAATAAAGAAATACAAACAATTTAATCTCCGCCATTGCAAAAGGTAGAAAAATTGGAGCCCTAGTTCGGTAATTTCCACCATGGAATGATGAAAACGGTCATTAACGTCCCATACGTTAAAATGCGCGGGCGTAACTCTGGCAGATGTGAATTAACGACCTGCCCGAACATCCTCGGTGTCCTTGTTGCCTCTAATGGTCCGATGTTCGTCACCAACGCCTGCATAATTCTTTCCTGCTTTACGTCTCTTTTCATATAAATGGATGAGTTCCTATATCTGTGACAAACAGGTAAAACGGAAGCTGAGAAAGAGAGTATATTCCTTACATCGCAAAAGTTCCTCTTCCTCTCATGAAAAGTTCGCAGGCTTATAAGTACTCCGATGGGAAAGTTCAAGAGGAGAGTTCTTTCAAGATTACGCTGGAAAAGCAGATAAAAATTTCGCACACCAGTTCGTTGGAAAATCAAAATTCCGTCTGCATTGAATCAAAAGGCGATCGAAGAGACAATCCGATGGAGCGACACGAAAACTTTTCGACTCCCAATTATCGACGTCCATTGATATGTTTCGGGACGGATGTTATACAGTGAAAAGGTAGAGAGACTAAAAAAAGAAGGATCATCCGCGAGCGCAGCGTTTGGCCACATAATGGAGAAGAGCGGAGCCATCCTTTTTGCATCGTTTTACTCTTAAAAAAAAAGGAACTTCTCTTTTCAAAACAGATCACTTTTCGTTTCGCCAATTACAGAGTGGCGGATGAATGGGAGCACGAATCAGAAAAATAAAGGAACAAAGGGGAAGACGTGAAAGAGGAATACGCTAAGAGAAGCTGAGATGAATGCAGGAAACCTTCCTTCTTTTGTTTTTATCCCTGCGCAAGCCCTCACACCCGAAAAATCTCTTCGCTTTCCTCCACTTCGCCCTCCCTCGAATAAAGCGGCATGGCCGCCACTCTTCCCGCCACTGCAGAGAAAAAAAAGAGGAACGAAAAAAGGGGAACGCGGCGCATGGCGGCAACGTTTTTGCGATGGCCTGCGGAACGGTCGATGACTTCATTTGCTAGCGAACATTACCTGTCGTGATTTCAACTCTTTATAAAAGAGGGAAAGGCGAATCCGGTTAATGAGTAGCAGGGCGCTAAATGTTTCGCGAGAACACCTTCTTCAGAACAATGAGGGTGAAAGTGGTCCATCGCGCTCGGATATATGTCTGACCCTTAAAGGGGCAGCCTGGTTCCGTGAAGTTTGACACCGTTTTTAATGGTGGAGATTTTCTGAAATCACCGTGAAGGTCCTAGGAAAATAGAACTTTTAGGATGAAAAGTGGTGCGATTGTTGCCCATGGATGAAATGCCTCGACCTGCATGCAGTAAATATTGCTTCCGTAACAAAGATTTCATGCTATTCAAGCAAAGATAAAAAAGTACGCAGTTCTAATAATGACTATTTATACAAATAGAAAAAATCTAAGGATTAAGATGACATTAAATAAATACGATTTTAACTGTTTAGAAAAGATTAACTCGATGAAGATTTATCGCATTTAAAGAATCTGATAATGCTATCTTTTTATATCTCCAATCTCTACACGTAACTTCTACAGTTCGTACAGTACGCTGCTGAATCTCTCCAAACGTCTGTGCCAAATTTATTGCGACAAAGCGCAAGACTGCAATGCGACCCAGTGTATCTACAATAGGAGAATCGAAGATGAAGTCTCATGAACGTATTAACTCCTTTTCCTGATCCGTAATCAGCTTAATATTTATAAAAGAGAGCAGTTAAATCATACGCTGTTATTATTAATTCTCTGCTAGTAGAGAAAGAGAGAAACAGCTTAGATAAACATTCTCAGTCAAGATATTTGAAAATATTTCTTTATAGTTGCAGCAATTAACGATATTAGGTTCTCAGCAAGGAAATGAAATGAAAGTGAGGTGTTTTCTTTAGCTTATTTCTGTTTTTTCATGTTTCGGCGACCTCTTCTATCCATTTTTCGACCTATCAAATGGTCGGCATTCTCAGCTGGAAAAACTCAGCTTTCTCCTATTAGCGCCAATTCCAGCCAATTTACTAGGCATAAGAGGGCCAATAACAGAATCTCCAAAAACTGACACGAAAAATGCGGTAATTACAATTAAATTGACCGCAATGACGATACTCGAGTAGGCGATTCGACGTCAAAGGAAAAAAGAAATACAGTACCAAGATCAATGTAAAAAGAGAAAATTGGAACATGACTGTTAATGACTAATCAAGATCAATGTTACGTAAGTACAACCGATTCGGCAGCGACTTCGTGGAACCTCACTATGAACGTAAGGTCATGAGAGACAAGTTGTATTTATCCCAGTGAAGAAAAATGCACACAACCGGTTTTGACGCATTCAACCCACGTTTCTCAGTCCTCTGCAATACTTCCCTTATTCCAGTTTGCACTCCTCAGATGACGGGAATAAGCTGAGGCCATATGAGCGGATCTTTCTTTCACAGAGGGATTAATACTACGCTTGTACAACTTATGAGGGTATTTCTTGGATAAATATAAAATTGAAATGCATGAGTAATGAGTCCAATGACCTTGTATACGAGAATCGTAAGAATCTGAATTAAACATCTGCTTAGTTATAATTAAAACGAAATCGGTAAAACATAGCGAAACTTTTCAACGGCTCGAAGTGTTTGAGAATAATCCAAAGTCTACTATTTAATGCACTTTTTTAGTATTTCTTGACTCTTTAGAGCAAGGATGGACGAACTAATTCTTCCATGGGCCGCTGAGGCAGTTCTTTTTTTCCACGAGTAACTAATGGAAGGACGCAAACAAGATCCTTAACATATATTTTGGTATAAAAATGGTGATCATAAGTGCTATTAAATTCATATTTCTCGCTTTGGGCATGTACAGACCTTCGAATCGTGCTTGCAATATCTTGCTAGCGAGGATAATTTCTAGCTACTAATAGCTTGAAATGTGACGAGAGAATCTCTACACGTAAAACTGATTAAAATATTGTAGCCAAAGATCATTGAGAGAACATTCTTCAACCTTAAGAGACTTAAGGTATGGTAAATTCCATTCCATTCTTCTTCGTCAGAAATAAAAACTGCCTGCACTTTTCCCTCAGCACATTTTATTATTATTACGGAGTTCATTATTTATAGCTGAATAGAAAGCGCAAAACGCATAAGTCAAGGATGTAAAAAGGTAAGCGCTTTCATAAGGGTTCTCCGAAATTCTAAACTATTGTTGTGCTGTTAGGAAGGAGAAATCCAGATTCACTTTATCAAGGACCCTGGTTGAATCTGCTGAATTCTAGAAAAAACTTCACTTGAATCACTTCCCCCGATGTGTAGCGATCGGGATTCATTCAATTGAAATCGACAACTCTAAAATTTAAAATTTGAAAAATACCATACCATGTGATTCTTATCCGAGGAGACAACTCCAATTCTTAGTCTAAATTTCTAGAGTAGCGACAACTTCTAGAATCATATCTTATCCCTTCTTCCGCGAGTTAAGCAAAGCGTCTTATCAAAATAAGCGAGATTTTTTCGCAAAAGGAAATCCTGCAGTAATAATTTTGAATTCTTTTGATTTTGGTATATTTCACCTTCGAAGCCCTTTTTAAGCCTTTCATATCCAAAAGTTTTTTTAACATAGAAATTTATGGTTAATTTTCAAAACTTTTTATAGTTAAATAGTTAGAGCACGTACATTAAATTTGAATAATGTATGCAATCAATCGTATTTAATTTGAATGGGATTGAAAGTATTGAAATACAATTTTTTAACCTCCGATTGAATTTTTTTAGCAAAATGACATAGAGTATCTTAGGCAGAATTCATTCGGCATTTCAATCTCATATCCAATCACCGTATCTGAATCCATATTTTAAAGCGATTATTCAGCTTCAAATGGTTTAGCATAATTTCTGGAAAGAAACTTGAAAAATTGTACTTTTTGGACTTGTAATTGTACGTAACCGTCAACATCTGGACATTAGGAGATGATGAATAATCGCCGAAACGGGCTGTGTATTATTTGTTTAAATTAAATGTTGTGGAGACAGAATATTCTCTCGTTTCGTTCTATTATTGATTTCCATAAAATATCGCCTGATTCTGTGAAGTTTGTAATTACTACCCTTTTAATATTGAATTTCTTAGTTAAGCACTCTTAATTATGTGAATAATCATCTTTATATAAGGTAGGGTTAGCAAAAAATATCCTGCTGCGTTCAGCTTGATGCTAATTCTTCGACCGTGACCGACTTGATGGAACTAATTTCGATATTTACAGAAGCCAAAAGGATTAATAATCGCCTTCCAGAGCCTTCTTTTGTATTTTGTTAAACCTATGTTAATGTCTATGGTCAATTTAGTTGTATCTAAATCTAGAGTTAAGTTAAACCATCGTACTAATAAAATTTACTCTAAAATGAAGAATGACAAAAAGCGATTGACCGAATATACCCCAAAGGTTCGATAGGTCGATCGCGATATATGGTATCAATCGAATGATTTATGGATATTGCTGCCTGCTAAGAAATTATAATTTATCCTGAAATTTCTACGATATTCTCTTCGCATCACTTTTGATACAATATTTTGGTGGAGGTGTCAGCATTTACAGATGATCTTTTTAAATTTATCGTAAAATTATATCTTAAATTAATAATCAATAACCTTTTGTTATACGCCGAAGTTAAATGTTTACAAACAAATAGCTTGGGGAAAAGTTAAAGCTTTACACTATACGACGAAAATGCAAAATTGAGGTGGTTGAAAGAGAAACAGTTCACATTCACAACAGTTTACAAGATATGATTAACGATATATTGGATCAAGGAAAGAGGATAAAAGAAAGAGTATGGCGGATGGCGGATTTGGTTCATTCGCTAATTTCATGATGAGAGTTTCTGTAGAAAGAAGAAAAATGATATTCCCTGAAAATATCTCATGACGCAGGAAAGAGGCAAAATCTGGGTCGTTCCGAAACGAGGAAAGGATGGAGTAAAAAAAAGCCGCTCCCGCTAAACTTTCCTTCCTTTTTTGACACATCTTCGCTTACTCTGCACCCATCCCACATCCGTCCATTTATAATTCATCTAATGTCACACCTCTCAATTTATGGCGTTTTGATAGTCTAAGGTCACATTCTATGCCGTGAGAAAGTAAAGCGCTCACCACGGAAGACGAAGTAGATCACCTCATCCACGAACAATCGAGATGTTACTGATCAATAAAGTCGATTATTTCGATGATCGAAACGATAATAATTAAATTGACGAGATGATATTTTTGCCTTCTCCAGCACGTCTTTTTCATTCGGAAGAAAAACAGTGGGCAAAAAGTAAGAGGCGATCCATCGAAGAGCACTCAGAAAATTCAATTTCAGTCTGGCAAAATCCGCAATTAAAAAGAGATTAATTAAATCGCATCCCACGGAAACCAGAAAAAGGAAATAAAATCTAATCCTTCCGAATAACGCCACAGGTCTTACCTCGAGGAAAAATCGGCAGAGAACACGTTTTGCTACATTCGCGGAGCGGAACGACGCGAACCGCCAGACATCACGTACAACGCTCGAGAAAATTCAAAACAAGGAACCCGGAAGAGAAGGGAGGGTGAGCAGAGAAGGAAGCAGTCAGACGAAAAAGGGGAAGACCTTAAGAGAAGCCACGGGGGAAAAGGGAGGGAAACAAGAGAAGGAAACACTAGGTAGAAAGATCTGCTCCGAAGCCTTCGAGAGCTATAGGGAAATTTATGAGTACAACAAGTGAAAAGCACGTGTAGCGTTAAAGTATCAAATTAAAAAATTGACTTCTAAAAATCCGAAAGAAATTACATCCCCGAGGTCCCCATGTATGTGTTATCTCCATTATAAGTCACAAAAAATTGTGGATGTGGCAGTGTTTCACTTGGGGAATAAAGCACATATTACACCAGGAAATTTTCCCTGTGTTCGTCCAAGCCTATGAGTAGAGGGTTTTCAACAAATGAAAAACCCGCAACATTTTCATTTTTTCAATTAATGAGAAACCGGTTTCTAATTCATAATGGAATGCTGCTTCACGAAACATACTATGCGCGATATGCATATATTGCAATGATTATTTATCTGTCTGGTATGTAATCCAATACAATGTTTTAGGGAAAGAAAATTGTAACACGAATGTTAATGAATTAAAGGTTGAAAACATTTCGTCAGTCGTTTATCAGGGCAGCGTCTTCCAGGCACCGCAGATCCGAGGAATACCGGAATAACCGACTTCAGGGATAGGACTAGGATTCGCTCTATGAGCAAAACGGAACCTCCAATGCAATTCCAAAATATTACTACGAGACACTGAATATTTTCAGCTTTCACTTTGTGGAATTTCATAATAACACAGAATCATTTGAGAATAATTTATGTGTGCAATCACAAGAATTAAACAAAGGCGATCAAGCTTTCGATTGATTCGCCAAGCGCCTGATGATGATGCTATAAACTTTGGTCGCCTTTGTTGTTCTTGTGGATTGTATAAATAAATTATTCTTGTAACCTACGCTTGCACTATGAGTGTTTAGGTTATAAGCATATGATTTCGAGACAAATCACGAATTTTACTCAATTACTGAATGAAAGTGCGGACAATCGTTAAATTAACTAACATGGCTCCATAATAATAATTATAAATATAATTTAATAATAATAAGTATAATTTTTTCAATGCTCATTGTGAAATTGGAGTAATAGAGTGATGAATGTCAGCATTTTCGTCTTCGTTTGTGTCTTTTCTGAAACTCTAATTGCTTTTTACATATGATAAAAGCCAAACGGTGGTTACTAACGAATTATTAATGTATCTCAAAAAATCAGTATGATACTATATTTTATAATGTTTAAAGGAGTAACAAGAGCGTAAAACTCTTTCACGTTAAAGCAGAATTAAAAATAATACTAATGATAAGGAAAGGAACAAGGCGTAGAGGATATAAGATAAATACGAGTGGAAAATTAGAGAATGGGAAGAGAATAAATAAATGCGTAGGAGAGGGCGACAGAGTAAAGCATGATGTGGGTGAGAGAAGGGAAAGAAGTGGGGAAAATAAAAGAAGGGAGAGAAAAGAAGAATGAAGAAGAGAGCCAAGGAAAAGTGGAGTATGAAGGAAACAGCTGAAAGAGTGCTGGGGGAGGGGAAGAGGGGAGTGAAAATAAACGGCAGAGGGAGTAGGAATGGGGAAGAGAGAGACGGGAATAGAGGAGAATAAAAGGCAGAAAATATAGATGTGGAGAGAAAACTATTTCCAAGAAGTGGAGGATAGTATAGGTACTGAGAATGGATATTAAGTAAAGGATAACGAAGAATCAAAGACTACATGAAATATAAAAATATGTAATATACCAAAACAAAGTAGAATAGTAGTGAAGCTAACGAGAAAGAGATGCGGGGAGACCTATATGGATGTTATTATAATAACAGCAGCATAAAAGCAAATGTTCACTACCATGAAAATGAAAATAATTAAGAGTGAAAAATTTAACGAATGATTCTCAGAACTTTTATAGTTCTCACTAGAGAACTATAAAAACACAGTGTCACAGGCATTTCATACGGCATTTATTTCGTGATTCGTCCTCGTTACCAAATATACTTAAATGAAAGAACTATAACTTTCAGTATTTATAATGCTCCTCATTAGAGAAAACTCTAATGTATTCTCCTTTAGAAAATTTCATTGGCCCAAACTATAGAATCACGCTGAATATCGGCCCTAAGGAGGATTTCATAATAGTGGAAATCCATGATAGAGGAAACGACACAATTTGAAATTGATCCGGAACGTGGAAGGATTACCGATGTCTTTTTTCTAAATGTGAATCGATTTACTGGCCGTTTTAAATTTAGACGGATATCTTGTAAATCCATGGAGTTTTAATGATTAATTTCAAAGTTTTTTTATGGTGTACATTGATACTTCATATACTTGGATATAGTAAAGTGGTTGTTGAAGATAGTTAATGGATGAGCGACCAATATAGAAAGAAATTGGGTTGTAATTGGAGGAACCTTCCAGAGAGAAGGAACCGAAACGGAATATCTGCTTTTTAATTGAGATGGTACATGAAAAAAAATTGTTCTTTTCATCAAAATTAATCCGAATAATACTACATACAATAAACGTCACGCGAATTCGCTACTTAAACTAATATGGTATGCACTTCTTTTCCTGTAGCCTTAAGAAAGCAGCATTCCTGAGATTTCTCCGATGATTTGCATTCCCGCCGCTAATTAGACGTATATTTAGGAAGGAGAATTCCGATTCGGACAAATGTAGTCCCAAAATTTTAAATCGAATATTTTGCGATTACGTTTGTGTCTCTCGCAACCACGCGGTCGACAAAAACTCGACGATCAGCATCACGGCTGAGAGCGAGACTCAATAAAAAACAAAAGGATCCGTATAGTATTTCGCCGTCCACCCTCACCGCGATAAAAATCTCCACCGCTCGCATAAAAATGCCACGCTAAGTCACGCACACCTCTCTTTCCGATTCCTTCACTCGAGGGGCCGAAAAAATATCACGACACGAAAGGGGACGTCTTCGCGGAACAAAACAACGGAACATCTAAGAGCAGGATTTCACCCTCGAATCTCCCAGATGGAAATACACGTCTCACTCACAGCCGAAAAATCCCCGATGTCCTTTAGGAGCGGTGTGTTCTTATGACTTCTTCCCGAGCTGCGTTTTCGCCGCCGGCTTCTGCACCTCTTTCTCAAAAACTATTCAAAAAACCGGGAGCGAGAGAGACACCGGCCGACTTTTGTCTAAGGGCCAAAAATAAACACAGCACGCGCCTAACACGATCATCATCTGCTAAGAACCTCTCCCCCCCTCTGAATATCCTTCTACTCCTCACCCACACCACTCCCCCGAAGCCCTCTCTACCCTGGGATGCCACCACATTCGCCTGAGGTAAATACGCGTGAGGGTGGACGCGTGTGGAGGGAGGAACACACACTTAGGGGAGGAAAGTGAAGCTATGTCACGTGGTTATATTCATACATCGGGATGAGTCTACAAACCCTGGAGGTAATACCGATGCATAGCCAGGGGCGACGGAAACATTTATAAATTGTTCTCATTTCCTTTCAGTTTCGCGTGGTTTTTCCATCCCGATAAAAAAATTGGAGCGACGGACGGATCTCGGAAAATACCGCTCCAAGTGGAATTGAACGAAATTTTACGTGAATTTTGCAAAAATTCTTCATATTTTATTTTTTCATATTTAAGTCATGTTTTGTGTAAAGATTTAAATTAAGTGATGGTGGCGACAAATGTTACACTCAACAAAACCGAATCCTACCCAAATATTACAGTAACTGGGAGTGTGCAGTAAGAAGATAATCTATAAAAGCCAAAAGTATTAAAGGATGAAAAAATATCAGGTGAACAACAAACCTTTAGGTAACTCGTTCTGCGTAACCCTTCACTTCTGGGTAACATTTACCTGTTATAGATCAATTTTATTCTTCCAGTTCATACACCCTAATGGCGTATTGGTAGCATGCAGAGCTCATAGCTCAGATGTCCATGGATCAACACCAGACTGCTAATGTTTAAAGGTTAATGCGAGACTCATTCTTAATCTCGAACCAATATATGTAATTTTATTATTGTTATTACTTATGTATCACTGGGTTTTGGGTTTTTGGGGTTTCTTGCACGGCAATATTTTCAGCAGAGAAGGAATTCAGATAAAAAAATTGTATTTCCTTGACTCCACAAATCCAGACTACCTTTACATATCCCCGTACATGTGGTCAACGCCTAGGGGATCTCTGTACTTCCATTCTGAAAGCACTTTTTTAGACAATGAAAATATCCATTGATAGTAATACATTGAATGTATTCCTATGACACTGTCCGCTGGTGGAAAGCGGAAAATTATGCATACACATCGAGATACGCAAGTACAACGAACTAGCTTCGTGCTCACGAGCGAATATTTCCCGTCCTCACAGTTTTCAAACAGAAGAGACTGTCACGTCCACCGTCAATTCCAGCAAAAGACTCACTAGTATAGTTGTACGAGTTACTAGCATAGTGCTACGGCATTCATTGGGTGAACTAATTCTTTTAACAGTGTTTGAGTCATCCAGAATTCTGGCGTTGGCGACATTTATTTCAGTAGGGATGAACTTTAAAACAAAAGCAAAGAGACAAAAGGTGATACTGAAGGGTAGCGCATTTTCTTAGGAAAGAAGATTGAAGAGTATATCTGAAGAAGACGTCGAGAGACAAAAAGCCGATTTAAAATCAGCGAACTTACCTAGGCAAAATACTTTCGGAGAAGCGATTTCACATCTATTGTGTATAAGGTATGTATGATTTTAATTTCTTGTTATTAATTAAATTGTGCGTTTCAACGTTCAGGTCTGATTTAAATGCTTTTGTCTGCTCCATTTAATACGTAGTTGTGATTGTGAAACTTAAAGGGTCGCATCTTATAAATCCTTCTGTTTCATCATAAATCTCTTCCTGAAAACAAAATTTTCTACGTAGCATGAACAATAAGGGTTCACTTAGACTAATGAAAACGCTTCCCTTGCGTGATTCTTTTGTAGAAAGACAGAAAATGCCAGGAAAATTCTAACAAAGGACGGAGACAGACTAAAGTAGGAGGTGAGAAATAGAGATCTGTGAAGTGGTCCATCAGCATGGGATTCAGAATAACATTCATAAAAGTTCAATACCTGACTGCCAAATTCAAATACGTAAATACTCTTACTCATTGATAAGTTCATGTGCCTAAGTATTTTCTTTTAAACGCCCTTTCCTTTGGTAACTTATCTCTCCCATTAAATCATCCAAGATATTTTACCGTTGTCTTTCCCTCCGTCTTTTCCCTAGAATTCTTCCTTCAATTGCTTTCTTTATCAATCCCTTTCAGCATGTGACCCGCCCATTTCCTCTGCCATCGCTTGATTACTTCCATTCATAATACATAATTCGTACACAAATCCTCTCCTCCCCAACCATCTTCTAGCACCTCCGAGTTTGTTTTTCTATCAACCCGACATTCTACGTCACATCCACATCTCAAAGTCTTCCAAATTTTTTATGATCTCTCTTCTTAAAGTTACTCTCAAATGTAGAATTGAATATTTTATGGTGTATTTCCATCACTATTTCCCTACGAAATGAATTTTACTATTTGATATTTTATATTTACAGTTTAAAATTTTAAGGTTTTAAGGAAAATGGTTTAAGGAGTTTAAGGAATGTTATATTCAAGGGTTTGGATAGATACGAAGATGAGTTGCATACACAGGTCGAATAAATTAGTGATCATAGCCATCCTCATGATTACCAGTATGGACGTTTATGAGGGTGGCATCGAAGACAAAAGTGCATACGAATGATATCGCTTCAGCGCGAAAGGATGTAATCGAGCGAAACCACAGCACGCATTTATGATGAAAGGCATCTGCCTTGATCACCCATATTAGTGGCTGTTGACAGACAAGCAATCATGAGCGGCAACTGTCCAAACACTGGCTATTAAAGCGTCCGCTTTTACCGCGATTAATTCATGGAATCGAACCCTTAAGGATGATCTTGGCTTGGAATCGCAGAAGGAAGTGGGAGAAAACTGCAGCGAGGTGGTCGTGACTTTTTTCCGTGAAGGGGACACAAAGACGCACAGGAGGACAGCCACGGATGAAACGGAAGGGATGACGTGGCCTCATCAAGAGAGAGAAGGGAAGCGTTTTCGCTTAATTATACAGCGCGGGTGAAGTGGAATGTTTTGAATTGGAGCTAGGCGTCGAGAATTTCGCTTTCGAGATGACAGCGTTTCCCCGGAATATACACATCATAAACATTACATCTTCCTTTCCGAGGGTAAACGAATTCCGGAGATTCGCCGTTCAACGTGATTCCCATATCAATAAAAGGAGCAGTTTAGGGAACGAGGCCTCTTTTGCTCCAATAAGAAATGTTCCGCTTTATGAAAAGCGCAAAATATTTCTTTCGTGAAGCGAATAGTATTTCTAAAACCACCTTTAATTATCTGAGACGACATTTACGGGTGCTCTGAACGATTCTTATCAACAGCGAAGATAAATAAGCAAGCTGCCGCCAAAAATAATCTCCTAATGAGAGATACGATGTAAATCCACGTAGCAGGTGTCTTCCATAAGAGGATTACATGACAGGAAAGCATTGACGGATCCAGAGAAGGAAAATACACTGATACTGATGATTCGATTTCCATGGTATATACTCGTACATTGCGATAGAAACATCTTTATTGGGCGAAATTGGAACTGAAAAGTTCAAACTTCCATTTAAATCTTGCCAGAATGTAATTTAGAATACATAAAATGGTTCATTGTAAACCAGAATTGAAATTTTATCATATATATTTCTTTAACAACTATGGCGGTAATAGAGAGGAAATTAAGCAAGGAAAGTATGGTTTTCAGGAGGAAAAAATCTATATTTTTCTCTTAGTAAACAAATTTCCACTGCAGAAAAACAAGCTCAAAGAGTGAAAACCCGTGAAAGGGTAAGGAAAGAAACAGAAAGAGGGAGATTAAACTATAGAGGATAGTAAAAATCGCAAAAATTATTAACAGATAATAGTATATATTATAAATTCTTATAAATTGAGCATAAACTAAATTTATTAATTTAGTGCATGAATGAATTTAGTTTTTGAATGAATAAAAAATGCGAAAGTTAAACAGATACAACTTATCTTTGAACATATCAAGTATTCTTTGTCATTGAAAGTTGAACGTTAGAGAAAGTTCTTAATTTAGAGAATAATATATAAGAAGCTCAGAAAAATCACACAGACACCATGAATATCAGAAAGTTGTAAGCTAATATTTAATCGTATAAAATTAAGGCGCTGAGATTTTATAATTCGTTCCCATACTTAGGAGGTACTGTATACATTGGATATGGTTTTCATTACTTAAGAATATCTACCACTAATTCATCGACATAATCTTTTTCGGAATTAACCACGAAATTTTCACGGTCAATGTCGGCAGAACAAGCTATGTTACACTTTCCTTATTTGCGCTGTTTGATATGATTTAATCGTTAAAAATATAAGGCGTGATGTTAATGAAGAATATATTTTGGGTATGCGAAAGTATGTACATACATCGATGACTTAGCTATTTTTACCGAGAAACTTCACGTAGGAAAATTTTTTCACACGCCTCAATTAATTATCATTCGAACATTTTGATACGGAAATGAGGAACTGAAGAACTTTTGGACAAAAGAGGTTTTTTTGGAAGAAAATTTGAAGCAAGAGACACATTCTAGTAAACTTCTTCGTCTCAGTCACAGGATTTAGATAGCGAAAGTCATATATACGCCATGAGCTTTCTTGAAATAACGCTTCAACAAGCTTTTGATACATGCCTATCTTTGGCAAATCTTAAAATCCTTGCTGATTTTAGTCTAAAATTACAATATCTGATACATTAAGTGAGTTTTCATTATTAGTAAGAACTGAAGCTGAAGAGAAGGAAAACGTTCCATAGGGGATGGTGGAGGATTCTCTCATGTCGTTAGCAGCAAGTTAATATAATACCCTTCGATTACATATTTGAGAATGTTAAGTGGTTATTGTGATGCGCATAACTGACGATCTCTTACGAGAAAAAACATTACGTTGTTACTCGAATACAGTTACAAAGATTAGCTCCGTTTTTTTGTAGACTCGATTTGGAAATCAATGCCTTCAAATTTCACCGTTATTTCAGTCTCTTTCAATCATCTCAAAGGAAAAGAAAGGTCTGGTGACGCTGATAAAAATATTACAAGGAGTAATACAAAAAGAAAAAGAGACCGTAAACCTTGCATTGAACGTGCAATATTTGTTAATAAATGGATTTCTAAGAGTTGATAGATAGATAAAAAGTATTCCACAAGAGAGACTCGAACCCGAACCATTCGTTTCGGAGTTAGTTCCGTTGCCGCTAGACCGACAATCCTCAACATGGTGAAACGATCGATAATATAGGGTAACAATTTTAGTATATTTTCTCTCGAACCAGGGCCTTTGGGAACAAAATCCTCCACACCTTTTACTATCTCTTTGTCTATTTCCATACAGAGTAGATTTCATTATAATATTTAACACAGCTCTGGAGGCGTCTCCTTGAGAGTTAGTTCAATCACTTATGAATCTCGGCTCCTCGACTATTTTGGTTGTCATGTTGAAAATTTTTCATCTTAACCACTTAAAAATATCGAAACGTAATATTTTTCGTTTGTGTTTTCCCTCCGGTTCGACGAAAAATTCAAATATCGGTTTACTTCCCGCTTAGCTCCTGACAACGTCAAACCGATTCGAAGCGTTTTTTGTTCCGATCCTAACAATAATATGTCCTACAAAAATTGTTTTATTACTTCTAAATTTTTCATTTGCATTTACGCTAAATTTTAGAATAAAACTCAGTAATAGTAAGTTGCAAGGCGTGTGTAATCTTTCTGCAAACAGTAAATGTGAATTTTAGGGACCGACAAGCAGAGCTGTATATAAAGTTGTTTTATGGCTCGGTTCGGATCTAAGAATTTCAATTTTTCCGGTTCGGGTTGATTTTCACTCCGACAAAACGGTTTTTTGTTTCCGGTTCGGTTCCAGTTCTCCGTCCTTAGCTACTTCGGAATATCATGAGCTTACTTCTACGATATAGCGTTTAATTAAATTGCTAGGGATTTCAGCAATTCACATTCTCCTTAAAGTTTATATATTGAAGAGGAGGTATGCGTAGAGTATAGTAAAATACCTCTATCATAAAGTCAAAAAAGACAAATACTTCTACAAACACCTTAATTACCAAATTTCACAATCCGCTCATGGGCAGACGTGTCTTAAAGTTCCGTTAGTTTGCACCGCTTCCAAAAGGTTCCTCAGGAACCTTTTATTTATGACGCTTCCTAAATTGCAGTTCGTTAAGTGCTAGCTGAATGCGTTCGAGATAGATCTTTTCGCAGATTACTCGTGCTGAAGTGAAAAGACCCTTCTAAAGAGGCAACCTTGAGGAACTCCTTGAGTTGAAAGCTCTTTTCCTTCCATTAGAGGCTTACTTTATCAGTATTCTCTTCGCTTTATCTTCACAGAAATGAGGCTGTAAAAGGTTAACTTCTAATATTGATACTGCAGCAATTAGAAATGGCAAACATGTAACTAACCTGCTGTTCGATAAAATCAGTTCTACGGCAAAATTTTCTAATAAAAGCGAAAGAAAGTCAAGGTTACAACTTGAAAATCTAATTTCAATAACTCAAACGTGATATCAATTCAAAATTAGGAGACAATATGCTGATTTCAATACAATAATCGTAGCTTTCTACAGTTATTCTGGTCTAACAGTCCCACATTTCTATCCATTTACTCTTCTTGCCATGCACGAAGGTTATCGACCTCCGATTTGGAATATTTGGCGATAAATTAACTCCACCTCGCACACCTTTGTGTTTACTTTGTGGAGAACTTTGTTTAACATACGATACCTTGCGTTTTGAGAGGAATTATAGTCATTAATAAACTTAAGTTTTGAGATAACTGTAATGTCATGGAGAATAAACCACGAAAAACACAGTTAATGACGGATGAAAAAACCCGCTTTCGAAAGAGGAATATATTATCAGGCGGGGCAAATTAACACCAATTTTCTAAAAAGTATGTCAGACAATTTTACCGCTATTGAAACGAGCCTTCAAATTCTTATGAAGATGACTTTGGAAGCATTCATCAAGTTCACCCCTTATTTGCTGTATCAAGCTGAATGGTTTGTGACGAATTTCCAGCTCAATCCGCTAATTTCATATTGTGTCCATTGTACATACTTGAAAAAGTTTACGCAGATTCAGATGTGCCTCAAAATTATGCAATTCTAATCTTAATTAGGAGAAAAGGGATATGAATACAACGATGGTGTCATTACACCCCCTGCCATACGCCACTGGCGGCTTGCGGGGTACTCATCTAAATCTAAAATCTCAGCTTTATCTGTCTAGATATGAGTGAAGCACAGAGTGAAGCTATTCACTCGTGATTCAATCAACTTAATTCAATCTTTACTTCAACCGCAAGCAAAATTAATTCAATAGAGGTTGGATTTATTTGAGCACGGTTGTCACAAAAATCTTAAAAAATCAGAAATTAAACTGAATGATATAAAAGCATTCAAACTAAGTCATTTCTACATCAGCATGACTTCGTGTCGGTTTCTTTTCGTAACTGCTTTAGCAAAAAGAACTAATGTTGGTACTAATATGCGTAATAGAGCAATCATTTAATGTGGAGACATTTAGTTGAACGTTTAATCGAGGCCTATCGTTGAACGCTAAGAAATCTCAAAACAAATGAAATTCAGTGTAAGCCGCTGAATAGAAATACTGATGCGCTTCATTGCTAGAGTGTTTCACAGGGTCAAAACGTAACATGAATTGAGCTCGTAATTAGAGGTTCGTAAACAGAGATACCGCTGCACTTCATTCACAAATAGTATGCAAACTTACATTTGGAGACCCTCTAAAAATAACCAGACCGAGCGATTAAAGCTTCTCATACGAAAAAATCTTTGATCCCAGAAGAGATTCAGCTTTCTCGATGCAGCTAAATAGCCTTGGCAGCGTCGGAAATGTCTCCCCATTAAATGGTGCGAAAGTAAAATAGCTTTCCTATAATGGGATGCGACGGTGAGCCAGGAACGCTAACTTTAACTTAACCGATTTCAGCTACTAAAACGAAACGTCCTAAACATAGAATGCAGTTCATTGATCTTCTCAAGGGAACAGGTTCTGGCAAAGATATGTGACACAAAGTTGCAACTAGATTCAACGAATCCATCCTTCGTGAAACTCTCGACTTCAGCAATCGCGAATAAGAGTGGCAGTTCATTTATTAGGACGACAAAGTTTTTCCCCCACGCTACGCAGCTGTGGGTGTAAGACAAAGTGAAACATTTCCACTTACATAAGGATTATTTTGCTGGCTAAATTCGTCCGATCACAAGGAAATAATGATACAATTGTCTGGCGCCTGTTTTCTTTTGGTATGATATTTTCCTTACGCAGAGAGCGTTCCTTATATTCGTTTGGAGTATTAGAAGCGCAAGATTATAGCAGTAATGAATCCGAAAAAAACGAGACGAGGAAGAAAAAGCTGGCTCTTTCCCCAGGGCGGGAAACTTGGTTTGTTGTGGGGCTATTTACGGAAGATTTTGGCAGAAATTCAGGAGGAGAAAATTATGACAAGCATCGGCGGGAAAACTTGGCTCATTCTTAAGTTCTTTTTATAATTGCTTAGTTATATGGAGGGAGTTAAAATTTGATTTAAGAAGATACTCCTAAAACCCTTTACAGTCTTTCTCCATCAAAATTTTAAAAACAGATGATAACAAATAACAACGAACAACTTTGAATACTTTCTATTGCCGAGAATCTTTGACAAGAAATTCAGAAATAAGAAATTAAAATAAAATTGCAATTCAGTTTTTTGAATAGGTCTAGTCATTTCCAGCAAACTTATACTGATGTATGTATAAAAATAAATATAGCCTTAATGTTGGTCCTAATAATCTGATGTAGGCTTCTAAATATAATTTTTCAAAGTTTTTCATGGTTTTTTCTTCTGAATCAATTTATTGAGATATCAGATTAACTCATTTTGTTTTTGGAAATATAACTTTATATTTCGACGATCTTTCGGTTGTTTGTTATTTAATGCTTTCAGAGATTGTGAATACAGGGTGTGAGAAGTAATATAATGATTGGTGCCAACTGTGTACTGTGGTGGTAAGGTAGTCAAATGATGATATATATTTGTTTATTTTTATGCTCTTAGCTGGTTACCAAATGAAAAATCTTTATTAAATAAAATTATAATATACAATGAAAATAATTCATACTATCACCTAAATTTTACAAAATTCAATAATTAAGTGTGAAAGAAATAAATACATATATTTAAAGCCACAGGATAGAAATTCATATTTACATGTAACACCGTTTTGAAGGAAATTTGATATAGTGGAAGATCAGAAAATTTTCAAAGAAAGGACCACTCCATAATGACATCTATACAAGCACTGACAAAGTTGGATTGGAGCATTTTTCAGAATATATTCAGATTTTTTCAGATATTAGATTATAAAGATTTATTATCAAGTATTATTAGTATATATAGAATAATAATTTATCAAGTATCATTCTATATATATTTTTCTAATTACTCATTCCACCATTCAGGGTAATTCACAAGAAAAAACTTAAGTGCTATAAATCTATGAAAAACATATGACATAAGAGAAAAGAATAAAACCTGAATAAAAATATCCTTATTTCAAAAAAATTAAAACAAGAAAGTAAGCTTCATTTCCAACTGTTGCCATAACTTAAAGATAACAGAATTAAAAAAGGAAAGAATTAAATTTCTCCAAATGTAGACATAAGAAAATAACTTAGCCACACTCAGAGGAAGATAAGGTGCTATGTTTGAAATCACAACTTATAGAAATGGAAGAATGAACTTTTCTATTTCAATCAAACATACAAAGATTCAACATATAATGAAATAAGAAAAATGTAGAGGCAGATGTGATTCAAATAAGGGACAGATTTTATCTTGATGAGCTGAAAAAGTTTATCTCGAAGCCTACTTATAGTCAATTTTTCTGAAAGATCCCATGCTAAACTTCCCCTCATTCTCTTCATTAGAGAGTTTACAAAATCAAATATTGAGTTAGGGAAAAATTAATATTCTTCAGTCACAGTTACAGCATTTTTGAAACTATGGTTTTAAATTATATAATAAGTCATGGCTGCATGCCATTGGCTGAATGAAAAAATTAATGGACATTGAAAATTCATCCCATGATAATCCAACCAAACTATAAGTGCATTCTGATATTATGAGATAATCATTATTTTCTACTTTCATGCTATAAAATTACAAAGATTATAATCTCTTGAAGCACTTACATTTTTCAAAACGATTGGCATATGCCCATTACATACTGTGATTTAAATTTTTCAAGCTCAAGTGTAACAGGGTTACATGATATTAATAGTTTACAGAGATATTTAGGAATGGATATTGTTATGAAAAGAGTAATATCAATGTAAATAAATAATATCAACAACAATAGACCTCAAGAAAATATGTATCACATATAACATATATAAATAACCTGATCTTGACCACTGTAAATTCAAGTTTTCAATGTTCAAGTACTCTTGGTCAATTCAATGCCACATCCAGTATGAACTCAATAACATTCTCAAGCTGTTATATTTATGACACATATAAACACAAAAATTACTAGTGGATTTCTAATATAGTGTATAGAGATATAACAAAAGATGAAGAAAAACTATTCCATACTGTGAGAATAAAACTAGTAGGTCCATGTTTAATATTTAATAAAATACTACGATGCACACCTAATATAACAAAAATTTTAACAGTGCACAGGAACTAAATAACTACTAAATTTGAGAAAATAACAACCTGTTTTTAAAACATGATTTAATTTCAAAATCTATATGGGGCATGATTTTTACCTATAGGTGTATAAAAATATGGCAACATATAGTTTGCTTAAAATTGGAGAATCAGTTCTAATTGACTGCCTATGACATTTTTTTCTAAACTGGGAAAATGAAACCACTAGTAAAAGTAATTATTTAGCAAATTTATACCTGCATAAATTATAGGAATTGAAGTAAAAAGGGATAGAATTAAGGCTAGAGCAGGGTGAAGGTCCTCGGCTAACTGTTTTCACTGGGCTCCTGGGATGGCCAAGGGGGTAACACATACAGCTTTGGCAAAAGCCCCAGGTTTGACTTGCTGTGGGTGCCCTTACATGTCAGCTGTTGAAGCACTTTCATGAAAGTACTAGTATTTGAATGTAATCACTATTAAAGAAACCACTCTTTGATATACAGTATTATCATAAATTATGTTCATTTCATAGGAATGAATATGCTTCAAAACTACGAGATACCTTCTTAGTGATGAACTGAGGGAATATAATTTGAAACAACTGTCTTTCTTACTGTCACACTTAAACTGTATAAGCCTTTGTGGTTAAAATTACACTTCAAACATGCAACTGATACAATGTCAGGAAATTTCTCAAAGTGATGCGAAACGATAGTAAAAATTACGCCCATTAGTTGAATCTACCGCAAGACACCAAACTTTACCGCAAATTTCGTTCGCTATCATTATTATATCATTTTTAATGAAAATAATTACAGAACCGGTGGTACGGTGAAAAGAGAAGGAATAACTTGCGGAGTGTCTAAGAAATGAAAAATTATCAAATCGCCTGATAACAAAGAGGAAACAAATTCCCGCTCACTAAGCAGGAAGAGCCTTTTTTACGAGATAAATATTGGCGCGAGAATATTGAGGAAATACTGTAACGCTTAATCGAACGATTATTAACATACATAGTGATGCATAAATATTTTGAACATTATAATAGATACAATATGAATATTTTAATAAATGTACTGAATGTCGATAAACTCAAGATCGTAAGATAGGAAAATAAGCCTGCTCGAAAGAAGACACCGACACTTTCGTTATATTGTTTGCTCAGTGATGTTCAGGTATGAAAAACACTTCTAATAATTATTCATTAAGAACTAGAATTGCTTGTCGATTTTTTAACGTGGTTACACACAGTCTTCTTGATATCTATATTACGAGATGCACTACAGGAATATCAATCCTTTAAAAAATATCTATATTCACCATTTCTCGATTTTCCTTGTCTTAGGAGAGACTGATGTTCAGCAGGTTCGGAAAGAAGCGTACTGCTCATCGTATTTTTGATTTTTCTCAGCTATTCGACCTGGAACATAAATGAACCGCATAATTTGCCGAAGCTCACCGCGTTACAAAAAAATAATGTAAAAACTAAGAGATAGAGAATAAAATGCCATTGTTGGATTGAGATGTTATTTTCAAACATTCACTCGGAAAATAACAATTAATTTTGGAGAAAAAGTAAAATTTTCATAGACGATTTTGAAGAATTAACACATCATCAATTTTGGAAATATCAATGGAAAAGCACAAATAATCAATAAATCTAGGAGGATAATAAGATACTACACCTTTAATAACACACATTCATCGCTAATTATAAAAGGTGTGGGGGAAATTAGAGTGTTAAGAAGAAAATAGGATAACTCATCCACTGAATATTGGATAGAAAATTTCAAAATAATTAAAAATAGAGACAAGCTTGCTGTTTATGTTTCCTTACCTGAAAAAGTCAGCGTAAACGCCACGGCACATTTAATTCAAAATGAAAAGAATTAACTACCTTGCATAAAAACACTACACACCTACGAGGGTGTGCGTACGCATCTCTTTGAAATAAACTATAAAACACCTCCGCATTTTCACGGTAACAGGTCAACACGCCGCGTAGCGGCAAGGTCGCGACGTCTACTGAAAAATGAAAACTGAATTTCGGAGTTAGCGCCAAAAGGAAATCTATGAATGAAATTTCCTTAGAGCGTTATGGATTGCTTTTAAATATTGCTTTACGATGGTATAGAGAAAATTCTTCTAACTCATCATTTTTTATATTGAATTACTCAATAAGAAACTCATAATTCCCAATATCTCTGTGGATTGTATCACTTACACAATTTTATTAGCTAAAATTCTATTTCCTCCTCACATATCCTAATCATTTCGTGCAGTATATTTAACAGTGAGATTTTATCACTAATCAGTGACCAGGATTCATCTATAAATAGAAGACAATAAAATGACGGATAATCAAGATTACACAGCATTTTATATAACAATGAACTGGAGATAACATTTTTCATTATCAGAAAGATTAATTGTATTCCAGCAAGTAAATCTATCATCAAGCTTTTTGAAGCAATCTCAACTGAAGCAACTCAACTCATTACTTTATATGCATTCAAAAATATCGATTGACAACATTAACATCGTTGATTGCTGAGAATTACTGGTTAAAACTAATTGTATCACCTTGTTTTCGTAAATTTTGTAAAAGATGTCATGTGAATGAAGAGTATCGGTAATTACACATCGAATAATTATATTAAAGCATATATTAGGCTATGAACTAATGTAAGTCTCAATCATTGAGAAAGAAAACAATATATTTGAAGGTTTGTTGGATGTTTTTTATGCGTGAAATGTATTTCTTTTAAGAAGTTTATAACTGCCTCTGAAAAGTTACTGCAGCAATTCTTTCTGCTATACTGGTGACATTGGTATGTAATGGAGGTCCATCATGCTGTTATAATTTATAACTTAAAAATACTTTTGATAATAAGTTTTAACAATAATCTAATAAAAATATTGTACAACACGTTCTATAATGTAAACCAAAGGAATCGTTTGAATAAAAATCATTCTTTTCTGGTAATAATTTTAATAAATGATTCTTTAAGACGTTTTCTTTCAAATTTAAATAGTTAATCGCTATGGTTTGTAAATTAAATTTATTCCCGCTAGTGATTATTAGCCATTATTAGCGAAGGGTAATAATTAAAGGTTGTTCCATACTTGCTTCTATGGCTGATGGATGGCAGCACAACCCTCCTGTTAGATATTTCATACCCCCTCTCCATGTTCCAACGTGAACTACTTGAATATTGGAATGGCGGAAATCCAAGAAAGATAATTTAGAAACATGAATGAATTTCTCAAATTGTGTAGCATTTTCATTCTTAATAACTATTATTGTTTACAATCTATGTATTTTAGTAATGAAATTAGATTTTTGCTATCTTGAGGCACGATCTAATTCAACAAATTAGAATTCCTCACGACAATATGAAAGAGGTAAAGTATGGTAAACCCTAATAATAATCTTAAATCAATAAATACGAGAAAAATACTCAAATTTGTATGGTAAATTTCCATATTGTCACAAAAAAACATCTCATTAAAAAGCAGGAAAGTTATTTTTCTTCGGTTCCGATTATCTTCAATTACTGAAGATGCTAAATGAAAATATATGAGCTGCGGTTAGTGAAAGTTATAATGCAAGATAAATTTTGCGTAATTGACGATTATTTTCATGTTGTGAAATAAATTAAATTACAAAAGCAAAACATCCAGATTTTATGATAAAATCATGAAATTTTATGAACTGACCTTAAATCCATTTTACACCCTTATTATTCGTCGTATTTTCATAAATGTTGATATAGAAATGTGATGATTCTAGTCAGGTAACTTTGTTTTATATTTAAGTGTAATGACTTATATCACATAGCATATGGTTCGAAATAAGCTTGGGTGGAAGTAAGTTTGATAGTAAGACTTTAAATAACTTATCTTGTTTAGAAATAAACTATAAAACAATGCCGAATTTCCAAAATAATGTGCCACCGGAACCATGAAAGCAGAATACTTTAAAATGGAAATGTAAGGGAAAGGCCTCTACTTTATCTTCTTAGTTAAATAAATAATTACTTAACTAAAGGTAATCTGTTAATAGATCATTCTTAGCTAAGAAGAGAAAGAAGGGGTTAACTAATAATTGTAGGTTTATACATTAATACTAAAATCAAAAACTTTATATAATTACATAAAATCATCGATTGGAACATTAATAATATTAGAAGCTGGATTTATTCATCAAATTTCATTTATTGTATATAAACCTCAGTCCTAATTGATTTTCACCAAAATGTATGTTCACATATTCTAAGCAAATGATTGTTACAGGAAAATAATGAGTCCTAATAATAAGTCTTCCCATGGGAAGCAAATTAGAGATAGACATAATTCTAAGAAATTGGAGACAGGTTAGAGTAATCTGCCACTTTTTATTCTTACATATTGTTACATCAAGAAAAGCTGATTTTTTTAAATTTTGGGTGAAGATAATTTCGTTGGTATATTTTAATCAGAATATTTTTAGGAAGACATTAGAGAGAGATGGTTATTATGATGTTTATCATACTGTATGACATTGGTTCCAGGTATTCAAAATTCAATTAATTTATTTTACAGATATACAGGAATGTCAAGTTGTTCTAATGAAGAAAAGGTCAATATCAGTTAGAAATATTTTCAAATGGAATTAATATGAAGACATTTATGAAAAAATACACTGGAAAAGAAAGTTTCATATTTGGCAATTGGGTGAAATTTCCGTGTTCTGAATATAAAAGCACAATAAGAGGAACTGCTGATTTTATCTATTATTTTTTCCCATCTGGGGATGACAAACAAATTGTGATGAATTGAAAAATAAAAGTATCCAAATGAAATATTGACTGCCTTGAAGAATTGATTTATTGAAGACCTATATTCTACTCATTCAATAACATGCTAGAAAAGCCATTTAAGTAATGATAATTAAGTAATATTGCCTCTAATCCATTAAATGTATCCAATATTTCATATTCTATTCACTATCAAATGATAAATAGTGAAGTTTCATATTGAGGAAGAAAATTTAGATGCCATGTAAATAACAATCAAGAGGGATAATTTGTATAATTAAGATATTTTTGATAGTTTTATTTTTATTACATTATAAATTTTATGCATATTTACTTTTGTCTCAATCCATTAATGCTGTGTAGGTAGTGCTTTCATCTTCCATTCAGGTGTTCCTTAACCTGCTTCCGATTGAGGATTCAAATCTGAGAAATTTTTGACAATAACTGAATGAAATGTGGTTATGAATTATAGATAAAGTTAAAACTAGCCATGTTTTGCTTCCCACTAATTTACTGTTGGGTGGTTTCTTGATGTGTACTTGGGGTTTATTGTCTTTTATATATTTTCTTTGCATATGCTGTTTTTGGTAAGTAAGATACTTAATATTGTAAAGATTGACATGATTATCAATTTAGAAGACCTTAAGGATTGCAGTATTCTGTATTGGTTTAAATAACTCTGGATAAATTTTATACAAGAAATGTGTCATTGTATTCAATCGTCAAAAAAACTAATACACCATGTACATTTCTGTAATTTCTAAGCTAAAATATTTGCTAGAGATTTCAAGGAAAATGATATAGAAGTCTAGGTGTCAAGTTTAAATAATCAAATACTTTAACAAAACGGAGTAAAAATTGGTTCTTATGCTAGGTTTTAGAACAAGTGAATTATCACTGCTACTCATTTTCAAAGATTCTGTAGTTGTATCTCTAATATGATGACAAAAACATAATTATCAATCTCCATAATCAATGAATTTATTTATCATAAGTATGTATTAGTGTTATTTCAGAGGAAATAATATAGTAATATCTTGAGCAGATAAGTCAGACTGGCAAACAGAAATGAAAAAGTTGAACACATGACTAGGAGTCTTAAAGATACTTGATTCAGTCACATATAAATATCTTTCATTGCATTTTCTTTTACCTTATACTATATGCAGATTTCTTCTCTTCAGCTTTTATACATAATATTAGATTTAATTTACTTGGATTTCTTCTCCATTTAGCACCATTTGCATTCTTCCCTTTTATTCTTTTAGCCATTCTGCATCCATTCATTCTTTCCATGTATCAAGATCAACCTAAAGCGACCTTTCAAAAGGTCACACATACTCATTTTATCTCCATTAATTCATTTTATACCCTGCAAAAGGAACCTTAAATTTAAACAATATTGAGGTTTAAGTGCCATATTTTTTAACATAAATAGATGGTAGAGATAATTATGTTACATAAATTATTTTCTGTTTCATATTATAAAATTTGTGATAGAAATTTGTGAATTGATTGCAACAGATATTTCTATATTTCTTTGGGAAAACAAACATGCAAGCTTATTTTTTCTTGAATGAAAATTTTTCAATCTTTGTAGTTTTGAGCCAATTTAAGGTCCATCCTGCAAAGTTATATCAAAGAGTTATAAAAAGAGTGTAAAAGAATCAGTTAAGAAATTTCTGTCACTAATTTTGTGATATAAAACGATTTTGAATGAAGAAAAGGCTCGTTTTTAAAGTAAAATCGTATTATACTTGATATGCCATGATTTCAGACCCACTACATCTCCTCTGCATGAATAAATTCATGGCAGTACCAAATCCTTCAAGTAAGGGATAGTTAGTTAAATATCATTTATGAATGTATTTACAAACCCTCTCCCAGCAACAAAATTAAAAAAAAAACACAAAATAATCAATTGCTGTATACAATACCATCACAGCGCCATTGATTTCAAAAAGATAAGGGCTGAAAATTTTGAAAAAATATATGCATGCTTCTTGATCCAGGTATCATAGCCACCAGAGTCTGACTCATTGACGATGCGCCACCAGTTTCTGTATTTGCATCGGCAAAAAATTTGTTTAATCTATGATAAGAAATTCATTTTTCTCTTGCATCTCTTGAACCCAGGCCTATGGAGCCAAAACCCACTTCCCTTTTTGTTTTTTGCAAAATTGCAAGATCTCTCTGTACCATGCATATGTTTGACATGCAGCATAATTTTAAGAAAGAAATTTTGGTAAATATAAATTTTAATATATAAAGATTTGAGCTTCAAATTCTTTTAGATAACTCAAAACAAAAATTATTTATATCTACTGAATTTCTATAGCTTCAAAAAGTAGATAGAATTTAAACAGAGTATAAAAATTAGTAAAACATTCAAGCTCTTACTTATTAATTAATTTACATAATTACTTATTTAATATTGTAACAAACAACTTCCACCTCCCCCACTCCCTTTAGTCCTATTTACCCATCCCTCTTTCCCTCCTAATTCCTCTCCTACTGCCACCCCCATCTCCTCTCCTCTATGGCCATGTAATACGGTCTGTTTCTGGTAATTTCACCTGATGATGTTACTCCATAACTAAACCTAGGGCATATAATAAAAGTTTTTGTGGACTAGTGAGTTTTTCTTTGTGTGTTATTTAATTAAGTTCCTATAAAAAGGTAGAAAATGTGTATAGCATATCATGCTACCTCTTTGTATGGCAAGCCTACAGATTTCAGCCCTGAATTTTAAGAAACCAAAGTGTGTGTTATGTGACAATAGAAATAGTACTTTCTGTGGAATGCTTTGTTCACTCTAAATTGTTTCCTTTCCAATATAAGATGTTGCCAATAATGAGGGAGAATTAACTTTCTGATGTGTAGATTAAATAAATGGCATATCCAACCAATAAGTCTCTCATGCTTTGGCACATCTCAATGTCCTTCATAACAAGTAATACCTTATCTGCTCCACACTCATTCAATAAAATTTTCAAATGATTTTTCTTAACTACTTCACCCCTCTATATATTGGGAAATAACATCGAATTTCTTTAATATTTTCATTTGAATTCAGTTTTATCTTTAAGTCACTCATATTGTTGGAAAAAGTAATCTTCAGGACATTTATTATGTTGTCTGTTTCAGTGCATATGCTTTTAGATGTTATGCATTTAGATCCTCATTTGTTTTCTTTATGTATTTTTGTGAACCACTGAAATAAATCACTTCCGGTATCAATCGTTCATGTTGGAACATGCGAGTCTTCATCACTCCTAAAAGCCATCATCATCCTGTTATATTTGAAGTTAAAATCAATAGGTTATGGGCCCAGGGTGACTCTTCTACTGCAAATTCGCTATGGAGTGATTATTGCCGATGAAATTCCGACATAAACTCTTTAATTACGAAATCGTAAGAATGTAGCTAAGTTTGGCTGACCGCATTGCCTGTCCGTAATTCAACATAGTCATTGTGAGTATAACTTCTATATCTAGTAAGTTTTTGCAACATTCAACAACAATGGCTAGTGATTCTACACCACCGGAGGACCAGTTATGACGTTTTTCAACCAATTGCCGCCAATCGAAAAAAAAAAACTGAGGACCCGATAATTGGTCGAACTGGAAATTCCTGATTTTAGATTTAGATTAGTACCCCGCAAGCCGCCAGTGGCCGTAGCTTCTGGTCTCCCATGTTCCTTAGTGTGGGAGGGGTTGAACTTGCCGGCCCTGTTGGCCTCTAAGTTCTCTTCTTTTTCTTCCCCTTATTTACTTGTACTTGTTTGCATTACTGCTTCCTCCTTGGGTGCCAGTGGTGTATGGCAGGGGGTATATATAGTTCCATACGCCAGTGGCGTATTGGTGGCGGTGTATATAAAAGATAGGATATTAAAGTAATTGGAAAACCCCTCTTGTATGCTAAAGAAAATAATGGGACATATAATATTAATCTGAAGACCAACTCTTGCACAGTTTTAAAGGCTAACTCAATCTCAAAATATGACATCTGGCACAGAAGACTTGCCCACCTTGGTGAAAATAACTTTCTTAAATTGAGGAAGGGTCTAGTTGATGGGATAAATGAAAATTTTGAGGAAACTAATGCTGTCTGTAACAGTTGCGTAAAATCCAAGCATACTAGAGCATCTTTCCCGAAGGGCCATGCAATCAGGGCCAGGGATATTCTAGGAATTATCCACTCGGATATATGCGAAATTACAGATGGTCCCTCTTGGTCCGGTTATAGATATTTTGCTACCTTCATTGATGATAAAACTAGGTTCACTGTTGTTGCATCTCTTAAAACAAAAGATGAAGTGATAAATTCAAGCAATATAAAACCCTTGTGGAAAGACACATTGGGAGAAACATAAAAATCCTGAGGACTGACAATAGTGGTGAATATTGCTCTAAAATATTTAATGAATTTTTGAAGTCTGAGGGCATCTTAAGACAGTTTTCAGTTGCCCAAACTCCTGAGCAAAGGGTAGCTGAAAGGGCAAATAGAACCTTAATGGAGAAAACCAGACCTTTGCTAAAGGAAGCTGGGTTAGACAATCGTTTTTGGGCTGAAGCTCTACGTACTGCTGTTTACTTGAAAAACTTATCTCCCACTGTGGCTGTTACTGGAATGGTTTCTTTTGAAGCTTGGACTGGGAATAAATCAAATATCAGCCATTTAAGGATATTTGGGTGCAAGGCTTTTGTTCACATAAATAGAGAAAAGTCCAAGAAACTTGGTGATAGAAGCAAAGAATTAGTTTTTGTGGGCTATGATGACGAAAAGAAAGCATTCAGATTGGTTGATCCAAAGTCGTCATAATTAGAAGAAGTATTATTTTTGAGGAAGCTTCATTTCCATGTCAGAAACCACAAATAGAGATGAACAGAAGAGAGGTTCAGGGGGAGAATGTTCAAGCCGTAAACCCAATAACTGAGGTAAGTATTCAGGGAGGAATTTGCCAGGATAACAAAGAAGTATCAAAAGAGATTTCATCTGAAGAGCAATGCAATACACCTCAAATTGAAAATATTGTTTCAACTGAAGGACTGTTGACAGTGACGAGTGGGAGTAGATCCGAACAGCAGGCAACATCTGTGGTGAATGAACAATTGAGGAGTTCTGACTGAATACAAAAGCCAACTAATTTTGATGATTATATTTGTTATATAGCATCCAAAGATGAGCTGAGCCTGCCTAGTACTGCAGAAGAGGCGTTGAAAGGACCTGAGGGATACTTGTGGGAAAAGGCAATGCAGGATGAATTGGACACTCTTGCTGAAAATTCAGTTTGGACCATAGAAAAACTCCCTCTAAAGTGGTTGGGAATAAACGGGTCTTTAAGAAAAAGGTAAATATTGATGGTAGCACCCATTTCAGAGCTAGGCTTGTGACAAAGGGGTATTCACAAACCTATGGGATTGATTGTTTTGACACTTTTGCTCCAGTTGTAAGACGTACTACCCTTAGAATTTTATTTGCTATGGCTGTTAACTTAAAGATAGGACACCTTGATTAAAAACAGCATTCCTAAATGGAGATTTACAAGAAAATGTTTATGTGTCACGGCCTGAAGGTTTTATAAAAAGGGAACAGGAAGATAAAGTTTGTAAGCTTTCAAAGGCAGTTTATGGTTTGAAACAGTAAGCTAGATCCTGGAATTTCAAAGCCGACAGTCTTGCTAGACCTTGGTTTCAGAAACACTTCTGATGAACCTTGTGTATATATTAAGAATGTTAATAGTTTAATAATGGTAGCCTTATATGTTGATGATTTATAAAGGAATTTCCATGCCAATGGAATTTAAATTAAAGTTAAAGGAGCTTGGGGAAGGCAAAGATGTTGATGTCCTATACCAGGAGTTGATTGGTTGTTTGCTTTACCTTAGCACTAACACAAGGCCAGATATAGCTTATGTGGTTAGTAAACTAAGTAGTAGTAGTAGTAGAAATTTATTTAGAAGAACATTCTAATAAATACAAGTGATAAAAAAGAAAAAACATAAATAAATATACATCATTCTTACAAACTAATAACAACAATCATACAATTCATCTACAAATAATACACAATATTGCACATCAAAATATCACATACACATATGCAACTTTCAAGGAATAAAAACACCATATGCATCTTACAAGATAAATTTAAATTAATTTTTTATAATCACGATTTATTATCACAATTTAAATTTCTATTCCCTTGTTCCTTTCACAAACCTTATACATTCCCTTCTGAATATTTTACTATTTTCAATTTTTCGAACCCATTCAGGGAGACTGTTGAACAAACTAAAACCGTCACACAGTATTGATTTTCTAGAAAATTTCGTATGATGTCTTTTTATTTTTAAGTCAAAAGTTTGTCTTGTACTATAGTGGTGGTGACTGTGAATTTAACTGAATTGAACTGTGAATTGACTGAGTCAATTTAATTCCTGTTATGAAGATATCCACTGAGTATAAGAGGGACTCTTATCTCAAAGCAACCTCCAAAATAGGCTTAATATTTAATAAAACCAATGACAAGTATTTGAAACTTGAAGGATATGCAGATGCAGACTGGGGAGGTGAGGAAATGGAACATTCTTCACACACAGGTTTTGTATTCAAGCTAAACAATAATCTTATATCATGGGAAAGTAGGAAACAGAAATTAATTGCTCTTTCCTCTACAGAATCTGAATATCTGTCATTTTCAGAGACAGCAAGGGAAGCATTGCATATAAAGAACTTGTTATGTGAAATGTTCAATTGTTTTCAGGTGAATGTCCACATTTATAATGACAATCAAAGTGCAATACAGCTGTCCCATAGTGAAGGCTTAAAATATGTGTGTTACACTTTAAATCTAATTCAGTAAAATACAAATATTAACATTAACCTATTACTTAAAGAAAAATTTTCCACTGGTTTTTGTGCAGTTCATAGAGCTGTTGTTATACACCATTATTTGGTATGCAAGGGTTGCTTCCAGTGTGTCCAGTATTCCAGCTTTTTTCCTTTCACTCTTGGTTTTCAGAGATAAAAAAAATAATTATACCTTCATTTGAACAGTAGCCTATTTTTATTTTCACATGGTTGATTATATCTGACAGACCTCCAAGTGAAATGCAAAATTAACAGTTATTACATTCTACATTTTCATCCACACTGATAATCAAGGGATTCTCTTTTTTTTCATTAAAACTACACTTTTATATTAGTATTATAGGGATAGAAAACAATAATAAATCTTAAGTACTGATCAATTAAGACAGTGTTATTCATGTTATAATAGAAGGCTAAAAGATCATCACCATTATTAATATTAATGATTATTATTTAGTTATGGGATTTATAAAATTATAGATTATTATCAACACTGTAAGAGAAATTGGTGCTAAAATTGAGATAAAATTCAATTGTTAATTTTGTCTTAAAGGATACTTAAAAAGTGGTACTTGTGAAATTAACTCAGGACATTTTCATAAATAGTATTATCCTGGGAAAATAGGAAACCTGTACTAGACCTCACTTTATAAAGAATAGAATTACTAATATGTAACAATAATTGAAATTTATATAATTATTACATTTGACCTAATCATTCTCTATCATGCTACAACAGGACAAACTCTGTGGAGACTGATCAACACTCGGATGACCGTTCTTTCTCACTGCACATTATATATATATATATATATATATATATATATATATATATAGATATATATATATATTACTTGTCCTTTGTACTGGTTCCTAGGTCTTTTCATATAATAATATTTCCATTATTAATATATGTATTTATTAATTTGCCCTTTTTTAATTAACTGGTAAATTTCTCATATATCATTTAAGCACGTTTCATTCTCATAAGAATTTTTATTATTTCAACGTTTTATTCTATTATTTGTGATATTTATTATTTTCACATGATGTATTCCTGCAAATTCCTCTTTTGATTTAATTTTATTATTTTTTTGCATTTTAGTTTGAATGTTTGATCCTATGTTTTATCATATTTTTTATTTACTTTGTTTACTATTGCATTTTTCTGATTTTATTTTATGATTGTTTTTGTAATTTCTTTATAGTACTGCTTTTGTAATTTTCTATTCTTACACAGTTTTCTATTATATCTTTTAGCATGCACTATCAGTAGGTGTGCGCAGGTTTTTCACACCCCCTTCTCTGCGGGTGTTTTCCTGCAGTGGATCTTTTTTTCCTAATATATCACCTTAGGTTTTTATTAAATCCTTCTAAATTTTTCCTCTCTTTTTCTCTATTCACTAACACAAAACTTTTTATGTATGTAACATTATTGACGAAAGGTTAGATGGAAGAAGAGACTTTTCAGTCTCACTCTCGCCTGAATAAAGACCTTATAAGTCCTTATAAGATTTTGAAATCAAGTATCTAAGGAGAGATTGAGTGAAACAACATAAAGCATTTAGATTAAGATGGCTCTACAGAAAATTATTTGAAGGTGTAGTGGATGCTTTTAGTTTTTGGAGTTTTTGTCCTTATAAAATGGACAAAATTACCTTTAAATAACAATAATGATGTAAATTCCTAAGGAAATTTTCACAGTGTCAACTCAATTCAATATTCATCAATATTCTATGAAATCCTGTGAAGATTGCACATATAAATCACTAAATAGTTCATCTTATAAGATTGCAAGATATTATATCTTATTTAGGAACAGTTTACTTGCAAGAATTGTTGGATATATAGCTGTAACTTTGACTCAATTTATAAATGTTGTTTGAACACACACTATTTTATTTGATAATAAATTTATCCCTCATAAAATTCCTTATGTTTTTGTGAACTTAAAAGAATGTCAACTAAGAGGTTTTCCTTTTGTATTTCATAATATTTAATTCTTTTAAAGAATGATTATTCATGTGCATGAATCATGTCAATTTTTATTTTCCTTTATTTAATGTGCATTTAAATTAATTGATGTCTATGAATTATTAGGTTGGAGATAAAAATACCCTAAGATGTGAAAAGCATGAGAAGTCTGTTTTTTTAACATGACTGGTTAATGTCTTAGAGAGAGTTTTAAGACATTTTTCATAAAAATTTAAGAATAACTCAACAAAACGAACATCATCGTGGAGAGTGAAGCAAATAATGCACATTTTTACCATGACATATAATGCTGTAGATGCTTAAACATGAAGAAATTGATTCTTATGATGCTATCATTTTAGTGAATGAATACATTGAGAGGTCAGTCAGGTGAAGTTTTCTATTATATATGAGAGCATTTACTATCTCTACATCTTTAGAAAGAACTGGAAAAAAATTTCATGATTTTAAAGGAGCTGTTTGGTATGAGTGGAATGGGAAGCCTGGTACTTGGTTGGGATTTTCAGTAGAACGTTCTATAATAGAATATTAAAGATATTTTGTGCCTTAAAATTTTAACCCATATTTCATAATCACGGTTGTAGTGGAATTATTCTCAGTTAATTTTCAAATAATTTTCTTTTATTAATTTAATCTTTACTTTTATCAAATAGAGATCTCTATTAATGATGCAATCATAAGTATTTGAAACAATTTTTAAATTCTCATAGTATAGATTTAATAAAATTCCTTAATATTTTCAGGTGTTTACCACTTTGTGCTTTCAGTCGGTGATGATAGCTTTAGCTTACTTTCAGTAGCAGGTTTTCCTCTATGCTGTGTCCCTCGTTAGCTGTATAATACTATTTTAGGTGCTATCCAACTAAATTGTTGAGTGCCCAATATTTATTGAAAAATATGAAGGCTTAACCTTTAGTTTTCACAATGAATGATTTTGCATATTATGAAAAGTATAGTAGCATGCTTCAATTCATCATTTAATTGAAGAAAATTAGGAATAATGCAAATTAAAAATTCTTCCTTGGCAATGGTGACATAAGCTCATAAACTAAGTAACAGCAGTTTTTTCATTGCCTCCAAATATGGAAAAAATTAGAATTATGTTCTGCAGGTGTGTTCTGATCAATGTGCATCTCCATTCGACAAGTCAGTTAAAAATATATTATTTCAAACTTTTCCCTGTCCATGGTATTTTAAAGTTCTTACTTCCAATACTTCTTACCCCAATCCATCCTTCTCCCAGAAAATTTACATTTTAGCTCTTAATGACTCCAAATGCTCAAACTTTGTTATAGTGTTGATAAGAATGCTATGTCTTTTATGGTTATTAGGCACACATTTGCATCAACCATTTTCACCAAGGGTAAACCTTGTTGTCCACTTGTCTATCAAGGAAACTTTAAATTTTTTTCTAAGTAAAAATTTCTTTCATCATTATTTCAAGGGTCAATAAATCAATACATGATCTATTCATCTTCATGCACTGTAATTCTTTTTATGATGCACTAGTTCCTCCTCATTAGTAAGCAAATATAATGGAATGATTATTTCCCTTTGAGCTTTTTCCTTGCAAAATATGGTGTTCCACAATGTTTATAACAAGTCGAATCCATAGCTTATATATAAGCAAAATTTGATTGAATATGAATCACATCCCCTTAGAAGTATAATAGCTGATGGAAATGAAAATAGATTGAATTTTTCAGCAAATAAACTAAGGAACTGATTTTCTAGAAGAAATAATCATTTCGAAAATTAAAACAGATATGAAAGAAAATAAGCTCATAAGTAGATGAAATATCTCAATTATTAAAAAAAAGAGATTCACCGGGCAAAGATGAAATATCAAATAAAGTTATATGATGTAGTAAATTATGGTACAAATATTTATTTTTATAATTATTAAAGAAGAAGGTGGTAACAAAATGGTGGTTTGAGTAAGATGAAAATTTAAGCTGTCTTAAAGTGTGACACAAACCTTCATACTCTGCATAGTTCATGTTTCTGTGGTTGTCTTTCTGCTCAAACTTTCTGCAATGTGGCTGGTTAATTAAAATGTTTTATGGTTGTGTACAATGTTGAGATCTTTGTTTATAGAGACTATAATATTACTTGTGAAAATCTTCTGATAACATTACTAGTTTTGATTATTTTAAGACCGAGAATAAATTCACTTTCCAATGAGTAAAGTATTTACTAACCACAAAAACGTAGCAAAGTAAACAATGAACCCTAAACAACAATTATCATGAAGGTCTACTGCAACAGACAATAAGTTGGGGAACTATGTTATAAGTAATGTAAAGTGAAAAACCTGTCTTTTGCAGAATCCATTGGGATAATGATGTTTTCCAAATAAGACAGTTTTACACTTAATACAGGGTTGGCTGATAGTGATTGATAGATGCTGGGACTGAATATTTTCCTGGGTAAGACAGGTATCTGCTTTACTCAGGCTCCGCTTAACACAGGTTTCACTGTAGAAATGTATTCCTATTTATAGCAACCAATACACATTAATATATAATGCAATATGTAGTAAGTTAGAAATTTTCAGCAGAGCTGTTTAGATGCAACTAATTAATAAAAAGTTAAGTCATACTACATGAAATACAAGTATACTTAAGTAAATAGATGCTAAATATAAATTTTGATTTTATTACCTTTATCTGATGGTAAAACAATATATACTGATTTGTGTAATGTAATTACATTGTGATAAATTAATAACTTAGGATGAGAAATATTTTATGTCCACACAATAATTGCTATTTTACGATTCAAATCTTATATTTAATGATGACAATATGATGATAATACTATTTAGTTTATTATATTTAATGACATCCAATAGGGTGTCCTGGTTAAGGTATATTTTTTGTTATGATTATATCATGAGATAGATAGAAATGGTAAAAGATACAAAACAGTAAATAAATAGTTAGTAATATTAAATAGTTCAGCATTGATAAAAAAAAACTTGACTGAAAGCACGCATTCTGTAAGATATTTGAAGATAACCCAAAAAGAGTGATTACTTGCATGCTCTTGAGTGGATAGTCTGAAGATGGAGGATAATTCTAAAAACCTTTATAAAAATGCAGTATCTCTTAATTTTGATTCACTATCACCCTCGATGTGTTTTGTTGCAAAATTGCTGAACATTCAAAGTATGACTCCTTGTAATATGGACATACTCTTAGGCAAGAATAATATCCATTAGATATGAGGTATCTGATTTAATTTTTATCCAGAAAATGAAATAATGGATTGCATTTTATAAGTAAAACAAATTTTCATGAAAAGTTTTAATCAAAGCCTATAGTTAAGACTAATTAAAATCTATAAATTGTATCTGTCAATTTTTAAAGAATGACAAAACGCGAATGAAGATGAAATAACTTTGCGAAGTTCCACTTGATGGATTTATTTTGACAGGCAACCAGTTTCGGATTATTTGTTCATCATTAGGCACAGAGTTAACAGAGTGCACACATATGTTTAGAAAGTATCCTTTTAGTAAGGATATGCTTATCAGTTATGGGTGCTTTTACTCCAGCCATCTAGTAAGTATGAGGAACTTTGGGGAAGGGGTAAGCTATTAAATATTATGGAAAGCGTTTTAGTTGAGAGGTGGGAGAGGAAGCAGGTTAACTATGGATAGTAGAGGACACTGTTTAGGGAAAAGGTGAGTGAGTGTGTAATTGTAATTTAAGTCGTGTGTTATTTCTATCTGTTTGAGGTAATCTAATTTCTTTCTCTTTTGTTGACAATGTAATAATAATAATAAAAAGACTTTATAAAATGTTGAGGTGTATTTGTTATCTGTAAGATGTTTAGAAAAATGTGATCCTTGAGTTTTATTGTGGAATGATTGTAAATGATCTTTAGTTTTTATCTGTAAATTCCAGGAAATTTGACCTAAGTATGTTGCTCCACAGTTATCGCAATGTAATTTGTGTAAACACCACTTTTGAGCGTGTTGTTGAAAAAATCACATACCTTTCATTTCAGAGTTATAAACCTCAATGATGTACATATCTCAGATGCTGAAATGGATCTCTTGGCGAAAGATTATAATTTCAATCCCCACATCAAGAATTATTGTCAGGACTACAAAAACTTAATACCTGAATGTGAGGTTTTTCTCCCCAAAGATTCTGTGTTAAAAATCAATCTCATCTTCATCATAACTCAAGCAGTGAAATCCAATTTCTGTTATCCCAATCGCCCCTTTAATGTGAGTGGTACTAGAACTTCAATTAAGAATATGCTTGTGCGTGAAAATCTAATCCTTACCAAAGCTGATAAGGGGAAATACACAGTGATTATAAGGACATTTTTTGGAATTAACCGATAAGAAACTTACTAATAATAATACTGCTTCAACTTTCAAAGATGCCTTTGAATTGCAGAAAATGGTTCAAAGGTTTATTAAATTAAAATTTCTCTGTAGGAATTATTAAATACCTTCATATATCTAAAAAAAATTGACGTTTAATCAGGTCAGGAAGAGGTGAATTGTTCTTTTGTCATACCATTGTCATCTCGCTGGAACATTATTTCGCGCATATTGAAAATGTGAAGGATGTGAAGTATGTTTTCCAAACCTTGCGAGAGTACACATACTATAATTATGTGCCACGTGCTTATAATTGTTTTCGTTGGAATCTTCTCAATTTCCTTCAGCTAAATCGTCCTATTTAATCATCTCTCAGTAATGATAAAAACTTCATAATGATTCGACCACAGAAAGGGTCAACAGACCGTTTACTAAATTGCGCTTACGTGTTCGTGAAGCTTTTATCTGGGTGTACGTGACGTGACACGTTAGCGTCAGTAGATTAACTGATCAATCTCGCAATTTCGGTGGGCTATCGTCGCCGGAGAATATTGCGACCTTTAGCCTGTGGGTTCCCTTGAGGCCAGGATAAAATCCAGCTAGCGAATAATTACATTACCACGACTGTTCGCTCCACTTCCGCTGTGAAAAATGCAAAAATTGTTTTTAGGAAGGAAATAACAATCATACTTTTCAATTTGAATGAAATGTTGATGAATTTCAAGAAAATTTTGGTACATTTAACACCAATAGTGTTCTATCTATATCTTTCATTTTCTAAGAATCAATTTTGAAAACTACGAGAAAGGATATTTTTCGCAAAATGTATGGAAGTCAATGCATATTCATAAATAGGGGAATTACCGTGGAGAAGGTAATTCCTCCGAATGTATCTTTGCTATCAAATTTGTTCATGCTTGAGGTAATTATTGAATTCTTTTATTATCCTCTAAGTTTTTTCTCAAGCTACGAGTTAGTGTAAGTTGGTATAACACAGTTCAGTAGTCTCTTTTAGAGTTACGAATATATCATCTGTGCAACAAGCCTAAAAAATCATAGTGGTCTTTGCAAAAATGTTTCCTCTCTCCCTCAGATTTTCGTAGTTCAACGAAAGGCAAAACGTTTGAGAAATAAGAGAAAAGCATTCTGAGAAATCGTTAACAAACTTTTCGGGAACAAAACTTAAGACCCAAACTCAAGTGTGCTACGGAAAGTAGGTTGAGGAAATTCAAAGACTCAAGTAATTCGACGAGATCCAAGGTGCATTTCCTGAGTTCTCATTTAGACAGTTTCTCCAAAAAATCTCGGATCTAAGTGAAATGAATGAGAAAAGATTTCATCAAGATATTAGGGAAATTGAACATAGACAGAGCATAGGTAGGAGGAATGTCAACATCGCTAAGGAATATTCTTGATTGCTGAAAAGACCTCACAATTTCTAAAGAAAAGTTTTGTAGAAGTAAAGAAAAAAGATCTCTTTAGGACTGTGTGAATCCAGGAAATTTGAAAGTTTATTTTTAATAAGTGATTCTTTAGGCGGAAAATTATCTTCTTTGCTAGTTACACTTTTTCATTTTGGAATGGTAAGTTTTGTGATCGCTAGAATCCAATGCTTGATCCGCTTTCTCCTTATTAAGTAAGAAAAACATAAAAATGTAGAAATTATATTAGTAATTTAATAAAATTCAATATAAATAATCAGTAATAAATTGCAGATCACATAGAAGATTCTCTTATTTCGGTTTTAATATCAGCGTTTTGTGTTAGTTGCAGTTCATATGTAATTTGGAAATTCGACGAGGAAAAAGGTACCTAAATAAAGAACAATGGATTCCAGAAGGTAAGGAGCTTCAGATTTAGAGGTATGTGAAATAATGGGTGAAAAGTGGAGGTATAGATGTAAGGAGGAAAAAGAATTCTCTCTGAGTAGAGTAAATGAATAGAAGTGGTGGCGGAAGTTGACTCATTGGAAGTAAGAAGTAGAGAATTATTGATAGATGATATAAAGTTTTTTATGTCTTTATATGTATATTTAACATTTCTTCAAGTTGAGATATGAATAATAGGAGTATTACGAAATGAAAATTCATCCAAACATCCCTACTTGGCTGGTGATACTAATTGTAAGATTCTATTTTCAGTAGGATTTTGAATGGAGTACCTCGCAAATTACGAAGGAACACAGTTTATGAACTGTGGAGAAAGGTATTAATTTCAAAAAGTGTGTTTAATAAAGAAGTTGACGGGGCCATAGGATAATTTGGGGATAAACGTGCCCCTTTATCCATGAGTCCTGCCTACGAATATTGTCCTATTATAGGATACGTGATTAATTTTTACGAGCAGCGGTAACATGATTTTATCGTGAAAAAGATAATTAATGTTTCTAAGAGGATGAGCAGGAGAATATGCAACAAGATATTCGGTTCTCGGTCTACCAGTTGCGCTGAGAAAATGGTGCTTCTTGCGGAAATCGAAGCTCTGCCTTCGCTTCTGTTGCTTTCAACCGTTTCCGATCGAAATCCGAGTGGATGACGAGAATTGACAAAGTGGAACATCATGAAATGGATAACATTTGATTTTGTGAGAATTATATTTTGGGGGAATCATAATCACGGATATACTTCAAAATATTAATCTATACGCGTCAGTGTATTATTTTTCTAAAGAATCTAATTATTTCTCTAAAGAAGGGAAACTTACGCTTGTAGGAGGCTATTTTAGTATTTTAAACAGCACTGTATTAAACAACCCAGCTTTTTTACTTCATTCCTTTTACTTTTCGCTTTAATAAATTCCTTCATTAAAGAGGGATTCTTTTATCGATAGCATTTCTCCCTCATATACTGCGCGTTCCTATAGCCATTCTCTGTCATTTCGCGACCCATTTCCAACTCATCCGAACAAACCGACCCTCTATCGCCTTTACCTTTTTTGCCATCCCAAAAACTTCCTTCGTTTTTTTCTTTTCGCATACCGCACCCTCTTTCTTTCTTATCGAATGCCTTTCCGAACCCACAATTCTCTCGTCACTCCTTTCTTTCTCTCTCATACCGCCAAGCAAAACTATTCTAGGCTCACGCTGCGAAAACACCAACGCCCAAGAGACCTTTTAGCCGTCAACTCCAATCCCTCTGGCGAATTCCACTCGCTTAGATTAGGCCTGAGGCGAGTGACACGGGGAAAAGAAAGGGGTGAGGGGAATGATAGGAAGAGAGGGCTTGATGGTCAGGGAAGGAAGGAGAGATTTCTGCAGGGACAGGGGATAAAGAATAGGGAAAAATAGATGGAGGGGTTTTAGCGTATGGTTTGGGCGCGGTTATCATGGAGGAAGGGGATGCCAATGGTGAAAAGAGTTTCCTGTAGACAATCTCTCATTCTCTGGGGTAGTCCTGGGGGCAAATGCGTGCGGGAAGACATCCATTGTTTTTGCTTTCATTTTCTTATTTCCCACGTCCTTTGTTTCTTCCCGTCTTGAACAGTAAGTTTGTTTGTTACGCGACAGTCATTATTTCTTGAATTAAGGATTCGGGATATTTCTCACTTTCAGAGAAATCTTCTTTAAAGAGTAGAATTCACGAGCAGTTAGAGCGGATATTAATATTTGGATTACCCCAATTTAGGTCATGTATTTTATATGAACCGTATTTGGAGCCACACGTGTTAAATTTAGCGATTGCCTCTATACCTCCGTCAGCTGACATTAGAGAGAAATAGGACGCAAAGTAATATCCTATATCCTCCCTCGATCTTATTTTTGAATTTATTCGACCTGCTGCATTCTATCGTCAATAAAATACATGTTAGGTGTGTTATTTTCCTCTTTTTCCTGTGTAGGATAGCGCACTGGTCAGATTACGTAGTACAATGAGGACAATGTCAGTAGTTATTAAAGAGAATCTTTCTTCTGGCATGAGCTAATATTACTTGCAAACAGAAATCGAGGATTTACTCAGGAATGGTTTCAAGCACAATGGTTATCTTTCTTATCTCTCTCTCTCTGAATTTTGATTCACCGTCTCCAATACTTTTAATTAAAAATCACGACTTTTATAATAGTTTTTTTTTAGATATCCTCTCTACGTTCAATGATCAATGTTTAACTTATTTGAGTAATATAATCGGTTATAATCGTTTTTTTTGCAATATTCTCATGCCAATGCTTTCAACGGTATATTATTTCCCGCTTCAGGTCTTCTTGAAACTTTGTTTTAGACAATCCGCTGAGATTCAGTGTGCAAACAGAACCGATTTCTTCTCTGTCTTATTTTCCATCGATTCGGACATCACGCTGAGCATATTCCATTTTCATTGGGAAATGGGGCGAGACTTGCCGCAACTACGCAGTCACAGCAAGAATCGACAGAACCAGTGAGAGAGGGTCATACTTTATGTGCTTTCTTACGAACAATATTTCTTCCTGATTTTTTATCGACATCTCGGTCACTGGAGCAAGTTTTGGTCCGTGTAGCTGGAAGGAATATCCTTCTGGTCAAGATTGATTTACTCATTTCTTTTCCATACAGTCTCTGTCACTCGAAGATTGATTTCTCGATTAATTTCTCAGCTTTTTATATATTGCCCGAGTTGTTCGGCGTTGATGGGCTGTTTAAAGTTACTCTTATTTACAACAGAAGATGCTATACCATGCAAGATCACGTTAAAATCAGAAAATAAAATGATGGAATTCCAAGTCTTACCTAGAGGTTGAAATATAGATATCAATCGGAAATTAGTCAAATAGAAATATATAATGTTTGGGAATATATTAGAGAATTTTAGAAATCTCTTTTTATAAACAATGTATTTTGATAACGGTACGGTGATTACCACGAACATTATACAACACAGTATGGAAATTGGATTCCAGTTTTATATTTACGTAATATAAAATAAATTTCGTACAATAATGATGGCCAAAATTCATTCTCAGTGCGCTATTTATTATTGTTACTGAAATATGAATGCCTAACCTAAAAAATCATATTTTGAAATGAAAAATTTCCGCTATTCTTGGTATTTTTATTTAATACAATCCTCGTTTAATCTCATCAAAAATTCTCATCATCTGAATATATTAGTCAATGAAGCGACTATTTAGTTCAAAAGTTTATGCATTAACCGTTGGATATATTTACTATGGTGAAACACGGTCAATAGTAATCAATGCTTAATAATTTATAATTGATCACTATCTTAAATAAAAAAGTATATTTCTGTCTATTATTTATAAAAATATTTGAATTTTAGGAAATAATTTAATACTTTAAAATTTAACTTCGATCATATTTTCATTTAGAAATAAAATTGTAAATGAGATATGCTGGAATTAAAAAATCATTATTTGTCCTCCAGTCACCTGATAAAACGAACAATATCATCTGCAATATATATGCCAAAATTAAGTATATGTAGAGGTTTTACTGAATTATTCATGGAACCGCGGGGTCATGAAAGTTTCCTGCAGCTTTGAAATCGGAATAAGCTGAAATTCAAAATCGTTGATACAAGTAGTTCCCACAGAGACCTCGTTGGGAAGCACAAAATTGGGTCATCACTAACAAAATATTGGGAACACTAAAGACCTACGTTAAAATTTTTACGACAATAATTTAGACACAGAAGAACATTTGCGGTGTCGTAGATAATTTACATTAGGTAATTCACAATTTTTGTTCTAGAATAACGAGGAAAAAAGCTTCCAGCACGAAATCTAGTGATGTTTTCATTTATTAACATTTTTCTATCTTGAATGATTATTTTTTTTGTGATGCTGCTAAATAAGCTTATAGAAAATATAGGATGAGGGATGGTATGTGCGGATTATTTGATATTAGCTTAAGTTATTAAAGGGTATGAACCTTCCTACAAATCCAAACAAGCAACGGTTATGTCAAATGTTATTTTGAGATTAAGAGGTAACTAGAAAAGTCATCCATAAATGTTGTATTATTTGAGCAAAAGAACAAATATTACTCCAACTAATATGTTTTCTGGAGGATTTAATTATAACTCGATTGATATTAACTGTTAGAAGTTCTAAAAATAAAACGACACAAGGACTAAACCAAGGAAAAGGACAAGAGATATTTTATCCAGTATATTCTTCGCGATGAAATAACTGAGTTGAGGCGAGAGGAAATTGTCTCAACTACATATCCCTTAATATGAGAGGCCTAATTAGAAATTTGGCCGACACCATGAACGCGACAAGGCAAATAGGGTTGTTTCTGAGTACGGCAGTGATGGATGGTGACTGCTATGGCTATTATCTCGTGAAATTGTGCACATTTGAAAGAAGAGGGTTGATATGCTGAATAAGGTGTATCAGCATAAGGTTGAGAAAATTTTACATACAATTTTACATTCGACATACATTTTAGAACTCGCAGAGCTGAGAGAAACTGCAAAAGACAGCAATTTTCGACTGCAGCGGTGAACTGTAGGAGATATGTGTCGTATTGGCAAGATTGTTATTCTGATGGAAGACCTTGGTCGACTTACACTGGGATACGCTGGGCTATTATGTGATTCTTCCGTCATGAAGATCAGGGTTGAGCCAGTTTCACCACACAAGGCTATCAGTATCAACGGTAATTCAACAGAATTTAACAGAAAACGTCATCTAAGATTTCGTAGTTTTGATGGATTTTTATCAAATACACATTCATTTATCAATTGTTTCTTATTTAGTTTTAATTAAAGTACGCTTTATGAAGTGGGTAAAATTAAAATACTCAAGAGATTTGTTGTTACGGAGTAACTCAATTTCATTTGAATTAAATCAATATATTGAAGTTTAAATTGCCTAATCTGGCGCTGTCATTTGTTCGTAGATTTGTCGTGAATCATCTAACGATCAAGAGCTTTCTCAATAAAAAAAATGTGTAACATAATGTTTGCTCACCATGTCATGCCGAATATATCGTTTAAGTTTATGAAAACATTGTCTTTTCAATATGACATGGTAGAAGAAATAGTATCTTAGAGAGCGTTTAAAATAACTTATATGTATCTATAGATTATTTTGTGTAAATGTAGTGATGAAAATTACCTTTCAACAATAGTGCGATGAAAATATATTTGGAAATTATGTAACCTTGTTGATTTTTGAATGATGAAGTATACATTCCTTTCCTTAGTAATCATACGTACAGTTCTGAGTTTTGGACGTGAAGTTTTACTTTGTTATCATGCATCGTCGGTGCTGCTTGAAAACATTTCGCATCTGTTGCTTCTGGAGAGAGGAAAATTCGAGACAGCAGCAGTTCGTTAAAGCCTAAAATGAAGATGGGTTTGGGACCATATTTTCTGTCACGATCGCGAGATTTTCTGACGAAAAAGCATCATCCATGAAAGCGCAAATTGCAAGTCACTGACGGTGACATGTTTTCCAGTGCTTTAATTAGATAGAGCCGATTGCAGCGTTAACAATCGCCGAGCTTTGAACGTGACATTGGACGATATGAGTCGACTTGCACTCTGACACGTCTTCATAACAACGCTCGGGATTGCGGAAGATATATTCATTCGTACCGACATCGATATTTTTACTCAAATCATCAAAAGACTTCAATAGAGAGTAAAGGGAATTTACTCTCATCTGAAGCGTCCTTGACCTTATGTGCCGTACATTTATGCGGTCAAAAGATCCGTGTGTTTCCGTAAGGTCGCTTCTGTCTGCCATGCATGAATAGTATCTGGATGATGATTTATAATGTTGATCAATTAAGCTCTTGAGCGCCAGCACCCTCGCTGACGTCCTCGTTAGAATCAGGAGGACTAATTGTGTAACGTGCAGCGGACAAAGGATAAGCGGATTGCATCAAAATACACGTCGGAGGAACAGCTGCAGAGGGGAAAGATAAAAAAGAGAGTTTCGGACATTATTGGAGAAAGCTTTCAGTCATCTCCGACTGTGGTTAATCTTTTAAGCTTAAAATTTAGCGCGATTCATCTGAACCTTTAAATAATTACTTACGGTCTTTAACAAGAAATAAATTTTTCGATCTTTTTGATGAACTTTCTCATAAACCTTTCCCAATAAACTTTAATGGAATCCAGGCGTTTTATTGAGCTTACCTCATCACCATTAAGAGCTCGTTTGTGAATCTTAGATCGACTGTGTGTGCTTTAAGGTAAATGCTGTCTTGCGGTTCATTAATTTTGGGCAATATGACGGCGTGTAATTTCTTTAGTAGTATAATTTTAGGATGATTAATACTCGCTCGACAATATTCTGTTCGATAAATAATGGAATATTTACCTTATTTTATGTAATACAGTGATCTTTTCTAAATTTGAATGCACATAGAGATTGGTTTCACCTCTGAAACGTACAAAAACAATATTTTATTAGTTGATCGAGTCAATTGACTGTAACTGAACATTAGTTCTGATTTCGGAGCATCTTAGAGTGTATTTAAGGTTTAATAGTTCAAATGTGTTTACTTATGCTTAACTACGGTAAACTAAATTTGGGATTGCATATCATGAAATAATCTGACTTCCAGTCAAATTCTCATCATTGCCATTTAAATAAATGCATGCTCTTCAAGTGAAATAGATCAAACTAACTAAGTTTACTTTTTCGGCCTCTGCTTTGCGGAAGTTCTTTTTGATGAAAGAGGGATAAAGTGGTGTTTTATAAGTGTTTTAATTTCTCTTTTTTCAGTTCAAACTATTTTTAGTTCATCTGACGCATATAAACTATAATTTGTATACTAATTATGATGTTTGTAACACTGGGAGATACAATATCTACGTTATTAGAAAGGTAACCCAAAGGAGATAAATTTAATTGCTATGTCCATAAATTATCAGATGCTTTGCGGTAAGAATCGATCGATCGATCAACTACAAATCCATTTAATATAGAAGAACAGTGAGATTCTTTGTAAAAACCATCACTGTTTGAGAAAAAATTAATAAAATTCTGAAAATAAAGTTATGACTTATCTAAAGTTGTCTTAACACACTGATTTCAAGGCTATGATATTTATCAGATTTCGCCAATAATTAATGAATTACACTCGGGGAATAGCTCTTGGCAGATTGTGACTGTATTTTGTTTCGATGTTAACAACGACTCCCAATTTAAGAAATATTATTGATGGTAATTTTTATAATTTTTCCTAGTCATAGATACGTAGTCTGGTATTTATTCCTAAATATTAATACGTGTAAGTATTGCAAACGTCGGGCTAACTCGGTTCCGCTGCGTTACTTCTGATACTGTTCATTACCGATGTTTTTAACATATTTCAACATATCATGGTGGAATTTTTTCACAGTTTTTAATTACTTTTCTATACAATAATATCATCATAAATAGATGAAATTCAAAGATTACTGGCAATAAGTTGATGGCGCTTTGAAATAACTTACTTTATAAATAATGATTTTTTTTTCATTTTCAGCAAGATATTATCTAAATATACTGTTTTACTATTGGGCATCTTATCTAAGTATCCGTTATATATTTGGTGCACTATTACTGAATTGAACCTTTGGAAAAAATTACGCTGAAAGCTACGATCATAATTGCTAACAACCTCTTTTGGGGAAGGTATATTTAACAGTTTCAAATAGAAAAAAATAAAAATTTACAAATTATCCACAATGAAAACGGACTACAATGCTCTTATGTTAATTTAATACAATTATAGATGAATTATCCGGCTTGAGAACAAATTTAGGGTACTTCGTTAATTTTGAAACAAATATTCTTTATCTATCCAGAAATTAATATGTCTTTGCTATAAAAATAGTTAATTATGAATCTCTTTTTTTAACCAGATTCAGAACCAGTCCGGGAAAATATTATTGGGCTTGTCGTTTTTCTATCAAATTTACCAGGTTGATGAAACATTAAAAGTCGGAGCTTTATTTTAATGGCCTCTATTAAAATTTTAAGTCAGAGAAAATCTTATTACAGCTCTATATTCGCCAGCAAAGGCTTGAAAGGATAGGACTCGAACTTTTGGAGTGGCACAAGCAGTTTTTTCTACCAAAATAATTGATTAGAGGGTCGACGTTCCCTTACGTCATTCATCATATCTTCTCTGCCCAGCCGTGGCAATTACCAGAAATGGACGGGAAGCCCGTATTAATTATTTAAGCAAATATTTATTTTCCGCCAAGCTCTTGTATCCTTTCGTTTCCATATACCTTTTTCACCTCTCATCTTCCTCTCTCTCTCACACACCAAGTTTTATTTAATGGGCCTATAAATTGAGTTGGAAAGTTAAATCGAGGGTGGAGCCTTAGGACCAAATGGGCAAGAGCTAAAAAACAGCTTTTCATTGACGCTTCTAAATTAAGGATCGGATTTGTTTACAAAGCTCACCGTTCTCAAATAATTATAAACGGCGTCATATCGTGCTAATTTCGTGTCAGGAAGACGAATGTGGTAAATAAGTCACTTAATGAGATTTAATCAATACATTTATTAGGAGAATGATCTTCCTTCTACCAGTTACCATACCCATTGTATATTTTTGTTATTCGCATGTGATTTGCACGTGAAACCTAACAAAAATGGCTTCCGATAGTTAGGCAAAACATATCATTAAGATTCTTTATTTATCTATCGTAAAAGCCTTCTTTATCGTCAATTGCTTTAATTGGCACCGGAAAAAGTAAAATTTATACTATTTGACTGTTAATCTGGTTGCAGAGATTAAAATAACTCAGAAGGGCTTATGAGAGAACAAGGATTGAATACAAAGAGGGGAATACCATTTCTGTGTCTGCGATTGCTATTAAGCACGACGATTAAAACTAAGCGAAACAGATCTCTTAATACTGGATCATATAATGTATGAAAATGCTTAAGTTAAAAAAATTTTCTCTTTTAAATAGATTTCGATTGCCGTTCTATTCTATCTAAATGGGATCAAGAATGGTAATCGTCTAAACCTGAATGAAATGTCAATTTTCGTAGGAAATATTTATCATGGTTGCAATGATTTATAGAAAAACCACGCTTAGCCCTTTCTGTTGAGTTTTAGATTTCAAAATTGAGAATACTTCAACCCGTTCTTTAGAATATTATATTATGAGAAAAATAGATTTATTACTCACATTTTTGAATGAATAGTTTTTTTCCAGGGAATGAAACTGTTCACGAGAGTTAAAAAAGTGTCTGTAAAAAAGTATATCTTATCAATCTCGGGGAGGAAGTAGTTGATATTGTCATACCAGTTAATAGAGTACGTGATCTTCGAGACAAAACGATGAAGCGTTACAGGGAAATAGTTGCCTGGACAGATAGTTATTTCTGGTAATTTCTTCCGCGAAGTATTAGAGAAGCCACGGCAGTCAAGGGTAGATAGGGCTCTCGGTGTTTTACACCCCCTGCCATGCGCAAGCGGCGGTTTGCAGGGCTTAAATGTAAATGTAAATCGTTTATTTTTTTTATGTGGTATTATGGAATAATCCATTGCTTGTTTCATTCAAACTTTGCGTACTTTATTACCCCTCTTTCACACTCTGGTGTTTATTTTCTCGACATTGAGTCACAGAAGAAGTGCTTTGAAATATTATTAGATTACCGATAGTATTATTGATGCATAAGGTGCGTATTTCTATTAAATATGAATAAACAGGAATAATTTGACCACCTGTTTGATCATACCATATTTTTATCGCTGTTTTGCTCTCAAAAGAGTGCCCGAGGTGTTTCCTATAATATCCGAAAAGTAAAATGAGAAAAGTTATGAAAAAGATTTTTTGACAAAAATCTCTCAAATACATCGTTTATGTGGTTAAGCTAATAAAGGAACAGATAAAATCAATTTATTTAGCGGCTGCCTGCTCACAGTTGGGGAAATACTATGGTGATGAAAACAGATTACTGAAACTACATTAATAAATATACTACTAATGTGCTGTACTTTATTTAAATATCATAATTATTAGGGAACTTTTGATGTCTGTTCTACGGTAAGAATGATCATACATATCAAAGTAAAAAAATAGTGATACACTATAATTTATTGGTTATCTATTATATGAGTTACTTTTACGAAGCAAAGATCGGAGAGATACTTTCTTAATATGAAAGTAACAAATTAATGGATTTTCAGTGGTATAGCCATTTAGTAAATTCGTAAGTCTTCCGACAAAATTCGCAATAGTAGTACAGCTAGTTCCAAAAAAAACTTACCACCTAAGCCGCAACCCGCATAACAGGCAGTGAATTTCCTCCGTGCGAGCCTTAAGAAGTGAGAGAGAGAGAGAGAGGAAAAACATGGAGGAGATAGTCTGCTTCTGTCCTGGCTCCGCTTGCAGAGTTGAAATGGATTTATTTGCATTATTGATATTGCAAAGATTTATTAGTATCCTTAGTTTGGTGGCATTGGCGTAGCAGAATAGTATTATAACAATATGGATGTTGTAATGCAAGAATTCAGTTATTATAAAATGGTTATTACAAATCAGTACATATTCTAGCTTTGCTTCTCGCACCGAGGGAACCATCGCACACGAGGTCCCGTTATTCCTAGGAAACCGAGGCAAACCCCCTTCCCCTCATAAAATTCGAGTCTGAGACGAAAGGCACAAGCAGGACGAAGGAAATTTTTGCAAAATCTGCCTCTGAGCCGCTCTGAGCTTTTAGGACTGAGATGGGAGGAGGAAAATTTCCGCGCAGTTTGAATCGGTGTCGGACCAGAAATGTATAGACCTCGAATTCGACGCCTTCGTTTGCAAAACTCTGCGGTTATAATGGGTCGTATTATATATTATAATAGTAGATAATATTATACATCGTTCAAGAGAAGAGTTATTAGCCTTTAAAATTATATACCTAAGGAGTCCATATCGATCACCTGTTTTATCACAGCCTGTGTGAATGCAATCTACACAAGTAAAGTAAGGCGAACTCATGGCCATATCTATGCTATTACTTTAAATACATAAAAAATCTATAAGTAAATATGTAGTATGAAGTCTTGAGGCATTCTCTGCGTATTTTAAATAAATTTTGTTTCATTTGATAAGCATCAAAATTAAAACTCGATCGGTAAAAAATCAGTAGATTTTATCATCTATGCAGTTGGTATTTTTAATACACCGTCCAAATCAATTGATAGAAAATGTGCTAGGATCGATTTTCCTGAATTAATAAAGATGACGGATACGAGACAACCATCTTTCACATTAATTTTGAATCCAAAATGAATTTTTTTGGTGTCATTGAAGTGTGAATCGAATAAACGTGATTTCTTCTGTGGATTCCTCTTGAAATGGTTGCAGTCACAAACCATTACGTTCTTAAACGTTCTTCTCTCGTATTTATCAAGTTCTAAAATACACAAAAAGATAGGGCGAATGAGGTTTTGTCATAATGCTCATTGAATGCTACTGTAAGCTATGAATGTAAAATTTTCAATTAATTTTGAATGCATACAAAACTACTTGCATTGTTTATATTTCAACTGTTTATTATTATCACGTTTACAATTATTATAATGTAGAAAACGTTAAAAATACGCGAAATAATAGGGACTTAGTGAAATAGTTTTAGGGCCTTTTTACCTGTAATTCCAACCCTATAAGTATCACACGGGGATAGAAGCACATATAAGGCTCATGTTGAAATTTTGCTCCCCTCGGTTGATGGCTGGCCCTACGTAACTCTCATATTTTTCGACAGAATTTTAATGATTGAGATGAATGGGCGGTGGTTTGGTATGAATAGTCTATCTACATATTTATCGCTCGGTGATATTGAAAATATTCCTTCGTATTTAAAATGTATGGCTATGAGAAACTTTTCATCTCTCCACATTCCATGACAAATTTGAAAAGCAAGATAGAGGAGTGATTGGAAGAAGTGGTTAAAGCAATGAGTTCACCAGGACTTCAAAAGGGGGCCTGCTTTGATAGAGATAGGGAAGTGAGAAACGACGGCAACAGTAATACATACACTCACATGAATTTAACAACCGAAAGTGTAAGAGGTATGTTAATTCCAGATTTTTTGATAAATCACAATAGATAATGGCATTTCTTGCGTTCCTCGTTGACCAATTGGTTACTTTGAGTAGGAGCAACGACCTCTTTTAAAAGTATAACCCACTCACTCACCTTCTCAATTTTCTCATCCAACATATATTTTTTCCGTTTATGACAGCCTCCAGAGAAACTACTCATTTATCCAATTTAAGTAATATCTTAGTCAAACATGGTTAACATTCAAATATACAGGATATAACGCCCATGGCTTATCATACTTTCAGAAATTTCCTTCTGATGCATTAGTAATTCCCAGGATCTCGGAAATTGTATACAATAGCGATGTTCAATGTATCGTACCAATATTTTAATTCTATAAGAAAGTTCGAGTAGTTTACTAAGCCAGAACCTAAACCATCTTCTTATCAGCAATTTATTTTGGAAAGAGAGTTCGGTTTTTTCAAACCGATAAAAATTGCTAATATTGGTATTACTATCTATGCAAGCCAATGGTTTATTCTAAATCTTACCTAACTTTAGAGATGTAATTTATCTGTAATCGGCGTATAAACTTCAAGTTTCTGCGACACTGAATATGCGGAGTATCTAAAATTCCATATTTACGTTGCAAGTCATATTTTAGTGACATGATAATAGAAACTTTAGTCGATGTAGTAAGATCATCTTCAACGCTCTATCTATTTTGTATCATAGATGTTATAAGAGAAGTGAAACGATTTGGTTCTCGTAAGCGTAAGGAATAAATATTAGATGGCGTTTCTCTAGTTCATTGTTCATTTCTCAAGTTATTTCAAACTGCGAAATATTTAGCTCAATGTAGGGACAAAATAAAGCATAAAAAACAATTTATATAAATAAAGTAAACAATCATTGACGAAGAGCTTGATTGATATAAGTTGACGATAGGCAGCATTACTTATTTTTTCATTTTTGTTATTGCATTAGTTATTTAGTATAATCTAATACAGTTTATACCATTCACTTTAAAAACAGAATATAGAGATACTAATTCTGATATGATGCACCCAAACATTGTCAACTTTATGTTATCGTTCAGATTTTCCGAAGGTCCTATTTTAACTGGAATGATCTTCCTTGCATTACTATTTAAAAATACTATAAAATAATTTAAAAAACTTCTTCGCAGAGTTCGTAGAGAATTATGATGTGCCTAGGATGAGGGTGTTACGAAGGTCCTTGAAGTGAATATTGGAGTAATGGATTACATATAGAACCAAGAATATTTTAACAGCTAACGTATGAATCATGAGAATTAGAGGAATATTCTCATGTAAGTACGGTTACCATCCGTTGGTTTCTATTTTTAACGTGTTCTTCCATGACTCCTTTTACCCATCATTCATAATTATTGATAGTGATTTTTCTTTTAATTATTATACATATTATACACCATTCAAACAATTCGGGTTATATAGTTTACTTGAGGCATTCAGAAACCGAAGCAGCGATCATTAATCATTAGTCTCACTTTCACCTAGCGCATAGTTCTGAAAATCATTTCAGTATAACAATGGAAATCGTGTTGTGGGTGTTTTCACACCCCCTGACATACGTCATCCGGCGGATCGCGGGGTATTAATGTAAATATAAATAAACCAAATGTCAACATGTAAACCTGCAATATGCAAGTATACAAAAACCTGGAATTTATCTGCAATATGCAAATCAGTCTTAAGGTTCTGATTTGCCATACTAACTGTTGTTTCTTAACCATCTGGATTCCTTGCAAGAAGTCCTGAAAGGTCGTCTACCTCAAAAATAGAGTTGAATATCTTCATTCCCTAAGGGAATACCCGCGGCGAAGATTACAAATCGCGGATCCACCATTTCCCACCTTACTTGTGATCGGTCGCCGCCACCATACCCTAACCTTGGATACCTGCTCAGCAGGGGTGCGGTCGGTAATCCTCATTAGCGCTTTCAAATTCGCTACCCCGGATACATACGACCATCCACAACATGCCGAAAAGGGGGTTTTCTTTCTCAGAGAGGAGTTCACCTTCATCCATCGGCCGTTTTATGGTTCCTTTGAGAAAATAGATAATACCTTTCGATGGACGAAACAAAAGAAAAAGAAACAACAAAGGAATGAATAGGGGATACTCCTAGGGCCAGAGTGGAGGTCCTCCGCTCTCTCTGAAAGACTCAGTAAAACTTCAGACGGGAATTTGTCAGAAACAGCCAAATCTCATCTCAAAATCATAATGCTTCATCTGATACTGCCATCACGAATGCCTGATGGAAGTAAGAACAGAATGGCATGTTGATGCATTTATTCTGAATTACCTAATGCTCTGTTAATTGTAGTATCAAGCAAATTTTATACCTCTCTGTATTGCAGAATAATTCAACTGCGAAGAAATCGAGTCAAAATTTGCACCACGGGGCAAGAAAGAGATTTAGCATCAGATAAAAGTTGGGACAGCATAATTTTGCAAGTAACATGAACTTGATTTAATTAAAGGGATAGTTTTTCTGGGACTGGCAATGAACAATATTTTCGGAAAAATGTTACGAGATGCTGGCGTTAATTTCGTGGTAAATTAATTTTTAATTCGATACGTGAAAAAAATTTGTAGCCTTCAGTATTTAAATTGTGCTACTATTCTAATATCTATGTTATTTTCTAAAATATTAAATTAGCAATTTGAATTTTAAACAATTACCTTAGAAAATGATGATAGCACACCAATATATATTACCACCAATTAATATTACTTTCTATCAATTGATTTGGTGGTATTTAAAATTTTTGTAATATTTGATGTAATTATCTGATGTAGTTGACCGTAATTTACTTGGTTTACTTTATTGTAATATGTTTTGGGTTTAATTTTCAGAGCTCTCTACCAGGTTGACTTAAAATGATTCTTTCTCAGTGTATTCGTCCAGATAAAGTTTCTTTTCATCTTTGCTTTCCTCAGTAGGTATCGAAGTTTTTTCATACTCCCCTTTTCGATAGCATTTCTCTGCAACATAAATTAGTTTACATACAGTTGATTGTGTTCTTATTCCTAATTATTCTTTATCTCCTTGCAGAGTTTTCGTTCATCTTTCTATTTAAGTCATAGTCGTGAATTTCCTCTAAATAAATTTAAAAGTTCTTCCTGTAGGCGTCAAGAGCATAAAAAACGTAATAATATAATCCTTTTTAATCTTGCAATGACATAATTTTTTTATTGGATAATTGAAGCAGCTAAATTAAGTTTACCCGATGCCTACAGAAAAAGGTGAATTACGCAGAAATTTCAGGCCGAAATAAGGAGATCCGATTTCCATTCATTTTTTAATACTATGCTGCTGACATAGTAAAAATTAACACTAAATTTAAACTAGATTTCATGCTAATAAAGACGGTACAAATACGTTCAACGCGTTTCACAACGGTTTAAAAAGGCGCCGTCAGAATGCTTCTCCTTCCAAGAGCCAATAGAATGCGTGGAAAACTCTAGACTCGCTCTCATCGAGCTTCACGTCTGTTATGCGGGTTGCGGCTTAGGTGGTAAGTTTTTTTTGGAACTAGCTGTACATCGATAATTATCGCAATATTCAAATGTAAGCCAAATTTACTTCTTGCCATGCAATTTAAAATCAAGAAATGGCATTAGCTTGGAAGCAAAAAAGGAATTGATATATTTAGTGGAAACCATGAAAAAGTGTTCTCATATTTTATTCGATACACTGCTCTCGTACATACTTATTAGGGCACTATTTATAAGCTAATGTGTCTTACCGGAAAATTTCTGAAGCTATAGTGATTCCATACATCAAAATCCCTGTGGCAGAGAATATCTTTCCCGTAGTCATTCCAGAGGCTTTAAGCAGAACAGAATAATCTTCATCCATTTTCTTCGCACTAGCATGAATCCGACTCTTTTATAGTTGACAATTCGGCTCTTTTGCTGGAGTACGTGTTGCACATTATGGCAGGTATTTGCTCCATATGTTTGATGGTGCAGTGTAGGCTGCAGGCCTTCCTCAGCTTTTTCCTTAGATCTTTCGACGTTTGACTCATGGGTCGGAACTTTTCTCGATCTTCGAGAATATACTTATGCCATTCGCGCACGTGGATATGTGCCATTTATCTCCCGCTATGCGTTTGCTGGATCAATTTGAGCGGAAGAAAGAGTTCATAGCTCTTTTTGTCGATACCTTGCTAAATGATCTATCGTTACCACTATCGGAACGTTATCGTCTTTATGACGTCCTTTTCGGAGAAAAAACACATTTTTCGATGCAGATAAGGAACGTTCGGAAAATTCATCCATGAAGATAGCGTTAATAATAATCTTTTGTTTATTTCACGTTTCCGAATCCCGTTTGTATCATGACTCAAATCTGACTTTAAGATTAAACGCAATAGAAAAGACAATGAACATACCAGAATTTTTTCCTATGAAACTATAGTTATTAGATTAAGGGTATGATTTATTGGTCACGGTGAGCCAAATACGGGGAGTCGATTCGTTGACTACGTATTATCCACTGTGAATGCCGCCTTAGTCCCATAAAGGGTTGTCACTCCGCGGAATTCGTTTCATTGGCGGATGATATTCAATTAGTATTGATCGTAACAGAAACCTATTTTGCCATGATCGACTTCGATCGGAATTCAAAATGCAGGACATTATGCTATCGTTTGGATTATTTACGCGCACGGAGAATATGATTGATAAATGATGAAAATTATCTCGCCCTACATCTTTTGTCTACCACTTCAAACTGATTAAAATTCTCATATTTATCCTCTTTCAGAGGAAATCAATTCTGCTGACTTAAAACTTCATCCTTTTCATGTAAGCATTTCTTCTTCGAGGCGTTTCATAGCTGAACCATAGTTCTAATAGTGCCAGAAGTTTGAATTTTCTGCTTATAACGGAGGTATGGGTCATTTAAGTAAAGTAAGTGATTTAGAGGTGATACTGATTCATAGTTTTGTAACTATTATTTAGAACGTATTATCTCCTTTGAAGGATATCGTAGTGACATTCGAAAAAATACGAATGGAAAGTTACGTAGACACTGAGATCAATTTGAGACTCCTTTCTAAGATCTTACAAAGATCATTCAAAGATTAAATCTTTGTTATTTATATGACGCCTAATCATTAATTTAATAATCCATTTCTAAGAGAAGACGATTCAGAAGTCGAAGGCCACAATAACTACAGGTTGATTATTGTCGACATCTTGTCAATTTTTGAGACCGACTTTCCCATATTTTTGTTTTAAATTTATATTTAGAGAGAACAGTCTTTTCTGTCCGAATTGAGCCCATAGATATGGAATTTCGATTTCTCATAACAGCATAATCAAGATCCCTTCAGAACGATCTCTCAAATTGCTATCAAGTGCTCAGAAGTTTATATCTCTGATTTATACCAACTAACATGAATTAAAATAACTTAAAATGGACGGAGATTATTTTACTTGGATTACTTAAATTAAATTTTCCATGGATCACTTAAATGTGAATTGCTCTCTAATCCATCCATCCATATTTTAATCCTAAAGATGGTTAAACTTTAACATATGACAATATTATTCTTTCTTGTATTTGATTAAATATTGTTCACTTGATTGTAAGTCATAACTTCATTTAAATTTAGATTTGCAATGTTTTTTTCAGATATCAGATTTCAAGGAATTGATTGAAGCTAGCGAACCTTATATGTTGATTCACGAAATATATAATGACTCATTCTGAATCAGGCAGGATTTATTGAAAATTGATAGTGAAATGAATAATGAAGAGATTCAGCAAAAACTCACGGAGACAGCTCAGAGTTATTCGTAACTTATTAATAGAGCCTTAGTGAATGGCATATTAAAATTATTGAGGAGACAGAATAAATTAAGTATCGAAGTATTCCGTTTTTCAGCTAATATTGGACAGGAATAGCGAACCTTTTGTTGCAAGAGTATCATATTTGCTATTATAAGGGGTGTTCAAATAAAAAGGCACGAAGCGACACAGTGGGTATAACTGAAGTCTTTATTCAAAAGTAATCACCAGAGTCCTGAGCACAACTATCCCAATATTTCACGAGCCGAAAGATTCCCTCCTCTCAGAATTCCTGTGACCGTGACAAGAGCTAGTCCGACTGATTGAGTGTTCCGACCTATGGACGCTGAAGTGCGTATGAGGACATCATGGAGTTCACATTGCAAAATTTGACGATTGAGGAGCAGCAAAGTGTCATTAGATTTCTGACTGAAGGTGTTAAATATTCAGTGCTGGATGGTGGCCATATACAGGGGAGACTGTCCCTCGGTAGCCTATGCAAAAGCAAACGGCCATGGCTGCTCACGGAGGGAGGGATTCCGCTCTACGCTAATGCGCGTCCACACGTCTCCAAGGTCACACAAAGTGTACTGGCCAAGTCCACCTGGACTTGGCCAGTACACTTTGATCATCCACCCTACAGCCCGGACATGTAATCCTGCAACTTCCATCTGTTCGGTCCGCTAAGAAAACATCTCAAAGGGAAGCGCTTCAACAAACTGAAGGACACACTGAAAGAGTAGCTCCTGTCATAGCTACAGGAATCCTGGGAACCCTTTGGCTTGTGAAACAGTTGGATAGTTGTGCTCAGGCCTATGGTGATTGCTTTTTAATAAGGCTTCAATTATACCCACAGTGTCGTTGCGTACTTTTTCATTTGAATACCCCTAATAATTTATATAAATTGTGAATGAGGACCAGAGTACTAACGTAGTACCAAACCATAGAGTGAGGTGTTGATATTATATGTTTTATTATGCTAATGATGGGGCTAAGATGTAATAAGTGACGTGAATAATCATAAATAATCATTAATAATGAACATAATCCATTATTTTCTTTTCGGTTGTTCATATTTTAAGTGAAGAAAACGTAATTGGGATGGTGGAATTAGTTCTGCGCTCAAATTTCTTTTTTAATTCAACTTTTGGGACGCGTGCCATGGAGTCGCCCTCTCTGATACGGAATAACTATGTAGACTATACATAGTAACCATGGGTATTACTGGATGGTATAATTAAATAACCAACCTAGAAATTTTAACCAGTTTTCGAGATCAAAAGAACCACAATAAAGTTTGTTTGGTAAAAAGTGAAATAAATGTTAATTAGGAGTTACATCAGGCGCTATAAATATTCTAATTAAAAGCATAAAAGAAGTTTTCAAGATTCTAAATGTCTCATCTACCTGTAAAACTGATTTACCTAGATTCAGTATACGTATACTGACCGTTATGTTAACAATTTATTCAATTTTTTTAAAGAAAACTAATGCATAAGTAATTTGCCGAAGACGCAGATTAGAAAAAAATACCCGATTGGAACTTGTATTTTGTATTAAACAAGATCATTTCGTAAAATATAACCTTTAATACGAATGATATTCTACATTATGTTCTATTTTGGAGCACAAATACACGTTTTTAGAGTTTAAAAAATAAACGAACATAGGATTTACTTTGTCTCACAAAATTTTATAATAATAATAATAATAATAAACGACTTTATTAGAGGGCGAGATTGAGGCTAGTTTTCCGAGGCCTGCAACCATTGATTCTTTTTCATCGTGAGATTTATAATAGAGACTCGACATAGATTTGACGTTCCATCGCAGAAAAAGAGAATCGGTCGTATATGAGTAGGACTTGTTAGCGGAGACAGATATCACTACATCTCATCACTACTCATCCATTCTGTTAACTGTTTGGGAAAGGGGACGTTTAACAGCAAACTTCTCAAAAAACTGAGAGTTTTTGAAATGGAAAACTGTGTCAGCAAGTCCAAAATTTCTCGTACTCCAGTAATCAAGATTGTGAATAATTTACTTTTCCGAACACGTCTCTATCCATTGAATCGCAAGTTGAGAGGATGAAGCCAAAGTTACTGGGTGTCTGTAAGGAGGAAAATATTTTCCCTAGCTTCCACTATTGTTTAAACGTTTCATATAAAAAACAAAGATTTTAACGAGAGAAATCGGAACACGGAAGTTAATAAATTAGAGTTAAAAAACGCTCCTTTCGAACCTGAGTTGAGACGAGGGATTGGAAACAGCGTATAATCCCGGAAATCCAATTGTTTTTAGATCCTGGTCTCAACGCAGGTTTATAAGCCGACAAACCGGTTGAGGACCGTTTTTAATACACCAACGGAGATTCTTTGTTTCTTATGTACCAATAAAATATCATTGGCAACATTTGAGATAGTTCGTTGTTATATTCTGAACTTTTCTTAAAAATAGTCTTTATTGTGTTACATTGGCGACACAGTATTGTTTTTACAATCTATAATCTATTTTACTTAAAATACTTAAAATAATTTATAAATTGAAATGTCTGACGTCTGTTGAAGGTATTCTTATTCATTAGGTTCAAGGTAAATTTCTGTTGAAGGTAACATGGACCAGGGAAAGAAATTGGACTGGGCGTTTTATTTTGGGAATTAAAATCATTTTCACTGAAAATATATCTCTCTAACATCCTTATCCAAATATAATCGTGTAGTAAGAAGCGCAACATTACTTTAGGATATCCCAGTGTTAAATATGTACACATCTCCATGATTTAGTACCGCAAATCTTAGGATCTTTTTTTCTGGCTTTTCGAAATATTGGCTTCAATTTAGGAAATCGGATAGTAGTTTGAGGAGCGCCGTCCCAAATGGAGAGTTTTTCATCAATCCTCTCTTTTAGTATTTTTTGCCGAAATTCATTAAAATCGTATGAGATTGAGTGAGCGTCGCTCTTGGTCAGATCTGACATTTGGTTTCCATTCATATAATCCAAGTCGTCGAATGCGGAGCGAAATTGAATTTCCCTGTTGAATTTCATTAAGCTCCTTCAAAAGCTAATGTCATCAAAATCCTTCCTGACCTTGTTATTCGCATACTAAGGGAAATGGTGGAGCCGCCAAGAATAACTGTTTTGCTACCAAACGGACCGAATAAAGTTTGTTTTCCTTTCGCTCTGCGAGAATAAATAGAGGAAACAACGTTTTTATTTTATTAGGGGAGTTTGCAAATGTTACAAGGATTCTGCCGCTAAAACTAAAGTTAATTATATTAATATTATGAATGTCTAGAAGTTAGTCTCAATTTCGTAGATTTAGCTCGAATGAAAGGAAACAGTAATATGAATATTAGATTATACAGCGAGCTGTAATAATCATGAGCGCGATGATTCACTTTTGATCGATCATGCATTTCGTGTAAAGCTTAAGTTCGTAAACTCCCTATTCATGGATAAATGGTTACAGTTAAATTGATACTACCTATTTTTTATTTTCGGAATTAAACTACTTTTAACTTCAAAACATATCCTTATTTATACCTGTATAAACGCGGTCAATAATAGTGTTATAATATACTGTGAAGTTAGAATAAAATAAAACCGTGAGCAGTTATTATCTATTTCGAATTATGTGTGATTCCGAAATCATGTTCGAGTGAATCTAATTATTCAAACGGAATAATTACATTGGTTATTTTGTACTATAGCGATGAAGATAGTGTTTGAAAAGAAAGATGAATTCTTATTAAAGAGAGAATCAATATTATATCATTCAGTTTCACCCGAAGGACGCGTAGGACTCACCTAGATTTTAAAGAAGGGGAACTAATCGGCACAATCTACATTTAGATTTGTAAAGGAAAAATATTAGTGAAACTTTGTTTATCAGTACGTATGATGCCAAATCCATTCTTAGCCGAATGGTATGATTTTTCGTGCATTTCACGTAGCGGTGGCACGCGAACTTGAGTGAGTTAGCAATCGCTGTCAAGGCACATCTGTTTCCTATAGACATCGCGTGCAGGGACAGACGGATGGAGGGACCTAAAAAAAGGAGGAAGGAAGATGGAACTGATACGTCAGCCTTCTCGGAGACGAAAAAATATCGAGAGTAACGTCTTATTGGTCATATCACGGGGAAGTAACGCTCCGCAAAAAAAGGAAATGGAAGTAGCTGGTTTTATAAAGAGGATGTATGGAAAGAGCAGAGGGCAAAAAAGTGGTAAATCGCATGATTTACGAGGAAACTTCCACAAAAGGGTAGGTTGGGAGAGGAGTTCGGATCGGTGGCACGTAACATTTTTTCCAGATTTTTTGAAATCGCGCGAAAGAGTTATTTTTTATAGCTAGGAATGATATGAAGAGGCTCTTGCACGGTTGGTTTCTACCGGGTTATTAGGAAAGTCTTTAGTGGGAGATTTTAAGTGGGACGGAATGAGGAAGATATGATTCCCGGGGCATTTTTCGTTTTGCAATAGAATAGACGTCGTGCAGGCTTGCGAGACAGTGTAGAAAGCAGGCGGGAGAGGAATTTATATCTCGCTTTCGCCGTTGTTTTGTTTTTTAAATAAAAATATCCTCCGTCGTCGGAATGAGTTCTGTTCGCGCTGAGTTTGTTTGTACTCTTTTGTTTCGACGATAAGTTTATGGAGGTATTCATTCTAATACGAATTCCGAGTTTCGCGGCGAAAAATAATGGAAACTTGTTCGGAGTTTTATTATGTGGAAAACACATCAGCTCGTATTCAAATTGCTCCAATGCCGAGACGAACGGGTAGTTTTCTAGATGCAAGGAAAAGTAAACTTTCTACGGATTTGAATATCTTCCTTAAATGTAAATTATATGGCAATAGATGACTCTCTGAGGTAAACAGCTTGTCTAAAAATACCTTATTTATAGTGGCCATAGCGAGAGAGTTTGTTCAATTTTTTCCTAATATTTGGAGAGCGAAAGGTCTCAGGAACAATGGAGTACAAAATTGAACTTACTTCTATCATTATTAGAGTTTAGATACCTGGTTCATTTTGAGATAATATGTATATAATAAATTTTATAACAAGCTATATAATATTGCAAGTACATTTTCCAAAAGGGGTTGACTTTAAAGGCATCTTAAGGATATTGTAGAATGAACGGGTATTTATGTTGATATAGATATTCTGAAATATATTTGACTGAGATGAATGTTTTTAAATCACGTAACGATGGAGACTCTCCATCCCGAGTGAGAATTAATGTAATTTATTTGATAACAAATTTATTAGCTAAGAAGAACCATCTGGAAGTATTGTCAGATTTCGAATAGAACGGTTTACCTTGCTTTTAACACAGGTGGAGGAATCAGGTGATGTTGCATAAACGTATATTCTGATGCTTTTATCAGTTTTAATAGCAAATTAAAACTACATAGATTTCATTGAAAACCAATTCATATGATGTCAAATCAATGTTATAATGTAAAAATCATTAATTTTTACCACGTTTCCATTCCACCTAAGATTAGCGTTCTAACCGACGATGCGCGCGCAAGTGATATTATACCACTAAGTACCAATATTAGTCAGGTCACTAGCATCCACTTTCGCTCTAAATATTTCTACCGTTTCCTGGTCGGGTATTTTGTGTAGAAGGTAGATGAAAAGGACTGCCGACGATATCAACGAAGAGATTCTCCTGTTTCCTTTAGAGTTGACTTCTAAACTTTAATAACATCATCATCAACTTTTCAGGCACAGCCTTGCCATTGCAGCAATGCATCTCCCTTGCTTCTATTTTCACATATAATGACTCCTATAGTACTTATTATGTCCTCCAGAGATCTCTCTCTTGGCCTTCCATTTTCTTTTTCCCAGTACTTTTACCTCGATTAATAACAAACCACATTAAAATGAAAATGTTGCAAATACGAAGTTTTCTGCTGCTACTATGTAAATTGGGTAGCTTTTATTATAATTTTGTCTTGTTCTAATCTAAGTTGTTTGATTCCGGCCAAAAAGGATAAAATTGTGGTCTCCAACAAAAAATACATCTCATGTAATGGATATGTCGGATGCTTAGTTTTATGGAATTATCTTACTCGACCGCCTCGAGGTTCATCTTTTTATTTTCATGCAGAATTTTCCATTAGTCCATATCTTTTCCATATTCGCTTCTCTTGATTTGTCATTTCCTTATTCTCTCGAACAAGTTAAGCTACTATCAATTTATATGTTTTCCTTGTGGAAGAATCTCAGAAATTAATATTGTTTTGACACAAAATAATATATTAATCTCACCACCCCCATGTGTGGTTTATTGGATCAATGTTCACATTTGACATAAATTCAGGATGTACCGAATATAGCGACGCACGATGAAACCTTCTTTTACTTACAACTAGAACTGTTACATTCCTCAACATGCGTACGTCAGTAGCATGAAATGTATCTATAATATTTGTGACATATAAAAGGATTTGTCAGAATTTCGAGAAGATGACGATGTTCGTCAGACGCGAGCAAGAGTAACCGATCGTTTATAATGTACCCTAACCGGGAAAATAATGCGGCGGATGTCAACTAAAGGCATGTTCAGTGGCATCAATGCGCCATACAAATACTTTATTATCTTCTTGTGCTAGCTGGATGAATGTAGGAACTCATTTCCTTGAACTTACATATAGCCGTAACAGGATTTTGTCGAGTAGAAAGGAAAAATGGGTTGAAATCTAGAGATATTCTCTTTAAATAGCGATTTAACTTCTTTTCAGCATTTTCAATAACACAAGGATGAGCCGATTTCTTTCGTCGATTGATAATTCCTTAAAGATTAATTCCTTTACCTTCTGTGAGGAATTATTATTATTAAAGTTAATATTATAGAAATAAGACAGGAAGGAATTTTATCAAGGGAATTAATAACAATCAAGCAAATTCACCACAGTAGAAACAGTTATACGAGTAATCGTACTCAGATTATTTTCCTCCCACGTTATTAAAACAAGATCTGATTTACGTTAGGAAAATTTTACCTCTGCCTTGTTGCTACGGTTATTGAATACCGAAAAGATATTATCATTTCCTTTGACACCAATCTGTTACATTTTAAATAACATTTTCATAGTATTCTCTGTGGTATTGGTACTAGTACTATTCTCTATAGTAAAATATTTTCCTGCTCTTTTAACTAAGAAAATAATGCCTTTTTCCGAAAATACAATAAGCTGCTATAACATTCTAAAAATACTTTTATTATAATTTCCTAAACAATGAAGATTTTTCTTTCCAGGAAGTTTCAAATTATATATCTGTAACGCTCAGTAATTTAAGAGAAATTGAAAAAACTTGGTCAACTCTTGAAATTAATTTTGCTTGAGCTCATCACAATGAATGACTCTGATACAAAATGGGCGATCATTAATCTAACTTCTAATGTTTTTATTTGATTTGAGCAATCTCATATTCGCTTGCTGATGGAAATGGGTCTTCAGGTTATCTTCTACCTAAAAGAATTTCACAGTTAAAGTAGGGAATTGGACTAGCCTATTACTTCAATAGTTTAATAATACTTAATAATAGTTTTCCTGTGCAATGATCATTAGTCTGAGAGAAAAGTACAAATGATCATCTTTTTTAAGGTTGCTTCATTCACGCTCGTCTTTTATAAAACATTATTTTTGAGTCTGAGTTTGTAGCCGAAGATAGGAATGAAAAAGTTCTAAATTGATGATATTGTAAAAGGTTAATTAATTAGCGAAGGAAAAATGAAAGCTAGGGATGAATATTGAACTTCAATAACAGGATAAGCTTTTCTGCAGTCGAGGACTTCATTGAATTAAAAAGCGAACCCGTGTTTTGGCATAGTTTCATTGCTGTTTATGACATCGCTCAAAGGTAAATTAGTTCTGTCGCGAACGATAGCTACGCAAATTTTAATACCCTCTTTAACATGCCAATGCTACTGTCTGTTGATCAAAGAAAGCTCCGATACGATGCTTGAAATATCATTTACCCGTGGGTCCATTTATTTATCTCTGTATAAACATGCAGTGCCAACGATAACACTCAAAATAGCTCATTTCTCTCATTAAACAAATCACACGAGCGCAGCGTTAACATTTTCATTCTATCGATATTGAGTTTGTGCACCTTCTTCATCTGTATATTTACATTATACGTTGACATCACATGCTTGATTTTACAGCATAAATATGACGTTTCCCTTGTATTCGGTATGAAATTAAGCCAATTTATATTGAAAATATAAGATGAAAGATCCAAATTAAAGGGGATGATTGATTCTGTGAGGTATGAAATTTAAATGTAAATTATACAATTGTAAATAAATATATTCATGTGAAATCACTCTAGGTGACCTATAGATAAACTTTAAGTTCTTTCATTGTACTTCTTATAGTTTTAATTATAATGTATTCATTCGTTGCAGATGGATTAACAGACCAGCGGCAACATTAATACTACTTTACTACTACTAATGCTATTTCACACTCATAAAATAACGTATTTCTACATACAGAACTAATTAATAAAGTACACAATCTTTTTATACTGATGTCTATGTTTCAAAGAATACATATTTGCGCAAAGGCTAAGTTACTCAATGCAAATTTAATTGCACTAGCTGAATTGCCCATTGATTCTCAACTGGGGAAAATAGATGTAGGATTTAATTAGTAATGCTATTTGTGTAGAAGTAAAATTATCCTCTCCAAAGATTTCAGATGAAAAATGTAGGGGGTCAAGACCCTCCGACCCTTCCTCTATTTGCATATAGGTATGCATTTAAGCTTTCATTCTATGAAAATGAATCAGGTACAATATTTATAATGTTTGGATAGTAAATACATATAAATATAACTCCAGTATTTTATTTGTTTTCATTTAATGTTATTCGTAATATGACTTAAGTTGCCTTTACAGAAATGGAGAAGATATAGGAGCTTTAATGACTCAAATAGATCCCAAGCAAACCTCTACTAATAGATTCCAATACAACTGTTTCGTATTACTCCACCACTGCTTCTGAAATCGTCGGAGAGTATAATTTCACTTCTTCACAAATAGCATTACTAATTTAATCCTACATCTATTTTCCCCGTTGAAAATAAATGGGCAATTCAGCTAGTAATATTTAATTCATGAATATTTTGTCGTGTAGCCAATACGCGCCTCCCACCTGAAAAGGTCATCTCCATCCTCCCTGCACACTCTCTGGTCTTCAAACTTTCCCGCAATATTCAAAGTATTTGGCGTAAGATTTGAAATATAATCAGTATCCTCAAGGGTACGCAAGATGTCGCTAAACCTGCCGCATCATCGGCCGCTCGATTTTGTCTTAATTTTCTGAAGGATCTGTGGGAAAAATCATCCAACTTGCAAAACGATTAGGCTGCAGTCGTCGATTTGCAACATTTCTTAGCGCGGAAGCATAGTTGCGTCCTGAAGAAACGGCCATAGCTGAATCATGTACTGACCTCCCCTACAAGTTTTACTTATGCCACACTGGCGTTGCCGCGTTCGGGTGAACGAAGGATCCGGCACAACCAGAAAAGAAAAGAAAAGTAAAATAAAAGAAAAGAAAAGGAAGTTTAATTCCTTTTGGTATGTTTTGCAGGTCTTGCTGCCCGACCGACGACAAAATTTTGATATTCAAAAACATATCCTGATGAGGGGGAAATGAAATGTTTGATAAATCTAAAAGTTATACCCTGAGAAAGTCTGCCATGGTCTACGGGGGGTGCACGCGGCAATGTACTACCTTCAAATATTCTTCCTGTCCCTCTAAAATAATCCCCTTCCTCGACGTAATATTTCTTCGTCATCTTCATCACCACAAACGAACGTATTAATGTCCTTTTGCAATTCGGTTTGATAAAGAAAAACTCCACAACGGCTGTAATTTTGTTCCTGCTATTTAAATATCATAGTGTGCATTCGCTGAAATCTCAGTTAATTGTCTCCTCTTCATAAATTCTGACGTTACTTCCTACAATTAATTCGGTATGGATTTAAAATCCACGTGTATTCCTGTGGGAGAATGAATGTATCGGATTCAACAATCACCTTGGTCGTCAGGGGGACTGGTTGTTTACTACGGCGAAATTTTAAAAATTTTCTTTTATTTTGTCATATTTCTCGTAATTTAGATTCTAAAATTATAATTTACGATAATAATACGGTTCTTCATTCAATTTACCTTCGTTTGGTACTTTTCTTGACTTCTTAGGACCATTATTTCCAATTTAATTCTGTAAATGTAACAAAGCCTGCAGGGTGAAAAAACGAACTTCATGTGCATTCCTTATGGAAACGTAATATGGAGTCCTGGGTTCGAACCCGAGCCTTCATAAAGATAAGAATAGTTTTCGTAGGACTTTCAGCATATTAGAAATAGAATACATTTTGTCTCATGGCTCTACGACCAATATTTTGCAAGATATAAGAGGGGACGGACAGACAGACCGACGGACACACCGCTAATTATATATATGAAGATAGTTTTTAGTCTTAACCTCGCCCAAATGAAAACAAATTATTATTATTATATCAAAAATTTTCCCTTATTTCATATCTCTTATTTGTAATACATGCTTTTTTGAGTTCCGTTAGGTAGAGACAAAAACACGTCACATTTTAAAAAGTTGTTATACCTTAAAAGAGTGGAGATCATTTCGCAACCTCAACCGGGATCGCTCTACACTGCCAACTTAGCTATCTGAGAGCCCTTATTTTAGATCGAAAAGGAAACTATCATGAGTGATAGTTGCAATCTTACATTTTAACTTTAATGTACTATATATATATATAAATAATATTATAAATCAGTAAAAAAATGATTTTATGCTACATTTTCCCGTCTCCAGAGAAATCTGAGATTTTCGATTCCTTTGCTTTTGCGTAAAACTTCAATTTAATAACTTCTAAATAAAGAGCATGTGATTTTAGAAGGTTAATGCATCATTTGCCATTAACACGTCGAGAAACCCTTTTCCAATGAATAAACCCGTACAGCAAAACATAATCAGGGTGCCATGCAGCAGTCGATGGAATGATAACTCCTCAGGAATCCTGAGATTTCGAATGAGCAGTAATTTTTCAAGGTTTGAATATAATCCCGTCACTTTAATCCATTAATTTCGACTTTAAAGTGACAGGGAACTTCCTAGTGCTTTCACAGGGTTTCCATTTTTGCTGCCAGAAGGGAAAAAGGCTCAATAGACGGCGCTGGTGAGGAGGCAAACCTTCACATTTGGTTTTTAAGGAGCCCGTTTCCTCCGTTTTCATTTTTTCGCGCCCTCCGTTTTATCGCGGTGGAAAAGCTTCCCTTTTTCCTTCTCTTTCCAAAAGGGAATCCCATCCAACGCCTCATACGTATCTATTCAACACTCGAAAAGGGAAGGAGACACGCAGAAATGTCTCCCAGATAGCACGAATCATTCCAATGCCTTTTATTTTTTTACCATACACTCGTTCAGAGAGGCATTTGGGACATTTCTTCCTGGAATCCGAAATCACAACAGTTTTCGCTCATCCTCTAGAAGAATTAAAAATGCGAAATTTTCGCTTTCAAAATAAATGTGCCCAGATTTGCATGTTGAGCCTTTCACCTAAGCATTTTTCTCTCATTTAATTCCGCTGATGCTCTCTCAACTTAATTCTCCATTCTTCTTACTTATTTCTCTTCCTATCCTTCATTTGGAACCCCTAAATATTTTATCTTTCGTTTGATTTTTTCCGGTCCTGCTCTATCTTCTCCTTCGCCGCAACGAAAACTTGATCTCATTAATAAAGATCCCGCTTAACCTCTACCTTCCTGCCCTTCCAACGCATTCTTATCTGGATTTATGCATTATTTCTCTCGCTTCCTTCCTCTCAGATGTCCAGAATCCTTGAAGGAATATTACACATATTTTACCGCAGGTGAGGCAAGGAGTTTTAAGCATACTAAAAGGTGGAGGTGTTCAAGTATATCGGATCATACTATGTTCAAATAGCATATACATTTCAAAACAAATGTACTTAAGTTAAACTAATATACCTCGCGGCCAATGTTTCTTTTGGCTGAGATAATTAAAACCTAGATTACGATCAAGGTGTTTGATAAATGTAATGATACATTCGTTACTTCATCTGTCAAAAGTTAAAGAATTTCACAATGAAAGTAACTAAGATTATATTTCGAGAGTTATAAATACATAATACTGACGGTAAAGAGAGTCATAGAATAGAGAAAATTGGAAAGCGTTTGGGAGGCGTACATCCGGCGTCGGATGGAAAATGGCTGATGATGATGAAGATATGAAACTAATTATTTTAGATTTTTTGAAGTAAAAATATAAGAAATCATTCAAATATAGTCCAATTTTAGTTCGCAGGATAAAAAGTTGCTGTAATAGGTCTGTAGAAAAAGACTTTAATAAAAGTGGTTCAACACCAATGATTTTTAATTCACCTCAACTTCCTGGATATTTAAAAACATCTGTCTTCATTATTGCAGCTTATTAATATCATAGTGAATATGTCAACAAAATAATCACAATGACGTTTTAGGCAAAGGGTCTATATATTTTCCATTATTATAATGCTATAAATATATTTATTATAAAATTTTTATTTAATCGACCTAAATATATTTTTAGTTTTATCGTGAAATCCATGAAAGAATTTTATAGATATATAAGCCAATTAAGTGCTAAAAGACCGATATATATGTAAAAATGCTTTGAAATGGATAAAAGATTATAGTAAGTGGATAATGCTTAGAGATAGGGTAGATATCTGATTTCTTCATCACGATAAAAATTTATTGTTTATCGATCGAGTGTATTTGAGACTAAGCGCAATTACTGGAAACGCATTCCATAAAGAAGAGGACTCGAAGTACTGGAGCTTTGATAATCTGTTTAAAATGCATCCCATATTTCTTGTTTTGGCATGCAAGTTTCATGAAAAATGCACTTGTATATCGTACATAATTTCCTCAACCGTTCAAAGTTTACTTCATAATTTGATTTCTTAGTTCAATTATAGTGACTGACGTGAGCGTGATACGTGATCAATCAACGCTCTTTACATGTAATCAACCTTTTCTTTCGCTTTTTGCCTATATCAGAATGTCTGCCAAACTATTCAATCCTATGACACACCAATGATGGTAATTCTACTCAACGGAAACCGAATAATAATGAAAATTCCTATATTGATATGAAGTAGAAATTTATATGGTTACACCTAACTTCCGAAATTTGTTTCTAATTGAGATATCTACGAATGTGCCCTGAAAGCGGCCTTTCGGCATGTGGCAGGGATGGATGCACTGACTTTCTTTCAATTACGTTTGCGTATAGTTCTCGGAAAAGATAAATTCTTGAATCTACTGGTTCTAGCATGTATTTTTCCGATCTTCCGCACAATATCAGAACGGTCTAAAGAAGGGAGGAAATATCGGCATATCTTCTGCGAACGTACTCTCTCTGTACTTACTATATTAAACTGATTGAGTGTTAGATTCAACCTTCTTTCTTCTAAGGATTCTCATCCTGCCTCCTGATGCATCCAAGCAACGATCACCGATTTGTTATAACAATTTTTTACAAAACGTATTGCGTTTCGTAGTATATTTTCTAATTCGCGAATATATTACATTTCTGCAGGGAGATATGCTCCCTCGATATCATCTGAAATCGTTCGCGTTATTTATTTTTCTATGGCTGGAAAACCTAATACGCAGGATTACCCAAATGGCAGCAGGGATTTAATAGCAGTGGTAGATATACTAAATAATGGTTAGAGTTCACCTAGAGAAGAATCAATAGTGGTATAAAACTTTTTAAATTTGCACATATCTATAGTTTTTTTTGAAAGTTTTCACGTTTGCGATATGGTGAGAAATATTTCAAAAATAGTTCCATCAATGATTTTCATTGACTCTACACTTACTACCGATGGTGGTCCACAAGTGTATCGCGACGCACAGTTTGGAATACACTTGTGTATCTCATGTGGAATGTCACTTTCTCTTTAAAACCCCGGTACAGAGGTAGGTGGAGTGTGGGAGAACGAAAGAGTGATAATTGAAATACCACTCAGTGGAAAAGGAACGAAACACTCTGGGGAGGGGCGGAGGGAAATGAGGAAGAGGAAAATGAAAACATGAGAAACATCGAGAGGAGACTTATCAAAGGTGAAAACGGGAATAATAAGAGGGAAAAAGGGCAACGTAAAGACTTTTACGAAGGTTGGCGCGAAAAAGGTTTTGTTTAAGGTTCATGAGGACGAAATGAGGGGGTGAAAATGTGAGGAGGGAAGTTTCTTTTTATTTGGAGCATCACAAAAATGTAAAAGTGAAAGTAGGAAGTGCATACGAAAAATAGGCCGAGGAAAATGTCTGGATGAAAGTGATAGAAAGGGTGTGGAATGAAAATTTCGATGATAGGAGTGAGGGCATTGGATTGATCTCAACAGGAGTAAAGCAAGCCTTATCATGGAGTTTATTTTTGTCTGGATCGAGGGACGTGATATTGATTTCCCATTTGTTAGAGGAGATTGGTTAACCATCTCGTTGATAAAAATCGGGGATTAAGTTCAAGATAGCGATTATTTCGCGTTTATCCATTGCATTCACAAGCTTAATTGGATCACTGTAATTTCTCTTATTTAATGACGGTCGACTGTATTGGAGTACTCTAGCCTTTCTATATTTTTACCCTTGTGTTGACCTAACTTAAATGAAATATTCAGCAATCAACGGCTCATCTTTGACGTAATGTTAAGGTTTATTTCCCATTTTTTGCGCTGAGTGTGAACCAATTACTTTAGATATATGTAAATCAATGTGTGTGTTTACCTCTATACAATTCTACACTTAGTCAACTCCTATTATTTCGTTTACATTCTCGCTACATTATTCATGCATTTAAGTCTGTTTTCATTTTTTCGATTTCGGATATTTTTTCCCCGTCCATCTCTTAGTTAATGCACTTTTCCATAATAAATATAATTACTTACATTGAAAATTATTATATTACACATAATTCGCCATATCAACTATTAAAAATTTATCAACTTATATTTGATAAATTAATTAAATCTGTAGTTTAAAGGATTGGCAGAGTTTGTCGGGGGATAAGTATTTAGTCTCAAATTCATTCGAAATAAAGTTGTATGCTTTATCTACTATGAGAATTAGGATTTGATTTAGCTACCAAGTACCTGCATCCAGGTTTTTCAACGGTAGTTCTTTCCTGTGTATGTAATAATTACGGAGTATATAGAAGTGCAGTGTTCAGTAACGTCTGTTTCTCACAATCCCTGTACTCCTAAACATTACAACGCCAAGGTCAACATGCTACTTCTCAAATGACCCTAAGATAGTTGTGCCAATATTTTGTATCATTGGTCCGGACCTGCAAGACAAATTCGTATCTGCTAGAAGAAATGAGAAGATAATAAATTTCACCCGCACCACTTAAATATTTTATTTACATACCCTGGTTATGACGCGTCGAAGCTCGGTCCCAAAATAAAATATATAAGTGGTACGGGTGAAATTTAATATCTTTTCATTTCTTCACGTTATGGAGCCGTCGTGCTTGTTGATAGTATTCATATCTACTGTTATAAGAAACATTTGTGTCTACTTTTACGTAGGAAATGTAATAATTTTAAAACTTAACATATTTTTTACAATATACAAGAACATACTATTATACTTAACATACATTCTTCAATATCCTTCAATGTTCTTGGACTGTAGAATGAAACATATTGGTCGCTATTGACTCAAATTCCCTCTCTAAAATATTTTATTGGCTATAAATTCTTTTTAGCTTTCTCTTCATACGCTTCTTATTATGTTAATTTAATCTATTATTTTCCTCCATGTAAAGAACAAAGTACGTAAAACATATGGACCCATATGGACCCCCACACTTTCTCGTTACAAAGATCGCAATAGCATCTCATCTAGGAGACAATATCAAACAGTAACCATAGCGGATTCTATTTGATAGTTCTGTTTGAATCTGTTCGTTCATAACAGTGTTATATCCATCTAAATCTACATTATCACCCTGCCTTTCTCGTGGCAGGGGGTGTAAACACCGAGCATTCGAGCTCCTTCTTTGCTTGGTGTTATCGCGTATCTTTTATGGAGAGAACAAGCCGTTATACCTACTTATTTTTTAATCCATTTCTCCCATTTTACGCTCATTGTTGGATCGGACGAAAGGGCAGGGGGTTGCATAATACCGAACAGGCCCTCTTCAAACGTTCTTTCTCTGAATTTATTAAGCAACGCTAGTCTAGCTTCTTATCTCTTCTCCTTTGAGGATTTTCAACATGCGTTATCTCCTTTAGCTCGCTCTCTTATCGTAAAATTTTTTAACAAAACAAAAAATACATTGGAAATTTAGATCTATTGGATCATCAATTATTTGGTACGGGGTTTTATTTATAGTTTTATTAAATAGTTCAAACCGTATTACGCGATAAAGTAATGGCCTCAATAAACTTCTATTCCCTGAAAGTTGATTCTCAAGTTAGTTTATCGGACACTCAACGTGGCTCTTTCGTGATATATTTTTGTGAGTTTTGTATGCGCACGTTTCTATTCTATAAGTATATAATTCTGACTCATTTATTATTCTCATAGTTATTTCTTTCATTGAAACACATTTATAAATTTGTTATCAAAATTATTTTCTTTTTTATGCTTGAAATATTGATGGATTTAATAAAACTCATTAGCAGCATCACTAACAGTTTAGCAATAATGGCTTTTTCCCATTTGATTTTGGAACTTTTTACGAGCATAAATCGCTAATAAATTGCGCCCCATTACAGGAATTCATAGTTTAATGGCGTTCCTTTATAAGTAGCCATTTTTGAGATAAATCTACCGATTAGGTTAACATTTCTCACCATTATTAAAAAAATTGATACCATCTGATTTTTCCACCGTTAAAATATTCACATTCAATTTTTAAGTATTTTCAGTTATCGAGTATTTTTAGTAGTAAATAATAGTTAGTCAACTATTGAGTCTTTCATTTATCACCTTTCATTAAACTACTATGATTTTCTCTGAATCAGGGTAAATAGTTTTGATGACATTGGATTTGATGCTTCGAAGATATTTGATTCGAATGATTTGTATTTGAGAGAGACGGTTTTCCATTACGTTTGAAGAACAATAGAAAAATTCTTTGTTAATTAAAAATTCTGAGAGGAGACTCGCTACAATTCGCGCGGAGGGTTAAAATACGTTTATGACAGCCGAGCGGAAAAGAGAATGCAGTTCGATAGTGTTGATCTTCCAACTCAGTATTCATGTCAACTTCTATGCCGCATACAATCTCTATCTCTTCCACGTCATAACGGCGTATATTTACACCATAACTCTAGCAATGTCTGAACGTAGAGAGGATAAGCGCGGATCCGAAGTCGAGCGCTGCTTTATGAATGCCCAAGGACGCGTTGAACGAACACGGGCATTAGCCGGAGGGCAGAAGAGAAGAAAGGAAACTTCAGCAATGACGGAAACAACGCAACAATGCGAAACAAATGAGTGCCTCAAGAGATTAACGAGCCGATGCTTTGATTTTCAAAGATGAGACACACTGAGAAGACTTAAATCGAGTTGACATTACAGAAGCTGAACCAACGGCGCCGTAATCGTTCAGAAAATCGTAAATCGGCGCTGATAGTTTCGGCTTTCGTTGTCGTTTATAGAAGACGGCGAATTTTGGCCATTGAGAAGCCATTCGGGAAGAATCAAATTATCTCAACCTGATTAAGTGCGAGTTCACGACATCTACATTTACTGTGTCGCAAGCCTTGTAAACGTAAATGGATGATGTAAAAAGACCTTCTTTTATCGACCTTTGTGTCAAAGAAGAAACTGTTCATATTTTATTCAGAAAACGAGTGTATTTTTAGGAGAAAGAGGAAAAAGGAACTCTGTTTGTAATAAAAAAACCTAAATGAAACTTTTCAGTCTACGTTTTTCGATAGTTGCTTCGATTAAGGAAGGTTATTTCAGACGAATAAGGATTAAATGCTCTAATGCGGTGAGATAATTATCCTTGTAAGTATGTTTTCATGGGCATTAAATTACAATCAATTGGTACGTGCAATAGGAAGCATTGTTTAAAATAATTCTTCGTTGGGAAAATGTCGTCGTATCTTTATACCATTGCACTTATTTCTTTTTTCCTCCTGATGATTGCACAAACATGCATTAACCGGACGGTTACACACGTAAACAGTAACGATGGACACATAATAAGATCCTAATCCAAAAAATCCGATAAGCCCGGACTCGAACCTAGGACCTTGGTCTATGCATTCCTTTGGCCAGGAAAAATCTTTTGGATCACTGCAAAGCTGTACCTGAAATTTTTAAAGGTATATTTAACTATTTGTGTTTTTATAAAATCAATAGTTGAGCCGTAAATTTGTGAAACTCCATAGCAAGGGTGGAAGAACGGTAAATTTTGTAAAGTTTCACCGGATTTTATTGTGAATGCAGCTAGTTTCGACTCAATGAATCGTTATCAAGCACTGATAATTTACAAAAATAATTGTTTACCTATCGTTCTTTTAGTTTTCTTGAAAATTTGCGATATTTAGAATTAAAAACTTTTCCTTATCCAAATAAGCCTTTTAAGTTGTATCGAGAGTAATTATAGTAAAAGTTAACCCGTATAAAGTTGTAATATTAAGTTAATTTTTTTTACTTCTGCTCATCTAAAAGTAAGCAATGATGCTTGGAAAAAATTGACATATATTTTTGCTCAAATTTTAAAAAACTTGAGCTCTACATCATTAGAAGGGCACAAAGGGTTTAAATGTTGAAGAGAGATTTATTTCGTTTATTCTATTTCCACAGATACTATCAGACACTTTATTTCTTGCGCGATTGTATTTTTTATGGCCTTTACACGAAAATAAACACGGAAAATACATGCACACTTTGTGTATACTTAATGTCATTTTCGGTTTGCGCATTAAATAATGAACCCCTCAATGTAAAATAATGTTGAGCGCACAGAAGAAAGGAGTCATTTTCTGCGTCTTCCCCACGACCCAATTATTTCGTAAGAAGATTATCATTCGGCCGCCTTTTCTCTCGCAAAATGAGATTGTTGCGAGTCGGCCTCCATCTTCGTTGAAAGAATAGGATGGAGTTGAGCGGGGACAAGGAAATCGTGTCATTTCCTTAGAGGATATTTGTTATCCGGTTGGCATGCTTGTAAATCGTTTCTGAAAAAATGCGAAAGAAAAACGACGTCCGCACGCAAAGCCCTGGTCTTGGGCGTCGCTGTGTTTACTTCTTGCAAAAGTGTCCAGCCGCGAGAAAAAAAGGAGAAGCCAAAACGGAAACGAATCGGAGAGCCTCATTCGAACGGAGAAACCATGGAAACATAAATATACATTGCAGACGAAAGGTTATATATCACCTTCATCTTTTAGCTGTTGCTTTTTGCTCGTCCTGAGAGTAACTTTGGCCCTTGAGGCATCTCTTATGAAGTGGACGAAGCGATTTCACATATCCTTTCATTGATGAATTTGCTTTTTCATTCGCTTTAGAAGTTTTCTTAAGAGATTTTTATCTTTAATATTAGTAGTATTCGTAGTTAGTTATTAGTGGTAGTTCGCAGTATTTTGGACATTAATATCCACTGAATAACTCAATCAATCAAAAATCAATTAAGAAGTTGAACTTGGATATTTTGTAATATCGTTCAACATTTTTTATATTCATTTCGAAGAGCTAAGCAGCCTTGATTACAATTCTCAGTTTATCTAAAGAAAATTTTTATTCATTAGAATATCTTGAAATCGGAGAGTATCTAAGATGATATCGTATAAATCTCCATTCCATTTAAAATTAAATACTCTTATTATAAGATCTTACAGAAAATCATTTTAATTATCGAATTATAATTGTGATGTGATTTTCTGTAACCTTGAAATATTACAATAAAGCTATAATTCTTGAATTAGGAGTGATTCACATATTTAACAAGTTATCATGAGTCAGGCTATCAAAATCTAGGCCATCCGTTCGTTACCCAACGAAGTGAAATCAGGTATAGTTAGTGAGGCTGTTTTAGACGAAAAGCATAAAATGCGTGTTTCATGCTTTTAGTGGTTTCATCACGAGAGCTGCAGTCACTAGACATGCAAGATATCTGTGTCGGTATACTCGTAGCTCAAAAATATGTGGAATAATTCAAAGCCAGAGAGAAAAAATAAAATTAATTTATGCTTTTATCGTGCTAAGATTGAATCAAGGCTTATTCTTGTAACCCTATTTTATGTAATGAACACATGGTGCACCATATAACCATAGGCTTTAATGCAAGCTGGCCGTAAAATAGGAATAAAGGAGTGGATTTTGTCGTGCCGATTGTGGAAAGGATATCAAGAGAAACACAGTTTATTGGAAGAAAATTGTCGCTCGCGTTAGTAGATTCGACCTGAAATAGTTGTTGCTTACATGTTTACACGGTCTATATCTACTCTTAAAATCTTTTCAGTCATTGCTACCCTAAAGAAAAGAAAGAATTACACGATATGCATATTTATCTTCATAAAAGCAATCGTCCAGGGATCATATATTACATTATTATATATTCTCTGTACTTAAAAATATAAAAGATATTTATTTAAAATAAAGATATTTTTATGCAAGAAACGATAATTGATATTATTTTTCTTGCTGGATGCATTGAAGCAGAGGTACTGTATGATGTACGACGGGAATGATTTTGCCGATATTCTTCTACAAACTTGCTCTTTATTATGTAAGTTGCCTAGTTGTTCATGTTTTGAATAGTTTACATGGCTCTATTTGGAATGAGAAACTTCCCCACAATCATAGGAGATGTAGAAAATCTAATTTCTTCCTTTATCTTCTATGTTATTTATTTTGAGACGAACTATATTCAGATGTAGCAATGGTATAGCAGTATGATAAAATAGAATAAATTAAAATATCTACCAGACTATACAATTTAGTGTAGCTGATTTATTTCCTTAGATAACATGTTCAAGATCGATTCCAGTGAGCAAGGATGTAGAATTTGATACATTAAACGAATTGATAAAAATAATTTCCTTTATCTAGCCAACGAAAATAATATCGCTCTTTCAAACCGAAGGTTTTTCGATTAGAAAGGGTTAAAAAGAAATATACACAACGAGAGAAAGCATACAAATTCTTCTGTTGTCTTTTATTTGGGGGTTCCGCTCGGGTTTTGCTATGATGAGATTAGATAAGAAAGAAACGAGTAGGCAAAACTAAAATTAAGGGATATGGTCTTCAGGGGTTTGAGGAGTAGCAATTACGGAATTTTCTTTCAACTTAATATTGAGAATCACTAAAACAAAGAACGAAAGTATGAAGGATGTGTTCATATATTGACTTTGTATTATTTTTGTTTTTCGTGATTTTTCTTCTTTATTAATGTATTCTTTGAACTACAGATACCGTGCTTCACCGATAGTAAAACATAAAAATCAGCCCTAACATGATTTTTTAAATTGTTATTAATACGTACATGCCTTATCTCACAAATTATCTCTAGTTAGGATAGATCTCTAGACGGATGGATTTCGTTCGCTCGTTAAAATGCACCATGTATGTACTTATCGTAGCGTAACGTAACATGAATAATACTATTATCGTCAGTGCTTTAAAAATATATTAGCTGATGTATATAGAACTTTCGTTGCTATAGTAGCGTATAGAAAACCAAACTACGATTTTCCTGTATTGAATACCTTAAATGACCTCGGTCGCAGTAATTTAATCTCCCTGAAAATATGCCTTAAGGCGTCTTTAGAAGCAAAAATTAATATACGGCCCGGATTTAATTTCTAGGAAACACGATATGCTGTAAACTGATAAAAAAACTTTAAAAATAAGTCCGTGAGGGATCACTTTTCAAGTTAAGTTGTTCCTTATTATATTAGATGCGAATTATAGTAGTATAAATTAATAAATTATTAAGAAAAAAGTAAAAACCCGCAATAGCGTGTTATTGCTTACCAGGCTCTTTCATCTGTGTGTCCGAAGAAGTCTTTTCTTAGGAATGTTTTTATCGTATTCCGTCATCGCTAAAACCATATTTCATTTAAACGTACGCGGTTAAGGGGTCAGAGGTATGAAAGGTAGCTAATCCATGAAAACTATGCCTTGTGCAAAGATTTTGTTCACAGAGTTTAACCTATTGCTGTCTTTATTAATATATTTATTTAATTTAACACTCCTCTTATTGGTTCATTTGCTTATTCTTTTAGTTTCTTTAAACCAACATTTTTTTGATTTGCGTTAATGATTTATATATTAAGCATTTCCTGGAAGTTTCGATTGAACGTCAATGCCTAGATTCCATACTTGAAAAACATGGCTCAAATGTGATGTAAAAGCTAATTCGCAACAATAGTTCTTCCATTGATCGACATTCTACTGGCTGTATGAGCCCAATTTGTGATGCCACTCTTTAAATGTTCTTAAAATAATGTAGCGTAATTAAAATTAGCATTCTTTTGTGAAAATAAGGAAAATAACGGATTGCTAAATTTTTATTTGCCAAATTAACCCCTTTACGGCGCACAGTGAGCTAGGATCGAAAAAAAGGTGGCCAAAATAAGAAAATAATTTTTTTGAGTGCGGAATTTGAAACTTCGCATGACCATACTTCAATAAGTTCAGCACATAACATTCCCAGACAGCGCCTTATGAGAGCTCGTTTTCCTTAAAACGGAGGGTCCGAGAGAGGGTAAGAGAAATAAATTCAACTTAAAGGGGTAAGCCACCCTGACATTTTCAAATAATCGAAATAATTTTTATTGTTTTCAAATATGGTATAAACTTTTAACTACGTAATGCTCTTGGTCCGATGTAAATATTCCACATGTTTACGAATTTACAGCTTATTTCGGCTGACGGTGCACTACAGCTGTAAATGGATACGGTCTAAAATAAATCAGAACAAAACAAAGTTGATGAGAATAGATCAGGATGTAGTATCCATCCAAGATGTGAAAATAGTACAGATGAAAATAGACAAATATCTAGGCACTGAGTTGACTGCAAAAGCGAGCTAGAGATTTGAGTGAGAATAGAGATGGAAAGAAAAGAAACTTTTCGGGAGAAGCGGGAAATATTAGCAAGCATCACTGACCTACCGAACAAGATCTACCTGAGGAAAAGAATGTGCATGATATTGAGTGTGTTTCTTTATGGTTGTAAAACTTGGACCCTCTTGAATGAAGAATGACTGCAAAAGCTTTTGAAATGTGGGCATTGAAGAGGGTGTTAAGCATAAGGTAGAAGGACAAGGTCAGAAACGCGGAGGTTCTGAGGATAGTCAAAGTACTGATGAAATTAGTAAATCAAAGAAAATGAAACCGGGTTGGACTTACATTAAAGAGGATGTGGATGTGGAGTATGTATATGATATGTAGAAGGAAGTAGAGGGTAGGGTAAGAAGAGTATGAGGAAATGTGAAAATGATGGCTACGTTAAGAGAAAGGATCTGCAGAAATGAGGAGTAGAGAATATAAATGATGAGGAGAAAATATCTAGAACCTGTGAAAACAGGTTATTATGAAGGTTTCACTTAATACTGTGGGATTTACTTTGTCGCACACTCGTGTATGTTAAGAATCCTTCATCCTTTAATTATGGATTTCGGTTTGATTATTTTCAAGCTTACTTCTTTAGCAGAATGTACGCTTACAAGCAATGAGACGGGCGTTGTGCAGAGAATTAGATGCGAAGAAAATTTCTTCTACCGTGAAGTTTCTCTACCTCTCCGGAAAAAAGCTGAACTCTTTTTGTCTGATATTTTCGCCCGGAAGCCCTGCTTGAAGTTTGCGGATCCGAGTTTTCTGCGGTGTTTTCTCAATGGAATCAATGTTTCGGAAAGTTCCATTTCATAATTTTCCTGTATGCATGGCTTATAGATATGGCTTAAGTGATTTTCATTTTTTAAAGGTAACTTCTGTTTAATCACCTTTGTTGCCTAAAATAGATTTTTCATATAAACTGTGATTCATTTTCTCTTTTGCGAAGAGGACCACATTACTTGCAAATCGCGCTTCAAAGTTTGATTTTCTTCTAGCTATAATTTAATTTTTTTACATCTTATTTCCTTAAATTCCTTACAGTCTTTTAATATATGTTGCCTTAAATGTATCATACTTTCTCTTTTTCGTTTAACATGTCTCCGATCGACGACGAAATAGTTTACTCCTCCATAAGCAAACCGTCATTAATATACCCACTCGCACAAATTTCATTGGTATTCGAGGTATCCATTTGCCTGTAATATATTTGACTTATTTCATAAATATGCTAAGTGCCTGAAGAACGGTGACTTTTTTGGCAAATAATGTATTTATTGATGAATATATTTATTGTTCTCTTATTTATATCTGCATTTATAATATTAATATATATTTATTGATGAGTTTTTATTGTCATTTACATAAATTTTGCATCTATCATTTAATGATTAATATCTAATATATTTCTTAGAATATTGTGTGATGAATGAGTATCATCCGATTTCAAAGGAACCTTAAGGGAATCTTAACTATCTTAACTAAGCTGAAGTTGCTCTCTTTCTCGAATAGAAAAATGATTGTGATATTCTCTTCGCTGTAAAATAACTTTTTCACGTACATGGTGTGAGATTTTTCCCATTTAAAGCACAATGCGCAAAATTAAATTTTCAGTTTCTTATAAGGCGTAGTTCACAGAGGCGGGAATGAGTATAAGATATACCCTCTCGGCAATAACCTCCCCAGTTTTAATCAGACGGTAGATGGAGTCGATTTTTTAACGAAATAACTCCGAATGGAAAAGGGAGAAGATTTAATCAAGAACAACTGGAAAACTGGGTACGAGGAAATGAGACCAATAATATGCAATTTTCATGTGTGCTTGAATTTTCTTCCCATTCATGCGCTAAATTTCTGAATGTATTAAGTCTTATCAGTCCTTGCCAGTCTTTCTTTTACCTTTAAGCACCATTATTTATCATTTTCTGTCACTGTAAGTACGGAGGATATTATAGGATATTTTCATAAGATACGGCGCTGTGAGAATATTTCATGACACATTAGGCTTTTCCTAATTAGTAGAGCCACATATTTTAAGTGACAGCTTAAATAAGCAATAAGAACGTCATTCCGTGAGTAAATTTTACAATCAGTATTTATTGATAATATCCCTTAAAAAGAATGTAAATCAATTTCCTCGAGTTGATTGAAGGCAAAAATGGTGTTTCCATATTTTTCAATAAAATTATTCACCATGTAACTTGTGCCACAAAATGTTCTTTAATTTTTCCAATCTATTTTTAATCTATTTATGCATGTGGAATTAGAAATAACTGAGTTAACAAAAGGAATTTTTCCGAACTAATAACTGTTCGAATCTATTTTATTTATTAGACGTTACTGAAAAATTCGCACAATACCTCAAAAGAATGAACCTTTTGGGGTCCTGTCAAATGACGAAAGTATGATTTAATGATTTGTGTACTTTCTCCTCTACGTTTTCTTTACAGTTTTCTAATGGCCGCTATTTAGGGTAGATTATAGGGATGTTGCTTTTAGTCAGTACGATAAACCCCAAAAATCACTATCAAACTGCGAATATGGCGGATATTTGTTTTATGAAAATTTTATTTACAGAAAACAGTGTTTTTACTGAAGATGGTGTTCTGTTGATTCTGTTAATATGCGTTTTCAACGCATATTTTCCTATTTATTTTTAATAGTAAATAATTTTAGTAATTTTAATACTGTCTTTTATGTAGTATTAAATTTGGGAAAAACTATTGAAAAAGAATAATGTAAATACTACTTTAACAGAATAATAAGCTCTGATTTCATTGATACATATGATAAATGCCACGTAATTTCAAGCCCTTTAAAATTAAGGGTATTCCAATTAACATATAAATAGGCATGTGTAAATTCAGCTCCTTTCGGAAATTAACTTTATGTGTGTCGGATCGCAAAATCTGTCGATCTGTTCTAGTAGAATAATCATGGAAATTAGCATTCTTTCCTCTCGTAGTTGGCGTAAGCGGGAGTGATCATCCACGTTTTCATGAATTTCCGGATGAGTATGACGAATCACGAAATTGTTACGTCGAGATTTTTATGCAGAAGAAGCGATAATTAGGCCATGCCGTTCAATAATTCCATTATACTTGATGAGGACGTATTTTGCGTCGAAATACATCATTAAAGAATATTGATGATGAACATACGCTGTTGGATTAACATTTACTAGACTATTTCCAATTCTCGAAAATAAATTAGAAACGATATGAGGATAAGAATAAAATTATTGCGAGGGCTCATTATATTCCTGTTAGAGAAAACTTAGAGAGGTTTCAACTTAAATGAGGATACATCACCTCAGATGACATCGATGCCCGTGGAAATCACCACATGGATTGCAATTTAGGTACTGTATCTCCGATTTAAATAAATTTCATTTGTATTTATATTTAATGTTTTGTTTTACATTCGGGATAAAACATTAGGCAACGACCCAATTTTTTGATTATCCTAGAAAACACTCCACATAAAAAGGTAGATAAACTGTAAAATACCATTTTCATTGCACATTAAATCATAAAAAATTCATTGTCTCCATTCATTCGAACATATAAATCCATGATAACCGAAAATTATACAACAAAATTAATAGTTCATGTATGATTTATGGAAGATTTAAGTCAAGATTGTAGAGACTATTAGAAATAAAATAATAACAATAATATACCGAATATACAAATACTCTTTTCGAAATACGAGGTAAAGTTTTTTTGGTACAGTTACAGCCTTTATTCCTTACAAAATTAAGCGGAATTATGGTTTATCTGAATTAGTTGTACTTAAATAAATTGATTGCTTTGATGGTCATCTGTGTAATAACTATAACTGAGATGACCAATTACTTTCAACGCATTGTTCAATATACTTGCATACATATTGATTTGTTTTACGTATTAACCATTTATCTGTTTATATCCAATCTCGACTCTATAATTTCATAAAAACACTTCTGATTTTCCATTTTATCACAAAACTTACGTGTCATTAAGTTTTTTATTGATAAAAGTAGTTCATTTTAATATCGTCCTCGAAGTATTCCTGTTATTACATTCTCATACTTTGATTCATTCACATTAATGATTTGATTGATATTATATTAAAGTGAAATAGAGTCCTAAGGATCGTTAAGTTATGTTAAGTTTCGAATCTTTAATGTTAGTTAAAAATATATAGAATAAAGTTGTATCACTTACCACTGTTTGAGAATTTCCATTGTTTCTTTCCTCCTCACGAAAGTAAAATTTGACATTAACAGAAATATGATCTCATTAAAGTAGATTGATCTTCTCATTTGGTCTTCACCGAATACGTATTTAAGTTTACGAACATGACCCAGATATCATAATATCATCACATCTGCAGTGAAATCGCTGATGTGTATAGCGTCGAAATCAAGCGTCATGTATTGCGTCTAACCTCTTTATAGGGCGATTCTATGTACTGACCCAGCCAGCAATATACTGCTCAAACGCATGTATCAATGGAGTTTTCCAAGTGTGTTTCAAAGTTGCAAAAATGTGTTATGGCGTAACAAGTCGATTCATCTCGAGAACGTAGGTATCACGTCGGAGTTCACTTTTAGAGATGAAATTGATTTGGCGGTCCGTGAATAACCAGTGAATTTATCAATAAGGGATCGAGTCGATTAAAAGTATTCACGTCCTCCGGCACAGGAAAGTTTGGCTTGTTCTGGTTTCTCCGCCAAGTCTAAGATCTTAATGGAATTGGAGTAGTTAGAAGCGAACAATATCACCCAATCAGCCGTCTATTGAGTCGGAAGGTTTTATTTCAGGGGAAGAAAGGGGCGGGGCTAAGACAGCGGATCTCTTCAAGAACTCCTTTGGGGTGTATATTAGATAGCACTGCGTAGGAAGAAGCTTTAGAACCGAAAGTCTTGCACGGAAAATAAAACGAAGCCGTCACGTCCGAATTCACCTTTTTTGAGGATCCCTCAAATACACCCCTTAAATGGATGATTGTGGATAATCAACTGAATTAGCGAGAAAAGTTGTATCGCTGCTCGTTCTGCTCGAAACGAAGTTCATCGACGGCCGCCCATTGTTCCGTGGGAGGACTGCGAAATTATTTTTCATCTCCGCGGAAATCCCGTTAATTATTCGAGACAGAGCTTTTTATTAATTTCTCTCGAGAAAGGGGACAAAAATGACGAAGATAATCCAATCCGTGGAAAGTTGGAATAGTTATCCTGATTGTGACGGGCGTTAAATGAATTTTTACTCTTCTATCCGAGAAAGACGGAAAGAAATGTATTTAATCTCACGCTGTTTGATTAACGCTGCTATTTCTTGAGCAATCGCAAAATAATTTTAATCCTAGAAATTTGAGGGCAACAACTTGGACGCTGTAATTCAATAGAATATTTCATAGGTAATGAAATCGACGCTTATTCAGTTAAGACTGATAGAATCCTCATGGTATCCAAAGAAAATGAAAGAATAATTTCATTCAGTTTTCTCATTTGTAGTTCCAATACATGTGTACTATAAAGTAATCTTTTTAGTATTGAATCTGCGATTTACTTAACAGATTATTCAATATTTGAAATTCGAGGAGGAATTACATTTTGTACCTCTTAGCTTATGTTATATTGTTTGCAAATTTATAAATGGAATACATATTTTACGCTTTTATAACCCTATAAAGAGCTCTATGACGAAATCATGGCTAATCGGAATGGGTCTAGGACAACTCGCCGCCGGAGTTGCCCCATTCCCAATCGGAATTGAGTTTTAGGCTTAATATTATCCCATGGCCTCATCTCATTTCGACAGATTTTTTATAATGTAATATCGAATCTAGATTTATAAGAAATCAACGTTTTGTGGCAAAATTAGATTTACTTCCAAGTGCTTACGTTTGAGAGCTAAAGAAGATTACTCACCGAACAAGAGACGGTCTTTGCTGTCATTTAAGGTTGTTGATTCTCATAGTAAAAGGAAGACTAAAGCGTTGTCTGGGATAGAAGGATTCAGGTTCTTTATGAAGAACGTAAATAATCTTATAATTAAAGTGCGTAATTTTTATCCTCAGGTTACGAGATAGAATTCAGAAGAAAGGGACATTTACTGCGGGGCTTAACGATTCTGATAAGTGTAGTAGAGGAGCAAAGGAAACACAAAAGAAGGCTTGTTTGGAAGAGGTTTTATCAAAAAGATTGTTGATAATCCCAATGGCTGGTGATCAACAAACAGGATTTTCACCTAGTAATCAATAGAAAATAAACTCATTATATAGTTTATCTCCGGGTTTAGTGTCGCCGATGATGAGCCAATTTGAATGGAACTGTGATACTTTGTGTTCATCCAAGAAATATTAAATTTAATATTTAATTCCCCCTTCGTTCATTGTTTATATTCATATGATACGTATAGTAACAACAAATTTCACGATAACAAACCCATTGGTTATTAACTATATTAGGTTAGAGGAAAGTCCGCGCAGTTTTCAATCTCTGAAATGAGCATTTCAGGGAATCTTCCGTATAGAACTTGATATCCAGTCCGAACACGAGTGGAAATAATTATGAAGTAGAATTGTATTTTTGTCTCAAATGTTGTCGTTATTCGAGAGCCCAATGTTATCCAAAGTTTCAGGAAGTTGATATCTAGTTTTTACCCTACAAATAGAGTTCGACTGTAGACATGCACAAATTGATTCTAATTCCTTGCGGAGTGGGCGAATTCTCGTTTTGAAGAAAAAGAAAAGGTTCCCGGATGGGCTTTCGGCTGCTTTTTCCTGATAGACTTTGCTGACCTCGTCTCAATTTCATCTCAGTTAACCCCATCCAAAATTGCCTTCCTTCTCTTTAACGGCAAATAAAGACGCTATATTACCATTGTCATAATCGTTAGAACAGTCGTATTCTTCCGCTGGACCTAAAATTAACTGAAGAAATAAGATAAGCTAAAGACCAAAGGAAGATGACGTGGAATACTAATTGAAATCTACGCTATCATACGTAGGCTTCATTGATAGAAAATACAGTTACAGAAATAAAGATTCTCAATGACACTACTCTTCCAATCTTGGGTAATCGTCTCTTTCTCCCACTCTTCTCTACCTCTCTTACATTCGCTAATCATTAAACTAATCCATTGGCAGAGTGGAGCACGTATTCTTACCTACCGGAAAGCAAAGGCGTTTCTTGGTAGGGGACTCGATCTTAAGGGACTTCATCACACTCTCTCACGTCACGCTTTCGAGTATCTCGTCCAGAACTTTGCCGGTATCCGAAGGGTTGCCTTTGTTCAGATCCAGGAATGCGCCACGGGAAGTTTACGAATCCATGGAGTGGGAGAAAAACCTCGGATATCGAAGTAGGTCTTCGATTTTCAGAAAATCTACGTGTAGAGGTGGATAAATTGCCGAACAACTCTTAATTAAATTGCATCAAAGGGTGGATGTAATGGATTTCCAAAGTTTTAGAGCAAGTTGAGAGAAAGTGTGAGCTGAGTGTTGGAATGAAAACTTAACCGCTCTCCCTGTTATATGTAAAGGCTAATGCGTACGAAACTGAATCACGTATTAACCTTCAGTAAAGAAAGGGTGAAGACTTTGTTAGGATTAAATCATTGCAAGAATATCGCTCGGGCGATATTTTGCAGGGAAATTTTCTGGATTATTCATTGACAGAGTATTTGGCTCCCGTTTTAAATTTTTATTTTATTTACAGTAAACGATGTGGAGAAAAATTTTGGGATCTTAACTAATAAAGTTAAGACCATTCCGTCCTGAAGAAGCCAAAAGTAGAGTTGGTGAAACGTCGTCAATGAAATGACTTCCGCTGCCGAACACTGAAATATTTCTTTATCAACTAATAAAGTTATTTAATTTAAGATGAAGGAGTTGTTGAAATCACACTGAGGGCATTGATTTAGTCGAGTTCGGTAATTTATCGCCAGTATATAATCGGTCACTACACAACTTCAAGGTTAGTTGATAGGTTATAGATAGATATTGAATTGTGGTATCTGAGAGAGCTCACTGTAGTCAGAGGTGGAAGATTTGTGAATTTTTTTTGTTGAGGATGACTGAATGAAATGCAGTCAAATGGTGTTATGACACTTTTCGCATGGTCCAAGCGAAAACCGCATCTTAAGCAGGATAGCGTTATCTTCGGGTTGTGTAGTTATGTCTGCATTGCATCATATTTTTCTATTATGGCCTCCTTTTTGCACAAAAGTCTTATAGTTAGTTACTTAAATTGACGATTTTCACTCTATAGTGAAGCATACTTTATCAGGTAGACAATAAGAGAAGATTAAGGATTTTATTCGTAACAAGGCATCACTCTAGGCCTTTTATGTTTTTTCTATATGTTTAATTCTTTAGACTCCGTTAAAATAATCCCATATTGATTTACAAATAACGTACATAATTACTGAGCAGCATATAAATTCTATAAATAACATATAACATCTAATGGAATCCCGTTATTTTTAAGAAGTGTCATGTTTTGTTCATCTACGTATTTCATTATCCTAATAAAATTTTTATTTATTCGAGATAGAAACTATTTTAAAAGATGGGAAAAACCATCAGTGCCGTACTCTTAGTCGAAATAGACAATTCAACAAAGTATTACGCTTGAAGTTGATTGCTGCTGTAAGAATTCATTAGAAGTAATTAAAAATGGCATTCAAAGAGGAAAAGCAAGATAAATGATTTAGTCCTGCTTTACAAATGTATTGAAAAAGTTAAATAGAGATTTGCGCGTTCTCTTCATCCACGAGATGGTTTAAAAATGCCATACAAGAGGGCACTGCCGCATTTCAAGCTGCGAATTTAGGAACAATTTTCATCTGACAATATCCTCGCCTAGTACGAATAAATCCTACTCAACTTCATGCTCAGCATATTACTCACTGAGTGCCAACAGTAATTCATTGAGAACGCAATTTACAGTTAATTTTCTAAGCCTTAATCATGGTATAATTTACCTCTATTTTATTTATGCCTCTGAGAAATGAAAACTTTATTACAATTAAATTCTATCTCTGTTTTTTTTCAATAAAAATCCGCAATGATACCTAGCCAAATATGCGTCGTATCTTTTCATTTTCCGGCTACGAAAATTTCTTCTCCGAGACTCATTATTTGCTCCCGTGCTCCTTCTCACTCCGCTTGGAGGTCTTCTTTTGTTAGTTTTTCGCACCTAAACACCTTCAGCTGAGACTCATCGGTGCAAATATAAAAACAACAGAAGGACACGCCCGGAAGGCGTTGTAGAGGCCATGAAAGCAATATTTCCCTTCCGCCTTGCACTTTTTCTTGGGTGTTCACTGAAAACTCGATTCTCGCTTGATTACCAGAAGTAGATGGTGTACCCGATGTCTTCATGAGGTTGTAAGTCTTACCTTTATCCTCACGAAGGAAAGATCTGCGTTTCAAGGGAAGAAAGAAAACTATTTGTATACGGTGAATTATAAGTGCGTCTTAACGACAAAAACGAGGGTCAGCGCCTCATTGAATCTTAAAGAGGTCGTATCTAAGGAATGTGGAAATTGAGCTGGACTGAGACTTTTACGAACCTATGTATTTTAGTAGTAATATTTGAAATGGAATCGATGATGGATCACGGTAATTACTTCCAGTAAATACGCCAATGTCCTTATGTCCTCCAATGTATAGATTACTTCTATATCCTATTTTTAGATTTTCATATTAAAACCAGCCAAATCCTGTCTAATTTCTATTATTTTCCGAATATATTGAGGCAGCGCATAATTTTGACGCAGCCTTTCATGATTCGCTGAAATTCGCTGAATTCAAAATGATGCTAAAGGCAGAGAGAATACATTAAATGAAAACCACCAATGGCGCATTATTTAGAAATTCTCCTTTGGTTTATGAGTCACACGGCCGTATGCGCTCGAATTTCTTCGAAAGAATGCTAAACCGAGAACATAAAGGTATCCGACTGGAAACCTGCTCTCCAGACGGATAGCTTTGGGTCGGATTATTACAGAGACCATAAGTTTGTTATAGTCTCAGTCCACCTATGGTGGTATGAAGGTCTGCCTAATTTCAAATCTCGTACTTCATTACGTATATTTTTTAAAAGAGATAAATAAAAACAATTTTAGGGGTATTATTATGGAAATGATCAACTTGCGCAACAAAATCGATATTCTTTCTAAATTCACGGGTATCACAAGCTTTGCGAATGAATGAGAGACTTGTCTCTATCCTATGTTCTTTTTATACTGCTCTTTCCATAATATACAACTTTCATGGGAACAGACCGTTTTTTATTACGTTCCTGGCGGTTCAATCATGAGGCAGTATTTTACAGTTTACAATTCCGATTCAAACCATTTCTAGGTCTGAAAGAGGAGAATAAGCTGGCGCAGTGCTGCTGCAGTTATTTGAGCCATATTTCTGCGGATATCAGAGGAAGTTTTAATATCGAGGAAGTCTCGAATACACAAAAACATGCGAGAAGGAGAATTTTCCTAGAACTCAGATTTATATTGCAATAGAGGGCTTCCCTGTCAAAAGTGTTAGAACTTAATTTAAATTATTTAAAAATGGATATCTGTTATACTATACGATACATATGATCATTACTAGCCAGAATTCGTGTATTTTAAGCCTATAATACTATTATATATTTCTAATATAGGCCAAAATTTCCTTGTATTCTTATGGGAAAATGCAGGATAACGGATTTAACAATCGCCTTGGTTGTCGGGACGACCAGTTTATAACCATAAAATTTTCGTGTATATTATCACAATTCTCGCAAATAAAATTCGAAAACGATATTCTACAATCGAATTTCCCTTGTTTGGATGCTTATATTGATTTCATAAAACTCATATTTCTGACTAAATTTTTTGTAAAAGAATTGAAGTACACAAGAGGTAAAAACGATCTTTACGTGCATTTATTTAGGAGGAATTTTCAATCCAAGGGACGAAGCCACAATACGTTTACAAAAATAACTACGAAAATAATACTATAGCAAATTAGACCTTCTCATGAATCCTGTAATTTAATAGATTTTCTCTCAGGGAAGATATTATTTACTATGAATTGCTTTTTAAACTAATTTCCCTATGCCTTTATGGGTGACTTATTTTCTGTTCACATTTAATCATGTGTATAGATTCCTCTATTCCAAGTTGAAGTAATTATTTTTCCAGGCCGAGAGGGGAAAAACTTTGTCACAGGGAACTCTATCGTAGGAATTCTGGACTATGAGAAATTTGCGTTGTTTACACCGGTAATTATGTGAATAGATTCATAATATAATAAGAGAAAAGTTTTCGTTGGTGGCACTTTCGGTTTTACTGTAATTCGAATCTGATTTAGTCAAGAGGCTCAGGTGGAGGTGGGATAAATTATTTGGATTTATAAGAAGACTTGACATAAACTATCCATTTTAGAGGGGGAGATATTTTGAAATGCATATTTAATCAATTAAATGATTATATATTTTAGACTTATCATCAGTCGATTGAGATATGGCAAATATAGAATTTGAGGGATCAGACTAACCAAACTGGAATGATTTTCTTTAATATGAACTTTAATCTTGTATTTGCCGAAGTTGCAAGCGAATTTAAAATAATTACATATTATAAACAAAATAGCTGATTTAAAATACACTGTTGTTTACTTTTTTCCGGTTTTGCAGTATTTCTAAATGACAGGATAATGCACGATGTGAAGTTGAAGCGTATCTTTTTATTTTTTAGATAAAATTATGTAACTCAAATCAGCAAAACTGTGGACAAAGTTATTTAATAAGAGCTTTGGGCTTTCACAATCACATGTCCTAAATAGAATCGTATATTCTAAATTTTCATCCAGCTGTAGACCTTTTAATTATCTCTTTTCGAATAGCATCGCAAAGGCCTTCTTCAACACTTGTTTCCCCTTTTAGTGTCCCTTGGGGCCATGCTCAACACATCTTTTTGACGTTCCCTTTCCAATTCTGTCCATTAACCTGACCCTTTTTCGGCTCTACTGGCGTGACATTCATCCGGATGACCTCGACCTCATCCATCGAAAATGCGTAGATAGCCACTTGATTCGTGTCACCAATTTAAAATAACTCTCTTTAGCTACGAAGGCTAGATGGAGTTGACAAGTTATCGAATCACGAATTTCGGAAACTTCGATTTACGTCTAGATTCTCTGAAAGAGGAACTTTGGTTGTGTTCATCCTTCATATTTCAATAACTCGGCTCCATATTGTGATACATACACTCCTTCATATTTCAATACAGCCGGCAATCAGATGCCATGCTATTATGAAAGTTCATGCAAGTAACGAAGCCCTTTCATTATATATAACGGTAAAAGTGACATGGAAATGAAAGATCATTCATTGAAATTGAAGTAATGAGATCTTTTAGTTATTTGTTTTTCTTTAACTATAAAGTTTCACCTGGAGTGTCATTGGAATACGTCATACCTATGATAATTCAAGACACTCGGTCCATGTTAAATTCAATGGGTGAAATGAACTTTTTAAATATGTATTTTTTTATTATATCGGCGTTCCATCGAAGTTTTTCTAAGACGAAATGATTGAAAGTTGATTGAAATGCTTGAAAGAGGGATTATACATCCTTGCTATCTATGGGAACTTGAGGGGTTGTCCACTTCTATGCATTGTACTCGGCATTTATTTCTTTTAAATGGTTAAGTAGAAGACTTCGGCGCTTTCCTCGGTGTACTACTCATGCGGTATTTGTCTTAGCTATGGACTTATTACAAATATAAGAAAATTTTAAAAATGTATTTTCTATCCGGTACACAACATTTGTACCATCAACGAAACCATCATGACTTTTCTTATTATTCCTGAGGAATGAGGTTTAATTGCTACTCTATTTTGTTATACATATTGTTAATTCAAAACTTTTTCCTTGTTTTCGCTTTTAAATACTTTTTATTTAGATACAGAGATTGAAATAGGTGAATAGTTTATTTTCAAAATTCATGTTTTTTTATCTCTAAATTTATGTAAAATGATTGCCATGTTCAAAAAGTGTTATCTCTAAATTTATAAATATAATGATAATAGTTTACTGTGGAAATAGTGTAAGATGACGACCTAAGATTTTTTACATCAGTTTCCTATTTCAACATGAGATAGCGGCATATTACACTCGTACAGAATACGTCTTTTCTCGTATAAAGCTTGCCAAGAAAACTGCTTTGTAATCAAGTGAAGATTAATAGTCAATTAAAATTTATATTAGTCATCATAATGTTGCAATTGCTTGACCCCATGCAGTAACTAAATACTCCTTCCAACGAATTAGGCGTATTTCACAATGATGGTTGGTCAGAAAGGTTGAAGGAAGCTTGAGAAGTAAATTGAAATGAAAATAAGAAGTTAAGAATGGCTGAGCTCGGAACATTACAACCGGATAGTACTGCGGGTGGGTAACTGGAGCATCAAAGGAAATTCCTTTCTAGTCGTCTTATAAGAAGACAGAGGAAATAAAGTCGTGCACGGATCGCTTTATCTCGATAGATAGATGGTTTTGTTGGGCTTTGCAGCCAAGGTGGGGACGAAGTAATTGAGGAAACGGATCTATTACGCTTTTAGCAGCCTTGCAATGGATGCCATTGACCTGGGGCTACTTTGGGTCCTTTGTAAAAATATTTCTCCTCTGCTCGATTCATTTTGAATCATGGCGCTCTTTTTATGGTCTCTTTGCTATAATAATCGATTTTACGGCAATTCACGATGTAATTTATAAAAATGTTCCCTCCCCTCCAGATTGCTATTCCCGACTTACTTCCAGAAGCAAGAGGAATGATAAAAAATTTGAGTAAACAATTTTTAACTTCTCGTAAACTGTACTCCGTTCAAACAATATAATAATTACATACTCATATAGTGACGATGGGATATACATTACATTCTTATATATGTTATAAATACATAACCAACCGGTTTTCTTATAATTAATAATTTGAATTCAGAACCTTTCTTCTTGATAAATATTTTAGAGATATTAATACTCCATCAGAGAACTAAACAGATTCTTTTGGATTCCAAATATATAATCTAGCTGATAGAAAGTGAAAGTATATTAATTGCCTGACATTCCCGTCGTGAAAGCTTTAGAAGTGCTGTAATACTACCAAAAATAATTATTATTTCGTTACTCAAATGTTACCCATTCTTTGACGTTGAGACTTGGAGGGCTTTTCAGCGCAATATTTATTGTGTATTTATAGCATAGTTTTACTCATCTTTTATAAATAAGTGGATTAAACCCCGATATCCACTTTGTACCATATCTCTGTAGGGCATACATGCTCCGTTTAGTATCAATCGAACGGAGGAGAAGATTTGAAGACGAATTTTCAATTAGAATATTCTGTTAACACGGATTCGTGAAAAGTAGAAGTGGCATTGTTAAAAGTGTAGCTAAGGTGATGTCGCACTATGGTTTCCAGCGGGAATGGAACCACATGAACCGTTTTCGCCTAAGTTGAACTCACTACCACTTGTCTATCCGTGATCCTAGGAATTCGTGAAAAATTTCCATAACATAAAAAGATATAGATCTGGAACTAAAATTATGATTTGATAGGACAAAGTCCCTTTTTTTCTGTTCTTGATGGTTGATTTCTTTTCTACTTCTATGAATTCAGTCAAATATAATTTTAAAAAATGAATGCCAAAGCTGCGCCTGATTAAACATTTTAGAACCCATACATCGGGGCATAAAAAACTTGTACATCTACATCGCCTGATGGTTTCATAGAGCGATATAAAAGTTAATCAATTAATTTGCATAGGAATGCCATGTATTTACCATGTATTTTTCTCGCATATTACATTGTAAATAGTGTGTATAACGACGTAAACACCAACATTTAAGATGTGATAAAATCAACGGTTCACTGTCCATTCGTGGAATTTTATTGTCAGTATCAGAAAGTATGGTGATAAATTAGTTATAAAGTTTCACAGAAAATACTTCAATGAGGGACTAATAAGTCATAAAACGATCATATATGTACACACAAAAGCTTTAAGGAAGAGTTTAAACAACAAGGTATCGAATATCAACTGGGTCTTGAACAAGTAGTAGTGACTTTATTGTGCAAGTTTTGGATTATTTAAACATTTCTTAAGTATTTATTCATTGATATTTTGATTGGAAAAGCAGGAATTGGGTAAAGAATCAACATACTGTTTTTGCTTGAAGTAATTGTTCAGAGAAACATCCTTCATGGGATTTGTAATATTATCACACAGTTCGTGTACTCTGTTTTTTTAGGTGACTTTCTATGATTTTCTATTCTTTAACGTAGGTGTTTAAGTTTATTTTGTGAATGACTGCTTCGTGCTGATTTTGTTTTTATCACATTACGATTACGAAATTTTGGTTTCGTCACTACAAAGCCCACGAAAATCAAAAAATCGTGTATAAAATAGCATAAGTAGCATAATTTTTAAGGTAGGGGTTTTTTGAGGTCATTTTGCACTCCCAGCAGAAATAGAACAGATGCGCATTCGACCGCTTTCGCGACAGCTCACTTGACTATAAAAATGGAAATTTGAACTTGTTCAAAAATATCAATTTCATAATGACACAGAGAAGTTTCACGCGAGATGAGACAATTTCTACCGTTAATTTCAAATTTATTTTAAATATCAATTGACGATTGAGTTAATTCAAAGGTTGCATACTGATTCGCAGCGGTAGAATAGTAATCAAAACAAAGATCTCGTCGAGAAATCGATGTATTCTTAGAGTAAAAGTCATTGCAGGAAATTTTTGTGTGTCCTATCAGTGCTCAGATTTAGATGAGTATCCATAATGTGTCTGGGATTGAAAATTTGCAATCGAAAACAATGCTTCTGCCATCGAAATAATAAGTATGCTAATAAGAGCTCTATGGGTTGCTCGGTGCATGTTTTGTTTTCATGTTTGCGTATTTTAGTTGAGGATTTAGTAAAGATTACTCAGTGTTTGACCGCTTAGCATAGACGTATTTGGAATGGATCAGCTGTCGAATGCATTTCGATCGATTTTTCTTATTTTTAAAGTACGATTTTTGTTTTTTTCCAATCCTAAGAGAACACGGTATCTGAAGAACATTAATGTTTTCACAATTCATATCAGGCGTTTATCCTCATGCACGTGTCAATAAATCAGCATTTGCGAGTCGATTGACCTCTACATGAAATATTCCTAATCTGGTGACGTAATATTTGTTGCTTTTTATATATCTGGTGTTTCACTTTAAGGAAAAGATACAAAAATTTCGTTTTTATCTCTAATATTTCATATTCTTTTAAAATGATTTTCAAATCTATGGAAGAAACTGATAAACGAAAATGGAGAGGCAAAATAACAGTTTAGAAATGTTATCAAAGCATATTATAACTCGATTAATTAAAACTAACAAGGAGAGACCCTCACTTTTGTCCGGGGATTTTGATGAAACTTTTTGTGGTGGTGCATAAAGTAGAGTAATGAAATAGTGTAACGGCGTTTCTCTGAATGGGCCTTAGTTTCGCTGCAATAATTAATTGAAAATTGAAAATCTGAGTATAGGCAACCCCGCATTACACGCCCGTACTAGCCGAATCTGCAGGAAATAACACGTTTTTTACTAATATTTTTAACTTAATTTTCATTTTCGTATTTAATTATTTTCCTTGTTACTTACTTGTGGACTAAATAATAATAATAATAAATAGATTTAATCAATAGTCCCATTAAATAACCTTCGCCAGCGCTATTTCTTCATTTACGGTACTTAACGACGGCTATCCTAGGAGCACAAAAAGGACTTGCATTCGAACGATTTCGGATTTCCTATTCAATAGAAAGCGACTGCCTTCTAATGTTTAATAATAATCATTAGGTGCCTCATAGTTGTTTGTTGAATAATAATCGTCTCCGACCACATACATGCAGATAAATCCCTAGCTAACGGGAAACTTTCCATAATTAATGTCTTACTCAACGTCACCTCTATTTTCTAGCAAAACTCAAGCCAACATATATCGAAGCCACTAGAATTTTGTGAAGGTAAACGTCTATCTATTGGAAACGAATACTGATAGATATTTGGAAAGAAACTTACTTCCCCATGAGTGGTGCCGCAATGCCTATGACTGGAGAGTGACTTCTCTTGCTATCATTTACTTCTACGCATGATACAAATAATTTTTATCCATCTTCAATTATCAGGAGAGGAAATGTTGATTGTGTTCTTAAATTTTATCAGTTTCAATAATGAATAAGTTTTTGGGTATAAAGTACAACAAAAGGAGCAAGAAAATTGAGACATTTAAGGAGATAAACAAGCTGATTCTTTATTTTGCGGCAGGAATTTGGACCTCTTGACCAATGACCAAATAGCTAAGTAATCCTAGGTTAATAAGTGCGAGAGAATGAGCTTGAATAAAACAAACGCGAAAAAAATAACGCAAAGAATATTATCAAAGACATCGATCCACGCGGTGGTCTGCCTAGAATATCGTAGCAGTTTTATTCATATAAATGTACAAAAAATATAAGATACAAACAGGCAGTTAATCACGTATCTATGGAACAGGAAGGTTAATCTGTTGGCCGGTAAATGCGAAGACAGTTCAGAGGAATTAGACTGTGATGATTTCATTCTATGTATAATCTAACTTCTATTAATTTACTTTTACAGCTTAAGGTGATTTTAAGAAAAGACGAGATTAGTAATTTGGAAGAAGGCGGAGAGTTCATATGGATCAGGCAAATTGAATAAATATTGGCAATAAAAAAAATTGAAATTATTGCTCATTATAGTGATGCACTTTTATGTAGCAAATACAACGTAATTGTATTGAGGAAATTCCACCAAGAGACTTTAGTAGTATCGATTCAACTTAATGTAGAATAGAACGTTTCATTGCAAATTTCGTCTTACAGTGAACATGGCATACACATAGCCTTCACCAAGATTTGGATTGAATTGGCTATTTTTAAATGTACCTTATACTGTCGCGATCTTAAAGAATCGATTGGAAGGAAGCTTTAATTAACTTTACTGTAGACCAATAGCGTAAAACGTATATTCGTGCACTAGTATTAATTACTAAAAATTAATTTTTTTAGTAATTAATTACTAAAAAAATCGCTAAAAACAAATAACGCAAAAATTATTATCAACGATGTCCAACCACGCGGTGGTCTGCCTAGAATACCGTAGCAGTTTTTAACGTAAATCTACGACAATTTTATAAGACGAACCCTGATTTTAGACCCCAAATCATTCGAAACTTATTTATACATGAAGAAACATGGTACTTCAGAATCACATTTGAAGGTGATTTTCATTATGATTTCAGCCATCAATGGCATTAGATATATTAGAATGCGTGAAAACATGGATCCTTTTCCAGTTTGATAGAAGGCTTTTTCCGGAAAATGTTCGAGTGTATCTTGATAAACATTAAGAGGATCATTAAAAGTAAATATAGTTAACTAACTAAGTTAGGAATAAGGAATTTTCTATGATACTTATAATTGCCATCGTGTATATATATATATATATATATATATATATATATATATATATATATATATATATATATATATATACATATATACATATTCATAAATGCTATTATAGTTACCTCATTAAGAAATCTGTTACAGCTGAGATTCCATATATCTTTTGTCTTCCGTAAAATTTTACCAAAATTAGTGGTCGCTGGAAACCGATGATCATGATATAGATTCTCATTTAATTTTCATTTCAAAATATAATCTTCATCTTTCTAAAATTAATATTTTGTTTCTCGGAATATTAATTCCTCGTGAAATTTAGAATAGAAATCGAATAGAGTTTAGAGTGTTATAATAATAATAACACGTCTTTATTGCGGGGCGAGATTGAGACAATGTTGTCTCTTCTTCCATCTAACACTTAATTTGGAAGGAAGCAATCTTTCAAAAACAAAAATTTAGATTAAGTACTCTGATGGCTATGGTGTAGTTTTAATCCGTAAATACATTTCAATATAGCCAGAAACTTATAGAACTATCTGTCCATGATGAGTGACTTGTTTTCCTTCAGTTTTGGGAAAAATTCAGAATTTAAAAACACCGACTAATTTATTTCTAGGTAGTATTAAGGTTCACCCAACTAGATAACTCAAGTAAAGGAAAAAACGATTATAATCTTGTGATGTTAAACTTGAAATATCCCACAATTATTGGAATATAGACATTGTAAACTAAAATATTGCTGTATTGCGTCTCGTCTGTCTATGTAAACATGCCGTTAAATCTCTCGGTCAGTTAAGATGAGTTATATCCCTTATTAATAATGTTAAGGTATACATCGTCATTTTTAATAACCACCGTCATTTTTAATAATTACCGTCATTTTTAATAATTAATTACAGTCATTAAACAATACTTATTTGTCCTTTACTGTTCCGATGTGAAGGAAAGTAATGGATAAAATTAAATGCTATAATAGAATGGTGGTTAGCTAATCATTAGAGTCGGATCTTCAAGAACGTGTCATTTTCTTAATCAATAAACTAGTGTACCAAAGAACCGTAATTCCATTAATTCACGGTGAAGATGAACTGCATTCGTTTAATTGGGCAAGTTGGGTTTCTAGTTTGCTGTCATGTAGTGCGTACAACGGAGATAAAATTCAATTTCCAAATGCAACTCTTACTTTATAAGTCTCATAAGTACTTCGAAATAAAGTCTAATTTTAAAAAAAGACTGAAGTCTAAATGAATTGCGCGTAAAGTATGTGAATGGAATCCCTGTTTTCTCTTAACAGAAATTGATAATTTTCTTAAGATTGGTTAGTAAAATCTGAGTAAGATTTAAATGCGGTGTATTCAGATATCGTGCAAAATGCTAGCAATTTTCTCAATCTCCATATTTGCTCAAGTGCTCCGCTTTCAAAATATTATCTTAAATTACTGATAGTTTGAATTCTCCCATGTGTTTGTATCTTAAAAGATTCGTGAACGCGAAACCCAGAAGAAAATTAAAACCTGTGAAATGATAACAGCATTCCTAACTGGCTGCTTGACCTTTCCTTAATCGTTATAACATTTAGAAATTCCTCCTGGTTCTTCTCACACACTCTTTACTTTAACCAACACCAAAACTTACTTCTGGGCGCGACACACCGTCGCTAACGGTGGTTCTCCGATGACTCCGCCGATGAGGGAGGGAAGGGGGGGATTGGGGGGGAAACCCTAAAAACCCTAAGAAGTGGACCCTCCAGGCCGTTGTGACGTGCTATAGGGTTCACCTCTATGCCTAGAGGGCCCCCTGCCACAACTTCAAGGACAAGCTCCGACCTCATAGACAGAAAGAACGAGCAGGTGAGAAGTGAGTGCTTAGTTACCTCACCCCTGCAGAAGAAGGTGAAAGAAAGGCCCCTGAAACAGATGCCTGCGACTGTAGGCCTACGAGTAGGCTAGGTTTGTAGGGAATGCCTTCCCCACGCCCCCTACAGAGCAGGTGGTTAGTACATCTATGGTGCACTTCTTAAGAAAACTACTGATAACTGTTGTCAAATTCATTGCAGCATTTGACTGTGATATGGCTGCAATAATCCATCGTTGACGTTTTAAGTTAAAAAAAGTTATTGAATGTAAATTAAATGTTAACTTGATGGTTAAATTCTCATCTTTATATAAATTGCAGAGGATATTTAAATCAAAGATCGCAACTGTCACTTAGGCTTAATGTAACAATAACTGCTGTTGTAGGCACAAAACTTGTATTAATATCCTCTATGTAAGTTCATCTGAACAGAAAAGAAACTGAGTACTCACGTGTAGTTCTAAAGTTAATGATGACGGATCTACCTGTGGAAAAAGAGAACGAATTCTTTAATAGGTAGAGTTCCCTTCATATCCTCCCAAATCTTTTAAACATTTACCGACAATTGTTACATTGTTATACATTTTTACTTTCTCATCAGTAAGTAATAATCAGAATCTACACGAAAGCCTTCAGAACTTCTCTTCAGGGACACAATTCATGAAATAATCTGCTGTAGTGCGCGATCCTTTGAGTTACCCAATTCTCTTCTGAATTAATTCTTCAGGCCGATAAATATCTAGTGAATGAGAGTATTACATCATAAAATGCGAGGAGTTAGTGAAGTTAGATTCCTACGAAGAAAACATTGTACTCCGAATTTCGTTAACCATCAACAATTATTGCTAACCATCTGTCAAACAAGCGTGAGAATACAATAGAATCTTAACAAAAGTATTAAGTCAATCTAATTTTAGGTCGTAATGAAATTTGCATGGCACATATAATGTAAGAATACTATTATTTGAAAGAGAATAAATTGGAATCCGCTGTTAATTGATAAGAGTTTCGGAGGGATGTTCCCAGAAGGTGTTAGTTGTCCTTTCTAGGAATTGGTGCCAGACGGCCATCAGTATGTCGACGATTGAAATGTTTTCCGAACCATCTACTTCTCCAAAACTTGTTAACTCACGAAAAGGACTACAATCGCAAAAGAATATTTGATCTAAAAGTTTCTGATTATAAATTTCTGAATGTTTGTACTAGCTGACGATAATAAGCTAGAGACGAAATAATCAACTTCCTGTTTACGAATTTAACGAATAGCAAACGGACACACCATATCACAATACGAATCCGACATTAGTCAATAAGATTCGAACTCTAGTTGAAATGAAAAATCTCGCTAAAACATCCAGTATAAACACGGCACATTCACACTCTTAAATATGAATTTTCAGACTCCCTGCAGTATATTTAAGCATGGCTGCAAGTGATACAAATGAGCGATATTAAGTTAAAACACAATAAATATTTATGGAAACATTAGAGGAGAAAATAGAATAATAATACATGTAGTATGTACGGTAATTTAGGAGGAAGTCGAACTTGAGTGTACATTCGAAGGTCATTGAATACACGGCTATTTAAGAGGGACTAATGTCTTTACAGTGAAAGAAAGGAAGAGCCAAATGTCCTTGGATGATAACAAAGTCAATAAAAATATCAGTGTACACTTCATTGCCTCTCATTTTCATTGATTGTAAATAAAGGTAAAAAGGAAAGTGTCTTATGATAATAGGGAGTGAATAAGAGGAAAATTGACTTACGAGGGGTCCAAAATAAACAAGACAAAAGAAAATCCTAAGGACACCAAAACATTTCTCCTGCTAAAAAATTTGATGGAACAATCTAAAAAGATCGTAACGAATTAATTATTCATGGAAACATTTGATGTCACGATTTGAGTTTCTTAAATAGGAATATATAAGGAAATTCATCATCGACAGTAACGAGAGTTGATATTCACTTGATGCATCAGAAAACTGAACTCATAAATTGTCATTACGCTACTTATTATAATATTGACATCATAAATTGATTGTCATTACACTGCTTATTATAAAATAATCGAGAGCTAATGACCAAAAATTAAACGTTATCTAAATTACTTTTAGATTAATATCTCAACAAAAATGACGTTTCTTGTTCTTGACAGAAATTAGAAAATATTAATTAACTTCATTCGAAAGATAATTTAGGATTATTTTCTTTTGCTAGAAAACTATTTGCTGGATAACCGTTCTCTCCTTTTAATCGCTTCGTCTCCTACGAATTTATATAAGTAGAATGTTGTGGGGGACAGAAGAGACCAATGCAACCCTTCGTTTTCACTGATAACCTACTCAGATTTTCTAAATTTAATATTAATACATTTTATACAGAATGTATACTAGATATATTTAATGTAAAAACAGAATAGAGATTATTAATCGGTAAATAAAATATTATATATTGCTTTTGAATTATTCACCAATTTTGGTTCTCCGGTAATCCTCAACTTCTTCCGTATCAAGCAGAAGAAACTTAGAAGTAAAACAATTGCCGAGGAGGAAAGCATGCTACAATCTGGATCTGGAATAGAAACAGAAGATTAATTTATTAATGAATAGTGAATTTAATTTTAGGTGATACCGTATTGTACATTTGTTAGATGAAGTATTGGCCAATGATGATAATTCAAATAAGCAGGATTTTGGTTAAGACCATAATATAAAAAATATCCAATTCCAGGTAGACATCCTTACGGTAGATTCATTCGTAATTTATAAAGTTGATTAACAAGCATGAAAGGCAAAAAGAAAAAGAGGAATACTTAGAGTACGTACTATAGTTATCGTTTTTTCTGATCTGAGATGAGTATGGAAACTCGATCCAAACAAATATGAATAATAAAGATGTGTTAGTAAATCAATAAAAGATTTGTTTGAAAAACAGTAAATATTAAGTTAACTATTGAAATTCAGTACCCGATTTCTGGTAAGAGAATCGTTAAGTGTTGTATTACACCTTGAACATCACCCAAAAATCATTATCTCGAAGAAAACTTCATAATAGATTTCCTCAAAATATCAGATATAAGAATCTTCTTAGTGACTTCCTTGTAACTGTCTAAGCCATCCGTTGAAAATAAACTCACTCTATTGTGAATTTAAATAAGTGAGAACTTCAAAGTTAAAAAATCAGATTCGTCTTATATATAATATTATGAATGAAAAATAATTGAAAACTAAAGAAATATGCTAAGAGTTGTTCCGAATTTTAATGTTCAAATTAAAATGCAAAATTTGTTACATATTTGGTTCAAAACACAACTCATAATCTCTAAATGTCGCAGAAATATGACTTGCGCTATAAGTTCTACTGGAAATTAGAATGATATTTACCACTTCATGGCGCAACTGAATTTTTGATTGTAATTTGCGAAACTCTACTTGATCATTATGTGTAAGTTATAGCGACCTTAACTACGATTAAAAGAACAAGTTCCATGAAAATGATTTCTCAATTGAAATTAAACATAAAGTACAGGTTCGGCTGGAATTGGAATCACATTTTAGAAACAGAAATAATGACATCGATTTAATTAACAACTAATCGCAAAGTTAAACTTCAAAATTCAAACATAAAATTCCATCGAAATATCGGTTGACAGAAAAAGCTAAAAATATAAAAATAAAAGTTAAATCTATTCTGGATCTAAACAGCCAATAAATAAAGGTTTAAACCGGTCACGGAAAGCTATAGAAGCATTAATTTAAACTTTCTTCGGATATTGTCCTTAGAACTTGAGACTAGTGACTTCAAGACTAAAATATCGTCAGTATATAATATATTGGATAAAATATAATTGGATAAAATTAGACATAACTGGAATTAATTGCTCAGTAATAAAAGTATTCATGATCATATAAGATGAGCAATGTAGTAGTAGAAACGCAGATCCTTATAAGAGTAGCACTCGTCACGAATAACTATATTCCCTAACCTAACAATGGTTACGTGAATAATAATCAACAGCTCACTAATTAACTATAAAGTCGAAACGAAGGATGACTAAAAGTAATATACATAAGATTAATTAATGTTACTTACCATAACTGAAGAAATCCCTAGGAAGTCCCACGGTATGTAATAGTTCCGGGTTCAAGACCATCCATTTCCCTCCATTTCTTTCACAACTGCAAAAACCGAACACAATACTATATTCATCAGTGATAACAATGAAAAAAAGCAATTCTAAAACAGCCATCTTTTCATGTTAACTTCCGTTTAAATTAAGTATTTAATAAAAAAATGTTCCAAATTGAAATTAAATACAGAATACTTATACAGGCCGGATTCGAATCGTTAATAGGGTATAATAAGCTATAGGGTTCACCTCTATGCCTAGAGGGCCCCCTGCCACAACTTCAAGGACAAGCTCCGACCTCATAGACAGAAAGAACGAGCAGGTGAGAAGTGAGTGCTTAGTTACCTCACCCCTGCAGAAGGTGAAAGAAAGGCCCCTGAAATAGATGCCTGCGACTGTAGGCCTAAGAGTAGGCTAGGTTTGTAGGGAATGCCTTCCCCACGCCCCCTACAGAGCAGGTGGTTAGTACATCTATGGTGCACTTTTAAGAAAACTACTGCAAACTGTTGTCAAATTCATTGCATCATTGGCTGTGATATGGCTGCAATAGTCTATTGTTAACGTTTAGAGTTAAAAAAATGTTGAATGTAAATTATATGTTAAGTGGACGGTTAAATTCTCATCTTTATATAAAATGCAGAAGATATTTAAATCAAAGATCGAAATTGTCGCTTAGGCTTAAAGCAACAGTAACTGCTGTTGTAAGCACAAATCTTGAGTTAATTAGACTTGTTTGATGAAGTAGAGGAACATTAGTTCATCTGAAGAGAAAAGAAACTGAGTACTTACGTGTAATTCTGGAGTTAATGATGATGGAATTTCCTGTAGGAAAAGAGAATAAATTGTTTAACTGATGGAATTCCCTTAATGTAAACAGTAATTCAATAATCACCCACATTTGTAACATTGTTATACTTTTTTTAAGAAATCACGGAATTCATACAAAAAGTTGATCTTCTTAGAGACACAGTTTATGGGAAAGTCTGCTTTTGTGCGTGATTCTATGACTTACACAATTCCTTCCTTTCTGAAATTATCACATCGGAAAGTTGCCTAAAATCCCAATTAATTCTTAATAAAAACTGCAAATCTTCAAATAGAATGCCAAGTGAAGTGTCGGATATTCTCCTTTAATATAACTATTGTTCGTTTTGTTATTCAATGTTTTATGTGCGACCATTATAAACTTATACTAAAATATCGCTTTCTTGTAAATGAAGAGCAAAAGTAATGTCCGTTTAATAATTACAACACGATTTCTTGCTTAGCATATGTCTCTGAAAAAAATCTTGTGAATGAAAATATTAGAGTATCCAGCGGATTAAGTTGGTACCCGTGAACTCCAGAAAGTGCAGCGCTAGGGATAAATTTATTTGTAAAATGCTACGAAAAAAGGCAAAGGTAACGAAGATGATCTCATACGCAGGTTAGGAATCTTTGAAAGAAAGAATACCAGAAGCTAGATTGAGCTTGACAAATTTTGAGACATCGTGTGCTATTTCGGCCGATTCAATTACGAGCAAAAAAATAAGAGAATTAGATGCTAGAGCAAGTCGTGCTTTGGATTCATATTTAAAATTTTTTGCGTTCCCTACAGAACGTTTTTGGGGGCTGCAAATGATAAATGAGCAATATTAATTTATAACTAAAGAAATTGTTTATGTACAGACCGGAGGTGAAACTAAGATAATGATAAATGTAATATTTACTGTGTTTGTTTACCTAACTTAGAAAGAACTTGTACTTGAGAAAGACTCGAAGGTCAGTGAAAACAGGCCATTTTAGAGGGGCTAATATCTTAACGGTGAAGGAAAAAAAGAGCCAGCTGTCCTTGGAGATGATAACGAAGTCGTTTTCCTAAAATATCAATGTACTTTTCACTGTCCTTTGATTTTCATTGAATACAAACAAAGGTGAAAAGGAAAGTGCCTCCCTCGTTTCAAGAAGTACTGACTGGCAGGTGAAGCAAGAAGCGTACAAGAGAAACGGAAAGTCCTAATGATACCGAAACACTCGTCATGATAAAAAAAACATAGTTACGAATACCCGAAAAATACGAAGTTATCTTTTCTAAGAATGCCTTTCTCAAACATATTTATATATTTAAAAATTGCTGGATTTATCCACTTCATGCATTTACATTTGAGGAGATAGTTGACTCAAAAGATCAAATTGTTTGTATCGTTTGAAACAAGCGTCTCTATCGATGTAAGTGAGAGACCAGGAGAGGATCATCAGTTAGAGCGTTAAAATCTACGCAAGTCCTGTTTTAAATCGTTGAGCTTTATGTAGATCAAAAGAATAACATTAAAATATTGATAAAATTTACCAATAATATATGAAACCAAAGACGAAAAGGTGGTGAATCTTTAAATTGCTTTCGAATTTTGATTAATATAGCAGATGCTCCTAAACACATAAAATTTCATTTCACTGCTGATTATAAAACATTCTGGAGATGATGAAAAAATGAAACGATATTTAAAATAATTGTTGATTAAAATCCCTCCAACAATACAGTTCCTGGTTCTCGAGCAGTTAAGAAAAAAATATTACATTATGTTCCTTTATTCAAGCAATCTCTTTAAGCAGCTAAATAATTACTAGGAGTATTCATCGTCTTTCATATGGTAAAGGATTAAATTATTTATATATATATACGAGTAAAAGTTGCTTGCATACTGCAAGCTAATTGGTAAAAATTTACTATAAGTTCCCCTTATGGGTATCATTTTCGAAGCTTATCCAGCAAAATTCTTAAAAATTGCCGCAATGCATTTCTTACGTGAAACATTTTCATCCATCTGGCATCGAACTCACGGTCAAAGGTAACCTTTCTTCCACTGGTTCTATAGAAAAGTACTTCAAACGCAAACGCTGTGATTTTGAATAGTCTCCTGCAAAGAGAAACGCCTCAAAACAATTTTTAAAAAATTAGTGTAAATGACCGCCTGGCGTCGAACACAGGACCCGTTCGTGAGAGACAATGGCATGGAAATGTTAGATAAGTGCCACTCTCACGTGTTTCAAAGTTTCAATTCAGTATCTTATCAGGAAGGTCCTAAAATGAGATTCCGTTCTTCCCGCTTGAAATGCATGGTAGAATCGGAATTACGCTCTAGCATCGAACCAAGGACCACTAGAGAAGCAGTGGACGTCATGAAAGAATCTTCTCAAACGCCTCTGTCACCATTCCGGGTTTTATCTTTCCAGCTTATCGGGAAGGCATTTAAAAAAATCGTCAAATCTTTCAGCAATGCATTTCTTATGGAAGAATTTTGCATCCACCTGGCGTCGAACTCACTGTCATATGGCTACATTTTTTCCATGACAAGCATAGAAGACTACCTCAACTTCAACCTCCGAAATTTTGGTTACTCTATCTTAACGATAAGTGCCTCAAAATAATTTTCAAAAATCCGCGCAATGCATTCTTATGGGAAAATTGCAATTTTTGGGAATTTCTGGCATCGAACTCATGATAGCTAGCGTCGATGTCTGAATTATTCTGGCATCTAGAGCGTAGGGCCAGTACGTCGAAAAAATCTGAAGTCGACGGCTCTTGTGGAACATGGTCAGAATTCGTATCCCCTATAAATATATAGGTATATCCGGAGAGTTAGCTATATATAATAGATATATAGAATAGGAATGGCGTCTATCAGTTTCAACTGGTTTAGATCCGTTAATTAACAACCGAAAATACAACCACTCAAATTCTACACTTTAGAAATAATAATGATCCATCAGAAGAAGAAATACAAAAGAGAAAAACTCTTAACTGCTCACCATTTGTGGTTCTCCGGGTATTCTTGTTCCTGCTTACTCCTCATAAGTGCCTTTCCACGATCACATAGAAGAAACTCCCAAGCAATAGAAGTGCCGAAAGGGAAGGATGTCAGAATCTGGAAAAATAGAAACGCTAAATTAATTCATTTGCGAATAGCAATGGGGTAATATTGTGTGGTATTATAATCTAGGGTATTATTGTGTTGTGCATACATAAATGCGAGCAATTGGCAAAGATAATGATTCATTTAGGATTATTGTTAAGATCATCATTAACAGTAACCTGTTCTACATCATAACTATTACAGTAAAATTATTTTTATATTTTATTCAATTTATTAATAAGCACGACATACATAAAGAAATAATGGCTATATTTCAAATTGAGGGTACACTAAACGAAATCTGTATGCACTGAAATCAATGTGAAGTATAATTATTAAATGATTTCCGGCGTTCAAATGCGCTAATTCAGTTCAGTGTAAAAACAGAAAGAACTCAAAAAGAAAAACATGCATCTCTCACTTGCGCGCAGGTACCGAGATCGATGGAGATATTCATCAGAGGAACCGCCCGGCAAGTAGGAGTTCCAGATTCAAGACCTTCCTTTCCCTTCCATTTCTTACACATCTACGAAAATCTTCTACAATGCATTACTTATCAGAGATAAAAAACGAAAATTCTAAGGAAACTATCCTTTGATCTTTACTTCCGTTTAAATTAAGTATTTAATAAAAAATGCCCCCAAAGGCAATTAAATATAGAATACTGATATAGGCCAGTTTCGAATACTAAATTCCCTCCATTTCTTCCACAACTACGAAAACCGTACATAATGCATTATTCGTCAGAGATAAAAAGAACAAAAAGAAAATTCTAAGACGGCCATCTTTTGATGAAAACTTCCGTTTAAATTACGTATTTAATAAAAAAATTCCAAATTGAAATTAAATATAGAATACTGATAGAGGCCGGTTTCGATCCGTAAATCAAGCCACAGAAATATTGGAACTGGTTTAATTAGCTAAGGAATCCAAAGTCAGCTTGAAATTCAAATGTAGATTTCCGTTACGATGTCGGTCGGAAATATTTTCGACTCATTCTAGTAAAAAAACCCCCGAAAATTGTTTTCCACCTTAATACAGCAAATATTCGAGGAGTAAAAGTGGTATCGGAAAAATTCGAAGGATTACCTTGGGCTTTCGTCAAATAACGTCTCTAGAAGTTGAGAATCGTAAATTCATTTCTTTAATATAATTTGCGAGACGAGATAAAAAATAAACGTACATAGCTAAATCATCGGACGATGAATGATGGTAAGAAAATCATGAAGACGAGTCATCTCGATATCTTCTATCGACGAATAATCGGGATAGTAAATCATCTATAGTCAATCGTGAGAGTATTACGTAACGAAAAAAAACATGTACACTAACGATTGTCACAAAAATAACAACTTAAAAACTGTAACAACAATTATTGTCTTTAAACTAAGAATTAATTCAAGCAAGATTCATTTATGTTACTTACCGAAACTGGAGAAATCCCCGAGAAGTCCTGCGGCCATCTTGACGTCGGAAGATGTCTTTCCAACCCTTAATTTAACTATAAATAATTTAAGAGGTTCTAATTTGATAACTTACTATGTAAAACTTAAATTATGCTACACAATTACTAGATATAGAATCTACTAACCTCCAAGAAATTTGAATTCTAACGGTTTTTTTTCGTAAAAATTCTTCAGCATGTCAGCACCAGGCGAAGTTTCTAGATCAACTAAAGTTTAAACCTAAAAAATCAACGGATCAACGAAACGGTGAGATCTGATTGGTTGTTATTTATCGCAGTTACTTTTACTGTCACCCCTCCCACTTTTCCCCCTGCCGGAGAAAGTTGTAACTTATAAGTAATAATAAATAGTTATTAAATTAGAAATATATTTATTTTAACATATTATAAGTTTAATTTGTAAATTATTGGAATACATTTCGTTCCTCTAAAACCTTGTACTTAAAATCGACGTAAAATAGCTGATAGCTCCGTGTGACGTAATTATGACTTACGTTCAACCTAAGGTATGAACAACGGTACGAGAAACATAATGAATTCCAATCATTCAAATTATGAAACTATGCAATGTGATCTAAAAAGAATTAATGCAATGACTACGCAATTAATAAATAAACATATGGTTAGTTGCTGTATTTTAATATCTTCCATCTCATATGAGAAACATATCAGATAATAAAATTTAATTTTTAGCATTTACTTAAAATTTTATATTTAGAACGTAAGGAAAATCAAGCTTTAAAAGTTTTGGAAAATAAATTATATTAGCGTGCATTGATTTCATAATACGAATTTTTTGATGATACCCAAATCTGGCATGATTCCAAGTAAGACTTCTGTTTAGTTACTATGTATTTAACGTAAGTTAAACTAAATACTTCGAATTCACTTTGAAGGTTTTATCAAGAAAATGGTAGACAAAATTTATTAGATACGTTTCGTACGTCTAAGTTACACACGTGATATATTTCTGAGTTGCGGGGATTCGTAATTTAACAATAATGAGATAAGTACGGGAATAAGGATTTGAATATTTAAGCCTTTACGTCATATGGTGGTCATTAAAATTAATCAATACAATATGTATATCAAAGAGATATGAGTCGTTACATCCAAGCTATCACACCGAATATTTCCATGAATTACATTCGAGTTAAACAAAGATTGAAATACTTTTTTTTAGAAATTTTAGAACACATCTTTTATTCGAAGCTTAGAAAATTCATTAGCCTTAGTGAACATGTCATTTTCTCCAAGAATAAGTAAAAACTATATACACTCAATACTATAAAGATAAATACATTTCATTTTCGGTATTAATTTAAACCATAGAAACAATTAAACCAGATATATTGAATAATTCAGATGCCACATGTCAAGAGACATAATATTACTTTTCTATGTAGATTATTCATTATCCTTTCTCTTACATCTGTACTTTAGTATTTAGGAAAAGGCCAATTCGAAAATAGAATGAGGCTTACAAGGCAAAATGAGGGGGGAGATTCTTTGCGTTCTTTTCTCAATGAGCTGGAAATCATCCATGTCATCATCTTATGAAATACCTCTACAAATATGCACTGAAAACAGCCTTTCGACGTTTGGTAGGGAATGTACTTATTGTACATTTCTTTTTATCAGTTTTATTCATCAGTATAATCCATTTAGATGAGAAGGAGAAATACATAATTGAAAATAGTAATGTAGAAAGAACGCAAAGAGAGAAATACAAAATGTACCGACATTACTGTCAAAGGCAAATAATAGTAAATAAAATAACGCTAAAGTATTATAATAACTATCTCACAGAAGTAATACTAACTGTAACATACATTGGCCATAATATTTATAACTATATATTGAATTTTATTAGTTGTAGGAACGAATGAGGTTTACCACGGCAGTAGAAGAATAAGATACTTTGACTTTATATTTCTTATTGAGGTAGGATTTTGGGAGTGCCAAGATAAAGTAGAACAATGAAACCATGAAAAAAATTGTTCATATAATTCGAAGAGGTAATAGATTAAAAATTACTCATATGTCAAAAATTAACTTTATCACTGCCTGATTAAGACAAATATTATTCAATAGTTAGGTATAATAGGGGATACGGGAATAAGGTAATAGTAGGGGATACATTTTTCCTATGAAATTCCATAAGATATTTACATTTGTTATGAAGATAGATTAGCATTGATTTCTATGAAATAAATACCTTTGAGTCAAACCAGTAAGAAACTGAGAATCATGAGGGTGATAATGCAAGCTAACTCATCGTGAAAATTGTATGCTTTATTAAGAATAATTAATGTAATGCTAAATGTAACTTTGTGAAATTCATGACAATGTACACGGTGGAATAAAGAATACTTCAGTTATCTTTTAGTACTTAGTAATGTTCTTATTATATCCCCCCAGTTTTGTTCATGGTGGCGACAATATGAAAAGTATTGAGGTATTAGTGATGCTTGATCATTATAATAATATCAACCGAAATTACAGCAAAATTTCGTGAACCTCCCACTCTTTGCATTCTGGCTCGGTGGACGTTTAACTCAGTCTTTAAACAAATTAAGTTACAGAGGTACTCAATGCTATTAATTTAGCATTAAGGTGAAATAAATGTGGAACTAAAAGATTCCCAGAGTACCGTTCATTCTTCGGAACCTTTAAAATTAGCTAAACTAGCTTATAATTATGTAAATAATGAATACCAAGCTGAAGTTAGAAAGAAGAGATCATATGGTTCACAATTTCTATGGACATACTCTGTCTTACATTACCCAACTTAGATTGTATGTGAAATAGACCACAATATCCGTGTATTTCCTTGTTAGAATAATCATTCTTACCTTCCAATCCTATATAATTCCGGCTTGATATGCACGAAGAACCCCGTATTCATTAATCTCACACCGGAAGTTCATCCATTCAGTTGCAATGGCATGTTAACACTACCGAGTTAAAGACTTACGCAGAATTCCCCAGATTTAGTCCAGATCCATGTGAACACCTGCCTTCATAAGAACTCCAATTTAAGTAATAATTATTCAATCGATGACTATGCTCACTGCTACACTTCGACGTGCTTTTCGAAAAATCACCGATCATGGAGCTGAAACACACCTTTATCCAAAATGCACAAACACAACATGATACTTCACATACACTCACAGCACAAACTTAATTTGATTGATTTTTCATCAGATATCACTTTTTTAAGGCTTCTAAGACACATACCGATGGAAATACTTAAGGTTTTAAGTTCCTAGGTGTATGATCAATCTCTTCTTGAGGCAGCAGGTCTTGGCGTGTTTCCGCGCTTTTAAAGAGGATTATGGTCTACAAAATTCTGACAAACGAAACCTGCTCTTCACGTCATGTGGCCTTCGAACTTCTCAGTACTTTGTCTCGCAAAGTGGACTGTGTTCAAAATGGCACCGTTTACATTTTTCTGTGGGTTTCAAATTTAACAAAGGTGAAAAGGAGTTAGTGTAGACTGGATTGAGCTTTACATTCAGTGATATAATTGGAAAAAGTGTGAGTGGAAATAAAAGGATCATGGTGGCTGTAGTGCATCACATATTCCGAGTATGGAGCACATGTAATGGCGTCGGTAACTTGAACATGTCCTTCGCGAATATTAAAATCGTTTGTGCGAGAGAAGATAATAAGTCTGAAGAAGGCCTCGTAGAGAAGTGAAGAAGCTTTAAAGTCGGATTTCTTCGCAGCTGGACAAATAACATAAGCTGTATGGGCTTTGGAAGTGTGCTTTTAAATTTTCTTGTATTCGGACGCAATAATCTGAATTAAAATTGAAAGGAACCAGAAGAATTCTCAATGGTAAGTTATTTATTGCAATATTATTGGGAAGAATATCCAACGACGTGCTTATAGAGACAAGACGAATAGCGTTGGCCGTGCTGATTAGGGAATCCAAAAAGGGACTAATGATTCACTTTATTTGAAAACTTAGAATTAGTTTCATAGTTTTAATAATGAATACGCTGAGAATAACAATACAGTGTTAATGCCCAAAATGATTTCTCTGGATCATCTCGAATTGAAACATCTCGTATACGTTTTCCTGTGCTGCCCCATCATTTCTTTTTTTATTAATTCATCTTCAGTCCTTTTCCTTTCGGACTGTAAATTTATATTTTGGCGGTAGAAGTCGGTAGAAATTTTTTTATCACTAGCTTCAAAATACCTGATGAATCAGTAGTGAAAACGTGTGTAAAAGAGAGAGAAATATCGAGAGATTGCAGTAAAAACGATAAAACGGTAATAATTGATTTCAAATGGATTTCAATTGATCTTTCGTGGAGTGATTAGGATTTAACAATATTTAAATCAATTTTATCGTAACTAATATTTCTATTGTAAAATAATATCGATTAAAATTTCGTAGACATTTTAAATATTTCATTACCTGATATGTTTCTCATATGAGATGGAAGATATTAAAATACAGCAACTAACCATATGTTTATTTATTAATTGCGTAGTCATTGCATTAATTCTTTTTAGATCACATTGCATAGTTTCATAATTTGAATGATTGGAATTCATTATGTTTCTCGTACCGTTGTTCATACCTTAGGTTGAACGTAAGTCATAATTACGTCACACGGAGCTATCAGCTATTTTACGTCGATTTTAAGTACAAGGTTTTAGAGGAACGAAATGTATTCCAATAATTTACAAATTAAACTTATAATATGTTAAAATAAATATATTTCTAATTTAATAACTATTTATTATTACTTATAAGTTACAACTTTCTCCGGCAGGGGGAAAAGTGGGAGGGGTGACAGTAAAAGTAACTGCGATAAATAACAACCAATCAGATCTCACCGTTTCGTTGATCCGTTGATTTTTTAGGTTTAAACTTTAGTTGATCTAGAAACTTCGCCTGGTGCTGACATGCTGAAGAATTTTTACGAAAAAAAACCGTTAGAATTCAAATTTCTTGGAGGTTAGTAGATTCTATATCTAGTAATTGTGTAGCATAATTTAAGTTTTACATAGTAAGTTATCAAATTAGAACCTCTTAAATTATTTATAGTTAAATTAAGGGTTGGAAAGACATCTTCCGACGTCAAGATGGCCGCAGGACTTCTCGGGGATTTCTCCAGTTTCGGTAAGTAACATAAATGAATCTTGCTTGAATTAATTCTTAGTTTAAAGACAATAATTGTTGTTACAGTTTTTAAGTTGTTATTTTTGTGACAATCGTTAGTGTACATGTTTTTTTTCGTTACGTAATACTCTCACGATTGACTATAGATGATTTACTATCCCGATTATTCGTCGATAGAAGATATCGAGATGACTCGTCTTCATGATTTTCTTACCATCATTCATCGTCCGATGATTTAGCTATGTACGTTTATTTTTTATCTCGTCTCGCAAATTATATTAAAGAAATGAATTTACGATTCTCAACTTCTAGAGACGTTATTTGACGAAAGCCCAAGGTAATCCTTCGAATTTTTCCGATACCACTTTTACTCCTCGAATATTTGCTGTATTAAGGTGGAAAACAATTTTCGGGGGTTTTTTTACTAGAATGAGTCGAAAATATTTCCGACCGACATCGTAACGGAAATCTACATTTGAATTTCAAGCTGACTTTGGATTCCTTAGCTAATTAAACCAGTTCCAATATTTCTGTGGCTTGATTTACGGATCGAAACCGGCCTCTATCAGTATTCTATATTTAATTTCAATTTGGAATTTTTTTATTAAATACGTAATTTAAACGGAAGTTTTCATCAAAAGATGGCCGTCTTAGAATTTTCTTTTTGTTCTTTTTATCTCTGACGAATAATGCATTATGTACGGTTTTCGTAGTTGTGGAAGAAATGGAGGGAATTTAGTATTCGAAACTGGCCTATATCAGTATTCTATATTTAATTGCCTTTGGGGGCATTTTTTATTAAATACTTAATTTAAACGGAAGTAAAGATCAAAGGATAGTTTCCTTAGAATTTTCGTTTTTTATCTCTGATAAGTAATGCATTGTAGAAGATTTTCGTAGATGTGTAAGAAATGGAAGGGAAAGGAAGGTCTTGAATCTGGAACTCCTACTTGCCGGGCGGTTCCTCTGATGAATATCTCCATCGATCTCGGTACCTGCGCGCAAGTGAGAGATGCATGTTTTTCTTTTTGAGTTCTTTCTGTTTTTACACTGAACTGAATTAGCGCATTTGAACGCCGGAAATCATTTAATAATTATACTTCACATTGATTTCAGTGCATACAGATTTCGTTTAGTGTACCCTCAATTTGAAATATAGCCATTATTTCTTTATGTATGTCGTGCTTATTAATAAATTGAATAAAATATAAAAATAATTTTACTGTAATAGTTATGATGTAGAACAGGTTACTGTTAATGATGATCTTAACAATAATCCTAAATGAATCATTATCTTTGCCAATTGCTCGCATTTATGTATGCACAACACAATAATACCCTAGATTATAATACCACACAATATTACCCCATTGCTATTCGCAAATGAATTAATTTAGCGTTTCTATTTTTCCAGATTCTGACATCCTTCCCTTTCGGCACTTCTATTGCTTGGGAGTTTCTTCTATGTGATCGTGGAAAGGCACTTATGAGGAGTAAGCAGGAACAAGAATACCCGGAGAACCACAAATGGTGAGCAGTTAAGAGTTTTTCTCTTTTGTATTTCTTCTTCTGATGGATCATTATTATTTCTAAAGTGTAGAATTTGAGTGGTTGTATTTTCGGTTGTTAATTAACGGATCTAAACCAGTTGAAACTGATAGACGCCATTCCTATTCTATATATCTATTATATATAGCTAACTCTCCGGATATACCTATATATTTATAGGGGATACGAATTCTGACCATGTTCCACAAGAGCCGTCGACTTCAGATTTTTTCGACGTACTGGCCCTACGCTCTAGATGCCAGAATAATTCAGACATCGACGCTAGCTATCATGAGTTCGATGCCAGAAATTCCCAAAAATTGCAATTTTCCCATAAGAATGCATTGCGCGGATTTTTGAAAATTATTTTGAGGCACTTATCGTTAAGATAGAGTAACCAAAATTTCGGAGGTTGAAGTTGAGGTAGTCTTCTATGCTTGTCATGGAAAAAATGTAGCCATATGACAGTGAGTTCGACGCCAGGTGGATGCAAAATTCTTCCATAAGAAATGCATTGCTGAAAGATTTGACGATTTTTTTAAATGCCTTCCCGATAAGCTGGAAAGATAAAACCCGGAATGGTGACAGAGGCGTTTGAGAAGATTCTTTCATGACGTCCACTGCTTCTCTAGTGGTCCTTGGTTCGATGCTAGAGCGTAATTCCGATTCTACCATGCATTTCAAGCGGGAAGAACGGAATCTCATTTTAGGACCTTCCTGATAAGATACTGAATTGAAACTTTGAAACACGTGAGAGTGGCACTTATCTAACATTTCCATGCCATTGTCTCTCACGAACGGGTCCTGTGTTCGACGCCAGGCGGTCATTTACACTAATTTTTTAAAAATTGTTTTGAGGCGTTTCTCTTTGCAGGAGACTATTCAAAATCACAGCGTTTGCGTTTGAAGTACTTTTCTATAGAACCAGTGGAAGAAAGGTTACCTTTGACCGTGAGTTCGATGCCAGATGGATGAAAATGTTTCACGTAAGAAATGCATTGCGGCAATTTTTAAGAATTTTGCTGGATAAGCTTCGAAAATGATACCCATAAGGGGAACTTATAGTAAATTTTTACCAATTAGCTTGCAGTATGCAAGCAACTTTTACTCGTATATATATATAAATAATTTAATCCTTTACCATATGAAAGACGATGAATACTCCTAGTAATTATTTAGCTGCTTAAAGAGATTGCTTGAATAAAGGAACATAATGTAATATTTTTTTCTTAACTGCTCGAGAACCAGGAACTGTATTGTTGGAGGGATTTTAATCAACAATTATTTTAAATATCGTTTCATTTTTTCATCATCTCCAGAATGTTTTATAATCAGCAGTGAAATGAAATTTTATGTGTTTAGGAGCATCTGCTATATTAATCAAAATTCGAAAGCAATTTAAAGATTCACCACCTTTTCGTCTTTGGTTTCATATATTATTGGTAAATTTTATCAATATTTTAATGTTATTCTTTTGATCTACATAAAGCTCAACGATTTAAAACAGGACTTGCGTAGATTTTAACGCTCTAACTGATGATCCTCTCCTGGTCTCTCACTTACATCGATAGAGACGCTTGTTTCAAACGATACAAACAATTTGATCTTTTGAGTCAACTATCTCCTCAAATGTAAATGCATGAAGTGGATAAATCCAGCAATTTTTAAATATATAAATATGTTTGAGAAAGGCATTCTTAGAAAAGATAACTTCGTATTTTTCGGGTATTCGTAACTATGTTTTTTTTATCATGACGAGTGTTTCGGTATCATTAGGACTTTCCGTTTCTCTTGTACGCTTCTTGCTTCACCTGCCAGTCAGTACTTCTTGAAACGAGGGAGGCACTTTCCTTTTCACCTTTGTTTGTATTCAATGAAAATCAAAGGACAGTGAAAAGTACATTGATATTTTAGGAAAACGACTTCGTTATCATCTCCAAGGACAGCTGGCTCTTTTTTTCCTTCACCGTTAAGATATTAGCCCCTCTAAAATGGCCTGTTTTCACTGACCTTCGAGTCTTTCTCAAGTACAAGTTCTTTCTAAGTTAGGTAAACAAACACAGTAAATATTACATTTATCATTATCTTAGTTTCACCTCCGGTCTGTACATAAACAATTTCTTTAGTTATAAATTAATATTGCTCATTTATCATTTGCAGCCCCCAAAAACGTTCTGTAGGGAACGCAAAAAATTTTAAATATGAATCCAAAGCACGACTTGCTCTAGCATCTAATTCTCTTATTTTTTTGCTCGTAATTGAATCGGCCGAAATAGCACACGATGTCTCAAAATTTGTCAAGCTCAATCTAGCTTCTGGTATTCTTTCTTTCAAAGATTCCTAACCTGCGTATGAGATCATCTTCGTTACCTTTGCCTTTTTTCGTAGCATTTTACAAATAAATTTATCCCTAGCGCTGCACTTTCTGGAGTTCACGGGTACCAACTTAATCCGCTGGATACTCTAATATTTTCATTCACAAGATTTTTTTCAGAGACATATGCTAAGCAAGAAATCGTGTTGTAATTATTAAACGGACATTACTTTTGCTCTTCATTTACAAGAAAGCGATATTTTAGTATAAGTTTATAATGGTCGCACATAAAACATTGAATAACAAAACGAACAATAGTTATATTAAAGGAGAATATCCGACACTTCACTTGGCATTCTATTTGAAGATTTGCAGTTTTTATTAAGAATTAATTGGGATTTTAGGCAACTTTCCGATGTGATAATTTCAGAAAGGAAGGAATTGTGTAAGTCATAGAATCACGCACAAAAGCAGACTTTCCCATAAACTGTGTCTCTAAGAAGATCAACTTTTTGTATGAATTCCGTGATTTCTTAAAAAAAGTATAACAATGTTACAAATGTGGGTGATTATTGAATTACTGTTTACATTAAGGGAATTCCATCAGTTAAACAATTTATTCTCTTTTCCTACAGGAAATTCCATCATCATTAACTCCAGAATTACACGTAAGTACTCAGTTTCTTTTCTCTTCAGATGAACTAATGTTCCTCTACTTCATCAAACAAGTCTAATTAACTCAAGATTTGTGCTTACAACAGCAGTTACTGTTGCTTTAAGCCTAAGCGACAATTTCGATCTTTGATTTAAATATCTTCTGCATTTTATATAAAGATGAGAATTTAACCGTCCACTTAACATATAATTTACATTCAACATTTTTTTAACTCTAAACGTTAACAATAGACTATTGCAGCCATATCACAGCCAATGATGCAATGAATTTGACAACAGTTTGCAGTAGTTTTCTTAAAAGTGCACCATAGATGTACTAACCACCTGCTCTGTAGGGGGCGTGGGGAAGGCATTCCCTACAAACCTAGCCTACTCTTAGGCCTACAGTCGCAGGCATCTATTTCAGGGGCCTTTCTTTCACCTTCTGCAGGGGTGAGGTAACTAAGCACTCACTTCTCACCTGCTCGTTCTTTCTGTCTATGAGGTCGGAGCTTGTCCTTGAAGTTGTGGCAGGGGGCCCTCTAGGCATAGAGGTGAACCCTATAGCTTATTATACCCTATTAACGATTCGAATCCGGCCTGTATAAGTATTCTGTATTTAATTTCAATTTGGAACATTTTTTTATTAAATACTTAATTTAAACGGAAGTTAACATGAAAAGATGGCTGTTTTAGAATTGCTTTTTTTCATTGTTATCACTGATGAATATAGTATTGTGTTCGGTTTTTGCAGTTGTGAAAGAAATGGAGGGAAATGGATGGTCTTGAACCCGGAACTATTACATACCGTGGGACTTCCTAGGGATTTCTTCAGTTATGGTAAGTAACATTAATTAATCTTATGTATATTACTTTTAGTCATCCTTCGTTTCGACTTTATAGTTAATTAGTGAGCTGTTGATTATTATTCACGTAACCATTGTTAGGTTAGGGAATATAGTTATTCGTGACGAGTGCTACTCTTATAAGGATCTGCGTTTCTACTACTACATTGCTCATCTTATATGATCATGAATACTTTTATTACTGAGCAATTAATTCCAGTTATGTCTAATTTTATCCAATTATATTTTATCCAATATATTATATACTGACGATATTTTAGTCTTGAAGTCACTAGTCTCAAGTTCTAAGGACAATATCCGAAGAAAGTTTAAATTAATGCTTCTATAGCTTTCCGTGACCGGTTTAAACCTTTATTTATTGGCTGTTTAGATCCAGAATAGATTTAACTTTTATTTTTATATTTTTAGCTTTTTCTGTCAACCGATATTTCGATGGAATTTTATGTTTGAATTTTGAAGTTTAACTTTGCGATTAGTTGTTAATTAAATCGATGTCATTATTTCTGTTTCTAAAATGTGATTCCAATTCCAGCCGAACCTGTACTTTATGTTTAATTTCAATTGAGAAATCATTTTCATGGAACTTGTTCTTTTAATCGTAGTTAAGGTCGCTATAACTTACACATAATGATCAAGTAGAGTTTCGCAAATTACAATCAAAAATTCAGTTGCGCCATGAAGTGGTAAATATCATTCTAATTTCCAGTAGAACTTATAGCGCAAGTCATATTTCTGCGACATTTAGAGATTATGAGTTGTGTTTTGAACCAAATATGTAACAAATTTTGCATTTTAATTTGAACATTAAAATTCGGAACAACTCTTAGCATATTTCTTTAGTTTTCAATTATTTTTCATTCATAATATTATATATAAGACGAATCTGATTTTTTAACTTTGAAGTTCTCACTTATTTAAATTCACAATAGAGTGAGTTTATTTTCAACGGATGGCTTAGACAGTTACAAGGAAGTCACTAAGAAGATTCTTATATCTGATATTTTGAGGAAATCTATTATGAAGTTTTCTTCGAGATAATGATTTTTGGGTGATGTTCAAGGTGTAATACAACACTTAACGATTCTCTTACCAGAAATCGGGTACTGAATTTCAATAGTTAACTTAATATTTACTGTTTTTCAAACAAATCTTTTATTGATTTACTAACACATCTTTATTATTCATATTTGTTTGGATCGAGTTTCCATACTCATCTCAGATCAGAAAAAACGATAACTATAGTACGTACTCTAAGTATTCCTCTTTTTCTTTTTGCCTTTCATGCTTGTTAATCAACTTTATAAATTACGAATGAATCTACCGTAAGGATGTCTACCTGGAATTGGATATTTTTTATATTATGGTCTTAACCAAAATCCTGCTTATTTGAATTATCATCATTGGCCAATACTTCATCTAACAAATGTACAATACGGTATCACCTAAAATTAAATTCACTATTCATTAATAAATTAATCTTCTGTTTCTATTCCAGATCCAGATTGTAGCATGCTTTCCTCCTCGGCAATTGTTTTACTTCTAAGTTTCTTCTGCTTGATACGGAAGAAGTTGAGGATTACCGGAGAACCAAAATTGGTGAATAATTCAAAAGCAATATATAATATTTTATTTACCGATTAATAATCTCTATTCTGTTTTTACATTAAATATATCTAGTATACATTCTGTATAAAATGTATTAATATTAAATTTAGAAAATCTGAGTAGGTTATCAGTGAAAACGAAGGGTTGCATTGGTCTCTTCTGTCCCCCACAACATTCTACTTATATAAATTCGTAGGAGACGAAGCGATTAAAAGGAGAGAACGGTTATCCAGCAAATAGTTTTCTAGCAAAAGAAAATAATCCTAAATTATCTTTCGAATGAAGTTAATTAATATTTTCTAATTTCTGTCAAGAACAAGAAACGTCATTTTTGTTGAGATATTAATCTAAAAGTAATTTAGATAACGTTTAATTTTTGGTCATTAGCTCTCGATTATTTTATAATAAGCAGTGTAATGACAATCAATTTATGATGTCAATATTATAATAAGTAGCGTAATGACAATTTATGAGTTCAGTTTTCTGATGCATCAAGTGAATATCAACTCTCGTTACTGTCGATGATGAATTTCCTTATATATTCCTATTTAAGAAACTCAAATCGTGACATCAAATGTTTCCATGAATAATTAATTCGTTACGATCTTTTTAGATTGTTCCATCAAATTTTTTAGCAGGAGAAATGTTTTGGTGTCCTTAGGATTTTCTTTTGTCTTGTTTATTTTGGACCCCTCGTAAGTCAATTTTCCTCTTATTCACTCCCTATTATCATAAGACACTTTCCTTTTTACCTTTATTTACAATCAATGAAAATGAGAGGCAATGAAGTGTACACTGATATTTTTATTGACTTTGTTATCATCCAAGGACATTTGGCTCTTCCTTTCTTTCACTGTAAAGACATTAGTCCCTCTTAAATAGCCGTGTATTCAATGACCTTCGAATGTACACTCAAGTTCGACTTCCTCCTAAATTACCGTACATACTACATGTATTATTATTCTATTTTCTCCTCTAATGTTTCCATAAATATTTATTGTGTTTTAACTTAATATCGCTCATTTGTATCACTTGCAGCCATGCTTAAATATACTGCAGGGAGTCTGAAAATTCATATTTAAGAGTGTGAATGTGCCGTGTTTATACTGGATGTTTTAGCGAGATTTTTCATTTCAACTAGAGTTCGAATCTTATTGACTAATGTCGGATTCGTATTGTGATATGGTGTGTCCGTTTGCTATTCGTTAAATTCGTAAACAGGAAGTTGATTATTTCGTCTCTAGCTTATTATCGTCAGCTAGTACAAACATTCAGAAATTTATAATCAGAAACTTTTAGATCAAATATTCTTTTGCGATTGTAGTCCTTTTCGTGAGTTAACAAGTTTTGGAGAAGTAGATGGTTCGGAAAACATTTCAATCGTCGACATACTGATGGCCGTCTGGCACCAATTCCTAGAAAGGACAACTAACACCTTCTGGGAACATCCCTCCGAAACTCTTATCAATTAACAGCGGATTCCAATTTATTCTCTTTCAAATAATAGTATTCTTACATTATATGTGCCATGCAAATTTCATTACGACCTAAAATTAGATTGACTTAATACTTTTGTTAAGATTCTATTGTATTCTCACGCTTGTTTGACAGATGGTTAGCAATAATTGTTGATGGTTAACGAAATTCGGAGTACAATGTTTTCTTCGTAGGAATCTAACTTCACTAACTCCTCGCATTTTATGATGTAATACTCTCATTCACTAGATATTTATCGGCCTGAAGAATTAATTCAGAAGAGAATTGGGTAACTCAAAGGATCGCGCACTACAGCAGATTATTTCATGAATTGTGTCCCTGAAGAGAAGTTCTGAAGGCTTTCGTGTAGATTCTGATTATTACTTACTGATGAGAAAGTAAAAATGTATAACAATGTAACAATTGTCGGTAAATGTTTAAAAGATTTGGGAGGATATGAAGGGAACTCTACCTATTAAAGAATTCGTTCTCTTTTTCCACAGGTAGATCCGTCATCATTAACTTTAGAACTACACGTGAGTACTCAGTTTCTTTTCTGTTCAGATGAACTTACATAGAGGATATTAATACAAGTTTTGTGCCTACAACAGCAGTTATTGTTACATTAAGCCTAAGTGACAGTTGCGATCTTTGATTTAAATATCCTCTGCAATTTATATAAAGATGAGAATTTAACCATCAAGTTAACATTTAATTTACATTCAATAACTTTTTTTAACTTAAAACGTCAACGATGGATTATTGCAGCCATATCACAGTCAAATGCTGCAATGAATTTGACAACAGTTATCAGTAGTTTTCTTAAGAAGTGCACCATAGATGTACTAACCACCTGCTCTGTAGGGGGCGTGGGGAAGGCATTCCCTACAAACCTAGCCTACTCGTAGGCCTACAGTCGCAGGCATCTGTTTCAGGGGCCTTTCTTTCACCTTCTTCTGCAGGGGTGAGGTAACTAAGCACTCACTTCTCACCTGCTCGTTCTTTCTGTCTATGAGGTCGGAGCTTGTCCTTGAAGTTGTGGCAGGGGGCCCTCTAGGCATAGAGGTGAACCCTATAGCACGTCACAACGGCCTGGAGGGTCCACTTCTTAGGGTTTTTAGGGTTTCCCCCCCAATCCCCCCCTTCCCTCCCTCATCGGCGGAGTCATCGGAGAACCACCGTTAGCGACGGTGTGTCGCGCCCAGAAGTAAGTTTTGGTGTTGGTTAAAGTAAAGAGTGTGTGAGAAGAACCAGGAGGAATTTCTAAATGTTATAACGATTAAGGAAAGGTCAAGCAGCCAGTTAGGAATGCTGTTATCATTTCACAGGTTTTAATTTTCTTCTGGGTTTCGCGTTCACGAATCTTTTAAGATACAAACACATGGGAGAATTCAAACTATCAGTAATTTAAGATAATATTTTGAAAGCGGAGCACTTGAGCAAATATGGAGATTGAGAAAATTGCTAGCATTTTGCACGATATCTGAATACACCGCATTTAAATCTTACTCAGATTTTACTAACCAATCTTAAGAAAATTATCAATTTCTGTTAAGAGAAAACAGGGATTCCATTCACATACTTTACGCGCAATTCATTTAGACTTCAGTCTTTTTTTAAAATTAGACTTTATTTCGAAGTACTTATGAGACTTATAAAGTAAGAGTTGCATTTGGAAATTGAATTTTATCTCCGTTGTACGCACTACATGACAGCAAACTAGAAACCCAACTTGCCCAATTAAACGAATGCAGTTCATCTTCACCGTGAATTAATGGAATTACGGTTCTTTGGTACACTAGTTTATTGATTAAGAAAATGACACGTTCTTGAAGATCCGACTCTAATGATTAGCTAACCACCATTCTATTATAGCATTTAATTTTATCCATTACTTTCCTTCACATCGGAACAGTAAAGGACAAATAAGTATTGTTTAATGACTGTAATTAATTATTAAAAATGACGGTAATTATTAAAAATGACGGTGGTTATTAAAAATGACGATGTATACCTTAACATTATTAATAAGGGATATAACTCATCTTAACTGACCGAGAGATTTAACGGCATGTTTACATAGACAGACGAGACGCAATACAGCAATATTTTAGTTTACAATGTCTATATTCCAATAATTGTGGGATATTTCAAGTTTAACATCACAAGATTATAATCGTTTTTTCCTTTACTTGAGTTATCTAGTTGGGTGAACCTTAATACTACCTAGAAATAAATTAGTCGGTGTTTTTAAATTCTGAATTTTTCCCAAAACTGAAGGAAAACAAGTCACTCATCATGGACAGATAGTTCTATAAGTTTCTGGCTATATTGAAATGTATTTACGGATTAAAACTACACCATAGCCATCAGAGTACTTAATCTAAATTTTTGTTTTTGAAAGATTGCTTCCTTCCAAATTAAGTGTTAGATGGAAGAAGAGACAACATTGTCTCAATCTCGCCCCGCAATAAAGACGTGTTATTATTATTATAACACTCTAAACTCTATTCGATTTCTATTCTAAATTTCACGAGGAATTAATATTCCGAGAAACAAAATATTAATTTTAGAAAGATGAAGATTATATTTTGAAATGAAAATTAAATGAGAATCTATATCATGATCATCGGTTTCCAGCGACCACTAATTTTGGTAAAATTTTACGGAAGACAAAAGATATATGGAATCTCAGCTGTAACAGATTTCTTAATGAGGTAACTATAATAGCATTTATGAATATGTATATATGTATATATATATATATATATATATATATATATATATATATATATATATACACGATGGCAATTATAAGTATCATAGAAAATTCCTTATTCCTAACTTAGTTAGTTAACTATATTTACTTTTAATGATCCTCTTAATGTTTATCAAGATACACTCGAACATTTTCCGGAAAAAGCCTTCTATCAAACTGGAAAAGGATCCATGTTTTCACGCATTCTAATATATCTAATGCCATTGATGGCTGAAATCATAATGAAAATCACCTTCAAATGTGATTCTGAAGTACCATATTTCTTCATGTATAAATAAGTTTCGAATGATTTGGGGTCTAAAATCAGGGTTCGTCTTATAAAATTGTCGTAGATTTACGTTAAAAACTGCTACGGTATTCTAGGCAGACCACCGCGTGGTTGGACATCGTTGATAATAATTTTTGCGTTATTTGTTTTTAGCGATTTTTTTAGTAATTAATTACTAAAAAAATTAATTTTTAGTAATTAATACTAGTGCACGAATATACGTTTTACGCTATTGGTCTACAGTAAAGTTAATTAAAGCTTCCTTCCAATCGATTCTTTAAGATCGCGACAGTATAAGGTACATTTAAAAATAGCCAATTCAATCCAAATCTTGGTGAAGGCTATGTGTATGCCATGTTCACTGTAAGACGAAATTTGCAATGAAACGTTCTATTCTACATTAAGTTGAATCGATACTACTAAAGTCTCTTGGTGGAATTTCCTCAATACAATTACGTTGTATTTGCTACATAAAAGTGCATCACTATAATGAGCAATAATTTCAATTTTTTTTATTGCCAATATTTATTCAATTTGCCTGATCCATATGAACTCTCCGCCTTCTTCCAAATTACTAATCTCGTCTTTTCTTAAAATCACCTTAAGCTGTAAAAGTAAATTAATAGAAGTTAGATTATACATAGAATGAAATCATCACAGTCTAATTCCTCTGAACTGTCTTCGCATTTACCGGCCAACAGATTAACCTTCCTGTTCCATAGATACGTGATTAACTGCCTGTTTGTATCTTATATTTTTTGTACATTTATATGAATAAAACTGCTACGATATTCTAGGCAGACCACCGCGTGGATCGATGTCTTTGATAATATTCTTTGCGTTATTTTTTTCGCGTTTGTTTTATTCAAGCTCATTCTCTCGCACTTATTAACCTAGGATTACTTAGCTATTTGGTCATTGGTCAAGAGGTCCAAATTCCTGCCGCAAAATAAAGAATCAGCTTGTTTATCTCCTTAAATGTCTCAATTTTCTTGCTCCTTTTGTTGTACTTTATACCCAAAAACTTATTCATTATTGAAACTGATAAAATTTAAGAACACAATCAACATTTCCTCTCCTGATAATTGAAGATGGATAAAAATTATTTGTATCATGCGTAGAAGTAAATGATAGCAAGAGAAGTCACTCTCCAGTCATAGGCATTGCGGCACCACTCATGGGGAAGTAAGTTTCTTTCCAAATATCTATCAGTATTCGTTTCCAATAGATAGACGTTTACCTTCACAAAATTCTAGTGGCTTCGATATATGTTGGCTTGAGTTTTGCTAGAAAATAGAGGTGACGTTGAGTAAGACATTAATTATGGAAAGTTTCCCGTTAGCTAGGGATTTATCTGCATGTATGTGGTCGGAGACGATTATTATTCAACAAACAACTATGAGGCACCTAATGATTATTATTAAACATTAGAAGGCAGTCGCTTTCTATTGAATAGGAAATCCGAAATCGTTCGAATGCAAGTCCTTTTTGTGCTCCTAGGATAGCCGTCGTTAAGTACCGTAAATGAAGAAATAGCGCTGGCGAAGGTTATTTAATGGGACTATTGATTAAATCTATTTATTATTATTATTATTTAGTCCACAAGTAAGTAACAAGGAAAATAATTAAATACGAAAATGAAAATTAAGTTAAAAATATTAGTAAAAAACGTGTTATTTCCTGCAGATTCGGCTAGTACGGGCGTGTAATGCGGGGTTGCCTATACTCAGATTTTCAATTTTCAATTAATTATTGCAGCGAAACTAAGGCCCATTCAGAGAAACGCCGTTACACTATTTCATTACTCTACTTTATGCACCACCACAAAAAGTTTCATCAAAATCCCCGGACAAAAGTGAGGGTCTCTCCTTGTTAGTTTTAATTAATCGAGTTATAATATGCTTTGATAACATTTCTAAACTGTTATTTTGCCTCTCCATTTTCGTTTATCAGTTTCTTCCATAGATTTGAAAATCATTTTAAAAGAATATGAAATATTAGAGATAAAAACGAAATTTTTGTATCTTTTCCTTAAAGTGAAACACCAGATATATAAAAAGCAACAAATATTACGTCACCAGATTAGGAATATTTCATGTAGAGGTCAATCGACTCGCAAATGCTGATTTATTGACACGTGCATGAGGATAAACGCCTGATATGAATTGTGAAAACATTAATGTTCTTCAGATACCGTGTTCTCTTAGGATTGGAAAAAAACAAAAATCGTACTTTAAAAATAAGAAAAATCGATCGAAATGCATTCGACAGCTGATCCATTCCAAATACGTCTATGCTAAGCGGTCAAACACTGAGTAATCTTATGGTTGGACGTCGTTGATAATAATTTTTGCGTTATTTGTTTTTAGCAATTTTTTTATTTGGTGTTATCCTCTCGAACTTATTAAACTACGCTTAGAGAGTTATTTACATTAGTTACTAGTTCTAAATTCAGGTCCTAAAATAAAGGATCACCTTATGAAAAGGAAATAATGCATATCGGGGATGGATAATTTCACAGCTCCTCCAAAAATCTATAAATCCAGTACAGTCGTTCAGGGTAGTCCTCACCTTATGATGTGAAATTGTTTTGATCACAAGTATATATCCCTTAAATAATATCCCTTTTATCCATTATATAATATCCTTTTTATCTGAACGTACTCTGTCCGGAGTATTGTTTGTTAAAGATTGCTTTCAATTGACTTTTAATAATCGGAAACGTAAATATTCCTTTAAAAATTATACATTAAATAAAAAATTAGGTTAATCTCGGAGAGCCGATAAGATAACGCGTTCACCATTGGTGAAACGGTTCCATGGGGAAGCCCACGTGGAAATCGTTTCATTTGTCATAAATTCAGTTAGTTTGGTATGAATATAAATGACAAAATACAAAAATTATGAATTTTGCCAAAAAGAAAGAAGTTAACAAAAGCGATTGATGGTGGAAAATGTGATCAGTTGAATCAATTCCCCCTCTTGCTTAGTGTCATTTGTTAGAATGAAAGGTGCACATATGTAAAGTATACCCAAGAATGCTTTCATGAAATATTGAGATGGGAAGGATTTCTAAAGAAAGTAATTGAAGGAAGAAGGAAAAAAGCAGAGGAGAGGAGAAAAGCATTAGGTGTTGGACGATTAAAGTGGCGGTATAAAGCAACAAGAAATTAAGGGAAGGGTGTTGATTTGGGAATTTTTGGGTACATGAATCTGCCATTAGCCACTCTTTATGGTAAACCATCAGTTTTAGGGCGTTCCAATCATTGTCCAGTAACAATTGCAATCATTCCTTCATGTTCATAGGCAGTAAAAACCAATAAGACACTTTTCAGGGGATTGAGTGAAAACGTGTTATAAGCAGGAAAGCGTTTTAACTGGGATTTGGCAACTTTTTCTTGCTCATTGGAATGACCTTTGGGCCTTTGAGTAGTATGCGGTTATTTTTGTATTCGAGAAAGAGACCGTTCATTGACGTCGTCGGCTTGCCGATAGCTTTTCGACATCTTATGGATTATATGTATAAGGGGAAGTCAGCAAATATAATCAAATTTCTTATAAAATAAGCGATATACTCTTTGAATTCTAATCAAGCCAATCATGTAATTTTACGGAGAAGAAAGTTCGCAACACTATATTTTCTAGATGTTTATTTTCGAGGAATAGTTTCGCGTGCATGCTGAAAACATCAAACGAGATATTAAATGCACATCAGAAAAGGTGCTTACAAATAAACTCGTGGAAACTGCGAAGTTGTTTACTCTTTTCTCCTTCATGGCTTTCCACAAGGGCACGCCTTATCATACTGATTTACGTTACTAGCTGAGGTGTCCATTGATTCTCAACGGAAAAATACAATGAAGTCGTATTATATTGCAGTTAACATTCTCCTTTATTAAGATCATTTAACGTTACTCATATTACCTTAAATAAATAGAACAGGTTATCCAGTACAAAAATTTTGAATCCTCTAAAGTTTCTCACAATTTAGATCCGAATTCTAACAATAAGTTTAAAATCTTCAAAAGATAATTTACAATCTACTTCGTTCTTTGACAAGTATGTCAAAATAATGTAAATTATAGGGATGGTCTAAGCCAGGAATGGCCAATATTCGTCGAGGAATAGGCAGTAATAGTGACTGATTATCGAAAATTCTTATCTTTCGATTAATATCCATTACTTCAGGTGTTATATATCTACTTTGAATTAAAATGACAACAAAGTTCAAATGCTTCTCATGAAATACAAATGAGGGCTCAGAAAATACTATTATTAATGATTATTAACTGTATATCAATAATTTAAAAAAATCGATAATAATAAACAATAATTTGTTTCAAAATACTCTAAATTTTATTTCTTTTAGTTTATTTAGGTCTGAAGATTAGTATAAAAGTTGATCGCAACTGGAAGTAAGTTGGCCACTCCTGAGATAAGTGAAGCTAATACATGTACAATGTACAATCACTTACAAAAAAAGTTACCACTAAGAATGTAACCCGCTTAACAGACGAGGAGCTCGATGGGAGCGAGTCTATGAGCGTTTCTGCTTTTGGCGCGCGTTTCGTTCTCCTCCTTACTTACGTTTTGATGCTTTGACGTTATTTTTTTAAATACCAGCTAAAATACATTAATTTAAATGCTATTTACGTAATATTGTTATAAAGGAAGCAAATTCAGATTTTTCTTAAATCGGCTCATATCTCTGCGTAATTCATTCTTCTTCCAAAAGATCGGACAATAAATATTTTGGTCGCCCATATTTTCTTCTTACGAATAAATTCCCATGAATGGAGGTCTGGAAAGGACTTCGTTATCTTACTACATGCTCCACATGCTCGCAGGACAAACTTATCCGTAAAACTCAATAAATAATAGAGCTTAAATGTATGACAAATAAGATAAAATGCAGTACTATGAATAGGGTCAAAAGAAGGGGAAATTAGAGAAAACGTAACGAAAATAGAAATGGAGTTACAATGAAAGAATATGTTAACCCTTCAAAATCAGCCTTTACTTAGGGGGATGATCTCGTTTGGCATATGCGTAATAGCGAACACGTCGGATGAATAAGACGTTCTATGCGTAATTTCTCCGCTGGATAATATTTCTAACAATAAGTTAGACTAGTTGCCCCGTGCGAAACTTTCGCAGACGACACTGATACTCAATTTCCCACCCAAATACACTTCAACAAACACTAATCTTTACAAACAAATACACAAAAACTAAAACATACCTAAAAATACACACCTTCATATTCTTTATCAGTGTCTGTTTCGATATACCTCGATTGTAGCGATGGATATCGCCTTCTACACATCCAGCAACAAAACTCAATAGCCAAATAAAATTTCTTGCGTTTTCTAACGCCATACCATATGAACCCAAACAAAATCCCTATTATATTAGAGACGTGATAGTATAAATGTTATCGAATGTTTTAAAAATTTTCTTATAGTAGTATAATCACGAATGGTGCTCGTCATCACTATAACGATACATGTATCTTATCCTACACCGAATACCTCAATTCACTCAATGCATTTATGACTAAATGAATTATGGTAAAGATGCAAAATATCACTGCCAGCTTTACCTAAATCTGTCGTTATAAAAACCACTTCCTTTTATACCGACAATGAAGTGTCACTTAAATAACCAAGATAAAAGAACGAAACATACCTTCTGCATCCACGTTATTTATTTATTTTCTATGTTCTTCTCTTCATACATGAAATAACTACTACTCGTCTGCAGTGATCTGATCTGGGAGAGGAGAGCTAGAGGGGAAGCTAAATGTCACACTTTCATACGAATACATTGTGTTACATTGTCAAAGCGAATAGCATTGCCCCCGCATCGAAAGTCTCTAACATCGTTAATGTGGCAAAATAATACATTTTTGTGCTTCGGAGATAGCGATTTGGAATTTAAGCTTGGGCTTTCGTTAAGCTTGTACTACATGCTGGTGAGTTTTCTGAAATCGCAGGAATTCCTTTTCTTCACTCAGAAATATGATTAAATGTTGAATATTATCTATTCAATGAGTGAAATATAAACAATAAAAATCATTTGATATCAGGTTTAGATATATAGAAAATTTGCAACATACGAAACCGGGAAGTAATATGATGCAAAATTATTCAAACATACCACATGATAAAACCGTGACGCAAACTTTCATACTCGGCAATGTTCATGTTTCTTTGGCTGTCGTTCTGCTCCCGCAAGATGCAATTTGGCTTGCTTATTCAACTGTTATGGTTGCGTACGACGTCGAAGTTTTCGTTCATGGAGACTGTAATGTTAATTGCGAATCATTTTATGCCCGAGAATAGATGCATTATCCGATTTAAAAATTTGTTTACACTCGTCACTAAGTAAACAAATTGAATCTGTATATAGCAACCCGGGCCTTTTTTCGTCGAGTAAAAAATGGGATGATTAAAATTTTATTTCAATTTGTTTAACAAATGGTGCATTTTTGATTTGTCTGACTATTTTTCGCAGGAACTTGACAACTTTTGCCATCAAACGGTCATTCATTTATATATATTGATGAAGTAATAAGGGAGAAAAGTCCCGATCACCAAAAAAGCATGTTTTAAAATAATATATAGATAGATTACTCAAACCGTGATTTATATATTTTTAATTATTTCGTGTATATAGTGAGTGAGGTGAGGGTGAGCGCTGGCGCTGCAGTTGTCAGCGTTAGTTTTGGTGAAAATGTTTTCCTAGAAAATGCGCCCTGAATCACGTGTGAGACTAATTGTAAGAGGAGAAAGGTTTACAGATAATGGAATGATTAGGGAGTAGCAGGTAAGCGAAGGGGGCTCACTGAATTCCGCGTATGCTGATCTCGGAAAGAATAGCCAGGTGTAAGGAGTAAACAGCGGGAGAAGAGATGTGGTCAATGGGATACGACGGATGGCAATCGTGAAGGTGCATTTTAGAACGTAGCATATCTAGTAAGTAATCAATGAAAATGAACTGTCGAGAGCCCTCTCCCAATTGTCTATTCTAATCAATGGAATCTCAGAAACGCTGAGTTCTTCATTCGAAAAGTGCATTGCAAACACATTTCAATTATACTGAAACATATTTTCTTTGTATACCATACGATTATATATAACATTTAAACCACCAAATAATCGATTCCGACCTCCGATTAGCTATATAATATTACTCTGCCATGAAATGCCATTGAAAACCGAAGCGATTAAGTGACTTTAATAACAATGACGAAAAAAATCCTTCCAAACGCTGAACGTAGACCTGCATAGCATACAATGTCCATCCTTATTTTCTCTCTATCTATTCTGGAGGCTCCCTCGCCTCTAAATAAAATTATTAAAACAAATTTCAAGGGCCTTTTAACACACCCAAGCTGAAGCATTTTTGCCTTTCATATCGCAGGATAGTAGGCATTATAGTCCTTATAAGCAGTGGTTAATTTTAGATTGAACTGTGAAAATACATGGTTGCTTTTCCTTTTAGTTAGGTTGTAGGAACAAAATGCCACAAAGAATCAGAACAGGCAATTCTCAATATTAACTTCTATTTCACTTAAATCTCCCTGTGATTACATCAGACAAAACTAACCAAATAGCAAAACAACAGTAAACCAGACATCACAAGGAAGACCGGAGGGGAAGAACAAGTCTGCCTGGCATTCGCCCAACGTTGGAAGGAAAACCCCTCCGTAAAAAACCTCCCAAAGGCAGCCAAAACCACAGAAGTTAATCAGCAAAACATCTCAAATTCAGTGATTTACAAACGAATTATTTAACTGCAAGCGATTCCTCAGATACTTTTACAATAACGAAAAACAATGTTTGATTCCATCAAAGCGTAATGTAAATACATTATCTGGCAATGCAAGCTGAATGCTGACAAGATACCAAAAGTAGGCAAAAATATTTGTACATATATAGAGAACTCGTAATAATTAAAGTATGTGATAAAACATTTACGTGAATAGAAAACTTGGTAAAATTAAGTTCTTCACTGTATCTGGTAACCTATTGTATTATTCATCACTCACTTCTCCTGAACTTCGATTAGGTATAGCACCATAGGCCACAACATAGATTAATTGCTCCATGAAGAATGAATAGTACAGAGTTAAAAATGCGGTCAGCTCTTTACGAGAACATGGGTTAATAAGCACTTCAGCACGTTAAGTTAAAGTGTGGCTTCACTGGTGGAAGAGACTATAGTTCAAGTAAATGCTCTGCAAATGTATCTGAACTCGCCACACGTCAAAAGTCACTTAATGCACACAAGTGATTTGGTGTCCACAACGTGCGACCCTCTGGAAGATGACCGTAGATGAAATATGCTGCAGCATCACACTTCTGTCTATAGGACTCCAAAAACTGAACCAAAGGGTTGTAATCTGATGGACTCGAAGAAACTCCTCCAGAACCTCAGCATATCTGTCGTTCAATTGGCAGCAAGGGACCAAGAATCAGGCAGACCAAGGCTATCCTATCATATGCGAAGGCTGGAAAAATATTAGTTATTTAAAACAAACATTGATATGCGAACATGTACGGAAAGGAACAATACACGTTACAACCTAGGCTGTAAAATTTCAAGAAAAATACATCTTATCAGTAATTACAGATAATGAAAAATGGAGAATTCAAAGAAATTCCTTAAAATGTTGAAGACTTCCTGTAAAAAAGGGAAAATTAACCATTTGGATTACCACAGAAAATATTAGAAATTTAATGCAACATATGATACTGAAACTCTCACAATAGGAAAAAACAAATTATAACACCATGTAACACTTAATGAAAATAAAATCATCAGTAATAACATAACAAGAAAAGACATACTAAAACCCTCAATAACCTTACTGACATCCAATAAGAAAATTGGGATTAGTATCAAAGGGGTATAAAAACAACTTACAATCTAGCAGAAAAAGTTCCTTAAGGATAAGGCGACATGTAACATTAAATGAAGGACGAATACAGCAGCATCTTTCGCAGTAAGTCCATGAATAATAACTAAACCAATTGCAAATGCAAAAACGCTTAGTCATATACAGGCGTTATATAGATAAGTCGACTACGGACACCGTACGCAAAAAAATCTCTTAGTATAGTGCGAAGATCGGCTACAGCCGATGGTGTCGGCGACGGTGATCGTAGGCATCACGTCGACACAAGGTGATGATATAGTATAATGATCCAGTAATTTGGAGAACGCAGAGTTAAAAAAAAAACAACGATAAAAAACGCAGTAATCAATCGCATTAGGTGGATACAGCGTATAAACGTACTTATCAGACGCATCGTGGACGTTTCGTTTAGCGGGTTATGTGGAGACGATGTGTTGCCGCTGAAATCCGGATTCGTGTGTGAAAATCGTTGCAGGCTATCTTCGTTGCTTGGTCCATAAAGCAATTTACGAAAATAAAATCATATAAGTAATAACATGCCAAGTAAACACTAATTCAAACAACTTCCTTAAGCTTAACGACTTCATATAAAAACTTAAGCTTAACCACTTCATATGAAAACTTATACCCCAACATAAAAAATAGCCTTAAGGATAAGCGACTTATGTAATATTATACGTAGGAAGGACACCGAAATGCAGAAAGATCATTCACACTAAGTACATGGCCATTAACAAAGTTTGCAAACAACCAATCGCGACATCTAACAGGCTAGAGACTAATAAAGGCGTTATACACATAGGTCGACTGCAGACGCCGTGTGAGGAAACATTGCGTAGTATTGAGACAGCATCGGCTGCAGCAACTGGTGACGTTGACACAGTTGTCGTACGCATGACGTCGACGCAAGATGATGATAATATGATAATCCAGTAATTGTGATTACGCAGTATTCGAAAACACAGTTTAAAATCGCTGTCTTAAAAAAACGCAGCCTTAAAAAAACGATATGTTCGCTGTGTCACATTCGCAGTGTTCAATCGAATTACGTGAATGAAGCGTAAGAACGGACTTTTTAGACGTATTGTGGACGCTTCGTTTCGAGAAATATTTGTAGAGACGAAGTGTTGCCGCTGTAATTCGGATTCGTGTGCGAAGTTCGACGCAGGCTATCTTCGTTGCTTGGCTTCGCCTGCTGTTTGCAGGCTCTTCTTTCTCTTCCCTCTGCACTGCATTCGAGCTCGACCTGCGGCCACCGCTGTGAGGCTCAACCTGCAGCGGGGTAACTCTCGGCATCTCCTACGGACGACAGACAACGCAGGCATTACTTACTGGCACACCTCACGCGTACGGCCACAAGGATCGACACGAAAGCCTCGCGTGCAGGCCTCGCTCACACAGCTAGGCTCGCAGAATCGTCTCGATGCTTCGGCTCCCTGACCGCTTCATCTGCTCGCAGAATCTTCTCTGCGTTGACGTGAAAACTCCTTCCACAGGTCCCTGCACAGCCTCCCTCCGCACCTAATACATTCGACTGCCGTCCCGACATTTTTCAAACGGATCAAAAAAGACAGAAATAATCTTATAAATGCATAACATCTAAACAAAATACCGAAACATACTGAAATTTCAGATTTGTATTTAAATTCTAGTGTCCAATCTACTCCATTATAAAAGTTAGCAATATTAAAGTCCAATGCATCCAGGCTCCATGAAGTACATCGAGTCTTCTAGCATAACTTTCTGCTTCTAATGGGTGCTGCTGTAGGGATCCGCATATGCTGCTTGAATTCAGTGTTCCAAGGTTTGTCTCCTTCATTAGCCTTGTCAGTTCCTTTTGGAGGGAATATTCACTTTATCCTCTTTCCAAAGGCGTCATATGCAGGCTACAACCTCAGGTTCTGCAAGTAAATACGATGAATATGTTGCAATCTATAATAAACTCAGTAAAAGCAGGTTGAGAGGGTAAATAAAATGAATTTCATAAATGAAGCAAAGTAACGACACAGTAAAAATAGAAACCGCTATGTATTAAATATCTTGCAGAAGTTCAGAACAAGCACGTTGTTATCCTTAAATACGCATAATGTGCAAGGTAAATTAGTTAAATACGCATAATGTGCATGAAATCTGAATCTATAAAACTGCTAGTTTACACATTCAAAAAATTCCCAGAAAAACTGATATTCTTTTCCCCACCCAAATGTTTTTAAACAAACACTCCGATAACTACGAACTAATACAGAAATACCAAAACACCCCAAAACGCCTTATCCTGTATCCAGTGTTCATTTTCTCTATTTTATTTATCTCTGTCATATTAATAACATTCAAAAGGCTTCTGATATATGGTCTACCTGAAATGTTTTATAAATACAGGCATTACATTTTCTGTTCCATTTTCACCGAATCTAATAAAGCATTGAGAAAACTAGTGCATAAAACCATCAAAAATTCAGGAAGAGAAGAGAAGCTGGTACTGAATGACAGAAAGGTCATACATGGCACAAAGGTTGCAGGCTCCCCATCCATGGATTAAGTAATTATAATCATTGTCGAAACGACACCTTTTCTAATTAAAAGCTATAACCTTCTTTCGGTGAATACTTTATATACTTGCATAAAGCAAACGATTCAAAAGTATCACAAATAAAAGTTAAGGTACAATATTATTGCTGTTTAATTCTACCATGCAAAGTCATGCTCCTATACTATCTAGTCTAGAATCTCGAAATATATTGGCTTGAAGCTCTTTTTTCTTATAAGCGTCACTTCTGGCGAGTGTGCAATGTGAGAGGGCTTGAGTTACTGTTCGAGCCAGCAGCACCACTGTCTTAACAAGCATTGCAAAACTCACTTTAATTCCACCACACAAACTGAAATGATACAATTTAATAAGAGGAAAACCTTACCCCTTCCGGTCCCCAACTGCTTCCTTTATTCCTTGATCTTTTAACTTCTCAGTATGCTTGCCTGATGTGGGGGAAGAAGCCTCTGGAAACACCACCAATTCCCATGAGTCTTCCAATGACATCCACTCAAGTAATTTTACTGAAAGTGTTTAACACAAGATTTAAAAAATTCAAATTGTGTTCCAAGCTGCAAGCCCTACTTAGTCTATTTAGATGATTTTGGAAAGTTTGCTGAATTACTACAACTCTTAAATTAATAAAAACAGCATCTGCAGAAGATGTGAAGCATTTCCCCTCCAAAAATTTGATTAACTTTAATAATCGTTATCGATATTTTCCGTTAAAAATATATCTACTGCTTTAAGGTGATCGAATAAAGGTTACATCATAATTGAGGGTACTCAAGCAATGTAATTCTCCGAGAAAGTGATTAAATTTAAACGTATTTAAATATACGGAAATTACCTTGAAATAACTCCTTAGTAGTAGTACCCTGACATATGGAAAAAAATTAAAAGTACTAATTGGGCAAAAAAAAGGGGGCCTTATATTTGATTAAGTTTTCGTTGAAGTTAAGAAGCACTCGAATTTAAGACAGCTCCAGATAGCCATGTGTGCCGCGCGTTTTACATTGGAGAAAATAGTCAAGGGTTCGATTCCGGTGGGAGACCACGTGCAAAATGATCTCAGCTGCCGAAGCACTTAAACCTAAAATACTACCATATTCTAATCTAACAGGTACCGGATGAATTGAAGCTCCGAAAAGGCAAAAAGGAGAGTCTTAAAATCACAATGTAATGTGTATAGGAGAATAAAAGCGGTACATAGAAAACAGAACAAAAAAGCAAGCCTACAAACAGATTGAAATTTCTTAAAGTATGCCTTATTTAATGCATTAGATCATAGACTAAATTGACATATGAATCGAGAAAAACACTATACGAGGATAAAAACCACCAAATATCCAAATAATATTTGACGAAGATTAGCCAATATAAATTACTTAGGAAAGCTATAAAGTCTGAAAATCACATGAGCAAAGCTGTTCACACTGAAAGAAATAATAAACTTGCTCAAACGGGAGAAATTTTCAAAACTATTCCAGCCGAAGCACATTAAAAATTCATTACCTACTGGAATATCTATTTAGATCGATATTTAAAAGGATCTATCAAAATCTTCCACGATAAGTGGGTTTGAAGCAAAGCAAAGGATGGTTTAATTACTGTCGCAGTTTTATTTAAAAATACATCAGAAGACCTTAAATTTGTTCGAATATGCAAATTGGATTTTCATCTTCATTGTTATACCACACCACATACATGAAATGAATAGCCATTAGTAACGATGGAACTAAAACTGATAAACCATGGAACTACGATTGCTAATACCATAATACACACAAATACACAAAAGAGAACACCTCCAGTCACATCACCAGATACTCCATTCTCACTGCGCAGACAAACTTAGTAAACCAAAACCAAATACATGCACTCTTAAAATTTATGAAAATTAAAATCCAACTTAAATGAATACATAGAAACAGTCGTTTTAAGTCAAACAATCCTCGCTTTGCTTCAATGAAAATATTTCTGTTCACTCATTTTGGAAATTTTACCATATTTGAAAAGGACTGAATGTAAGGACTTGGTGATCCATTCCCACATTCATAGCAACGGATTACTTTCCATTCATGGAATAAAAATGCACGAAAAACAAAATATAGATTAAAAAAGGGTAGCATTTATGATTTACGTCTGTATCGAATCAAGGACAAAATTAAATCTAAGAAGCGCCGACAGCTTTGTGGTCTTGATTTACAAGATTGTAATACTATTCTCCAAAGTACGTACCCTCATAATGTGGGCGATATTAATGGCTTTGTCGGATCAACCAAATTAACATGTTTAATACCAGTTGTATGATTCAATTTTTTTTTAAAAGCAGCGGTAATTTCGCGCATATGACATACCAAGGAGAATCGAACCCAGGAACGTTATCACCTAAGTATTACACTTGGCTATCCGAGTGTTCGACGCGATAAAGTAACTGAAATCTGATAGGGCATATTGATCCAAGGAGAACATGAGCAGAGACCTACTCGAAATCTCCTATTCTGTGTGATTTTACACATCTCATGCTCGCCAAAGATATCCCCGATCGACTATTCTTCGTGATTGAATTTAATTTCGGAGGAATGTGGAAACACTTTCGACTTTCCTAGCATGGAGATATTTCGAGAACCCTTAAATCCCACTGATACTTCGACGTAGTAGAAGTATTCTTTAAGGTTTCTGGAGAGAAAATCTACGAAAGCACATGTTAGCCCTGACAAGCATCCCGTCGTAGGTGATTATTGAGTAGAAATGAATTCTCTATCCAATGGAGCGACTGAGGGAAATCTTGCCCACGTGGGTCCTTAACTTTCAACAGAGCAGCATACCCGAGAACATACTTCAGAATTAAGAAACCATGGCAAAAATTATGAGATTTTACATCCATCGACAAATTGCGGTATAGGAAAATGAATTTACTAAGCACGCCGAAACCTTCGAAAGAGTTCGAATGGCTCAACGCCGGCCCAACCATTTCGTCAAACGCCAACGATTCAGATCGCAATTTCTAAGGGATGCCTGACTTTCGAAAATGTGGTGCGATTCACCATGAAAATGACGGATTCACTTAGGAAAACCTGGATAAAATCACTTGTAAATAAGAAGGGATGACACGCTTTAGAAATCATGACTGGAAGAAATGTCCGAAATCACTTAACTTCTCATTGTAAGTCTGATTGAGGCTTTCTCGGCGCAGTCCCTCGGCATGGCAGAGCACATGGTTGGCCGGGAAGACTTCCGAAGACAATCCACACATCCAATACATTTTCCAATTTAAGAAACGCTTTCCTGAAATTTAGAAGATCGTAAGATATTTAAACTACTAGAATGTCGTAAATTACGTATTTATAAGCCATGAAGAATCTGAAGATAATAAAGAGGATAGACGCAGAGATAAGTAACGCAGGTATGGAAATCCTTACTTTACCTAATATTCTTTAGCAGAAGAGCTCGCGATGTGAAGACGACTGGCGTTGAAGTGTTGAAGTCCAGACATGAGAAGGAGGAAGGAATGTATGAAGGTAAGTGGGGGGGAGGAACTACGTAATGGTTTGGGGATACTCTCTACCAATGGCGTGGCACAGAATATGGATGAGTAATATCGGAGAGGAAAAAATGGTTTAAACTTTCATAAAAGTATTATTCACTAAAAATGTGAAATTTGTACACATAATTTTATAATTTATATAATCGCGTTGAATATTGACGATTCATGTTATTTTTTCTTTTGAATATTCTCTGCTCTTTTTCGAACCCTTACTATATCTGTCTACATCGTTGCCATTCTGTCTACTATACATTGATGCTATAATCAACAACTCCATGTTTTCTCATGACCTTGTCTTCTTACTTAATGCTATCATTTTCATATGCATGCTTTCCTGTAAGCGATGACGTATTTTATAATAATTTAATTAGGTGGAAACATAGTATTACCTTGTTATCAAATTTAAGATATGTTAAATCTGTATAATAAATGTAAAAGAAATATTTCACAGCGAATACGAATTCCATTCCCTCTCGTGTGGATCCCAATTATCTCTAATTGTAAAAGAAATCGAGATAATTATTATATATTTTCCTGATCCAGATACCTGATTGCCTCTAACGTAATCAACCCTTAATGCACTTTATTTATTAAGTAATTTATAATATACTTTACCTAATATACCTTCACCGTACACCCCGCTGAGGGAGTCGCTGGGTCTCATATCTTTGTGGTGGCCGATGGCTCTCCGTAGGTTCCAGAGGGCATAGAAATCCGCTCTCAGGTCACTAGAAGGAAGTGTCCCAATCTATAGCAGAGACTTCCGAGGAAGGGGTTGTGGATGATTATTAAAGGGAAGGAGTGATTTTACGGCATGAGAGGATATTTGGTTTTCTCCTCAAGAGTTTATCCACAATATCTGTATCTGGCTGTATCCGTTATTTATAGCAATTTGTTTGATGATTAAAACTTCTTTAAGGGAATTGGGCAGTGACATCGGGATGTGGGTGGATCATACTGTGGAAAGCGGGTAACTTCTGGGAAAAAGGATGGTAGGAATGAGAGGGGATGGTGAGGTCAGAATAGGTGGGTTTGCTGGAGGGAGTTGAGATGGTGTCTGACAGACGAAACTAGTTGCCGATTAATTTATTTCTGTGGAATTTACAAAGTGTGTTTTTTCTTTGCATGATGGCACCATTCCACAAAGTTAGGCTGGAAAATGTCAATGTTAAAAATATATCTTGTTTGTATACCAAACTTGTTTGTATACCAAACTATACCAAATTATTATATGTCGATTTCTCATTCTTTTACTCATAGATATAGATTACTCATACATGCCTCTTCTTACGGTGTGACCGAAGGTATAGGACACTGCGGAGTTCTTCCTTATCGCTTAGCTTCTGTGTAGCTCTTTATTCTATCCGCGATCATTTTCTAATACCCTCCTTACAATACACGGATTGAATACTTTTCTTTGTGCACCACTGCTCGGATTTTTATTTTTAATTTTCGAAGAATAACCTTTGCAAACTTCCTTTTCAATCCAAATAACATGTAACAAGTTATAATCGTTATAATAACTCATTACTCATATGAATATGGTATTAAATTGTAATGAAATATATTGCATTTGCACTGAAGTGGCGAGCATTATTTTTGCTGATTCAATAAGTGCTCTAATCATAATTGATGCAAGATTTTCACTTTTAATATGTTTACCGGAAAATTTCTTAAAAATATAATTTTCTGTTACTCTACAACATATCATTAGCAATGAAATTTTAAATTATTATATACATATGGATGTCTGCGTTATCCTGAGACTCGTTTATACAGCTGATTATCTTCGCAAGTGCCTTTTTAACGGGTTTGTTTATATATATAGAATCTCAAAGCTTGCCACATTCCCCTAAAAATTCTACTTACTTTCCGTACCTTGTCCCCTCTTGTCATCGTTGCCCAGGCCAACCCCCGGCTCGCAGTGTCTCCTTCTGGCTGTGGTCAAATATGTGAGTAATTCTTTCAGAGAATTTCATACATGAAAAAGGAAACAGAGTTCGAAAATTTCTGGAGGTCATAAACAGCCCTCAACGTTATTCCTCTTTTCTTACCCAGATGTGGGGGAGGGTCCTTTCCCGTCCTTTACATCCCACCACAACAAGTTTCACATACTATTTCCAATGTAGAAAATATTCTCCTCTCCAATTGTTTTCCCGATTCAAATTCTATGTTTTAATTTAGTTTTAAGAATAATATCTTTACTACTTTTACCGAGAGCGATGCAGCGTATGTGGACATTTCATTGTCTTGTCGTTAATCAAATCATTCTATTACCTAAAAGTCTATCTATCCTTCTGGAGTCCGCCGAAAATTAAATATCGAGATAAATAGAATAATTAACATTTGAATTTTTTTTTAGCTTTTCCAGGTGAATATAAATCTTTCTGAGATATTGGTTATCACTTAGTACGAGTAGACACGTTCAGAATATATATTTTCATATTGCTCAAAAGAGGCACTTTAGGTTGTAATAATGTGTCTTTTGAGATGGGAATTCAATCTTTGGAGGACTCTTCTCGGGAACTAACCAGGTGGCTTCACTCCGATGTTTCAGCCGATAGCTGCGCAGCCATACTCAAGGTGAGTCATCTTAACTTGTTCAAGCACTCATTCTGCCTTTATTTGACTACGGTGACATAATTATAAATGAAATGTCTCACACAGTTAGCAGGAAGTTAGATCGCGCATTCAATCAAGCTATCGAATTCATCTTCAATGCTAAGAAAATTTATCACGGTGAGTCACCTCATCTGAGGCAGTGTTTCTTTTGTTTTTGTTGGGGTTGAGCCTCGTACTCAGTTGGCGGTGCCACTAATCATTGGTTATTAGAAAGAGTGATTATGTGCCAGTGTGTTGTGGAACGTGGTTGCGGACGGCCATAGTTGGAATGAGTGAGTCCAGCCACAGTGGGGCCTTCGAGCGGGCTCGAGCTGCAATTCAACTACAGCTGGTGAGTGGCATTCGTTCATCGTAGAGTAGTTCGCGACTCAACCTTCGGAAGGTCCTAGTTTTATATAGCGTGTGTTTGTGTGTGTGTGTATATGTATCACTATCATAAAGCTATCTACCGATAGCTTTACTTTTAGTGATTTTGAAATCTTTTCGTACTATAATCTCTATTACTATTGTTTTCCTTTTCTTTCAGGACTGAGACATAATAAGATCGAATATATCATAATAATGAGTTTAATGTTTTCATGCATAAGCTTTTCGTGGTTAATGTTACCTGGTTTTGGTAATGTAACAAAAATTCTGATAAAAAATTTATAAACTGTGAATTCGGACCCTGATCGTCCTCTTTCCTGAAAATCGCCCAACGCATGAGGACCCTTGCAGGAAAATATCACTCCGATTTTTGGCATAGGGAAAATTTAAATCAATGTGAAAAGTAAATGTAAAAGTAAATTTAAAAGTAAAACGGGGAAACGGACAGGGGCGTCCTTAGGCCGCGTCTTTTTTTCTAGTACTGGTTATTATTGGGTGGATATCGTACGCAGTAGGAACTAAAACCAAGGGAATACCTAAATGGTGTACCTAGTGTCCCTAGTGTAAAATGATTTTTTCGCAGAAATTAAGTTTAAATATAAGGATAAATGTTTCGATCATTTACATTTTTCAATCACTTTTACCTTGATTTTGATTATCGTTGAAGTATAACTTGCATCTCATTTGTAAATTCCTAATTTTTACTAATTTGTAATACTTTAGTTATTTTGTATTGATTCCAGAAAAAAATGCTCGAAAGTTTGTTTCTTAACCAAGGCTCGAGCTTAATTCAATTGAATTTGGAATAAACTGCATAAATTATTTAATTGTAATCACTACTAGGTTTAAATAGCCAACGGTAACTATTAATGAATTTTAGATTAGATTTCACATTGGCCGCAACCGATTATCATTTTCCGAAGCAATTTCAGATCTTATTTTACTACTAGTTCCTATTAATTCAGCCGGGATCAATTTTTTATTTGTGATTGTTTGATATAGTGTTCATGAGACGTATTGACAATTATTTCTTTATGCCTTTCGTGTTGATTCACATCAGTTGAATGAAGCATAATACTAATTCCACTCTCATATTTACTATTAGGAATAGGACATTATTGAATGTGATTGTAACCAAAATCCTAATTTTAATCACGATCTTGGTTAACTTTTCGCTCTTTTATATGTACAGTACGATATTATCCCGAATTATATTAACAATTCCCCTATGAATTAATTTGGTGTTTCTATCTTGTCAGATGATGACATCTTTCTCTTCTGGGACATTCTTTACCAGTGAGTTCCTCCTGTGCGAAGAGGTCGAGGATAACCGGAGATCAAGTGGTGAGTCGTTCAAAAACAAGTTTGTGTGCCTAATATTATAATCAGAAAATATCAGCACCTTGGATGAAGTTAACCTTAATTGTAATAAGAGTATAACATAGCTTGCATAGATTACTTCTGTCTTCTAAAACTTTCAACGTATATTAAATTGGCAGAAGGAACAACACTTAAGAAAGGAGAACAGTTAAGCATAAATGTGTTTCCTGACAACGACCAAAAGTACCTACAATTTCATATACTAAATTCTTTAATGAATGTAACTGATTTATCTCTGGAACAATAAACGGAATTATTAGGCAGAATTTTATCAATAAGTAATTGAAATGGCGTTATTCAGTATCATCATTCCCGAAAATATTATAATCAGCAGAGCAATGACCAATTATACGTTCAGTTTTCTAATGAATTTAATGAATGTCAAATAAATATCCTCTTCATTATGAAATGCATTAAACATTCCTTCTTCAAGTACCCGGATTCGCCGAATACGAAATTCCGTTTCCGCTATCTTTTTAGATTGGTCAACAGGATTGAGCATTAATCAATTTCCAAGCTATTGTCTTTTATTATGAACGAGACTGTTATTGAAGCCACTGCTTCTACAGATTGTGAAACTAAACCCTGAAACACTTGTAGCTCCGAATCATCGTTGTAGTAATCATAATTCGAAGAGGATTGGTACATTCACTATATTTAGTCTTCAACGTCATGAAAAACTAAACTGAAACTAAACTCTAAGCTATTAAAAACTGTAACATTAATCCATTCTATGGTTTTAATCTTTTGATTTAAAAATAAAACTCTAACATATGTATCTACCTAAATGTCCGACAGTATTTGATCTTCTCCTGATTTCGCACGACTTATAATTCCTATTTGAAAAACAAAAGCCTGTACTAATGCAAGTAACTCGCGCTCTTCGATCGATAATATTCTTGAAAATAGAGAAATGAGATGGAAAAAATCTATCGAATTTTAATATGGGACTGTAACCTTTGGAAAAGATAACTTCCTGTTACTCAGGTATTCACCTGTAACATTTCAACTGCTTCGGCATTCTTTAGACTTCCCTTTCGTTTCTTTCAATCGCTTATTGTATATCCTGCCAGTAACTTTTCCCCACATTCACTTTCTGTTAGAAACAAGTGTCGTAAACAAACATATAAAATTGTATTTATTATCGTTCTAGTTTCTCCTCCAGTCTGTCCATAAACCATTCTTTGGATGTTTACTTAATTTCGGTCATTTATAATTTGTATTAGGCTTAAAATAATGCTGAGATTCTGTAAATCAATATTAAAGTGTCTTGAGGTTTTCTACGTGTAAATCTTTCTATCGCCTTTATTATTAGTGTTCACTTCCGATTTTTTTAGCCGCGATTTTCACGTCGAGTTAAATAAACTATTTTCCAATTCGAAATACGATATAATTTGTCTGTTTGATGCTCGAGAAATTCATTAACAGGAGTTGTGATATTCTTCGTCTCTCGTTAATCTGTATAGATATTCCAATATGTTATGATAAAATATTTAAGTTCGGTACACTCTCGAAATTAAGTCATTTTGATCAGTAAATAAGTTTTTGTTTGTAGCTTTCTTACACCAAGTTTTTCAAACAAATTTCATTATGACCTACAATTTGACTGAAAGCATAATTTTGCTAATACTCTATACTTTTTTCAGACAGGAGATCGTTAGAGAATTACGGAGAAAAATATGTGTTCTTCATGAGAATGTATTTTCACTAACGACTCGCATCAAATATTCTCTTACCTCATTCACTAGATATTTTTCCACGAAAATGTGTTTAGCTGGAAAATTTAAATTGGGAGCAATGTGTGTAGTTCTGTTTACGCCTTGAGCAGAAAGCTCAGGAATTCGTGTTGTAATTATGAAACGAACATTCCTTTGATGCTCCACACTAAGAATATTAAAATTCTATTCTTCATGTTAACACAGAGATAATTTAGCCTCATGTTAGAATGTTCGCATGTTCAACATTGAGTAATGAAACAGAAAAGTGAACCCCAAATGAGACTTTTCGGCACTTAAATTTTGTATTCCAATTGAATGTTTACATATGTTGATAGGATAGCGATTGAGAATTTTGGGTAATAAATTGATCGTCCAAATTCCAAGAGAAAGAGGAAGTAATTGATGGTTTCTGGCCGTACTTCGTGGAAAGCCATAATCAAGAAATTAAGAAAAGACTTTGTAATTTCCACAATATATTTTTCTAAAACGACATGTTTCGGCTCACGCCATCATCAGGTCTGAATATACAGGGAAAAACAGCAGCAATTTATACAATTTTTGTTATTTTTGAGGGGAGGGTTAGGAGCGGGGAAGGGGACATGAAGGTTATTTCATTTGTCAAATTTTTGGCACACATAATTTCTATTGCTTCCCAAGCATCTACCTTCTTCCCATTGGGAAGGCAGCGAAGAAGCTTGGGGGAGAAAGAACTGCGGTGAATAACTCAAAGAATCGAGGGTTTTCCTCAGGATACAACTAAAAACTTTCGTATAACAGCAGTTTATTACCGATTGAAGTCAAAAAACGTATCATACTTTAACAGATTTAGACAAAATTGGACTTGTAACATCGTGTTTATTTGACGGGAACTCTATCTATTACTGAATTTGTTTCTGTCCTTACAGGAAAAACCAGTGCCATCAATTTCTGAAATAGACGTGAGTACTGTTTTTGTTTTCTGTTCTTAAATGCCTTATATTCATCAATCAAATCTTTATTTAAGAGGATTTTCATGCAATTATAGCTCTCTTATACTAGTTACCTTTTTAACCTTATGCCTGAGTGCTATTTTTGAAGTCTGATTCAATTATCCTCTTCATTTCATAAAAAGACATAAATTCAACCGTCAATTAACTATTTTTACCTTCTATAACTTCTTTAACTTTCGACATAAACGGTGGATTACTGTATCCAGGTCAAAATCAATTAATGCAATAAGTTTGTCAACAGCTGGCAGTACTTTTCTTAAGAAGTGCATAATAAATGTATTAATCACCTGCTTTGTAGGGGGCGTTGGGAAGGAATTCCGTACAACTCTAGCCTACTTTTAGGCCAACAGACGCAGGCATCTAATTCAGGGGCCTTTCTTTCGCATTCTTCTGCAGGGGTGAGCTAACTTAGCACTCACTTCTCACCTGCTCACCTCAACATGTGACGACAAATTATGAACCAAGATAGCCCATGAGTGCGTGTACGGTAGATCCTCAGCGTGAAGGCAACGAATTCACCTTTCATTCGTACGTTAGTAAATTGCAAGAATGCCAATGCATTGAAGCATTCTTCCTCTAATTATGTGCCACCTTTCTATTATGTCATTTACACTTAATCATTAAATTTGTTTATTCGGATCAGTAAGCGACAATTTCAGTATTGTAATTATATTAGGAAATTTATTATTGTAGGTTCTTTAATGCCGTTTATTCTATTAATGTGCTTTCGTTCCATAGAGATGAACAAAGTTTAGCAAATGTCATGCAATTTGTTTTTTCTCATCAGTTTCAGTAGACGCACTGGTTGGTTTAGTCGTGAGAAAAATTAATGCACTGTTAAAGCGTGCTTTCCGTTAAGATTTTCTGTTTCTCTCTGCTTAAGATTTTTTCGATTTTTACATGATGTGCTCCACTAAAAATTGCATAGTGCTTGCACGAGCTTGTTTATGGTTACCTAAATTGGTTTTTCTTGTTTGTAAGCAGAGGTAACAACAAAAAACATAGGTCGTGCTGATCTGTTTATATTCATTCTATTTTTGAATCTTACTCGACTATTTAATGGATCTCTGCTTAGAATGAATTTTATTTCCCAGATATTGAGTAAGAATCTCGGTGCCAGAATACTTCTTCAATGACCTTTTCCGCCCAACCCTTTTATTATGTGGAATAATATGCATCAACGATTTCTTTTACGAAACAGAAAATGTATTAATATCTGTCAAATAGATATCTTTTAATTTATAATTTAGTAAAAATCTTAATATAAACATAGAAAAACATAATTTTTTCTTTAAATTTGATACAGTCGTGGCCCCTCATTCCTTATTTCTTATCACATATATTAATGATTCGTGTTATATATTTCATTCCCATGATCACCGTAATTAATTAAGTTAGAATGATCTAAATGACAATCCGTAGGTGCTATTTAGGTTATATACTTCAGGAGAGTTTTAACAATTTGAATAATCAATGATCTCATAATAAACATCACGTGTTATATTCTCATCAGTTTTATATATTTTTATATGATGATTTATGATTATGATTTATATATGGTTTTTCATACATATATCGCTCAATAAACCCTCATGTGGTTATGGTTGGAATTTAAGAGTCAGGAACGATGGGAAAATTGGAACCTCTACTTCCAGTTCAGTAGAATATTTGTGGAAATGGTGAGGATTTTTATTTATTAATAACTTTGAGTGTTCCTTAGAACTTGTATTCATTCTTCTCTAAAATTGGTGAGCCCGGCTGAACGGGTATGCATTTTGTTAAATTAACGTCCTTAAAATTTCCGGTCGAAAACAATTAAGTTTACTTAGTATTTACGATTTCGCTCCGCGGTTTGGAAATTCTCTTGTTTACAATTGGTGGCAGGCAGAGATGTGGCACAAGCTTCAGCGCTTTTGTAATTTAATTAATTCCCTCCCGATAGGGAACCGCAAATGGAGGAAACGGTAAATCCGTGCAACTAAGAATGAAACGGTGGTATTTTTTGCTTGCATTAATGAAGGCATTTGAAACGCACTCACGTATCGAAAGATGCATACTCGCCGGCTTAAACTCTGGGGAGACAGATTTTCGGCGGCCATTTCCTGATTCAACCATTTGTATGCCGGAGGCGGACCTCTCTCTGCTTTCCTCTCTCTCTCTCTCTTAAAACTGAGAATTGGATCTTCAGCAGATTTCGGCGCGTTGCCGAGGTTATTAACAGCGTGGATATTGCGAGGTCTGCGTAATTCCATTCCTTCGACGGTCAGACGGATCAATAAAATTCCGTGCATTCGCTTTAAGATTCTCGGAGCTTAATTCTTCGAAGACTATTCTTACTGCAAATTTAAATAGAAAGAATAGCAGGAACACACTGAAGGGAAAAGTCAATTTGTATCTTATCAATCCACCCTTTAACGAATTTTCCGTTGATATATGGCAATGCTAACAATTATTCAACAGGATATGCTCCGGCATTTCTTTTGCATGAATTAGGTTAGCAAAATTCATGCTGCGTGAGGAATTGAGAGCAGTGGGTATTAATTGAATCTTGGAGTTTAAAAATACTGCATTAATAATACTATGGTTTATAATTTAAAAATTGTATGAATCTCGATCAAAATGTTCACAGTAATTTACACTGCTTATTAGAAACCTTTATTCTTTACTTCTTTACGTTATAGCACAGTTGAATTTTATGATTTAATTTAATTATAATCTAATTGAAATTATATTGCGGAAAAGTGTCAATAATATTGAAATAATAATAAGCTATTCGTGAAGAGGTGCATTTGGGAACGATCCATATAATGCTGATCGATTGAATATACGTGATTTTGATTTCTATGTACACAACTCTGAAATGCACAGTACGGAATTACTCTCTCTCTAATTGAAGCTATAATTTTGAGTATTTACAGTAGAATGCAGATTTTTGTATTATACGCGTGGAAAAAATTGGTCTTTAGAATAGCGACAACATAAGAAGAAAATATATTATTCTAGTATATTTAGATTCTTCAATATCAATCAAAAATCGAACGAAATGTAAAGCGGAAGATATAGAATTTATCGTCATCTAAATTTTAAATTGTATTTTTTCTTATTAATTTTCTTTTCGATTAATTTTTCTTCGCTCTTTGGGTTATTTTAGATTTCACGAGTATTTCAAATTCCACCAAAAATTAGAATTTGTTCTTCCGAATATCTCAGTTGTCTGAGTATTTTTGCTCAAATTTGATTACCTCATGTCAACCATCAAATTTAATTAATGAACAGCCGTCTATTGCAATAACTGGCAGGGAATTTATTTTTCAAAATTTAATGCGAAAATAATATAATTTGACCGCTCCTTTCGCTTTATTCACGGATGTTCTTGTTTAGTTATTTTCTGTTGCTATGTTTCTCTTACTGATGGCGTATATGGTAAATAAATTCATAATAATATGCTAATTGAAACGATTTCAGGTCTTACTTAAGACTCGTGTGAAACGGTATTCCATTAAATCCATTAAAGATTTCAGTTTTCATCCATCAATTTGGATGGATAAAAGTATTAAAGAAGATCTAATCAGCATTTCAATTTAAGATAGGATTTCACTCTTTAGGAGCTTTCTTGTACTTAATAAATTGAAATCTGGCAATCATCTAATGAACTGGGATTTACCTCGATAAAGGGAGCTAGGAAACTCTTGGAAATATTTCGCAAAATGGAAGACGAATTTCAAATTGGAGATGAAGGGATCGCAGATTTAGAAGGAAGCAGTTCAGGGGAAATGAGTAAGTGGAGGATTGATTCCAAGGATTGAGAAATAGTCTGAAGAAAGGAGAAGTATTCTTCTGTGGATGAGAAGCATAGTGAAAAATTCGTCATCTTTGAAAACCAATGGGTATTTCAAATTTCATTTAGATGGATCATAGAGTTTAGAGTTTTTGAAGGAAGATCAGTTATTGATGAAAATTGCATCAATTTATATCAAATATATATATATATATATATATATATATTTAAGATTAAGAGAAATATATAAAATAGTAATACCTAGGTTTTTATTTTAAATGGTATGATTACTATGAGATCTAAAACTATAATAAAAATTAAATTTAAGTAATTTTAAACACGGTATCTATTTGGTTCATATCAGTGTCGTAATCATCTTACACACTAAGAATCACATTAATTAAATATAATTTTCCCATTTTGTCAATAATACACCTTTACGATTATCTGTACCATATACTTTTATAAATTTTAACACTATTCCGATAGTAGGTATTTCAAGTGCTAGTATTTATTGTTATTCGAAAGCTAAGGTGTTTTGTGCATATGGTTCTCTAACTGAGATGCGAACTAAGAACCGCTTTCGCCAGAGTTGACTTTTGTTGACTTAGAAAGATCTCAAATTGTTTTCCATAGACGACTGATCTGTGGAAAGCGAATGCCATTACAACGTAATGAATATTTTTGCTTTAAATATTTGTCAACTTCAATTGAACGTTCAGAATATCTTTCTATATAACCTGCTTTCTCCTTAAAATTTATTTAACTATCAAAAGGTTTCGCAAACTTTTCACACCTCCGGTTTTGCAGGTATTTTCTGGTGGTAGTATTCGCAAGTGCTTAACTAGCTTTAAACCCATAAATTAGTATTCTACTCTGAAATTTTTTCAAAGAATTTCCTTTTAAATTTAACAAAAAGTATTATTATATAAATAAGAAGGAACTTATTAGTCTCGATCCCGCCTTATCCCGAAGTTTATCGCGCTATACTATAATTTTCATTACCGAAGATTTAGGAAATGGAGTAGGACTTCTCATCCTTTGCATATATTAAGTAATATAATTTGATATTTTAAAGTAAAAAATTTGTTCGTGTTATAGCAGTTTGGATATTTAGTAAATTTTAATTTAAATAAGAGTGCTGGACTAGGAGTTAAAATGGAAACTTCATTTTTCAAAACGCAAATACAATCCACTCTATCGATTATAATTTGGGAATATTTAATGCCAAACACTCGTTTAAGTGTTCAAATGTTTCCGTACTCTCGTTTTCTCGCATTTTATATCGCGTTTACAAACACAAACGCTTTTCACATTTACAAATACAATACATACATTTTTTACCTTCTTTAACCTTGCCTTAGATGTCAACAGATAGTAGATGATACCGGATCAATATCAAGGATTATTCCATATAAAGCATACCTGTATTGTTCGATTTCGGCTTCATTTTAACCGTATTCATCCTTGAATTTTAGTTAAATATTCGTATGTTTCGCAGATTTTTCTAATCACTCCCTTCTTGCAGATGTTTTCCTGCTGTGGTGCATTTGTTCTTTGAATGATCATTTTAAGTAGAATCGCTAACGCTGTCATATGATATTTTGCGTCAATTTTAATGTTTGATCACCTTGTAAAGCATGAGTAGGCTTCAAACTACGAAGTAAATTTATTCTGTGCTCTCATACCAAGCTATCTGTTTCTTTTAAATTCCATATGAAAAAGAGTTGGACGTAAGAAGAGTCTCTTGGTCTTACTCTCGCCCGGATAAAGTCACTTTATTATTAATTTCCTTAGTCGCGAGTTACGTTAGTGTTAATTAAAAAAGTGACGGAGATAGTCAAACATGCGTTAGATGAAATGAAAGAATCACTAACCCTATTGTATAATATTAATTCGGACGTCGACTAAACATTTGATTACCTTTAACAGGCCTTGTGTTAGAGTTGGGAGAATTTGCCCCTCAGGTCTTACGATATGGGAGCTGAGTTAGTGTAAGGGTTGTTATGCGTTTGGTAGCAAAGAGAGAGGAGAGTGTGAGAAGCTCAGAGAAACACGGCAGACTTGGGATTTAATGCGATTATGAAGCACCGTTCCACCATTTATTTCTCACGGCGCTTCTTGGCCGTCCATCCACTTCTTGACATAACTGTCCCTTCGGAGCTTTATTTCCATCCATCTCTCACAATTTCCGCCGTTATATTAGATACATTCTTCTTTATAGATTCTTTTTCTCTTATAAACATCTATTAATTCTCTCTCTTATACTGAATCGTCACGTTATTTTCCATTTAAATAATGAAGAATTCAAGTTATACTCAGCATTGAGCCAAAAATACCTATTCTTGTAACCATAGGCCTAACAAAACTTCTACTTCAAAATTGCTTTCCTTACAGTAAAGAGGACCTCAACAAGAAAAGAAATACTTTGATTTGGCGAAATGATAGATCTTTTTGAAATATTTTTGTATAATATTAAGATTTTCATTCTTATGTATACTAATTTACTAGAGCTCTTTCAATGGTATGATTTTACAGTTTTGATTATCTTATAACACCTAGTATTTTTACAGGATGTTATTCGACAATTTATTGCAGTTGTAAGTTTTGAAACAAAATAAAACCATGTATTAGCTTTTACCCTTTTGAAAAGAATCGCAAAATGCATCGGATCAGATAAAATAAATAACCTAAATTTAGTTCAAATGAAACCAATGTTGCCAATTGTATCGAATATAATGTTCCTGGTATTCAATATAAACTTTTAGTGAATGAAATTGACAAGACTAGTATCAACCATCGAGTCGTTTGAATCCTATTATCAGTTTCTCGTATCCTTTGCTTTTCTTCTATAAACTTATTTTGCAGTCTATTCTTTTCTCATTTTATAAAAATGTTAGGAAATTCTTGACTGAATTTGAAAATTCTACCAACGGTTGGTAACTATACCAACGTACCTAAGAGAAGCCAAATTCAATAACGATAATCTTAATATTGGATTTGGACCGAATTAGATGTTTTATGATATTTTTGCATAATTAACAGCGATTTTAATTAAAAATCTATATAAAATTAATGGAAAGGGGATGAATCGCAGCGAATTGATCGAGAGTGAAATGAGTTTTGACTTGCGAGACGCTATTCGATCAATTGCTTTAGGGGTTTGCTATCCACAATCGATGTTCTCCTGCGGCAATAGATGGCTCAGTTCTACTCATTACTCTCAGAGTGAAGGTTATTAATACGCAGACGAAAGCCCTCATCATTCAAACCGCGACGTTTTTAAATTCAAATTTTATTTAAGTAGAATTAAATGAGCTGACATTTACCTCCATCCATTTATATTAGATTGCATGGGATTCAATATTCTTTTCCGCAGTGAGAATAAATTTCGTTTCTAAATAGCTAGAATATGGATTTTTAAATAGCTGTTACTCTAGATCAGAAGTTCGAACTCAGCAGAATATGAACCCATTAGAGCGTGTCAGTGAGTCGAAGGAGACGGGGTGTTTTGATAAAAGTATATAGTTCATTGCATATTCTCAAATATCAAGAAGTGAACAATGCGGGTGTAGCTCTCTTAAAGTAATTTAAAAGGAATAATTTTCAATGCATCCACGTATTCAGAATTGAAATTCTGAGTCACGAGTGGCGAGAAAGCCAAAGTAAATTTGGGTTAGACATCAATGGTATAGAATTGATAATAAAAATAGAATTTTCATTTGGATTTGCAGATTACAGATAATTTTATTTTTTTTTACTTATTTTCAATAAATTTTGGAGAATACTGCAAAATGGTACGACAATGCATTCAGAGTATTCAAGACGTGCCTGTAGTTAATTAGATTAGAGCAACTCTTCTAGATCAAGATAAAATATATTAACAGTAACATACTAGGAGATTTCCTTTACCTTAACTTCACCATTATCTTTTCTGTGATATCTTGTTCAATGCTAAAACTCAGAACGCGCAAACATCTCTTATGGTTCCATGGAAAACAATATTTATTTATAAGTGCGCTCTAATTTAGAGTTATTTAAGTCATTGGTCACGATGTATTACTTTGAGATTCAATCGTGTATCTAAAATATGAGTTTAAAGAGTTCTTTCGGTATTATCAACAAGAAGAAATAAAAATACTTTAGTTCATTTCTCAGCGGTGTCGGTATCTTTAATTTGTGAACTTTTACAATTAAGTTACCCTCATCGAATAATGGATTTTTAATTTTTGTCTAAAAGAAAAGGTAAAAAGTAGAGCAAAACAAAATTTTGCACACGGGTTTGTTTAAATTGTTCCTCTAATTTTTATTCCTTTCTATAAAATTGGATAGGATTGTTTTAAGTAAAAATTTTCGAAAGGAAATATCCGAATTAAGCCCCAAGACTCAGATAAGAAAACAGTAATTTAGAAAGATTTTATTCCTTTTCGATTAAATTTTGATTTTTCCTTATAGTTTTATTAGCTCTTGAAATAATATTCTCTAAATGAAATTTTTACATAACTACAGAACGGAATGATTCATTTCCTTCCTGAGTTTTTTAAAATGCATCTTTCTTTCAAAAGTGAATATTCTATACATATTCAATCCGCTAGAATATTCGACTCCTAATCCTGCAATATTTTTTCTTACTTGTATCTGCAATGTGATGCAGATTAGACGTGTTGTGTTCTCTTTGCTTGAAGCTTTACTGGAGCGTTTCAGTTGCGCGTTGTGTAAATACTACTTCGAGTAAGCTCGAATGATTTTTTTCTTGGTTTGTAAGACACCGTGAAAGAGGAAGATCGAAGTGATTATGTACTCATTGCACGTGCTCTGGTCTGACAGGTATCTGAATAATGAATTAAAAGTACTGCGCAGAAACAGCGGCTTAGAAGAGTGGTAAAGTATTATGTAACCGTTGTAGTTGGAACTAGAATAATTTCCTACCAATACTAATACTGCTGCTTTATGTTTTAATAAGACGATGGATATGCCCTCTTTCGACCTTTAGGATCGTTTCCTAAACACAATGAACGAATAGGTTTTAGGTGATTTATCAAATGAATGTTTCTTTCATGTCTGTCTCTCCCTGCGAATAAAAAATGTTACAATTTTCACTTCAAAACTTATGGTTTTCTTATCTCATTTGCATGTAAATACTAATAAGAATGAGTGTATAAATATTATATTGTAAAATTGTACCAAAATATATTTTCATTTAGAAATCCAATGCGAAGAAACGCCTTCTAAGAAGCCTTATCCTTACATAAGGGTCATATGGGGATCTAAGAAACTATTTTAGGAAGTTTTATGAACCGCACGATTTATAGTCATGATTTTAATCACATTATATTTTGTGTATAATCGCTCTTAAGATGTAGTAGCGTTGAAGATAGAGTGATAGCGTTGAAGATAGACATAGAAGCTACAATCGATGGATTTAGAAATTACAACGTGTTTTGACGCATGTGATTCAGCGTAATGCTGTTAGGTAAAATGCATCATACGTGGAGGCAATTATAACGCTAAAATTTTCTTAAAAGTCTAAACGAATTCATCACATTTATTCGAAAAATTTATGAATTTTCCATTCTTAATTGAAAACAATTATAATATCAGTTTGACGCAAAATTATCTGGCTGCTAGTAATACCGTAATGTAATTTTCTGCACGGAGAAATTTTGAGAAGGTAATGTTTTAAGTATGCACTGGAAATTTGAAGAGTAAGTTGATGGACATCGCTCAGGTAGTTCGTAAAAGAGAGGAGGCGGAGAACGAGGAGTAAATGAGAGAGACGGTATATTGAGTTAGGCACATACACAAGAAGCCTTTGGTATAAGAAGAGAGGAAAGAAGGAGAGCTTAGTAAGGCCCAGATGCAAGGCCCGCCAAACTTGTTTAGCTTGAGGGTTCCGAGAGGAAGGGAGCCCTTTCAGCAACTCTCTATCCTTTGGAAAGAGTGAGGTTTGAATAATTAAATTCTCATTTTCTCAAAAGGATGCGATTATTTCTTTCCGCGTTTCCTAAAGAGGCACAAAGAAATATGTAATGATGCCCTCCTTCCCGTGTTAGGAAGATATGGATCCGCAGTGGGAGTTTATAATTGGGTTATGTGTTTGGACTAAAGGGTGGTTGAGTGTCGGAGATAGCCTAGTGGAGTAAATACCCTTTCGACCGTGGTTTTGGGTTTGAAGCTCAAAGGGCCCATGCTTGAACCGGGTTCGCTTAAGTCGTTAGTGGGGTGGCTATAATCGCGTCGGCAATGACGGCGCGGTCTGACCGCCGAAGGCCTTTACGCAACTAACCTTGACGGCAAAGAAACCCCGAAATTACCGAGTTGGCTTCCCCGTTAAACGATTTGAAGTAGTTATTACCGCCTGAGAAAGAAGTAATAAGTTCTCGTTTCACATATAAACAGTTTCTCTAATTTATTCCTCTTTTCAAAGCTGGCAATTGGATTGATGAACCTAGGGACGGTCCGTGGGGATATTCAATTTCCTTAAAACGTAATTCCGGGAAATATTTGTTGCAAATTAATGGAATTGAGATTGAAAATAAGATATTTGCTTGCAGTTTTTAAAAACAGTGGCTATTCATCGAAAATAATTTGAATATAATAATTTCGAGTTTTAATACATATTTCATTTTTTCCGAATTTTTTATGCATAGGTGGAAAATTATTTATTGCTCAAAATAGGGAATGTTTTAAATATTTATCACTCAGGCTTTAAGACTTGTGGAAATGAAATGTTGGTAGGGACAGAAACAAACAAAAGTGTTTTAAAAATGGTCAGATTTTCATGTCCATGAGAGATCTAATTGATACTATGATTATTAGATGGGAAACCCTATAATGATGATGTACTCATAAAAATGTTTCCATTGCTAAATAAATCGGGTCCTCTATACAGAGGACCCGATATATAATGTATCTATCCGTCGGTACTCCAGTCAGCTCTCAACATGAGAATTGAAGCGGTCGATTTTGATAAAATTATTGCTTGAAAGTTACATTGATGATCCTTAATTACATATGAAATATTGTGGAAAATATCCTGGTACCTGATATAATGATTAGATATAAACTGTTCGGAACCGATGTGCTAAAAGAAATTAATAGAAATTTCTCTCTTTGGATGTGAATGGTTTTAAATCAATATATCAAGGGAATGCCGAATAATTTTAATGTTAAAGATATTAATGGAATTTGAATATCCCAACTATGTATATGTATAACGTTTTTGAAATACACGATCATTCTATTGCTCGATGTAACGAAGCTTGTTGGCATGATAAAAGATTTTTGCCTGAACTTAATTTAGTTTAATGTTCGATAGAGATTACTTGTTAGTAATAGCATCTTCATATAATGATAGCATTCACAATCAGCATTTCATTTTAGCGTCTTCAAAAATCATCAGATTTCCTCGTAGGCCTGCAAACGCCGCATCACTTTATTTAAATTGTGTCAATGCTTGCATATTTTCCACCCTACATTAATTCCCTCAATAGCCTTACGAAAATTAATTGACATTTCCGCGAAAATCATCTATTTTCATTAACTTCGAATTTATTTGGGAAAATTCCCTAACGGGTCCCTTAAATGCTTTTGAACTTGGTTGTACCTGTGATGAAAGGGATCCTTTCAGGTTTAGCTTTTTAACTCGGTGAAAGGATAAATCTTTCTGGATTTAAAATATTCCGAGACCGAAAATTAATTTGATCTTATCACGAAATTTTATTTATAATTTGTCTGATTTAATTGGCTAATCTTCGATACAGAATCATTTATTTGAATTTCTTCTTCAGACTCGATCACAAGGTTAGGTTGAAGCTTTCATTTCAAAGCTACCTATAAACAGAACTCAAAAGGCAAGAAATTCTGCGTTAAGAAAGAACTTTTAACTTATTTAGATGTCTTACTTCTGTATCATTTTTACAGGGACGGATTTTTAGTTTATTTGTGGTTTCAGCAGTGACTTAAGAAATAATTCAAAAGACATAAGAGGATCCTTCGTAATTGGATATATCTCATGCATTTTACAAAATACTACTAAAGGAACCGGTAAAAATTATTGATGACCGATTCTGTGACCTGCAAAGCAAACGTGTCATCAATAGACCATAGTGTCAAAAACATTTTCTTAATGCAGCTACAGATAACGTAGAGAAAACTGGGACCAAAGGGGGAGCAAACGACAATCGAGATAGGGAAGGAAGGCTATGAATGAAAGAAACGTATGTTTTGATGTCAGAGAGAGGGCAAAATGCGCGAAAAGGATTCGAATATCGCATCGCCTGGGAGAGAAATAGCGGCAGACTAAATAGAGCGGAAGAGAACACGAGACGAAGATAGAGCACAATCTCTTGAGATATTAGAGTCGGAAGGCTTTCAGAGGGAGAATCTAGCACTGGGAACGTTAGGAGATGCGTCATAAGGGAGCGAGTAGAATGCAAGGAAGCGTAGAACAACACTTCGATAGAAAGCGGATAGAGAGAAATTCGGAGGAGAACATTGTCGGAATGGATATAGAAAGTGGATTTTACAAAAATTACGGAAGTTCTGGAACTTTGAGAACAGCTTCTGTAGAGAGGAGAGAAAGCGTAGTGGTGTGTGTTTGATAGAGAATGGACGTACGAAGGAGTTGGAGAGGATATACAGATATTGAAAGAGTGGCTTTGGTCTTCTTTTTTCCCGGCGGAGATGAAATGCAGAGATTGGGGATGCATTATGGGAGCCAATATCCGATTCGTATCGATTCCGCAAAATTTTCGCTGCTCTAATATATTTTCCATCTTTTTTATTAGACTCGGAGAAGATTTTATATGTTAACCTTCCTCTTCTTTGTCTGCGCTTCGGGAAATGATTGAAATATTCCACCGTTTTTGAAACCGGGATTAGCTGTATTTCTTATTTATAACCCTTTAAGTAAATTAGTTGCTACGTTAAGCGCTGTCGCATAATTAGATTCTCTGACATCAAAAGTAATACGAAAAATAAATACTCCTAATTTAACAAATATATTATGTTTGATTTTCAATACAAATTCAACAATTTATATTTATGATTAATTAAAGCCAACCAATCAGTAGTCTTCGGAGATGAGAACTTTATATTACTATTTCAATGTACTTTTAAATTTTTGGTAACAATAGTAATAAATAATAAGATAGTAATTTCGTAAATTATCAATAATTACGTATCAGTATATATTTTGTATTAACTTGCTACTTTGCTAAGCTTCACTAATCCATTTTAAGCCCAGAATTTCAGCTTATATGGGGGTTAATTCACTTCTTAAATTAATGCCTAATTGAAATGGTCTATCAATTCTCATTTAAAATACATTTCCGAGACATATTCTAAAGCTATAATTAAATTTATCTAGGAAACGAAATGTATGTTTTATAGCCCCAAAAAGTAATAATAATGGATACATTTAAACCCAGTTATCAAAGTTATTTTGACGGTGGAAGCTAATACATAAACATCAGATAATAAAAGCGACCCCCACCTTGTTCCTCTTTACTTATTTCATTCTAATCGCTTTAACAATCTTATACTGCGTTGGATAAACCTGTTATCTCTGTTTGTCATATCTTTTATTTATGTTGACCCAAGCATTAGGATCGTAAAGTTTATGGTAGTATCCATTCGTGATATTGCTACTCGCTGGAATTCGCTCTTTAAGATTTCTATAAAAGTGGATTATAGACTGAAAAAGCCCGTAAAACAGTTGGCTATATAATAGGAAGCAGAGAAAGGATGTTGGTCAACAAGAATTCATCGAAAAGAAAAAACTAGAAAATTATTGATCCATTCAAACACAGTAATGCAAGGAATGGGTAATGGGTGATTTTGTAAATTGTAAAGTTCGAATTTTTATGGACAAGATTTAATTTTTATGTTATAAAAATCTACACAGGTCTCTTCCTATCAATTTTAAGAATAAAAGTTCCTCCATTATGAACTCTAAAAAATTGATAAAATTCATTGTCAACGTGAAATCAGTTTTGGTGCGCAAATTTTAGAATTTCTACAATAAAGGAACGTATACTCAGTGTTTGCTTCACTTTCACTCTACGGTCACCCGATAAAGTTATAATCAACCTTTATTTTATTGGGTGGCGTATTTTTTCACCGCCACAAAAAGCAAAATCGTCTCAGTTAGATCACCGTGCGATTCTTCAGGAATTCCGGACAGAATATATCACGCAAACTATAACTCACCTCTAGATTCTGGTCCTCCATTCATCTTCCGGTATAAAGTTACCTAATCACGATGAACCTGGATCAAAGAAAAAAGAACTCTGTGAGCCCGGACAGTAAGTTTCTGCGACGGAGTCTTTCCGAAAACCGTTCTAAGTTCCCATTTCTCTGGCTTGGCCATCAATAGCGCTGCGACCGCAGTTTGCGGACATTACTTACGCTTACGGAGGAAAGCCCTTTCCTCTGCTGGAAGGCATCATTCGAAAACAGCATGCAGTTGAGAAAAGAGTGTTTGAAAAGCGACGGAATGGAAAAAAAACATACAAAAAGAGAGATAACGGGAAAAGAGGATGCGGAAGGAATAGTTGAAGATCGCGGTGCGCTTGGAGAGAAATAGCTTGTGGGAGGAAGGGAATAGAGGGCGCTTGTGGGCGACCGTGGTGTGACATGTAATAGCTGACCTTTATTTGTTTTCTCTTTTTGTTTATTTTTCTTTCCTCGACTTCTCCTCCGCTTCTCTCCTGGGAATGGAAATGCCATTATCGCAGAATTTCCACGGCGTGTGGGAGTGTTAGTGCGTGCATACAGCGAGTGAATGCGCTCGCGTGAGAGAACGGGAAAATCTGCGGAGAAATTTCAGAAGCTCACTTTTTATGCAAGTTTGCCTTCAAACCCTTTCATGTCGACAATTCAGCGAGTTTTGTGACGAACTGAATTCGAAATATTTTGTTAGTCAAGTGCCCTGTAGCGCCACGCACCGCTTGCATTTAGCATTCCTTTGTGTTACGTTCCTGAAAGATTATCGTTTATATAATGAGTAATTTACACTAATGAAGATATATGGATTTTGTATATGAAAGGGATATTACCTGAAACTTCATTCACCTTTTTAATTCTTTCTAAAATTGATATTGCGATTTAAATATGCACTCTATCAGTCTGAAATTTTTATTAACTGTTAAATTTATAGTGATAAAATATCTATTAACTTGATTTCGTCGAATTTCGTTATATATATTTTTCCAGCATTGTTATATAATAACCTCTCATGAACACCTTTTGTAACCAAGAGAAACTGCAATATCACTCAAATTATGAAAATTTAATGAATATGAGCTTTGATGTAAATTACCCATTCATTTTCTTACGTTTGCCCTTTTCATCATTTCCTGTTAGAATGATGCTAATATAATAATGTTTATGTATGATGTAACATCTCATTCAATATTTTTATACTTATAAGGTACTTTGAATTTTTCATTTAATTTTCTTTACCATTTCAGATATTTCTTATGGGATCTAAAACTAAATAAGGAATTATATCTTAGTAACTTTACATACGGTTCTCTCTTTGAGATGCGAACTAGGAACCGCTTTCACCAGAGAACGGGCTACCCGGGAGCCCAGTTGTCCTTTGTTTGATGATTTTTATTCTCTTGAACCTATATGTTCGTTCTCGTGTTTACAGTTTAATCTCTCCCTGTTTTGTTGACTTAGAAAGATCTCAAATTGTTTACAATAGACGACTGATCTGTGGAAAGCGAATGCCATTACAGCGTAATGAATATTTTTGCATTAAAAATCTGTCAACTTGAATTGAACGTTCAGAATATCTTTCTATATAACCTGCTTTCTCCTTAAAATTTATTTAATTATCAAAAGGTTTCGCAAACTTTTCACACCTCCGGTTTTGCAGGCATTTTCTTGTGGTTGTATATTTTTGCAAGTGCTAAACTAGCTTTATGCCCATAAATTAGTTTTCTATTCGGAACTAAAAAAAAATTATTTCTTTTACTTTTATATCTCATATTTGTTTTACATCAGTATTGTAATCATTGTAAACACTAACAATCACATTAATTAAATATAAATTTCGTATAATTTAAAAAAAATATTGTCTTTTGAATGAAATGAATGAAAAATATGGCAGATAAAAATTATTTTATCACCCTCATTGATTTATATTAAGAAATGCTGCAAACTTTACATCTTTATCTTAACGCTTAACTGTTCTCAAGTCAAAGAAGTTTTAATATTACTTTGTACTGTTTGGAGAATATTTTTTCTTTAATTTCAACTGATAATGATTCTGTTCATTCTTGCATTGCACATATCTACACGTTTTCATTTATGATCGAAATGGCTACTTTTATTTCGGCGCTTTATTTTCTACTTCAAACTTATTTCCGCCACTTCGACTGCACTTAAGCTTTCGATAGTATTTTTTGATGTTTTTGTTTATTTCAAACATATTTCTCATTGATTTCAGTGTTTAAAGACTCATACTAGCGATGTTACGACCGATCTCATTTGCGTTTATTAGTCCTTAATCATACGTTGTATACACGGATTCAAAAGGATTTTTTACCGCAAGTAAAAAATACGAATTACTGAGTTAACTTCGGTAATGTAGGTGTCATAGTAGAATCTAGAAATATTTTTACTGCTTTTCCGGGCCACCTGAAATATGTCCACGTGAGCCACACTTTGGGCTAAATCCTATCAGTCCCCTTATTGCGTCTTCACACAAGTTCCATCTTCTCCTTATTCTCCCTCAGGAGTGACTTCCGAAAGAAAAACGAAGTGATGGCGATGGAGAGGCCGTACAAAATATAAGTAGAAAAAAAGAAGCAAAGGAATATAGCATCTGGATCGAAGTGGAAATGGGAAGGGGCGGCAAAGGAATGGGAAAAATGAGTAAAAAAGAGATGGTTTGGGATTCCAGCGCGGCGTTGGTGGTTTCAGAACTTGCCCGTTTCCTTCGCTTCCAAACTGGACGTTATATTGTGGAGTCCGTCTTACCCTGACGGGCACTCGATCAACGGGGAAACCGATATGTAGGAGTGCGGTCAGTTTGATCTAATTTCGTTCGTAGAGAGATGGCGAACGTTTTCTGGGGAATAAAAACGACCCCTGTCCTTTTTCCCTTCCCGACGGGAGTTTTGATGGCTTGCGCGTTTTTCAAAGACTTTTTTCCCCCGTTCGCTGGCGGTGGTTTGTTCTCTCTTCGTCCAGGATTCATCATCTCGGGTGGTATTTCGTGTATTTCTTCTTTTTTGTAGTGGCGAAAAGATGACCAATGTTTTGGATCAAAGGCGAAGAGGGATATGAGTTCATGTCGAAGTTTTCTCACTGAGGTGATGAATCGAGCAAGCGATAATGAATTCGAAGCAATGAGTCTTACGGTAGCCTAGTAACCATACGATGAGCAATTTGTTTTGCTTAAGTTTGAGGTAGTGGTGATGTATTAGTGTGCCATTACCTGTTTATTGATTAGCTAAATTAACTCCAAACTAATGAATGATTACAGAATACTAATCTTGAAACATACTCATTAATGATAAATTATCTCAATATGTACTCATTAAAGATTTTATTTTAGCTATTTTGAAAAAAATATTGACTGTTAATTAAGTTTCGTTTGTAAAATTAATTCTCTCACCACTCAGTTATTTTCTTAAAATGTTATATATTTTTTAATGACTGATAGTCATTCAAATTAATTGCTAGAATCTATTAATCGCTATTAATATCAGGATGAGAAACTTGAGGAAAGTGATGATTGTGAACCATGAGGAAAACAACGCTTATCCTGGAATTTGTTTGTCTATGCAACTTCATCGTAAATACAAGATATTTCGTATGAAAATTCCAATCTATGTTTAATCTGTAAGATAGCTAAGTAGTTACGGCGATTCTGTATAATCAAGCAGAGGGATTCATAGAACAGGTCTTCCGTGACAAACCATAGAGAGCGGACATGTTGAGAAAGAGTGCTTATTACTGCTCGCTAACGAGTGCAATATCCTCTGTGCATACTGTTATACCTTCCCGGAGTTTCTGGTCCAGCATCTGAGCTCTTCCAGACCTCATTGCAAGGAGACCCCCACCTGGGGTCTCTAAGGGGCCCCAACCCCGTGATAAAATGGCTACAAGAGATCCACAATTTCACCCAGTTAAAAGTGAGCGAGAGTGCAGTCAAATGGCTATCGGGAAAACCAAGGATTTCATTCCATTAGAGATGCAGGAGCTATTTGACTGCCCAGCGACCTCGTCCGCAGCGGGAAAAAAGGATGGCATCCAGGATAACAATAACCCAGAAAATGTCATTAGCCAGTATAATGAAGAGCAGCAGTCCTCGTTGGATGACCTCATCGAAACGAGCGCTAAAACGGGTATACGGAAGCAAATGTGGATGCCAGCGTGAGTTCATCCTATCAAAGCCACAGCAAAAACTATGTGTTACTATTCGTGCAACGGGAAACTTATCGGCGAAAAGGATAAGAGGAAAAGTCTCGCTCCACCATCCCCTCCACCATTCCCTACTCCCGTCCTTAGAAGCAGTTTTACTACAGTTTTCCCCCAAACAGTACAATCCAAAAAATAGAACAAATAGAAAGAAATAGCATACCAAAAAGCTTAGATTTTCTCCTATTTTACTGGCACATAGTAAAATTTGGTATAAATTCAAAGTAATCCGAAAGGTATGCGGATTTTCACCGTTCGTGCAATTATCTGGCTAAAGAGTAGTAGTAAGATGGTAAACAAGAAAAGATTTCAGTAACGACTAAAAGGCAATCCGACCAGAAAATAGAATCCTTCACGTATCACCTACAAACAGTAAAAGACACGTATTACGTGGTTATGAACAAACCGGAGGACGTTTCTAGTGACGAAATAGCGGAGTCCTTCGAAGTCCCTACGGCTAACATCATGCAATTCTGCACATCGCGTCTCACACCATCGCAGATGAAGCTAGAGATTACCTCAATTTTACCACCCAGCCTCTCCCACTTTTCCAAATTTTACTGCAATTAACATCTCCGAATTTTTGAATCCCTACAATATGTATGCAACATGAAAGTGGAAATCAAGAAACCCCAAAGAGGACCTCCACAATACCACTGATGCCAATTATATGGCCACATCATAAAAGCGTGTCAAATGAGTTAAATGTGGACAGAATCATCCTTCTTCCGAACACTGAAAGACGTGTCGCTGACCTGCGTGAACTGCAAAGTGAACCGTGAACGGCAAAATACCGAGGATGCACTGAATATAAAGCAATAAAAGCAAGTTTAGCCCAACTAAAGGAAGCCGCCAAACAATGTTCAGGAAAATCCGCTTTCCACCGGTTAATTCAACTTCCTTCCTTACATTAACCTCAACCTCACCTGAAGAAACTCAATCGCTGCAAATAACCCTACTTCTCCATTCCCATCCTTAAACCATTCTAATGAACAATCCAATGATTCCCGGAATCGATCTGAGCGAATGGATCACATACTTAGCTTTACCTAAGAACCGAACATTACAAAAATAGATTTCATCAACCAAGTCATAGCAGAATCTCATAATCTAATTAACGGCTAGTCCCATCCCAGATAATCCAAAAATGAAACTATTGCAATGGAATATTAATAGAGCAAAACATAGCCTGGAAGAAGTACATCAAATTCTCGAATCTCAAAAGAATCCGAGTAGCGAAACTCATCTCCAACCTGAAGATAAACTACATGTCCATAATTACAAAACATGTTTGCACGATCGACCCAACCGCACCATAAGAGTTGGAGTATTAGTGAAATCGACTTTGGTAGTAGTGAATTTATACCATCACTACAACTCTGATATACCGCGTCATCCTAATACCACGCTACTCTTATACGCTGATAATGCCACAATAGCAATCAGTGCAACAGACCCGAATCTGGTCTATCAACGTGTTCAGGCCCATCTACACGTAATACAAAACTGGGCAGATATATTGAAGATGCGTACATACGCCCTTCCTTCAAATTAACAGGAAAATAGACCTTTCAAGCCTTCGGCGGAAAGGAGGATCCCTAAATAGACGTCTGAGAAATTTGTAGGAGTCACACTTGAGGAAAAATCACCACGGAAAACACTATCGAAAACATCATTCAGAGGCAGCGAGAATTAAATTCGCCTTATTGGGTATCTTATTTAAGAGATCTCAGCCAAACAAAAACACACAGAACTCCAAACTTATCTAAACATAATCCGATCGATGCTCACTTACGCATCACCCACCGGCATTAAATGTACAAATCCTATCTTCAGAGGCAGCATAGGTTCGAAAGTAAAACCATCGAATGCATTCTAACTGTCCCATATCACAGTAGTACTTCTGAAACATACAAGTAACATAAAGTTATACCTCTCTCCATAACCTTAAGCAACTTGACAAAACGATTCAACTCAAAACTAAAGCGAATTCGAAATAGCTTATTTTCCGCAATCTGGGATTATGAACTAAAAGCAACAATAAATAAATATCGACGTCTCTAAATGAATAAAAATATCCTTAAGCCGAGCCAGATGCTACTCCTTCCTGGTGATCTTCAATAAAAGAAATTGAAATAAAAGTACTTAATAGAAAGGCGTGCATAAGACCCTGAGTAAGGAGCCATGAACAAAAGCTGTCTGTCAGGAAGTGAACTCTATTCGGATCGGAAAATATATAAAAAATTATATAAGGTATAATAATACATAAGCGGTGCATTAGCGTATTTACATAAGTTAGACCATTTGAAATATAAGTATCTATTAGAAATACGTATTGAGAATACATTATTAGTATACATCAATTCCTTAGAATATTAGCATTATTTTATGACTCTAATCGATGAAAGGGCTTTAAACCTTTCCTGTTTGGTTAATACGATTTAACTAAAATAATCAGAAAAAGGAAGATCAAAGAGCAAAGGCCACAGAGGTAGACAAAATGAATGATTGGCTCAATTTCCGTCCCCAGGGAAGAAATCATTCAGAGGTAATATTCGAAACTTATATTTTCTTATTCATTTTATTTTTTCCCCTTGTTAAATAAGCGTTCAGGATTTTGTTTGAGACGTATAGTAAAAGCGTGCAAAGTAGTTATTCGCGACAAAATACGACCATAATAACTGAGAATATTCCGTAAATAATCAGTTGAGGTAGAAAGTGAATTCAGCCATTGTATGGAATAATATATTATTGTAAATGAGTGAAAGTAACGTTAAATTATTTTTAAAATTAATCTTGAGGTTTTTAGCAGAGAAACATGCGTTTCCAGACTGTTTCCATCAGCCTCGGTGTGACAGATAATCATTTGGAAACATTTTTCTGAAATGAAGAAATCGTCGCGTCGCAAAGCGTGTTAACATGGCGTGAGTCGTTTTTCATTCTAATCAATCTTGCTTTTTCCACTTGTTGATACTAAGTCACGTTTCCATGTCAAGTTGTTATTTATTATAAAAGCGTGTAGGCGGAAAACGCGAAGAATAATTTATTTCCCTATGCACGAAACCTTGGTTATTTCTGATAAACTAATATCGTGAATGTAGTATTGCGTGCATTTGAAGATTAGAGATGGCAATTTTCATATCGAGGAAACATAGCCTTCTGTAAAATACAGGTATATTAAATTAGGGAAAATTTCACACGTAAATCATTCCATGGATTGTGACCCGACATTGTTTAAATTACTCAACGGATGGTAAGAAAATATTTTAATGCTAAAATTGCAAGGTACTCTAGATAAACCAATTAAATTTCAATTTCTCTCAAACCAAATCACCGTTTGCCCACGCTGTTGTAGAATCACCATTTTGCACTATGCAACCGTTTCTCCTCGTAGGGGGTAAACGAACAACTATGAAGTCACGAACTAAAAAATATTAGACTAGGCTATTTATCTGATTTCAAAGTCGAAGTCGATGTCGAAGCACTTTCAACAACACTATTTCTAACTGGTCGGGGATACTCTTTCCTAAGCTTCACTTAGGCTTTTTTCCGCCGCTAAATTTTTCCTTTTCCCTTTCATTTTATATTGCGTTTTATTATTATTTCACCATAAAATCCATTTTAAGTTGAATATAGGCTAAATAGCAGAGTATTCTTTAAGTCTCAATTTCGCTCAGACTATAGACGTTTTTTTATTTATTTAACCGAATAAAAATCTTTTTCAATAAAGCGGTCAGGATAAATGAGCCAGTATATTAGATTATGATAATTACTAAGACGTTGAAAATAATTGGATAGATCACTTTTTGTATCTTGTATCTCATTTAGTAATAGTGAGAGTTGACGCCACTTCTTAAATTTTAACACACTTTTATTTATTTCTTTAATTTCCTGCTGATCTCCTGCCATATACCTATTTCCCATCTTGAAAATAGTAAATATTTTTAATTATTTTGAGATCTGAGGCCATTTAAAACATATGGGCCTCACCGGATATCGAACCCGAGAGCGGTTTCACAAAAGGCGAACGCGCTATCCCATTTTTCTCTGTGAGAACTCCTCTTGAAAATCTTTTCCTCATCCCCTTCTTTTTCGAGAAGTGAAATCAAATAATGTTCAATAAAATGCATTGTTATCTTATAGCATTCTCAGCTCTTTGTCGCGAGTGATGTTTTCACCCAGGCTTAGATACTCTTCTTTGGATTACTTTGAATTATGCCTTTATTTTCATACTGAAGAATTCCGCTTATCTTTGAATTATAAGCTAGCGGAAGACTTCCAAATTTTTGGTACTCTCAAGTGTGTATGCTCGTCGGTGAGCGTTTTTATAGTTCCACTTGATTCGGTATCGTTGGAAATTTACTCAAAGATAAAGAAAATGAGATCATTAAATGGTTTGGAATAGTCTTTCTTTGAATCGTTCATGGCATTTGTCATTTCCGACTTTAATATTTAAGAAATGTTTTATTTCTTTTTGTACTTTTTTTCACTGCATTACTGTAAGAACATTCATCATATTCCAAATTAAGCCATAATAGCCATCAGTCAAGATTAAAAAGCAATGATTAAAAGGGAAGGAGAAAAGTTTGACATTTAAATTCAACAGCTGTTCATCCTGATTTATCTCTGTGGCATGGATATTTTCATGAGTCGGTTCTCTACGATTATCTATAATACTTTCCCGTTATGTTACATGTGTGGGTCTACACTGTCATCAATCAGCCGAAAATTTTTTTCTTCGCTTTATCTACTTTAACAGGGTGAATTTCAGATCCAACATCACTCTTTGAGCGGTACATCATTGTTGAAAATCACAAAATACGACCCTCATCCGAGTTTCATATAATCAATCAAACGTGCGTCCAAGTACGTTACGATAAACATGCGACGAATTCGTTGAGTGAAATATTGCTTTCGGTTAATGGGGTACCTCGGAAATGATGGTGTCATCCCGGACAAAAACTTTGTTAATTGCGATTTGTCGCTTCCCAATCCTTTTTAGACAAATGAATCGCTTCACGACTCAAGCGATCGTCGTGTAAACATTTATGGCTCAAAAGCCATAAAAAAGAGAGATGGTGTTGAGCCATTCGGCTTAAAGCTATTAAAAGATAGATTCAGTCGCGATAAAATTCCTCATAAAAATAATTCGCTCCCTGTCTTACATCAGGCAGCCATCAATAGCAAACCGATATATATTTACACCTTAATATTTTTCGAATCCATTGAATCGTGTTTGAATTAAAGCGAAATGAATATTCTCTTCAACGCGTCATCCATTTCTGTTTCGCCCGATCAACCGACCCGTAAGAGACATTAAGCACAGTGGAGAGCATTAAAAGTTTCCCCAAATTGGAATTCCGACCTAGTTCTTCCTCTATCACCAAGGTGAAGGCCTCGTCGCTTGGAAATCTAATTACGAGACAAACCGGTCAACATTTCTGATCCGCACGATCAAGATGCACTCAGAAAATTACTACCGAGTGTTTTTACTCTTTTCGCATTATCCGGGTTTGCAGGAGCCGCGGGTCATTGCGGCCGTAGTTGGGTCAAGGTCATTCATTTCCACCAATCCCTCTTTTTGGGACACGTGCTTGCAACTGTGCCAAAATTCCCTGATTACCCTCGAAGGAAGGCGTTGAATAAGAAAAGGTTGAGCAGAAATGCAAACTTTCAAGTGGATGTATCCTCGGCTAATACGAAGACATTAGCGCGATTTATCATCACAGTCAATGATTTGCGGTCGGGAGAAGTTTTATCGGGACGTAAAGCATTTTCCTTACGTGCACTATCCTCCATTGTACGTACTGTATGCAGAAAGAGAGATAAAACCACAATATTACCGAATGGAATGTTTTCGGATTCAAAGTTTATCACGATCCATTAAAATGATTCATTTCATTTTATCTCTAATGGCCTAAGAGAAATATGGTTTCAGAAATTCCTTCCATTAATTACCACAAACGCACAAAGCTCTACCTTATATAATTAAAAAAATTAAAGCCCGCGCCAGAGGCTGATTTTATTGCAAAGTTACCTACTGGAACTAAAACGGAAAAAAGGGATTTTATATTTATGCTGTGAAACATCTACAATATAGTATTGAATTTTCTGTGACTTACGACAGTTATTTTTTGATGTTACGACGGTATGTTTCATTATATCGACTGCATCAGGAAAAGAATAAGGTTAATGTATATATTTTAATCGGAGATCTCTTTAGGTCATATAAAGTTGCCGGAAAACCCTCATTGTCTTTTGCCAAAAATATATGACGGTACTGTCGCTCATTCAACCTTGCGAAGACTTTACATTATTTGATAATCGTACATTACTATTACTACATTTGCTACACTATAGTTTGATTTTTACTTTAGCTTGAAATTATACTAGACGTGGTAAATCTTGAATATTTTTAATGCCCACAAAATACAATCTACTACATTTTGCATTAATATTACTTACTCAAACACGAAAATGTAATTGTTCAGCGCTGTGTGCAAAGCTCTTTACCGATACAGTTTTAATACTCATTGAAATTGATTATTTACAAAATAGCATATTTTTCCACATAAATAATGATTAATCTACGATTGATAAAACATTTGAGTTAGTATTATTTCAAGTTAGTTATTTCTTATTATTAAATTAATACCAAACAATATTTTTCCAAACAACGCTTGAATGCATGTGAGTATCCGAAATAATATGGTTCAGAAATGTTTGGAAACAAATTGGCATGGTCAGAATGATTTTCGATATTTTGAAGTAAATAAAGAAATTTCACTCTTAGAATTACTTTCCCCCTACGTTGATTAATCCTACGGTTATGGAACTTCCTAGTTATCTGAAATTTTTGAAGCTAAAATAACAGAAAATGGATTAACAGCCTCCTGAATCATTTTATAAACGATCAACATGGCATAGACAGAATTCGTAGAAAGCTGAACTTCATTTATAAACTACTTGTTTGTGGTGTGATTGGCCTGAATCTTAAGATCCCATCTCCATCATATCTTTTCGTATAAAATGAAAGCAGACGCAATATCTAGTGAGGGAGATTGCTATCGGTAAGCATATTAATATTAAGGATTGATGTAATTTTCAGATTCACGATAATTTACGAACATGAATTTACAACTCATAATTCGGCCTTCACCGCATTGGACGTCACCGTGACCGGGATACATACAAATATTTGGATCAGAAGGAAAGAGCAGTTGGGGAATACACGGGCGCACTCTAGATTTTGAAGGGTACTTCTTACTCTCAAGATACGAGTTGGAAGGAGATGTGGGAAGATAAAACGCTATCCGGAAGCGGAAATAAAAAAAGTGATATTTGTCGGAGGGAATTGACGAAAAAGAGGAGATGGGATGTGGGGAAGGACGAAAGAAAGGAGATATCTCCATACTCTAGGAATTTCTCGTGCATTATTGATGTGCACGACACATGGGAGTGCTTTAAGTGACTGCCTGTAAGCTTTGCATTACCATGGTAACGGACGAAATCGATCGTTTGGAGGAAATAGTGCAGAGGTTTTTAGGGGAGAAAAGATGGTTCGTTGATCTAGAAATGGAGGATGACGGAGATGTCTGTCGATTCTTAATCGTCATCGTTTCAGTCTTTTGAAGTGTAGTCAGCTTTGTATTTGGCTTTAACACACCTAAATAGGTACACTCTCATTATCAGAGGTACAATTGTTGAGAATATTTTTCACAACATGTACGCCTAATATTCGAGGACACTGGATGAAAGCTGTGCTTATCAATTATTAACCTGCAGTTTTATTTCATCCGCTAGAGAAGAATTAAGAAGTAAGAGTTTTGGAAGATATTATGTGATACGTATATTTCAGCATGTATTAAAAATGCATAGGAAAATTTAAATGATTAAAAATTGAAATTGACACCTATTTGCTGAGAGTTCTTGTTAAATCAACAAAAATGCGATAATTTGGTTATTTCGTTAAAAACAAAAACTAATTATTTTATATTTATTTAAGTAAGGAATGCTCATTGGTTATTTTTGTTTTTAACTTTATGATTATTAGACCTTGAAAATTCAAGATGATATTTGTAATTTTATCATTGATATTTAATTAATCGTGATGCTGAAGGAGAATTGCCGGTTCTCTTTTGGATTTTACTAAGTTTTGCACTTAAAAACTAAGAAACTAAAAATTAAGTCATTTAGATTATAAGTGAGGATGTATAATCTTCAGTTATGCTTTTATCATAATGATAGTTTTTCTATACTCCATTACACTTACTCCAATTATATATTTATATCAATTTTAATTCTTAGGGAAAGGACTGTGACTCGAGTACTACAGTATTCATACTTAAAGATTTATTCCTGCTACATAGGTATAAAACTCTTTTAAAATGAGGTATCATGCTTATCATAAAAATATTATCATAAATCTATGAGACAGAGAGAACAATCAGTGGCGCAAAATACTGTATCAAACGTTACTGGGGTCCAAGATAGCCAGTTGAACTTCGGTGAAAGCGGTCCCTTGTTCGACTCCCGATGTGTGTCTACACGTGCGAAATGATCTTAGCTGTCGAATCACTTTTTAAAATAGTATAACTAGGAATGCATTCTGTATCAATTAGATTTGTTAACTTTTAATTTTTGAACATCTCACCAAGAATCTGAATCACGTCACATACTTTTGTTCTTCAAGTTATGGTCACAATTCATTCTGTTGAAGAAATAATAAACAACAAAACAAATGGATTCATCTTTTGTTTCTTTCTATTATTTCCTATAAAATATATCTGCTGAGAAATTAGAGTGATATTGAAAAAAATATATCAAAGAACAAATTCTGTCATGAATAAGATAAATCAAGCTCCAAGAGCAAACTTCTAGGATAGTTAAGAATTTTTCTCCCTCTCAATATTTGAATGTGTTGGAGGGAAGTCAGAGAGATACTTGTTTCGAAGGCTAAGGAGAGGCTATAATAGAGAAAAGTAAGATGATCGCAGAAGTGGGAGTTGTGGAGAAGGAAAGGAACAGAACATAAAACTTTTGGAAATTGAGTTAAGCAAGTGGGAGACGGTCTCTCAAAGAGGAAGAATTTTGGAGTCGTAAAACAAAAATAGATGAAATTTTGGCAGATGAGTAGAAATAAAACAATCAGTGTAGAGGGAAATTGAGTTTCTCCCAACTTATGCGATGCAAAACTACATGGTTAACTCTAAAATTAATTTTCTGATCGAATTTTTGTCAATCGAAGATCAACCGGCTAAAATTGCGCTGATTTCTAAGAATTTTTATATAATTGCACTTGACCTTTAACATTGTTCTGATGCATTATGGTTAAACACAGACAGGGATAACCCACAAATCCAAATAATGCGTTTATGTAGAATAAAAATCATAAAGGGTGAAGAATGTTACTTATATTGTAAAACTGAACGACGAAGATGAAAAACTATTGTAGAGTTGATAACGTACGGATAGCCAACCATTTAACTTTATATTAGTCTATAAAGATAAAATTGATTATTAAATTACTCCTAAATGGTGCTTGCACCGCTCGCCGATACGTATGTATATTGAATGAGATAAAATACTACTAAGCGATTACATAAGTAACGGATCAAATCTTAAGAGCATCCTGTTACTCGTTTACTGGCCTTCTATATTATACAGCTGTAGAAGTTGAAAAGGCTATAGGCTAGAGCAAACAAACTGCTTTCTCGTCATTGGGTTCACAGTACCTTAGTGACATAGTCACGGTGCTAAAATACATGCGAATAAACAGAATTACGAAGTTGAAAAAATACCACAGCATTTATAATTGAAAATCTAATAAACTGATAGCGACGTACAAGATAATTTGCTCTAATAAGGACTGATAAGATAATGCCAATGATTGAAGATATGATATAAAATTTTGCATTTATTTTGCCTATAACTTTTTAGAAAAATATCAAAACTCTATCCTTGGAATAATTGAGTGCTTTCATCTCAAAGCATATGACTTAGAAATCTCAATTTCAAAAGTTTTAAAATATTTAAATTAAATTCCAATTTACCAAATTCTTAAACAGTTTTATCAATAATCACCATCAACAGTAAAACTGGTTTGTTGTAGCATTTTACATGTACCCTGAAAATTACTTTGAAAAGAGTAGTTCTATATAGGCGGAATGCTAAAATGATAGATTCAGGATATGAGTTTCCTTTACGAAAATCTGATGTTTTTATTATTCTATTCTTTAAGTACTTGCATAAAGTTACTATATCTTCATTGTATTTCTTAAACAACGTCTACTTCGATCGAGCGAACTCTATGTGTAAATTTGAAGGGAGAAGGGCTTGCTAATGGAAGTCGGAGGCAATAAGTTTTATTAAAGTACTGACAGGTTTGTTGTCAGGACGCGTTTGCATTATTCCTTGTCATAGAATGAATATTGAGAGGTGATAAAGGTAAAGAGAAGAGGGTGTTTGCACGTTCGTGCAAGGGATAGAGGACTTGATTGGGTCGGAAGAACCGTGGGGACGCCTACGCTGAAAGATGTCGAAGGAGTGACGGATTAAGCGAACGGAGGAAATTCCAAAGAGGAGAAGGGTTGCGCTGAACGAGAATTATGTTGGAAAACCAGATGTTTATCTTGTTCGGGTTCCCTTCGATCTTTTTTTAGGGTTCGAGGGGATTTGAAATTAAATTATACGATAGTGGCGGAACCGTTCGCTGTAGATAATTTTCTATTCCCTCAGATATTCATTTTATCCTTTTCACTGTGCATCTTTACGTGATACGTTTCCTGTTTAATTTTGTTAGCTTAAAGGGAAACCACTACAGTATTAATTCACTCCTTTCTTAAATAATGGGGTAGATGTGATAACATAGTAGTAATGATAGTAGTATTAGGTCCATGTTTGCAAACTAACCTCGGCTATCCTTTCACAGTATTTCGCACATACGAACCCCCACTGAGAATCGAGCCCAGGACTGCTTTCACAAAAGCCGAACACGATACTCACTAGGCTATCTGGGAGCCAAGTGACAGGTTAACGAATTTCAGTTTGTCGTTCGATATTCGTACCACTAGATTGCTGTAACGCACCTGCAGTAAAAAATTACCAATTCAATTTTTTTAGAGTACTTGGCTGTTTAATGATAAATTTCATAATAGTAAATTAATTTTTGACATTTAATTTATATTTGATGGATTTCTCAGGAATGGAATTTAAACAATTTATTATGGACAATCTAATTCCGCGGCTAAAATAATTTAGGATAGATTATCAGTAGAATTTAATTTTTCATTTTCTGTCGAATTCCAGATACCGACTTATTTAATAATTTAAAAGTTACGTAATATATTTGGTTGTTAATAAGTAATGTTTTAATTGAGGTCGTATCTGTGTTTGTATCTGATTTAAATGAATTTGGACAAATAAACTGGTTTCAACACATGAGCATAACTTTTATAACTGGTAAGCGTCTCGGAAAGAAGGTTATTTCGGTGATTATTTTTTATCTTTTCTATCCATTTAAGAAGATTTGGATAAAGACTACTGTAACAAAATTAAAGAGATAATAGATTACTTTATCGAAATATATTTTCAACTTCCTTAAAGTTAAATATCAGATAGGTTGTACTATTGATGGGTAGAAAATTGAATGATAAAACAAAGTAATAAAAGCTGAAAGATGAGGTAACCATAAATTACGTGATAAATCTTGATCCAAAGCTTCCAGTTCTATAAATTTATGTATTAAATTCTCATCTCTTTTTCAATTCTCTTATGTCAGATGTTAAGCAGTATACAAACATAAGCTTCCATCGATGAGTAGTGTGTTAATATATATGCCGACCGTCTAAAATAAAGAGAGTGAGATGAAAACTCTGTTGGTAAATTGTTGAGCATTAATGATATGCCTGGATATTCAAATGGTTAATATTTTAGTATAATAAATCAGAAAAAGTAGTAAATCGAGGGATAAAATCCGGATTTCTTGGCGAATGGTTGAGATGAGCGGGATGTACATACACAGAATTCCTAAAACAATAAAATAATAACGATAATATCGATGTCTAACTCAGGTAAGAGTAAAAGATTGAAGACTAAACTTTGCGTTATTCCACATATAATAAGCACAGCTTCAACGATTTCCAAGTGTTCACGTAATATGGAAAGACCACTTCGAAACCAATAATTTCATTTAATTTGTGGAATAAAGACAGTTGTGTTTTCAAATGTTGTTTTTTTAAGATGAAATTCTACGAATTCAAGGCTGATTGGATTGATTTTATTATCATTTGGTATTTATCATCTTTGATCAATGGTGATCTTTAGAGGTAGAATAATACGGAGAAAAGAACGGAATATACCGAATCGACACCTAATTCTGATCTACTGCATTGAGTCTCATCTGAAGATATAGGTCATTTCATCATAGCCTAATCGATAGTATTCCTAAATAAGAGACGTTGCCAGATGTGTACGAAATATTTGATTTATGTGCAGAGTTGTCTTTTCCCACATAGCCTCTCGAAATCCTTTAATCATAACATGCACGAGCGAAAATAATGAAATATACACGGAGGTCTACTCAAGCCTTAGGCAGGTATAGATAAGCGCCTAATCTCTCCCTAGACACACAGATGGAGGGAACCCGAAAAACAGCTCAGAGCGGTAATTATTGGCCAACGTAACGACGTGGAAGATTAAACATGACGAAGAGAAGTGGATGGAGAAGAAAGAAAGGATTGAGAGGAGTAAACGAAAGAGAGACCCGTTGTTTGTCTGCACGAGGAAAATGAGAAGGCGGGTTGCAGACAGAAGATGTTTGACCCGAGCACCAGGGGTGCGACAAACGGGAGCCAATGTACCTCCAGATGCTTTCCTCCTTACAAGGCCAAACGAATATCTCATTCCTTTTCGTTCTTACCCCACCTCTGCTTCCTTATTTTGCAGAACAAGAGTTTAGCTCCCTCCCTCTCGACCCTTTGCAACTCCGCTCCGAAATCAGCCGAAACAATATTCCAAACCTGGTGTGCGTATCCCATTCGTTGACTTAACGCGTTTCGGTCCCTTCAAATTATTCAGGATCGTTACTCCCCCACGCAATCCCTTTTGCTTCTCTCTCTCGATCCCCCTTTCAATGATCGATGAATCATTGTTTATGTCATTACGGAGGGAAGCTTAGGCTCTGAATAAAATAGTTGGGTGCCTATCACAATAGATCGCAATGCATTTACTACGCATTCGATCTGTTTGGTTAAACGTGTGATTAGGTTTGATGGAACTAAGTTGTAGTTTACTTTGATTTTGTTTTAACGCTCCAACCAGAAGGAGATCAGAAAATGATGAGCGAGTTTCGAGAGAAGTAATTTCCGCCGCGTTTCAAGATGAAAGCGTAGGAAATTAGAACTGAGGTTTAAAAACGTAACGGTGAAGTCTATAGTCTGGAAAGCTTCTCCATACTGGAATTTCGATCCCATCTTGGCGTAGGAGCAATTATCGGAGAAATGCTCACAGATCCCGAAGTGTAATACATTTAATGCGAAATACAGTACTCGGCAAAGACAAAACTGAACAGTTGAGTGGATTGCTAATTAAGGGCTAATCAACTATTTGTTACCATAAACTCACCATAATACTTACCAAGATATTACACTCAAATATTTCTGAAACATATCTATCTTAATCAGGCGTCTTGACTTCGAGAACAAAATAAATTTCATACTTTAATAATATTTCGAAAATATAACATTTAAATATTCTAATATCAAGGTTGAGCAACTATGAGCTTCTGACACTCGCATGTATGGATAAATGGAGGATTAAGTAAGAATGTTGCATGTAATGTCCTGAGGAGACTTAAAATAGGTATAAAGGCATTTTTATTTCTCTTAAGATTTCAACTTTAAGTGCTTTCTCTTAGGTAATGGAATGGAGAAAGTAAATAGACATCGCTTTGATCCTTTAATTGCGATACGCCTTTAATGAAAATGCTTAATCGCATGTCATTTGGAGATTAAAGGATTATTAATGAATTTACTTCTCTCGGATTATTTGCGTCACGGGAACCACAAGTTGTTAGGCACGAAAGCAGGCGGAAACAGAAACCCTTTCTGAAATTTATTCACGCATTCATTTTATCGTTGGTAAAATCAGATCGGTGAATTCAACGGATTCAAATTTCTTAACGTATGATGTAAATACAGTCTCAGACGCAACTAATTGGAATTCTTTTCTTAAAATAAGAATCTGTAGTAAATCCCGTATAAACTTTAGAACAATCGGTTTCATGTATGGAGTGTACCTGATGATGTCAAATAGCGATGGATACCGGTTGTGGAGTAAAGTTCATTTAGGATAGACTACAGTATTTTATTTCATATAATAATGCCTTTATTTTTGAGAACTTCGCAGCCGAAAGCTTTGTTTATTATTAACAAAATATGGATGTATATAAGTTAAGTAATCAATCTATTATTGCCAAAATTCCTATGAATTCATGAGTATATAAAAATCCTCCCCTTGTTTACAATTCATTGATCACAAAACAATATAGGTGGGAACGTTGTGGTTGCAAAAAGACGAGACAAAATTAACAATGTGTATCCATGAGAAATGATCGAATTGAATTGAATGGGAAAATATTAATAAGAAAATGGCATTTTTATTAATTCAGCTGAGTATTAAGTTCGTGTTCTGAAAATTCTTTAAACACGGACATTACATTTAATGTAGTATTATTTTAGGAATCGCTACATTTAGGGTTGTTGATATTTGCATATTTTTATTTCAAAAATTGTAATATTGTTGAAAATTTGTAATATGATATAAAACGGGAAAGCTCAGCAAAAAATGTAAAAACATTGTACAGTATGATATAGTTACATAGTAAAAAAAATAATGAAATTATTCGAAAAGAGGTGAAAATTTAAACACAGTATAACATTATAAGCCTTAAAATAAAAATGGTTACATAGGCGTACACCATAGGACAAATATTATGATCAGTAAGTGTGAATTAAGATTATGAAATAACTGATAATAATGATTTCAATCAGTTGAATTCATTAAATAGTTGAAACTCGTTACATAAATATTCGTTGTGTAGTTAGTTATGTCTTTCTTTGTCAATGAGAGATGTCTGCAAGTAAAGGAAGAAGAAAAGCATTAGATGAGATATAGTAATAACGATTTAGAATATAGAGAGGTAGGGGAAGTACAGCAGGGTGAATCTAATAACGGATGATGAAAATAAGGATATTTGAGGGATACTGCATAATGTCCATACTTTGTACCGTATTTTAAAGGAATAAGTATCATTTTAAATTTTCGATCCTTACTTAATTTCGTTTTTCGGATTAATATTTACTATCAAATTTTTAATTTATTGATGTGGAATATTTAAGCGCTTTATAAACAGAAAATTCGAAGAAATGGAATCTTCATAAGTGGAGAATATAAAGTATAAACACGGAAAAACAATAAGTATTAATCGCATTGTTTGACTGAGAAATAAAGAATTCTACCATTTCCGTGTTTAACTATATTCTATTCGTTGATCCCGACTAACATACTCCGTAATACTCTTTCTGTTATCTTTCGCGTTTAACAAAGCATACGCGTGAAAAAGTGAAAATCTCGTTCCCTTCCATAGCTATAGGAGAATATTTTAGCTTATTTTTCACTCTACTATTCCTCGGAATGTTTCAGTTTCACTCTTGTTCCCTCGTCAAGTCACCACTTATCCTTTCCTGATCCTCCCTCTATTTCGCTTATGTATCTGGAATCTTTTAGTTTTTCCCATTTTGTCCTCTCTTGTTTATTTCCCTTCCAAACTTCGAACGCCCACCTTTTGTCGAGAGTCCTTCTTCTTCCTTTGAATCTCTCTTTACCATGTCGCGTTTTAGCGACTCTTGTCACGTCCCTTGTCCACGTTCTGTCCGGACGGCAGAGGAAAAAGAAGTGCGCTCGAGAAAGAGGAAGAGAGGGACGAGAGATTGTTTGATCGAATGGCTCCTTCGAGGGAATCGGAAGGATGAATTTCTTTTCGTCCGGAGAAGGAATACATCCGATGGAAGCATATTCGTCAAATCGGTGGAGAGGTAGGATATTTCCACTTTCCCTCGCATTAGGGTTCATTTCCTCTCTTGTGCGGGAATAAGAGAATGCCATCGAAAGTTCAAAGAATAGCTTATACATCTTTCAGTGAGGTGATATTTTATTGACAGGGTAATAGTTCCATTTCCAATGAAGGAAAGTAAAGGCAGCTTTTGATCTCTACACAGATGGATAGAATAGAAATGTATAGAACTATATTTCTATGAAATGGCAATACTCACCACGGTTTTCTTTTGGGTTTGTGTAGAAACATTTATAAATAGAAAGTCAAAAAAAGAAGTGGAAAATAACAGATTAATTTTTTTGCTTCAATTTCATAATATTGACTATCTATCTATAATGTCGAATCAATAAATCTAATTCTATACAAATTAAGGTATTGTATAATTCCATTGTACATATGAGTGTTCTACCTTTCAGTAGGTTCGTCTGCCTCCATATTTTCCATTTAATGCCCTCTCCATTTCCTCCTTAACTAACTCTTCCCTCTCTTTTAAATCATCTAAAATTTTTTGTCTTTGTCTTCCCCTCTGATAGTTCCATTAGGAACTCCAAAGCGTACAATTACAATCTAAAAATATCATCCGTTTTTATTTTAAAAAGTTGGGGATTGTAACGATGCTTTCGATTCACATTTACAATATGTTTGGCTATATAAAATTGTTATCTAGAGTACTACTTTTTGGCATCTACTATACTCATTATATCGCTTATATTGAGACTCTCAATTGCATGATTGAAAAGAAATAGGTAAATTAAGTAGATCTTTTAGTCTAATAGGTCATTATAACTCTATTCCTCTGAATGATATCCCTTTCCGTAAATTCTATATATTTAGTCATTCTACTAGTACTCCGAAGGATCATTCTTTCGCCTTAAAGTAATTTGTTCACTTATTTTCAATTTTAAAATTTAATTCTATTTTTATATAGTATAACTATTACAAAAAATTCGCAAGGAGAATCTACGAGGTTAATAGATGAAAAGAATCACTCAATTTTTTTTTTACTTTTCTGTAGATATTAGTGGTGTAGTATATTAAGCAGGCATTTTAAAATAACTAGCTCTATTCTGTAGAACTGAAACCAGAATTGTAACTACAAATTAATTTCCATCTTTTTATGAAATGTTGTGAGAATACTCAGCTATATGTTTAGCGACATAAGACACGTTGAATCCCGAAAATTTAAAATGCATCAAAAGTTCTTAAATACGAGTTTCAACCTTCGTTTTGGTTTGTAAACGTACTTTGCATTACAATATGGGAATGTGATTTAAAAAATTCCCAACGATTAATAAATATTTTACCGATAAATGATTACAAGCCCATCATTTGAAAGGATCCGCGTACTTTGAGAATATATCATATCGATAATTTTTATCATTCATAATATTATTGCATAGTTGGCCTTTCAGAATAAAATCGGAGTGCAAAAGCATGACAAGATTTGCTCTAGAGTAATCAAACGTAGAAAATTCTAGATTTTTGCATATATAGTTTTCGTGGAAAATCATGTTTGTTATATCAGGATCAAGAACTTAAATGCGAACTGTGATATTGAGGGCTGTTAAATATATAACGCTCTGAATCTGATAAGAGCTTGAGGTTGGGTGGTAGCGTGAACTTTGTGTGCCCCTTGTTTCCATCGAATATGGCGGGAAGTTTGGATGTTGTAGGTTCTTGAACAGGAAAGTGAGAAAGCAGAGTGAGAAAATTTAAAAATTAGGGAGATGGAGTGGGGATCATCTGAGGATGGAAGAAAAGGCTGTGTTGAAAAGGGAAACTAGAGGTGAACCACAACCCTCATAGAAAAGAAGACTCGGGCAACTCTAGCATCATTTTACAACTCTCCTCGAAGCACTTTCTATTTTCCTACAATTTATTTATTCACACTTTCCCAACGAATGCTTTTACCATTTGTATTAGTTATCAGTTTGCGACTTTGGTTTTGCTTGAGGTCCGCAAATTTTCCTTTTACATGAAAATTTCCTCATTCTTCCAGATATACAACCTTCATAGGAACTTTACTCTTTATCTCAAACGCATCGCCATTTTTAAAATTGCCTCTTTCCAAGTTGAATTACTCTTTTGTTCAGAATTTCTTTAAAGTAGTTCACACGCACAATGCAAAACTATTATCTTTCATCCGGGATTCGTTGATATTTACTTTTCATTGCTTCTTTTACTTCTCCTACTATTGTTATAAGTATAGTTCATTCAAGGGTAGGTTATATATGAAATTTACGGAATCATCCTCTGTAATTTCTTTGTTCCTGATTTGAGTAATGAATCATTTGATTAAATTAGTTATGTTTCGAATAGTTGGCTTTTTTACCTTGGCTTTTCCAGCAAATCACATCGATTGTGATATTGCTCCGGGAAGAGTGTGAAATATATTCATCAGATGAGATCAGAGAAGGGATGAAAAATCGCAGTAATAGAAAGATAATTAAATACTAATAATAAGGTGTAGGGAAAATGCGCTATAGATTTTCCTAGTAACTACTTAATAATAATTAAATATCAATTTAGTAAAACAACAATTTTAATAAAGGATTAATTAATAAAAATTCATCTTAAATGAAAACAATGTACTTAATGTAAGTAAAATTGTAACGGTACAAAAATTTTTAGCGAGTTATTAATATTTAAGAAGAAAACGAAATATCTTTTCGTCGGTCTTTCTAGAGTAAATACTGCTCATTATCATTGAAAGCTTGGATATTTCTTTGCTTGTGTAAGAATCTAAAGAACTAATTATACTATTTATTATGAAATGAAATGTTTATTTTATTTTACACCCAGATGTTCAAGACAGTTCCACACTGTGTTCTACGCAGTCTTCTTTAGAGAGAACTGATGATGACGTTGGAACTTTTGAGCTTTTTCGTCATATAAATAAACCTGTGAGGAAAAGTAATTAAAAATATTATTTCCTCCACAGGGGTATAAATAAATTCCACAAAGTGAATTAATTGTATATGAACGTATAACTTTATGTTTGAAGATTCTGATATAATGAGAGACATCCATAGGAGTTGAAACATTTTGAAAATATTAATCTTTAGTTATAATGAAATATAGGTTCTATATACATGTACTACATGTACCTTTTCCACTTCCGAATTGTTTTTGGAAATGGTAAAATATCATCTCCTTCATAGATATTTCATTCCACACGGTTCTAAAAGTCGGGACATAAAAGTTCAGCATAGCTCCGTAGTGTTTTTAATACGATGCTAAATAATTATATTGTGAGTTAACTAGAAGGAATTCCTTTATCATAGCTATTGCATGGCCCTTTTATGATGATTAAGCGTCTATATGCAGTAAGATTATATGCTAGATATTTTGAGGCACAGAACAATTCTTCTTCATACTTTGAGCAAATTAAGGAGGAAAGTAACTCTATAATAGCAGAGTTCCTTATTAAAGAATTTCTTTCTTACGGATATTATGAATTTATCGTTTTACCATTTAACATCTGGGGAAACATTTTTCTCTTTCTATTCTTGAGCGACATTTAAACAATGTCCTATAACTTATCTTTTTAAACATTACTAATCTCTAAGGAACAGTTTGATGGATTTGTGAGACGAAAATATTTACAGTCTATTCATTTAAACAATCAAATATAATCAATACTGACTTCATTTTAAGGTTAGCCTTTATCCTTCACTGTCTCCCTAGTTGAGAATCTCATCATTTTTGGATCCTCATAAAGTATAGCGAGTACGTCTAAAAACTTAGCCAGTAAGCACTAACTGAATTGCAATGAATTACAACCAATTATATTATCAGTTTACTTCGATACCCTTTTTTATCGGTGACATTATCGGTTTAAGTGCTTTGTAAAAGGTATATACTAGAGCAATGTTTATTTAATTATGTTCCGTCTTATTTTATCGAGATGATATAACTAAATTTTAAAATCTTTATTAATTTCAATTGTTTTGAAATCGTGAAGAAATTGACGAAGACAATTATACATTCTTACAGCATGATGTTTCAGTAAAATACTCTTGACTAAACGTTTTGTTTTTTACTTACGTAAGTATCATTTGTGTTAGCGCAATTAGACCTGTGCTTTGAAAGCTTACCTAACAACTCCTCTCCGGACTTAATGCTCGTATTTTTCCCATAGTTTGATAAAAAGCCAGAGAAAAATAAATATGTCTACCTAATCCGCCACGGAACGTTTACGAAAGCGAAATGTGACAGATAAGGATTTCCCAGGGCGTAATGAGCGACCCGAATGAAAATTATACAAACATTGTGAAAAATCTTAAAAGGAAAGGCAGATGAGAAATGCGACAAAAACGGTCAAGTATTTATTTTTCTCTTGCCTCTCGCTACACATCCCGTCTGCAAAAAGTGAAACTCTTCACCTCCTATTCTCAGCTTCATGCGATGAAAAAGTGAAAGGAAATCTCCGTGACCGAGAAGAAGGAAAAGAGAGAGAGCGATATAAGCAACAAACATGTTAAACTTCATAGAAGTTTAGCTGTCGATCTCTTCTCACCATCGTCTTGCGAGGAAATTTCCTTCTGAAAATCCCCTTTTGGGCTAATGGTTCCAATGGGGAGTTAGCTATGGAAGCTGACAGGAGAAGAAAGGGTGAAAGTGGTGTAGGCTTAAGGGGACCTTTTCTGCCCTTCGCTTCCGTTTAGCTTCTCGGACCAGCTTGCTTTAGGTGCTTCCGACCGTTCAACGTTTTGAACATTTCTTCGTCGTGCAGCAAAGAGGCTCTCCACTGGCTTTATTCGCTCAAGATCTCTCTTCACCCTTTTTTTGCGGGATTTAAACCTCTGTTTATCCTACGGAAAGAAGCGCTCCCTTTGGAGATTATGCTGCAAGCTGTATTTTTTATAAGCAGTCCACGGAATGGTGTGCTTTTTCTAACTATAAACAGGTTACGGCGTTCCTCCGTATTTAAACATTCTAGTGGGGGTAATTGCTTCAGTTACTCTTACTAAAGAGTGTTATTTTGAGTAATATTGTCATCATTTTGTGAGTGATTCTAAACTTTTGTAAATAAATTTAAAAGATTAGAAGCTTTTTATATTCTGCTAGCATTTGTTTGACCCTGGAAGGTAAAGAAAAGCTCAAGGACCGGGGATCCCTTACTTTCCCTTGTTTGGCGACCAAAAATGTGTCTTATCGGAGGTCCTCTAATGGAGAAGGGAATGTATACCATCTAAGCCGAACCCTTAGGGTCCTAACTAAGTATTCTCAAAAATGGGCCCCATTGGTAGTGAGTCCCAGTACTCTAGAACGCATAGGGCGTAATCTGAAATCATTAAGTGCCCCAAGTTTATCGTGGAGCATTATTACATACAAAATATTATAATTTATAATTTCTATGAATTTTAATTTTTTTAAATATACCTGAAATGATTGGTTTAATGCTGGAAAGTTTAAGTTTAACAAAGTTTGACAAAGAAAAAAATGAGTATGTGCTATTTATCACGTTCAATGGAAAAGTGGAATGTTTAATTCAAATATAAAATGTAAGGATATACCTTAAACCACGGATTTTGCGTCATACAAATTCTAATTTAAATCTATTTGTGGATTGAAAAGCTCTTTAAATATTGCGCACATTCTACAATTATCAGATGACCTTAGCCGTCGAAGGACCTTTAAAATGAATATTATTTCTATAATTTATGAAATAGTTTAGTCCAGTATTAGTCCATTTAGTATTTAATATTATTTATTCCATATTTACTGTTTGTTCATTTTTAACATTTTGGCAATCATTGGTAAGACTTCTCTTTAAGATGCAGAATTTCGTTTCTCTTAGACATGGACTTAGAACCCAATACTCGCTTTACCAGGTGCTATCTAACCCTGTATAAAGGTCAGATATAATATTTTACCCTAAATTCCTTCCAAGCTTTAACTTCGACTTCCTAAGCAAACGTTCTCTTGCCTTCCGCATGTCCCCGCCGCATTGAAATCTCATTCTGAAATTGAGTTTCCTTCCTCTCTGGAAGTTCTTAGGCTAATTGGCCTATAGCCTTCGTTACGCATTTCTCATCCTCCCTTCTATCTTGCACACATAGCTTCTCCTGAAACAACTCCTCATATTTGCCTCGCGGTTATCCTCTGCCCATAGTGGAATACCTAATTTGACGATTCTATGGCATTCTAACGTATGATATTCTTGGCATTATAATTATTACTGCTCCGGTTATAAATACTTTTTATTAAATAATAATATAAAAGTCTTGTGAAAGCGGAATTTTCAATCAATTTAAGTTAGTAATGGCTTAATTTAAGTATAATAAGGAAATAATTAATTTAATTTCTTTCACAATGCTTTCAATTTATTTTCATCGCTATATTGGTGGTTTTAGGATTTCTGGGATGATTCTTGCATTAAATATTAAATTTTTTTTTGTATTTCTTCCCTCAAAAATTCTAATATGAAATCTTTAAATGCATTTCAGCATTGGACCCCGTGATCATGAAAGCATAGCTTTCGAAATGCGCATAGGGATTTCTGAATAACTGGTGGCCGCCTGGGGGATTATCTTTTTCCGAGAAATTGCCCTCGACGGTTGCCGCTGTCGGCACTTGGAGAACCTTTGTCTGTTAGTCATTGAACGCCGAGTTCCTTTTTTCTTTCTTTCAATTAAACTTATGTTATAGAATTAAGTGGAAAGTGATAAAATAATATTCATCATTTTGAGGAATCAACAGGGATATCTTTAACTTTTAAATTTAGGTGATCAATTTTCTGCTTCCGTTAAGAAACAGATGGCTTGTGGTTAGTAAAAAAAATATCATAAAAACTAAGAAAAAACTAATTTCTGAATGGTTTGACAAAACTGTAGGATTTCTTTAGTAGAAATAAAATGCTTTGTTTGTTACATTATGGGACGTTCGCGTCCCTTTTATTTGCTCCATCAAATTAATTAAATGATAATCAAGATGTTAAAAACTCTCTTTTAAAATATTTACTTTGCACTGCTTTGATTTCATCATTTTATCGTATGATATAAGCTACCAATACGTATGATATAAGCTACCAATATTTAACATGTAGCGACAATATACTAAAAACTTCTGGGAAGAGTAGGAATTTAAAGCCTCATGTAGAAGTTGGTCAATCTGTCAACCATTACATTTATACCGTTACTCATTTTTGATTATTATCTGCAGTGCCTTTTTCATCCAGATATATTGCAAGTTAAACAGTACATAGTCCTTATTTAATACAAATGACATCGAAAAACGTTTAATTTGTAATAATGATTGATTATTATTTTCTGTTGTAATAATTGATTGCTACAAAATTTCAAAACGCAAAGTTTTCCAAGCTCACCTATGTTATTCATTAAGAGATTGCGAAACTTTAAGGAACCGATGATCTAATTATTTAAGACTGAGTCAACTCTACTTCTTCTTCTGCCTCAGCTCTATCGGAGTTTCAAGCCGAGAGCATTTTCTTTTGGGAACATCCGGGAAATATCTTTCATCTTCTCCGTTGGTTTTAATGGGAAGAACATTTCGATGGAGCTAATCTGATCTCAGCGAAGGCCTAATCACTACGTAATCCTTCCAGAGGTTTCTATAAGAGGTTTTCTCTAACTATTCTTTTATTACGAATTCCCTTCTTTGAGTTCTTTTTTGCTTTATCTCATTGTACTTCCGTTTCTGTCTTCTACTCTTTACTTTCCAATTATTGTACCATAATCCATTTTATATTCCCTTTATAGCATCTTTTCTGGCCAATGTGTTTTCTAAAAATCTTTTTCTCTTGACACATTAAGGTAAAAAGTTACTATTTTTATCACCCTACTTATAGCAAGTCTATTTTTTGATCAATGACAAATTTAGTCAGAATTTACCGCCTTTTCTATCTTTCAACATATCGTCCTTCATCTTTGTAAACACGAGGAGTATAGTTTATTCATAATGAATTGTTATTCTTACCATCTGTATTCCTTCTTAAAGTGAAACTTTCCCGGGGAAAAGTACTTTCTATGGCGACACATACATATCTCGATTTTATAGTTAGGATGGTATTTCCATCTTCATGTTATTCTTCGTGTTTACACAGCAAAATAAAAGAGAATCGAAAATGGATTCTGATCTTTCTTTTCATTATCCTTTTCTTTTGGTCTCACAGTATTCCTATTCCATACGGGATGTTTTATGTTTCTACGCAGATCCAGAGAGTAGGGTTGATTTACGGGAGCTATTGCATTTTCAGAGAGAATACAAGTTTTCATTCAATTTTAAATAGACTCGGTATGGAAGGAGTTTCTCAGAACATTTATTTTACGATGGGTTCAGTTGTGTCGTACGCTCCTTTTCTCCCTAAAATGTCGGCAAAAGATATTGATATCCCTAGAAAGTTGGAAATTTTCATGTATACAGAAGGCTTTAGTGTGCTGACGTATTCGTAGTAATTTGTGATTACTGGAAATCAAATGAGTCATTCCTTCACACTCATTTTCTGTCATAATATATAAAATAATAACTCGTAATACTTTATTCATGAATTTATAATAAGTAAAATTTAGGAAATAATAATATTACGTTTGTGAGCACAGCTTCATTTCATATATAATATAGAAAATAAATGCTCAAATTCATTTTCAAAAACTAAAAACTTTCTAAAACATTCATACACAATATAAATTGTATAGTACTTTGTATTGAAGGATTTTCAATAACATTCTGCGGTGAACGTTTCTCTTTTCTCCATGAAGAATGTAAAATCATATTTCTCCAAGGCTCAAACTGAAAGAAGAATTCTTTTCTTTTATGATAAAGTCGATGATTAAATTTACAACTAGCTGAAGCGCCCGTTGATTCTCAACGGGGGTATATAAATTGGCTGTTATATATATTAGCTAATAACACTTGTGAAGAGGAGAATCTAACCTCTCTCATCTAAGCTTGGGATGAAAATGTTACCCTAAACGAAAATATTTAATCCTTTCAAACTTATTATACTTTGGATCCAAATCTAGAATCCACGATAAAAAAGGAATCGCCATAGATTTTCTTTCTTTAGGAGTTTCCTTAATTTTGTAAGATGATTCTTCCTTTTTCTTTCTTCATGATTCTTTCCTGGGTGTACGCCATGTCGCACAAAAATCACCTCCGCCCATTCTTTTAAATTGAGTTATTTAGGTAGATTGCTTAGCTGCGCATCGATTTCCATTAGGAAGAGAATTTTAATGAAGACAGAACTACTTGCGGCTTCTTCGGCTCTCACGTATATAAAAGGTCACCCGTGTAAAAAATCAAGTGTTGGATTAAGTTATTATTAACCCAAAATGCTAATTTTATACGCGGTATTAGACGATTAGGGAAGTAGAGTCATTGTTAAGGCATCTCCTGCCACATGCCAAAAGGCGGCTCGCAGTATACACACATGAATTTAAAGTTTTTTTCAGCGTAAATATCACTTATTAGCTTACTTATTTTCAAATACCGTTGGCAAATTCGTCTTGATTTAGAAACATTTCCTAAATGATCCAACACTGCTTCCTGAGAATCCATTTTGCAAATTGTTTGTAAATGCAAGAGCTGTAATTTCAGAATATCACCACCTATTAATATGACTTATCGTTCATTCTAGCCATACCTTTCAAATGAGCAGAAATTCCCTTGTATTCTTACGGGAAAACGCATTACCTCGGTTTCAACAATCTGATTGGTCATCAAGGGGACTCGTTATGTTAATAGCCTCAAAATTTTACAATAATTTCATTTATTTTAACCAAATTCTCGCCATTTCGATTCGATAATGATATTTCTCGACTAAAATAAGAATCATTGTTCAATTTCCTCTCTTATGTCTCGACTTCATACGATTATCCTCTATATATTATTTTAAAACATACGTTTTTGGTGACCGGGGCTTTTCTTCCTTCTCGCTCCGTCAAAACTCCGTCAAACGAAAAATTTTTCAGTTCCTGCTAAAAATAGTAAGACAAATAAAAAATCCACCATTTGTTAATCAAATTGAATTAATATTTTAATCATTGCGATGCGTCCTGGACGAAAATATACCCAGGTATATACAGAATTATTTTGTTTACTTAGTGACGTTTTTAAAAATCGTATATAAATACCTATTCTCGACCTTAACATGAGTGAAACCGATTTCACAGTCAATATTATACCACCATGGACGAAGACCTCGACGTTGTACGCTACTATAGCAATATTTAAATAGAGCGATATAAACTTGCATCCTTTGGAGCAGAACGACAGTCACAGAAAGATGAACACTGCTGAACACAAAGGTCTGTGTCTCACTTTTGCCCGGTATTATAGCTTTATATATAAGATTCACTTCATCTTTTTGAATTTAAACTAAAGTGATGCTTAGCGGAATGGTGAGTATTATAAAATTTTTTACATCCCTGTTTGGTAGGATACCATTTTGAATAGGAGATTCCTTGAGTAAGAAAAACTTTCATACGCGTCTTCCATTGCTTAGTGGATATCTTTCATTAATTGAATAACTCTGATTCAGTGAATGGATAATATGCAATCTCAATGCATGTAGTAGTTATTGTTGTATTTTTGTGTGAAAAGAAAAATCTAGGAAATAAATAAGTAATGTTGATGCAAATGGTATATTTTGTTGTTTTATCTTGATTATATACGTTTAACCTGAAGATATAAGTTACACATAATTACCGGTATACAGACAGTTTAGGTAATGCTGTTATTGATGTTTTGATTTTTGTCTAAATTCGTTATGTGATGTATACATCGAGCGAATTGAGTTATTCGTTATAAAATTAAATGCATGTATCGTTATAGTGATGACGCGGACTACTCATGATTATATTACTAAAAGAAAGTTTTTAAAGAATTTATGAGATTTAATATGATATAAAAATCTCTCTGATAAGTTAGGAATTCGTTTAGGTTCAATTGGTAAAGCATTAAAAAACGCAAGACCTTGAATTTGCCCATAGTTTCGTTACTGGATGTGTAGATAACGATATCTATCGCTACAATAGAGATATATCGAAGCAGACACCGATTATGGAGTGCATTTTAGGTACGTTTTAATGTATGTTAGAGTTTGTGTATTCGTTTGCAGAGATTTGGGTGTTTGTAGAAATGTATTTCTTGGGGAAATTGGGTATCAGTGTTCGTCTGCGAAAATTTCGCAAGGGGAAACTAGTTGTTACTAATTTAATAATAGAAAAAGAATTGTAGCCTGCACCGATAAAAATGAAGTTTACGTGTATTCCTTATGAGAACGGTTTCTCTTGTCTGGGGACCTTTAGATACATAAGTAGCCTATTATCTGCGCAGAGAGTACATTTAACAATCTTTAAAGTTTGAAATTGGTGTCATTTATGATGTTCATGTTTTAGGCGAGCATATAAACGTACACACACACATCTTATTTTATTACATTAAATAAATAAATAATGTTAACATAAAAATTTTACACTCAAAATATTTTTGACAGTTTGGAGTTGAACGATACAGCTTATTTCATGAACTGTTACCATTTTCTCCATCACACACTCACCATCGGAATTTCATTTATATACTTATAGATTAAGTTGTTTCGTTAAAATCAAAGGATAAATATCAATACGGAATCAGTTTCAGTGAAATGTTATGACAAGCAATTCTCCTCGAGATATTTGGAATAAAATGTCAGTTAAGTACAGAGGGTGACGATTCGTTTCAGATTCATATCTTTATAATATATATATTACGTTGTCATACTCATTTATTGAGCCGAAATTTTTACATTTTCCAAAATATCCAAAAAAAATTCATGTACACTAAAAAGGCCATCACTATAATTTATATAAAAGCAAGAAAAAGCAGATCTCTTTTGCGTAAGTCGATTGTGAATTTTTCATGGAAGCCTAGGCGTATGATAACTCACCAAAAAGTACGTTAACCTTAACGATATTCTCTACACTGTTTCGATAATAGTGAAAAGTCTTCTTTAATAAAAAAAAGTTTAGGTCTCACTAAATATTAGCTCTTTCACTGTGGCGGATCGGTATCAGCAGTGTGTTCGCCGTGAAGTTAGACTTCCCGGGCTATATGAAAGAATAAATTGCTGCATAACTTCCAGGCGCCAAATACTTGTTTGCTGAGATACGCTATCAGACGCATTCGCCGCAGTTTATTGTAGTTGTATTTTGCTCCATGTTTGCATTGCATGTTTTTTTGGAATTTTTCCTTTAAGCGGTTGAATACTTCTTGAACGTCAAGAATAAAAAAAACTAATTTTCATGAGTTATTATCTCACATTCGATGGTGTTTATGTAAGGAATCATCACGATATATTTTCTATAAATATCATGCGATAACAAAAAATTTTAATGTTTAATTCCGTGTAAACTAATGTACTACAAAGGAAATCTTTCATTTCCGATTTATTTCGTTCTTTACCTCTCTAATAATTCCATCCATTTAATTACTAAATATGAATAAATTACTTTTTATTTTATGGAAGAAAAGATTTTGCAATATTTTCTTCTAATTGTAAATGTTCTTGCGCAACTCTAGCATATGAATTTCTGAGACCTAACAATAAGAACGTAAAGAGTTTTAAAATCCTGACGAGACAAGATAAAAATTCTAAGAAGGTAAAGTAACTATACTTTAAAGGTATTTATTTAAAATATATTGTGATATTATCATCACCAATAGCTCTATACAGTGCAAACAGTTTTCATCGAATCTGTTTATCAACAACCTGTCCTGGTAAAAATCCCTCAGCCTTCGTTATTAGCAGTGTCCTAAAATATGCGCTCTAAGGTAAACCGTGTACGTCACCCTAACAACACTTTCGTAGCCTCATAAATTATTCCATCGCCTTTTCTTCTTCATTGGGATTCCTACCACTAGCTACTTTAACACATTTTTTTTAAATTGTCTTGCCTTTCTTCTCGACGCTCTCCCGAGGTATTGTGCCTCAACATCTCATGCCCTCGCAAAAATTCCACATGTCCTTAATTTTGGAGTGAGTCGTTAAGGAAGAGTCTGAGACGAGTTTGCCACCCAAGAAAGCATAAATCTGCTGGTGAACCTTTGTCCTCCCTCACTCTCGTGGCGGCTGAAGTGGCGACCGAGCCGTCGGGTGGTGAGGCCACGTGATTTACTAGGCTATCCGAGAACTTGCACCCGAGGGGATTCTGAACCAGTCGTGTGTTCGATTGAGTAAAGGCCATGTTGCTGTTGCCACGGAATGAGCGGCTTCTTTTGTTTATAGTAGCAGTTTTAATCTTTTTCTCTCCGGAGAAGGCGACGGAGAGTGGCAAATTGATGGAGTGAAAAGAAGATTGATTGGTCAAAGCGGGTAATTTTAGGGTGCTATGTACTACAGAGGTGCGCGGACGTTGGAAGAATAAATTGATCCTGTTCCGAGAATTTGTTTTACGAGGTTCCGTTTCAATCTTCCAATCCCGGGTTAATTGATTTTTATTATAATGATATAGGATTTTTTCTTTCAATTTGCAACAAAAATCACTTGGAATATATTGGCCAATTAATTTAATGTAAATCAAACAATTCCTTGAGGTGAAATCGTACAAAGCGTTTGAGAGCTCTCAAATTCTACCTGAAGATAAACTCATCAGGATTGTGCCAAGTTATACAGGACAGTAAGGTATAGAGGTCGATTAAACAATTACGTACAAAGTTAATTATTAAAAAATAAATGAATATAGTTCCAAAGACTTGACAGGTTTGCAAATGGATCCATAAACTATTCAATTCAGAGATAATTAGAATAACAAAAATAACTACAAAGAAAAGACTTAACTCTGCAAGCTCTACAAAATGTCTATATAAGCTAATTTATCTATTTATAATAGACCATTAAAAGTAAATCCTTTATTTTCATCTTCACTTTTGCCATACTCTGCAGTGGTTTAATAGATTTTCCAACATATTGAACATCATCGGCACTATGAAATAATTATAATTTTTTCCATAATGGTCTCTGAAATTATGCATAGGAATACTTTTTTAGTTTCGGTTTACCATACTATGTTCCTCCTCCTCTAGTTTTTACATCCTTTCATGAAATATCTGTATGTAATTATCAAATGGTTTTTTAACTGAATAAGTAATTTGCGTTATGAAAAATGAAACAGTTGCTTAAAACCCGGTCATTCATTAATGAGATGATTTTGGGAAATTCTTTAACATACGACCTGTAAATGTTTACATTGAAAAGTTTTCTTGCAATAAATAAATAATAGCCTCCCACCTCCTCTGAAGAAAGAGTCAATTAGTATGTTGAATAAAGATTCTTTTGATTTCTATTTACGCCTTAATAAAGAGCGCAGACATAAATTACGTGGATTTCTGGCGTCGGAAAGGAAGATAAATAATGCTTTCCTGCCTTAATTAGATAAAATCAGATACTGTAACTTCAGCTACTCTTTCCTCGTGTCAAAGGTGCTAAAAGTCGCTTTATCTAACTTGGGTAAATTAAGTGGAAACTTTTGTTGCTTCAGCTGGGGTACAGAGGAAACTGTCTCAACATATTTAACTGTTTCTTTTGAAGTAACATCTGATTATAGTTTCTCTCCTCCTATATAGTTTGATAATAACTATGACAGGATTTGTTATGTTGAAAACCATTTTCAATCTTCATTTCCAATAAAAATAAATTTTTTTCTGAATAGGATTTTTTCCAAGAGAGAAATATCATTAAATCCATTCAAACGATAAAATATCGGCATTTTTATGTTAAACTATGAAAATTAATTCTAGCTTTAAACTAATTAAGCGCATTGGATGATTACCAGAGCTCGGTAATCTTTTTCCGGTGCTTCCTGGACGATGCTAGTCCGGCAGACGATAAACGGAGTGTTTTCAAACGTCTAATTCATCACCATCCGTGTTCCAATTTCTTTTCTAGTATTAAATTGCCTATTTAAAATGTTGGAATTTATTGCCTGAGGTTTTTTCCCAATAAATCTTATAATTAAAATCAAAATTAAGTGCAGGCTATTAATCGCCTTTCTCTTCGGGCTAAGTGAGTAATGTATTTTATGATTTTAAGGTAAAAATAAACTTAATATCGTAAAATGGCAATGTAAGCACACAAAGAACGTATGAGAAAGGAACGAAGAAATTTTTAATTAGTCTGTTTCTTGTCTTCTAAATTAAAGACAACAGCGAGACTTCGAATCCATGATCAAGGAATGGACGAATACGTAAGTGAAAAAATATAATATAAAATTGTTTGCAAGGTGCTGTTCGTCACTATAGTAAGAAAAGTTTACTCTCGTCTCTAAGACCGCAAAAATGTGTTATTTATAGAAGATGTAGAAAGTGTAGCTTCTATTCTAAGAATAATATTTATGAAGTCGATAGTAAAGTTAATGTCCCACAAGACTGGAAATCTTCAAATCTCCTTCTTATTTTACACTACTTAAAGGAAAATCTAGCAATGTATGTACATAGTTTTTCATTTAGAAAAAATAACAAAACAAATAACAAAAAACAAAAAGAAAACAAACAGCAAAATAATGCAGCGTTTTTAGTCCTGAATGGATTTCATATAAGTTTTAGCTTCATAATTTTGTAAGAATGAGGTTAGTGTACTATGCCATCGGGATAGTATCAGCTGGTGTATTTAATTATTTAGGTATTTTGAAGTCTGTAGACATTAAATGTATTATTATGAAGTTACATATTTCCATATTATATTAATGCTTTAGGTAAGTTTCCTTAGCTTTATCGGTATTATATGAATAAAAATGTTTGGGAATATGTGTAAGTAATTAAACTTGATGGATGATTATCTCTCAGATAGAGGATATTGCATAGTACTAATTGGTATTAGTTCTAACATGAATTATGTGACTCCGAGCGACTTGCTGGATATCCAATCCAGGTAATCCGTAGCTATTCTAAGCACACATTAATGATCTTAGTAATAAGATTAACAGTAAGTTAGAGTTTTTAAGCATTACGCTGTCATTTTGAAGCAGTGACAGATATCGATAAAATATTTGTGGTTAGTTTTTGCTAGAAATTTCCCGAAACATAGTTACTCTATTGCGTTAAAGGTAGAAATTTTATAAAAAAAGAGTAAAATCTTGGAGTTATTCTTACGAATATTATATGTCATATACATCCGAAAAAATGTTAGCAATCTTATGAATTGGGCTTGAAAGCGAATCTTTGGCTGAAAACTGAAGAAAATATCAGAGAAAGTTGCAAACTCACGTCTAGAATATACTAGTATATGTAATTCGCAGAATTCTGCTTTCATATGTATTATTTGTGTTATTGATAAATTATTATGAGGGAAATTAAGAATACAGGATCATAATCACATAAGATGAAGCTTCTAAGGCAGAGCTAGATTCATATCTTAGGTTACAATGCTCAAATGATTCAGGGAAAAAGATGAAGCAATAGGAAATATTTTCTCATACTTTGGTATAGAAAAATTTCTTGTAGAACATCAACAATAGCACTTTTCCTCCAAAAAATATCAAGGAAATAATTATCAGGGCTGATAAAATTTATTTATTTCCCAAAGAATATCATTTTCATTGATCCATTTGTTGGAGAGGTTAGATCCATTTTGACCTCTCCTAGAACTAACTTCTGAAGTCAAGACAATGCTATACAAACAATTACAAAATTATACATGTAAAGAAAGGGAACACAATATAAAGAGCAAAAAACACCTCAGGTGAAGGTTTTTGGCCTATAAACGATAGGTAAAAGATAAAAAGTGATTTTATTCGTAAAGGAATCCAGTAAAGGACCTATAGAAATTCGTAAGGAGTATTTTCAAGGAACGCTAATAATTTGGTGTTCTTTGGTAATACACAGACAACTGAAGTAATTTTAGGGGTTTCTCTAGCCATTAAGCCATCCGGTCAGAACATACACTTACGCCGTTCGGTTGACTTATAGATAATGGCGGAGAAGGATGCCTCGCAGTGGGACAAAACCGCACTACGCCTTCGCATACAAAATCTCCCGGCATGTCTGAATGTTCTGAGCGGATAGCTTAATGGCGAGAGCAACCGACTGGAGATCAGTGTTCTAGTCCCCGTCAGACGTTTTTCAGACCCGTTTCTCCTTGGGACTATAGACGATAGGTAAGAGCTACTGACACGGAAAATAAAATATGTAGTTCATAATCTCTCTGCTATACTATAATATATTCGAATTAATAAACACTACAGAGGAGAGGATCGCAATGTATGTTGTATATTACCATTCGTTTCCACATTTAGATACTTTGAATGTATTGAGGGAGCGTTGAAAAGAGATATTCGAGATTTTAACGATTATTTTCTTAATTAACAGCATCAATATATCGACGGAAAGGAATCAAAAGAAAATTTCGATTCCGTTCGGAGATATTTCCGAGTATTTCGGTAATTGTAAGCATGCGCTGAGAAAGGCGGGAAGAATACTGTCTTTATGAGACAGCGAGCGTTGAGAGAGAGGAAATGAAAAAGACGAGTCAGGAACTATTCATCCAAATGAGATAAATGTTGAAATTTCACATTTTCGAGAAGGTTGACTCGTTCTTTCCCTAATCCAGGGTTTTGGAGACGACCGATTATTTTTCCATTCCTTTCCTTTTCAAATGTCCGCGTAAATTCTCCAATTTCTTCGGAAGGGAATGGTAGTGGGATGGCCTCTCGAAAGATATGCTGGAATTAAGGAGTCTTTTCACCCACTTTGCCGCCTCGGACTCCCCACTATTCAGACAAAGAAGTTCTCACAAGGGAGAATTTCAACGGCAGAAGATGATTTTTTCTTTATGGACACGAAGATGAAAAACATGGAGTTTATCCTTTTTCTCGTGAAATTCCGAGAGAACGAGGGGAATGAAAAAGACGTCATGGTATCTCTGGCTCCTTCTGAGTTTATGAATCCTGAGATCTTGTTGGGGACTCTTTTGGGGTTAAGTGGATTTTAGTCGCTTGAGTGGAAGGTGGAGACGTTGGGTTGGATTGAGGATTGACGTACCCCAGGAGGAGAGAACACGTGAATTTCTATCGTTGCATGAAAAGAATCATCTCTACCCAGTAAAAACAATTAGTATCAATTCATGGAGATTTCCCAGCTTTCTTTGAGTTATTCCAATCATGTAGCATCTAAATGTACCTACAAAATGCGAAGCACCGCTAACTTTTCATAGCATAACATGTAACCAATATTAGGTCATGCAAAATTTTAAATGTTATACGAAAAATGTTAAAAATTTAAGTCATGTCTCATTAATTAGATAAAACTATTTAGTATTAAAACTTCCTCTGGCATAATAACTTAAAATTAAATTCTTGTCAACTGTTCCTTTTTTGAGCACCAGTAGTAAACCATATTGTATGTATTAGGAAAAGGTTAACGCTGACTCTGAATGTCTATCGCATTAACGATGATTGTATTACTGTTAAAGAACTTTAATAAATAACGGTACAACTAATAGGAATTCTTGAAGTTAAAATATTTTTATTTAGTATCTTTAGTATTTTATCTTAGAGTATATTGCAAAAACTGCAACATCCATAAATTAGTTTTATTTTTTTTAAATCGCATATATCTCTTTTAAAGTGTACTGAAATCATTTATTGGGTTCTCTTTACTCAATATTTTTTAATTTAAATGACGTTAATAAGTTATTTGAATATTTTAGATAAGTAAAGTTCCTTTTTATGGGCAAAATATATTTTCGGAATGTATAATCTACAGTTTTGTGCTGAAATGGACGTAGAATCGGCGTCTATCTTCTATTGTGCGGTTGAAATTAACGATGTGAAAAAAATTAGAAATGCAACATAAATCTCATGTCCTTGAACCAAAACTCACAAAGCCATAACTCAACCGCCACAGTATTTTTAAGGCTAACTTAAAGTATGTCACCCTTGCAGAAATGAAATGGAGTGTCTCCCAAAAGGTTTTTCAAACTAGGACCTTTAATCCATCTAAGTCCATCTTATAACAGAAAGAGATTCATGGAGTTAAATAAATCATCGTAAAATAAAATCTTTTTAATTCTTATTTTTTAGGATAACCGCTAAATTTTTTAAATAATAAGTTATTCTTTCACTCTTTATATTTCTGCTTATTATGTACTGAAATCAATTTTTTTGGAAGATTGCAATTTATTACTGAAATTATCGAGTTTTTATGAATTATAGTACAATTTCATAATAATTATTATAACTTAAGTATACCAAAGAGATACTTAAGAAATAGAAGGCAGTCAACTACCTAATTCTGAGGTATACGAATCCTTTCTGAGGGAAAATGTCATTAGACTATGTTATGACTTTTGTTTACATGAATGATAAGCGTAGAAGTCTATGCTATATTTTTCCTGATTTTCATTTGGAAGAATAGCGTGATTCAATTCCTTAGTTAATTTTATGTAGAGTATGTAAAACAAGAAGTTAAATAATGAAAATCGTAACGCATATTTATTGATATTTTCCAACGAAAACAACAAAATAATATTTATGTGAATCTCTACATATTTATGATGGTAATGAAGACTAATATAGACGTGACCAGGTCTTTGCTGATAATTATGAAAATTCTGATGTAAAAAGAGCAATTAGCCATCGTCACAAACCTACTTTATAAAATTCCTGTCTGAAAAGCCGATATTATAGTTATTTTCTTATTTAGAGATAAAGGAGGAATTCTCTTTTGGCTATAGATATAGTTTTTTATGAGCTTTAACCTTACCACTCTATCTTATATTTTGGAACAAAAATCTTCAGTTATGTTTTATAAACCGAGGACTACAAAATCTACTCTATTGTACTCTTACTAAGTGAATATAGAGAAGAACTTAGATCATTATATATTTATTTAGATATAGGGGTAATTTTTTTATAAAATTTAGCCATATCTTTCAATCTTAAACTTTGGAATAAAAAGATTCAGTTTTATTTTGTAGGCTGCAAATACTAAAAAATAGAGTCTATTTTACTCTGAATAAGCAAAGATAAAGAACAACTTCCGCATCGAGCCTCAAATAAAGAAAAGGTCGCTGAAAAAATACGGACTATGTTGCGGAACAGAGCAGGTAAAAATTCAAAAGGTAGGTTATAATTGAGAGGTGCTGAGCTCTCTAGAGATATTTTCCACATTTCTATTGTTAAAGTACAGAAAAGAAAGAACTGAGCAGAATCGATCAACGGTCAGCTATTTCCCCCACAAACGCCTATTCTCAATTTGAACGTATCTTGCTTGTAAGCAAAGCTTTCTGGGCGCAGGAGAGAGATTGAGCAAGAGAGACTCCATTACGGAATCATTTATGTACTCCACTGGGACAGCTGGAGGCCATACTTGATTAAAGCATTACGTCTATTCCACGGAGCAGCGAAGAAGCAAGAAGGGAGGGAGCTAAGAAATTGGGAACTTGATTAATACCATCGTTCCTGCATGTTATTGATGAAACGATTCAACACAGACTCAATTTTAACGGCGGGTGGAAGATTATACAACCAAATTGATTTATACATGGATAATACCAGGATTACATCCAACGTTTGAAACAACTGTTATGAGTTGTGGCATTATGTCGGAAAATATATGAAATGCCAATTATGTGAGTTTAATGTATTTAATTTGAGAAAATCTCTGCAGCAAAAGCAAACAGTCTATTTAGTTGTTGTTTCACATGAAAAATTCTTTTTTAAGATTCAGCTCTAAAATTGTCTTTGACAAATGATAGGAGCAGAAATCTGAGGTATTCTTACTTTTGAAGCTATTGAGATCTTCCGTATCTGCATCTATATATGTACATACCTTGAATGCCGCCTTTCGACCTTTTGCGGGGAGAGTATATATTGTGACTTTACTTCTCTAATCTACTATAATCAATTATGAATGTAATTATAATTCCGTGTCGTTCAAAGAAAAAAAATCAATTCTTATGAACTCTTGAGTCGACTTTTTCTAGCATCTATTTCTCTGATCTTCAGTATCATAATGGCAAGTATAGGCCATTCAAATGTATCAGGGAGTACGCGTAACATCTTGTTAGTCAGCATCAACATATTTTACACCATATCGGTCTCTTTTAAGCTCTTTTACACAATTTCCTCTTCTCTTGGACGCATTGATCATCATTTAAAACTGTTATTGTTCCTTCCAGATAATATTCTTCCTCAATTAGACTGTTTTGAGTGGTCCTGAAAACATTTAACGTAACAACATTTTGTTGAGTTAACGCTACGAAAAATTGTGAAGACGAAAGGCGAGAGGCTGGAAAGACAAAAAATGAAAATGTCAAAAGGTTGTTCTGAGAATTACACCTATGTTTAGAACTAACACTGTAAATTATGCTTAATACAGAATTATCATTTGCGATAGAATAGTACAGTATTTCTTAAATGCAGAAAAACCGATTAATGTCGATTTTCTCTTCACGATTCTTTTTGATTTTTATATAAGATCCAAAGATGTCTATGTCATGATTTTTAACCTCGAGTAACAACAACGAATTGATTTTCCTTTCCTTTGTCAGCCCTCCCTTTGAGACTTCACTTTTTCCATTTTCCGTCCCTACTTCTATCAGTTTAACCTCTTTTTTTAAAAATGCTCTCTCAGTTAAATCTACGGATTTTTGACAGGAAAAAAAGACATCAGTATATTAATAGATAGGAAGTTTTGAGATTGTACGTATATGTTCCTTCTCATTCTTTGGTTTTTCAATCTTTCTCTCGTTTTCGTTTGCTTACATTTCCATTCTTCTCTCGATATAAGCATTCTACTTATACTGAGTTATTTGAAGTTTATTCACTATAATGCAAAACTTTCAGAAATTGGTATAAGTTTAAATTGCATCCTATGTCTACTAAAACACTTTTTTGGCCGTGAAGGAATTAGAATGGAAATTTACTGAAATTAAATTTACTTAAAATTTTACTTAAATGTGGAGGAGATATGTTTATGGTAGACAAATCATGAATACGCAAGTATTTATGTAGTTAATGTATGTATAACGTTCTTTTTCTTTTTTGTTCTATACTTTACTTATTTTTTGATATTTTTCGAATCATATATCATAGAATTCAATGCAATGAGTCAAAGACCGCTGCTTTTTAATCCTAATTATTTACTTTGAAAGCATTTTCTCGCTCTACCGTATAAGTTGTCGTTTCTTCTTTATCAATTAAAGTCATTCCCTCACCCACTCCTTCGGTAAGATTTGCAAATATTTTAAATCACTCTACCGTCCTACTTCACCTTCCACTTCCGATTCCCTTGGAAACTGATGATAGGGAGGTCCGAAATAATAAGCCCCTTGGGGATCTACTGGGGATTCCGAAACAATAGCCCTCCGAGGTAAAGGGAGAAGACGGAGTTTAAAAACGGCTAACGAAAGGATATCACGTTAGGTCTGAGTTTTGTCTTCTCTTTCTTCCCTTTTTATTCCCATCTTCTCTGTCTTTGGGAAGTACGAATTTTCATTGTTCCCCGATCTTGGGAATATTTTACGAAGGAAGACAAAGACAATTATTTTGGAGGGAATGTAAGGTCTTTATATGAATGACTCCTTGGGGGTAAAAATGTCCTCCAGTGTGGGAAGATGGGTGAAATTAATTGGCTCCCTTTCTCTCTCTACCATCTGAATCCACACTGCACTATCCATTTCTTTGATTTATTTGATACGTTTTCAAATTTACGGCGCCGCTTGAAGGGTAAAATTTGCAAAGGGTTCATAAGTATCTACACGGTCGCGGTCTGTCCATGATAAAGCGGAAGTCATATACCCATAGATGTTAGTAGTTTTGACTAGCAAAAGCAGAGATTAAGAAAGCTTGAAACATATTACTATTGAGTTTATTATCCGTCAACGTTGTGTCTTCCAATCCTTTAAACTTTCTCGCCCAACTTATCACCCATTCATTGGAGTATGACTTCATTTTCTTTATCCTATTACTATCTGAAGTATTTATCTGAGGTATACTAATGATTTGGTGTAACTGCTATATTTGGAAGTTATATAAAGGAATATCATGACAGTAAAGAGGAGTCAGGCTAAAACTTCGTATGAATGTTCATAAAATCAGTCGACACAATTCATGAAGTGAACTTATAAAATTAACAACACTTGTATGACTATCCAATTATAGTGCTTCGAACATTTTACTCTGCTTTATAGCAACAAATGTTATTACTCGCCTCTAGTAATTTCACAAAATGGATTAACATTTATCTCATTAGGTCTTCACGTAATTTACTGCGTAATTAAATCTATTGTAAAGTTTTATCTATCAGACCTAAATATCGACCGCAATCAAATTAATAATGATAAATTTATTCATATAAGGAAGTACATATTCATGTATAGGACGTCATATTGACATACATCATAATTACACATTATATTCATCTTAATTCATTATTATGCCTAATAACTCATTATCCGATATGCAAATCACTAATTAAACACAATATACAATGTCTTTACAATTTCATTACACATTGTATCATTCCAACAACCAAAATATAGCCATAGTAAGATATAAAAAATGTAACCCAATTCTATATTTATTTCATTGAGAGATTCATCCACCATTTAGTATGTTTTAGTCAGTAGATATTTCTTTTTATTTTAACAAACTGTAAATTATTATTGTCTTTAATTGGAACAAGATACGTTTTTATATATTTTAGTGTCGTTACTTGAAGACTTCCCCTGTTAGATTTAATATATGGGATGGGTTCCTCAAGCTATCACTTCCTCTTGTTGAGTGATCATGTTAGTCTTTCAGTCGTGTATCTACATACACTACATTATCTACGCCTACATTTTGATTATCGTAAACAGCAAAAGCGTAGATACATTTTTTATATTCCCCGTTCTCTGGAATGTTTCGAACACTAAGCCATTTTCATTGGTGTTTGATTAAATACGAATATCTTTCTGGACCAACACACATTCAAATTATTTTAGTTATTGATTTTTATAATTTACACTTATATTAGTTTATTAAATTTTCATTAGAAAATTTTCAAAAAGGGTCGTGTAAGGCAGCGATGTATAAGCGAAAACGTAGTGCACTTTGGAGTGACTGTGGGTTTGTTTGGAAGAAATGTCATTGTTTGACTTTACGGACCAAACCATTGTTGTTTCACCATAGAGAGGGAAAAAGCATTCCTTTTAAAGTTATTTTTGTCTATGTCTGCTCTAGTGAACGAACGAGGGATAAAAACAAAGAAAACCACGAAATAGTGAACTCATACCTAGAGATGAATAATTGAAACGAAAGAAAATTTCAAAGCACTTCGCGAAGGAAGAAATTGCGCGAGGTTTGGTGAGAGGGACGAAAAAAGAGATAAAGAGAAGATGGTAAGGAATACGGTAGAAGGAGAGGGAAGGAATGAATTGGTGGGCAGTATTGGAGTGGAAAATATAAAACGATGTAATGGAGTGGAATGAGAGAGGGTTGGCGTAAAAGGAGATGAGATTCTCTCTCTATTCTTTCTCTCTTCCCATTTCTGCCTTCCGTCTTTTATCCCACTTCGTCTTTACCTATTTCTTCTTTATCCATTCCAATTCAGCTCGACGATTTTTGTTTCTCATTCCATACTCTCTTCTAAGACCTCGAGCTCTGTTGCTGCCGGAGCTTCGAATGTTGTGAATTCCACTGATCTGAGCTCAGGTATTTGAAAAATTTGTTTGCCTTAAATTTGAGCTCAGTCATAATATGATTGAAAAATTTCTCATCACTCTGCTACGAGTTGATTGTTTTGTAATTGTGGAACTGAATTCGGTTTTGTCCCGCAGAGCTTTAAGACTTTTGATGAAGCTGGTTGGGCTTTTCGCCGGAAAATCATCTGAGATTCCATTCAAAGCACGGTCTCGTTAAACTTTTTCTCCGGCACGATGAAAGAACAAAAAATGTTATCACAAGAGTTGCACCATCAATATTTGTTCATTTTATTATCTATCGCCATCTGCAGCTACTCATCATGTTGTTATATTAGTACTCTCTCCTGCATGAAATAAGTTTGATACGATAGATTAAATTGCTAGGGCCACGATTTCGTGGTTGGATTTCATGAAGGAACAGGTAAACGTCAAATCAACCCAACTAAATTATTCAGGAACGACCTTGGCTTCGACTGGTAGAGCTATTATCTAGAGAAGAAAGAAATGCATATATATGGTTATTTGTCAATAAATTAGTATAGTTGGTACAAGGACTTCTTTTTCTTGTTCCTTTTAGTGTAATCTTATAGACTCTTAGAGTAACTGCTGGATCAAATTAATTCTTAACACCTTTTCTCGCCATTCTCATCAATGCTTTCCCTCTATGTCATTCCGGCTATAAAATAATCCAGATAATACTTCCTAGATTCGATTTAACCGCTCTGATAGCTTAATTCCAATGATGAATATGCAGAATTTAAAATTGCGTCGTTTTAAGGTATTGAAATGGAGCCTTCAGCACACGAAAATGAAGTTACACCTTTTTATCTAATTTTTTATAATTAATTAGAAGCTGCCATAATATCGAAGCTCAAAATAACGGCAAACGCTAATAAATGAAATCAGCTATTATTCCTTTTTTCCACATACCAACTTTAATCATTGCAATATTACATCCTGAATTCTTCCGTAATTGGGATCGCAACAAGCATCCGGAAATTAATGCCGTAATTATCTTAATATAATTTACATTATTTATAAATCATTGCCTATTCTGTCCTCTAAATTATGGATGCAATTTTACCAAATTCCTACGTTAAGCTTTCGTTTGCTTTAGTTGTAAATTAAATAGAAATAATAAGGTAAAATTAAGGCATGCCTGTAGCAACGATGATGGAGAGTACAAACAATAATTGAGCTTTTACCTTTAATTGGTGCAATCGATAAGGCAAGTTTTCAGTTCTTCCTCGCTTTTATTCCCGTTGACATTTTTTCACTCCGTCTTTTTACCAAAGCTAATGAAAGGGACTTATTGATAAAGCAGGTTTGAGGGCACAAATAATATTCCATAGAGTCAATGAGATGGAAGTTGAGTAGTGATCCAGGAAGATTAACCGAGGACCCTTGAGATGGATTTGTTTTGAGTGGCCCTTTCAAGATTTTGTGCGGAAATTGGGGATCTCTGTTGCTATAGTAATGAATTGGATGGGATTCCCTCTCATACTTATAATGATCACTGCTTTGCAGATATCACGTTTTGCTGTTCAATTGAGCCTTTTATTATGCAGAATGAATTTTACCTATTTCAACGAAAGAAGAACTCCAGTAGCATTCGGCAGATTTTAGTATTCCCTTTTCTACGCTTTGTAAAATGCTATTTTTTCCTAATAGATATTTAATTTCTTACTTACGATCGAGGAAATCGGATTACAGAAGTTTATATTTAATAGCACAGTCCATAGGTTATTTATTGAGGTTATTTCCTGTTATATGTATGCACTGAAATCATCTGGTAGCGGGGCAAGAGTTGAATAGTTAAAAACGATATATTTTTATGTTTACCTCAATATTTCTACGCCTACGGTACTTGAAAATTTTATATAGTGATTTCATTAAAAAATTTACACATTATGGAGATTAAAAAAGGGGTTCGCATAGAATACTGGATTTGATAATTTTTTAATATTTAAAACCATTGTTTTAGTACGGAGAAACTCCATGGCTGTATTCGTTAATAAATTAGGTCTGCCATTGCTCAGGGATTTATTTATATTTTCAAGCTCAGCAATGAGCGAGAGAAATCTATGTTACCATACCAATGTTTTATGATGAAGAGAAAAATGAAAAGCAATGATATAGAAATGTGTTTTAGCTCTTATGTTTTACTTTTTGAGTGGTTTGTAAGTTTACCTGAAATAATTATGCAAATAATGGTTATGCTTGAAGGATTACTCCTGTTTTATAGGAATTTGGGAGTTTCAGCAAGACGTAAATCATGCCTATAATCATAATATTTTAATGTTTATAACGAGTACCGTAGGACTCCCCTGAGAATATGCGTTCTGTAGAGTCGGACCTAGGCGGCGGTAATTTTCGCTTATGGGATTTTGGAATTAATATTGCCACTCTAATCCGACTGACATTAAATTACCTGAAGGAGATAATTCCGGGTATAGCATGCTACTTTGACGCGTAAAAATTCATAGTGCTTATTTAATCTTATACAAATCAACCTCGAGATACGAATCGAAGACGAATAGAACCAGTTGGATGGAGAATGTAATAAAATAATAATAGCACTTCTGTATAAATGAAAATATATCTTGGATTGAAGATATATTTTCTATATCTTTTATTTGAAGGAGAGTTGGTGATGTAAAATCCTCTAAATTACTCTATTGAATTTACAACATTTATGATTTTTTTCATGGAATCTTTATTTTTTTTATTTAAAGGATAGTCGATCGAGTTTTTGATAATTTGGGTTACAGATTAAGAGATAAGTTGGTATATTTGCGGTGCTGTAATGCTCCAATCTCATTTCCTCTAAATTGAATAAAAATGTAGTTAAAATTACTCCACGAATTTGTTTATTAGCACCTTTTATTAATCACCCCTTAGAATATAGAAAAATCAATAACCAAATATTTTTAAATGCTCAATGTCAAAATTCAATATTCTCTTAAAAAAAGAGGATGTCTTTTTAATTTTCATTGATAGGACATTTTACATTTTATAGCCATAGGGACTCGGTTACATTTGTGTCAGAGAAGGAACGGTCTGTTCTATGCTGGCGATTTATTTATTCCTTTACACTTCGCCATAGAGCTTCCACTTCTAGGGTATATGAATCTTTCAGTCTGGGAAAAATTCACATTCTTGAATAAAATGAATATCTGTTTCTTCTTTAGGAATTCCCTTATCAGGTTCATTTTGAGGATGATAGCGTGTGAAATTTCAATTATAAATTTCATTTATAAACAATAGCATAGATACAGCATATCAAAGTTGATTATTAATGAAATCCAAGTGATTTTAACAAAAACCGATGGTTCTTATTGATTATTATTCAGTGATGGAAAATAAAGCCGAAGACTACGTCCTCCCATCAAAGGAAAACCAATGAAAAGAAATTGAGATAACTGAAGGCAGGATAAGGCCGTAGTCCATATCTGAAATTGTGGTTCGAATTTATCAGTGGCCTCGTCGTATATGCCAATAAGATTAAATCATCGCGATATAAATTAAAAGCTGCAAATGGAGATATATTTAGAAACATCTCAGACCTTTCTTTTATAACTTTAATAGATACTTTCATTTGGGACGTATTTTGAGGAAAGTTCAGCAGAAAATGCGAATGCAATTTAACTTTGATGAAATTTATCGTGTAATATCGTAATATATTAATTATTTAGATAATGTACCTGCAAATATACCAAAAAGGATTAAAAAGTAATACGTTCATTTGATTTTTACTGTAGAAATGTTTTTGATGCGTTTAAAGGGAAATTTCTGAGCGCGCAAAAGCCTTTTTCAAGAATCGTCTTCTTTTTTAAAGCACTCTTCGCGTTGTAAGAGGCAGTCGGTGACACTCCTTATTAATTAGATATCTCTCTCGTTATCGAGGGAACTTATTTCGTGTCCTTCACGCTTCGCTGCCTCATCTCCTTTGACGTGGTGATCGCTAACGTCTCAAGCAATTTCTTTCGACCAATTACACTTTCCGCTGCACTCTTCGCTTTCCTTGGCTGAGTCGCGATACTCGAGGGAACGCATTCTCTCGCGTCTCTTTCATCGCCAACGAGGGATGAGATAGGTAACGAAATAAAGGAAAAGGAAAAGAAATAGATGGAAGCGTCTGGAATATATTTCATTCAACTAAAAGTAACGCGGAGCAACCGATTCCCAATCACAATACACGCTGAATGATAAAGATATTAATATATTGCCTCTATATACCATGAAGAACACCGTTTTAAGGATAAATGTAGAACCAGGAAAATCAGGATTAGCTTAAGACCACAGCTCCAAAGCTACTCTACATTATCAGAGCTAAATGAAGATTTAGTGTGCTAGAGTTCCAACCCTAAGGTCCTGGGTTCGAGATCAGGCTGATTTGATTTTCCTGGTTAAAGAATGGTTGTGTTTGTTCATATTTTTTTGCTCTACGCACAGTTATTTCCCAGAAAATGAATACTTGTGGGTGTCAGAATACAAATAAATAAATATATAAATGAATATGTCAATAAATATATAAAAATATTTTTAAACAGAAAAACCAAAAAGATATTTATTTCATTTATTTAAATCAAGCGATCTAAATATATTATATATTTAAAATTATTTCATTGCTTTATCACGTTTGCATAGAATGATATATTTTATACATTTCTTAAATTTACATACCTTTTCTCAAGTATAGAGAAATTGCATGGATGTATTCGTTAATTAATTTTGGTTTCATATTGGTTAGGGATTAATGTATTTCTTCACTTATTTTCTTAGAGATAAGCGAAGGGAAACCTTTATGTGTAATTCTAATCGATTGACTCTAGATGATTTTTTATTTTTTGTTTCGAATAATTTTTACTTTTATTATTGAGTAAATGTACTAATTTCAGTTACACCCACTCAATTTTCTTTCGATATAGATTTTCATATTTTATCCTTCCTGAATACCTAAACATTATTTAATCCTCTCGATTACGCCGACTGCAGGTCTAAGGAAATTGAGAAGAGATAAAATATATCTGTAATATAGAAGTGGATGATCGAAGTTCAATCTCGTTCTTCTGTAAAATAAAATAGAACAACGCGAAGGTAAAAATAGAAATTTGAATAATATACTCGCATTGGATATCCCCTTCATTATATCTCGGAGAAAGATGAATTAAAAAGAATTGTAAGTCACCGTTTTTTATATCTCATAAAATATAACGAAAAATTAAATCGGTCAATTCATTATTATTTTTTTGTTTCCTTCGTTTACACCCTTTCTAAAACGATATCTTGCTTCTTTTCGTCATCTACTAGCGTCTGTCCCGAACGTCTTCCATGGAAATAGAGTTCTCTAGAGTCTGTCATCTACTTGGTATTGCGTATCTTATGCGTGCCCTTCGTCATTACTTATAGGAAGTGCTGGTTGGCTCATGATGCCACATGGCGTTTCGATGTTAGGCTGCATCTTGTCTTTACGCTCAAACGAGAAAGTGCCTTCCCAGTGAAAATACTCTACCAAGTTATATGACCAATTGAAAAAATATTGATGTAGGAGCTAGTAACTCATTTCTCACAAATTTGTAGATGAGTATCAGTTAATTTTATAGATATATATATTTCTTAAGAAGATGAGAATTGTTGATGCATTCTATAAATGATTGGATTACTAATTTCCGCGAAGTTTACAAGTATTAATTGAGGGAGAAAACTTTAAAAAGCGTTGAATTCTGCAATTGTGTCATCAGTTCATGCGCTCCTGCAAATAAATTAATATATATGAACGAGCAATCGATCCTTCTTTCGACGAGAGCGCTTCACACTTGGCTATCTAATTGTTATTTAATGGGTTTCTTTGCTTGTTTCTATGAGACTCTGAATAAATAAGACAAATAATTTAATTCATTATATTCGTTTAGATAATAATTAAGCAGGTTTGTTGAAGGATATCCTTCTCCGATCCACTTTCTCATTTTGTATTGTGGGAGAAAGAAGAAAATTAGATTTGTTTTCATGTACATATTGATTTCAACTGTGAACAGGACATAACACAACCCAAACATGAGTTGCTCGAACACTTTTATGGTCTTTTTTTGACAACATATCTTGACAATATATCTAATATCTATTTTGAAAATATGGAATATCCGATGTGCTTTACGCCTTCTACGAAGGCATCTTCAGGGGAGCAGTTATGGAAGCAAAAAACGGGAAGGAAAAACAATCAAATAAGGATATAAAGTAACTTGCATAACGTTTTATCAAATTCAAGGTGTTAATCATTGGACACTGATATTAAAAATGTGTTGATTCTATATAAAAGCGGAGATTTTCTATTATACAATTTTCAATTTGACGCGAGTATTTTTCTTTAAACCGGAGTATATATTAAGTTAAAGAACCAAGTATATAGACTTAGTAATTTTCCACTGAAACTTTTATACACGACCGGTAAGGTTTATATGGAAAAGTTTTAAGTTCCTCGATCTCAGTAGCAATTACGAACTCTTTATATATGGCTGTCTTTCTACAAAGACGCACCTTTCAGCATTGATTTCAATAACTTTGATATGAATGAGATATTTCAATCTTCATGCTCAGTTATTATTAATTTTCCATAAGTTTGGCACATTTCTCAGAAAATTCGGGGAATGTAACGATAATATGTATAAAATAGTAATATAAACCTTTGTGCAAGGTTATATAATTAATCCAATAGATTGGAACCGCAAGAAGAGTTAGAGTGATCTAAGTACAACCAAGAGAAAATGAGAAGGCGAGGTACAGAGGAAGGAAAAAGCCTTTAGCATGCGATGTCCTAATACACCTCTAATCCTTATAAATTCCTCACTCTCTCCTGCTTGCCTCATCTTCCCCCTTCACAAATCTCTTCTCCTACATTTAAGTCTCCGTTTCCCAACCCCAGTTTCCCCAATCCTACCACTTCCCTTCGCCTCAATTCTTCTCGAGCCTTAACTCGCTAGCGTTGGGCTTTATTTCCACCAACGTCTCCATTCCCGTGCGTTTATTGCTATTGTATGGCCACACCCTCTTCTTCAATCTTTTATCCACTTCGTCTAATACACTGCGGTTTTTAGAAGGAGGCAACTAACTGCCTCAATGTCCATCACTGAAGTTACAATGTTACTACTTCCCACTTCCTTAATTCTTTGGTTCTGATGGGATGTTCCAGTTAAATGATATCAAATATGCTGGAATAATATATGAGGAATTCTTTTCAAAATAATAATATTGATATATTCACGAAGATGAGGAAAATTCCTCCCAAAAGACTTTTAACTTTCTCAGATACCTAATCACTAATTTCATGAGAATATAGGTTTTTCAAAAAGTGGTGTTTTTATGCCAGACATAGCGATTCTTAGAATGATCGCGACAGCAATGTCACCTCTTTTAACCTGGTTGGAAACCCGAGAAACCTTTTTGCATAGCGATTCTTTTTTTCAACACATTTTAAGGGTTCATTGATCTAGTGGGCAATATTGGTGAAACTTCGTCTTTGGCCTAGAGCAATAGCAATAGGAACCAGTAAATTCCTTACGTATGTGAATAACATGCGGAATCTTTTATTCTCTTGCGGATAGAAATCATGAATTGATAAGAGTAATCAAACAAATTTACGAAAGTCGGTGACTTCATCACCTTACAGCGCTATGGCTAGATCATTCTTAATCTTTCTTTCGACGTCATTACCTTTCCCGACACATCTTCACTTCATACAACGATAAATATAAAAATCAGTGGCGTGGAGGCGATTACACGGCGTATAATTCTCAAGCCATCATTTTTTCAGGCGCGAAAACCCGAGCATTTATTCGGCAACTGCTGTAAAACGAAGGTTCATCTGCGTACGCCTCCAAGAATATTCGCACGGCCATTTGGAGATAAAATTCTCATGTGGGTATCTCTTTTCCCTACCTATCCTTGGAGGGGGAGGAGAAAGGGATGATGGAGAAGTTTCCGCGCGAGCGGAGAGGATAAGGTATGAAGTTGGAAGCGCTTGGTGGACCCGAGGGCCGTAACTGCCCATTATGTGCATATTCCTGCTATTTTGCCAAAAGCCCACGGTGGCCTATCCAACCTCCAGGGCTTTTAGTCCCTCTCTTCTTTTTGCTCTCCGCGACACCGTGCCGCACCAACCTTGCGAGGAATTCCGTTTGGGCATCATGTATTAAAGTCGTAAAGTTATTTCTTATGTACCTAAAGAAAGCTCTCATAAGCTTACGAGAGCTTTAAGCTAATATGGAATTTAAACATTTATTGGTTTCCCAAGCTCAAGTAGTGCCAAAGAAGGTTTATATGATTTCCAAAATATAATACACTACAAAATGTAAAGAAGTGAAAATGACTTAGTAGTTTCCACAATAAATTTTGCCTGAAACCAGCCGTAAATATTTGGAAATTAACAAATTCATTATTCTTTTTCTTATGGTATCATACCACGAAGTCATGATCGTTATTTACGATAAATAAAATAAAAATACAAAACGTCTTTATTGGCAAAGATCGGCTCCATCTTCCGTTTAGCTCTAATCAAAATATAATACAAAATGCATCAAAATGGTTTTAAACATGAATAATAAAGGAAATAAGAAAAGAATTATAGGATTTTTGGAGGAAAAAACTAATATTTTTGTTCTAACAAAGATATTTTTATTATGGGATATAACCATAAAAAGAAGGGGGCGTGAAAAACCTGAAAAATTGTAGGAAAGAGTGAAAAAAATGAGGCAGAGGTAAATTAAAAATAAAGAATGGTAAAAATTACTTCAGTGATTAGCAGATGGCGTATCCAGTAAATACAGGTCAGTGATATCGTGAGTCTTCTATCTTTAGGTAGGCAAATGTACCATAAAGTTAGTTAATTGACTCCTTCATTCCCTGAGGACTCATCTCTCCCTTTAAATCAGTCAAAAACTTTCCTCTTAAATTCCTCTCTGTCGTTTCTCTTTCATGCAAACTTCAGTTACTTTCATTATCAATCCATCTTCTTTCTATATTTGTTCTAACATTTCCCACTTCCTTCAATTCATTTCTTCCAACACAATACAATCTATCCAATACAATATGTTTTTAAAATTACTACTAGTTAATAAGATTACTAATAGTTTTCTAAAGAATCCGTATTATCACTTGAATTTGTTCCGCGAAATATTTCTCAGCAGTTATTTTTAGGGTTATTAAAATTATATTATCTCACATGCAAAGGAACATAACCCTACGAAGTGGCTGACTTGTTATAACATTTCTTCAGATACGGTGCTATCTAAATGGAAATAAATCTAAAATAATCTTAAGTTGCTTTTCTATTATTCTATTATTTTTCACGCGGAAATGTTGCATTAAGTCTTTTAAGTTGTTCTTATGAGTAATGATAGAAGCCTTAATAATACAGAATGCTCCATTTTCTAGTTGCTTGCTTGGATAAATTGGTGACACATGAAAATATCTTTCAATTGTTTATTCGGTTTATAACTGCCCCTAGAAAAATAAAACCTTTCAAAATTCGTAATTGTGCGTGATTTCATTGAGATGGTAGCAAAAATCAGAGAGATATTAAATAAAAGTTTTCTTTTCTTCTTTAAAATCTTCACAAGTACCCACTGGACTACCAACAAGAAAACATCCACGATTGAAATCTGGTACCTAAAATTACCTATAAAAGGCTATCACACCCAGAAACACCATGAATGGTTAAGCAATGAGAGGGATTTTAATTATATAGTAATTTATTGTATCGTCAAATTCGGATTAATGAGTTTATAAGGCAATATTTGCGGCCTCGTTTCGTGACCATCCATCACTTACGTTGATATAGCAAATCAGTTTGATGAGTGGGAGAGTTTTTAATTTAATTTAATTACATTACACACTGAAAGATGTAGCCAATTTCGCTGAGATTGTTTTATATATTAATACGCCCATAAGTTCTGCTTTCGCTGGAAAACTGTATTTGTCAAAATTTTATTTTTTCTGAGTATATTTTTCGATATCTTTTAATTTGTCAAGTAAACCTAAAATCTTCCTTATTTACGGTTAGTGACACGTTAGAGAAATCCCGAACCTGCGTCTCTCTTAAAGTTGCCATTTCCTTTTTCCCTACTCGTAATTTGACTCTTCCAATGGAGAGATCTAAAAATCTTGGGAATGTGTACAGAAGAGACCTATCGGTTTATCCTGAATGGAGCCGCTCTTTAGTCGCATCCCTCTCATCTCTATATAAGCTCAAGAACACTACCTCATCTTCTCCATAACGCCTCACTCTTGGAGAATCCATGCATTAGCACAAGCCATCCATCATCCTAAATTCTTCTCATCCTTTTCCACCCCTTACACATTGTGGCTTCCACCCTCTCCCGGATCAACCTTCGTTCCTTAACCCGCTCTGCCTAACCCTTTCCAGAAACCCATTAACTTATTCTCTTCCACCTTCTTCCTCCTTTTATTCCTCTTTTCTCATCCTCACCTCTCTCTCAAATCTGTATTTTTAAGAGAAATCCTCCTTCTAAACAGCAGGTAGGCAAGGAAAGGGGATGTTGATTTTTCATTCTCTTTCCACTCATCTTTTTTGTTCGGTCGACAATCCCAAGGAGAAATAAAGACGAGCCACGTGGAATATGAAAAGGGAACCACTGCTATTAAGATGTCTTGAGTATTTTTTTCTCAGTGAGGGTGTGTTGATGTGGGGAACGAGAAAATGGTGGTTTTGTAAGAGAAAGAGGTGGTTGAAGGTTTGCCAGATTGCGTAAGAAGAGTTGAGGTTTGCATAGCGTTTTTGGATGGATGAGTGTAAAAAGATGAGAATGTATCACAGGTGACGTCTTCGGACTAACAATTATTACGTATGGATATTCTTCATTTAATTAGATCACGTATTGCAGTCTTTTGTTTTCTCAAGGTTTTTCAGAGGAAAGGCGAATGATTCTGAGTCGATTTTCTTTTCTCCTTTTTTTCAATTCAATTCAACTTTATTAATATTAAATAATTGAATGGATTACATATCACAAAGAAACTACTCACAAGTACTAACATGAATGAAAGGGGAAATACACAAATACATAAACTGAGATTTACAAATAATCATACAGAGGAAGAAATACAAGTCTATTATTCATTCTCAAACAAAATAAGAAAAGAAAATAAAAGTAGAAGTTACATAGGTTTGTCGGCAGGTTCCCAAAATTGAAAACTATAGGTGGCGAAAATAGTTTTTTTTTCTTTTCAATACTATGATTTTATAGCGAATGGAACATTGAAGACATTCTATTTTCATTGTATTGCTTAAGAAAACACTTCAATAAGTAGGATATGGTCATGGATTATTTCTTAAGTAAGATATAGGAAATAATATAGAAATTAAACTTGACAATAGTGATTCAAACCTATGTTGAATAATTTTTAGATCTGATGACACTACTAATCAGAACTGAATTAGTTTTCCTTTTTGTTTATCGATTAAGTTTAAGTTTTAGGTTGGGTCAGTGTATTCCAAACACTGCGAGAGGCTAATAATTGTGCCATGAAAAATTTGAAAAATTATGTTCTTTTTGTTCTAATGTGATGGAACCATACGTCGCATTTAAAATAATATTCTCTGTATCTCTATATACAAAAGATACATATATTAATTTTATTCGTATTAATGTAAGGGATTTTATGAATGACCCGTGCTCCGACTTGACAAATTCCCAGTGTGCTGCGGGGTGAAAAGGTTTGGCAGACCCTGGGTTAGGTTCCAACCTAAAACGCTGAAAGGTTAGTCTACTAAAGGAAAACATTACATAATGCAACACGTGAAACGCGAAATGGATACATACTAAAGGAAGAAATATTTAAGTACAGCAGTGTTCTAAAACAGAGAATCACTGATGACGTTATTTATAATGCATTCGCGAATCAGAAAGAACGATCAGTGTTTTCGTCCATTAAAAATTTTACCGGCGGTATTCATCAATATTATAAATCCATCCCTCTCCTCATAAATTTCCTGTACTTTGTACGTCTGAATAATACAACTAAAGGATGCGAAATCCTTAGCTTAGGGTGAAGCTATCGTAATTAAAAATTTCAAAAGCTCGAACCTGCCGTTTCAACGGGAACAATTATCCTGTAACGATGTCTGAATAAGAGGTTCTCTCCTTTAAATAATTAGCATCTCAAGGACTAATAAAATGTTTCATTCTTAAAATTTTTTAAGTTATATGTTTCTGTAAAATTCAACTTCATACCGGGTTTTGAGATTAATTTTGACTCTCCTTGGTTTCTAATTTAGAACTTCTGTACATAATTCCTGTAATCCCCATCTTTAACATCCCTGCCACGGAATATCAGAATGAATGGCTTTCGGCTATGTTCAGAGAACTCTAGGGATTTCAAGGCTAGAAGTCGGTGATCCTGTCCTTTCTCGGTGCTTCTATTACTTGGGGAGACACTTATGCCTTCAAAAGTGGAAATTATAAATTGTCGCGATAAAAGCGAACATTGAACACATTATAGAAGTGGTATTTTGAACATTGATTACATGCAAATTAAATATCAGGACATCCCAAAGCGCTTTTGTGATTTGATTCAAATGCAAATAGAATAAAAGTAGGGAAAACCATGATGTAAGATTAATTTCACTGAAATAGATGAAAAGTCCGTCCTTTTAAATGGAGCATAGGGAGGAAAAGATTTCATTTGATGGTCCTTTGCGACATTTTAAACGAAAATCCTCCAGCGAGAAAGATAATGGGAAGAAGCCTCTCTGTCATTTCCTTCGTCTTTTTGGAAAAGATGTTAGTCGAAAGAGAGCGGATGTGTGCCTTTCCAGCGATAGCGTCCGTCAAGAGACATTAAGTAAGAAAGAAAGTGGAGAAAGGACATTTTAAGATAGGTTTCGAGGTAGTTTAATAGAGAGACAAAGGGGAGGGGTATAATAAAATCTCTTTCTGCGTGGGAGACGGCGATCTGTGAGAAGAGAAAAATCCGATGGAGGGAGTTCAGGTCAAAGGGTGAAGAGTTTTTAACGTGCCAGGAATTTTTCGAGGACAAAAGTGAGCGGCCATGGAGGTTAGGTGGAACACACGCACAAATTTATGTGGTGGGCACAAAGCTGGTTGGGAACTCTGTGGGAACGCTCGCTCTTCTTTATTTTTAAGGAATAGTTTGGCAGGCATTTTTGGGTTTATCAAAGGTGGAATGCAGGTCAAAGCGGGTTATGATGTGAAAAGGAGGATATTGTAATAACCCTTGATGTATCTCGAAAATATTTATCATTACGCTGTTTGAAGGCGAATCAATTTCATTAAGAAATATCCATTTTCTGAGGAAATGATAGAAGTTGGGGACAACAAGATCAATGAATAGTGCTAAGAAGGAAAAAAATGATATATATTTCCTGTGTGAATTGGCGCTTTTAAACCATTTTAATGCTTCCGCAAATTAAACTTTAGAATTCCGTTGATATTAGGCTGCCAGAGCCTTATTGTATTTTCACTACACCGATAGTGTGAAAAATTGATACTTCATTACTGGGATGCCTTTCGAATTGCAAACTGGATAGGAATTTCAGTTTACATATCTAAGATAAGTCATAATAGAAAGTATTAACTCCCGTCGCAAATATATATCAGATGATAATGTAAGAATAAGGGATGAGGACAAAAAGCTGGAGAAAAACAAGATTAGAGAACTCAGGGAGCATCTAAAAATTCTGATGTCGATAATAAATTATTTCTTTCAATTCGAATGTTAAAACTTTTTGAATCGATCACATTGCAGCCGAAGACAATTTTGAAAGAATTGTGAGATTGCGTATCTTAGATAAGCGGCTAGTTTTGAGAGTGACATCAACGACTGATAACTTGGTGGAGTCAATAACTGCAAGGTCAGTTAATTAATAGCTGGTTCAGTTAGGTAAGGGACCAATGAACTTGCAAGGTTAATTAACTGTGACAGAATTAAATATATTAGCTCCCTTCCAATGAGTAACGGCACACAAAATTAGCAGCACTTTCTGTTGCATTCATGCATGAAACGAAAGTCAAATTTAACGAGAAAAGTTACTGGATTTTATTTTTTTCAGTACCAAAACTGCATTTAATTATTTTGTAACCCATTAATCTAAATTACACAGGATTTGATTTATTTATGCCTCACTGATAAGTCGTTGTCAATGGTGGGTAACTCTTGCCTCAGATGCCGGATATTGCACGCAGATGACTCCTTTCTTGCACGCAAAATACTGTAAGTCCTTGCCTAATTTAATTTCAGTTTTTTCAAAAATTCTGTCATGATGTTTTTAATTCAGTTACATTTATACAATTTACATAATAACTTACAATCAAATATCAAATTATAAGATTTTGAAAAATTTTGGGTGGAATTTGAAAAACGTGCTAGGGATTTGGCCGAATTTGGTATACGATATCAAAAGGGATGCTCATCCTTGGCCTAGGTAATATTTCTTACTATTTTGCTTTCTGAGCAGTCATTTTTGAGATAGATATCATGTGGAAGGAAAGATGGATCTCCATACATACAAGCACGTTAGATATCACTTCGACATCTTCCCTAAAACGTTTGCTCGCTTTTGAATATAAGCGAGCAAACACTTGAGGAAAGTGAGTTATAAATAAAACTGACTCGATTCAAATTGATAACGAAGGTTACAGTGAATTTTCTTGGATTTTATTATCTTTAATATTCTCTTATGGACATTTTCTCGATGAGGATAAATTCCGCTTTTAAAATGTCAATAGTTTTCAAAAGGTTGTTCAAGTTATGTAATTATTTGCTCCGATGGTTCTTTAGAAATTGAATTTCCAGAGTGTATTTTTTGCCCTTATTTTTCTCCTTGAAAGATTGCCGATAAAAAAGAATAGGAATTTAATGAGCAAATAGGAGGCGAGTGAAAAGGGAAGAAAGGAAAGATAATTTGCGACTATATGAAAGGTATTCGGCTGAAAGGAAAGGGAGTGGGATACAATGGCATCTTGAAGGGAGAGAAAGCATCTGAAAGGAATTTAAAAATGCCGCTCGACAAAGAAAGACATGAATCGGGAATGGAGGCGGGGAAAGAAGTGGATAAGCAAGCAAAGGAGGGGAAATATGTGAGAGATTTAAAGACAAACGAAATAATTTAATAATGATCTCAGGAAGGGTAAGGTGGACTATAAACTATGCTCACAAAAGAGAAGGAATACGTAATTGCATACAAAGTAGACTTCCTCAATTTTAATGCGAAAACGTTAACGATCTATCACGTACGTTTGATACGCGGTAGTTTGCCTGATCCTCCTAGGATACAAAATTTTCATCAGCGGAATTAAGGGATCCAAATACTAGACACATTTATCCACCGTAAACTTACATGGAATTTCAATCTTGTATCGGGCTACCTGGTGGTGGTGCTCTTACCTGGCTCGATAAATTTATTGCGTCGTCTAACTTGGTACGTTAGCAGGAAGTTTGGAGACGTTGAATAGGGATATCAAAATCTTGTTAGGCTTTCTTGAAAGGCATTAGAGTGGTCGCACGCTAAACATGGTACTATGAAATTTAATAAACTCGAAGCACTTGTTAAATTTTCAATAAATCCAATGAAAAAATTATTTTAGAAATTCATAATTACTGTCCCCTCTGAGGCGCATTTCTGGCCTTTGATATTTTAATCTACTTATTATGGTATCCTTAATACAATGTTTCTCATAGGAATTATCTAGTAGTGGATTTTCAGATGGTTTTTATGAATTGGTTGATGGAAGCAAGAGCTCTTTCGACCATTTTTACGAACGAAGGAACAACTTGAGTCAAAGTCTCATCGCGTATTTTATGGTAAATTGCTGGTTAATATGCGACATCATGTTGCACCTTATCAACTCCTATGTAGGAGAAGAGAAAGACCTACCAGTTGAAATTCTTCGAATTAATAAGATAAATTGCCGCAATAATTGATTGGCTATTTTATTTTGTTTTCATATTCATAATACTTAAATTATGACTAGATAGCTGCTGATAATGTCTAGAAGGATAAGAAAGATTATAAGTTTTGATATGGATGGGGCATTGAGTGATCGTTACCTATAGTGCCGAGTATCATTAATTCTTTATAGAATCGTAGTTTTTACACTCAACAGATTTTTGAAGTAACTATCTTAAAATTAATCGCATAGATAGCCTGATTTGGTGTCATACTAATTAAAATTGCGTAAATATTTTATTTCTATTGTCTAGATCAATATTTTGAAAATATGGCTTCATAAAGTAATTATTATTTTATAACTGTAACCAAAATTATGACTTGTGTTTAACGTAAATGTTGCAATTTGTTTGTCTCTTCATATATCTCTTTCAATCTGTAACTAACTCTTTTAATCAGGGGTCTTTGAGATCATGATTTTACAAATGCTATTGTAGAACATTTTCCTTCCTTATTAAGTAGCATCATAGTTTGGAATATACCGTTCAAATTCATCATTTGACGTGCTCCAATTTATTTAATTACAGAGTTGATTCGGTGTTGATCATGAAAGTAGCTCTTTTTGTTTACTCCTTCGACATCTGATAACGCCATTAATGGTGGATTTTGAAATATTTTAGAGAGATTTTGTTACAGTTTGCAGCCACTCTTTATGTAGGAGAAAAAGAATTTAGGTATCATGACAGTCACTCGTATTAATATTCCACCAGAAATTACAACTGATAGACTAGACGATTTATGCCTCGAACTAAATATTATGGCTCGAACATTATTATACCAATAAGAAGTTACTAAAAATTGAGGTTAAGGGATAGATAGATCAATTTAGCGTCATTATTTTGTTCTAACAATTATTTTAGTTCGATTTTAATAGAATCGAGCGATTGTCAGTCCCTTTAAGTGAAGACGACAGAATATGACATCTCCTCGAGGGAGGAATTCATCCAAACGGCTGTGGAAACATTAACGTCGGTGGTGTTCCTTTCTTGGATCGCCATTGTTTTGAAGCTTCCTCGAGAGGATTAGAAAGTGGGCAAGGAATGGGAGTCCATCTTTAAGAGAAGGGCTCTCATACGGCCAAATCCATTATTCCTCGCGCTCTCTGTCCATTCCACTTTCATGACTCTGCGTTCCTTCGTTTTACTATCCTCCTCTCCTTTTCATTAATAGAATCCATGAAATTCGCTTACAACGAGGCGTTCGTTCTATTACTTCGCTTTTTGTGAGGGAAATCTCGGATGTTTGATTTCTAACGCTTAAAAAGATAGCAAATTCCTCATTACTCAAGGTGAGTTGAAAGTCGTAAAAGGATGAGTGTTGTGATAAAATATTCATCGAATATAAAATTAAAGCCATTATAATTGCAATAATATTTAGAAGATTGCTTTCTCATGGTAAAAATAATTGCAAGGACTAAAGAAATAGTGGTGATTCCTACCAAATCTAAGTACGCTAAAATTAAATTCAGATTATATAAATGTTTTTCCAAAGTCTTTTATGCGTATTTCCCTCTCTAGTACTTGTTATTAAATAACAAAATAAAATTTATAAGAACGATCAACATTTGAGAAATTTCTCTTATATTTCGAATAATCCATTGTAAAATCATAACCTCCATAAAGCGTCGTCGTTTTCCGGTCCCTATAATGTACCTCATACGGTTCATATGGGGTTCATACAAATATCTCTTAAAATAAAAATGTTCGCATGTAAAAATATATAAAATTTATTCATACGATTGATGGAAGCTTCTTTGAGAATCTGTTTTGGAGTGATAGATTGGAATGGGTAGATTTCGGTGTCAAATGGCTGGATGAGTTGACGGACGAGCTCATAATGAGAAATAGGATAAGAAAAAAGAAATGAAATGTAAACTTTCAGACGGTGATGGGAAAATTTCTAAAAGAGAAGTATGCGAAGGAAATCGCTGAATGTCAATCTTCTCAAGAATCTGTAACAATGTGTGACTGATTGCTTAGGAAGAAGAATGTATTTCCAAATTAGTTTATATATCGTTAAATTAATTTTTATTCACATTCTTTTTATTTTTTATAATTTATGGCGTTTATATAATTATTACTGGTATTTCCTTTCCACTAAAAATACACCTATCGTGTGGGTCTAGAAATGTTCAATCTAAGATGCGCTGTACTTCAAGATTCTTGGATCTAATATCTTTTTCACCAGCATATCATTTACATTTATTCTACACGGTCACCACTTATGAGGTCGACTAACGATTTTCGATGAAGATGGATTTTACTGTTTGGGGCCGATTTTCATGGCCAGATGCACTTCCTCTTTTCGGAAAAGTCAGACAAAAATATACAATCATTACCTATGAAATAAACATAAGTTGTTGGAGTGCTAATACACTAATTACTCTGCCACTGGTGATTGTATACAAGGAATTGGCCGCAGATAAATCGCAGGCGTTGAGAAAGATTTAGATGACGCCAAACTCGTTCTGAAAAGCGGTAAGGAAAGGTATTAAGAATTGCTCCAAGAATTCAGGCTTTCAATCTGGAAAATCTCGGCCGTCGGCAAAGGATCAGAGATTGCACTTTAGGAAGCATAAAACATAAAAGAGGAAATATTTCGTTGATGAGGAATAAATATCCAACGCAGACATAGCACGTAGTGTCGTGGGTAATAAGGGCGAATAATTTGCCAGTCCTTGCGTTGAAGGCCGGAAGGGAAGGGAGAGAGAAAATGATAAAAGTAAATTGAGATGGCAGAAAGTGACCAACAGGCTGGGGAAGAGAGATGAAGAATTTGACAGGACACGTGACCGGATTTTGCGGCTGTCCGTCGCAGACATGACCCGCGGTGGGATTGCCCACTCGACAGATAAGTGGCCAAGGTCCGTGAAAAAAGTTCATGTACGTGCGTTTTATGGTACGTTTGGGTGCTGCGTCCGCATGTAGAATGCAAAAGAAGGATTATACCAAGATTAAGTGTTTTTCCTTGATTACGATACTCTTTGTGTTCCATGGAAAATGTTTCTATATTTTAGAATTTTTCATCGAAATATATTTCTCTCTTCTAATCTAGATTCGACCTTTTTGAGTTCCAGTTCCAACTAAGGTACTGTAAAACGAGAGACAACTTGCACAACAGTCAACTTTTCATTATATTTATATATGAATCGGAATAAACGAAATAATCACTTCCGATGAAATGCTCCCTCCAATTTGTACGCTCCGAATTATATTCTTATTTGTTCGAGCACTTTTGCGAACGTTTGAATAGAAAATTTTCCGAAAATTTGAAATTTCGAAAACGACAGGAATTCCTCAGTAGACCCAACCTTGTTTTTGCGGAAATAAGATATTCTGTAATCGTCTTACCTGAACGTATAGTTGGCTACAAAATACATGTTGACAACTTAATCGTGACATGAGACAGAGAAGAACACTTCCGGAACACTGAAAGTTTAAAATATGGAAGGTGTTTATTACCTTCATATCAGTGTAAAATTGGACAAATACGATATTTCCTATCTTTGTGAAATTTATAACCATAAAAATTATTTAGTTTAATCCCAAAGAATAATGGACATGAAAAAAATCTGTTGGGAATCGAACCTTCCACTTTTCGGGCATATGTTTTATCCAGCTTTATCTATCGAGCTAGCACAGTCAACATGCTGTTATAGGTAGACTTTCTTGGCAAGGACGTGTAATTTCGTCCGACTAAGCGGCATCGTTTCACAGCCAAGAGCTCATAGTGGTACCAAAAAGAGTGAAGGAGTACCCCCATTACGTCTCCTAAAACCCTTTTCCTTCATTTAGTTTAATTTATAAATATTTACGTGTTGAGCATCATACGGATACACTAGGGGAAGATCAAGAAAGTTGCTTAGTGGAGTAATTCAGAGCAAATGCTTATCTTAAATTAACTAATTGTTATTTCTTTAACTCATACGATAACTCACTCTAATGTACATTTAGAGCTGAAAAATATAATAATCATATAAGCACTTTACCATCAGTTTCTTTTGAGATGTTTGTAACATTCCCCATAAATCACTTTGTGTTGAAATCTGCCAATGGCGAACAATCGCTCTTATTATTTTCACATTCACTTATGGATTCACTCTCAGAACACGAAAGGGATTTTAGGAAGTTCACTAGTTTTACTTCGAAAAAATTTACTTAATTAAAATTTTTCTTAATTAAAATTTCAAATTTATCCTACAAAATTATTATAAAGTGACAACTTGGAGTTTAACTGGTTTAAACCAACGCTGTATACAGCGATCGATTTTTTCTCTTTAGTGTGTGATTCATATTTTGCGTCACGCAAATTAACAGGGAATAAACATCTAAATTCAAGTTAAATCATATTTATCGGAAAAATATAAAATATATGGTTGAACGTTGCCTTTCTTTATACATGAATCTACTTTTACTTTTAGAGCAGTTACTTTCCGAGGTAAGAATTTTATGCTTGCAGAAAATATTATCTTTTTACAACCGCAATTCTGAGCTCGAGATGCTTTTCATCATATATTCTCGCACGATGCGCGTGTACGTGACAAGAAACAAATTTTTCATGGAGGTCACGAATGCTGCGGCTGATATTGTGTGAACTTTTATTTTATTTACCTCTCGTGCCCTCTGAAATAATTTTATACGTCGCTCTTTCTTCCCTCGACATTTCCCGAGTGGCATTTTTGTTTAAGCGTAAGTTTTTCTTTTATTCTGATGACTGAAACCCAGCGGACAGTTTCATAATACGAGGGAAAGTCATCAATGAGGAATATTATATATTACTTTACATACTAAGGAAAGTGAAATTTCTATCTTATGAATTATTATTTAGTCATGTGTTGTATTTTTAAGGCATATAGTAGAGCCGTCAGAAAAAGATGAGGAAACCAGTTGTTGTTTGAGAGGAAAAATATTTTTTTTTAGAAAACGTTTGTTATTTATGTACGAGACCAATCATATTATAGACAAGTTTTATGTTCCGAAAAATAAAATTATAAACTCTCTCTTTTAGTAATTAGAAATCAATTTTTGAGTAACATTAAGAAATATCCTTCTGGGCTCTGATTAAGAAATATATTCATTGCCATTTCATAGTTAGGTCACAAATCATAAATACTGTAGAAGTTCTTAGAGGTCATGTTTTCATTAAATAGAAACAGATGATTAGATCAGTAAAAATCATTCACTTTTTTCCTTACAAAAAGTAAAAGAATTTATATTGACTTCATCAAAAAATATCACGGCTTCTTGAACTTTTCTACCAGAAATGAGAATCACAGTTCGTTGAAGAAAATTACGAATTCAATATCAAATATTGCTATCATATATAATCGATCAGTTTATTGAAGATTGCTTCATTGGCGTTCATCTTTCTCCTCTTTCCTGTTTCTTTTCATCGCTCCATAAAAATGACAATTTCGCTAGATTTACTGTGTAGTTGTGATACCGTTAACATCAAAGTTTACGTCGTTGGGAAGTCACACCATCGAATCCTGTGGGATTATTGGAATTGATGTGCAATTCCTAAGATTATACGGGGCGATGGGGATCGCATCTCCTGTCGATCCAATTTGATCTCCAATGTAGTTCCGATCCCGTGAAAATACATCTGCTGTCGTCCATTTGAGAACCCCATTTCCTATATGCCGACTTAATTGGAATTATAATTTAATCACGGCCGAATCCTTAAAATTGGATAAAAAATACCGAAGAAAAAGATATCCATGGCTGACCACGACATTTTTTTATTGATTGATTTTGACTTTCCAGTATGGGAATTAAAAATCAAAGATGTAAAAAAAAGTGATTTTAAGAAATTTATGAACACTGATTTGAATAAATTTTCATCCTCTTACGGGATTTCTTTATTGATCACTACGATTAATCATTAAATTGTCTAACTATGTGCGATTTTTTATGAAAAAATAAACACGACTAACATGTGTAACACGACTGTTTATTAATTATAAGTTTAGGAACGCCCCTTTAGCCGTCTGCCGGACGCTGGCTTTAGAAAGACTGAATGACAATAGTAATAATAATAATAATAAAAGACTTAGCCAGAGTGTAGTCATTCTGACACAAAATGTTGATCAATCAGATTGAACTTATTTGAGGTCCAACCAAATTCGTGTAGTTTAGTTGCGAGAAGTAATGTTCTTTCATATATAGTTCATAATGTGTTGAACAATTTGTCTTAGTTTCTTCTTAAAAGCGGATGAAAAAATACAGTTGAATCAATCAACGTATTTAAAAGGATAGATAGTTTAATTGCAGAAAATGCGGGTCTCTAAAAATGCATATAATTAGGATAGAACCCGAATCTTCCATTCGCCGAACAAATGTGTGTTTACGTCGAAGCGTACACTCTCAAAGTGGAGGATTCTGATGCTGACCATGGGCACGTTTCACTTTTGAGATACAGAAAAGAGGATTTAAACAATTATAAGTAAAAGATGAGTACTTTTTATGTTTGTACTAATTTAACGTTGATTGAAAAGCGTATCTCATTATGTTCTCCACAAAACTCTTAAGGATGGCATAGGATAAAAATTATTGCAAACAGATTGACATTTCTATGTGTTGTTTTAAAAGCCATACTCTGTAATGTTTTACAAAGACGCTTCTTAAGGCGTTAAATCAAGAATAAAAATATTGCTTTCCCTGTTCCAATGTGATGATTAGACTATAAATTCACAGAGTTAATTCACTATTGCTCTGATTCTTAATACATAGATAATTAATAATTCGCTCTCATCTTGGGTGTTCAGTACTTCTACAGATGAAAAAATCTGCTAGTTTTCCAATGATATTGAAGTTGCAATACAGAAAATGCGTGTAACCTTTCTCTGAAAATGAAAAGAGGAAAGGATTTGAGTTCCGCAGGCAACAGTGGCCGCTAAAATAAATTACTTCCATACCAATGATGACGTGGCCCTTTATTTTCCCCCGGAATTGACGATTTCGGATTGATCGGTAAAAAAATAATTCGTCGATAAAGAAGCATGACTGATAGCGGAAAAATCACTCATCTGTTTAACCGTGATTTATACCTTTATTGGACCAAAAAACAGCCGACTGGGGATCGTATTGAGGGAAGGAAATATAGTGGTTCGATAAAAATTCAATGAAAGTTTTCATCTTTGTTATCCGCTCAATTCGTCGGACATTCTGAGTGAGAAAGGAAGGAGGAATGATGAATGGAAAACTGAAGCAGATAGCAATAAGATACTTATTAATGGTTGAGGTGATTCATTGCCTCGTATACCATATTCAACCATAACCTTTCTGCGTCCCTTTACCTTCAGTATTACTTGCAACTTCAATTTCCTCCAAACAATTTTTATATAACTAAAAAATCTTCACAGGTTATCACCCGGGTGAGTTCACTGGCATAAACCGACATTTCAGCATCGGCATCTGATACCGAATTTTTATAAAGCCATTTTTATATCCATATTCCCAAAGTGATGTGATAACTTCCTTTCATGCTAAACTTCTTCGTTTTCATTCATTACTCACAAGCAGCCATTACTGACTTTCTACATCCTACACTGTCTGACTGTTTACTTACAGGTAATTATTCATGATCAGTGTCACTTTCAAATGATGCAGTTGAATCTATAAAATCTCCTTACACATGTTTCGTTATCCTGCTTTGAAGATAATTTGAAAAATATCTGAGAAACTTGAGACAATCTATTATTAGCTTAAATTTTCGAGAGTTGAACAAAAATAGACAAGGAGCATAAGCGATATGTGCTAAGCGGTTGAAGGGAATACCTTCGTTGGACATAACTTAGTTAACTAATCCACTGTCTTCACTAAATGGATACGACTACTGGTCTTGGTGTTTCGATTTTGGTCCATAAGTAAATAAACTCAACATTGACCCCAAAACTGCTCTCTCCAAGTCTCGCGTGAAGGCCGAGACAGAGCAATATGCACTTGACCGCGCATGAACATCAGCTTATTAGCATTTCGCTCTTTGGGTGAATATGCCTCCTGACGAAGTCAAATTCTGGCTTGGCCTCGATGAAAATTCACAGCTTGGTTATCGAATTTCCTCGCCTTCATTCCTTTTAAATTTGCTAATGGAGCTAAATATCCAAAAGTAATTATGAAATTAGTTGATCTTCCATTACTACTAGTAACTTTCCTATTGAATAATTTATTTATTGACCAATTGTTATTTTGAACTCAGATGATGAAACGTGTTATGTATTTGTCGCCATTAATCGTTTATCCAATAATAATCAATAGCAAAGAGTCAAAAGCAACAAGAATCCGTCCGTTGTTCTCCGTACGTTTGTCCGCTTTTTCCATTTAAAGGTAACTATAAACATCAATACGCTTCATACTTAAATTGTAGAGTAATAAATGCACTATATTTTTTGCCGGAATGAAAAGATAGCTAATAGATCGATGGAAAGAATAGATAGATTATTAATGAAATGAACACACGTTAATGTTTCCAAATTTCCAGATATGGAAATATCTCATGTAATTCGTTGAATTGAATCAATTAACTCACAATTCTCACCTAACATACCATAATTTCACTGCCATACAGTAAGATTGGTAAAAACGCATTGATACAACCATTTTCGTCTGTTCCCTACGCTTAATAACTGTCTGTATACTACCGAGCATTCTGCTACTTTCATCCACGTACTTTTTTACCTCCTTTGCTAATTTTCCATTCTTATGAGACATGATATTGAAGTACATAGTATGTCATCCGTCATTTCAATATTATGGGAAAGGATGACCAGACTGATCTCGTTTTCTCAAAAACTTTGATGTCTCAGTCGTAATTCACAGCCGATTTCGATTAGGATCGCAATTCTTTTTTCAATTGAGTTTGTGTAATGCAGTGTGCATAGTGCAATTCAGTTCAATGGTCTGCACCTAAAATATCAGCTTTAATTTGGGCTGCATCCTAAGATATTTTGAATTTTTAAAGCAAATTGTCATTTGTAGTCGTGATTTTGAGATTTATTGAAAAACAATTGTGGGAGGATAACCCCTCTCCTTTATGAACCTCTATTCCTTCGAATCGTGAGGGAAGCAAATTGAAGAAAATTTAAGAAATATTCTCTTTGCTTTATATGATTATGGTTTAGTTCGTCAACATAAATATCCCCATGAAACTATGTTTTATGCGGCCACGATTTCTTCTGGAAATTATAAATCACTAAAAGATACAATGAAGACCTCTGATGGTATGATTAATATAATGTGTAAAAAACCTCTCAAAACCATCAAATAGATCTAAAACGTTCTCCATGTATGTTCTTACATACATTTCGGGAACCTGAGCTCAATTGACTGTTAATATTCGGTTGATGTGATCTTAAAGATATCATCGTGGAGCACGAAATATATACCGAGCTATTTAAAGACCTTCTTGATATTTAGGTAGGTATTCTGTATTATAACAACCACTATCATTAAAGAAGTACCCGAAAATACTATTCTATCGGAGAGTTCAAGGTAAAAGCCTCAACATTTTTTCCCTCCGAATTTCAGATTCCTTTGTTGTAACTAGTGATACCTTATCGGACGTCTCTAAAAAATGGAAACCGCAAAAAATATCTCTATACAATGCAGGCTCGTACAGAAAAAAGCTCCGTTGGATAATTTATAACCTTTGGCCAACTGGTTGCGAAGGAGGCAGTGAAAGGGTCGTAAAGAAAAAGCGGAAGGATATGAGGGGAGAAGAGAGAGAATATTGACCGTTCCATCGGAGCAGCTGCTTCGGAAAAATGAAGGGTTCGCCCAAAGGATTAAGAGCACGCTTGGAAACTACACAGGAATCTCGATAGATGGATCGCGATCAATGGGAAAAAGGGGAATCAAATGGAATAGAAATGGGGATCGGGGATGCGTGAAATCTCTTTGGGCGAGCGGAGTTCGCGATTCGATTGTTTTTATTCCGCGCGCCTTAAAAAAGAGAGAGATGGCGTGAAAAAGAGAAGGAAGCGGAGGAAAAATGAAAAAGGGGTATCTGGGTGGCCCGTGGAGAGATGCCACTTGGAGTATTCCTGCAGACGGGCGGAATAATAAAATACAGTTGTGCAGCAGCGCGGAGTCTTGGCTCTTTTATTTTTCAAAGATAATGTATCAGAGACTCGCAGTCTTTTTATGGCGAATAATCACAATGGATATCCAGTTCTAATCCCCCGAAACGGCCACTGCAGCGATTTTATTTTCGGCTGAGTTATTTCTATTTAGATCAAATTAACTGCCTGTACAGATCTGGCAAAACAACCAACAATATTGTGTTTTTTATAGTTCTATATTTAAAGGAGTAACTTCCTCGATTTACGTCTATGTTATCTCTTAATGTAAAATAATTCAATGAGAGTTTCTAAGATTACAATAACAAGATGAAAACAAAAATAGAACATAAAGCAAAAGTTTTAAATTAAATAAAACATCCGCGATATTTCATTGGAGAGATTTATTGCAAGGAAAATATTTCGAGACCTAAAAACTGTAAGAACAATATTATATCCACAGACATAACATAGATTGCAAATAATTTTATGAGGCCTTTCTATATTTTCCACACATAATTTCTACAGTAAATGAAAGCAGTGAAAAATAAATAATAGCTAAAATTATTTCTCTATTGAAGATATTTAGTTAAAAATGCGTGAGTTAAAATGAAGCGAATTAAATTCATGATAAAAAAATTTGCAGGAATATTTTACAGATTGAAAATTTTCTAGCATATTACAAAAAAATTTTACTTTTTGAATATTTACAGTTATTCATTACTACAGAAAAAATCAAAGATTAAGATTTACTTAAATGTTGCGGATGCTGCGGAGTCGAAAATGAAGAGTTTTTATACCCCAGAGTTGTGTACGTCCGAACTCAAGATTTAAGATATGCTGATTTACAGTTATTTCTTTAAATCTTAATGGTTAAACTGATTTTAGTTTTTAAAGTTATTTATAAGAATGAGCATACATTACTATCTTTGGCTTTTACATTCCTTTTATAGCTTTGATGTATTTTCTCCCTACGAAGGGTGTGGGAAAGTTTTAATATTTTACAAGACTCAATCGTTGTTGTATACACGAGAAACGGATGATTACCCTGCAATGCTGTCTTACGTAATTAATATTAAAATTAATTTGTATTGCATAAGGTTTTCTACTCAACTACGGTAACCTTTTCGAATTGAATGAACTCATCTCATTACACACGTATACATCACTTCATATCATTATCAAGTCTTTTTTACTGCGTAGCCTACATAACATAACCATTTCCAATGTGGCAAGCAACGTTCAACCAAACGGGATATATTCAGAAAGTTATTTTTTGGAATAATTTTAGTTTATTTTCTCGTATTTCCAATAGTTCCAATTAATTTAATTATCACGATAGCGCTGACCTATTTACTTATTAAGTGCATAGAGAGAAACAATTTCAAATATTAGCTTTCAATTCAGCTTGATGAAATTCCATAAATTATAATTATCTAGTGAATCACTCATTTTTTGCGGTAATAATTGTATAAGTAATTCCTATTTTTATAACTTAGAATTGGATGAGAAGCTAATTTTTAACAATTTACTTTTGTGATTAATTAATTAATGAATAACTAAAATACTGAACGCTAAAATAATATAGGAATGGATAGTCTAAATAATGCGTCTACCATCAAATTATGTTTTTATATTGCGGTAAATACTTCTATTTCTCGGTATTAATATTTAATCTCAGTAATGGAATACATTCCTCACGTAGAGAACTTAATCATTAGTTTCATTTAAGTAAATTCTTATGTCGGTGAAAAACTGTCAATTTCTGTTACTTGTCATTTGCCGAACATTTAATACCTCTGATTAGGATTGTAAAATCAAACTAAATAAGGGTTAATTCACTTCAATATAGTTCTATTGATTCGAAAAATGTTACAGGTATATCCTGAGAATTGATGTTTGCTAGGTAGGGCTGCTTAAGTTCACACAATTTTTCTCATTCGTGCCTTATAATTTTATGAAAAGTTAGTACTTTTTTATAAATGTCAAATCATCATAAATTTAAATTTATCACTTAATTTACCTTTACTGAAAAACTGCTATCTGCATGAATTTGTGAATTACAGTTTTTAATCAATTTAAACTAAAATGAAGACAATAAATGTTTCACATTATAAAAATACATGTATAAGATTACCATTAACGCATGACCAACCCTCAAATTTCCGAAAATAGACCTAAAGCACTGAAGTAATAAGAGAATCTAATGAAATAGGAGAGCAAATTTCCATACCTCTTTGTTGCTATCTATAATTTTCCACTCAATCTGAGAAAAATCTCTCATTTCCACACGCAAGAATAACTCGAGGGAAGACTTTAAGGATATCTGCTTAATTGGGACTCTTTAAACTCAACTTTGATTATCTCAATCCCCCGTTTGTTCTCCTTTCTCTATCTACTCTCTCTTTCTTTGCCCTTGAATCCCTCAATTCCCTAGTTGAAATCATATTTAACCCTTAATCTCAGACAACTGCGGAAGCCACAGGCGGTGGTTGCAAAACGATTTTGCGCCTCCCGCTGAGAGCATTTTCTCCTCCGAACCCTCCTATTTTGTTTCCTTCTCCTCTTTCCATTTACCTTACCCTTGGCCTAAACCGCAATAACTCAATATCGTCCTGTTCTTAATTTGACCGTTTACCGTCTCGCTCGCTTTAGACCCTCCATGAAAATTATTATTCGCCATTAACCTCGTTCTATCCTTTAAGACTGAGATCGCTTTATGCTTCCATTAAATCAGTTGAGAACGTGCTTTTCAGTCAACCGAAGGAATCATGTTTTCGCGAGGCTTTTCCAAATCAGTCATTTCTTAAAAGTGTCCGTTGAGTCATCCTCTTGCCGATCCTCTTCTATTTCCTGTGGGTGTGGCTAAATAATATTTTTTTAAACTTTTTTTTGTAAGTTTGATGATATTACTTCGCTGTTAGACCTCTGGAATAAAAACGAAAAGATAATTGTTTGTAAGGAGTTTATTCAAGGAATAAAGGAGATATAGTAAATAACCAAACCAATTTTGGACAAATGAAAATAATAGTATACATGCTGAGCCTTAAAATACATTTGAGCGCCCTTCCAATCGTGCTGCGTAGAGGGAACCCTGATCAATATCCATTGATAATTTGATCAAATAGAACATTTTCAGAAAATACAAGCTTTGATTCCAAAAAGCGAGAAACATTGATTTTCTTTTATCCTCAATGTAGTTTGCGAGAGTTTCTACTTCTGTTAAAAAACGATAGGTAATAACGGATACAATCGAAACTATGAGTTAAATTAATTTTATTAAATGTGTGATATATGCTGATACCTCTTCCCGGTTAAAGGTGTGAGGGTGAAACCTTCATTTCCAATCTAACAACTCATTTCGATATACAGCCTAAACTAGACTTGTGGAATATTTAGACTATTGCTAAGGAGGTTACTATCATTATGCACGCTCAGTGAACTATTGATATATCTTTTAAATAATTTAAAGTTTGACTCTGGAATAAAAAGTACAAAATAATGTTTTACAAAGCGGTGTTCGGATCCCTGTGTTAGCCTACGATCGATAGACTTAGCTGTAAAATCACTCTAAAATTACTACTACTACTAATATTCTCAAAGCTCTCAAAATAGAAATTATTACTCTACTCATCCTAATTATTGGTGTATAAGGAGAATGTTAATGGCACTGAAGGAAGAAGAGCGAGATAAGTCTAGCTGAATGGAAGAGAACAGCTTCTAAAATAGGTGAATAACTTACTTAATTCGAGAGGTTGGTATATATTTATGTAGTATATCTTGAAATAATAGAACCAAATATAACGATGTATCAGATATATATTACTTCACAACTTTCAAATGAGAATACTATAAAAAAGAATCTATTAATAAAATAATGCCATCGAGTAGAATAAAATATATGAAATTAAGTGAGGAAAGGTAAAATGATATTTTTTTAAAATAAGAAATTTCTAACGGAGACTTTTTCCAAGATTAGAACCATTGAGGCATGAAGATGGAATTTACTTTCTTTGATATGAATATAATTTGTCGATTAACTTTAGAATTGAAACTTCTTTTTGAGCGGAGGCTCAATTTCCAAGTTGAGCGCGACGTCAGTTATTCCTCGTGCACGAGTACATTCATGACTTCGGCATCATAAACTTATAATTTCCGTGAAGGTTGCATAATAAGCCAGCTCTTGCCCTAATTTACTGATGAGATATTTTGCGTGATGACTTCTAATAACTTAAGGTTTTCCAATAAAGAGCTTAAGTACGGAACACCGTGCTGTGCTCCGTAATTCGGTGCAGCAGTGCCGTGCACGTTTGACTATATTCACGTTCCCTTCTTTGTCAAAAAATGAAGCACTTTATCATTTAGACGTTCTTTACGTAAAATGCACTTAGGAAGACATGAAATTAGACCCTTTTACATAAAAATTCTCGAATGAATTTCAAGACATAAAGTGCTCAATTCAATTTGATTCGGTTCAGAGAAGATTAAGTACATAATAGCATAATTTAGGACCCCAAAAAATTAATGCACTAAACTAAACATCATCTCCATGCAAATCACCGTAGAGCACTTTTAAAAACGTGTTTTGATGGTTTATTTTTAATAAAGGAATTTAAGTCAAAAAAAGTTACTAGAAACCACTTTGATGTCATGCAATTTAATTGGAATCCATAATCCAACCTTTTTATTGTAAGGCAACAACTAAATTGTATGTACTTAAGCACGAGGTATGTGTGTGTACTTACTTAAAACGTTGCCTGCATTCCCGATCATTCAAGTACTTTACCGAAGGCTCTCTCACTTGGCTAACATTAATCCTGTAAAGGTTACGTAGTTAATCTCGTTGGTATAAGGCGGTCATCCATTCAACGTGAAGGTTGAATACTGTGCAGTTCGCCTATTCAAACGGTTTTCTGCTTTTATAGGTGAGTTTCACTTCATCGAACGTATTTTGAGGTTCGGAGATGTACAGCTAGTTCCAAAAAAAACTTACCACCTAAGCCGCAACCCGCATAACAGACCTGAAGCTCGATGAGAGCGAGTCTAGAGTTTTCCATGCATTCTATTGGCTCTTGGAAGGAGGAGCATTCAGACGGCGCTTTTTTAAACATTGTGAAACGCGTTGAACGTATTTGTATCGTCTTTACTAGCACGAAATCTTGTTTAAATTTAGTGTTACTTTTTACTATGTCAGCAGCATAGTATTAAAAAATGAATAAACATCGGATCTCCTTATTTCGGCCTGAAACTTCTGCGTAATTCACCTTTTTCTGGAGACATCGGGTAAACTTACTTTAGCTGCTTCAATTATCCAATAAAAGATTATGTCATTGCAAGATTGAAAAGGATTATATTATTACGTTTTTTATGCTCTTGACGCCTACAGGAGGAACTTTTAAATTTATTTAGAGGAACTTCACGACTATGACGCAAATAGAAACATGAACGAAAACTCTGCAAGGAGATAAAGAATACTTAGGTATATGAACACAATCAACTGTATTTCAACTAATTTATGTTGCAGAAGAAATGCTATCGAGAAGGGGAGCATGAAAAAACTGCGAAACCTACTAATGAAAGCAAAGATGAAAAGAAACTTAATCTGGACGAATACACTGAGAAAGAATCATTTTAAGTCAACCTGGTAAAGAGCTCTGAAAATTAGACCCAAAACATATTACAATAAAGTAAACCAAGTAAATTACGATCAACTACATCAGATAATTACATCAAATATTATAAAAATTTTAAATACCACCAAATCATATGATAGAAAGTAAAATATTAATTGCTGTGATATCATCATTTTCTAAGGTAATCGCTTAAAATTCAAATTGCTAATTTAGTATTTTAGAAAATAACATGGATATTAGAATAGTAGCACTCTTAATTTAAATACTGAGGACTACAATTTTTTTTCACGTATCGAATAAAAAATTAATTTACGACGAAATTAACGCCAGCATTTCGTAACACTTTTCCGAACATATTGTTCATTGCCAGTCCCAGAAAAACCATCCCTTTAATTAAATCAAGTTCATGTTCCTTGGAAAATTATGCTGTCCCAACTTTTATCTGATGCTAAATCTCTTTCTTGCCCCGTGGTGCAAATTTTGACTCGATTTCTTCGCAGTTGAATTATTCTGCAATACAGAGAGGTATAAAATTTGCTTGATACTACAATTAACAGAGCATTAGGTAATTCAGAATATATGCATCAACATGACATTCTGTTCTTACTTCCATCAGGCATTCGTGATGACAGTATCAGATGAAGCATTATGATTTTGAGATGAGATTTGGCTGTTTCTGACAAATTCACGTCTGAAGTTTTACCGAGTCTTTCAGAGAGAGCGGAGGACCTCCACCCTGCCCCTAGGAGTATCCCCTATTCATTCCTTTGTTGTTTCTTTTTCTTTTGTTTCGTCCATCGAAAGGTATTATCTATTTTCTCAAAGGAACCATAAAACGGCCGATGGGTGAAGGTGAACTCCGCTCTGAAAAAGAAAACCCCCTTTTCGGCATATTGTGGATGGTCGTATGTATGCGGGGTAGCGAATTTGAAAGCGCTAATGAGGATTACCGACCGCACCCCTGCTGAGCAGGTATCTAAGGTTAGGGTATGGTGGCGGCGACCGATCACAAGTAAGGTGGGAAATGGTAGATCCGCGATTTGTTATCTTCGCCGCGGGTATTCCCTTAGGGAATGAAGATATTCAACTCTATTTTTGAGGTAGACGACCTTTCAGGACTTCTTGCAAGGAATCCAGATGGTTAAGAAACAACAGTTAGTATGGCAAATCAGAACCTTAAGACTGATTTGCATATTGCAGATAAATACCAGGTTTTTGTATACTTGCATATTGCAGGTTTACACGTTAACATCTGGTTTATTTACATTTACATTAATACCCCGCGAGCCGCCGTATGACGTATGTCAGGGGGTGTGAAAACACCCACAACACGATTTCTATTGTTATACTGAAATAATTTTCAGAACTATGCGCTAGGTGAAAGTGAGACTAATGATTAATGATCCCTGCTTCGGTTTCTGAATGCCTCAAGTAAACTATATAACCCGAATTGTTTGAATGGTGTATAATGATTAAAAGAAAAATCAGCGTCAATAATTATGAATGATGGGTAATATGAGTCATGGAAGAATACGCTAAAAATATAAACCAACGGATGGTAACCAGACTTACATGAGAATATTCCTCTAATTCTCATGATTCATACCTTAGCTGTTAAAATATTCTTGGTTCTGTATGTAATCCATTATTTCAACATTCACTCCAAGGACCTTCGTAGCATCATCCTTCATCCTAGGCACATCATAATTCTCTACGAATTTTGCGAAGATGTTTTGAATTTTTTTAATGGTAATGCAAGGAAGATCATTCTAGTTGAAATAGGACCTTCGGAAAATCTGAATGATAACATAAAGTTGAAAATGTTTGGGTGCATCATATCTGAATTAGTATCTCTATATTCTGCTTTTAAAGTGAATGGCATAAACTGTATTAGCTTATTCTAAATAACTAATTCAACGACAAAAACGAAAAAATAAGTAATGTGCCTATCGTCCATTTATATAAATCAAGCTCCTCGTCAATGATTGTTTATTTATAAATATTGTTTTTTATGCTTTATTTTGTCTCTATATTGAGCTCAAAATTTCGTAGTTTGAAATTACTTGAAAAATTAATTAGAGAAATACCACCTAATATGTATTCTTTACGCTTACGAGAACCAAATCGTTTAACTTCTCTTACAACATCTATGATACAAAGTAGATAGAGCGTTGAAGATGATCTTACTAGATCGACTAAAGTTTCTATTATAATGTCACTAAAATATGAATTGAAACGTAAATACGGAATTGTAGACACTCCGCATATTCAATGTCGCAGAAACTTGAAGTTTATACGCCGAATACCGATAAATAATATCTCTTAAGTTATTTAGAAGAAAACATTGGCTTGCATAGGTAGTAATACTAATGTTAGCGATTTCTATTGGTTTAAAAAACCTCGAAATCTCTTTCCAAAATAAATTGCTGATAAGAAGATGGTTTAGTTACTGGCTTAGTGAACTACTCGAACTTTCTTATAGAATTAAGAGAAGGTTGCTATAAAACACTGAACATCGATATAGTATACAATTTCGGAGATCCTGGGAATAAACTGATGCATGAGAAGGAAATTTCTGAAAGTATGATGAGCCATCGACGTTATATCTTATATATTTGAATGTTAATCATTTTTGACTAAGATATTACTTAAATTGGATAAATGAGTAGTTTCTCTGGAGGCAGTCATAAACGGAAAAAATATATGTTGGATGAGAAAATTGAGAAGGTGAGCGAGTGGGTTATACTTTTAAAAGAAGTCGTTCCTCCTACTCAAAGTAAACAATTGGTCGACTAGGAAAGCAAAAAATGCGCCTACCTATTGTGATTCATCCAAAAATCTGGAATTAACATACCTCTTACACTTTTGGTTGTTAAATTCATGTGAGTGTATATATTACTGTTGCCGTCACTTCTCACCTCCCTATCTCTATCAAAACAGTCCCCCTCTTGAAGTCCTGGTGAATTCATTGCTTTATTCACTTCTTCCCATCACTCCTGTATCTTGCTTTTCAAATTTGTCACGGAATGTGGAGAGATGAAAAGTTTCTCATAGTCAATACATTTTAAATACGAAGGAATATTTTCAATATCACCAATCGATAAATATGTAGATAGACTAGCCATACCAAACCACCACCCATTCATCTCAATCATTAAAATTCTGTCTAAAAATATGAGAGTTACGCAGGGCCAGCCATCAACCGAGGGGAGCAAAATTTCAACATGAGCCTCATATGCGCTTCCCCGTGTGATATTACAGGGTTGGAATTACAGGTAAAAAGGCCCTGGGAAAAACTATTTCACCAAGTCCCTATTATTTTGCGTATTTTTAACGTTTTCTACATTATAATAATTGTAAACGTTATAATAAACAATTGAAATATAAATAATGTAGGTAGTTTTGTATACATTCAAAATTAATTGAAAATTTTACATTCATAGCTAACAGTAGCATTCAATGAGCATTATGACCAAACCTCATTCGCACTATCTTTTTGTGTATTTTAGAACTTTTAAAGGTGATAAATATAGCGAGAAGAATGTTTAAGAACGTAATGGTTTGTGACTGCAACCATTTCAAGAGGAATCCACAGAAGAAATCAAGTTTATTCGATTCACACTTCAATGACACCGAAAAAATTAATTAATTAATTCAAAATTAATGTGAAAGATGGTAGTCTCGTGTCCGTCATCTTTATTCATTAAGGAAAATCGATCCTAGCACATTTTCTCTCAATTAATTTGGACGGTATAGTAAAAATTCCAACTGCATAGATGATAAAATTTACTGATTTTTTACCGATCGAATTTTAATTTCGATGCTTATCAAATGAAACAAAATGTATCTAAAATACGCAGAGAATGCCTCAAGACTTCATACTATATATTTACTTATTGTTTTTTAATGTAGCATATTAATGTAATAGCCTAGATATGGCCATGAGTGTGCCTTACTTTACTTGTGTAGATTGCATTCACACAGGCTATGATAAAACTGGTGATCGATATAGACTCCTTTGGTATATAATTTTAAAGGCTAATAACTGCTCTCTTGAACGATGCATAATATTAGCTAGTATTATATTATATAATACCACCCATTATAACCGCAGAGTTTTGCAAGCGAAGGCGTCGAATTCGAGGTCTATACATTTTTGGTCCGACACCGATTCAAACTGCGCGGAAATTTTCTTTCTCCCATCTCAGTGCTAAACATAAGCTCAGAGCGGCTCAGAGGCAGATTTTGCGAAAATTTCCTTCGACTTGCTTGTGCCTTTCGCCCTCAGACTCAAATTTTATTAGGGGAAGGGGGTTTGCCTCGGTTTCCTAGGAATAACGGGACCTTGTGTGCGACGTTTCCCTCTGTGCGAGAAGCAATGCTAGAATATATACTGATTCGTTATAATCATTTTATAATAACTGAATTCTTGCATTACGACATCCGTATTGTTATAATACTATTCTGCTAGGCCAATGCCACCAAACTCAGGATACTAATAAATCTTTGCAATATTAACAAAGCAAATAAATCCATTTCAACTCTGCAGGCGGAGTTATGACTCAAGGAGACCATCTCCGCCATGTTTTTCCTCTCTCTCTCTCTCTCTCACTTCTTAAGGCTCGCTCGGAGGAAATTCACTGCCTGTTATGCGGGTTGCGGCTTAGGTGGTAAGTTTTTTTTGGAACTAGCTGTACCATCATTAGGGAAACATAGAAAATATCTCGTATTATTTACTCGTATTATCTCGTATTATTAATTTTATTTTACCTAAGATTTTGCTTGAACTTGAAGTGCTGAATCAATATGAATGAATGAAATTGAAATCGTAAAAATAGTAAATTTTGATATAGTTAAATTATATATTCATCAGATGCATATTTAATATTTAATAATCGCATTTTTTAATTATGTGAAATCAATCTCTCTGTCCCTCTTCCACCCTTACATCTAAGATACTACTCGAAACGTAATAAATATTCTAGCATTTAACCCTATCAGATATTTTAGCATACCATAGAATATCTTAAAAAGGAAAATAGTTATTTGTTATATCTATTGAAACTCTCTCTTCCTTCAGTTTATCTATAAAAAAATTTAAGTAATCATCTAAGTAAATTCATGTCTTCTTCAGCATCGAAGCTTTTCTCCGAGGAATGCTTATCAACTTAAATTCTGTCTCATTTAGGATATTAAAAAATGTAGATTAATAGCTTTTTAATCTGTCTTAATTGTCTTCATCTTCTTCTTCGATGAGTCTAATTTTTCTCTGGTTGAATTTCTTTTTTATCTTTCTATCTCAAATCGTCTCAAATTAATAATTTCTTTTCTTTCAAAATCCTAAAACGTTCCATTTTGATAGAATCATATTTAGAAGGATTAAAATGTATGTTTCATTCTAAATGAATATCATTAAGGTCAATTAAGTTAAGCTACTTGAAAGACTAATGTATTTAATTTTGTTTCAATTCTTTAAACATAGCACGTGAGAATTTCGAGGGAAAGGACTGTATTACTCGAATACTACAATATCCGTACTTGTAGATTTACTTCTGCTGCATATGCTACGATATCTTTTAATTAGAATCAAGTATCATGCTTATTATACGAATGCTCTCTAAAAATAAGTGGAATATAATACCTTACTGGACTTCTACATACGAGTGGTATGTTGACAGCATTTTCAACTTCGGCGAAAGCGGTCCTAGGTTCGAATTCGAATCCGTGCGGAATAACTCGAGCCATTGAGGAACATTCAAAATACTATGAACAACTTACAGAGTATGACTGGAGAAAATGAAATAACAATATCCGATTCTGTAAAACTTTGATACGATTTAAGGATTAACTTGGGGTGTCATAAGCTTGATTGAGTAAATACTGTGGAAACAAATTTATACGAAATAGCATATAACATGGAGAATAAGAATCAGGCTCTTTTAGATTAGGTTATTTAAATTCCTTTTCCTATTAGTTTAAATAAATATTACTTCATTTAATGCCATTGGTTATCATGGAGCAACGTTTATGAAGAAAACATGTAATGGTCCATAAGGAATATATTTTCACAATATTATTCGTGTTAGCCAAACGGTATTTATGATGGCGCACAGTGGGCTATAATCGAAAGAAGCTGGCCAAAAATACGAAAACGCTTTACTCGAGTGCGGGCTACGAAACTTCGCATGATTGATTTAGAATAAATCCTGCAGACAACTATGGAGGTCATTTACGTTGGATCCTTCACATTAAATCAATACAGGGGGTACAAAAAGTTGACCAATTTTTGCGAAAATATTGGAATTATTATGAAAATGGTGGAATAACTCCTAATAACTCTTGTAAGAAAGTACGATGGAAATTTTGTTTGTAAGATAGGCGACTTCATTCCCAATAACGTCATACTTCTTACGATTTCTTCGGAGTACTGTAAAACAAAGGAAAAAAATCACGATACTCGCCTCCCACCTGCGAAGGTAAACGTCGCGTCGCCCGCCACTACCCAGCACACTCTTTGGTACTTCAACTTTCCCGCAATATTCCAACTAGTAGTAGGCAGTAGAATCAAACCTTCAACCAGTGTGGTCGGGCGGGCGCCAGGTGTCGCTAAACCAAGCCGGTATCGGCCGTTCGACTTTGGCATAAGTTTCTGAAGGAGCCATGGGTAAAACATCGTGTTTTAATGTGGATATTGCAAAAGCCGTTTATTTGCAAGAATCCTTTCCGCGGAAACCTAGTTCCGTACCGAAGAAGTTGCTAATCTTGAATCGCAGATTGTAGTTGTCGCGTTGTGATCAGCGGAGGATCCGGCACAAGAGTGAAAGAAAAGAGAGTGAGATCAGAGAAAAGAAAGGAATTATTAGTTCCTTCTGAATGTTTGGCACGTCGTGCTGCCCGATAACTGCCAGAATTTTAAGATTTCTGCCATTATGAGGAGCGGAAAATAATTATAGTATCATCAAAGGTGACGAAGTCCTTCGAGTATTCTCATACGGACGGAAGTTTGTTTCCATTAGAGGGTGTCCGCCATTCAGCGATGAAGTAATCGTCAGTTTTGCAGCTCGATATTTACAGTTACCGTACAATTATTTTCCACTACTCGTTCCACGACTTCTCTCTATATGATCTCGCGAAATCTCTTTGATGTCTGGCCACGGAAATTGCGTTTGCTTGGTACTGAAAAGAAGATGACTCGTATTTCACAACATAAATCACTGCTCAAAAAAGAAAGGAATTATTAGTTCCTTCTGAATGTTTGGCACGTCGTGCTGCCCGATAACTGCCAGAATTTTAAGATTTCTGCCATTATGAGGAGCGGAAAATAATTATAGTATCATCAAAGGTGACGAAGTCGCTTCTGTTAAAAAAAACTTCCATCGTAGTGACTTGTAAGGTTACTTAGGAATTTATGTGTGGGGTTTGTCTCTTTGATTGCCTGAATCTTAAGCATATTTAAGCACTCTTAGCGTTTTGCATTTCCTTTTTCTTGTCTTAGGCATGGATATATTTTATTAGTCGGTTTAAAATACAGCCTTATCACCTCCCCCTAAGATCTAACTTCCAACGGATAAAACTAAGGTTCATACATCAAATTGCTAGATTCGTGTTAATATATTATGTAACCGATATTTTGCGTCCTCCTAATTATATAGGCCGTTCCGATACCGCGAGAAAGATCAGAGAAATAGACAGAATATAACGAATACTCGATTCAAGAATTCATTTTTTCCGAGAACGACATGCGAAAATGATCGACTAGAAAGTTGAGTCATGGTTCTTACATCCCCTGCCACACACCAAATGAAAGTTACGTGATAAAAGTTTACAGAAATATACACATAGCTTATCATGACTTCCAAGTTTTATTATAAACGGAAAACTTTCCGTGACATGGGAATTGGGCTGCTTTTAACTTTTTGAATGTTTCGATAAAAAAATATTCATATATGTATAACAAAAATAAATTCTTTTATGGACACTGATAAAAAATTTTTGAGCAGTGATTTATGTTGTGAAATACGAGTCATCTTCTTTTCAGTACCAAGCAAACGCAATTTCCGTGGCCAGACATCAAAGAGATTTCGCGAGATCATATAGAGAGAAGTCGTGGAACGAGTAGTGGAAAATAATTGTACGGTAACTGTAAATATCGAGCTGCAAAACTGACGATTACTTCATCGCTGAATGGCGGACACCCTCTAATGGAAACAAACTTCCGTCCGTATGAGAATACTCGAAGGACTTCGTCACCTTTGATGATACTATAATTATTTTCCGCTCCTCATAATGGCAGAAATCTTAAAATTCTGGCAGTTATCGGGCAGCACGACGTGCCAAACATTCAGAAGGAACTAATAATTCCTTTCTTTTCTCTGATCTCACTCTCTTTTCTTTCACTCTTGTGCCGGATCCTCCGCTGATCACAACGCGACAACTACAATCTGCGATTCAAGATTAGCAACTTCTTCGGTACGGAACTAGGTTTCCGCGGAAAGGATTCTTGCAAATAAACGGCTTTTGCAATATCCACATTAAAACACGATGTTTTACCCATGGCTCCTTCAGAAACTTATGCCAAAGTCGAACGGCCGATACCGGCTTGGTTTAGCGACACCTGGCGCCCGCCCGACCACACTGGTTGAAGGTTTGATTCTACTGCCTACTACTAGTTGGAATATTGCGGGAAAGTTGAAGTACCAAAGAGTGTGCTGGGTAGTGGCGGGCGACGCGACGTTTACCTTCACAGGTGCCAGCTTTTTTCGATTATAGCCCAGTGTGTGGCGTTACAATCACATAAAAACTATCATTTAATATTTTAAATTGTATTAAAATTTGTTCGTACATTTTGCAGTTATGTTATAGAAAGCAGAGGAGGCAAATGTTAACTTATGACACCTTTCAATATAAAACACGATACATAATCGTGCATATAGAATTTAAAAACGGTTACGTTGGGAAGGATTCGGTTAACACGAAATTCCGTTTACGCGAAATGCAAGAGCTTCGAACATTTCGTGATTACCGATTTCTTATATTGATACATATTGACGTCATAGAAGTATGAGATGGATAAACTAGAGAGATACTCAGTTTAGGTTTAGTGCATAATGAAGAATAGTTGGAAAAATATTTAAATTCATTAATTCACTTCCACAATTTTCTTGTAAACCGCATCCAATCTACTTTCTGCACACATACCACCCGACGTCGCTAATGCATTATTAGCGGTCACATTTATTGATCACATTATTCGGTGTATCTGTAGGGCTTCTTCCCTTTATCCTTAATCGCCTGATTTATCGCCTTAATCATCCCCTTCAATAATGAGCCCCTGAGGATCACTTTTGTTTCTTTCGGGAGTTTTAAAACTACCCAAGTAGATCGTATTGCAGTAAAGTGAAGGAACGTTATTCTAATTTTGCCAAACAGACTGTCTCGTAAACATAATCGATTTAAGCATTAGAAAAGTAATTAATGACCGAAATATTTTATTTTTGTACAATATTCTTATGCTTTTCTCATGAAATAAATATAATTAAACCGTAAAAATGATTTAGGAGCTGCTTTTTTCTGCTCTAAGATATTTAAGATTTTTAATTGAAATTTATTTTGTAGTATAGAAATCCTTAATCATTGTAACCAATTATTTAAATTGCACCAATCGTTACTGATGATATTGTTATTCTGGTGAAGCAGTTGCATTTTAATTATAACATTATAGGAAAATAGAAACTAGATTTACCACCGTGTACATGAACTTCTTCTAGCCTTGTCATTCACATCATGTTTGTAGTCGAACCAATTTTCGATCGATTTTTTTTATAACTAGTGGTAATGGTGATGATTAACTTATTCCAGTTTTGTAGGGTAGATGTTTAGGTTACCCTTCACGCCAACCTCAACCAGGAATTTGACCTCACCGGGAATCGAATCTTAGACCGAAGGCCAGCAACATGGCTGTCCACGACCTTTCTGTTAAATGTTTGTCCTTTAAGAATATCATGAAGAAAATGTATACGCTCTTAGTTTTGAAATGAGCATACATATCGTCATATTATTCGCGCCACTTCTTTTGGGGTATTGATAAATCCATACAATAATAAATTGCCCATTCAGCTAAAACTTCCGTTGCTCCCAATTTTCAGTGTGGGTTCTTCATAAATCTTTGCCAAATTCCACTCTGATTTCTACCGTAATTTTATCAAAAGCAAATGCATATAAAGTTTACATTCCATAATAAATCCAAATTTTCAACAGATGATTCCTAGTTCTTAAGACAATCATCCGGAAATTATTATTATTATTATTATTATTATTATTATTATTATTATTATTATTATTATTATTATTATTGTTATTGTTTTTCTTCGTTTTGAGTCAAACTTGAATTATTTAAACAGGTAAAGGAAAATATATTAAATATATCATATCTATTATAATTAACTAATTGAAGTCATTATTCTACCAAAGACTTTTCCGTTATATTTTGGAGTAATAAGAGGAACTAATTAATGATGCTTAATCCATTGAATCTTTCATTTAATAGTTAAAGATATTCATGTGTTTTCTTATATGTTCTCTAAAGAAGAATTTTATGAATGAGTAAAGTTATTCGCTACTTTTTAATGGAAATTGCTTAACAACTTAACTAAAAACTGGCTAAAAATAAGCGTAAATACCACTTCGGTTATGTATAAGTTTTTCATTTGTCACGGAATTAATTTCCTTTCTGTACGTTGGAGTGAACTCGAGGTCGAATTTAATTAGACGTAACACCCTTTCTGTAATTACCAGTGTTATATCTACTAGCATGATAAACAATCTAGATTTATTGTCACGGTTAAATTAAACGCCCCTCAGTTTGCAGGCCTTTAATAAAGCGAGTTATTATCGTAAGTTACCTTCACAACCGCATTAAAATTAACCCCGAGATCCAATTACCAGAGTAGATACAGGAATCTAAATTTTCTATTTTCCTCAGCAGCAAGCTCTTAATGAACGCAATCAAAGAACATTCAGGCTAAGCAGTTTTCAGAAATTCTCCGGAGGAGATAGCTTAAATGACATTCTCGGAGATAACGCAGACATTAAATTTAAGGCAAGGCGCAAGAAATTACTCGCTCCTGTTAGGCAAATAGTCGCAGAAAACAGCGCTGAAGCTCGAAACATGTATCGCCTTCATCGCAGAAAATTAAATTTCGAATGGACTTTCAATGAAATGAATGTATTCCTATCAATGCAGTGGGAGCTGAGAGATCGTGCTAGATCAGAATAAACACGTTACAGAATTTAACTTAAGAGGTTTTTTCATTTATTTAAATGTTAAATTTGGGCGAAAGTAAATAGAGATCATAGCTAGAGTGAGAACGTTAACTAACATTGAATGGAAAAATATCCTGACGTCTTGCTGAAAAACTCCAAGAAAGTTACTATGACTCAAAAGAGTAATGATCACTCGAAAAGACTTCGAGATAAGACGATCAGGTGCAAAACGGGTTTAAATTTTTAACTTTGATATCCCTGGAACAGAATAGACCCGGCAGAAATAGAAAGTACTAATTCGATTCCATAAAGGACACGGTAAATGCGCAGGTTCAATATATAAATGGCGGAAAACATTAGAACGCGATCGTGGCGCACCAAGATAGAGAACCCAACATATCCAAAGAGAATCTCCTCTACACTCTGATACGCTGGAAAAAGATCTGATTTCTCGATGGCACCTCCATTAGCTTTAGAGTGTATCTTCAATCTTGGTGTTGAGATTTAAATGAATTCTTTTTTATTCTCTATTGAAAATATAAATTTTACTGTTAATCAAGTCAGTAAATTACTATGGACCTTCCTTTAGACAAAACATACACTTTTTATACAAGTAACAATGAACAAACACATGTGTAGATAAATATTTTTGCTTTAACATTTCATCCGATTTCATGCACGAAATCAATAATTAATCTACTTACTACTTCGTGAAAGACAACTAACTTTTTTCTCGATACTGATTGAATGCAAGATCAAAACTTTGCGTTCGCTGAATCGCAGTAGAGAAGGCATTGAAACAGCAGGGCAAACAGGCAGACGGGGTACAGGAATGCATGAAGGCCCTCAGGATGGCGCAGAGTCATCAGGACAAGAATGAAAGAGAGAGGAAAATTGAACAGTAAACGAAGGAGAAGTAGGTTAGTCCTCGTGGGCTATGCATCGAAATAGAGTTAGGCCAGGCGAAGCAAATAATCGTCCCGTACTGCCTGGCCCATTAGAATTGCAATCTCTTTCCCCTCGTGCTCATTAGCGACTGGCCTGCGCTGCCAATTGATGAGCAAGCAGCTGTCAAATGGGACCCAGGAGAACGAAACCTCATTTCGTCCAGCAGAGGGAAGCACCACGCACGCAAACACAGGGTTAAGTGGCAGAGGAAAGGGAAAGGCCCAAACTGTTAAAAAGGATTTGGAAAATATGGGAAGAGAGGAAAGGCGTTGTTTGAGTGTTTATACGTGTCGAGTAATAACGGGTCTTCCAAAACGACCGGCGAAATTGTCGGGAGAAAGAGAGGGCGATTCGAGGGAAGTTGATTTTAAAAGTGAAAGGGTGGACACCGCAAATCTTTTCAGGAAAGGGAATAGAAGGACTCTAGCGACACACGACGGCATCAGCTGCGGTACAGATTGAAATCTGCGTTATTGTAATTACCCTCATGAAGTTTTCTTTACCCAAACACTTCTAAACAAGTGCATGTTGAGATAGGTATTACGTTTACCTACCCAAGCGATTTTTTTCGCTTTCTAGCATTTTACTATGCACCTGTCCTTCGATGGAGACTGATTGAAAAAAAAAAAAAAATTCAGCTCATGGGGAGAATCTTTAAGGCTTTATTTATTTTTAAAATTCTATATTCTCAACTGGGTTTGTCTTTCTTTGGCCAAGAAGTAGAAACATTTTCTTTTAATCATACATGTATCTACGGGAAATTTTCGGATATGCAAAGATGCATGCAATATGAATAATTCAAAAAGGACTATGGATGAACCAGTAGTATATTGCATACATATTTGCTTCTTCCTTCATTCTTCAGTCTTCCTCGTTGAGAATTTCGCTGATGAGCAAGCCGATTTATGTAACAATGAAATCCTTCTGATATTTACAACCGAATGAAATAGATGTGGTACATTTGTACCACAAAAACCGCTTCACGACTTTTGGCAAGGGGTGCACGTATTATAGATTTACTTCTCTTGTTTCGCGAATCTCATACAGTGGTCCGAGGATATAAATGTTTTCATAATTATTTTACGGTTCAACCCTGCTATTATCTTGCTATTTACTTTTGTTATGATATGTTTTTCTTAATGGCGTATGAAATCTAAATAAAATCTCGATATGTATGAAAGCACAACATTTAGGATGTTTTGCGAAACATAAGTTGAGCAACAGAAGGTCCTAAGCCTAACTAGTCTTAGTTATGTTCTCTCTCAGCTGTTCTATTTGATTAATTTCGCATATATTTCGAGGAAAAAAATAATTCCTTAAGCGAATATTACTAGCATGTGTTTTTCTAATTTTTCTCGAAGTATCACAACTGTGTATTTAATAGGAAGATGCACTTTACAGGTCTAATCTTTAAGAACATACCTCCACTGAACTTGCTAAGTAAATTATGCTTTTCTTCAAGTCATCTATCTTATAAAGAATCCCACTCTGCTTTCTGGAGAATCTGAGTAACTGAAACTGAGGTCGCTAAATTCCTTACAAGACAATCTTGACAATTTATGTTTCTCACTGACCATATTTATTTCCGTAATAGGATATATATTTATGAATGAGATATAATCATTATAATACTTATTTATTTATTCAGTTTTATTTATTTTTATATTTATTAATTAATTTATAATATAAATAAACTGATAAAATATTATTTCAGACTTTTAGAATAGGTAAACAATTAACATTTCAAAATGAGGATTTCATTGGGGATATTATTTCGATTTTATTTATCCACTTTGTGCTTAATGTATTTTTAAGTTATTTTTAATACGTTTAGGGACTGGTAGTTTCAATCGATTGCGTCATGAATGCTCGCCGCAACTGATATTAATATTCAATGAATTTAATGAGAAATATGAAACATTAATAAGTAAAGTTGGCCCTTTTTCCTAGCTAGCAAAAGAGTGGAATATAAAGTATACACACCATTAATATTGTAGCATATTATTGGGATGAATAGTTATTATCTTTGGATACCGACCAAGAAGTTAAATTCAATTATCCTAATCAATTTGTAGAATCATCTCATGAAATTATATATTTCATTGCATTTCATAACGTGAGAAAATGAAGAATTAAAGCGATTTTTAATTCAAATAAAGGTATCCCTAATCAAATAGGCTTATTTATGAAATTTGTGACTATATTTTCTGCATGTATAATTTTTATTATTATGCACCATTAATATTTATATGAATATGTTAAATCATTCCATTCCAGAAAATATTGACAGGAAATCCTAATTTCGTTGCAAATCATTGTCTCACAAAATTGTAGTAGTACTTCATTTAAATCTCGTGTTCACAGTCAGTAATATAATCAATTTCTTTATTATACTCTTAGTTTCTTTTTCCTCGTAGTAACAAATTTGCTGTGCCATTAAAATTCACTCTACAAAAATTATGAGAATCTTTTTATTAAACAGCATCACGTGAAACAATATCGAACGTTAATTCACCAATTTAAAATAAAAAACTTTGAAGCTTTGGTATTTGAAAAAACAGTTGCTTCCTTTCTTTTCAAATTAATTCTGTTTTGAAGCTGCTACAGCACGTAATTCAACGATACGCTCTCTCAGAAAAGAAAATAATCGTTAAAACCGATGACAAAAATATCGACTATCTATCCAAGATATTGATTAGCTCAATTAAAGCAGAAATATTAGGCTGAATTTACACACACGCTTCGTTTCTCTTGCCTTAAGCTTAAAGCTTTATTTAGAAAGAAACGAGATAATCCTTTAGAGTATCACTCACAGAACGTCGCGACGTAATCAAGAAAAACTTGAAATAATGTTTAGCTTTATTAGCATGAGAAGGTGATATCGACCAATGTAAAATATATGAACACATAAAGAATCGGATGAAATTTATTTTATTTGCCCTTTGAAGATGTTGCGATTACTATAACTATAAAAGATAATGCGTTTAAAGGAATTAGGACATGCCAAACTTTCATTTACCACAATAATTATTTAAAAACGAAAACGGTTTCGACTCTTATAGTCATCAGCAGTCTTTAGTTGTTCCTCCGTGAAGTCTTACCACAATTCACGGCTTATTTAATGGATATTATCATCGCTTGCTTAAGTAAATCAATGGAACTTGGGAAGGAACGTGAGGGAGAAATCAAATGCAATCAAGAGTTATAGTATTAAAACAACGACAAATACATGTAAATATTCGATTACTTGAAAACTGCTTTAACAAAATGCAAATGAACCGCTATAAAAATTATTCTAAGAGAGACATATTGGGACAAAGAAAGAAAGAACTTTTCGTATGTCGCATTAATAGAATTTTTGCGGAAGCGTACGAAAAGTCCTTTTTTTGTAATGGCCTTCCGCGAGATAACGCCTTCCCATATTGAGTTCACATATTGATACAATTTATTAAGACCCATAGATATGATAGAAGAATGAATTTGAATAGTTATTAGCAGAATGCCCGGGATATCTCTAGGTGTGTTTGATGAGGGGGAGAAACTAGTTGTAGTTTCCATCAAGAGAGCTGACGCTCGATCTTAATCAAAAGAGATACAATTAATCCACTAAAAATTGATAACTCTGTCTTTAGTTAAATTGATGGGATGAGATATCCATTTGTAGACCTCCCTTCAATCTTGGGGCATAAAAACGGTGGGTTGCTGGCTTATATTGAAATCACAAAAGAAAACCCAGTTTTGGAGCTCCAATATAATCCCCTTTCCCCGAAATTCGAGAAATAACCGACATATTTATTCTGCCTTCGGGAATTGTAACCTCGATATTTTTTTATATAAAACGGAGCTTTTGGGCTTATCTGTCGTAAGGGCTGAAGGAATAACAAAAAAGGAATCTCTCGTTCGGGGGCGTAATTGAGATTCCTTCGTGACACCTGTCGTACGAATAGGACGAGAGGGAAGCTGATTTGGAGCACACCTGCCTAATCCCATTATATATCTATGGAAAGGTCGTCTCAGGAGTGGTTTCCAGGAGACATATGGATGTCTCAGTTGGGAAAACTCCTCCTTCAATCTAAAACATCGTAAATGCGAACGCATCCCTCACAACGGACGGTAAATCCCGCGGAACATGCACGTTTTCGAAGCAGAGAGCATTTCGAATGGAGGCAATTCGACGTCCCTTTGGATTATTTACGCCTCACTGTCTTTAAACTTTTCCCTCGCTTTTTACTCTGACAAGAGGGCGAAAACGAAACATGGACACTTTATTCCTCAATGTTAGACTTCACGTTATCATACAGTGCGATATTTTTGATCGAAAGTGCAAGCTTATTAAATAGGGTCTTATTTATGGCTCTTTTTCTACCTTTGCATTAATTTTTGTCACTTTTCGCACAGGCGACAGCTCCTACATTTCCACTGGTTATCTCCGAGTAACAGAAAAGATATTTTGAAGAGTAGTTGGGGAAAATTGGAGCTAGTTTTAGTAATTTTAATATTCTAAACAAAATGTAGTCATAGAGTTAAGCATATGTGAAGAAAAACATTCAAAAGATCATACAAGACAAATATCTAGAATGTAGAACTTAATGCACGCATTACATAACTTTTGCAATGTATCTAATGTTAACAGTTTAAGCTTTAATCGAAAATTAAGATTTCCTGTTATGTCAAAGATTTCAGAAATAAAGACATGCGGATAATGAGTTTTTTCTACTTGTACAAAAACTGCGTTCTGATGATGGCGTGATTTGGTTAAAACTAGTCAACTGTTGGTCAGACAATCGTGGTTTTTGTACAAGTTTTGTCGTAAAGACTTTCTTAAAATGAAATTCCACCAAGTTTCACGGAATATTATTCGTTACAAGATGTGTGGAATTGTTCAGGTGATAGTTTTCATATTGCTGTTGCATCAAGATGGATCCCAAGTGGCCTTGGAAACTGTATCTCTCGCTGCAACAATGCGGTATCAAAATGTTGGGATTCCATTAGAAATAGAGCAGTCATTAGGTGGGGTACGTGAGATCGATCCAATTCACGTACTAGGCATAGAGAAGGGCAAGTGTATTGTCTCCGTGGTAGATCCGATGTAAAAGCGATTGTAACCATCACTTGGAGTTAGTTTACGATTCCGTTTTAACGACGCCTTTGCGCTCGCTTCCGTTTTATGGTTCAGGGTCAGGGCGTTAAAAAAATCCTTCCCACCGATGCTCCCTCTTACGCTTTTCTTTCATTTTGCAGGCGTTCTGTCTCGCGGCGCAATCGGCGTTGTATAAGCTTGTTTAGGGACTTGAGTCGCCAATCGAATGCGCTCACGGAGATGAGAGCTGTTTCGAGGATGAAGGAATTAGGTGGGCTGAGGCGAGTGTTTTCCGTCGGCGGGATTTACGGAAAATTAATTTGGTAGCGACCGATAGATCCGGCGTAATTATTCGAGGAAGAAAAGCGATCCCTGGCGGGCCCTTTGGCAGTTAGTACGAGGGCTTTACTCCTGTCTCATCGAGGGAGGGCCAAATTAACGGGTTGTTTGGGGAGGGCCGCTGTTTTACTGGCTCCTAAGTTTTTATCGCCGTCGATTTCAGGCGGCATCGGTGAAAGGAACGCTTTTCTCGTACGTGCAGAACGAAGACGCGTCATCCCTTTCAGATATTCAACGCCTGGATTCCATTAAAAATGGATAACTCATCCATCTTCATTCTCTCATCAGGTTCGGCAGATTCCTTGACGGAGTTTTGCTATTACAAACAGCATATTTTTGGTTGAATTATATTAGACCATTAATGGCATTCTACAGAACTCACAATTGGAATAGGATTTCATCTTGGAGTTCTTCCATAATTAAGTAAATTTTCTATAACTACATCATACGACAGCATCTCGATTTCCCTGAGAAATTTCGTATCCAAACATGTTTAATGAACTCGCGTTTATTCTTATTCTTGTCTTCATATGTATTTTTAAAATTGGGAGATACTCAGATCACCTCAGAAAATAGTCATCAAAAAATTATATGAATATCGAAATTATTTCGTATTTATGACAATTGGAATGGCATCAAATACTTTGCTTTCAGCGTCAATATATATCGCCTTAAGAGAAAGACTTGGATTGCAATGAAAAAAATAAGTAATTCGTCCTTAATATATTTTTCGTCTTTCTAATTTATTGTGAGCTAAATCATGAAGTATATTTCTTTTGAAATAACTGTCCTGCTGTTTAGGGTAAGTCATATTTCTATATTTTTAATTTATAAAACATTTAGATTAGATTAAATAATATTCTATCTGAGCAAAAATTCCTTTCTTTTGAATAACAAGTAAATATTTTTATTTATAAAACAATTATTTGAAATTGTAAGTACTGGGTCATGAAAGCTACGTTGCAATCGAAATAATAGTTTGGTAGTTTTAATTTTGAAATTCAGGGTGATTTCATTAATTTTAATTAAATGTATTAGAACACTTTCCTAATAATGTGATTTTGATTCATATAATATTTTAAATTAGTAATTAGAAATTTCAACTAATAGCATTATTTTTCTACCTGTGAAAAAGGAAATATGGAAGACATTATAGAAATCATTTTCGTTAAAATATCCTCTGATAGAGATTTTCTCTGTCGATTTTCTTGATAAAGTGATTTATAATTAAACTTTGATTAGGTAATGGGGTAAAAATAGAGAGAATTGAGTAGCCAAGGCTGCATTTAATGATATTTGCAGGCAATAATGATTGAAATACGAGGGCATTCGTCTTGCTGTCGCTGGAGCAGTGTCCAGCATCCGGAGAGGCATCTGTGTCGCATTTCCACTGACATTGACGTATATTTATCCCTGCTGTAAATCCATTCGGAGGTAGATTGGCCGCTTCTTCACCTCTACTGCCCGAGATCTATGTTCTGGAATAACGATGAAACGACTCAAGGTCAGGATATAATCAGGATCTTCTAAAGAGGATAGTCCACGATTAAATCAAGATCAGCAAAGGTTTATATGATGGATCACTATTGCAAAAAGTAAAAGTAAAATACTTTACGCACTTATTTGTTAGATAGTCTCTCACGTTGTATTATTATTTATTCGATTGCCGTTTGTTTCGGCGTATCAATAAAGAAAATTCTTTTACTAAATAATCCGTAATAACGGGGAAACGTATACTTTACTAGGCAGTACCTTTTGATTAAGCATTTAATCCTCTTTATTTAAAAACACCCTTTTATTCACTGCTTTTCTATATTCACTTATTGAGACAGTTTTATTATTGCAATAGTTATTATTTATGAATCCTATTTTTATCATATCTTAATTCAGGAATCATATTCTGGTTATCAACCGTGTTAGAATGATAGATAGTTCCGACGATTCGGTCTCTACCTCTGTTGTAATCTTCAAGAAGAAGAAGAACGCTCTAAAGAAACCTTGAGATTTTGTAGATCAGGAATCCGACCTTAAAATGGTGATATTCTCGAGCTCTTCAGCGTTTACGTTGGAATGCAACCTTTGTCGCTGAAGAATTCTACTTCTTTTTAAAATTTTTGGATAAAACTGTATGCCTGAATTAAAAAATATATATTATTTGTGCAGGTAATAGCACGAATATAGGTTTCTCTTCTCAGATGAGACCATTGAAAAGGATAATATAGTATAATGAATTGAGTTAAAGCCGCATTAATGATTAAGAAATAATCTTCAAAGGAAGTTTTGTAACTGATATACACTGTAAATTATATTATGCTCATATCATGGCAATTTTTCATACTGGACTCCAAGATAGCCAAGTGGCCTTTGTTGAAAGCGTCCCAGAGCTCGATTCGGTAGCTCGTGAACGAAATGGCCTCAGCAGTCGAAATACTTTTGTCAATATTACTGCAGTTCGCCATAGGAAACTACTTTCTTTCCCTGCTTACTGTTTTGGGTGAAACTTACTCGATTTAATCTGTAAAAATTATGGTCAATGATGCTTTAGTATCGAATTTTGAACTCTCGTCTTGGCTTTGGTAAATCCAGGGTATGGCGAAGAGGTGATATCAGAATGTGATCGCGAATAGTTTTAAAATCTCGAAAGTATTTGCATTACTAGAATACCAGAAAAAGATCTGTATCATCCACCTGGAAGTACAAGTTTAGGATTCGAATCTCGGTCCATTCCGATTTTTTTCATCTTCGTTTTCATAGGCGTATGCTTCTACGTGAAATGTCTCCTTACATCCTTTTCCTTTCCGCAAAATCTCCATAAATCTACTGCATTTATCAAGACAATATGGGATTCATCACAAATTAACTGGGATTAGTTCATAATAAAAATATCTAAATTTACCTCCAGTTGGCTAGTTTCTAGATCCTCACCTGCTATCCCGTTCACTTAATTCATATTCCTCATATTACAAATGCAATATTAAATCTAACTCGACATCACCGCATTTTCGGTCTCGTATACGAATTACTGCTTCTTCTCGTTGATCGCAGAGATGGCTCTGATAGTGAGTTGACAAGAGTACGATTATGTTTGCCGCGTTTATTAATTATCCACTACGTAAACCCAGGTTGGGTGCAGAATTCTTCTTGTCGGAGAGTCACAGAAGTTTATTTTGAGAGCTTTGACGTACATTTTCCAAAATGAGTCCCGGAATCCTCACCCTTTGTACTACCTCTGTGATGCCCATACTTTGACACAACAAATGAGCATTCTCTATCCGTGAATCCACTGTCGGAAAACAACTAAAGGAGTCTACCATCTCAAAGAGAGACATGAGAATGCACCTGCTTGCGCAATTATGCACTCGTATGATCCCCGACACGTGTTACGCCTTTGATACTTCCGGCATTATCCCCACTTCTTCCCGAGAGCAATCCCGCGGTAATGGAGTCGACGAAAAGGAAGAATCCTTAGTTAGCCCTGAACAAAGGACATCAGAGAGCTTCGATAGGGATGGGATAATGGAATGGAATAAAAGGGGATGGAAAGGAATGCTTTGAGAATCTTTGATTTCGGAAGGCATTGGTTTAGAGAGACTCAAGAAAGGACTGGTTAAAAGGAAGGCACTCAACAGCGTCAAGAGATGTTTACGAAGGGATAAGGACGAGGAGAAAACAAGGCTGAAGTGAATGATACGGTGATGGACGCATTATCATGGAGAAGGGGAAGAACATATCAGAATGAGTCACAAGGAGGAACGCAGAGTACCTAAAGTTCTAACGATCGAATAAAATGGAAGAATTTCAGTTGGGGCATCTTCGTGGTGAGACTCAAGGATCGTAATCCACTGATTGGAAAATACGGATCAATCGAAGAATCCCTTCCTCGGTTTGGGAGGGGGGTTTCCTTCTCAAATATATTCAATTATAGACTCTATCCTGCATTGCTGTTGGTTTAGCATACCTAATAATGGAAAGAAATCAATTTGTAGACTCCCACAGAATTTATCGTAATTTTATTCTGTGGAAAAGTACAAATCAAATTCCACTATTATGATGGCCTTCCACGAAGTCAAACATTCACATATCTAGTCAATTAAAATTAGTTTGCTATAAATTAAATAATTTATTCATTATTGGTGGCAACTCAAGGTTTTCTTTATTAAAGGAATTCCTGAACCGACCCAACGCAGCTTCTTACGAACTCGTTAATAAATCTGAATCAGCTATGGAGTCTCCCTTCCAATGATGCATGCTAGATATTCTACAGTTGATACAGAATTGCGTAGCAGGTCTTATCTTGTTTCATTTCTTTCGATCCGACTCAGTTTAATTGCATTTCACAAATTATCTTTGACTGATACGATACCCTTAAATAAAGAGAATATTTTTTCACATTTAACGGTCCTGATTTTGACGAAACGTCTCCTAAGGTCTTAAAATGCTAGTGAGATAGTCAGATCCAGTTGTAAAGATAGATAGACCGTTCATTAACGTAGTTTGGTCCATGTGGGCTTCTCTTCCATCTCTTTTGATGTCATGATGTTTAAAAAGATGAATTGTGGACAAGAAAGAAAGATTACAGGGTTGAGAAAAAAATCTTTGCCACTTAAGGTTGACAAAGAAAAAATTCGACGTTGTAGGAAAATAGCTACAAAGAAGATGGATTTAAAAACAACAAGAAAATATAGGAGAACGTATACGTATACAGGAAGTCTACATTATAATAACTAGACTACGAAAATACGAGGAAGTCAGATAGACTGAAAAAATACAATAGCACAAAAAGAAATACATGAGTGGTCAGAAAAGTTTCCGAGATTTCACCATTTCTCAACATGATTTCTGAAAATTTCTGAAAATTTTCTGAAGATTTCTGAAAAATCTGGGGTCGGAAACTTTTCAGACCACCCTCGTATATAAAATACAGAAAAACATATAGTTGATTAAAGGGTAACAAAAAATTACAATACACATAACAATACACACATTACAATGAATATATTATCACACAGATAAGTTAAATAACATTATACATTCATACATATCAAGACTAAAAAATAACTGATAATTTTTATTCAAGCCAGAGTCATTCGTTAGATAATCAGTATCAATTTCAGAAATTCATAATTTAATTTCTTATTGTTCATTCTTGTCAAACAGAAAATAAAGGAGGAGTATAAGACAATCTATGGGAGGAAATAGAAATACCAACTTCCTTACTGAGTGGCAAACTAATTAAAAAGAAACCAGAAGGATAGCTTGAGTGAAGAAAATAAAGATCCCAAATCTACTACACCACTGAATTTATCTCGGAATGTAGTATGTACATATATCGTAGAGTGTGTTTATATAGTATACTTTCTGCTTAGATGACTGATACGAACATCCCTCCCTTCTGTAAATACTTAGTTATTACGTTATGTATTAATTTAATCAACTCAACATTGAAATATTTTACTCTAGTAGCTAAGCAAATTAGTATAAGATAGCTATAAATATAAAATAATTTTAAAGAAATCTAAAGGGACCAGTATTACGGTAACAATAAGAATACAAAATATCTAATCTGTAATTACTGGATTCATTAGGTTATTAACATAAGGTGAATTCTCAAATATTCCGGCTAATCATGGACAGGTTCTACTAATAATCTGAATACACCGATAATATAATATATAATCAGAAGACACGAGTAAATTCAAAGTTTCACTTATAATTATTTTCTTTTCATTTGATACGGATAAGTATCTTTTTAGCGATAATGTCACTGTAGCCGTAAATGAGTAAGGTAACTTTTCTCATATAAGCCCGTATGGGAACGCGCAAATACATTCATGCATTGTTTTGTGTTTGATGTTATTTTTAATGATCTCGGAAAATATCGATCAAGAGTCAAATATTATTCAAGAATAATCCGCGATAAGGATACTCGCCAAAAATGTAAAGCTATTGGCGACGTTTTGGAAATAGAGTAATTAATCGGTGTTTCACACCCCCTGCCATGCGCCAGTGGCGGTTTGCAGAGTCTAAATGTAAATGTAAATTAAACAGTACCATTTAGTAATCAGCTTCTGTTGTATGCGTTTCCCACGATGAAACGAATTGCATTGAGGAATGGAATTCATAGCATCCCGTGAAAATGTAAAACAAAGGAAATACATTTAAGACTAAAACATTTATCCACTACAGCCTTGATATCAAACGAAACAACAGGTAATGAGGACAACGTACTTTCTTCAAGAAGTACCATATCCTCATGATTTACAATTATATTTAAGACCTATCATGATCAAATATGAAATAGCACTGCTTATTAGCTAACTTGCTTGAAAATGTATCATAAAAGCACAAAATTGAGGAATTTTTTCCATTTCGGCATTTCATACTACCCAATATCCCGTTGAAGTATTCTCTCTCTTCCAGAGGATAAAGCGAAGACAGCTTGTAGATCGGTTCATCCCATTTAGACTGCTTAATTCACCATTGGTGCATATCCTAATGGATCTAAAGTTTTTCGCGTCTTCGAGAAAGCTCCGTTAATGCCTGAGTTCTCTTTACTTCTTTCCATCTCGCGTTCTTTTGTATGTACTCACTACATTCGCCCTTTCTCCGCCACTCAGATCCCGACCTACTATTGCACTTAGCACTTTGGACGCGGAAAGGAATTCCATCCAAGTTCACGAGCTTCTGCGCCATTTTTTCTTCTTTCAGGTCTCTTTCCTTCTCCTTTCCGTGCATTTTCCTCTCGTGCCCCGTTGCCATTACTGTCACGAATGCAATCAGTAAAAGCCCCAGGTGTAAACATTCCCATCTGTGTTTTGATTACTTTTGCAACATCCTCGTTTTGTGATCGACTTGTTGGCTGACTCCGTTGGTTTACTCATGGCGTAAGGAATTGCAAATTTTGAAATGGAAATTATTTTCGGCAGACCCATTCTAATATGATTTATGCAAGAGGGGAATGTATAGAAACTCGTTAAATATTCTAGAAATTTTGAGAGAGAGAGATTCAGCTTGGCTGTTCAATTTTGACTTTATTGTGATAGTTGGTTTGATCCTTCTTCTTTTTACAGACATCATACTATTTCAAATTTTTCCCTTTTATGTTAGCTGTCAACTTTAACTATAAATCGAAAATACTGTTTTATCTTTGCCGAAGGGTACCCTAATAACTAATGACGTACGTGCAGGAATCCATGTTTATTTCTGACTTAGACGCTCGTTAACATCTCAAATTTATTCCATATTGACAGAATTATTTCAGTAAAAGTTTTCGATTTTTTGGCACATATTTTTAGGTTCAAAGTGCGATTATGAAAAGATAAGTGATATGAGATGACTTTGCTTCTAAAGGCGTGCATGTAGGAAAATCACCGTAGAAAACAGACATAAAAAACCCTGACTGTTCCAGGATTCGAAGCTAGATCTTCTTATTTGATTCCGATTTAAATAAGTTTACAAATACGACTTTCCTAAATGTTTTTTGAATAGCTTAATTGGCTGAAATATCTGGCCAGAAATTGGAGGATTTTGGTACAGTAAATGAAAATTAGTCTTACTTAGACGTTCTTAAGGAGGATGGGGATATTTCGATATGTGTTTATGTCTATGAAATTTTCCCAATTATACCGCTATTCCTTTGAAAAAATAAGAAAGAAAGTAAACCTCACAGTGCGTGCATACCAAATTATAACAGATGAACCATTATTAGTCCTGAAAACCCTAAACTCTTTCTCTTCCTTTCGCATGTCTGGGAAAATGATACTCAAATTGAAGGAAATCTATTGAGATTTTCTTTTAATATTTCGTTCATACAGTCATAAATTTATTGAGTACATAATTTTTAAAGCTATAGTTCAAGCAAAATTCATTCTAAATTATTAAGTTATATCGTATTATTATTTCATTTTCCCAAATATTCAGTTCTAGAAATTTTATCTATAATAAGAAAGTTAATCTCTCAACTACTCTCGTAATCAAAATCAGCTAATCATTAGCATTGAATAGTTCAAAATCATTCTTCCGCCGGAGGAGAGAAATAGGAACACTGCAGGACTCAGTCATTCACGAGAAAAGGAATGCATCAGAGAGATCAAATACGACTACAGCTGAACGTAATCCAACCTATCCTTTGACTGAACGCTTGTAGACATTACTACCGAGAAGCTCGATGGGCGAGAGAGAAAAGAAAAATATCTCTTTCTGGATGAACTCTATCTGAATGAGTCAAACGCGATATCCTTTAACTCAACCGCCCTGAGATACGGAAGGGTTTGGTCAAATTCTCCCTTAAGTCACTCCCTTTCCATTCGTGTTCTCTTCCATCCCCGGGGAGTATTTTTAAGAGGCGAGCTTTATGTTTGCGGAGGACCTTCTCCACCGAATCCATTGGTTGGCTTAATCTCGTCCCTCTCGCCAAATGGCAGCGCCCTTTATCCAGTCTGTCCAAGGGCGCGACTAACCCTTAAACGATACGACCTCTTTCGACCCACTCTAACATTTTTCCTTTTTACGCTTTATCTTATCTTTCCTTTCAATCGCTCCTGTCGTTTGATCGAGATTTCCTGATGAGCCTATTGTGTATGATCAGATGGATTCCAACCCGCTCTATTAATTTCCCTCAAATGAGAACTGAAGGAATGAGCAAGAAAGCGTGACTTGACGCTTCAGCTTTAGAAAATAAGATTATATCCTTTGGGATGAAAAATAATTTTTGAATGCTTTAGGGAATAACCTGACGACCTGGTGTGTTCGTGAAATCTGCATCAAGTCACTTTACTCACTATTATTAAACACCGTCATGAGGTATATTCAACTTCTCACGGAATCGAAACAAATTTCCAGATAAGAATTGGAGTGAAAACCGTCTTAATCGCATATCGCCGGAGTTGTTCTCATGCGTTTAAGAATCAGTAGATTTTTCTTGGAAAACGTTGAGATGATTTGTTGATTTCATCACATATCTGAAACATTTCAAATAGACCGTTAGCTGAAATGTACTTAAAGACATCAGCCAATGACATTAGTGCCAATTGTTTCTGAAGTAATTTTCTGTAACCCTTCAGTGAATTTCCACTTTCATGAAAATTCTCGATGTATCAAAATTATGCAAATCATTCAAATGCTTCTAATTTAAATTAATTATTTAAAATAATTTCTTCATTTAGATTTAAAATTGTTTTTGAATTCAAATGCTTCTAATTTAAATTAATTACTTAAAATAATTTCTTCATTTAGATTTAAAATTGTTTTTGAACGAACATAATAAGGCAGTCATTTCCCTTGCAATAAATTATATGGATCCTAAAACATCTAAGTTTATCTTCCCGATCGTGTTTAAAATGATTAAAACTTTGGAATGATCACATTCTATTTAAATTGCTCTTTATTTAATTATATAATTATATTGATGAGTCAAATTCAAAATTTAGAAAGAGCTTTCGTTACGCTTTAGCTTACTTTGATGCTCAATATACGTCATCGAGCACGTCTACAGAGATAAAGTTGTGAAAGTAGCAACTGCATCATCAGGTATATCAAAATGAGTTTCATTCCAATATTTAGAAGAAAAGAAGTGAAGCATTAATGTCGCATATTCCCTGGAGAGACGCAAGACCCCGATAGTCAAGTTGGTAACGCATTAGCTATTGGTGAAGGAGGAGCAGGTTCGATCCTGGGACCATGATGTTGACCCAGTATCGTGCAAACATAGGGACTTGCTTTATTGGAGATGGGTCCGAATGGATTAGGAAAGGCGTTGTACGGCGGTGAGAAAGTAGATGAAAGAATAGGTATTACCCCTAGTGAATTATGCCTTGCTTCAAATATGTAAGTAAAGAAATATGTTTGGATTGAGTTGTAATGAAAGTAGTGTGGTTCTAGAAGGGTCAAGAAGTTAATATAATAATTATACCTTTAAATCTTAAGAATTTTTCAATTCTAGTTCATTTCATCTATTAATTTAGAAGAGATTTGCTGAATTTTACTCAATTATATGGTTTGTAGCTTAAAATTTATATTTTTTCGGGGAATACTTTCGAGGTGATATTTTCGTTAACCTTCTTTAGTGATTGCGAACGCATCTTCTTTCCTTAACGATTAATACACTTGGTCATCCGTTTCCGCCATTTTTAGAAGAATATTTAAGATTAAAATATGCATATTTATATTTATACATATATGTAGAATAAACCGAAAATCTCTTTTACTTGTCATAAGATGATGTACAGAAATGTTTCGGTTATATCTCCAGACGTCTCTCACAGTCACCAAGTGGATGCAAAAATGACCAATGGAACTTGGTGTAAACAGGGAAAATCCATCGGCTCGTGATGTTTAACCTCTTTCGACCCTTTGGACCTCTCTTCTTCCTTACATTGCTCACTATCACCTTTTGCTCTCTATCCTCAGCACTAAGTATCGCTTCCTTCCACTCGCCCTAACACACTCTCGCTCGACTACGTTTCTCTTGTTTTCCACTCCTTTTTTCTCTTGGTTTTCCGCGCGATCCGCCAAAGTGTCATAAACTTCTCCTCCATTCCCTAGGATCCAAAAGGAGGAGTAATCTTCCCACTCTGCGAGAAAAAGAGTAGGAAATATAGAAATAGGGAAGAAGGAAGATGTTTTTTTCCCAGGCGGATTTCCTTACTTCTGTCCAATCTCGAGGACGAATCCTTTCTTGGCGAGTTGTTTGCGCCTTAAGTGACTTTTTTATCGTAAGTTAGCTCGATCTATAGGATAAAATAATGTTTACGGAGAAAGTTTGATTGTTTTTCCTTAGGTGGACTTGGGGTAGATGCCTTTCTTTGCCAGTATTTTTCTTCATTTGAGTGTTTTTCTTCTGCCTAAACCAAATAATGGAATTACCGAAATTTTTTCTAAAGGTATCTATCCTCAAAGCACAAAACAGCAAATAATGCAAGGTATGATCATAACAAAAAATCATGATGAAAAATCTGCAATTTTTGATGCTAGTTAACTGAACGTTAAGTATTTTCCTAGTTCATTTGAGCTATTTATTCTCGGTGATCAAATATTTGAACTTCGACATAAGATTTCACTCGATTACAGATCATTAAGAATTGTCTGCGTTAATAATGAGAATCTACGAATGTGTTTAATTTGAGCTACCGCAGATCTTAAAAATGGAATAGAAAGTTTGTACGTGTGTACATATTAGCATAAACTCGAGATCCAAAACTTTCAAACTTTAAAGATTGTTTTAATAATGATTCCGCTATTTTTAAACCAAATTTAGTTTAGATTGATTTTTAGTAGTTTTGTTTCCGGAATTAACGGGAAGTAGTATCTTTCAAAGGTGATAATCATACACATTTTGGCTAATCACTCACTGAATATAACCGAGAAAAATTTGGGTCTCGTGAGGTTAGCTAAAAATGCTTTATTCTTTGCAATTATTTCTCATCACAACATTTTTTTTCATATTTTCAAACTCATTCCCACCATAGGCTTGAAACAGAAAACAGTGCAATTTCTAGAACCGATTTGGGTCTCTGGATAGCGCTGCACAAGTCAATTTATTTGTATTGATTCATGCTTCTCCTTTTATGACGAACACTCGTAGTTTTTGCTCTCTTATGCATTAGCCTCAACACAAAATCCTTCCGTTATGTGATGTTACGTGCCTGACAGCCATTCAAAGCAGAGCCGTCGCTGTTAGTTTTTTCTTCTCATTTCTTTCTCCGTGGCGCACGATTCTAACACAGCGTTTTACGTCTAACTGTCTTTGCTCCAGTTGCTGCTTGCTCCATTAAAATTTTATGGGTCGTTTCCCTAGAAAGAGGACATTTCGGTGTCCATTATTGTCTCATTTTTGCTTCGCACTCTTGGCTCCTGAGGATCCAGATTGACTAACTTTTATGAGTTTGAATGAAAAATGCTTTGATTAAAATACGGAATATACTTCATCAGTAATTGGCTCTAGGAAATGCTTAACTGTAAGGAAAATTCTAAATTTAAACACAAATGTCTAAATTTTAAAAAATCAGAACATAATTTTCATTGCAGTGAAATTTTTAAATTTTCATGACCTTTTTCGTGTTTAATTTGCAGTCCCCAACGGTCTGAGCTTAAAGTTTCCTCATTTTTCATTTCATTGCGATATTTGAATACTAACTGTCGCAAAAATATAAGGAAGTAAAATACAGGAGTCAATGCCAGAGGAAAGATGAATTGGAATAGGAGCAATTGTAAATAAAATTGATTTCCTCTTCTTTACAATTTATTCGCGTTTTCTTTAATCAAAATTTGACTCCGCAAAAAGACATGCGATGACTTGAATAGTCAGGTATCTATATAAGACGAAGAACGGGTAATACTACAAACATTTAAATATTTGATGAAGACGACGTTTGTACGCGTAGCACGCTTAGATTTTGAGTGTTGCTGATATTTTGTTTTTTCATTGGGCGGAATTTAGATAATCGGTTTCCAAACGACACATCTTCTGACACACTTTCCTCTCATCAATGTACATTTCTCTTGAATTTGCTAAGATATCCAGTAACTGTATCCAGCTTACCGTAAGTCTTTCTGGATTTTCATTCTGGCTCTTCAAGAAATATATTTTTCATATCTATTGGAATCAGCATTATTCCCAATGTCCTAAAATTATGATTTTGGCTTAGGTCAATTTCTTTCATCCTTGTAATAATGTCTTACGGATACCTTTTTCCTTTACTTTGCCAAAGTTCTGGAAAATAATTAAATCACAGATTTACATTTTAAAAATTATTTTAGCATTTTATTTTCTATTTACTTCAAATCATATCTTTGATTTTTTCCTCTAAATCATAAATCATTTCCTGTGAATCATTTATCTCGAATGGATACATTTTTAAATAATTATTATTGTTTTAAATTTTTAGGTCAGGATATTCTTAGTTTTCTGTTCTGCTTAATCCCAGAGTTCCTTTCATGGCGATTAAGGATTCGATACGAAGAAGATAGACGAGAAGATGGTGTAAACTCAGAACCATCTTTGTAGGGGGAAAACTATTAACTGAAATCTTTTTTCTAAAATAAAATCCAGAAGTTTAAACTAAGTTTACTTTTTGTGCTATATTGCAACTAAAGGTAATCACTCAAACTTCCTGCATTAGCTTGAATTCAATAACTGAAACCCACGGTAGCCTTTTAATACCAGCTGTTAAATAATGCTCTCGGTGGATTTTAGGACCCATAATCGTATAATGTTCTATGATAATATGTTTAAATAGCATCATCAGGACTTTGGAAGTAAAAGTAGCAACTTTCTCCTGAGAAACTCTAAAGATTTCAAGTCAAGACTCTGGAGAATTGGAGGTGATATAAATTCAGAGAAGTTCTCACAAAATTAATCCAACTTAGACTATATTATTCCGGGAGAGAGTTTATCCGTAGTCGTTTGGAGTGAGACATATTCTCTTATCTTTATTTCTTCTTTCCCAGCTGCATTATCATTTGAACTCCTTCGGGAATAACTCTGAATTTTAAGTTTGTGGTTATGGGACTTATTGTTTTTTCGGTCAAAAAAATTTTTTGCTTGCTAGCGCTTTTTATAGTGTTGGAATGGCCATGATAGACGGATAGATTTGGCGGTGATTTAGCCTGCTTTCAATTTATAAGTCACTCAGGTATTGTTTACACAAATCGATAAAAGTAAAGTGAAATTTCTCATTACAATTAAGTTTTCTTGTTGTTTTGAATTTAATATTTTATGAGATAATATGTCCAAATTATAAGATTTTTACTTCTCATTGAATAAAGCAATCACTTAAAGACATTTTTATTTGGAGAATATTATTCTGCTTATTTTTCTCAAGTAGATATTTTTGTGGTTTTTGCAAATTAAATTTTTAAATGACTCTGAAATAAGAATGATTTAATGACATATAGGATAAATTATTTAATCTTATAGCATTAAAGTGTCTAAAACTCTCACGAGCGCTCTTAGATATTCGCTTTGATTTTATGATTCTAATAATTACTACTATTTATGTATTTTCATGAACTAACGAAGTAAATGAAATATAAGGGTTCTGATATTACTCCCGATTATCATACAATCAAATAACACTAATTTAAAACTATTCATCACAGTGAAATACATAAGAGGAAAAATATGACCACGGAAATTCGAGAATGTAAAATGAGCCGTGCTTATCTAGTGAAGGGTAAAATCCAAGTTTTTCAATTTCGTCGTAAGATATAGGAAGTATAAATAAGCATTTAAGCTTGCATGAGGGGAGAATGCTCTTCCTTCATGAAGTAAGTTCCTCACAGATACGGAAAAGATACCCAGAAACAACCACTTGAAAGTTTGGACGATCACGTGCGCATTGTATACGAGTATGCAGCATTTCTTGAGACGGCTTAATAGAATACAGCGGAAAAGTTTGATAATTTCCAGATAAGCAGAGAAAGGGGAGCATTAAGTATATTCAAGGGAGGAATTTCCATATTTCGTATCAGAAAAAAGGAGGAAATGGAGAGAGATCGTGTACTGCTGATGACGACGATAATGCTTGAGAGAGCTTCTCATCGCAGCTAATAGAGGGGAGTGGCTGTTTCTCCAGGAGACATACATCTTGAGGTAAAGGAAAAGAGGCAGATTTGGCCAGATAGGGTCGTCTTAATGGAAATTACGGTATCGCAATGGTTGAGCATGATGCATGGAGGAAGCGAATGTTATGGCTGAGATTTGTCGAGAAAGTGCAAAAAGAAGGGAGTTTCTAAAGTGGTTAACTATTTCAGGAGAAAATTTCGTAAATGGGTATCTTTATCTCTCTCACTCGGGATTGTTAAGGACTATCCCATAACATGGATCAAGTGCGTAATTTTCTTTCTTTATGATGTTAGTAGAAAGAGTTTAATAAGTTATGTTTACAAAATCTATGATAAGTTCTCAAGAATTATTTTAAGCATGTTGAGAACAGTGTTAAAACAAGCGTTATTAAATCTAAATGTGGATAGTAATATTTCTAAATATTATATTTGATATTCAAACAAACTCTTTGGGTGTGCAGTAAAACCCTCTTAGAACGCTCCCGCTTATGACATTATACCGCTTAATACACGGTTATCTCTCAATTCCGAAACCTTAAAAGAATACGAACATAGCAAAAATACCTCGTGAGAGTCTCCGCTAACGGAATTTAATCAATCGGACTTTGATAGACCAAAAATTGTTTACATGGTAACCGTCCTCCTTCCTCTTCATCGCCGCATTAGAGACTAGGCATCACTCTAATGGGATCCCTTTTGACTCCATTGTTTGCGATGGTTAATTTGGTAATAGATAAATGAAGATATCACGAAACAAAGCAGCGTCCATTCCGTTGTTAAAGGTGACTCTGAGACTGATATCTTCTCCATCAGTATCACTTTTTGGCAGAAAGTTAGATTGAAAAGTCGTTTGGAGTAATGTCCTTGTGTCCAATCGTCATGTTTTCAACATCTCGAATAAACGAGCGAGAGCATTGCTTAGTGGGCTGTTGAGTGCAGCCTTGGAGAGACGACGATTTCTTACACTGGTTTTGAAAAAATTCGTTTCACTTCCCTAATTGCCCACCTCAATGGTATAAATTGTAAAATTGAACACTAAAATTATCAAAATGTAAATGATGATATTGAAGTAGCAAACTAAAGCATTCACTTTTTCCGAAATACTGACCGTTCTTAAAATTATTAGCAGAAGGCAACCAATATTGCTCAACAATAGTTCTGAGACTCTCTAGGTACCCTCTCTACTACTGCCCTATCTAATATAACGGTTATTTTACATTCAATTCTCTATTACGCCAAGCAGATCTCTTGTCAAAATCGCGATTCTACCTGGGAGCCTCTGCTAGTCAGACATTCGTGGCAGGTGAAAACCAATAGAGCAACATACGCTTACGTGATTTCACTTCCTCATAGCTTAAGAGGGAACCGCTCTCGGCAGCATTAACTGAATACAAAAGTTGTATCATGGAACTCAATTATTATATAATAATATGACTTTATATTAGGACGAGATATAAACATTACATTTTCGAAATTGATTAAATTATAAGTACATCGCATATTTTAAATGGTTTGTATACCATGTGGGAATTGAGTTGTCGGAAACAATATTTTTCAATATCAATGAATAAAAACTTTTTCTGTTATAGAGAAGCTCATATACGCAACTATCGTCCCTGAGTTTCAGACCCTAATTCAGAAACTATTTAATAAAGGAAAATTTGTCAGTAGTTAAACGCATTCGTTCCAGACGATAAATCATTTTGGAAGGCTGTTATATTTCCTCTGCGACAAACGAGCGGGCGGAGGGATGTAAATATAACGGAGGAAAGTGATGAACGAGAGGGAAAGATTTAATGTTGGAAGCCGCATCATGAATAGCGCCGGCCTCAAGGTTTCGGGTCATTAGCCTGAATAGAGGAGGTTTACTGATGGCTTTGGAGGACGAGTCACCCTTCCCACTTACCCGATGAACTCTTCACCTGTCCATTTCGGGCTTGACGAAGGTCATTCGATTGAGCGATTAGGGACAGGTCGTGTTGTGCTTTTGAATGGGAATCCAGGGAAGAGTGGATTATATTTTGGCAAGGATGTGTAAATGGGTCCCGTAAATAAAGTGCAGGGACGATGTGGAGGACCGACCGAGGGAAAGTTGTTTTGACGCAAAGGTCGCGGAGATGTAAGATTTTTTGCATGGATAGAGTGGGTACTTTAAGTATGAAAGGTAAATGAGTCTTATAAATTACGTAAATGAGATAGAGCGAGTTCGCGGATCCCTTGCTTCAACTTGTATTCTGCATTTTTAGAAATACTTTCATTTTGGATCACTCCCATCACTTGTATTGTAGAATTTACCCATTAATAATGATAATGATAAGTGATGAAGATGATTTTGGCTTCGTCATGAACATTTGAGGCAGTGCTTTGAGTTTGAATGCTCTTGCTGCTGCAAAATTTGGTTCCACCGAGATCGAACCCAGTAGAACAAGGTACCAAATGCGGAAGTGCTACTAATTAAGATAAGCGGATGCTCATATTTACACATTTATTTTACCTGTTACCAAGCTTTTACAGCCATAATTAAGAAAGGGAGGCCCTTCGATAGCCAAGTGAGTAACACGTTCGCCTTTAGTAAAAGTACCATGAAAATTCACTCTCATTGTAATTTACAATGAGAAGATACGTTTATTGATTTGTAAGTGTACCGTATCGAATAAAAACTAGCAAAAAAAATATTTCGAAGAATTTTGTTTTTTTAGAAAGCCAACAAAAACGAATTTCCTTCAAAATTTATCAGATGGCAGAGAACGTAATTTCATAACAGTTTCCCTAGTATCGATACTATTTACAAGAAAGGATTAATGCAATAAAATGTATGAGATTTAAGGATGGGGTACGTGTGATATCTTGGGCTGCGGAAAAACCACTGTAAATCACTGCTCTAAGTTCTTGGGTTTTGCGGTTTTACATTTGGGAACTTTGAAATCAGATGTGGTTTGGACCTCTTTTCAAATGTCAAGCACAAGTCCTCAGCAATAGTCACGTCTTCCTTGCGCTTAAGATTCGGAGGATCACTGACAGCAGAGATGCGTGAGTGAGAAGAGATTTTTACTTAAGTATTTCACCTCCAAAAATGTATTCACATTTAAACGATAAGCAATGTGCCTTTAGTACAAATGGGAGCCTTAATTTTCAGTCATATCAACTGGGATATTTGATGCACGATTATGTTTCATTTCCACATTTTTATACGGTACACAGTTATCTGAATAAATTCTCAATACTTGCAGGAAAAGTTCTCTAGGAGAGACCTAGGTGTGATATTCGTACCTGTCTCTTTAAGGTGTGACAAGCATGCTGAAAATGTTAGTAAGTAGTATTTGTTTCATGTAAATGATCCGAAATTATAGCCCTATGAAAAAGCATATTTTAGTCCTGTAATATCAGTTTATCATTTAAAATCAAAGAATAAAATCCATCAAGCATTCCAATTAAAAAATTGAATGCAACGTTTGAAGTGCAAGGTTGAAAAATTCATGCGTATGTAATAAGTTGTCATTTATGAGACCATAAATGAATGTCAAACTTCCGGGCTCACTCTTTTTGGAAAATATTTTAAGTATAATATATTAGTGAGTGATATTGATTTATATAGAAGACTGCATAATTTACTTGAAATTGGCTTTTTGAGTCATTCTGGAACAATCAAGTTAAACGTAGGAACTTTAGCATCATAAGCGTAATTATAAAATGAAAATAAGAAGGATACCATTAGGATAATAGAGGAATGGAGGGCTGCAGTCAACCAATCGAAGGATTGAATGACCTATCATGATGAATAATTATTATTTAATTAAGAATCAATATAGAATGAAACCCGTTGATTATGCTCCCATTGAAGACACTATCCCGCTAAACGCGCGGTTTTCTCTCTTTTCTGGTCCTTTTCACTCTAAACACGTGGTAAATACACCACTTAAAACATTTATGGCACAGATTTTTCCTAGATGTATTTCCGCAGATGTAACACAACCCACTACAGCCACTTTATTCGATAGACCGGGAATTTTTATTATTTTATTTTATTATTTTCAGCTGAGGTCTATTCTTATCCTTATTTATTATGTTCTTTTATTCGATTACCATCCCGTGTAAGAGGAGTCATCTATTGATTCACAGTTTTATTTTTAAACCTTGATATGTTTTTCTGGATTAATGCTTTGAGAGTTACGGTAGTCGCCCAAGATTAGAAGATCAAACCGTTCCAATATATCTTTTCCTCGACCTTCAGAAAGGCATTGGAAGAATCCTTCGACATTTCACTTCGATGTTAGTAAACACGGAGATGGGGTAGTGTTTGAAAGAACACAAATCTACACTTAATTTTGTCAGATCTCCAACTGGCTTGAGATTCTCTTAATTCAATTTTGTGCTGAAATGGCTTCGAATTAATCGGAGATGTTCGTTTTGCTTAATTTTCTCTCGAAGGAAGTTCCTTCTTCTTTATATGGAATCATCTTTGGAGGGCAGCTTCTTTTGAAACGCTGCTGACTGTCGCACAAAAGTTTGGCAATAGTTTTGGAAAAATGGAGACTTGAGATTAGAATGAGTTTTCCTTCCATGATCCGAAATGTCTTCTAAAAATCAAAGATTGAGGAAAACAACTCTATCACTCATATTTACCGTTACTGAAACCTTTAAAATAATTAAAATAGTATAAATATAAACTAAGGCTCCCAGATAGCGTATGGGCAGTGTGTTCAATGCAAAGAAACAGTCCCGGGTTCGATTCCCGTTGCGGCCGATATGTGTGAAATGATTGCAAGCATTCGAAGCTACAATACTACTACCATTATTTAAAATAGCAAAAAATTAGTTAATACCTCTATAAATCAAAAGGATTCTATCTAATGATAAACATCACCTGCCGTGGTAGCGGAGTTTTTAGCGTACTTAGTGCTCCAACCCTAAGGCTCGGTTTCTAGTCCCCATAAATCGAATCTCTTTAATTAGAAAATGGCTGTATCAGACCGTTTATAGTAATATTTATTTAAACTTATGTAACTGGGGTCAGCGCTAGATTCGCTTTTACGCTAAATAAGCTCTCTAAAACTCTCCTGAAGTGCCCAAGATATTTTAAAGGAAAACGATACGTAAATGTAATAAATTCTCATCATATTTTAATGACTTTAAATGCCTATTTGCTTCAGAAATTTTCATGTAGCAGATCTAAAACACAAAACAGTGATAATTTGCCATTGAGAAAGGAAAACAGGACATATAAAGGGCCATCTTGCTTTCAATTGCTTAGGGTATAATCAAATCTTAATCCGGGATGAGGGCTTTCCTTTAAAGAAATCATTACTATCTCTGTGTTTAATATGAATAAATGCGTATATCTGTAGTTTTCAACACAAATAAGTTATAAAGCGAGAAATCTTCTAGAGAAGTGTTTGAAATATAATATTTTCAATTTGGAATACAACTCGAAGTCAATAAATTCACTCGCGAAGCAAAAGTTAACGAACAACTTATGTAAATATGTTAAATCTTATATGTGCAAATACTTTGTCTCATTTATTAATAACTCTCAGTTTAATTTTCTTCCCATAAAATTTTCTTATAAAATATATACCGGTAAATGTAACTATTTAAAATCTGACCTCAATTCGTTAAATAATAAGCTCAGCAGCATTGAAAAAAATAGGAAAATGTTCTGAATTAATATTATCTCGATGAAGACTGACAGAAAAATCTAGGGAAAGAGTTTTACACAAGAGATGCCTAAATAACTGCATGATATTAGGTACGTACATTGTGATTTTGCATTGAAACCATCCATCTTTCCCCTCCTGTTACTGTTCATTTTAAGGATCAATCAATTCTACAGAACTGATACAGCTTCGTTCTGAAATTTCACATCTTCATTAAGAGAATGCTTCATTTTTGTTATAATTAATGAACGATCCATTCAATAAATCACTATAAGTAGATTCTATACTCTTCGAAAAAGTATTCCTGTAAAAGCAAAAAACGTCCTCACTGTTTTATCTCATCGTCTCAATTAAAATAGCAATGTTTCTTGCAGACAAAGTCGTGCTCTTTTAAAGTAACTCCTCCATACTGTACTCTTTAATTTTGTTTTTTATTAATTTTTGTAAATATTTTAAGGAAGTGTTAGACTAGATGTAAGGGAGACCTTCGTGCTCCTAACCTCGCCAAGAAAGGAGCTATCTATCAATCATACTTTATTTGTTTCGTTCTAGAACTGAATTTTATCCATCCATGGAAATCAAGAAGTAAATTCGGTAAAGAGTTCGATTGATGGGTTAACACCTCTTCCTTGGATTCTCAGAGAGAAATTAATGACCTACTCCTGTAGAGAATTCAGAGGCAGGTTTCCGATGCCATATTAGATCTGGTTGAAGCGCTTTGTTATGACAGCGAAACATTTCTTATTTCGAAATGCAGAATCATCAATGTCAAAGGCGGATATTAGCACTCGCCTGCTTTCAAAAACCGTTGCATATTTCATTCGATAATATTCGACGAGAAGCTGATCTTCGAGTGCCTTGATGAATAACTGCCTAGCATTCTCTTTAAAATTCCGCCCCATCACTCATTTTAACATCTCTGCCTTGATGTATCCAATAGGAGATTCGCACGTCGCGACAACCCTGGAAATGAACCAGCACCCGCTCGAGCTGCCGATCCTTTTAACGAGTTAAATTCTCAGAAGAATTGAATTAGCGCGCCTCGGTTCGAGAAATCCCTAACTGTAGACGACGCAAAGCTCAGCAGTTTCCAAGGAGACTGGGAGTGCTCTGAAGGGAATTGAGAAAAACCGAGCGTCAGTACATATGAAACTTGAAGGAATCCTTAAGGTTTTGAAGTTCATTTTTCTTGAGAATAGAGTAATTGAACGAGGGACCGGAAATCTTTCCGCGTTGAGATTAAAGAGAAACTTAATTTTCAAATTAATTAGCTAATAGCAGTTAGAAGTTAGCAGAACGTAAGCGATACTTCTTGAAAGGATGAATGTTCACTTTGATCGTTGCATAGATTCGATATGTTTTCGTTTAAACATTAACGTTGCTCTTAAAAATTTCATTCATGTGTTGCCAGAAAACTTTACATACTTCTCCTAGTATTTTATTCTTATATTTTTAACCGGTTTCAGAGTTCTGCTTTTCTAGATTCCGCCAGAACTTCTTAATCATTGTAAACAATTTCATTTTCATTAAAATATTTATTCTGATCGAATTAAAATTGCAACGGGCCCATTACAATATTCCATACATTATTTTTTGTTCTCTTAAACTGTACAGCATAAATATCGGATTTTAGGATTACCAACAGACTAAAGGAAATCTTCTTAAGTTCATTGAGGAAAAGAATTCTCATCAAGGGGGAGAAAAACTGTGAGAACCATGTTTAAATATACGAACATTTTCTAAAAAGCGCTCGAGTTTATAAAACCTTCTCTCTGAAGACCAATTCCTGACTCTTGAATCCGAGATCATTCATTTTCCCACCAGAATAGGTACTTTGAGACTTCAGATCATTCAAAGGTATGTGTGATTTAGGAGTTTTTAAGAATCCTTTTTTGCCAACAGAATTTACAACCAATGAACCGACGGCATATGCTTTTCGTTGAATAAACCTTCATCCACATACCGTGTGAGCCGCCTTTCGACGAGTGGCGGAAGGTTCCTACCAAATCGGCCATTGTCTCGTATGGTAATAGTAAGCCGAGTAAATGTTAACTAATTTCCACATCTCATTTTAACAGTGGCTATCAATGGCTTTCACATGAGAATCGAGAAAGTCAATATTAGTGTAGAAATTGTTAATTTCTTCTTCCCGTTTTGAATCAACGAGTAGCTAAGCTATTTATGTCGTCATTTTGACAGTGGGTATGTACTATGTTCGCCTTAAACCCGAGATCCAAGAGATGCAAAACTAGAAAACCTACGCTCCTAGAAGGTAGGAATTCTTTTAGTCTATCTATTTGCCCCCTTGATTCGATTCCAGACTAGTTAAAGCGTTCCTTTAAGAAAGGGAAATAAATTGTAATCTATTTCAATCAATGCAACCGATTCGGTCTCAATGTTGTAGAGGTCTATAGTCATAATAAAAAAGGATATCGAATTTCTTCTAGAGGAACCTTTACTCGAACGACCGGTAATTGATCACCTTGTTCAGGAACAAAACGAAGCAAAGCTAGCAGTTCTTATTCCATCATTGGCAGAATCTTTTTCTATTACAAAATTGAGTTAAACGGAATGATCCTATAAACTTAGGGAAGTTTCATGAGGAAGAATTTCTATTAATTTTATGAAATTATCGTTGTTAGTAAAATTCTTTGACAAATTATGAGAGCTTTTTTAATATTGATAATTTTCGTTTTCGTTAACCTGTCTCATTGAAGTAAGCTAAGATGAGAGATGTTAGACTCTCTTCTTATTATATTACTAATAGGATTGCTACGAGTATATTGAATCCATCTCCTATCTTTTCCGTTGAAAATTAACGGGCACTTAAGCAAGTAAATTTTAAAGGGATAAATGCACATAGAAATCCTTCATAAGAAATATATATCTTCTCGCAAGGCAAGAAATGTTCTAGATTTCAAGTAATATCTTCGTCGACTTTTTATGTCACCCACTTTAAATCGCTGCTAATTGAAGACGAAATGCAATGAGAACGAGCATTCGACGATAGCTAATCTGAAGGAAATGGCTGAGTTAACGACCATTTCATATTTACAAATTAGCCCAGTGAACACGGGTTTTTCACTCTCTTCATTTAATTCTTCTTATTTTCGCTTTAATTTTCCAAATGCTTTCCTGCTGAAAAAATTACTACTCGTCGTTTTTCATTAATGTCCCGTCGAAACACTTAGGTATATTCGAGCATGCACACGAGAGGCCGAAAATACTCTTTTTCCAATTTCGTACTTTTAAAAAGAGATCCCAAGGAAAGCCAGCAGATGCATGGTACAGATTAGCGTTGATTTTAACGTGGACGAAATATTTTCACTCTTTCGCAGATAATTTAAACATCTGGATAAGTAGGCATCTTGAATCCATGAAAATGGATCCTGCATTCCGCTTCTCAAGGTAAATTGAATGCTGCGCAATTTCCACTTTATTTTACCCTCCTCAGCTGTAGAAAACATTGCATGGCAGTTTGTGAATTGAGCCCGCATAGCGAGTTCTGCCTTAAATCTCCTTTTTCTACTTAAATAATTTAACTTAGGCTTATTTTCTCGAGCTCTCATAACACATTTTAACAAGGAATGATTTAGCAAAAAGTAATATTATTTCAAAAGATTAGAGATCGATAGCTTTACAATTCTACGCTAGAAATTTTTAGCGCGTAATGGGTAGATTTGGAAAAAAGGAGAGTGTACGGAAATATTAAACATTCTTGGGTGAGAAGCACTAGAAAAAAATGAGAAAAATAAATAAAGTTGGTCGCATTATAGCTGTTAATGATGAGTGGGGAGATTTTAAATCTTCAAATAAGAAACTGAAATTATAATTATTAAAATATAAAATTAAACCAAGTCGGCAAAGAACGGATGTAGCACAGTTATCTTTTATAACTGGAGGTATTTAAGAACAGATTAAGTTATCCGAACCTCTCTAAAAGCCTGATAATGGTAAATCATTAAAAAAGAAACATTTCACTGTATTTCGTATTTTAGGGAATTCTATTGGGGATTATTTACAGTAGTGATGTCATTTCTGAGTGAAGAAGGGTTTGATGTGCAGGGTGAGATACAGCATGGATCCACCCCATGATATCTGAGATAGTTGAGAAATCCTGTACTTAACACCGAAAAGGACAGATAAAGCTAGTTACATCTCGCGAAATGTATGTATTACTTATATGTCAGATATACATTATTTTTTGAATAGAAGTATACAATTATTATGTAGGTATTGTATTTATATAGCTCGTCTGTATTGTATATTTATTGTATAAATCTCATTTATGTAGATATGATGAAACCAACCACAAAGCCTACCCACAGAATTTTTTAGTGATAAACAGATTTTACAGAAAAGCAATTTTTTCCATGTGTATTTGGGTCTGAATTATTCGAAGAATCTCGGTGTAGAATAATTAAGGCGTAAAACGCATGAAACTTTATTTCCTGTAAAGAGAATGACAGCTCATTAAGAAAGACCTTCTTTGCTCCTCTAATGGTGCATCGTTGTGCGGCGAAGAATTAGTCAACATCACGAAACCTGTCTAGAAAACATGAAGTTTTTAGAACACTGTTTTTTTAAATATAAAAGTTTACCTCTCTATTTTTTGCATTAATATACTGTGAGATTTTCTCTTAGAAATACTTAAGATCATAGGCGAAAGTTGTTCTTCTTACAATTTGTGAGCAAGAATGACTCAGGAGTTGGAAAGAAAAACCCTGAATTCTGCAGCCGTAGGTTATGCTGGACTTAAATCATAGACTTAGCTCGAGTATTGCATATAATTTCATAGATTGCATATTTCTGATAGTGGGCTCACAGATAGCCAAGTTGACAAAGCGTTCGACTTCGTTGAAAGCGGTTCCGGGTTAGACTCCCGGTGTGGGACTACTTGCGAAATTACCTTAGCTACTGCAGTACTTTTAAATATGACTGCTGCTGCTAATTTTGATGGCGGAAATTTATATTTCAATTTCTTTTATGAAGAAAGATCTCTCGGCTCTTGGATACAGCTCCTGAAATCGATAATTATGACGCGTTAGAGATATACTCCTATATCCTATAACGCCTTTTTGGAGGAGAAAATTTTGAAGTATTGCCTGTCGGAAAAATCATTAAATTAATCCAAGTTTAGAAAAGCTAAATGTCAGAGGAAGCAGTTTTCATTACTTATATGTTAAATTATTTACTTACAAATTGTAAAACTCCATTAAGTATTCACGCACAAAGAGTTGCTTTGAAGAAATGGACTAGAACTGCGGAAATTTTCCAAAAAAAGGGAAGATCACGATGTTTCAAAAATCTAGAAGAGGAAGGACAAATTGCATCTCAAGAGGAATGTGTAAGAAAATTTTGGACTATAGTGGCATAGCGGATTCTTTAAAAATCTCGGAAACTCCAGGGGACAGCGACCAGAAAAGACATTGTGGAAATATCACTGATTAAACTTCACGTTAACGCAGTCGTGTCTATAGAGGATATTGTAATGAACAAGATAGAATTTGTGCAAGACGGCTGATTCCTAATTTAAATATAATAGGTCAATATCTTCCTAAAATGTTGAGTTCTAAGATCCTAAAACCTTTGAAACAATTCTGATTATCAGACCTAAAACTTTGATTAGAAATACATTGTGATGACGCAGAAAATAACTTCTGAATAATTAATTTTTCTAAAAAAAAGACGCTTTATACGGAAAGTTTCCCTTCTCCTTCCCAGGGGAAATAAGATAAGAATAGAAAGTAACAAGCAAGGTTTCATTGGTCAAGTATTTTCATTTCTTACTTGGATGTGTTATGTTTCAATATTGTAGTATTTCTTCTCTGACAAATATACCGCAATATATGTTAGAGAACGCACTGAAACACGAAAATTTTGTAAAATATTCTACCTTTAAGCAGTGTTAAAAGATAAAATATCACAAATAACGCGAAAGTTCATATCTTTTACGTAATCAATACTCGAAGTCTCTAGCAATCAGCTAAGCGTCGTCGAGTTCCTCGTCTAACGAATAAGGAAAAACCTTTCCTTTCAGCGAACGGTTTCAGCTTTAAACTAACGCAACTTCCAAGACCCTTCTAATGGTGCGAGTCTTCATTCGATTCCGGTACCCTTAGGTTCTAAAACCTTCCCCTCACTCCCTTGAAGTACAAATCATGTACCCCTACCACTGTTTCCCTGCCAACCTGCAAATCACGACGTGCGAGCAGAAATTTTGACTGCAAAGTTTAGCAGCGACACACACGTTTGCAGGTGGCGTTAAATTCTAACCCGCTTTCCCTTTCAGAAAGGACTTGTTTGACACACAAATTTCACTGCTACCTATTTTCGAACAACATTTAAAACTCATGCTTTGCTTATATTTCTCTAAAAATTAATAATATCATCGGATTGATATTTAGGATAGAATATTCATCAATAGGGATGAAACATTGTCTCTTCCTCCGCTGATGTCATTCCTTTTAACAGTGAGCTGCTAAGGAAACCACTCATGAAGGCTGTTTTAATCATCTTGATTAGTTTCATAGAAATACTGTTTCCATCAGAGATGGGTACTATTTTCTAAGTAATTCATCAAAAATACAATGATATTTTAGTTCGAAAATGAACGCGCTTATACCCAATCCAATTAATTTTTACCGATTTATAAAATCCTTTCAAATATATTCTTTCATATACTACAGTGATTATCGCAATAGCTTTGTCTTTAATCCTCTCTTAACTTTTCCGTTTATAGAAGATGTAATTCGACCTTGAGTCTTAATCTTAAACTGACGTTACGGAATATCTCACGATGAAAGGTTAAGATGTGGGCTTTCAGCGATAATATATTCAGCGCCGTGCGACATTCTAAATAAGGGCGCTTATCCTGGCAAAGCATAAGACCTCCTTTGTCTCACCATCAGATAATGGGCTATACGATAGAAAGACACGCAGACTCAATCCCATAATCTCTCCGAACATTCTTACCCCTCTTTCATTCAACTCTCCGGCACCTTTTAATCCTTTCAAAGTTAATGCAATACCAGTCCCCTCCACCTTTCACCTCTCTAGTTTCCTCTGTCGCTAACCCCGTCATAAACTTTCCCTCCTCATCCAATTATCAATTATTAAGTTGAGCGGAAATGCCCTTCACGCGTCGCTCGATCACCTTCTGTAGCATTATTCGATTTAATTGGACTCTTCGAAAGATGAGACACTGGGGGAAAGCTTGCTCCAATTTTTTCCGACCTAAGAAATTATAACGTAGATATAGAGTAGACAGAGTCGAATAATTGATTCTGATGACTAGTTTTTATGATTTGGAATTACAGACGTTTCCTTTTATATGTTTTTTTCGGAATACCGATAATTTTGGATGTTAATTTTTAAAAATTCTATCCTAAAAGTTATTTGATTATTTGAATATCAATGTACATTAGCCGTAAAAAATAAAAACGTGTAGCTTGTAGAGCTTGTAAATATTAGAGTTCTATCACGGACTGTGAGAGAACTGTTCATATAAACAATGAAAAGCGCATGTTAATCATGCAAAAATTTTGAGAAAGAAACGAAGGAGAATATGTTTGCCGAGACTCGAAACCGGATCTCCCACTTCCAAAGCGGTTTCTTTATCCATTTAGGCTACTGCTACAGAACATTCTCTCCTTCAATTATTCTACTATGATGTGACGTGGCGTGCCTTTGTAGCTTAAATTGACTGAGCAACCGCCTGGTAAGTGAGAGATCCGGGTTCGAGTCCCAACTGACCTTTTTCTCCTTAGTGATTTTCCCAAATTTTAACATGTGCAACAAGCGGTTTTTATCGTTTATATACTCTGCCGTTCCGGTTAATAAAAAGTTCTCAATGATCATGTATCTTAGATGTTTCGTGTTTGCAAAGTGGCATCTTGAATGGATCCTTCGAAGCACCCCGTGTCCCATCACATCAATAGAAATTTTAACTTTTACGTTTCTTTCTCCAATATTGTCCATTTTACGCTCCTACATGTCTGTATAGCATAAAAAGTTGACCATGAAAGCTTTGCTATATAGCTGTATTCAGCAAACTTGAAAAATTCTGAAATTTTCAGCGATATTATTACTTCCTTTGGTAAAGATCTAACAAGATAGACTGGTTGTGATGACATTTTATTATTTGTATTTTTATGACTATAGTTTTTTTATTTTTAATTATTTCTAGCGACTTTATTCTGATATTTCTTTTACCGATTATTATTCTAAATTCATATTATTTTAATTTGTTTTTTGGACATTGTCATATTGTTGTAATTCTTTTTTCAACACTTTTTGCTGTGGTTATTACCTCGTACGAATAATTAAAGACATAAGTTGGGACGTCCAAATAGGCTTAAATTCTCTGACACAAATCTTGGACGGAAATATTTACCGCCCTTTTTTGCTCACGTAATCCTCAAGCTCATTTTTATCTTGTTCTGCCGCCATTTACACTTTCATTCTGTTCTTTTTTCTCGTCGTCGCTCAATGTGAAAGCAAAAAAAAAAACTAACGTAGAATCTGCGTCATCCCGGAACTGGAGATCTCTGCACTGGATAAAATTGCGCACTTTTTCTGCTCTTGGAATTACTTGAGAATGCGACATCAAGCTTATTACTCTATCCGCGTTCACACATTCTTCGTGTGACCGTAAAAACGTTGGACAGTGGTAAGTACATTCTCAGATAAATCCGAATAGTTCGGGAGAAAGAGCATAAGTAAGAAGTGGAAGGAATTGATGGGAAAAGATAACAACTACTGATAAAATAGGACTGCGATTCAGTTCTCGTAAAAACATTTACTCTACTAATTTGGTTAAAAAATTCAGTTGATTCAGAGAGAGACCTGTATCTTAAATTTTACTCTCAGTGTGTGTATCTGTGTGTTTATGAGATGCCTAAAGTAGAACAAGAAAGAACAAAGATAATCTATCCTAAATTATGCCTCCATGTCTCTTTCTACAGTTACTATTAATATTATTTTGTTCAAGATTTATAAAGTTATGCTATATACAATAAAGACTTTTGAGAGATAGGAAAGTTTACCCAACTCTTCAGTCTTTGATACACTGTCTTGAGATATATATTAGGGTTGCTGTTTTCTGATTAATACTTTTCAAAGCTGTAAACGAGAATATTTAAATTTCTTGTTTACGAACTTAGTATTTTATTTCATAAAAATTTAGAAAATAAATACCAATAATATACTTATTTCAGTTAAACGTCACTTTGGTGTAGTAAGGTAATATGATTTATCTAATATAAATAAATATGGAATGCTTCGTGTATACCTATAGGATGAAATTTAAACAACCAGTGGATTTGGGGACAGGTTTTACCGCTATCTCTTTCTTATTCAGTATTTTAAGATTCAGAGTTAAATATCCTCACGTTTGGATTTTACGAGCATAATTAAAATGCATAGTAACGCAACGTTATGCAAGTCAACGAATCTCTGCGGAGGAAATACGGAAACATTTATGATTAAATTAAAATATAGAGGGACCGCGTCTTGAGCAATAAAGCTGAGATATGGAGAGAATATATTCTAAGATCGAGTAAATGAAATGATATTAGAAAATTGCCCATATATTAAAGGATGATTTTTCACACAAAGTAAATATTTACTTTTAACCCAGACAGAGGTTTGACTTGACTTGACTAGAGTTTATAAATACACACACCCAAGCTTTTACACAAGTATGTCAGAGTGGTAGGATACAGAAATATAGAAATGGATGCGATGATTTATGACCGCCTTAATTGCACGCGCTATGGGTTATCTACGAAATAATAGTCGTGTCGGCACCGGCAGTAAAAGCCGCTCTTTTATTTCCTTCGAGACTTATATTGTCTGAGAGGAAAAAAATCCATCTCTTTTGAGTGCATGCTGTCGAGCGGCTGTCTTCGCCGCGGGTTTAATCGCTGTGGCGAAAGAGATCGCGCAAAACCACTTCTGCGTTGTGATATCTCACTCTGAACATGATTTTCAACTTATGTGTAAATAATAAAATCCCAAGTAAAGGGCATAAACATATCTAAGCTTGCGAAAGAATGACCCATTGACCGGTATAATTATTTCACTTAAACGATGTGTTTATGAAGGAATCTATGAATTAAAATGAAAATATTGAAACGAAAAATACCTATCCTAATGAAATACCTGATGAAAAAACTAAGCCTTATTTTAATGCTAAAAACATCTAAGCTTACAAGTGATGAAGACGCAATTTAAAGCGTTTCTTATGGACGCCATTGCAATTGATCTGGAGTCGCGTTCGGCTCAATTTTATGTATGAATCCTATCTAATCCTATTTAGCGCATTTTTCACATCTCTAAGATCATTTTTGAAAAATAAATAGGTATATCTCGTTTATCGGTCGAATCATTAATTTGTATATCAAATATCTTATCCTTGTTTGTTTTTCCACTCTTCGGAAGTTGCATGTAATAGATTTTTATTTAGATTATTATTTAGATATTTATTAATATTTTTTATCTGCTTCGTTACACAGTAATAACAGACTGTTCTAGCATACGAGGGGTATTTGAAGACGTTAAACTCATACATGGAACAAAACTTATTTATATAATACTATTATTATTTTCTATCTCGTGAACCGACTACAGAGGATTATATTTGTTTTCATCGAATTTGGATTGAAAGTCAAATACAACACGATTATGTGTACATACATTATAATCATTGTAAATTCTCTTATGTAACATTATTGATGATTAAAATAGCTTCCCCTCCTTTTGTAAATTTTACGAATCAAGTTTTCCTGCCATTTCATTAATCCTAAACTACACTCCTTATCTTTACTTGTAAAGTATTTATGACTCAGGTTAGCGTAATTGGACTTCTTTTCCTGATTTTCATTCATTACCTTTTCGTGTTCTTTATCTTTCGTCATTCTTCACCCCGTACAACTCGTTTTTATCACAGCTGATGAATTCCTTCCTAAACTCAATTTTAGCCTATATGTCATTACGTTTCCTCTTTTCATCTTATATCCTTTCTCTTACCTTACGTCTGATCCTTACTCTTCAATTACTCTTCAAGCACTCGAACCCTTATCCCTAACCGTCCGACTAATATTTCCTGCGTTCCCTCCCAAAGATTTTTTATTTCTGCGTCCATCTCCTTTCTTTCCCCTGTCATCACAATGCCTCTCTCCAGAAAAATACGATTTTTCGCCAATTCCGACTTTTTGATTGATTTTCCTCCTTTCCGAGGTCATCTGACGGTATACCTTCGACATTGGATACAGCCGGAATTGTGACATGCGATTGATAGGAGGCAGAAAAAACTTTATTTCACGTATATAACACCTAGCATTCAAATGGAAAGCGTGGGTCTTTGTTCTGTTCGAGTGATTTTTTTGCTGAGGATGTCAACTTCAGGGAAAGGCGAAGTCATGTTGTGGCTCCCCATTTGTATCGTTGACAAGGGCTATTGCTTTTGCACTAAATGAGAGAGCTTGATTCCTAGGGATGCACTAAACTCTCTGCCTAGTTAATGTATGTATAAGTATTTCCCGTAAATTTTCTTGTTATCAATAATACTATATTGTATATTGATGATTATGGAGGTATGATTCATTCTTTGGCTGAGGAGATGAAACAGATGCCATTTTGTGTTTCGATAAAAATGGAATATTAAAAATGGATATAACTATCTCGAACTTAAAGTAAAGATTTATTTCATGTTTAGATGGGAGGGATAGATTTATTATGTTGAAATACTTTAACGATTCAGGATATTTTATAAAAAAGGCTCAATTTAAAGGATAAATATAATCTTAAAGATATATAAATAACTTATTTCTGTTGATTTACTACTCATCGTCAATTCTTCTATAAAATCCACCGATATGACTTTGTTGGAATTGAAAGTATTCTAAATATTCTCTGATCCGTATTTATTTACAAGTTTGGTTTTGTTCGCAGAAGTTCCTATGAATACGACATTGAAAGAATATTACGTATGAATACGATACTGAGAGAATTCATTTTATAATTCATGTAGCGAATCGATTATAGGAATAAGTGCATAGCATAACGAGTGATTTATTAATCAATTAGTTAGACTTACTTTTATAATAAAAGACAATGTTTCCACGAGTGACTTAAATTCTATCATAGGCATATATGTACATGCTTTTCAGAAAGTTATTTTAGGTAAAAATTCATTTATTTCTCAAACCAATTATTATGATAATTAAGATTGCACTTTCTCTCTCCAGTATTCCAACTGAAAATCTGTTATTACGTGATGTGAAAGAAGAAACTGACGAGGAATTTACCATTAAAAAATAACCGTTGCCTCGTATTTTTAATTTTCAAGGATTCACACTAGGATTTCATATTTTCATGCAATTTTTTTAGTATTTAGGAATTTCAAGACTGATTTTATGTAAATATGCAAAGATCAAATGACGATCCAACATGAGACGATTTGATGGGATGAAATTGCGATAAAACGACGGAACACAAAGAGATCACTTTTTAAGTGAATTGTCTGGTTGGCATAAAAAAGGAAATAAAAACATGGACGCTGATGGATGCACGAAGGTAACGGGGATCATTATTTAACTTCCTATTTTTTCGTCCTTTTTTCCCTCCTTCGCGAAAAATCTCCATGCGCTCTTTTGTCAGAAACACTCCGACCGTTTTAGTGAAAATAATTTCACGGAGAAGAAAAAAAGGTAATGACCGCAGGGAATAGTTTCTGGAGTTTTAATCCATTTAGGTTTCGAGGCAAACTTACGTAATGCTTCATCGCTTGCGGCGCCTAACGTTTGGAATCTCGCAGTAAAAATGTAGAAACAATTTGCGGCATCGAGAGTATTTTCAACTTGCACAGAAAATAGATTGCCCGTCTTTTTTATCTTCTGCTCCGTTGTAGCGTATAATTAAGGACTATTTTAGAAAAAGCACATTTTTGGTTTGGATGTTTCGAGGTATTTCCCAGGGGAGCGAGGTTTAGTGTCATGATTTCTGATAATGCCTCGGATAAGACGCCTACCCTTTCATAATCGTGTTGCTCTGCTACCACTTATTGCCCGGAAAGTCTCCCTTTTCACATTAAATGGAGGGAGAAATCTTTTTCCCCGATAATGGAATTGCTTTTGGCAAGAGTTGTTGCACCATCGTCTGAATGGATTCAGTTTCCATCCTCATATCCGGTCGTTCTATTTCATTTACTAATATCGCGGTTGCGCATTCATTCAATTTTAAGCAAACACATTACGCGTTCCAGTGAAAATCAAAGATGACAGACTAGAAATTATTATTATAGAACTATTGTCTCAGACAAAGAGGGTAGAATGATCTGTTAGAGTGAAATTTATAGTCTTGAGAGATTTTTAAGAACAATTTTATATCGAATTCATTTATTTATACAAACAGGATTTTAATACAGTAAAAAGTCTAGCTGATATGAAAGAAATAAGGGAATAAATATGGAATTAAATAATAAAGAATGAATTACATCCAAAAATCCTAATAGATAAAAATAATTATGGTAGTCCTCTTCAGGAGGACTTTTCTTTGCAAAACTTGCATTTAAAAATTCTTAAGTGAGTGCTAAAGATGTCTGTTTTATCAGGAAGATGATTTCCAAGTCGCAAAAGTCTGTTCATAAGAGTATTATATATATGATTTCTTGTATATGTGGGCGTTTCCTCAGTTATATGTGATTGCTGAAATGATTAAGAAGTATATTATAATAAATCCAGTAAATGAATAACATAGGTAAATACAATTAACAAACTAAGAATGAAAAATTTAACATGGAGAGGACTGATTTATATAAAATTACATGGTCTTGAGCTGCATGTCTGGGTATTTAATCAGTCTGTGTATTTAATTTAGTGAGGTTGTTAAGAAATTAGTGGTCAACTTCATTAAGATTAGAGCCTATTTTAAAATGTATAACGCTTAAAGATGTTTACTGATTCTTTTGCGTGTCTTGAACGTTTATCTGATGGAAGGTAGACCAAGTTTTATCCAAAGTTATCTTCTAAATATAGGCGAACTAAGCTACAGAGGAGATTTCTGAGTGATTTTCAATTGATGAAATACGTTATATTTCAACATGGAAAACCGGAAACCCTCAAGGCTCTTTTCATAATCATTTACATAAATTTATTGAAAGTTAGATTAAAATCAAAGAGACGCCAAAGTCACGAATCGTATCAACTAGTTTAAATAGTTCATTCTTCTTTGTAATTGTAAGCTAAATAAGATTTACAACTATTTACAGCAGAACTTTTAAAATATGATTAATATTACAATATTCTTCGCTGATGTTAGAGATGGTTCTCTATCCTTAAGTTCTGAGTGGTTATTCAGCTCCTTAAAACTGTTTTACTTATGAATATGGTACTTACTGAATAACCCCAATATAAATATCTTCCTCCTGTATGGTCATTCTCTTTGTCTGATATAGCTCAAAGTAATGCAGGAAAGTCCCTTTGCTTTACTTTTGTGGACATCTGGCATATCATCACCGCCAAATGTATTGATATTTGCTATTGCAACAATAGGGAACGTTTACTCAAAGATCGGAGAAGAATTGAAAATTCGGGTATTCGCGATGAAAGAAATGCATATGTATGAATCTTGGCATTTTGCATAGGCGCCGCGTGTGTTTATTTACTTGATCCATTCGGCCCTAAATGAAGACTTGCGTGCAGCGGATGGATATGGTGGGAAGAGCGCTGCCCTGAGGGGGCTCTATCTGTGATTAATCCTCCGATCGTGCTTGCAAACATATATATGTGTCTGTATTCCCTCCGACTCTGGGTTCTTGCGCGAAGGGAAAAATGGCAGGTGCGGTTAGCACACGAAATGAATGGGAAGAGAAAGACTGTATGGTTTGTGGGATGGTTCGAGCAGAAACACATGTGGAATGGCTAATAAAGGAGAGAATGTGTTTGGGGAAAGACAAGACAATTACCGGTGAGTAATGAGAGATTGGCAGGTGGTGGGTTTACATCGCCTAAAGTAGGAATATTTTGAGCTTCGGAACGGCACGGTATGTGGAATGAAGCCTGCATATCCGAGGTAATCTCGGCTGTTTCAATATTTTTGATTGAGCAAACCTATGGGAGAGGAAGAGAAATGGAGTGAAATGTTTATGCACGTTTTAAAATTCAATCCGCATTATTTGTCACTCCAGGTACGACTATGTGTTAAGAATCCGACGTATAGGAGGGTGATACAACTTAAGATAAACTGTCGTGAGGGTCTGTTTTCTTTCCTTCACTTACTCAACCTATGTTGTATCTGAGAATATTTAATTAACAACGATGATTCAAAAATTGTTTATTCTTATACAAAAATCAAATTATGTAATTTCTTAATAATATCGTTTACAAAAGAAGATAAGATTTTCATCTCAGAAGATCATTTAAACAGTTTGATGAATACGACTCTCCATGCACAACTCCATATTGATAACTTTACTTAGCCACGCAAAATAAGACAATGACGACCCGGAAGAATATTTTAATTAATTTAGTTATTTTATTTATTGGTTCAGTAAAGTTGTCATTATGGAGTTTTGTTTTTCTCCATTCTACAATGCTAAGCCTGAACTCAATAGTTTTGTGACTCTCCTTACTTAGGCAGCTCTATCGCGTAACAAAACAACCCTCACATCTTGGCATATTTATTCACTTCTCAGATAAGTTACATAAGGTTTCAATTCTTTTGACTTCCAGTTAATTATTTTCCAAATTTATTCTAGATTTAATTTAAGAAATTTAAATTCTATCCATGAATTCGGAGACAACTACTCATAACGGAAAAATGTGAACATCAGATTTATATCCTTCAATATTCGAATAATATCTTCCAAATATTGAAACAACTGTTACTCTTCTGTCATAGAATCATTATGATAACTGAATTTTTTAGTATCCTTCCGATACATCGAAAACATTCTAAATTAAGTAATTATGTTATTTGACATTGAGAAACTAAATAAACAGAATGATAAACAGAAAAAATGAGTGATGCTTGCGAATATCTTATGAGGGAGAAATATTTTATTTCATTATTCTTAGGATGATACATAGCAAGAGTGACACAATTAAATACCAAGATACTATAATGCGCCAAGAGACTACAATTCAGCAAGATAATATAACACAGAAATACGGGAGAAGAAATTTAAAGAATCTAGTAAATGATTGGCGTTAACGATTTTATATTTGGGAATATATCCTCTGGAAGCTATAAAATCGAACAAAGAGAGAAAAATGGAGGTAGAAATGAAAATATGAAACTACGGGAGTAAAGGGAGGGAAAATAATCGAGTGAAGAGTAAGGAAGAAAAGGAAGGGGGCGGACGGAATATGTGGATGGAGATAAAAGGAGAAATAAAGGAGAATGAAAGGGGGGAAAATGGAATTATTGGGCTTTGCGTTTGAAGCTGAAAATAGAGGAAAAGAGGATGGAAATGGAAAATAATGGGTGAGGAGAGTAAAAATAAGGCGAATCGAATTTAGTGTGTGATTATATGAGAAAAACATGAAACAAAGAAAGATTAGGGTCAAAACTCACAAAAATATGAGAAATCAATTACAACTACTCCTTAGTGGTGTTTAGACAGATTTTCTCTATCCATTAATAGATTGTAGAGAAAAGGAATCGAATAGGTATGCTGTTTTCAAATGGAGAAAGGTCTACATATCTAAGAAAAGAAGACAAGATGTCTAAATAGAAAAATTCAAAGTATAAAAAATCACGAATAGGTGAATATTTTCGTACAATTATAAAAATTATGAATTTATGTTGTGTTCATACACTATTTTGCTTCAATATTTAACTCTTACTACAATTTACAAAAAGGTTACACCAAAGAAACAAATTCCATGCATTATTTTCACTATTACACCATTTGATAACTGCCTAGATGTAACTTTAGATACACCTAAGGAAATAAACTTCAAATCATTAGAAAAATTAAATAATATTTTCATTAATGTATATGTTCAATCCATCCTATTTAATGCAAATACTTAGACTATTCCAAAAATTAATTCTAGGTATATATAAGTTAAATTTGGAGCTAAAATTTTCCACATCCTTTTTCAGATGCAATCATTATTCATGTGCCATATCTGTCAGATATTTCTTGTATATTTCTTGGAGTTATTTGCAGATGTCAGCCAGATGTATAGGGATTGATATCTTTAGTCACGAATCTCAAAAGCTTAATAATACCTTAGGTATTCGACCAGACCTTATAACTTTCGAGATTATGTATCATGTCACCATGAAATAAGTGATAGCCGGCTTAGTGTAATTCTCGTTGTTTCATCTTAAAGCATACCATTAATTACAAATAAAAATCATATTTGATAACACTTTCGTTCATTCTGTTATTCTCGAGGATCGTGTATATTTCTGTAATAAAATTATCAAATTATGACAACATTCAATAATTGAATTTTCAGATAGTTGAGTGCGATGCCAATGATAAATTTTTACACCTTAAGCTTAACATTATCTTTATGGAGGTATTGATTGCTTACATTCTCAAGTATCTCAAGTTTTCAGTTCATTTTCAGTCCTTATGTAAACGTTTGGTAGACCAAAATCCATGACAATTTTCTATGCATCCTTTCTTTTATAACCAAATTAGTTATTACGCTCCACATTATAATTTTTGAGGTGAGAGGCAGGTTATGCTGAATTTTATTAGCATTAAATTATAACAAAGACGAATTTTGTAAATTTTTTTGAAAGTTTAACATCTTTGTGTTTAATAACTTTTTATTGCATGAAGTGAACACGTTGTTCATCGTAATTAAGAATTTTGCCCGATTAACTAAGCGATTCTCTTTTTTTAATACTAGGTATCAATTTTGGGACTATAAACTCTTATACAATTTTAAAAATGGGAAATTAATTAAAATGTTTGTGATATTCAATGAGTAAAATTTGACAATAAAATTTGCTGAATTGTGAAACAGTGACCATTACAAATTTTGGGATTTGCTACATCAATTAATGATTATAATGAATTCCGAATTTGTGTTTTGCTTGGTTGGTTCGGTTGATTATTTTATAGCACTGTCCAACGGTGACTAGAATGTAAGTATCCTTGCAATAACTATAAAATTACAATGTGATTAATATTTATCATAAAAATATCTCTGTAAAGAATTCAGACCGAAGGCCGGCCGAAACCTTATTCCCATTTCTATTAGCCACCAAAAGCTATTAGAGGGAGATCAGTCGAATAGGCAAAATGAGGAGTGATATAGTTTGTTTCGTCGCAAAACTATAATTCTATAAGTTAAACAAGTCCACGCAAGTGAACCGATGGGACTCTACAAATATTTTTTTCATTTTAGCACTTTTTGTAGTGCTGGGTTAGAAAAGATACTTTAATACAGCATCATAAAAATGTAGTGAATACTGATTTGATAATCTGAAATTTAAAACTGATGGTGATGGTGACGTAATAGATGCTCACATTCCTGCACTACAATATCAGGAGAAGAATAGAAAGGTGACAACCAGATTGAAAGTAAATTACGTAATGTAATTACATAACGACTATATAGACAAGTGAAATCGCAAACAAGAGAAAGACGTGATAGAGGGAGCTTAAGATCGATGATTGTGGCTCAATGAACCGACTCGACATATTTTCACCCTTTCTTTTTCGACGAATAGATTTTATTATTTCTCCATAAGGGATTGTAATTGCTTGTAAAGGTATTTGTCAGAATATCCCTTAGCTCAACCCCTTGTGGCGATTGTCCGCACGGGAAAATGATCTACAGAATAAAAGTTCGTTTGGATGAAAGAATGTGACCTGCTATAAATTCATGATCCCTCATTAAGTCCACCACCTCCGCTGTCCGCACATATGGTATACGTGGGGAGATATTTATTATAAAATCAGCCGCTCTAACAAATGAGAATCTGGGAAAAGGGCGGTCTTCTCGTTATCCATAAAACATCCTTTAATGCCGCGCGACTATTTGAATATTTTTTTCACAGGAAAATTGATAAATTTGCTATACACCCAAAGCAGTGAGGGAGAGGTAATATAAATTTATGATATCGCTGCCTTTAACGTAATCTCTCTTACTTTTGTGAAACGGGGTAAAGTAACAATCACATTTATCATTTTAACTACATATATTGATGTCTTTAATTTTAACAAAGACGGTTTAATTTCACTCTTTCCCAAAATTAGTGTTTTCTGCTCCTTTATAAGATGAATTGCTTAACCAATTACGGAACAGTGATTTACACATCATACACATTTTCAAGATGATTATAACTAAAGAATATTATGAGAGACACCGATATTACTGTTTTACACTAAAGCAAAAGTAATTACAAAATTATGTTTGTTCCCAAATAGGAATATTGGTAAAATGGTTTATCTTCGGGTACTTTATTTTGTATAGCATGGTTGACTGACGCAATCTATGTGCGTTGAATGCTTGCAATCAATAATTAATTTTGTTTCGAAGAAATTGAAAATCTATTCATATAAACAGTTAAAATTCCATGTAAATACCACGCTTACTACTTCCTGGAAAAAAACAGCATGCGAAATTAAACATTTAGATAAAAATGCTGCAACACCACTTCTTTTATTGCAAAACATGTATGTTTACATCGCAATGTTTATGATAATTGAATTAATATGTAATAGAATAGTGTGATAAAGTAATATTCAGGAACTGTACAAAATTTGTGATCTATTTGCGAAAAAGTGTAATTCCACAAATGGGAATGTCGGGGTGAAGGTTAATTTTTGGAATTCCTGATAGCTAAAGGAGTAGCACGTTTTCGAAGAAAGAGGTCCCGGGTTCGAATTCCGGTAGAAGCTCATGTGTGAGAAACTACCTCAGCTGTCGAAGCACTTTTATCAATTCTACAACAATACTTTAGGTTGATTTTTGGTAGTAGTAGTAGAAATCATTCAACTTTATACCTTTTGGCCCCAAATGATACATGGTGTTACCCCCAGAGATCATTGAGAGTTGCACACCTTTGATGGAAGATTTTTGGTGTATTTTCTTCTATATTACCATCATGATGATGATATAGATGATTTTTCTATGTGCGTTACGAAAACTCATATCTCACATACATAATTCATCTGTTATCCTTCGAGCTTTGCTTTAAGTGATTTCCTTTAGTTAATTACGATAAATCTAAAATAAAATTACGATTAAATCATAGTTTAGAGTCATTTTAGAATACAAAACCGTTTTTAACGACAGATTCTCGTGGTTCCTATTCGAATGGCTCTCTGGTGAAAATTCCTGGAAAACTTACCAACGTAAAATGTCAGTGCTCAGTTGAAGAAAAATGCATATTTGCATCAAATCGTTAAATCATATTCAATTTCAATGATTAAACTAAATTGAGACGTTAAAAATTTATCTATTCTATGGTTTTTTCAATGATTGTGTGCAAAAGGCTCAGTTAAGGATATTTATCACAATTAGGGACATGATTTACAAAATATTGTTATTTGTTCGAGTTTTTTTTCAAAACTTATTAGAGAAATACCTATCGTGGACATTCACCGAGTTCGGAGTGAGCAACCAACATCTGGCTTCAATCGGCTCCCTTATTTATTGGAAGCCCAGAGGCAGTATATTACAATTAGAGAATGATAAGGCAGGGAAAAAGAGGTTCATAAAAGCTGCCGTGTCGTTCATTATCCCTCTCCATCTTTCCTCATTCGTTTATCATCGCCTCCCTTTCGAACCCGCTTTCTCTTCCGCACTCGTAATTTATACGTTCTGGGATTTGTAATTGGCGTTTTGGAGGGAGCGCGTTATGAAAATGAAGTCGTCGCTTTAGCGGCGCAATCGTGAGAGACCGTTCGGGGCAGTCTATTTTTGTTTACACGCACCGCGTGGGAGGCCGTGCGCGTGAGGATTTTGCTTTGACTGAGGGCAACGGAAATTTATTCGCAACGCCTCGAAACGGGAAAGTTAAGGGGAATTCTTTCGGAGATTTTTAAATTTCCGATTTTTTCATCTCGCCGCGTTATTTATCATCCCGACCCGTTCTTTTTTTTCATTCGGTAAGCTTCGTGGAGGGAGCTGTTTATGTTATCCTCAATGATATTCGCGTCAACAAAAACTGCTGAGGATTGAATGGGTTAAGTGGACTGTGAAGGGACGTTTTTGTTTCTGCCGTCGGGAAGGTGGAATCTATTATGGAGATGCGAAAAATATCCGAATGCTGCAGAAGAAGGGTTCGCAGTATCTCTCTGGATTTATTTATAAGCTGGGTTTAATTGGAAAAAATTGATTCTGGCGATTAATCTTCCGGCGGTGTAATTTCCTATTTCGGTTACAAAAAATCGCAAAGTGAGAAGAGAGCTCAAAGAAAGAGGAGATGGTTTTCTAATCTTATTATGTAACAAAAAATATGGAAATATCCTCAGATATTGGGACTGTGCTTCATTTCATTCTCTTACTTAAACGCTCGTTTAAACTCTGTTTTAAGCCTCTTCTTCAGGACGACAACTTCAAATAAAATTTTTCTTTCCTATAAAAAGTTAGCTTTCTGATTTGCCAGAATTGATCTGTAATTAAGCTTGATTTACCTCTTTATAGTAATGAATCGATAGGAATCGACTTCATGAACCATAATGATTGAAAAGACTCAAAACATGTCTCGTGGAGTCATCATAAGGAATTTGAACGATAGAGCACAAAGACATAGACAAGACCATCACAGCTGTGTTCTACAAGTTCAGATTCATAATGATGAGTCCATGGAAGTCGAAAGGTAATGCGCCTTTACAAACCTCGCGGTGGTTTATGGAGTGAGTCATTCTTATTCGGATGTATAGGGATAAATAGGGCTTTTTGTAATTGGTTTGGGTTTTTTTTATTGGCGATAATTTTTGTTGATAATTGTTGATAAGTTGCCTAGCAGCACATAATATAATTACTCTCATAACTTTCTTCAAGCTAACTTTAATCTTTTTTGTTATTATTCATGCTCTGATTTTCACCTAGCTCATGCATCTTCAAAAGTTATCGATGACATCTTCTGTAGAAGGAGGAAGATTCAATGAATTTCTTCCAATTTACGACTGAGTTATTATGATTTCTCATCACTATTAAAATTAAATTTATGAAGTGTTATCAGTTAGATATATAAGCTCGACAGGAGGAATTTTGAAGAATTAAGTAGTTATTTTTTTGGGTTTTGTTGTTTGATTTTCAATCTTTTCTATCAAGCCCCTATGTTTTTTTTCCTTTGTTATATCAGATTTTACAAGGCAAATATTCTAACAATTTAAACACACTGACATTGCCAAATAACCCTCAGATAGTCTGTGTAGCGTAGTGTAACGCGTTTGACTTCTCTGTCGAGAATATAATGTTCCCCAGTACCGTGAAAAATTTGGAATCAACCCAAACAAATAGAATGTGGTTCCATTGCGGTATACGGAAGGCTAGAAAGCGGCGTTGGATTCGATGCGCTGACCACGTATCACCCACTAAAATGCCGATTTCCTTTACCTTTAAGGGCTATTGCGCTATCAATTTAATTCTATCCTTTAAATCTTGCTCCAAAGATTTTGATTGAACTTAAAATTTTGTTTTTACCTTAGGGGTAGCTGATTTGTTGCTGCAACGTGTGATAAATGCTTGATTAAGCCTGGCTGTTGCTCGAACAATAATACCCGATGGATGTTGAATTTTAAATAATGAAATCTCTTTAGTAGATGAGTTTTTATTATCTGTTTTCCTTTCATCCCTCTCCAAGTCCTTTTTGAGATAATTAATTATCAGGTTTTTTGTTTTCTTTGTTACTGTCAAAGCAACAGATTTTTATATTATCTTTCTACGAGTATTTGTTTCGATTAGTTTAGTTCCGAAAGACTTTCTTATTATAATCTTTTCCTTGTAACGCAGTGGCGATATCGTAGGATAACTCATAATTATACTGATACCGATCAGTCGAAATCTGAATGGAAACATTATTTTTCTCTCACAATTAACCTCCGAAATTATTTTATTATTATAGTATTAGATTACCACAATTCAAAGGAAATCTTACAACAAAAATCACTTTAATTTATAGTTACCCCACTTAAAATTTGATTTTGATCCAATCTTTCTGAGAAATAAATATATTAGAATTCGGTGATGGTTCAAATTTATAATCATCACTCATTCTGGAAATGATCTATGCGTCCACTTCGTTTTCTTCCTTTGGTGTGCGATTATACTATCTCATACGCAACTTTTATAAAATTAGCATATTAAAATTTAGAGAAAACTAAATCAAAGCATATAAATTATATTTCTCCTGAAAAAATACACTCGTAGCAGAAAGGTTTTAATGACGAGTTTTCTCATTTGTGTTCTATTTCCAGATTTCTTCTCCAAATCGAACAAATGTGAAAGAGAAAGGGGACAGAGGAATAAAAGGGACAAATATACCTCCGAAACGGCGGGTAACAGATGTGCCAGCTGGACCATGCAATAAAAAAGAGGTAACGTGTATCTTCTGTGCCGATGAATTCTTTTGGAGCCTCACGCAGAATTTAGAAATCATTCCCAATCGATTACTTCCGTGGATACATGGAATTATTTAATGTCAGTAGAAGTGGTCGCGAGACCATGAAATGATTCTAAAGAGGAACTCAGTACAATAATTTTTAAATCATGAAATTGTAACTTCATTTTAAGAAGAAGAGAATAAGCTGATCGAATAAATTAGATGATACAAAGTGACTCTTTTCATCAAGGGAGGAAAATGAGGAGAAAAAAAGAAAAATTTCTTGGAAACTTCTTTATTTCTCGGCTTCAATAAAACATGACACGTTATGATGCATATGTAAATACAGTCCTGACTCATATTTATGATAATTTAGTTCTCATACATTTGAAAATGTGCTATTTCGAAACATGGCTCCGAGCACACAGAAGACTGAAATTTGTTTTCGGTTATAAAGTATCAATAATATTAAGAAAGTCTTTCCAAAATTATCGATCCAGAATATTTTTTTCATAAGCATTTCAGTGAGTATAGAAATTTTCTTTACATATATATTAAATTTTTTATTACGGTTATATTTTTAAAACGTGTAGTCTTTTAAGAAAAAAACAACACTAAAGACTCTTATTTACTTATAAATAATATTGGAAATCATTTAAATTCCTCATAATGGACCCTTTTCATGATTTTATTCCCTGGGAATAATGTTGTAAGATAGTAATCCGCGTACAGATGAATTCACTTACAATTAAAAAAAAAGAAAATCAGTAATTCATCAGTTCATATCATCATCATCAGATGGTGTTGATGCAATACATCAAAACCAGGCTCGTGTTTATCTGATGATTGTAGTATTTTATTTATTTAAAATTTTTGGTGTCAAATTGAAATTGTTAATATTCACCAATTTAAAAACTGACCCGCACTGTATATATTCTTTTGTTTGTGATATTTTATAAACCAAAATGTTATTTCTTAGTGTCTACTAATTTAAATACAAACCTGGGTCGCGTTTATCCTTTATGGAATTGTACAAGTTAAAGTTCTAAGCGTCCACTAATATTCTCTTTTTTGTTGTGACTTACCATCTACTGAAACCGAGTATCATCTACGTGCTCTCTTTATTTATTAAATTTATGTACGCTTATGCTTATATCCAGCCTAATAGTAATGCGTCTATTATAGCACTCTCCATGTCATTAGCACCATCGATTTTAGAGCTTACTAATTACAAACCCGCATACACATAGCTTTATTTTAGTCCACATGCGTGCGCAGGGATAAGCGTGCTTTCACGTGTTTGTGTGTATCGATAGTGCGGGCAGAAAAATGACACGGTATCACATTTGGATCCCACGAATCAGAATGTATCCGAAATAAGGGCGAAATGGAAGGGTGAGTTCAGGGGACGAGAATAAATAAGTTGGACCCTTTTCTGAGCTGAGGAACCCTCTGGGAATGGAGTAGGGCATGCACCGAAGGGATGCGGAGGTGGATGAAATCGGAGATAACGGATTGGGCGAAGGAAGGAATGGCAACAGGTTAGGGGAGGTGTTTCCGGTGTACGTATTCGTGGGCCACGAAAGGCACCTGTGAAGGTTTCGCAATCCAGAAGGTATTCCTCCGCGCTCGCAATCTCTTTCCCATGCAAACGCCCTTCCTCTCCAAGCCGATCTTCCCTCTTTATGTCCCCTATACAAGTCCCTCTGTTGCCGACGTTCTCCCAGAGGATTTACTAATCGGCGCCAACTGGTTGACGTGACTGAACTCGGGATTAGCGCGTGCGACCAGAATGAAGAACGAAGAGGATTGGTGCGTGAGGAGGCGAGAGAAAGATGCTCTGAGGTTATTTTTAACATTTTTCACTCTAGCGGAAGGGCGATAGATTTGGGCAAAGTTTTCCCTTGATTTAGTCCGATGGCGTCGATTGAAAACCTTCGTTCTTTTTTCAATTCTCTCGTAATGCCTTATCTATACACGCGATTTCCTTTTTTTTACCGAAAAGTGTCTAAATCAGTTCTAAGTGAGAGTAAATTGGTATGGATTGCAATACTGGTTACTAAAATGTATGAAATTTCAAGGAATGTAGTAAAGCTCTTGTAAACCTTACTCCCTAACGCACTTTTCATTAAAGGTTATATATAAAATTATGTTTTGTTTATGAAAGCCTCTCTAACTTTACTCGATAGAGACTATATAATATCAATAACCGTTATTGGTATCCAGTATTGATCGCTGCTACGGAAGTGTTTACATTTTAACTTTATTTCATTTAATGTGTTTTTAAGTTGTTATAGAAAAAAATATGTCTATCAAACATGCTTTAATTTTTCGAATAAAAATTTGCAAAATATTTTAATTTTTGGAGGTAATTTGCGATGTTTTTATTATTTTCAATCAAAAATTGAATTAAATATGCGACTTTGTTTATTAGGTAATAAATATAATGATATAAAGAATCAGTCAGGAAATTACTTAACAATGATCTGGGGCTCCCGATTAGTCAGTCAGCGCGTTCAACTTCGGTGAAAAGTTCTGGGTTCAATTCCTGGTGTGGGTTACATATGAGGAATGAGGTTAGCTGCCGAAGAACTTTTGCAACTCCTAAATTCAGCTGGTATCTGCGATCAATTTTCTTTATTTCATTTTACAGTAAATATTCATACTTATGTTGGATTTAGTCAGTATAATTCCGTTTTTTGCAATTGTAATAATATATTAATATTCAGGCACAGTGTAAAAAATAATCACATTGCACTGATTAATCACTGATAAAGATTTCAAATTGTTTGACTTATTATCGAATGCTTTATTATTAAAACTTGAGGAATATCGAAAGTTTTAAATTTTCATTTTGTCCATCCATATGCTTTGAGTGTTACACTCAGAGGAAACAATCGAGCGATCGATTTTCATCTAAAGAAGATTGAGGCGCAAGTGACATAGCTACCTTTCTCAGATTCTACCGATCATTGAGAGACGAATTGCTTAAGTACGCCCGGAATATTTCGCTGATTACTACAGTTTCCGAACTCCATCCATAGGCAGCTGAATCCTCAATACTGTTGCTCGTCCCAGTTCACACACAATCTCTTCCCCTGCGCAACTTAGAGCGGATCCGTAAATTAGAATGCACTCCCAAGTAGCGGTCTGTTGTTACGCCGTGGCTCCCAGTGATGTTACCTCAACTTTTAACTCTCATCTCATTCCGGCGCTCCGCTCAACTCAGCGCCGACTCCGTTTCTTTTGTCATTAAAACTAAAATATACACACATACCAAAGTATAGTTAGGGTGTGGGCATAAATGGAAGGTCAAAGTGATTTGAGGGCCGGGCGAGAAACTTTACCGCCGTAAACTCGGCAATGTTCCCTTTGGGTATAAGAGACTGCGCGCAGTTTTTGCTTCCATTGTTTCTTCTCTCGTCGTTCCACGTAATTACGTGAGTGGGTCTAAAACTGCTGAGGGATTTCCGGGATTGGGAGACTGTGTCAAGGTAGAACACGGAGTTATCTCTCAATAATTAACTACCGGAAAATTCTCAAAAGTAGAAGACCGGAAAAGCCTAATTCGGAAGTTAATACAAGGACTTACGTGTTCAGAAGTTTGAAGCGTATCCCGAGATGCGAACGATAGTAATTAATTACTTCGGGTTTGGGAATGATTTTTTCTTCTTCTTTGTCAAAACATTCAATATTACACTTAGAGAAAATGTGTTTGCATGGATTACTTGTGTAGTTTTCTTTCTACCTTACATGATTGTCCTTAAAATTGATCGATTACATCGATCGAGATGATGGTTGAAATCTTTAAATGCCTATTAATCTACAGATCATTCTTTTCATTGGAAAAATCGTTAAATATTTCTATACAAAGAACAAAACTAATACATAAATTACCTCTCATTATCTTGCGGAGGTTGGTAAATCGCCCGCTTATGTCAATGCGAAAGGTTTGACCAAAGCGTTCATGGAGACATAAATTACCTCATTCTTTAAAAGGAATTATGCAAATTACCTCTCTCTCTCTGTAAGTATATAAGTCATAATTTTCAATAGGCTGCTGGAGGAATGTTTATTTCACCAACGTTTTACATTCCTCTTCTAATAACATTACTTCTTAACTTCATCTATAAGAGAATAAGGAATTATCCCCATGGAAGAGTTCCCGAGTTAAGAAATTAGTTTTTGTGATGCTTCAAAATACTTCACACAAAACTTTATTTTATGGCGATGAATGTCAAAGTTAAGAGCAATGAAGACAACTTCTGAACACTCTTGAAATAACTGTCCTCGGAATTTTAAGCAGTACCTTAAACTTAATCTATTTATCTAGAAGAGCGTATTTTCATAGAGTTTTCAACTCTCCGAGCTCAGGTGTAAGAGCTCTCACACGTTCCGTGAACCGAGAGGGGCCCTTCATAAATTTTAAAGTTCTTTTCCTGTTGAACAAATGTGGATAATTACGCGTAGTTACTCAAGAATCGACCTGAAAATATTTATGCTCAACTAATTTCGAAAGCACTGCCATGTATGAAACATTCTCCCTCCCGTAAAAAGTTTTATATCGTTATAGCTGGAATTTCAAATAAGTAGACACTATTGTACTTCTCAAGAGGAAGGTATAACAAAGAACGGCGCGATTAAGGATAAGCCTTTTTTAAAACCCGATCGAGGGAAGTAATAAATCTCCACTAAAGGAGCAATAAAATGCGAGTGTCTCTTCCCTTCCCACGTTATCCGTTAATACGACTCCCACTTACACTTCACCTTTTATCCCATCTTCTTCAATCTCAATTCCATCTCTCGTCCAATCTCTCCTTCGCCCCACTTTTCTTAGTAATTTCCTCCAATTTATGCTTCTCCATTCGATTCCTTGACCTGATTTCTTCTGACAATGCGTGCATTCTTTTTTTGAGCTTTCAGTCGCCATCCTTTTGGTGCCTCTATCCTTCTTCTTCTCCGTCCTATGAATCACTCTGAGGACTTCTAAAATTCTAAAGCACCCCTTTCTTCCCTTCCTCTTCTGCCAATTCTTTCCGCTCTTTCTGCGTAAGTCTTTTATAAATTCAGGGATTTTATCCCGGGATTACGGGTCCCAAGGTTTTCCTAAAATCTCCCGATCTCTTGGGATTTGGAGGAAAGGAAACCGATGACGCACAATTCAGAGGTATGAATTTCTTCCATAATTTATAATTTGATAGCCACCTAAAATATATCTCGAAAATTCAAACTTAAAATAAATAATCAAAATCGAAATTGGATATCCAACCCGTTTCTGACGAACCTGTTCACTAGTCTTTACTTCAGCTAGTCTCTTTCTTATTGATAACCATTTAAGTTTCTTCTATTTTACGTTTCATATCTTTTCTTTTTTCTTTTACTGTGAACTTATAAAGAGCTTAATTTAAGTTGTGAATTGTCACTACCTGTAGAGAAGTTGCGATCGCTTACTTATTTACCGTTGTACCGTTTGAAGTTAGAGTAAAAGATAAGATGTAACTTATTTGTATGTAAATTCGTATATCAAGTAATTTCGGCGTTAAAAACAAATAACTGCATAGATTAATCCCAATGAAGTTAGGTTATAATTAATGATATAATTGTTCTTTTACAAGTGATGTATATGGAATATAGACTTCGTTTTCAGATTCCCATTAGCTACTTGATTTTAATAATTATACATTCACTTTTATTGTAATGAATTTCTTATCTTTACGTGTCACCTCCTTCATAGTTTTTCTGAATTTGAGGGAAAGATTTTAATTTTGGAGAAACATGTTTTAGACTGATATTATTTTTATTGAACGTTATATCACCCTTTGACTGACTTGGAGTCAATTTCCTGACAGACGTATAGAATATCAGAAAGGTGGTCCTTGCCTACCAAAAAAAAACATCGACCAAAGGAGAAATAAGGGTCTCTTGAAATGGAATACGCTGGAAGACCACCTACTGCTCTTAAAAGAGGATATATACATTAGCTGTACCATTTATTACTTATAATTTTGGAAATCGACATCACACTTTGCTACGAGAAATACAAACATGAAATACAACATTGCAGAATCATGACATCTATAGTAAAACTTCGGTTTCATAGGATTTACATATTTTATTTTTCCAGAAAATGTTTTCATTTTTCTTAGGACCCATTATAAATTATTTTTGAATAATTTGTTATATTTGTAAAATTCATATTGAGTTTTATTACAGTTAAATTTTCTTAAAAACCTAATGCCGGTTTTATGTTGGATTTACTCTCGGTAGTAGGGCATTAGCAAAACAAAAGGGATTGGAAACATACGCTAGCTGTACTATGTTGTTGAAATCAAACAAAAGTAAGTAGCCTGATAATTCAGAAATTGAGAACAAAACGAAATTTTCAAATATCGTCTCGATACATTGATTAATCGAATAATACGTTTAGAAAAGGTAAATGCACCGTAGACTAATAACATTTAATTTATACTTTGACGTATCAATGTTTGGTTACATAAACATTGATATACTATGGAAAGTATAGTATGGAAAGTATAACAAATATAAGTAACAAATATAAGAACTAATATAGTATATATAGTATGGAAAGATTAACGCATACGTTTTATCAAATGTTTTTTTTAAAGAATTTCGCTGCTCATTTATGACCCACTGGATATGATGAGTGATTGCAACAATAAAAAATGAACTGTGAGTTTCCGAATGGTGAGGGAAGCTCAGTCATTCCCCGACCATAAAAATAAAGCAGAAGAAGATAACTTTCTTGCTGTATGCATATCTAGCGGAATTCCCTAGTTGATGAGTTTTCTTTGAGATATAAGGATTCGAAGATATTGTTCATCAACTCTTAGTCTCTCTCCAGAGACTCATATTGAAACTGAAGACAGAAAGTTGAAGATGCATCTTTTTAAAATTAAGATTAAAGATCCGGATGGGCTTGAATGTTGAAAAGTCAACTTTTTTAAACATTTACGTCATCACGTCTAACTAAAGTAACGATTTCGGACGTCAGTTTGTAGAATTTATCCGTAATGGAAATCATTTTTACAGTAATGAATGAGTATTTAAAATAATTTCTAAAAAAAGAATTTTCTATTAGTAATAATCTGGTATATTTTGAAGATAACCCCTTTAAGATAAAAAACACTTTCAATGTGAAAATTATCGATCATAATCGTTAAAGCTTAATGTTAAATAATAAGAGACCATATACAGCATAGTGATATCTTCCATAAGTTTTATGAGTATTATATTTCAGCATACTAGAGATAAGGAAGCCAGGAAGATGAAGATGTTAGTTTGCAAAAGAGAGAATCAATTTCATATACTGTGCTTCAGATTGCTATCTCCCAAAGGAAATTCTCACGAAAGTGTAACATTTCAAAGGATGCGTCATTCTTTCCCGAGTCCGCCGATTCGCCATTCAAGTGTTTAAGTACTAATAAGAAGTTTGATGAGAAAGACAATGAGTTTCATCCCGGTCTTCCGCATGGCTCGTAGGAAGTCGATAAATTTAGCCTTAGAGTGAAAATAAATTATTAAAATTATTTATTGAGTTTCTTATTAATGGATAAGACATTTAAATGAAATTTTTACGAATTGCGAATGTTTTAACGTGATTCAATCAAATGTGTATGATTACTCACAGAGTAGATTCTCTCCTTGAAGACATTATACTGTCGTTCTTAATAATTATCTTGGTGCACTACTTGTCGGTTAAAACAATACTTGTTAGACCAATGGTAATAACAGTCCTTTATTGATATTTTTTTTTTAACTAGCTACAAAAATATATACGTAGATACGGAAAAAATCATTTAATTGCTTGTCGAAGACTTAAGACAGAAAGAAGTGTAACAATTCACCGAGGAATATCACAACTTGTGTTATAAAGTCAGGTTCAAATGATTTGGATATGTATTAGAGATTTTCATTTCACCCTCTTTGATTAATTTATGCAGAGTAATTGAAATCAAAATGAATTGTGAATTAAAAGCTGGATGTATCTACACTCGTGTAGTAATAAGGTATTTAAAATATATTTCTTATCCTTGCTGGTTGTACTTTATTAAGTCGTTAAATGATAGAGGAGGTAATCTTTGCACAAGTACCTAAATCAAAGATATAATTGATATAAATTAAAATCATATCTCGGAAGCGATTAACCATTTATTCGAGCAAGTAAGTCGTGTTAATTGACTTCGTTAAGGATTCTATCGGTCGTAACTAATTGAAGAGTTTTGCATTGTACAAAATAGGAAAGGCAAGAGGCGGTAACTTTAAGCTTATTAGGAATTGGATTTCCCGTCATCCATATGTGATGAAATATGCATTAGCTTATTATCATTTGTAGTTAGGCTTAAAACGAGCACGACAGGTAGTATCGGCGTAATTGGTGTATCGGTTTAAAATATCTTATAAATGCTTAATTTTAAAATTCTGTAAACACATGTTAGCTCACTATGTTTTTCATGTGGCTCTCTTGAAGTAAATAAATTATTATGGGTCTATTTTTTCGTAAAACAGCTTAATCAGTTTAGCGGCTTCGATTGTATTATCTCGTAATATTTCTGGTTTCTCTTCGTGTTTTATATACTCTCTTCTCTCTATCTTTAGGTAGTGAATGCAGTAATGAATTTAATTCTATCAAATAATTTTTGCGATGCATCGGTTGAAGAATAAGTGGTTTTCATCTACATCTACATCTACATCTGTACCCTGCAAGCCGCCTTTCGGCGTGTGGCAGGGGGTGCAAGCACCAGGACTCTATTTGCCCAGTCGATTATTTTCGCGTATTGTTCTGGGAAAAAAAGAATTCTTGTATCGACTGGTTTTAGCATCTATTTCTCTGATCTTTCTCGCTGGATCAGAACGGCCTATAAAGCAAGGAGGGCGCATAATCTCGGCTACATCTTCTATGAACGTGCTCTGTCTGAATTTATCAAGTAATTTAAATCTCTGATTGAGCCTTCTTTCTTCTAAAGATTCCCATCCTGCCTCCTGAAGCATCCGAGTAACACTTACCGATTTATCATAGCAATTTTTTACGAAGCGTATTGCCTTTCTTTGTACCTTTTCTATCTCGCGAATACAACACTTTTCAGCAGGGTCCCATACACTGCATGCGTACTCGAGGTGAGGCCTCACTAGCGCAAAGTAACATCGCTCGCGGACTTTTTCTTCGCTTTTACCGACTATTCTTTTGACGAAGCCTAGTTTCTTAAGAGCTCGCCCACATATGTTATGGATGTGGGTACCCCAAGTTAAGTTATTCGTGAGGGTTATTCCGAGATATTTTACCGAATCGACAGTTGATAATATTTTCCCTCGAAGGCTATATGAATTATGATTGGCAAAGGATTTTTTTTCGAAAAAATTAACTACTGAACATTTATCTACGTTGAGCTCCAATTGCCAGTCGTCGCACCATTTTACTATTTTATCTAAGTCATTCGACAGGCTTAATCTATCGTCATTACTTTTTATTTCTCTGTAAATAACCGTGTCGTTTTCCTGATTAAATCGTTTCTTTTTCATTATCTTACTCAGTATTTTTCTTGAAAGGAAATTGAATTATATTATTTATTTTATTTTTATTATATTACATTATATTATTTTTAATTATAAATGGAAATCAGATAACTTTTAAGGCTTTTTCTCAAGATATTAACGAAAATATCTTTTATTAATGTATTATGGTATAAAATTAAGAATGCTATAATTGTACGAATATGTAGAAAAACTAATGGTTAGAATCTTATTTTAAGTTATCGGTGATATATCTTACAATTTACTCGTACACGAGTATGAAAACTGAAATGTTATTGTTTACCAAAAGGTCCCGAAGCCATCCTAAAGGCTGACCTAAAGATTACTGACAGTTATGAGCGTCTTCTGTTATTTTTGATTTCCCGAAGCCTACAGAAGAGGTTAAGAGGTAAGACTGCAAACTCTTTGCCAAAGATAACATAGTCTGTGGGAGACGTCACTATAAGTCTATTTGTTTTTTATCTGTGGTAGAGGGAAGATATATAGCAGTGGGCGACAACGGGCAGAGTGAGTAGCTGGAATAAGGAAGGGATGGGAAGAAAGGGGGAGAGAGTGGCTTGGATTTTGGGCTCCGGAGTGGAGTAGAAAGGGATTAGAACTAAGGAAGACTTATTGGAGGATAGAGAAGGGATGGCGTAGGTTTTGGTGGATCTTGTTAGTGATTTCTAAAGATTTATTTTTCTTCGAATTTTCGGGAGCTACTGCTTCTAATGCTATTTTCTTATTTCTAGAGCGACGTTTTTTCAGGATGTAATCAACGGTTGAAATTATTTTTAAAAGTGGATTATATCTTTTACCTTCCCCTTAACGTTTTGGCTTTGCAAAATGCGCTATAATGATACGACTTGCAGTAAGAACTAAAATTGTGTATGAAGTAACTATTTAATGATAGCTGTTCTGCTGAAGTTACCAATAGCTTGTATCTCGAGACAATATAGGTTAACAAAAAATGACATTTCAGCGTGAGTCATGTAATGATTTCAGATATCAACTGAGTTTTAGATATCAACTCCAAATTTTACGTTCGACATCAACTTTTGCGTGTCTTGATTTCGATATCCAAGCATCGTTTTTCACCTAAATTATTGTTGAATTCATTTGCATTTATGTGTCGTAATTTATATTCCATATAAAAATCGAAGTAGGCACTCTTTTTACTGCCAGGCAATTCAAAAGAAGGGAATTTTTCCGATGGCGATGAAAGGAATGCGTTGACTCATCTGTCAAACGCCTCATTTGTCCCACGTCTTCCAAAGCGCCACAACATAGCTATGATAAAGAATACAAATGTATCGACATATTGACGTATACTTTGACGGTGAAACTATTGTGTATGACGTACGTAGTTGTGGTGAATCAGTTGTTTGGTCGACTGAAAAATTTAAATTTCAGTTCCGAATTATTGGTCATCCAAAGAATGATAGCAGAGCAAGAATTCTTTGTGTACTGTGTAAACCACAGGATGTCTCTTTGTACACTCTACTAACCTTAATTGATAAGCAACACACTTATTCTATTTTCTAGTAAAGTACATTGTTACTTCCTTACAAAATCATAAGTAGATAAATAATGCAAAGTTGTGCGCTAGAAATCTGATTTGATTACTTCATAAGGTTTGCGAAATTTGTATTCTGTCGATTCTTGAAGTAGCTATGATACAAAACAATACTTACCTTCTTATTAAACATCTATAATTTATAAGAGATGACTTATGTACGAATACCTACTTAGGTAGCAATATTTCTCCGTTCTTGCGCTGAAATGAAAGAATGATTAGCCAATAACATAAAGCTGGATGATGATAGGTAGTTATATATTATTTTAAAACATCCTTTTTCGGTGACCGGGGCTTCGCTCCCTTCTTACTCCATCAATACATATAAACTACTGACCATTTGAAAGAAAATTTTCCCGGTTCCTGCTAAAAATAGTCAAACAAATGATAAATATACCATTTGGTCAAAAAATCGGATTAATATTTGAACCATCGTTTTTCGCCCTGGACGTGTAGATACCCGGGTTGCTATATACAGAATTATTACGTTTACTACGCTACGTTTGTAAATAGTCTATAACATCGGACTGTGATATTTATTCTCTGTCTTAAAATGATTGATTGAAAATCATTGAAACAGTTTTCGGAAATAATATTATAGTATTTATGAATGAAGAACTCGATGTCGTACGCAACTATAGGTATATTTTATAAAACCGTTATAAACTTGCATATTTTGGGAGCAGAACGACAGCCTCAGAAACATTAGCAGTGCCGAATCAAAGGTTTGTTCATCACTTTTGCCCGGTATAATAAATTTTTGCTTAGTGTTGTTTTAATCTAAATTGGAATATAAATTAAAGCAATGTTTAGCAGAATGGTGTGTATTAAGAAATTGTTTACATCCCTCTTTAGTTAGATACCATTCTGAATAGGAATTTCCTTGGTTAAGAATAATTTTCTTACGCGTCGTCCATTGCTTAATGGATATCTTTCATTAATTGATTCGCACGAGGCAACTAGTATAACCTATTATCAGTTCAACAATATTATCAAAAGAAGTTATACAATTATATGTCTTTCGATCAAATAAATCGTAACAAAGAAGCAGTACTTTCCTAAATAAATGAAAATATTATATAGATGCCCATGTTATTCCGTCAAGTGATTGATGATGAATTTGTACTCGATCAGTTTGTGATCTGGATGTATTACGAGTTATATTTTTAAAATCTTATGCTTATTTTTATTCAAACCAACGAAAATATGTTCTACCACCATATCCAAGCCGTTTTTTTTTAATTAAAATATTCAGGGTTTCCACATTCCATATTTTGAAGTATTTTATTAATATATTAGATGCACTTTAAGATCTCGAGGAATACTCATTTGCAGTCACAGATTTAGTCTAACAAATATTTCAGAGGTGTTATTTAAAGTTTCGAATCGAATGTTAAATTGAAGAAATCTTTGCTCTTTAATTGTTAAAAATAATTTAATCAACAGCATATTTTCTAATTAAAATCTTTTAGCATAATTTAAATACTTGAAAGAAGAAGCTCAGAAAGTGAAGTCTCTCCATAATCATTAGGGAGAGCATTTTCATGAGCAGAAAGATATATATTTTGCATACTGATAAGAAGATACTACTCAGATGCTTGGATTCGAGCTCTCTCAGCGCTGCAAAAATATTCTGCAGTATCTAACACGTACAGAGCTTACGACACTTTCAAAGCTACTGCGCACGCTCACGGAAATACAACTCGAAAAATACCGTAGCTAAAACGTAGTTGGAGATCTTCATATACGCCTGGTTATTCATATAGTTTTCCTTCGTAAGAACAATATGCATCAACGAGCCATTGAGCAATGAATTCATTACTATGTAATGTGTTTAAAAAACTCAAAATTCTGTATTCTAATTGGATAAGTTATATATATGTGAGACCCATAACATTTGATTTACAATAAAATTAACCATTTCTGCTATTCAGCGAAGATGGATTTTGTATGAATAAAAGCGTTTTTTTCCTGATTAATTTGAGATGTTATCCTTAGTTTTAACAATCCACATTCACTCTCCACCTAGATTGGTGTCGCCAAGGAGATGATATGATTTAAGTGAAGAAGTTTCAGTACACAGCAGTAAAACTCATTCATCGTAAGTGATATTTCGATGGGTAATAGAGGCCCTATCTTGTCTCCTCGCGGTAGAAATTATGCTTGTATGCATCTTTTACTGCGCGTATGAGATAGAGCTACGTACATAAACTACATCCTGGAGATTATGGACCAACACTGGTGTATTGCTGGTTGCGTTACAATCAGGATAACGTTCAACCCTTGACTGTCATTAGCATGGCATACAAATTATATTACCCCATTTACATCCCTTCACTAATTACGCTGCATTTAATTATATCGTATACTTGCTGTTGTTACAGACATAAAGATGGGTTATTCGGTCTTTATTCGGCGAAATAGAGAATAATATAAAAACCGTGGCTGCAATAATCACTAGCAAAACAGTTTTATAGTAAATAGAAGCGTAATGACGAATAAAATAGCATAATGATGATAAATATAAAACAACATATTAAAATGTGCTAAATTTCAGGGAATAAGTAATGTTAATTACTTTTTGTTATTATTGAAAATCGGAAGAAAGTCATTTAGATCCTAATGATGTTTTAATTAATTTGGGCTATGACGAGCTGAGGAGTGAGGGAAACAGAAATTCTTGTTTCAAATGCCGTAAAATTTCTCTTTTGTGTACTGAATTTTTAAATGAAATATTAATCATAGAAACTGCTCTATTTCATTTTATTTATTTTTTATGACTTTCCTTAAACTGAACCTTTGAAACTTTCTTTCTCGCGTAACCCTCTTTAGTGCCAAGTTTGCCTTCACTCAATTTTGATTTGCATTTACCTTTTCAACTATTTTTTAAGATAGAGGTAGATATATCCTTGGGACGTGTATTTTTTAACCTCAAGTAAATATCTCTGATTAAAGAATTGAATTTTTAATACTTGTCAACATTGTCCTCTTAATTTTTTTGGTTTATATCTTTCTTACCAAAATTCTTCGTATTTGTCGAAGTTTTGTAATCCTATTTTCCTTTGATTTCAGGTGATGATGTCTTATTTTAACCATATATCTAGACATTTAAATCAAGTTAAGGAAGTTTGATGTACTTTTGAAAACTACAACTATTGCCGAAAAGTACAAATAATAGTTACTTTATTTTCTCTATTATCTTGGTATTATATAGGCAAAGAAACTTAAATCATCATATTAACGTGAATTATGCGTTACATTTAATAATGAGGAAAAGTAAAGACCTTCCTGCTACACAAAAATATATGAGGCATGATTATTCTAATTATCCTTAAACCTTAAGTGTATAAACATGAGAACCTAAGTGCTTAATATAATCGAGCTTGCATGTGACATCTATTAATACTATAATATTCCTAATGAAATTTGAAGTTCAATACATTCAATTTATCACCAAGTAACAATTTTTGCTTTTGCATCATCTGTCATAATAATGAAATATACCTTTTCAGCGTATTTAGGTAAATATAAGCAAATGTAAGTAGAGATATAAAAAAATACAAACCGCATCAGTAGTATGTTAATCGACAACTATTAATGACCATCTGTAATCAGAAACTTGAAAAACACACTAAACATGGTTTAAATGGCAATTACTCCTTCAGATCACTCTGGATGAAACATTTGTGGATGATTGTGGTATTAATATGTTGATTATTATATCGATTTATCGCGAATTAGATTTGGATAGTTAATATAAGATTATCTTTCTCTTTAATTACCATGACTTAACCAAAGTCCGAACTGGTCCGAATTCATTATGATAGTTTGCCCTTTTTCCTTTTTCTTTCTTGCAGATTACTGAGAGAAAATTTTATGATCTTTGACACGGTAATGTGGATGTTAAGGCGCACGAAATTATGGTTTTACACGGAATAGCTACATATAATTTGAACGAAAATTTTTGAATGAAATAGTTTGAGAAAAGCTTCCCAAGAAAATGTTAAATCACCAAGATATAACCATGTAAAAGCCATACTCTTACTTAGGTACCATCAGAGAGGATCTTTATGTGTTTTTGTATTGGATGCGTCACCTTTTCATTAATAGATGTGAGCTGAGATAAATAACAGATTAAGGCGTTAAAGTATTACATACTTAAGCAAAGGGTTTGTAAAATCCCTTCCTTTTAATGCTCCTCCTGAATCACCAGATTTCAAACACATAATGAAATGGTAGGCGTAAGCAAAACCTGTGTTTTTACGCTTTCGGCACAAATTCCTGTAGAAATTATAAGGCATCAGATAAAACAGGAAATATAATCACTTTATTGTTAGTTTTCGAAATGTAATACATCGAATATTTCCTCTCCTATAGTTAAATTGTTTTGACATAATAATTATACTTTGTTACACACGTATTTGCATAGAAACGATTTAGAAATAAAATGGCACACAACGCAACGACAGTTTCTTTTTCATATACAATTTTAAGATTAGGATTAATTATTTTGCCTCAAGTCTCTTGTTCCAAGGAATCTTGAGGTTTGCGTATCTGGAACGACAAATATGGGAAACAGTGACAAAACACTCACTCACACTCACACTATCACACGCAATATTTTTGAGAATAATCTGGGAGAACTTTACTGCATTGCACTGCTACAAAAATTATATGCACCTAAGCTACACACGTTCGTCTATGTACATATATTATTTATTTAACATATTTTACACATCTGCAAGTATGAATCATATGTACTTGCGGAGTTGATTGATATACATTATGAGTTTTAATAAATCTTCACACTTTTTCCACGAAAAGATTCTATTAGATAGTCATGAACATTAAAACAGTAATGGTAATTGCCATGGCTATCATAATACATTTCTTTAATGCATATTTTACAGCTTTTTCATAGAATCTTTATTATATATACAGACAATACAGCTCAGATGCTGGTAATAGCCGGTGAATTAGTATAGTGACAATAGTAATCGTAGCAATAAATATACATAACGCTAAATGCTAATTGTATATCTATCGATACGGTGGATGAACTAATTTGTGAAAAACATATCAAAATATATCGTGACCAAAGAATTATATTCGTATAGGTGAAAAATAAGATTTGATACAAAAGGATTTCAAACGTCAAGAAGGACCCTCGGGGCTCAGCAAGGTTTTCCTTGTTGACGTTTGTGCACGTATTAAATTCCACCTTACCCCTATTAGAAAATAGTTAAACAAAATATGTTACTTAAGTTTGCTTCGTATATCGAACGATTTCGTTCGAAAGTTCATCCCTCTAAAAAACTTTCGTCCGAAGCCGTTCGCATATTATACGGTGGGGAATAATACCCCATACGTTGGGGGAAAATATAAAACTCACAAAATGTATGTGCCAGGTTATAGATAGCTTAGAAAGCGTCAGAAAATAAATCTGCAGACGTGAAGAACTAAGTTCACGCGCGGATAATGTATATAAACTATTTACACGTATGGTTAAAAAACATGTCAGTTTAAGAGTAACTTTCTCTTCACTCTTACGGACTCACACAAACGCTCTCTTTCACTCACATAAAATAGTACGTGCGCGTGCGACTATCAATTGTCTAAGTTGAGGAATAAAACGACAATCTCTCCCCGAAAGAACATCAAAGGCGGACCTTCAAATGACATGGGAACTCAAGGGGAAACGAAAACTTGTTTTATGCGACTTATGAATGCCCGTTTGGCCAATTTCATACTGTACATGTTTTTGATACTTGTTGTTCTTCGAGCATCCGTTTTCCTTGCTAACTGTTCCCCGAATCGGCATATTCCGGGTAAAAAACACTATTCCAAGCCCCTTTGATTGAATTCGCTCGATTTTATACAGTTCCCAAACTCATTTTGATTTTCCGACCGATTTGATGTTTGATTCCTACCCTTCATTATCTTTTCTCGAAATCTCTCGTCTGAACACTTTTTACTGGGGATTTTTTATTTGGCTACACACACACACTGAAGTATTTTCATTATTTATCTCTACGGAAAAGTTGACATAATGAGAAATTCAACGATGAGAGCATTTTTTTATTATTTCGAAGTACTTTTTACCGAGTCATCTCTTAAATGCACACGATTGATGAGGGGGGCTTTGATAGGAAGATTTAAAAAAAAGGATATCCACATCGTCATACCATTTACACACACCGAATATATTTATATATGTATTTATGTATGTATTTATATATTTAACATATTAAGATAACGACCATGTGGAGGAGGGGGATTGTCAAATTCATGATTTGCTCAATACCCGTTTTGAATCTCATCCTTCATTATTTTTAAAAATCATACGTCCAAACTTCACAATTATTTCTTCTCCATAGTTCGGTACACTCTCCAAGCCATCTGCCGCCGCTTCTCTTTTCTCTCAACTAAAGCGTTTATGAAGAGGACCGTTTTGTAGTTTTTTAAAAATGTTTCGTCAAGCACACTCAAACCTTCCAAATTCATCTAAAACATCCGGGCATTCATTCCAACCTGACTCACGAAATTAAATGCGTCAACTCCGACTCATCCGACGACCTCATTTGTAACTTTTTGTGGAGTGCGTTCGGTGCACTTGCTTCAGTTCAGTCAAATACGGGCTTATTCTTCCTCGAATTAGATTGGTGTTCAACTTTGAAGCGATGGCGGAAAAGTGCACATAAAAGCGCTCCCAAAAACCTCACAAAATAACCACTACACGGGTAGCACCATTTTTCTTCGTTGCAAAAATAGTTATCTACTCACACAGACAAGGGACAAGAAGCGATTTATTTATAACTGTTAATTGAATCATATTTTACACAGACAAAGAAGCTGCCATTGCTTATTTGCATTGTTTTCATTGATTTAAAGAACTTCAGTTCGACTCTGAATGGCTGTAATAGTTCATGAGATACTAAAAATAGCAAAACAAATATAATGTAGGATAGAAAAATATACAGTAATTAGCTGTGTATTAATTATGTAATTAATCACAATCTCCACTCATTCTAGATGTCGATTTTTTGAGTAATCGTCTAGAATAATAACACTTACAGATAATTATATATATATAACCCTTATCGCAGCATCTTTAAATGGGGAAATGCAGGCCAGATTTAGATGAAATACGCACGCGAGATACTTTATAGGCAAATTATTGGTTTATTATTTTAATACTTAATACATTTTAATGAATTCCAAAGTTCCGTCGAATCCTTTTAGTGTGTGACTATTTTCTTTATGCTAAACTTTATTATGTATACTTAAAAATAACATACATCAGTTCGGAAACGCAAAATTATGACTTGAGAAAAAACATTCAACTTAGGAATTAACTAGGAGCAATGTGTCAGAATTTCAATGTTAATCACTGGAATTAAGCCTTAAGAGATAGCTCATTGAGATACATCCTGAAAACCAATCGTGGAAGACATAGGCAAAATACTTTCTTTACTATGTAAATATAGTATAACTATGTTTTAACACATTGTACTGGTGAAATGAAAATTTACCAGGTGTGGTTGCTTTTTGTATTTCAGATTTCCATTCATATCCGATATAATATATTACAATAAGGCAACGACAGTCAAGATCAGTCATTTGGAATACTATTCTTCTGTTATGTCTGCCTGAGAATGAACAAATTGAAACAATTCTTTGCTGTAAAGTTGATTGGCAGCCATTGATAATGATTAAATTTAAATCAAACTGGAAAAATATAGAGTATTTTTACAATATTTTCACATTTTTATAATATATCATTAAAAGTTCACTGAAAAGTCAACAAAGTTGCTGAAACAATTCCAGAGTCATTGTTTGCCAGCTATTATTAACAGATATTTTATCAATATTTTCATTCGGTATTTAAAATATAAGACAATCAAGCTCAGTACTGTATGTGATACTTATACTAAAGAAATCAGTTAATCAATGCTAATCATTATCGATTAATACATTCATAGCATAAAAAGTCATAAAATCTACTTACTTATTTAAAAATAACCCTTCAAATAAAGGAAATGGTGAAATTAACTTCAACAGCAATAACCTTACAGAAGTCTAAGCTACTTTATTTAAGTTTTATCTAGTAGAATGAAGTCTACTCCCAACGTAAACTATTTGTGCAGTACATAGCCGCCACGACCGTTAAAGTTTTAGAATATATAAATAGCAATAAATACGGTTTTAAACTGACTGAGAAGCTGGTCGTTCAAAAACATAACGATGCATCGCATGCAAAATTAATCGGCTTATTTTACAAGTACTCAGAAGGAACTCTCCTATTCGTTTTAGTATTCACAAAGCAACCTTCGGATTGGGAAAATCAAGCGCCAGACATTCCATTCACTCATCTGTAAGCAATCGATCTCAGAATGTATGGAAAAGAACACATTGCTGTGAAACGAGAGTAGGAAAGAATCTTGGAGATCAAAGATGGTGGAGTAGAAAAAAGGTAGAGAAAACGATTTGTATTTTTCAATTACAGTTCATAAGCGTTATGTTATCACAGTTCATAAGTCATTGCTTTTACATGTGAGTATCGTAAAAACTTGTTCCACCATTTCAATTTATTCAGCCTTCATATAGACATTCCGTAAAAAATTAACGTCAAAGCTTACCTAAATCGTGCCTCTAGTTTCAACAGTATTTAAAGTACACCAGTGACCTGCAAAAATTTATTTATCCATAAAGAAGTTATATTTATATAAATAATTTACATTTAATGGCTATTTGGTGTTGAGATTTGTGTATGTCCTCTATAATCATTTGTCACGCGCACGCACGCACTCTATATTATTATATTATTCCAGAGGAAAAAACGTAATAAATCGGACAAAACGCAACAACAGACATCCTTTATTTAGTGTTAAATCCTCTAAAACTCCAGGTTTTCAATGAGTGCATTAGAGAGACAAAAATCTTCGGGATCGAATCTCCACATATCTTACGGCCACCGCTTTTTCGACGGTGTCACCACGGAACAGCCTTCGGAATCTCTTATGCAAAGCAGTTTTCCATTAAATGATTATGAATGATTCATGGCAAATACGACCCATAAACCTAGAGCTCATTCGTGAGCCGACAACCTGCTTACGGTCGTAAAAACAGAATCAAAGTGAGAAAGTTCCAAGCAAGATGCTGAATAATGATGCTGTAGTTTTAATCGGTCGCGACTTGGTAGAAACATACAGAAAATTTAAATGCTTTATACTGTGCAAAATCAGATTTATGGGATGCAATGAAGAAAATCAACTCAATTTCTTGTCTGAAATACTCTGATGGGAAAATAAGCTTTTATTCTTCTGTCATGCTTTGTTTCAGCGATCGCAAATAAACTTGGTATTTTCCTTTTTCTTCTGAATAGTCAACCCAAGTAACCTTCCTCTATCTTTCTCCTGTCTGTTCTCAAAATTTCTTTCCACCATGTCAAAAACCTATCAAACTCCGGGTGGACTACCCATCTGGTTTTTATCGAAAACTTTTATCTATGACGTTTCAATTCTTTGCTTCCGCTGTTCTTCGCCTTTTCTTCTCTTCTGAGATGTCCACTCTACTGTAAAGCTAAGCGTCCATAGTAATGAGATACGAAGATAACTGAAGAAAATCCAGTTTTAACGTTTAAAATTTAGGCATTTAAAATATATATAAAACAATATAGAGAGTATCCAGAACTTAGTAACGTAACTTTTAACTCCGTAAGGCATTTTTACACTGTCTAAATACCATGAAATGATTAAAGAATTTCATTTCAGACCCTGAAGAATAGACAGTATTATCTCTATTATATATGTTATTACCATCAGTTTAATTGATCAAGAAACGGAAGGATATGAATGATTAGCTCAGATTGTTTGAAAACGAATAAAAGCCACTAAAATTTTTACATATGATATTTTGGTCCAACAAAATTAAATGTGAAACATTATATCTAACCTTAAGTAAAATCATCACTTACCGCGAAAAAAAAACAATGAAAATATAACCATTTATAAAGCTAGTTTTCTCAGCTCTACATCTCTGTGAATGTTAAAGGACAGTTTTAGAAGCACTTATTAAAACAAAGTAATTTTTCTCAAAACTAAGTACAGATTACCATTCTCAAAACCTTCAGACTTCAAAGCCTTTTTAGCCTGTCTGCTTCATCCTTTGCTTTCGCGTGTGTCGAAATTATTTTAGGACACCCTTTTCTGGATGCCATAAAACCATATTTAAACTAAACAAATCGAGATGTCTTCAGAAAATATCTGAGTAACAAATGCGCTGACGGAATGAAAGAAAAAACGAGTTCCCTCACTAGGTCTCTGAGATTCGGCAAATAAACTATGGGCAAGCATGCTAATTTTCATGCAGAATAACATGTTTCTTTTAAGCTGATCCCAGAATGAATACCCTATTAAACGGAGTTTTCCGATCACTTGTAGCCTCGTTTTGCCCTCGTCAGTATGTCTACATGCATATCTTAGGAAAGGATGGAAAACCACACAGCGCATTCCTTGATGACATAATGGCACATTGCAACTTGATTCAGTTTTGCGGGAGATCTGAGTAGACGTCGACCCCAAACATCACTTGTCTCGTCACAGTTTTGATGAATCACTTACTTAGTGGACAAAAAATGACCCTTGAAAGAGAAGGACGTTCATTTGAACAGGATCCTACGGAACGCCCTTCTGAAATCCTTGTTAAATATGGTGTAGATAACCGGGTTCAAGGCCGAGTTCATGTAACCCAGCCAGAAAGCGGTGGAAAAGGCGCTCGGTGGTATGTGGCAAATGGGGCACATTGGAGTGAGGATGTAGAGGAAGAAAAAGGGAAGCCAGCATGCGATGAAGGAACCCATGATAAGGCCGAGGATTAGCGTGGCTCTCTTTTCCTTCTTCCTCGCTATCCGTCGCTTCTCTCGCTCAGGATCTCGAGGCTTTTGCTGAGGCGTCGTGTTGTGTCCCGACCCGTGGTGCCCTCTGCCTCGCCCAGTAGGCACATCCGCACCATCTGCAGACGCTGTGGAGATTGCGTCCGCCGATGCCATCACGGAGCGAGGAGTTAGGCTACCCTGTGGGATACAATCAGCCAAGTCTTATTAGATGCACTTAACAAGAGAAGATCAATCATGAAAATATTGAGAATATAGAAGACTACTGATGTCAAGGTATGGTAAATTAAAAAAAAACCAATGAACCTTCAAAAATGTGCGTAAGCCCAATGCTTATTTCATCCTCTATGAGAGTATCTTCAGGGGCAAAGATAGAGCCTAGCTTTATCCCTGAAGATGTTCTCATAGTGAATGAAACACGCATTCGGCTTACTCGCATTTTTGGTGATTAATTGGCTCTTTTATTATGCCACAAGGATGCTGATTTGATGGTCGGTTAATTGCCTTCGCTTAAATTAAGCCTTCACTTTTAAGAATTAATGCTATAATCGAGAGCATATCAATTGGTGCTTCCAGGAAATACTACCTACCCCCACCACCTTTACTTCCCCCTGCAAACTCCACTCTGCCCCACAGATATTTTCATTCCATAATTTAAAGTATAATCAAAAGCCATAATTTTAGGCGAGGAAAGCAAATGAAATCATTGTGATAGAATATTTTTTTTAAATATCAAATTAAAGAAAGAAAAAGTGTGCATATGCTTTGTAAGCTCAGTTCCAGTTGGTAGTGGAGGCCTCTACTTGACGGAGAACTTGAAGCGTCAATTGCTTTGCTAGCGACCATTGCTAAGTATGGGTACTTAAAAGATATAAACATGCTTAAAAAATCTTTTTCTGCTCAAAATTTGAGCCAAATAAATTGAGTTTAAATTGTCTATTTCTTAAAGCACATTTATAAATGTATGAATGTACATTTCTTTTTATCGAAGAAAGTTTCAAACATGGTAATTATATGGAACGGTGTACTATTATAACTATTGGCGTAATTATGATATTTTAAGAATAATTTAAGCTGTAAAGGGAAAATAAATTACGTAAATTTATCCTTGCATCGAGAAAAGCATATTTACCATACCATTTATACGCCCCTTATTGTTCTCTAAACTGATAAATATTAGTATGCCCGATTTAGTTTAAATCTCAGTAGTTATTCTCTTTTAAGCTCTTGAAATTGATGCCTAGCAAGTATTATTACAGCCTTATTTGTTACGTATCTTACTTGGAACAGTTCAGATTTCTTCAGTCACCCCTCGAAGGTATCTCTGAGATTTTAGTTATGCGAAATATGCCGAGGAGAGATTATAGGAAGTTCTGTCTCATCATTTTTTATAGTTCTTTCTACATAAGTATTAGGTTGTAACTCGTATATCCTATGAATAAATTCTATTCTTCTCTAAGTCACTCACAGTGAGAATAGCGTTGAAGGCATCGCAGTCACTGCATTCTTTACTATAGAAATATTTTTCTTGAGTGGGTTGAGTTATCCCTCAATTTATTTGGACTTCGGTTACTTTCCAAACTGAATTAACTTCCTCATCTCACACTGGACCATAATCCACTTGATGTTAGGCGAGAACGATACATAGAGTTTTGAATTTTCTATTAAAATTTTCTAAAAAATTTTCGGTAACTGCAGTTGCCTCTCGAATTTCTCGCTTAAAGGCCTTTTCCAGCACCCCTTCATAACTTTTACATCATCCATCATTTTTTCTATTACTTCACATCTATTTTCCCCGGCACACTGCGCTATTTGGAGAGTTTTATTCGTGTGATAATCGGGATTATTCGGGAGCACTTATTACATAAATGTTTGATTTATTTTAATTTTCCCCACAAATTGCAGGTTTTATTATTCGAGTCTGCTTTAGTCCATCCAATATAGCAAATGGTTTAAGTTGCACAAGTTTGAGTTTTTGACGATTCGCAAATAACACATAATTCGCCATAAGAATATTTGAAATCCCTACCTTTAAGGAGTCTTTTCTCCTTCCCCCTGCCTCCCCGTCCCCGCCTTGAGCGGACAGCCTCCTTCCAGTGTCCACCACTTCCCTCTTCGCCTTCGAAGACGACGCACCCGTGAGTGCCGCACCCGACTTCCTCCCGAAGATCGGCTGGCAAAGCCTAAGCTTCAATGGCTTCACCACCGCGCACCTACTGACTACCCCCGAATCCGACGAGGAAGGGTCGAACTCGCTCACCATGTCCGTTTCAATGACGGGCGGAACACAAAGGGCCGAGGACGCGCACTTTGCAGAAGAAGAGGACGTGGAGGAGGCCGCCGTCGTGATGGTGGTGGTTCCACCGTTGTTCTCTTCGCTTCCTTTTCCCCTTCTACCCTGGACGTCCCCGTTGACGGAAAGGGTCGAGTCCCTAAACGGGCTGGCCATCGGGTGCGCTTCGGCCCTCGACGACCTGATGTTACCCTGCTGAATCGGCATAGAACCCGGCGCTTCCAGATACATCCCGTTGCCGTCGCCCATGCCCTGTCCCTGGTCGCTGGTGCTGAGGTCGGAAGCGTAGTCGCACGTGACCACGGGAATGGAGATGATGACCGGGGGTGGATTGGAACCAGAGCCGGGAGTCGAGAGCGAGGTGGAGAGGCGGACGTGCTTTCCACCTTGTGCTCTGTCCCCGTCGTTTGGAGGCCTGTGAGACACTATGGTGGCCATTTCCATGGTGTTTCGCTGCTGCTGGGCCGGAGGAGTAGGCTTGGGCCTCTTGCGGATGCCTCTCCTGGCTCTCGCTTTGGCAGCGAAGTATATTCGGATGTACACGAACACCATGATGCAACTGGGGATGTAGAAAGACCCCAGGGCGGAGTAGAGGACGTATCCGATGTCCTCGCTTAACTGCAGGAAGAAAAGAACGATCAATTAGACGGCTACTTTCGCCATGTTACGTTTATTTTTTGGTGTTTGGAATAGGTTTTGTTTTCAAAGAGTTCCTTCGATTTGCTTTGGACGATTTTTGAGAACAAATTAAGCTTTAAGACTACTTCTAAAATCGTTAAATGAGAAATCACTTCGTTGATTTACCTCTAATAGTAACTTAGGCAGAAAGATAGTAATGGAGTAAGAATCAGTCAGAGTAAGTATCAGTAGTAATGGAATAAGAAAAAGTATAAATACATACTTATCACCTTTATAATTTAATTTTAGCGTAATTTCAAGGTTAGATCGGAGATAACATTGGAACAAACAATTCATCCATATCGTGGATGTTTCCTATATAAAATATGATAATAATTCAACGGTGAATGAATTAGAAAAATATTTAAGATTGAATATATGTCATTGCAGCATGATTTTTAACCAATGGCTTTAGTTAAAGAACGAAATAGTGTACAAAGAATCAGGTCATGTGTGGTGAAGAACCATAATGAAAATAAACTCAAAAATTTGGTATTTTACACAAAGTTTAATTTAAATAAATAAAAACGTCCAGTTTCAACGAGTAATTGTCATTATCATATGATGACGATTCATAGTAAAGTACATTTTTATTGTTTCGTTGATACACTGAAAGGATCTAGAAAATACCCATAATGTATATGTTACGAAACCAATATTAGGCGTTCAATATGCGCGTTAAACAAAGAAAGTGTTTTTCTGTTAGATAATGAAGCCATGTAAAATATTATTTCTTCACTTTTACTCCGATCACTAAGATTTTAGATCAAGCGTTGAATTCTTTCCTTAAGATTTAGTATAGATTGTGCTCCGGAAAATAAGAATTTAATCACTGAGCAATTAAAAGAATTATACAATTTAATTTACATCATCAATTATGAATTTGTTCAGTATTATTTAAATGATGAATTCTAGAACTCATGACGCAGGAGTCGCTTGTTACAACGGTTAGAGATTTCAGTTTCACGTTTCACTGACCTCGATGTTCATGACAGAAGGTGAATCGGGTTTTTGGAATTTCATTTCTGCCGAAAATAATTTAACCGAATGAAAGTTTAACGAAGTCCACATTCGTGCACGTCCAGGGGTGAAAAATGAATTACCCGTTTTCAAGCGACCTTCTATTATAAACACTTTTAATCTCGTTTGTTTGGATTGCGTAACAAAGTGGCAATTTGATTTTGGGTTACCGCCGCTATGTATTTGAAAGCATGTTCACTGGGAATTATGATTAACGTATTCCATCTGCGAAAATGAACTCTGATAATTGAATTTAATTTTAAATATTCTTTATAACTCATCAGATGTTTTACTGGAGAAGATTTCTTTCCTAGTTAATAGCGCTATGAAACAATTCTTTTAAGCTTTGACCGAAACCAATGTTTGATATTAGCATTTTAATCATTTCTGTACGCCGATATTTTGATCATGTATGGTCTAGTTTTAATTCATTTACATTGAACTACGAAAGACTCAATGATATTTTCTCCTGAAATGAGTGTAAATGTCGAATATTCCTAATTACGTTTGATTCAATTACAGAACAAGAGAATTTTTCTTGCACAAAACCACTACTTATTCTGAGCCAATTAAGCTTCTGATTCAGTTATTCTGGTAGGGATAGTAGTTGAAAGACCTTTGAAGTTTATAGGAGAATCTTGTACAAATATTCCTTTATTTTCTCATGTAAATAAATAAGCTGGTTAATTATGAATGCAAAACAAGCGTGAAAATAATATAATATATGCTAATATATATTACTTTTATACGTTTTTCATTACAAATTCGTTATTGTACGTCCGCTAAAAATTACATTCTGACCATCCTCATTCCATAATATTTCTGTTTGACACATTGCGGAATCGACCCGTGTTATTTTTTTAAATTTATCTTCTTTAATTATAATTGATTTGGTAATATTTGAGTTATCAAAAGATTTTGAAAATCATCGAATTGAGATTGCATTGAGAAAGAATTCATTATCCTAGTAATCCCTCAGATTAATTTTTCAACGCCGCAAAAACCACGGAAAGTGATTAGCATGCCTTTTCATTAAAAAGCGGCAAAAGCTGTCATCTTTAGGACCACAGTTTGCCCCCGAGGTTCTACCACTGCTCATCCCTTAACTCCCTTACACAATTTAGGAAAAGTCGAGGCTTGTTAATGCTTGGAGAGTGGCTAGAGGCAGCTTCTCGTCCGGGAAAATTAATTATCGCAATGACCCTTCACTTCCCTTATTTCATTATAATTTTCCCCGTTTTTTATCCCTCGGCGGCCCTTCTAATCGGCAGCTCGCAGGGGTTTGGCTAAAGCCGGAAAACAGGCACGTCAAGGTCTTAAGCTGCACACACCATTACCTTCGATAGGGTCAGAGTTACAACTTCTTGCTTATTCAAGGACTCGAATCGATCTTATTGTTCTCAAGACATTTCCCGACGCAAACAAACAGCGAGAAACCGTTTTTTTTTTTTAGTTTCCGAAAACTTCTGAGAAGGAACGGCGAGGTAGAACGAGAGAGGACATCAAAACTTTTAGTGTCTCGTTTTCCCCTGCGAAGACCACTTTCTCCGTCTTCATTGCTTTCCTCCGTTATTCGGCTGATACAAACCATTTGTTGAACTCACCCCTCATTCCCAAACGTTCGCTTTCAGAAGCTCAAAAGCAGATGGTGCCTCGGAAATCTCACCGCTGTATTTCCTGAGTTGGTACACGACGGAGAGATTTGCATTTTAACCCCGCGGACGCATGAGTGAGGCTTATCTAAAAGGGATTTTCTTCACAAAAGGTCCGAAATTGGAAATGTTGCGTCGTGGAGAGAGCGTCCGCATGTCGCCGTGGAACGCCAGAAAACAAAGTGGAAAGATTGGAGGGGTTTGTAATAGGTGCCGCTCCGTCGATGTGCTTCGGATGAGTAAGTTTGAAACGGGGAAAGGTCCGAAGTGGAATACGATGAGGCTCTTGTGTAAAGGATTAGGAGGAAACCATTTTCCTTCAGACACAGCATGGGTAAAGGCACAACTTAGAAACTAATACATCTCTTTGTGTGGGACGAATCATTCTCTCAGTAGAAATCATAACGGCATAGTAGACAGATATTATTTTATATAGTCATTGAGATTTATAATTAACAGCAATCTATTTATATACGCTATTTACGCGATACGTTCTTTTAAATACACGTCGGGAATACGATGGAAATATATTGCGGATTTTGAATCATATGTCTGCATTATGTCTGTGAGGAGAATACATTCCAAATAAGGTCGCTGAGTATTGGAAATTTGCGGACATGTGAGACCTGCTTGTGAGTACTGAGTAATAGAAGATCAAACAATTCCGCGGATGCCTGAATTCGCGAGGGTTCGTGGTTAACGGGGTATCAGTGTATTGGGTGGATTTGGATGGAATCATTTCGATTTGATTTAACTTGGCGTTGTGTTTCATGTCTGGCTGTTAAGTAATACTAATCTTTAGTTCCACAATTGACTCGCTAGTAAACAGAAAAAGATCTTTTCACTCCTTCATTCCTACTGAATTTCTTTATCGCAGGATAAATGTACATTTAGAGATCTGGATGCAATAAATATCAAAATTTATCTCGAACATGGGCTCCGTAACCTTTTCGGCAACAGACTTCGTGTCTCATTCATATTCTGCTCTCTATTCCCAGTTGTAATCTATGAAAATAATGAAGGGTAAAGCCAAATTAGGCAGATAATTGCAATATAAAAAATTGTATCGGTATATATCTCCTTATTACCAGAAAGCAATGTGCTGGTATAGATCAGTTTTATACTTATGGACCGTATAGTTTATTAAATTTGGAAAGAAACGCATATTTGTTCCGAATTATTTTTCTAGACAGTAGTTCATATTTTTTGTCAAAGATATATTGTTATTGTTTGTGATTGGTATTGCATAAACTCATTGGGTGATTTTTTTGTTAGTGGAGACTGCATTTATATTTTAATAATATTTTATCTCCGTATGTGTTGGACGTATACTTTAATTGTAGATGGTGAATTTAGTATGAAGAAGATTACTCTAGAATTAATTGAATAATACATTTTAAGAGTGAATACAGACAAACCTGATTTCTACTTATGAATTTTATAAATTCCGTTTCTTTATTTTTATTATAGTCTTCTGCGATTTCTTTTATTTATCTAATAAATGAGCATAAAATTTTTTTATTTCATAGTCTTCTTTTGTTTGTTTATCTTTATGCAGTTGTTTAATTTATGTACACATTATAAATTCCTATATTTTATTTTATTATCTCTGCTGAACTTTTCGTTTTGTCCTAATCTGCCTTCTCCGCAAAACTTAGTTAATTATCCGTAGTAGATGTCGAACATTTTCACAACCCTCGTTTTGGTGGGCATTTCCTTCTGATTTTATTTTTTCTTAAGTTCAAACTCAGGTTTTCAAAACCTTCAAGGTAGTTTTCTTCTGCGCTCCTTGTTTTGAACTACCTCTCTCTTTGATAAGGCCAAGAGTTAGATATAAGGAGAGACTGTTTCCATTTCGCCTGAATATTGGTAAGACATTATTATTTCATGCTTCTTTTCAACCATGTAGATTAGTCCTTTGCCTCGAGGAGGGTGATTAGCTCTTTGGGAAATATTGATCTAAAATATGTCGTGTTATTGAAGATCTAGGATGGAAATCAATATTTTCGATACACAGTCTTCTTTTGAGATAAACTTTATCGGAGCTAGAATTTAGTCAAGATACCAAGGAAAGATTATATTAGCGTGAAATTCCAGCGGAATGGAAGCGTTAAAATTCAATTCTATAGTAACCTTAAATTTATTCAAATGACAGTTCATTTTTCAACCTTTGCAGCGATTTCACCGATTTAATTTTTTCCGCCCAGAATTATAATTTTACTCCTAGTTTTTGCCGTGGTGGCATCACGTTTGTCGATGTGCCGCATTTGAAAAACAATCACTTGTGCCGCGATGACGTGTGGGAGCAGTGGAATTCGGGATGGAACGGAAGGTAGCCCGGAGGAGGCTTTTTCGCCATCGATCCGAAGAGAGAATGGAAGTGACGTGAAAGCTCTATATGGTTTTTCCCAGGGAGAGGGCGAGTTCCCCCGCAAACCCTCTCGCCAATACCCCCTCCAAACAGCAGTCGCTTCCCACGAGAAAGGGATACGAATAAAAAATAAAACAACGAAAGAGTTTCCGTACGTTGGTGAGGGCCTAAACGACGAGGTGGTATTGGAAGTTCGGTGGTAAAGGTAGGGTGATGATACGTGTGCGTCCACAGGGGCGCCAAAGAAAAGAGAGGGTCTGAATATTCATAATTGAGGTTTTCTGCAGGGTTGAGATGTAAAGAATAGGGTTTTATCGGTTCCTTCGGCAGATCCGACTTGCCGACTTGGTTCTTCCCCTTCCTACTCCCACCTTTTCCCGTCTTCTGTGATTTTAGTCCCCCGACTAATTACAGATCTGGACATCTTTGGCCAATTTGGAATACGAAAACTGAGGACTCTGTGTTCGTTTATTTTTTCGCTTCCAACTTTCTCATTTTGGGAAATATCTATCGTTTGCAAGAAATACTCCGGAGCGTTTTCTCATTTGAATTAATTGCAGTTAATATCATATGAATTTTTTTGGATTTAGGGTGATAATAGAAGTTGTGCTCAAATCGAGTTTTTGGTTTCATTTACAGTACAATACAAAAAGTCTTATCGAGAAAATTTGAGACAATTTAGTTCCATCTTCTTTTATATAGGGTTAAGTAGGGTTTAAATATCTACTTTTCCCGAAATACCAAAATCAGTGGGTCTGATTGCATTGTTACTTAAAAAATGCCTCATTTTTTATAAGCAATATGACTTAGCCTGATGTGGTGGAACGGAAGAGTTAAAACACTGAGGCCTTGGGTCAATCTGAAGATGAATCGACTGAGTGTAGACCGGTCGGAGTAAAAATAGTTTTGTAGGTACTACAAAGTATTTTTATTTCTTTATTAATCATTCAACTAATGAATCCTTTTCTTTCATGATATGAGAAAAGGTCATTTAAATTGTTGTCGCTTTAACATTTATAGTTACTTCAAAGGAGCATTCGTCATTGCTCCCGGTAACGTAATTGCGTTTTGTCGCAATTACGCTGTTAAATCATTTAAAGTTTCCTTTCAAAATCATCATAACTACGATATATTAATCTGGAATAAAGTAGAATGTAATGCATGTCACGCGTTTTATTATAAAATCCATTTCCGAGCATAACTTTTGATGCGTATAAAAATTCCTCTGCGGATTAAATTTGAGTGTTTTGAGTCGAAAGGATAAAAAATTCATCCGTACATTCAAATTGAATGCGAGTGAATTCAAGTTGAAAATAAATGGATGCTGTAAGGGTCAATTGAAAAACGGACAGATTTGATTGAATTACAAGTAGTTAAATTGATCGTCCGAATGGGATGAAGTGAGGATTAATAAGCTGCACGGGTGACTCATTTCTTATTAAATGCTGAGAAATGAACTGATTAAGTTATATGTATATGTAGCTAATGAAGGCATAGAAGTCAGAGCATGCTCTCCGTTCATGCCACAATTAAGTATTATTTCTCATTCGCGCATATTCATCTTGATGATGCGATCAGAATCTAACATTTAATGCATTGAAATACATTTGTACAACTGCATTTTGCCTTATAAACTTCATCAGCTACTACATTTTCAACTGTATTCAACAATTCAAAAATAAACGACTCAAAATGGCAACAGACCAAAGAAAACTTATACTCTAAACTCTGGCATAGTATTTCATCGAAACAGATTTAATATTCTACTTCGAGATGAGATTATCATTGCCCGTGCTTTTCGAATCTTTATGTATATTTTTATCCCTTTCTTAGGAGAGAAGCAAAAGCCGTCTGACCTTTAAAGCAAGAATCTCCCAATATAGTAGTCGGAGAGACACTCTTAGAGATGAAAGCATAGAATTGAAAGAAAGATAAGGAAATATTGAAGGGAAAAATGTAAGGATGATGCGCAGATAAACGTCGAAATATTCTAATTTCCGTTACGTCGGAGAACTCTAATTTCATATTTTCTCAGGAGAAACAAAACATTTTTGGTTCGGCAAACAACCGTCGATTCTCCTTCAGAGTCTAAGGCTTCGAATATTCATGCGCACAAAGAGGAGTGCAATATCTGAGTCGCACCTTTAGCTTCGGGAATTATCCCTGCGAAGCGGAGGAAATCTTGCGAGAATTCTCTTGCCGTCTTCACTCAACGGAGAAACCGAGAGATAATACCTGCCTTACGAATCCCTTTCTGGTGATGGCTGGTTCCCTAGTCTGATATATCTTCGACATAATTCAGTGAATCACTTCTTTTGGGCTATAGTGTTTATCCTCCCTGCAGGAAAGTATGGATACATAACAGAAACTTTCTAAGAAAGCCGAAAGTAAGGCCTTTTCATTTGATGATGTTCGTCGGTTTCCGTTAAAAGGTATTCCTGACGAATAATTGGAGCACAGCTGCCGAACGAAATCTTGTCTTCAGTCAAAGAATAAAACCGAATAAGATTTCTCAAAATATGAGGTTATCATTTCTGGATAACTTTCCTAAGTTAAATGCCTAATTTTAAAAATCAGTGAAAAAGCCAACTAGATTGGTGTATCATAATATTTTAAAATATTAATTCAATACAAATTTTCGATTCAGTAAGATACATAGTGCTGAAAATCAAGATAAGAAATGTGAAATTCATCGACATTATTCATGTGGTATCAATGAGGATCTTACATTAGAAACATCAAATGAATCACACAAAAAAGATAAGGTATTTTCGTGGTGCATAAGAATGTTGTGCAATTAAAAGCAGATTCGGAAATTGAAAAGGTATAATTATGACGTAAAAGCACACAAAAATGGCGCTCCAAGAACACGATGGAGTAATTCCGACTCAGATAAGTTTGTAGTAAGAATATGAAATGTAACGTAATTAGGTACCACGTCTGTTTTGTACAGTTTTGTTGAATAACACGATGGTTTCAGTAACATAGGTTTGATTCCTTGGTTTCTTTGTTTGAGTCTGAGTTTCAATTTTCGGAGTTACCGATTGCTTATCCGAAAGAATAAATTTGCGAGAAATATGCAAAACGGTGCCAGAAATTCGAGTTCTTTTCGTCGATGATATCCACGAAGCATGAGATAACAGTTGTACATCGCAAATTTGTGGCAGAAGCAAACAAAAATACTGCCGGAACTTACGACTGCTTTTGGGTGTTTAAAAAATGCCGGAAAAAAATTCGAAAAAGAAGAATTGAGGAACAAATCCCTGCCAATTGAATTCTGCAGATCACGCATGTGAGAAAAAAGGCAAACACGGTTTACAGATTTGGGAATACTGATGAAAAACATCGTTCGAGGGTCATCGAAAAGATTCCCAGTTTTTCCCTTGTCTGTTGTTTGAGATCGTTTGTTGTCATGAATCCTCTAAATTAAAAGTCAATGCTCGATTAATTTGAAGAATGATTTTACGTGAATTGGAAGGAAACTTGAGTGCATTTATTCCGTAACAGTAGCCTTTCTGTGATGTAAGCAATATATGCTATGCTTACCGTTTTAACCGGGAAAGTAGTAGTAGTTAAGAATATCAAATCTGATTAAATTCTAAACTTACCCTCTAGTTCCATAGAATATATATTCTTCGTCAATAAATAGCATAAACGTTCAATTTGGCCAGGGTTGAATTACCTCTATTCAGAGATGTTATTTTGAATGACTAAACGGGATTTCCGCAACAAAATAATAGATCCCGGTTAATAATAATTTGGTCCTGGTTTTACCCGCTTCATAATTTGATGTCTTGGTCTCTTAACATCAGATGATGGTAACCCCACGCATAATGACTTCTAGTTTGATATCAATTATAACATAAATGTTTGTACCTCTCGCTATTTTTGATCTTCGAAGTTGAGTTTGTCTTCCCTTTTAAGGATGCAATAAAAATCGGCTTTCGACAGAACAGAAGATGTGTCTTAAGAAACATAAAAGCTACGAAAAAGAAGCAAAGATTGCGTTAACAAATCATAATTTGCATGATCATTTCTTGTGAAACAGATTAGTCTGACCTTCTGTTAAGTATACCCATTTAATCTACCAGTTCTGTCTCGAAAAATTTTGAGTTCATCATATTTTGCAAAAATGAAACTCAAATTGCTTCTGTCTCATTAAATAAGTCCTATTCATCGACGGACGTTCAGACGTTTTTAATAGCGCCCTAGTCCGATAATTAAAAGAGAGGAAAAGAAAATGAAAACGTACGGGAAATGCTTTCCCATCTATAAACCTTTGAATTATTTCCTGACTCAAACTCCATCACCGGCTAAGTGAACATGTTCCACCAGGGTTTTCAGGAGCAATCAAACTCCAAATTAACCGTGAATTTTTAATGCCTCTGGAATTCGCATGGCACTCACTCTGATGGCGAAAATCTCTCGTATTTTATCGGCAGCCATTTTGGCAGAAAAAAATAAACACGAGATCCCCTCAAATGTAACGGAGCGCCAAAATATTCCAAATCCAGTAGCGTAAAAAATGTTTGAAGCGGATTACGGACTCTCTTTCATTGGGCGCACCTTAGGGAGTGAGCCGACTGGCAATGTAGCGGTGGAAAAATCATCTCTCATGAAAAGATTATCACGTGCAAGATTGTGATGGAATATGATAACTGCGAAAATTAACAAGCGAGAGGGATTAATGTTAAAAATGGATTTCACGAATGTGACTTGAGTTTGTGGAAAAGGATGAAGGAGAGGGGTGAATTTTAAATAAACCATAGCTGAAATAGCGTCGCGAAGGTGGACAGCCATAAGAAAGAATATGTCCTTTTTTCAGAATACGGTTCAATACCAAATATACGCAGGAAAGAACGAAACTACCTCGAATGACGAATGTGTATGTGGGGCAATTTTTCATAGACCCATTTTTCTTCATTTTTGATCTCAAACAATAAATCTGCCACCTGGTACAGCTTTGGAAACGATTTCTAAAGCAAGGAATGTCATTGAAAAACTGCTTCGTGGATTGTACAATTCTCATTTCTACGCCGTACAGTTTCAGCGGCTATATCAGTACGTCCATTGTTCATAAAACGTATTTGGAAAAGATCTTTGCTGAGCAGTACTATTAGAGGTTTCAAGATATACAGATATTAAACTGGATTTTCCCAAAATATGTATTATTTTTGGGCACTAAAGTCAATGAAATTATTTAAATCTTCTCCCATTCAACCCGTAAACATTTATGACTTATGAGATTTGAGATTTCAATGATAACTTTCAAGAAAATACAGACGAAAACGAAGTATTGGAAGTCATGAATTATTTATAACGCCGTCTTAGTCGAATTTAAATCAAAATAATTTATAATGATAATCTCATTGACGAATATGCGGCAATAAGCTACTCAAAAATTTCCAGTATTATTGAAATCAAGGGGAAAAAGACACACTGTTGTCTGTCATTCAGTTCATCAAATCGTGAATATGCATCAGTCTGTCCATCAGTCTGAAACATAATGACCTCTTCCGTTCAATAGTTTTAATGGTTTCATCGAGAGGAGATCTTTGTGAAAATTTACTTGCATATTTTGACTAAAGACTGGAAGGATATCCAAAATTAAAAAGGAAAGGTTAGAGGTAACTTAGCACGAAAAGTCGTGCGGGTGAGATAAATTTCAAGGAAGATCGTACATGATAAAAGCCTGACCGAACCAGAACTCAGAGAAATCAGAGCAACCGACCGGCAATTAGGAGACCACGGTTCGAGTCCCGGTTCGGTCAGGCATTATCCATGTTCGATCTTCCTTATGATGTGTAACATTTTTACCATTAGTATCTATTGTAAACATGAGAACTAAACTTTTAAGGAGTTTGTTGTATCACTATTTGTAGTTGATGAATTTCATCTGATCCATCGGAAAGGCAAATGCCGGCAGAATGCCAGTATAAGGTTCCCCTTTTGTATATCCAAATTCCGTCAGTGTTTCTGCCACCACTAGGAACTTCATCTATTTCACCTAAGAAATTTCTTTTTCTATTCAATTATAGAAATTTATAACATTATATAAAACTTTTGTATCTTTTTGTCGATTGATGGTACAGGTTATTCGAAACATTTCTACGAAGGCGTTTTTAAATCTTAGTTCCATTCAGAACTATTATTGAAGATATTCCTTTACGAAGACGTCGTTTTCCGTCATTTATAGAGAGAATCTAGGAGTTTCTTAATTTTTCCTTAAACCTAAAGTTCCATTTCCCACATTTCTTTATGATTAAAAATCAATTTCTAATATATTTTTAAAAAATTATTACCGACTTTAAATATTTTATGCGAAGAAAAAATTTAAAACTTGAAGATTTGTCGATTTCCGGAATCCTAATTTAAGATCAAGCGGTTTTTTAATTCCTTCTTGAGTCAAATTGATCAAATAAATTAAACCCGAATAGACGGTCTGTGAAAACTCCATTACTCTATCTCTCTTGGTTTAACTTTCTTCTTATTTAATTTACTTCGCCGAAAGCATTCCTTTGTTATTCTCACGTTGGCGAAGTATATTTCATTTTAACTAAAGAACGTGTAGTAAGGGCGAATGTTGGTTTAGAACAAGTGGAATATATCCAGTAATTTTGAAATTCACAAAATTAACTGGAGAAAATTAGACGGAGAGCAAATTGACTTATTAATAATTTTCTGCAGGCATAAATAGCATTACGAATTCTCAGTATCATGTATTCGCCTCCATGTTTGCTCACATCTCTCGAAATCAGATTATATCCTTATCGCGGCGTTTCTTTAGCGAAATTATGGACCCAAAACCCTTAAAAAGTACCATTAGGTTCGCCTGCCGTAAACTGGCGCTGCCTTCAGTTATTTACAGCCTCCGGGTCTTTTATCGCCTTCTCCTGTTGCTATTATCGTCAAAGTGTTTTCCTCTTGACTACCGCTTCTCTAGTCCTTATCCAACGCTCTTTCTCGCATTCCCCTCTATAACTTCTACGCTACGCGCTTCGATCGAAGAGATAAGTAGCTTTGCGAATCCTCTTTTATCTCTTTGGCACACATTAGTAAGCTCTCCGGTTTCGCCCCACGTTAACAGACGCTTTTGATGGCTGTGTCAGCCTCACTTCCGGATGGCTGATCTCATCCTATCTGCTGCTGCGGAGATATTCCTTTTCATAAATATAAATATATATACACGCATACATATTCACAGAACCGGCCTTAGGTATTTTGGCGCCTCAGACAAGGTATTATTCAGGCGTCCCTTTCATTTATATATTTTTATAGACTTTCTTGGTCAATGATTCGTTTATTTTAAATAATAATTTTTGAAATAATTTGGAATAACATAAAATGATGTTGATAGGTAGCTTAATTTCTTTAAAACTATTAAAGTAAGACGGCCACAAAATAGATAGATTCACAGAGAGTAGAATACACCTTAACTTGGCGTGTTCCGCTGTATTGAAAGCTATCGTAAGACTCATTGAAATGGTTATCGATATTGATTAAGAACTTGAATAACAGAACATACGGATGCGCAGCCTTACGATATTACTATTCTTTTATGTAGAATTACTAGCTATAAACTCAAACAGTGCTTCAGAATCCCTTACTCACTACATATGCACAAAAACTCAAGGAAAAAGATTCCATTTTGTAAAAGTTGAATACTTTTCGGCTGCACAGTTCAATTTTTTATATTGAAAATACGCAAAAATTACTAGATGAATGTAACGTATCTTTTTTGATCCCGCATTAAAAATGGGATGAAATGAACTCTTTCATTATTTTAGTTACATTTTCTATTGATGACAGACGAAATATTTCATTGAAAACGATTTTAATACATCTTTTAACTCGGGGAAAATGCGCAAAGATATGTATCTCAGCAAGATAAAATAAATCTTACTTACAATTGGCCTCCCTGCTTCCCTGTCTGAAACGTTTCTTGTAACTTTTTCGTAAGAAAAGGAAATGGATACAAGAAGTTACGAAATGCCTATGCAGAGATCAGATTCTGATACTCTTTCATTAATTACTTCCTCGGCGGTTTCCTTTCCTCTTTGTTCTCTACGCTTTCATCTTTATGTTACTTCAAATAATAGCGAGACTTACACAAAGGAATTTATTAGACGCAGATTACACGCTCTCTGCACTAAAGGGATATTCTCACTCCTAGATCTTTGCTTCCTTTGAAATACCGAGTTACTGAGATAAGGTGGATGAACCTTTATTTTTATCGATTCTAATTGTTCTTCTGAATTCTGCTTATTACAGGATCATGGAATCGTGGCTCTTTAAAGACACTCGACACGTAACACAACCAGCTAAAGGCTGAAAGTCATACAACTAATGATAGATTGAAGTTTTGGTCGAATTTATGGCTTAAATTGAAAGATATTATAGCTTTAAACGTAGAATTTCATGGGTGCGGGATTTATAATTCATATTGAAGATAATCAATAAATTAAATTTATTTCAAGGTAAATCTTTTTCAATGTAAAATGCCTCATATTATTAAGGATCAGTCTGCAAACATCTCTCTACAGCAGTTCATCAAGCAAAAAGTTATTTTTATCTTTTAGTGTACACCTAAGCCCCGATGTTTACGGTAATTGGATATTACATACGGTTTCGGCGTAGTCTATTGATTTCCGCGAAGTTTTGTTTTGTAGGGTTCCCGGATAGCCCAGTGGACTGCGCATTCAACTTTGGTGAAAGAGGCCCTGGGTTTGATTACTAGTGCGGGATCGTGTTTGTTATGAGCGTTAAGTGATATCTAATTCCAACGCGGAGAATATTTTTATCCTCCTATCAATAACCGCTGTCTTACTTATTTTCTGAGTTGGACACCTGGGCAGCAGACTACTGAAGGTCGGTCAAATGGAGTAAGCGATGTAAATTGAGTTAACTTTTTAGGTTCTTCCGTCTTTCCGTCGAATAATTGGATGGTGACGTAAACAGTTGTACACGTGAATAGTCGGAGGATATTTGAAATTTCCATGGCTGGCAGCGTCTATGTTGGGCTACCAGGCATGATAGGTTCTCCTCACAAGGGTTGTTGACCGATGATCGTATTCGACCATTAGATCTGCGCTACGAGAGGATTCGACAGGAAACATAGCATGCATTGCCCCCCGAAGGCATTTCGACCGTAGTTACGGTCCTCTTCGCGACTAGAAAGGACGACCCGGCGATTCTCGAGCTAACCATGAAGAGGCAAAAGAAGGCAGTAATACTTAAGTGTTGTGAGCGTGTGGTTGTCAGTAAAGCAGTGACGTAGGGTGTCTCAGAAATGGCGGGTTTACTACATTTGGTTGGTAATTAAAAAACGGAAAGCGTTTTTTGCCTTTTTTGGTTTCCCAAAAGAATGCAGTAAACCCGTCTTCTTTGGACGCCTATAATATGTGTAAGTAATATTTAATTAAGTGTTGAGTGTGTGGAAATGGCAGTGCAGGAATACCTTATGAAGACAGCTGTGCCTGGACGACTTCTTTCAAAGTATGTTCATACTTCATGTTCTTTACTTTCCCATTTTCCCCTTTCATTTTTCATCTTCACTGCAAATGAAATCTAAGACGATAATATCAAATTCTTACCATTCCTTTATAATGAGCCTCAATTCCACGTGTACCCTTGGAAAATGAGTGAGTTTTATTGCAATGGACAATCCATTGCAATAAAATCTTACAACTTGTTGTTTACTTTTCTATAAATCCATAAAATTTCGAATAAAAGACTATATATGTTGACCAAAAGAAGAGTCTTTGTTCAATTCCCTTCCTCTGGAGCTTCCCTCGATTTCTTGCGACTATTCTAACTTAATTTTGAGAAATGGATAATAAACCATGCAAACGATTAAAAAGCGGTTTAAATTCATTTCTTATAGAAACCCTTTGACTAGTCTGAAGTCGAACTGGGGAAAATTAACTAAATAAAATTCGTCCATTATTTGTGCTGGAAAGATATAAAAACAAAAATGTGTAAAAAGTGCCTGTGATTAGCACGATAGATATTTAATAGGAGCAGCACTAGGTACAGAGACAGTCCTCTGCAAAATTTAACGATGGCACTACATATTGGAGCACCTTTAGCGAGATAATTAAGTCTCATGACGACCCAAGTCACTATGGTTTGCCAACCCTTGAACCATGATAGTTAGGCTGAAAATTATCTCCGATTTATTTATTTAATCTCTCTTTAAACTCACTATGACGTTACTCGTTAACTTTTAGTTCTCCATTTTAAACTTTACCGATAAAACGTAATGATTCTGAGAAAAAATAGCAGTAAAGTACTAGTATTAGTAATTTTAAAAGAGCTTCGACAGGTCATTTTGGGATGGGATTCCACCCCCCGCGAATCGACCTCGAGACCGAATTCACCAAAGCTCTCCCCGATTAACGGAAGCCCCGTTCAGTTCTTACTTTCCTCACCGTTTACATAGCGTTGTCGATAATGTTGGGCTATCGTGAATAAAATATATTAATGACTAATATATTTTATTTATAATTAGGCTCGTTTATGCTGCGGATAACAGAGCGTGGTAAAGCCAGGAACAACTTGGTTGAGCATTGTGGGATAACACATAAAACAAATACTTCATACTTGAAAAAGAATGCCTTCTTCCTCATCTGGACACACCTTTTTCCATCAAAAGCTGAGATGGAATCAGATGGACCCTAAATATTACAGAAGGCCGTTTGCGCCAAGACAATAAAATATCCACAGACACTCAAAGACTCGCTGCAAAAAATGGCACAATTTCTACTACGAAGGCTCCCAAATCCCCAATCTCTCAGCAGTATTTTTTTGTGGTGGCATTAAAAGGGATTCCTTTGTTTGTATGATGGAACAGCTCCTACTCTCATTTTTATCGCGTTAAGTGTTTTACAAAGAACAAAGGCTGCCATCCTGCTTTTGCTAAACTTATCCTTCATCTTCTTTATCTCGACATTTTTGACGACCCTAAAGACTAATGGTTGGCAGAAATTATCATAACCTTCCTTTCAAATACGCCTTTCTAAGCACCTCGGCGGTCAGCTAGGATGACATCACACCATTATGAATAATTCTAAATGTGTTCTTTTGGCATATTAACGTGAGATGAATATGCGTAACGTTTCCTCCTAAACGATGCGATACTTTACATTCCAATAGTTACCTTTCTCATATCTGTAATGAGTGTTTCCCAGCAAGGAATGCGATTTTTCTATATTCCTTGCAAGATGTGGAGATTTAAGTATGGACAACTCAATGCAATGTCAAATTCTTCTCAATTTCATCGTAAAACTTAAACGGAACACAAATAGTATGCCTTTTGAATTTTAAATTTTCTTAAATTAAAGTATCGATTTCGTTCTTTGGCAATAATCACTTGATTCAGATATTGGAAACGGTGATGATGTTAATTCCTAGCTTCAGAAGAATGTTTGGTATAAGTAAATAAATAAATTTTTGAAATTGAGAATTGCAAGTCTTTACTTCCACACTTAGATTTATACTGAATGTAGAGAATCAGTTGTAATTTGCATTTCAATTCCGAGAAAGTTTGAGTGCTTCAATATAAGCAGACCATAGATAAACAAGATTCCCCTGCAGATTAGGGCTGTTTTCCTTTGATTTATGTGATACGTACCGTATTAAAAGCATTTTATTTTCAACAAAAATGTCGTTTGTACTAAATAAGAATTTTAGACTAGTTTTTCTTTTTCAGTATTCTGGTTATCTAATGTATAGATCAGAGGTAGCCAACCTTTCAGAGCTCATGCGTTAATTATATATCACAATTTTGTTTAAGGTCTGTCATAAAAAATACAATAATGACCCATAAACTATAATAAAAATCTGCAATTCTTACTGAAATTTATTAGTACTAAATGAAAGAATTTGTATCTATGCGTATATTTGTAAAATGTTTAAGATAATTGTAATCGATTTCCTACGCATACAGTACGCCACTTATTACTTTGTAATGCGCCACTATTGGCGGATTTGACCTAATTTGTCCTGATGTAGAAACAGGAGCAGTTGATCAAAAATATACCACGTCGATGGAATAAAATCGTTCAAACGTATCTTTAGAAAAGCCAATATAAGATGCAAATGTGTTCTCATCGCATTCAATGCCTAACGGAACTTATGAGGGACTAATATGTCTTAGAGGAACGACCACAAGCTTTCCTCGATCAATCCATTAGTGCAGCTACGTGCGATAGATCGATCCTTCAATTAAATTTTCTAGAAAGCGCTTCCCTGAAAGTAATCAACGTCATTACGGTATATTTTGATGGCAATATCGAATTTATGCGATCCCGAATTACATTCACCATTCCGTCGGAAAGCATCGAAATTTAATCGAGAGCGACGGAAAACGTTTTCCACGAGTGCGTGAGATGAGTGCTTAACCGTTCGGAGTTTTCGTTTTTCGTTTCATCTCAATTCACTCGTTCGCTTTCATTATTTCGTTCGTTTTTTAACTCTTCCACTACACGTACCCAAACTGAATTCGGCGTCTCTCAATTCGATCACGTCTTCCATTTGTTTCCACTTTTCCCTTCCGCCGTTTTCATTATCACCACTGTGGAAATACCTTTTATTTCGCCTATCCTCTTCCCCTCTTTTATCTCTCTTATTCTTCCGAATCTCAAGAACCTCCAAAGAATCGTCCATTTCTAGTCCAAATGCGATGTAGTTTTTGACGCGCTTGAAATGTTTTCTTAATTTTAAGCCTCGCCATTAAGCTTTATGTCCCCTAAGTATTCCTAATTTTGTCTCCTGTATCAATTTATGTTCTTTAATGTAAGTTTAATGGTGTAGACCAGGGGCGGCAAGCTTTTGTAGTTCAAGCGGAAATTATTTCACCTTTGTTTGACATGCACCAAAGGAATTATAACAACAATCCATAATAACAAACTATAATAATAAATTATAATAAATAACCACTCTAGAATTCGATGTTAGGACATATTATGTTTGTATGCGTATTTCAAATGGAGAGCAATTATTTTGTTTTAAATATTCCTCGGGGTTTAAATGCGCCACCTGTATTTATGTAAAGTGCATGTTTTGGCGGATACTGCAGCTTTATTAAGTGATTTTATTTTTCTTATACACACTTAATACAAAAAATGATTTTGTAGATCGCTAAACCTACAAATAGAAGTCAAAACTTAATTAAAAGTAATTAACGGAAAGAAATTGTTTTCATCATTTTACATTAATCATCCCATTTCTAGGAACATATGAAAACATTTAATATGTTATTTAAACAAGTTTTATCTCGCGTTAATATGACTTAGTATTTTTGACACCGTTAAATAACGCAATTAATGAGAAAAACAAGGGATGCTATCAAATCCTAGTGATCAGATTTTGAGAATTTTAATATACTCGAAAGTTAATATTTTTACAATTTCTAAAGTATTTTGATGGCTGAGGTCATTTTGCGCGTGAATTTGAGCCGGGAATCGAACTAGAGACAGCCTATACTAATGTTAAATGCGTTACAAACACTTGGCTGTTCGGAGACCCGAACTTTAATTTTAAAACGTTTTTGCAATCACTCGGCAAGCCTTTAAAGCTTTTCCACCAGTTATAGGAGTTAAAACGTGAAGTATTTCCTTAAAAATGTCGAGCAACCAAAACAAAAATTAGAGGCAACTGCAATTACACTTTCTGCAATCCTGCTTTGCAGTTTGGCGATGTTATCAACGTACGTAGGTGAAAGGAGAATGCTGAGTGGTCTGGAGAGAATAAGTGGAAAGTGAAGGGAAATTTGAATTCGACGGATAGGTGGTCAGCGGATGCCCTTCCAGCAATGGGAGAGTCCATCTGCAGTAATTAGGTCGCCCCGGTAAGGCGCAAATCGCACTTAATGAAAAGCAATTATTGAAGGCGATATTGTGGAAAAGGTCTATTCAGAGAGAGAGGAAGATTTTTTCGTTATTATGGTTTCCGTGATTATTAAGTCGAGTCTGAGTGTAGATTACATTGCGGGTGATGAAGTTCATTCACGAAGTAATTGGATTGTTTGTGTGCGGGGAGATCGAGAAATAGCTGAGGTAATTGCGGGAGTTTTAGCCGAAGTTGCCGGGGGTCTTTCCTTAGGAGGATATTTGAGAGAGAGAGAAGGGAACAAAGTTATAGGTAGAAATGTAAGATTTTAAGTGGCTACGCTTAGTTTGATGTGCAGCATTTATCAATTTATCGTAGCCCTTCAAAATTTAAAATAGTTAATAGAAATCGATCGATAGATATCGTACAATAATAAAATCGTAGCAGCCTTCCCTTCAATTTTAACATTTCGGTCCATTTACGCCAAAATAATTGCAATTTGGGTTTGCTCTGAATCTTCATTTGATCGATTGAATGAACCTACTAGGCATTCAAGACTTGTATCGAACTATTTTACTGAGTATTGCTGGGATCATTTCTTACATGTCGCCCTCTCATTCTCAGTTCATCTGATATTGCTACATAAAATATGTATTCTTTGAAATCCCAATGAGTTATTCTCAAGAAAAATTAGAATTACGTATCTGAAAATGCCGCAACAGAGAGTGGTACAACGTAGATTATATTCGCGAGCAATGCAATAGGCGATTAAAGATCACTGATGATTATGCTCTCCACTTTGTTTTCTTGGCTTACTGTGTACGGTATTGTTTTTTTTTGCTACATTTCCATTGAAATCGCTGAGTATATAGGGAATTAGGGAAGGCAAAGAGCTAGTGGTGGGGACAGGTTGTTTGCCCTTGAAACGCCAATTGGTAGCGATTATAGTAGTCATAGACTAGTAATCATAGTATAATATATCAATTATGTGGCATATCACAATATAGTCTACTAAGTATAGTCTAAATAGTATGGTACACTCAACATAGCATAGCTCAAAGTAGCATGGCATACTATATATTTAAATTGAAATTAGCTGTTGGATTATACGATAGGAATTCCTTCGCTTCATTGTTGCAGAGACAGTGAAAGGAACCTAATGACAGCATCAGATGACTGCTTGTGAATTTCTACGAGTTTAAGAAAACTTCCGAACGACGAAGGAAATGTAAATGCTCTCTAACTCTCAATTGGATAAAATATAAATGGAATGAAATGAACATGGCAGCGGAACAAAAACTCGGTAGGATGGGAAAGCATGAGAATGGAATGGAATGAACATAAAGGAAGGATTACGGAAGATCGAAAAGTGAATAAATGGTAGATTTAGGGAAAGAAGAAGCGAAAGACCGCTCTAAGGAGGATAAAATTTTAGGCTGTATTTGCAAGATCGATTCGAATGGATTTCGTTTCCTTTTGTCTCAATTCGTGGATCAATTTGAGCTTCTCTCTGCTCCTTCCTAATTTCTCTCCTTCCATCAAATACAGTCGTTCCCAGAACGGTCACCCATCCTTCTGCTAACATTTCTAGGAAGTCCATCCGCTTTTTCCCTCCCTCCATTTTCATCCTGCCGCATTACTACCTGAGTAGTCCGGTGTTCTTCCCAAGCATTTAACCCATTACCGCAAATTCTCTGCAAAGAGTTAAAGCAGAGTTTCTTGAAGCGTTTCCCCTGCGAAAACCTCATTTTCCCTTCTCTTCGCTTGCCTGCGTCGAAAGGCCTTCTCAACGAGTCCAGATGCGATTCCAATCTGCGATAATGGCCCCATCCTCTTTTCAATTCTCACGCTGCAGGGGCGATTGGAATATTTGGAGGCAAGGATAGGTGGGGAAATATTGAGGAAAAGATTCTACATTGAGGAGAAGAGAGAGATGGAACAGATTTAGAGTCGGAAAGGAAAACAGAAGGGAGATAAAGTGAAGAAAATTAAAGTACGTTCACAAAAAATACGCACGCTCAATGCTTTATTTCCTTATCTTCATTATAAAAGGGAAGCATTGTTTGTTCGTTATTTCCTTTAAGGTGAAGTGATCCTTCACATTGAAATTATGGCCGTTAGTTATTTATAAGATTAATCTAATAAACGGTAGAGTTAGTGCTGAAAAAGTAGGTTTTAAAATTTCCTTTTCTATTTTGTGTTAATTAATGTTTTGTAAGCGAAGCAATAAGTGATTAGGGTACTGTACAGAAAGGTAGATTTATTTTGCTATCATTATTTGTTATTATGATGGACTTCTGCATTATCAAGGCCTTATCGATGAAATTCTGTAAGCGGTACAATTTACCACGCCGCAGTGTTTCAGTATAAATTCAAAGAGTATTTGAACGAGTGCATTAATATATATTAATCATTGACTTAAAGCATTTTTTCATATTTAATATGTCTTATTTGTAATATAGGTATCCTATTTCGCTTTCGTTGATGCAGTTTCGAAGAGATATTTTGGATTTAATTTAAAATACAAACCTTTTTCTTTAATAGGAGTATGGGATTAATAAGGTAGTAGACGGGATTTCCTAAGTCATTTAAGAATATAATTAAGGAATTCAAAGAAAGTTTTAGCCTTTTGATGTGTTCAATTCATTACCGATATATCTATTTACTTAAGTTTCCGACCCCAGATTTTTCAAAAATCTTCAGAAAATGTTCAGAAATTTTCAGAAAACATGTCGAGAAATGGCGAAATGTCGGAAACTTTTCAGACCATCCATGTAATTAAAGATTTGGGTTTCAATAACTTCATTAGGGGTCTAATAGCAAAATGGGCTGACTTTGGCGAAAGCGGTCCCGGATTTGTTACCCGGTGGGGGTGTAGAAGCACTTAACCGGTGGCTTGCAAAGTGCTTCTCGACTCCTACAGGGGCTCACATGACATAAGCATTAGAAGCATTATTTAAAATATTACCATCAATAGAAGTCATTGAGAGAGAATATACACGGTTTTCCATTAAAATCTCTGGAGTGTCGATTAATCACCACGAAAGAAGTAAGATATAATATTAAATAATACTTATAGGAACCAATCATTCCCGTAAAAGTTTAATAGTATATATTAGCAAGAAAAATAAAATTTACTTGCTATTCTTGTATCCTCTGCAATTTCATTGCCGTCTAATTCATACTTGAAGAAATCGACATAAAGGAGGTTTCAATTGAACACTTACCTCAAACTCGAATGAAAAGGAAAATGATAAAAATTATATAGATAAATTTCTATCGATGATTCAGTTGTTTCGGTACTAATAGATGTAGAGATTGAAATATTCTAAATTACTCGATCGCAGCATCCATGGCATCATTAACAAGTCTAAAGTTCTAAATCTATTACCTGACATTTCCTCCTAATTGGTAAGTTTACAAACTGTTCATTGGAGTCAATTTTCAAACGGATATGGCCATTGTTTCAATTGAGGTGAAGTATAGAAATTTCATTAAGAAAACTTACGAGGGACGCTGTAAAATAAAAAAGAAAAATAAGAAAGGAAAATTATATTGCAATTTCGAACCTTGGATTAGGTTTATCTTTGTTATTGCAATTGAAGGTGCACGTTCTCGCACAGAAAGAGATGTGAGAAAATCTTCTTTTGCCATTATACAGGCGATTCCGTGTGTGGTTGCATATTTACGGAATGAAAATGGATCCAGTTAATGGAAAATAGTGTTGACTTAAGGAAAAAAGAGGTTATTTCCACAGGTAGCGGAGCATCCTGCTAATTTCTTTCCTTCTTCTTATCTCGTCGTAACTCTGCCCTTTGCACCAGAAAATATTCATTTTGTACTGAAATTAAATTTTACGTTTCTTTACAAAATATTATTTCGCTCATTTTTCCCATTCGTGCAGCATTCTTTTCAAGAATTCCGCTTTCTTCTTCTATCTCAGACGAGCTTTTTCATAAGTAGAAGAATGTTTTAGAGGAAAGCAAGCATCGCGGTTGTTTCTAGAGACGGTGAATATCTCGGCGAATTATTTCATCCTTTCAGCGGAATAAATTCTTTCCTATATTATATGTTGTTTAATTGTTAATTCCTGTTCAAAGGTTGCCATATCCCACCTCTTACACATTCTTATGTTGGATCAGAACTCTTAAATCACTATTAGAGATTTCACAGAGAGAAATAACCATTATCCGGCTATACCCGTTATAGGAGTTATCTTAAGATTCTCGTCAATGAGAAGCTTAAGAATCCACGCGAAAGAATATAATTAATTTCGAGAGAAGTTTGCTAAAAATTACGAGGGACTCAAAATTCTCCTAAAAATCCATGTGAGCGGAACGAATTCGATGAGCCAATAGGACTTATTTAATCTGGAAACTTAATCTTTTTATCGCAAGTCAACTAAGCTACTAATTCAAAATTTGAATTTCAAAAATGGGGCGGTGAGGAAAAATTACGGAGTGCCTTAGGAATATTAATTGGCGGGGCCAAATGGTTAGCCGCGCATTCAGCTGAAACTAATAATCTCCTTCTGAAAATCAAGAATTTTCTTTGCTGATTTTTCCTTTGTCCTGTTTGATCTCACATCAAACTTTATAATGCGTTAGAACAAGAGGTAGGAGCCAAAACCAAGTTAAATAAGGCCAAGCGAAATCCTTTTCAACCTCATCACTCTCTTTTAAATATGGTAAAAAGTGTGGATTTACATTGTGTGTGTGCGTATTACATTTTATTACACTGAAAATATTCTTATCATGTTCGGGCTCTAGGGCTTCAGTCTAACTTTTATTTACACTGTCTTTAAATCGATATCTCAGCCCTAAGAGAGAGAAACACTGAAAAAAGGTAACTATGCAGTTTCAGTTCTATTGGAAATTATAATAAAATAATTAGCCATCTCAAGCAGTAATGGGTATTACAGAAATGGTAATCCATTAATGTATGTTTTATTAGTTTGGAGTTCTACCAAATATCACAAAGGAATTACAACTCAAAATGAATCGAAGAATAATCCGTAAGTCATCAAGAACAGCATTGTTCGCAAAATTCTAAGGAAAATCTACGAGACATCAGAAAAGGCATGAATGAAAGTTCGCTGTTAGCAACAATTACTGGAAGTATGACTTCAAAGAGAGTGAACTGCATGGCATTTCATGCATCCTCTCAGTGAAAAGACTCGAAAGTTTAGAATAAAATGCGTGGAATTCTCCAGTGAGCTTTTTATAATTATTATCTCTTAGCTATACGGTGCAAGTTTATTGGAAATTCTAGGTTAAATGCAAATCCATAGTAAAATAGGTCTCTCCGCAGGGCTCCTTTCTGTCGGTCTGGTTCGAGAGCAAACAAATTCCCTCTCCGCATTTCCATTTTACATGTTTGGATGCCACAGATTCTATTAAAAGAACTCAAACTCATTTTAACTTTTTCTTATTTCCGCGAAAGCAGTCCGGCGGGATCCAAATCAAAAGACAGTTTGTTTCCTTCTGTCACAATTTTGGAAGTTTGCAAATTGTCGCTCATTCAATTATAAGGAGCTTTCCTATCGACTCGGAATAAACAAGCGTTCGCATTTCCATAAAATAACTCCACGCATTAAATGGATTTTTCGATAAAACACTTGGGTCCGTTTTAGTAGCAGCTTGATAACCAAACTCCCCTCTCTACATTTAACCCACTTAATCATCCAATTCTCTTTTATCTTGACCCACCGCCGGAGTACAAGCAGCTCATTTTGTTGGGATGCCCCAATTCCCACTTCTTCTTTCCCTCCAATCTTTCTCCTCCTGTTTTAATACCTTTCCCGGCCTATTTCATCCTCTCCCCATATCGGCAAACTCTTCTTTCATTCAATTCCTACTTCAACCACTTCCCAATCTAATTTCCTCAACTCTTACTATGTTTCAGCGTCTCCCTCCCCACTCCACTTCCTCATTCTTTTCCCATCTTTCTCCCCTCTATCCGATTACATTCCCTTTCTTTCCCTCTGCCCCAATTCCACAATGCCCCCTCTCTAATTCCATTTTCTACACTTCTCTCTTATCAACAGTTTTATTTTTTGCGTTTTTTTGCTCTTTTCGAGTAACTTAAGCCTCACCCGTTTAGAGTTTTTCTCTTCGTATCTCTGGCTTTCTTTCCGTAAACGAACTGCATCTGTTTCGTTTCCATCCGCGATATCCATCGGGGATTTTATTTCAAGTTCCTGCGCTCTTTCTTGGACTACACCACGTATTTTTTTGTTTGGTTAGGGATATTTAATTAGCTTTAGGGTTTCTTTTCTCCATACTGCTTTGTTGAGATATAGTGTGGTGAGAAAATGCCTTCAGATACTGTATTGTGCCGGTATTCCTTCCTTAAAAATTCTCGGAGTGTAAATTCTAAAGGAACAAAAAAATAATCTTATAATATATTTCCAAAGATTCCATAAAAAAGGAACAAGCAAAGCATTCTATCCATAAGACCCATAGAATAGTATTCATACATACAAGCGAATTTGTTTCAGACAAAATTGAGAATAATTAGTCCCGCATTAGATTTTACCCGTTAATTAAGTAATAATAATAAGTGACACGGAAATATTCAAGAAGTGGCAAAAAATGAAAGATACGATAAGAAAACAAATTCGATTACAGGAAAAATTAAACAATAATGTAATAAAACATTGTATACTGAGATCATAAAATTATTGGTTCCATACATAATGGAAAAGAGACATTTTAAATAATGATTTTACAATAAAATAAACAAATGAAGAAAATAAAGAAGAATGAAATAAATAAAATAGGAGAGTTGGGTGAAAGGAAGTAGAGTCAAGGAAAAAGGAAAAATCTCACAGTTACAAAAATTTAGGCGTATCTGCCAGTTTTGAGAAAGAATTTTTTCAGGAAGAGATGTTAGCGGTTCTTAAACACTGGTAGTGAACATCAATTCTGAATAGCTCATATAAGTATGTTCCACAGCCTATGCGCAGTAAAACAGAATGATATGTTGCAAATTTCTGTATCGGCTTTTGAAGGTGAAGGTTATTTCTTAATAACGAAATATAACTTCTTAATACCGGATGATGGCGAAAAGGTACTTAATGTTCTTCATGCTGAGGAAAAGAGATAATAAGTACTGAGGTTGGTTACTATCTTTTACTGAAGGTATTTATTACGAATTCAAGGGGATAATCTAAGAGAAATAATACATTCTTGAGGTCTGCGCCCTGAATCTAAGATGTTTGCATTTAATATGTGAGCTTTCCATATGCTGCAGTTCATAGAAACTTACTTAAAGATGGTAATAAATATCAGGTTATTTCTATCAAAGGCTGATTTTTCTATTTGTATAGTTTGCTAAACTCTACAATCCATAATGTTAAGTAGGTTATGAATATCATCATGTAATTTTCACCATGATCTTTTGCCTCATTAACGTCCTTTATATTCTGGTTATATAGATAAATCGTTAGATCGACCGAAAATTGGAAGATCCGGGTCCAAGTCCCAGTTTTCATCTCCGTTTCTCCCTGAGCATTTTCCATTTTAACTCAATTTATGTGTTCCAAACACTGTTTAATGAAACTATTAACTCTTTGAGGGTGATTTGCGTCTCAATAATCCTTACTACAACTAAAACCAAAATTGATTAAAATTTGCATGTAAGGGAGAAAGAGTTTAAGGATTTGCAGTGTATAGAGAGGGAACAGGATTGTTACTCGGAGTGTGTAAAATTTACTACGATAAGTCCTTGAACGACGATTTATCTATTCGAAAAAGCTTCTCGTTGACTTTAGTAAGGTTATGTATATGCCTTTGTAATTAAAGTTCAGTGTGCTATTTAGTTCCACGCCTAATTGAGTGCAGACGCCGTCCATTGTATTTCCCCGAAAGTTGGCCACTCTCTTTTAATTTGTCATCTCTTTCTCCTTCTTTGCCATTTTCTCATCTTTCTTTTATCACTTCCGTCAATAATCCTTCTTCTTCAAATATATCTGACCCACCCTCTCCGCCTCTTCTTATTTTATGACCAAAACTTTCGCTCGGATTCGTCCCAAATACTTCTTTACTTATTTCATCTCTGAACCGACTTGATTTTCTTCGTCCAAATAAAGTTCATCCACGTCTTATTTCCACAATCTTCTTCAATTTTCCAAATGAAGGTTTCATATCCTTGTAGCAGAACACTGCGTAGTGTCGAATCTTTCAAAACAAATTATAAAATTTTCTCAATGATTGTTTTAATAGATTCTCCCGCCACAGATCACTAGCCAGTTTCCTCTTTTTTTTCTTTCATATCGTGTGGATTTCTTTTAGAGAGGCGAAGAAAACGTAACTGTTACCGTAGTTGTTGAGGATGAAAACTTTTACAATAGCTTAAGCATGTATTATTTTATATTGCGTTCAATCATGTAGTGCATCACATTTAATATTCATATCATCTTTTAACGAACTGAAATAATGTATCGCATGTGGAATCTTTTGTTGTTGTTTCCTTTCATTCATCTTCCGCGGGGTCTCATTGACTTCGGTATTTACCCACATTTCTCTTTCCTTCATTCTGGTATGTTAATTTCTTTAATGCTCAAAGTAGTAAACGCATTTATCATTCATTATCATTGTTTAAAACCTTTCCCATAGAATCTCCAGAAATCTATGCCGAGGATCGTTCGTTACTATCCTAGCCACTTATTTGCATTTATCTCGTACTTCTGATTAATACTTTCTCCTTGCATAGAAGCAGTTTTTTCTACTGAGATGACCTTCTTCGCGGTAAACGTATGTAGCCGTAACAGTGAAAGAAATAATTCGTAAATTTCGATGAAATTTTGCTGATATTCATTTTCGTTAGAGACAACTGATGACGTTTTAAAGAATTTGCTCCCGATAATCCCCTTCCGTCTCCTCTTCTGGTCAAATATACATAGCCTCATCGGTCCTTTATTTGCAAAACGATTCTTCATCTCCCGTCCTTATGTCGCCAGCCTTCAATCCGCTTCGTGTTCTCAGAGTAAGCTCACATACACTCTCCAGCATCCGGTCTCCATCTTTGTTGATCTAATCCTTCCTTTGTCTCCTTGATCATTTTCCCTTTGTCCCCTCTTTCCTTCGCATCGTCGCTTTCTTAGCCCCTTTCATCCCTTTCCGTAATTATTCCTTCTCTTACCCTTTGGTGCCCTGTAGCGACCTCCTTTATTTCACATCTAACCCTGCTCGATCCAATCCTGAAGGCCCTTTCCTTCCGTCTCCCTAATTTCCGATCTATTCGCCTCCCCATTTTATCCCTTTCTTCACTTTTTCTCTGTTCAGAGGGAATGCAACGCATACGTCCCTCCTTCCACGTCCACAAGCTGCTTGCTATATTAGGTTATATTCTAATCAGCATAGGAATTTCTGAGTTTAGGGCTCGGAATTCGGACGTCTGTATCCCTTTCCCTCGAGGTCGGTATTCGGGGAGGTTTTGCCTTCCCCGCGCATGACGCGAAATTAAGGAATCAGCAGAGCAAGAAGATGGCGGATGAGAGAGAAAGAAATTGTAGGATGTGTAATTGGAATAGGATTTGGAATAATTCCACTGTATGGACGAATGAAGGTAGTTTAACGTAGGAATGTATTTAAAATATTATATGAGGACCTAATTTAAAGAACATTTAATTATGATTATCCTAGTACATGGAGCATTGAACTAAGTTCGAGTAATCAAATATAAATATACATAGTAATATATTTTCCTTCTTTGATTAAAAGTTGCTTTATTGGCATGCAAAAATTGCCTCCTAGTTTTTCATGAGGCTGAATTAAGTGATCAACGACATCTCAAAATTGCATTGGTTATTAAGCCATTAAGCTTTCATACTAGCAAAAATCCTTTTTCTAATTTGTTGAAGTTGAGTTGAAACAAGTTTATTCAAATTCGCATTACATAATACTGGGGTGAATCACTCTAGCAAACTTGTTCTAAATAAATAATTTGCAATCTCACTTTCTTTTTGGAATTTATTACGTTAAGTATAATGTTCAATCAGTTGCCGCTGTAGTAGATCAACAACTTATTTATCCATTCAAAATTTCAAATAGCATTTTAATCTATTCAAAATGAGGTGTTTTCCTATACCGTTTCTTAGTAATGGAAATAATAAGGTCGCTTTTAAAATTTTTATTTCATTGCTTTTATTTTCTTCATTCATAAAGAAGTCAGACCTATTACAAAAATTAAACAATAATAAATTACTATCACCAATGTGGTACATTTTTCAAAAGACATTTACTTGAATTTCTACCTCTTGCAATACGGTCAATTTGGTGGGGATTCAAGAAGTCTGCAGATGGCAGAGGCAAGCAAATGTGATTTCATACGGAATTACAAATATTGGTCAACTTTCTAAAAGATGAGGAAAGATTTATGAAAGTATCGGTGAAATGCTCTGATGGTAGTGCCTTGTTGAATTCGTGTGTGATTTAAATTTTGAAAAGAAAACCGGAAAATGTTTGAGACGACATAAAATGATACTATCTTGTAAAAGGTAAAATATCTGAAAGACAAAATTCTGTTGAAAATCTTGCCTTACGTTAAGAATTAATGTTGGAAATGGTAAGGTGGATAATAGGAAGTAGGATCGTGTCCAGCGCTTAACTTTAAAATAATCGTAGAAGCATGAAAAGAATATTTAAAATTTCCACAGAATTATTTCTTCATGGTATCGTCACTGAATTAGTTTTTGTGGTTGCTAACGTCACGAAAGGCGTTCACTGACGTGTGCGGTATTAGAAAAAAATGATAGAAAGATAAAAAGTGAGCGGAGAGATAGAAAGGGACGAAGAAGAAATCCCTTTTTCTGAGTAAAGTTAGGGGAAATGGCGAAAGTAGATGAAAGGGAGGACATCCCTCAAGGTTTTATTTAGTCGAACGGGATGGCACTTTGAGCCGACGTAAAACTTGCAGCGTATACAAGTGAGGGTGGCAGAAAGAGGAGAAAATACGAGGAGATTAGGGGTGGGAAAAGAAGGGCGAGAATCTGGATTAAGAGCAGATAGACTCTTAAACTTAATTAAAAGGTCCGGCAAGAAACGCCAGAATGAGAGACGAGAGGAATGAATGAGAAAGAGGTTCCTTTATGAAGAAATTGTAGGCCTAAAGAGGAAGAAAAAACAGGTTTGATATTGGGGAATACTTGCATAAATATCAAATTGGGGCTGAGATAGTAGTACTGTGAAAATAGATTGCAGGAAATTTTATTTAAGGATCTATTTTAGAGATTCAGAGGGGTAATGAAGCAAGTTCTTTCCTATTCAGCGGCGATGAAAATGTTATGTTGGAGAGGATTGAATAATGAAAGAATGAAGGCCCTGGATGATGGAATTAAAGTTTCATTCTTGCATTCTACATCTCGTGGACTGTATGCGTTTTTCTGATGGAATTATGATTACAAGACAAATTTTTAATGCAATGAGTTTTCCCATTTTCTTGACGCCGAAGGAGTTGTTGGGATATTAGATGATAAAAGTCAGTAATCAAGTATTAAACTTAATTTAAACGTATCCATTCAATGAGGTCTTCATAGTTTAGTGTTAAAATGTTTGAATTTATCAATTATATTGAATATTATTGTAATACATTCAGTTTTGTTGATATGGTCGGTTCTCGTTGTCCAACGATTTTTCAAATTAATGTATCCCTACGTTAAGTTAGCGAAATAGAGAAGTAAGTTAGCTAAAGTTTACTGTACATAAGATGAATTCGTAAAAATGTAGTCCTTAATAAATTATGGGGAACTTTCAGAAGCATAGGTTAAACTACGATTACGACATCCTTATATTCCAATTTCTTCCCTCCTTATTTCACCTGAATTGTATTGATTTTTATGCATTTGTTACCTTAATTTTAGAGAAATGTCTATTAGTTATATAACAACCCATTTTAGTATCACAAATAAATCACAACGAGAAGGAATTCTTCATTTTGACGGAGCCAGGAATTTTTTGAGAATTTTTTTTCAGAATATTACCCTGATTTCTTTCAAATATGAATTTTGTAAGGAATATTTGGAGGATCTGTATCAGTTACCGAACTTCTGTTTATAAAACTTCGATGTATTTCATTCAGAAGAAGTTTACTCTGAGATAATAATATCCATAAAATATTTAATTAAATTATAAATTAAATATCAATCAAAAAATTCCTAATTATTAATCAATCCCGATTGTTACTTCTATCACATTTGCACTTGTACCTCAGGAGAGAAAATGAATCTGAACGCATAATAAATTATGTATTACTTACAGATATTTAATTCTGTTATGGCGTTTCATAATGAAACAACGAATTATGTTGCTGAAAAATTTGCACATTAGATATGATGAAGTTATACAAGTTACGTAAGTTATAAAATTTGTGGATTCGATCAGAGTTATGCATTATATTCAATATTATTCAGATTCTTGCAATTATAGTAAGAGTTAATCACTAGCTTTTGCGTTTACATTGACGGAGGAACTTCTAATTAACCTGTTCCGAATCATAATTGAGGAAAGAGAAAGCAAAGTAAAAAACCTCAAAAAAATACCTTTGTCATGTTTCTAGAAATTCTGATTTCGGAGGACTTAAAATCTTTTCTTCCTTCTTAAAGTAAGAAATAAGATTTCTTAAAATACGTTGAAAAAAGTCTGCCGATTACACCGCTACTTTGTTTATTTTCATTTAAAAATCTTAATTTTTATTCAAAAGATTGATATGTGATTTCTGCGTAAAGGCTAATTATTTAAATCCGATAATCAGAAGAATTTATTTTTTTCTTTATCATCATAAATATAATTACACGAACAATCGTGAAAGGGTTTATAAACAATTGGAATGCATCCATAAACAAACCAAACGAGTAACAGGCTATCTCGATGCAAACACAACTTTCAATTCCTCTTATCTCTGCTCGGCCAGAGATACGCTTTATTAGAAGTCTCCATAAGAGCGACTAAAATTGGTAGGCGTAGGTGGGTGGATGTGACGGTGGCGTAGAGCACCGGAATGAGAGAATATTGCAATGGTCGGGATATGGATTCCACGGGAACCACGCAAATATGGAAACAAATTCTTCTCACACAGGAATTCTTTTCCTGTGTAATGAAACTTTTTACCCACGGGAATCTAGGCGGGATGGAGTCGGGGAAGAACGTTTTAAAAACAGCAACCTCAGACCAAAGGGTGAAATGAAATCCCTTCGTGTGTATGTGTTGGTGAGGGTGGCTCGGTTCTGTGCAAAAATCACCGGGAATAAGGAGGGGAAAAGTAGATTATTTGCGAGGATATTGTCACAAATAATTTATTTCGACGTTACTCAATTTCCATTGAGTAGGCTGGGGGAGAGCAACAGATTGGGAAAATTGGGATGGGAACGAAATAGGCTTTTTAATTACATTCAAAGTTTCCATTAAGAACATATCTTTGTTGATGAGGGAAATCGAATAAGCAATGATAATAATGATTACATGTGGCAAGATTGAGACTAATGAATCTCTTCTGACATCCAACCCTTCCTCATATGAAATTTATAAGTTCTTTTATATAAAAGAAAATGTATTTTGTGGTTTTAAAAACCACAAAGTATGTTTTCTAAGTATTTTTCCTAAGTTTACACCTAGAAAAACCCGAATAAGAGGAATATTTGCATGAAGGTGAAAAATCTGAAAACGAAGAGTCAAATAAAATTTAAGGAAAAGATTGTTGAAGGTATTTGAAAGAAGAAATTACTTCACAGCCACACTTAAACATAACTTGTACAAATTGAAATATGCTTGCATAAAAAAATTAACAAGAAAAGAATATTTCGATAAGCAAAAGGCTTAAAAATAGAAAAAGGAAATATAAGCACATTTACACGAAATGTAGTGAAAAATTACAAGAAAGAAGTAGCATAATGATATAAAACAAAAGTAATAAAACGTGGAAAAGACAGATAAGAAGATGTTGATGATCAAAAATACATTTATAACTAATTAATATGCAAAAGTGTGGGAGATAAAACCTACATAAGGAAAAGTGAAATACGTTAGATTTTGAAATCAGACCCATAATACTAACAAGAATCTGTTGGAATCACGATTTTCACGTTTAACGAGGTAGATAATCAAATTTGGGCATTTTTTAGGATAGTATATTTTTCCAATGGTCTTTTGTTCATTTAAGAGAGATATGTTTAAAATTGCCACCTAAGACCACTCTTAAGGTAAGTACTTGACGGTTTGTTAGCTCAAGGCTTATCAGCAGTGCCTGTAATGGAACGAATCTAAGCCGTCACCTTTTTATATGCCATGAGCGCGGTTTCGCGTCAGACCAACGGCTTGTATTTTATCCTTCCATTCATGATTTTTATATCTAATAAAAAAATTCGCTCTGTGCTCACAATCAGTTTAAAGACTTTTCTGAGTAGTAGTCTAGGGGTGGCAATTTTATATCTTGTTAGGGATTAGAGAGAAATCCTCAGGAAAAAATACCACACTAAAATTCCGACCACGTCCGAAAATCGCGCGTCCACCAGTCTCCTTGTTGGATATACGATAAGAATTTTTTATAACTCGAGAGGGTTGGAAACGCAAAATACCTCACTTTTGTGTATACGTTTAATAGCGATTGTGGATATTTAGTACTGCTAGATTTATTTTGTGCAAAAATTATTTCCTATTATTTGCTTTGTGATTAGCGTAAATCATCAACTTATGTCAGTAAATATGTCCATTTTTTACTGTAGCAAACGTAATATTCACACTTCATAGTAAGCAGATTTGTATAGATAACTTATTCACATATAAGTAGATTTGATTAATTTGTATCGTTACTTCCAAATTTTTCTAGAGGTAATTCTAAGAAAATCTCGTTTTCCTCTTTGGATTTACTTAGTTATTTTTGGGTTTATGTTCTTGACAGAGGTGACAAGGCCGTTCGATGGAACAGTCATCTAAAATTATTTTTGGATAATTATCTTCGAATGTTCTTTAATTAACATGTAAATATCGAGGTTGAAGAAACGCCAAATTTTGATTCGTATGAAACTTCTATACGGTACTTCTGTACGGTATCCTTTAAAAGCATTTGGTTATGGAAAATTTAAATATCCCAGACAAGGATCATCATAAGATGGTCTTTGCTGGGATTTTTATTCTAAGTATCTGCTAAGATGGGTTTAGAGATTAAATTTATTAAAATCATTTAAGCACATGCCTATAAAGCATAGACTGATAATCAAACATATAGTATAAATAAATTAGGTACCGCAATTAGGCATCATTTCCTGGAAACATGGGGGTGATCTTTGGGATACGGGAGGAAAAAATATAACATGAAAACCGCACAATTTAGAATTCCTAAGAGCGCATTAATCCACAGAAGGTAAATGGTCGAAGATTTTATAGAAAAACGCATTTTTATGAAATTTTAATTGGTATTTTACCCTTTTCGGCGGAACGACGAAAGAGGAAAAACAGCCACACGTTAATTGGGTGAATATTAAAGAGAGCTCTGAATTGTCCGAACGCAAAATCAGACCATTTTCTCTGACGATTAATTCTCAATTTGGAAGGGACAAATTTGAGGGGATTTTCATGGTCCGTGAATCATTGGAAGGGGGACACATATCTTTGTTGATTGGAATGAGAGTGACGTGTAGTCAACGTGGTGACTTTGTTCGGAAATGTACTCCCTAATTAAAGTGGAAAAACGGGAGTTACTATTCTCTCAGCTGAAACTCGCTATGCTATCTGTTATTCTCTCACCGTAGTCAAGGATTTTCGGAAACCAATCCCTGAACCTTTCAAGCCAAGGATGAAATGACCGAGTCTGATAGTTTAGGACGGGACATATTGTTCTGCTGTAGGTATCGAGAAAGTGAAACTGCATTGTTCTCATCTTTAGAAAATTTCCCCGGGGTACGTTTTTCTCCGGGAATTTATCTTTTGGGTTTATTTTTTGGGTTTTTATTTCCAGAACGGCTGGCATTTTTCGGCCCTTTTGTCCGCTGTGCTTTGAAATCGCTAGCTTTCAGACGGACTGAAGTTGATTTTTGTGTCTGTCATATTCTATGGCCATTGTGGCCTATACAAAGGTTTTGGTGATAATATTTTTACGAGGTGAAATGTACCTTTAAAGTTCATAAAGAAATATCCTTTGCTGTCTTGAAGTGTGCGTTTGTAATTGAGATCAGACTAAATTCTGCGTTGGCTAGGAATTGACGCTATGGACGGTAAGAACTAGTATCATATTTAGAGCAAGTTTTATTTTATACAGAAATTTACTTTCTCATGTAACATACTCAGTATGTATAAGTGGAAAGTCATTGTGGTCAGTTATGGGTTAATGGTCAATTAGGTCGTGAAGAAGCAGGAGGACCACTCGGCAATGTAGAAATACATTGAGACCTCACATTATACTCTTTAAAGTAAATGACATGTTTTCCTCCAAGATTTGGCGGATGAATTTAATTTAAATGCACAGAATTCGGAAAGTATAGGGAAAGAGCTATAAAAAAATAGGTTCCGGAGATGTGTTCTTTGAGGATGTACTGCGCAAACATTCGCTACGTTCTGTCGCAGCGAAGATATGAGAGACGTATTGGAAAAGCGGAACTGCAAGTGTCAGCTATTCTCTTTGTGGGAAGGCTAAAGATTTTGCTGCAATGGCAGTGTGGAAACGTAAACGGTGGCCGCAACTGCTCTCCCTTCACTTAGCATTCCTCTTTCCTCCAATCTTTTCTTCAATGCATTCCTTGTGCTCGTTCATGACCGACCACATGCCGCTTAAATGGAACGAGCCCTTGATGAGATTGCATCCTCTTCTTTCGAGCACAAATTATACTCTCTCTCTCTGCTTTGGTCGAATGCAAGTAGAACGCAAGGAATTCTCAGAAGTGTATTATCGCTGGAATACTGATCCCTTCAGCATTTGGGCTTCACCAGTTTTGGAAGACGTAATTCAATTCTTTGTAAGATGCAATGAACAACTGATGTTGTAATTTTAATATATGTTGGATTTAATGGGTGAAATAGCATTTACAAAATCCTTCGTTTATAACTGTAATTTCCTTTAAATTGCCCTGTCAGTGGAAAAGTTCATCACAGCCTGTCGTAGAAAGTCCGATATTGCGAAGCGAGCAAACAATATTACTCCGTGGTATATAGCTATCATTAAGTCTTGCATAAAATTTTAATGCTTTTTTTCACCGATTTATTTACTACGGAATAAAAGGACCTTAGCTACTATGATGAACGCTCCATCAACCAATCATCTGATATTATAAATTAATTTCAGCGATGCTTGATGGAGTTTATCCATGCTTAAATGAAACGAAAAACAAGACGACCAATTCAGCTAATAATTAATTTCACTACTACCGTTTTAGATGTATTACCTCATCTTCAGGCATCCAGAACATTAAGCAATTAAAGGTAAATATAATACCTCGAAACCGGTAGCAGTGAAGTAAATTATAAGTAGAATTAGTTGGCTTGTTTTTCATTGCGTTTAAACTAACATCTATTGAATACAATTTAAACTTCTCGGTCTCAGAATATTGCGATCATGTCATATCTACAAATATTTTATCGTATAAAATGAAATTTACGTGGGCAGTTTACCAGTTAGTAATATTAAAATTTAGAATTTAAAATAAACCATTAAATCATGTTTTTCTAAGTATTACTTCCAGACCCTTCTAATATCAAACCTTAGAAGTTTTTAATGATAATTCAACTTTTAATAATGTAGTGAAAATGCGAACCGAAAATAATTGCGGGTAAGAGATTTCAAAACCTGCATTATTTTTTATTATTATTTATTATCAAATCGCTGCAATTTGGCCATTTGGTCAGGTGGCAGCGGTGAAGGGGGACCAATCTATATTACATTTAATTGCCTGGCATTCGCCCAAAGACGGGAGGAAAACCCCTCCAAAAACCTCCCGCAGGCAATGTCAATCACATACTCTATATATAAAAATTATGAAATATTACATAAGATATACATTAAGAAAAAAAAGATATTGAAATTCTAAAAGTATAACAATGATACATATACACTGATTCATTAATCAATGCCTAATTCTACTACACATACATATACAATGTGCACACATAATACTATAGAAACATATTAATAATTGGTATTGACTGTTTACAATTTTACTAACATCATAGTTACAAATAAATATATATACAATTCAATTACTATTATACCTATCACATCATTAAATTATATGGACATTTAAAAATTACAGTTACTTTTTAGTCTATTTTTAAAAGACTGTACCTTTTTTGGCATTGGAAAGAGGACTTCTCTAGGTAAAGTGTTCCACTCTCTAATTCCTCTATTAACGAATGAATATTTCGCTATATCCGTTTTCTGTTCGCATTCATTATATATTCATTATACATGTATGTACATTCATTATATATTCATTATACATGTATATATTGAAACATAACGATTTATTTTTTAGATTGGAATAGATATAGATAATAGCAAAGTAAAGTATAATGATGTGTATTCTGAAATCGAAGGACTGAAAGATCTTGCTAGCTGTGTCTATAATTCAGATTCGGAGTGCAAATTATTAAATTTATTATAATTTCATTAATTATTCACTTGATTATTTATTCAATAGCTGAAAAGTAGGCATATCTTCCTGACTCATGTAGGTAACGCTAATTTCTCAATTCTTCGTCTTTCTCAATGTTCACTCTAAGATTAAATTTTGAACATTTTCTATTTCTATGAGCGTTTCTTTAGCGTATGATCGATTAAAAGTTAACATAAAATTATTTCAAGCAACTATGTATTCGCCTCTTTTTCCTTGAAATCAAAAACAAACCTTCTTTAACCTTCGTTTGCCGGAAATATATCATATTTTCATAATTACTTGCGTTCCATCGAGTAATTGGAATAACTGTTTCTTTCCAGTCCTCAAAAACTGAGATAGATGATGAGATTGAAAAGTGAGGGAATTGATAAAACGATGCCTCTCATCGCTCCTTCAGCCCCAATCCGTCAACTCTGTTTCTCTTTCTCTCCAAATTGAATGCCATTTGGGATGTTTATCTCTCCTTTGGATGTTCTACCGTTCTTTCATCGGCTATTTTCTAACCCTCTCCCCATTCAAATTCACCAGATGCCGCATTCAATCGAAAAGAGAGCATTCGGACGGTCTTTCCTTTGTCATACTGTTTGTTTGCGAATTGTGGATAATTCAACCTCCATCCGCTATCTTTTCGGGGATGAATGAGAAAAGCCGAGCTAATGTGAATCGGGCGAAAGCTATTTGCTTGCTCGAAACCTACCCTCTCAATCCGTGCATTTTTCTAGGTCTTGGACAAAACAGGCAAGGAAAGTTTTTGGAGCGAAAATGCTCCTCCATCAAGGTATACTCTCAACTTTCCACTTTCTCCCGCACTTTGGACAACGTGCATGTATGACGGGTATAGGACTGAAAATTATCGATTTAATGCATAATCTTCGATTATTGAGTAACTGTATGCACTTCAGTAGGTTTCGTCGGGTATAAAGTTCTAATGAAGACAAGTAAATGATTTTTGGTAATTTACTCGGAGCACTCAGGTAAAAGAAAAGTAAAACTTTATGACTCAGATAAAAGAAAAGTAAAGCTGTATGTAAAAACATCTGACGAACTCATCAAGCCATAGTGATTCAAGATAAATACAATACTATTTAAAGTTTATAATTTGTCATTTTACATTTACTTTACTTTTATTTAGATACCTGAGTATCAGTCATATAATCGGTCTTATTTCTTTCAAATTCGGAAGAAAGCGTACAGAAATACCTCCTTTTTCCCGTTAACTATAATTTTCAGCTTTATTTTAATGCTGACTTATCTTCATTAGCGCACTAATTTGTCTATCTGTAGATTAAGGACCATAATTAAAAGGAAGGGAATAAAATTTCTCAGACGTAAAAGAAGGGAATAAAGTTTCTCAAATATTTTCAATTCCTGAAAGAGTCGATTGATCAAAAAATCATGTGATTTAAGTTAAAGTCATAAACTACAAAGTGAGCCCTTTCCGCAAATAATACCTATTTTAGTTTATTAATCGATTTTCATTTCCGTTTTTCTTTGGATAAATCCCTTTTCACACAATCACAATCTATTACTTACTTATTTAGTATTTTTCACTCTTTTCATATCAAAATTGCTTCCTCATCACACATTATGGCTCCCTTTCTCTTTTTTATTTGCTTTTATATTCAATCTAGCAATTTACGTCTCTTTCATGTTTTTAATTTCTAAGGTAATCTGATACTTGCGTCTCTATTTTCTGTGTTATTTTTCATCATCAATCAGAACTTTCTCTTTTTTCTCTCCTTTCTCTCTTTATCATCGAAGTTATAGTTTAACGACCATGACCTTCGTGGTTTAAGTCGATCGTTTTCCGTTTTACTCGGTAAATTTCATACATATTACATCGAAGCTTGGATTACGTTTATTTACAGGATGCCACTGTTCGTGGCCTTTTATGTGCAATTTTTTATTTTACCTTCACTTTCGCCTTTATGACAAAAACTTGCCTCTTTTCTATAAGGATTTCTTTTGTAAGAGATTTATCACCCTTGCGAATGATAAGAGGTCCTCTTTTTGTTGACCTTGGTAAACAGGGCCGTTATGATGTTTTCTTTAATTAATCCCTCTCTGAAATGTCTTTCATTTTTATCGAAAGCTAAATATACCGCCTTTTGATGCTATTTTTTAAGATTGTGAGTTTGGGAGTAATTCGGTCGAAATCATTTTCTTTTTCATCGCAGAAGAGAGTTCATTATTGTCTTCCATTTACCGAATTCCCTTTTGTGCTCTCCGCCATCGAATCGACTGTAATATTTTAAACAATCTCTCTCAACTTTTTCTCGTTTTTGGTTTCTGAAGTAGATTTCCTTCTGCAAATCTTTTTCCGAATTTATAATGAGACCGTTATTTCTGTCAATGGCCTATTGTTCTCACACAAGCACAATTACTTACAAAATTTTTATGTGATGTAGCTCACATTTTCAAATTTCTCTTTTTTAAAGAAAAATCTGAGATTTTATTCGTCAATTCATAAGCGAGAGAGAGGGTTTACGAGTAAGAGCTGTGTGGATTGAGCGTAATTGGGTATTCATTCTTGGAAATTTGAAATATAGTCTTATTATTTATGCTTCCCGGTTTTTTAGGACACTTTTATGGAGTGTTTACTCTAATATATTTTTAGAACTATATCTCAGTGCTCTCAGCTAAATATTCGTAACAATTAATTAATTAAGAGATTTAAAGTATTCGCAGCCTAGGATCGAGTCAATGGAATAAATGTGAGTTGTATTGACTTCGTAGAAATTTAATAAATAAAAACTAGACTTCTTTTTTTCACAATATCCTAATTTAAGATGGGGTTTGGCGTAATGATGGTTGCATGGCTTAAACTAGACGTAAATAAATATATCGAGGAAAAGATATCAAAGTCTATGGTTTATTTACTTCTAGTCCGAGGTTTCTTGATTAAATATTAAAATTAATTTACGTAAGGTAAAAACTAGGGAAGTTTATCTAGAAGCTAACCGTTCAAGTTTGTATACTCAGTCCGAAATGAAAGCTGATGTGGAGAATGTAAATAAAATAATATGTATCCTCTAAACCATGAATAGATCCAAACCATCCAGTTTTTATCAACTGAGTGACTGCGAGTGAAATTGGTGTTTTCAGAAGCATTAATTTAGCGAGTCACTTTTCAATTGTCTCTCTATCTTTTCCTCTTCATAACTCTTCTCATCCTATCCTTCTCTTGTCGTTTCAGTTCAGATCCCTTCCTTCTTTCATCCCCAGAGAAATAGCGTTCTAACTCACACACCGCGAAGATCTTCTCCCACGAAACGTGCTTCCATTAGGGGCACTCACAGCCCTCTCTCCCTCTTCATCTCTTTCTTCATTATTTCTCATCCTCCATTTCCTTCCTTCCCCTCACATGCTAACCTCTTTTGTTTTCTGTGCTTCCACTTACATCTTAAAATGCCCCATTTCCCATTCCTTTTTATTCTGCTTTTTATGCAAATGAGGACTCTTGGATGACTTCACTTCCTTATTCTTCACCAAGTGTCGTATGCAGCGGTTGATCCTTCTCACATGTCCCGAATTCCAGAGCTGTTTAATCTTCTGCCTCCTTCGCAGTTACTTGCTTGCGGCTTTGTCTGCTTGGCCATGGAGAAATCAGCATTTTGGAATTTGTTGCCACAATTCGGTTGACATTGTCCTTTTGTAAATGGAATATCATCTCATAATCAAGCAACTTTTGATTTAAGAAATATGTATCATATCATCGTACTCTTACTCAAAGTCTCCTCTATGAGGGTGATAAATTTCTTTAGCTGAAAATTGATGAAAATTCTGCCCAAAACACACAGTTGTGTAAAGGAAAGTATCACAAAAATTTAATAAAGGACCTTTCTATGTGAGTGATTCAAGGATGAGGGAAGGCAGTTAGCAGCAGAAGGCGAGCGACTCAAAACTGAAGGAATAACAGAAGTGAAAAATACCGAATGAATGGTACTCGAACGCAGGTCTCCCACTTTCCGCTCAGATTCTCTAATAACTAAACTTTCAGAGTTTTGTTACCACCACGGGTGGAGTCAGAGAAGTGTGGAAAGTGGATTTTCCTTTTGTAAATCTTATTTGATTCTTTCTGTTATATTCTTGTGACTGTATTCACCTGTTTGGAAGTACATGCATTAAGATACTTTTGGAAGAATACTGTTATTAAGTATCATTGAGAAGAATGAATATGGAATGTCTGTGAGTATAGTGGCAGTATTTCATTTTACATGCTATTGTGCATTATACCACCTCCTATTGTAGTGCATTCTCTATATTAAATTAAATTATTACAGAAATATTAAATAAATTTTAAATAATTAAATTAATTAATTATTTAAAATTTATTATTAAATAATTACAGACATTCGCTCACTGCTAACACTTGCTTAAAGCGGAATTTTTATTATAAATTAGCATTAAGATTAAATTGCTGGGAATGGTTCATTCAACAGTGCTTTATGATATGACTTTATATCCCAAATATAATAGTCCACTCAATCGCTCCGCGAAAAATATTATGCTGTCACTCGCTTTCACTGGCAAATCAGCGTAAATTCACTTCAAAAGGTAATTCCATTCGAAAATATCATCGGTCAAATCAATCGGAGAGATCGACCTCTATTTATTCTGCAAAGTTGACAGTCATTTCGAAGTCAATCCTTAATAGCCGCCAAATCAAGTTGAAGGAATAAAAATGCAATCCTCAGTAAATCAGCTGAAAAACCCATATCCGATAATCCCAACCGACCCGATCTTTAATCCGCTAACAAGACCCATTTCACTTTCATTCACATAATCCTTTTTGCGTAAATCGTCGATGGTGGAAACTATTTCCTCAGGGGAAAATCCTTTCAGTGCAATGAAAGAAGGCGCTAATTTACCTTGTGAGCATGCTAAAGGCACGAATGAACGTGACAGGGATGCAATCCCATCACTTTAACGAACGCCCTCATCAGCTCCATTCAGAATATTCCGGCGTTAACGCATCGCTAATTTCACAGAAACGGTTTTCGTTAATTTGAAGGAGATTTGCTTTCTCCTTCCTCTCTCTTCATCTTTCTGCGCCACTTATCTCTACTCCTCCGATCAAAACGATTACCTAAGCTGCGCTCCAGGAAACTCCTACAATTACTCCTGATAAACTTACTGAACCCCATCTCGTATTCAAGATACGTTTACTTTTCCAATGTACTTACTTCCCTGACTTCTGACGCTATGAAAAAGAGTATATTAAACAGGTTGTCCGGGTGGAAAGTACAGATAATAAAATATGTATATCATCGAAATTATTTATTGTTTCAGATTGACAGTATCACAGTGGAAAACATTGAGAGTTTTGTTTCTAATTCAATAAATCTCAATATGTGTACCCTTAGTGACACGACAAACATCCAGGCGATATTCGATTTTATTCCACGTTCACATCGAATTGATCCGAATCCGAACCAAAGTTTCAACCACCCCGTATCTTTTTAAAACGTGCAAAGTACGAAAAATAACACACAAAAACACAATATTCAATATTTTTAATGGATAAGCGAATATTCAAGTTCCTCACTCGACAAAAACCTTTTTGGTCAGCTTCTTTTGATTCTAGCCCACTGTGCATAGTTTGAAGCATGCCTGGTGTTACTGTACCCACAGCGTCCATTACCGGGGTTTTTAGGTGTTGCTGATAATTATCTGATACGTTAAGTTCTTCGCATAACACCACAGGAAAAGATCTAATGCGATTGAGACTGAGACCTATAAGGCCAAGCAGTTGTTCCGTCTCGGGCAATCGACCTTCCAGGTACCTCATGACTCAGACATCGCGAGCCCCTCTAAGGACAGTTAGCAGCGTGAGTGGTAAAAGGAAATTTTAAGAGATTCTCTTTCAAATCTGCAGAATTGCAGGACGTGTGCGCAGTAAATAATGTCCACGATGTTTATTTGTACTTGAATAGCTTTCATCCGTACATCCCTTATAAAAGCATGTTGAGTGTCCCTGAGCATAAAGATTTTAATGGAATTTGAATGAAACATTTGGCATATTTAATTTTTTTAGGGTAGAAACAGAAAGTTTTGGGCTATAATGAATGATTCGTGTCGAAGAAGAGGGCAGAAAACTGTATGGATTGCCAATGGTGTGCCAAATGATGCGTGTGGCCGGCATGTATATTTTAAAACAGAATGAGGATGAAAAATCTCCCTACCTCAACTAAGTTTTTGAAACGTGTGATAATGCAGTCGAGACAGTTCAAAACTTGGCCCCTCTCTATGACAATACCTACAATAAAAACGGTAATAAAATATAAATTCATGACTCCCTTTGAAGGGAACTTTTGTAAGATGAATTTAATAATACGTTACACTGAATGTTTTATTTACTTTATTCACATCCTAAAGAGAGAAATGTAAATAAATAATTTTAACGCTGCATACTTATAAAATATTCATAAATTTTTGTCGATATTATTCCTCCGGTCGTGGAAGTTCTAAGTATCATGTATTTAATGAAATCCGTAGTGCAAAACGTATAGATATTATTTTATTCTTAAAAATGTTTAAATTTACATCCCCTTAACTAATGTAGTATATGCAGGTTAAGAATTGAAACTTACAAAAATGCAATACCATATAAGATAATATACACAATTCAACTTTTTTTCTTATTCACCAGCAGTTTAGTATTGAGTTTTTGAAATATATGTTAATGAATTTAATGTATAATGGACCAACGCCGGATTAAAGAAGTTTAAAATTAAATACGAGATGATATTATGAGAAGAGTTCTATTACGATGAAAGATGCGCACAGCTACCATTTGTTTTGAAACAGCATTAAGTGTTCGACTGTTAATATAGTATAACTCTTAAATTGGTAGGATTCAAGTTATAAATATTTAATTTTAGTTCAGTATTAATTATATAATCAGGTTAGAGTAAATGATAAGATCAGCTATTTTTAGATTGAAGAATGTAGTTCTTTTAATTTAAGATAAATTGGAACATCTCACCGTGTTTTACTTGATATATACCCGTGCTTCACACTCCGGATTCTTACCTGTAATGCAAGAAGAAAATAAAGGTTAGTATAATTCATTATATTAATTTTCTGTTTTGGTTTCTCGAAGTTTGCATTAATTACACATACCATGTTTTATTCAGTATGTATAAATTCAATAGGACTCGATCAAATAAGTAACAAAAACAGCGTTTACTAACTATTATTTCGAATATATTAATTAAAAATGACAATAGACTATATTTGCGTTGATCCACAGGCCAAAAACCTCTCTCTGAGCTCTTGTGCGATCGTTGTAGCATAATTTATGAATATTCTTCCTCTAATAGGAAATTTATCTAACAGTTTTCATGGTTTTTAAACTGAATCCGTTACGGACACAAAAGTTATCCGGATATATCCATGGAATTTTTACTATATATTTAACATTTGTTTTGCAAACTTGATTTTATAGCTTGTTAAGTTTATACTTATACTGAAAATAAGAACTGTGATGGCAGGAGAATGTAGTAAACATGTTATGAGTATAAACAGTGGGACCAAGAGGGTAATTGTTCTCTTTTCATTTTACTTCAAATAAACTCCCTCCACAAAAATTAGGCCATGTGTTCACCAAAACCAGAAAAAACGGAGTGAAATTCGAGTTCATGGCATCACTGCTGCCCAACACCACGCAAGTAATACAATCGTTTTATTTTCGGACTCAACGAGATCCACAAAATCGTCTTTACGGCTGAATCGGCACTTCTGTAAAAGAAGTCGTTCGAACATCAAGGACTTCCTTAGAGATAACTTATATATTTACTCATTCCTTGATGAAAAAGAAAACTAACTTTACTGGGAAATTTTATGACGAATGGATAACCTTCCCATCATTACTACCAGCCAAGTTCTGTATCTTTTCCCTTTCCGTCCTCTAAATAGAGGGTTTGGATATTCCACAAAAGAAATGCTTCTAGAACAGTATCTAGAATTAAAGCTTGCAAACTGAAATCTGGTGAGAGAGTCAACCCATCGGAGGGAGAATTGGGGGATCCTCTGACTGTAGATATGTAGAAAATAAAGGGAAATCTGTATGATTTGAACGATGAAGTGATGGGGAAGATATTGATTTGGGGGTTGAAATGTAGTAAAATGATTGGGAGATCAGGAAAAAGACGGAAGGTGAATGTTAACAGATTAAGAAAGTAACAAGGAAAGTATTTGATAAAGGAATAATGAATATTATAGGGTATATTGGCCTAGGAAAATAAGGATGTTGAAGAATGCATACGATCATTTCATGCTTTTTCAGAATCTTTTCTTAAGCGATGGAGTGACCGTTTCCGTAAAGAATTTACGGCTAAAATATACAGTTGTGTAACAGAAAGATTATCACAAAAATATAATGATGGGTTTAGAAATGTGATGATTTAGCAATTCTTTAGAAGCATGCTCATAATTACTTCCATTATCTTGTTATATGGCAGATTAACAGAATAATGGTAAAGGAATCTGGGGAGCTGAATTGAAGGCAGCGTTGAAGTATAATATAGAATTATGGTAAAAGCTACTTCAAATGCTTTTCAGAGGACCAAATAAAACCGTGTTATAAGCGGAATAGAATTTTAACCAGGACATGACGACTTTTTAATTCTTATACGCTGGAAAAGTAAAGGAACGGGTTTTTCATTTCACTCTCATAACATTAGCCTCCGAAAACAAGATAATTAAAAGAAACCACATAAAAACAAGACGAGACAAGAGAAAGGAGAAGAACATGGTGATACAGATTATGTTAATTATCTTTAGTCTGTAAAATGAGGCTATAGAGGGTTCCATTGCAACTGGGGACGGTGAAAATCCCTAAATTTTGCCTTAAGAGTGGGTAGTATAGCGTCTTAAATGGTATCTTCACCATGTGTTTCATGTGAAAGGGACCACAGATTAAGGGTGGTAGCGTCTTAAGCGGCAGAATTTTAAACGGGTTTTACTGAAGTCACATTATTATTTCCAAAGGAACAATTCATCTTAAGCTTCAGGTTATTTAGGTGTGCTTTCCCTCGCCATTCAAAAACGTCGCTTTCGTTCTAAGTTTTGCTATGAAAAGTGATAAAGATAGGAGAAAGAGATAAAGGAGATATAGGAAAACAAGGGCGTGAGGAAATGAGACTCTCGAGGAAAGGCAAGATAGCGAGGATAAAGGAGGGAAATAGAAAAGAGGGCGTTGTTCTTAATCTCCTTCCTCCGCATCTTCTTCAATAGGGAAAGTCCTTCTAATCCCCGTTCTTATTCGCTTGAATTCCCTGCCTTCTTCCCTCTTATGCATCCGCCCCATTTCTGACCCTTTCTCCCTTCGTTCCTCCATTTCACTGCATTTTTGCGGATTTTGTAATTCTTATCCCATTTCCAAAGGCTTTACTCGAAGAAAATTCGTTTTTCGCTTATGGAACGAATTTTTAAATTCTTTGTCAATCCAATCTCTCGATATATCATTATTGTTCCTCGGCCTGGGTCTCTCATCTCTCAGATTTATTTCCTATAATTGAAAATCTGCCGTTTTCTTTCTTCTCTTCGCCAATCGGACCATCCCACCGATTTGGGCCCATTTTACTCCCGCCATCGTTTGTTTCCGACATTTCCCCCATTTTTCATCCGTCCGCGTCTGCTCCATTTTATTAGTTTTCCGATTCTATCTGTTCCAGATCCCTTTACTCTTAATTCCCGCCAAAGTCCCCCATTCCACTGCGCCATTTTTCTCTCTCCTCCCTCGGACTATATCTTTCAATTTTTAGGCCCCATTTGACCTTCCCGTCTCATTTCTCTTTTAATATCGGGAATTCTTTTGTTTCCCTTGTAGTTTTCCTCTCATTTGCGATACGCAGTTCATTTAAAAGATATGCCCTTTCCGTTCAGTGAACTTCCTTTTTTCACCTAGGCTTTTGCTCCGCCGGTTTTTCATTCCGTATTTTCTGACTTTGCGATGGTTCGTGCTCTCTTTTATCCTTCATTGGCTCGTTTTGATCCACCTAATGTTTGTTTTGTTATTGTTTCGGTTATGTTTTTGTTTTTTTTTCGCAATTTTTACTCTTTTCTTTCCATTCAATGACTTTATTTTCCTCATCGCTTTTCTACCATAATATCTATGTTCTAAGTTGACCTTGTAATCTCTAATTTCCTTTCGTCTACTTCATCTTCTTACTGTTCATTATAAATCTAGCTTCTCTTTCACGCTTCCTCATGTTTAACTATCACCTTTACATTAGTTCTTTATTCATTAGTCTTTCTCTTTTGTTTAATGTAACCTCAGTTTTGCTTTCAACGCAGTCCTTCGTCCATTTTATTTAAAACCTAACCTTGATATCGTTTCAGTTCCTCTCTTTTTCAGTTTAATCACATTTAAAAAATTTTCGTTAACCTGAAAACATGATATACTTTCTTCTCTCCATTGTCAATTTCTAGTATAGTTAAAGTTTATTTATAAATTAGGCATCAGGTTTCCTCAACTTACTGTTTCTCCTAATAAAATTAGAGGTGCAATTTTTTAGATTTGAAACCTTTTTAGACCACCCATGTATGTTCTTTACATTCTCAACTTATTCTTCATATACTTCAATGGATTCTGAAAGTTGCTGATAGGAAAAGACTACGCTAAAATAGCTTCAATAATCAAATACTATGCTGAATTACTTAAATTTACTACATATATTCCTATTACAGTATTTTTGTTCAAAGATAAAACTCCTTACAATAAATTAGCATAGCTTTGTTAAACATCCACAGGTGCTGCTGGTATTTCCACCAACGACCTGAGAGACGCTAAACTCTACGAAATTAATCTTATCCATCAAAAAGTAGCTCTTCAAACGAAACCACCCAAAATATTTCATTCAGCGCGTATTTCTTGCTTGGTCGTCTGAAATTACTCTGCCGTCCTCCTTTTCACAGGTCACGTAGCCATAAATTCGCACTGTTAAAATCTCTAGAGACAACAGAGGCATGATTTACGTGAGAGAATTAATACTTCAGCCCTTCGTCAATTCGAAATTTTGATCGCGTCAATAACATAAAACACGAGGGCAAAGAACATCAATTAACGTGATAATGGTCCATTATTCGGAGAGGAAAAAGGCGAATGAAGTTAACGAGGATAGATATTTTACGAACATGAAGGCTCAAGTATTCGCAGCGACCATGGTATTTCGAAAAAAGTCATCGTTTATATCCTTCCTTTGTTTGGTAATAAAATTAATTACACCTCGTAAAGATTTAATTTTTGCGCAACCGATGATCGATTATGTGGGAAACAGTGGCAGAACGAGAGTAAAGGAATCTGTACGTTAAGGGCGATCCTGAGTATGGTGAGGAGAAAATATTTCTTCATATGGAAGATGTGCGAATGTTTTTGAACTTTCCGTTACACTTACTTTTAAACATTTCGCAAAGCTTGCAAACAAAAGATAACATAATCTGCTAAGCTCGATAAAGTATTGCTTCATCTAGAATTAACATTTTAATATTCACCAATAATGCAGCAAACTTATACAATACGCTTAATGAATGCAATTATTTAAAAGAGTAAAATATTGTTGATATTTTCTCTGTAATGATTTTTAGGACTTCATAGCTAAATTTCTTATGATTTTCCTAAATTAAATGTTAGTATATACTATGCAAGTTTAGAATTTCAAACACCTCCCGATGGTAATTGATAAATATTGTTGAAATACGTAGATCAAGTCTTAGAAGTTATTTAAGTAGAGAAATTATTAACGAAAAGAATGGGCCGTTTCGATCGTCTCAATGATTTACTTTTCTTCTTTCTCTAATTTTAATCGCTGTTTAGTTAAAATAAACTGATTTCCGTTGTTGAATTATCAAATATACATACTAATCAGCAGGACAGAACTACGTACGTATAAATGTATGTATGTATGAGCTTCAGACTATAATTTTCTGTAAAAATTACATATTATTAGTATTATTTCCCGTGTAATTTTGCTAAGTTATTCAACATACTTTCTGTAACGAAGTTTCACAAAATTACGATTGATTTTATTTAAAGGAGTTTACCTGAGAATGGCCTGGGAGAATTATAATATAATCTTACTTCTAGTTCTGTTGTTACAATAATTAATTCATTTAAACCATTGAACTACCGATATCCCGTAGCCATAAAGAAAATCCCTATATAACGTTCGCAGAATTGGCGAAGGTAACTCATTTCGGGGATGTGTTGGGTAGGGCCTGGTTATAGTCGATCGGATATAATGAAAGAGATTTGATGAAGAAGAATCGCAAAATGAAGAAGAGGAGAAAACAGGGACGCGATAGCATAAGAGGTCTCTGCTAAAATACTCGCCCTCCGAACTTTGGAGATGCTTCGGGAGAAACACCGGTTGTTTCATGTGGAAGAGGGGCTGAAGAAAGAATTGGGGTTGAATTCCTTTTTATGACGTCCAGATGAAAACACGTGGATATTTATCCTGCTTTCTTCCTAACGGAAATGCTTGGAAGAATTTTTCCTGAACATATCTTGTGCGCGAGGAAGATTGATGAATTTCTGTCTTCGGAATGAGTATCATGTTCAGAGTTATTTCTGGAACGTCCTTTGACAGGACGATTGATAAAATCTCGTCTGGTCATGGTTAACTGAGCCCCTATAAAAGAGTACTTTGAAATGGAAGCAGCGGAAGGAGATCCGTGACGTCGATATCTTAGGGTTAGGACTTTCTTAATTGGCACTTTCAAAGAATGAGAAGAGATTATTGTTTCTTCATTAGTATTTCCTCAAGCCGTTTCCTCGTCATTTCTGGAATTTCTTGCAACTATAGGTAAAAATTATCATCTTCCTTTTGCTTTTAAGCCGTATCCTTATAATTTCAAATCCTTCCTTGGTCTTATTGCCTGTGTCTATCCTTAATGGAGATTTAATGTAATATTTCTTTGTAATTCGGCTGCCTCAGGACCTCTGGCGTTGGTTGATGTCACCATTTAGAGCACCACCTTCGAAGCATCCTATTAACAGATAGTTTATGTGGTTAGAATACTGGACAAATAAGCGGAAAACCTGAGTTCGAGTCCCGATCATGTAGATATTTTACGCTTCTGTTTTTCCTTAGATTCTTAAGTTGCACGGGTATACGTGCAAATGTATCCTTAAACCTTGGATCTATCTTGTATTTTAGGGTTGGGAAATTTACGTATGACAAAATCTTTTTAATAGTTTTCTTCACTTCATACAGTGGGAGATTGCTAAGAGGATTAATTCGATCGCATCTGGTAGTGAAATGTCATATTATAGGAGGTATTCAGTTTAAAAATGATTCCTTACAACAAAGAAAAGTATCGCATTCGAGTATACTTTCCGTTTCTATTTTGTTTCCATTCTCATAATTTTTCCATACCCTACTTTTGAGGCCTTCTTTTCCCTTATTTACATGAACTTCACGTACGATGCAGCCGTTCATATTCCGAAACCTTTTCTTCGTTCCATATCTCTTTATTAAGCTTCTATTTCCTCAATTTTCCGGCGTGGACTTTAACTTGCAGTTAATTTCATCAGCTTTCTTGTGAAGGATTTAATCGGTCCAAGACTCCTGATGGCTCCCAGTCAAGCTAAGTCATTTTCTTTCTACCTACTTTAAGACGTGCTTTAAGACTTCAAAGAGCTGCTGCATGCTTTACTGCGGTATCAAGGAAATGCAAGCTTAAATGGACTCGGTGCATGGGATGACGCCCTCATAAGCTTTCCGATCAACTTGTAAAGAATGTTTCTTCCGTGCAGAACTCACAGAGAGAAAAACATGATCAATCACTGCATATGTTAGTGATATAGTGGGTTAATTTATAATAGAATCAATATTCTTCTTACTCTTCCCAATATTTCTATACTTCCTTGGTATCGACAAAATTACAGTATAAGCCTTTCTTTGATAATGCTCTCCCGCTTCGTTATTGTTTGTCTTCATTTTCTCATCAAATCAAAATGTTAATGATTAAACAATTTACAAATAAACCTACACCCATTTATGAAAGTAAATCATTTAAAAAGTTCTCTTAAAGAATAAAACAAATTTACTAACATCGAATATTAACAAAGCTATAAATAATATTAGGATACATAAAGCTAACTACACATCAGCTAACCCAAACCGCATAGTTTAACATATAGTTAAAATCGGTTAAATTACCTGTATTTCAACTATAGTTTGATTTTTCTCAGTACGTCGGTGTTAAAATTCTTAAATATACATATTCGAACAATAGGTTTGAGGGTACTGTGAATAACAAAGCGTTGAAGTTATAGCAAGAAGATTGTCCTGAATACTGATGGATGGCTGATAACAATATTATTTTATAAATAATCCGTCGATAGAGTTAGTATAATCTACGTGAATCAGATAGGTTAATTTTTTAAAATGGCTATCTAAATATTAATTCCATAAGTTTCCACAAAAATCATTTCCGTTCATTTGGAATTTCTTTAAAAAGCCATTACAGAACTCTTGAATAATATAATGATGGTTATTCTCACTTTTCACTTTTCGTTAACTCCATTAAACTTTTACGGTATCTCATAACCCAAAAATAAAAGCAAAAGACATTTTTAACGAAGAAATTGGAGTTTTAATTGATGCTGTAAGCATAAAAGGTAAACGTTGATTGGATCGAAAGTTTATCACCTAGAAATGATTGAGTTCATCTGAATTTTTTTAGCGATTTCATCATCATCTGCATTTAATTCAACTTCTTCCCCGCGAACTCCATCGAGAAGGCAATTATGATTTTATTTTAAACTTGACGTATGCTGCGGCTTAATTTTACGATCAGGCGAGAGAAGAAATTTCCTTTTAAAAATATACGAATTGAAGATATGAAGCCTCCAAAATTGAGGCCGAGCCATTAAGAATCAAGGATAAATAAAGCCCCTTCGGCTATCTTCTGAAAATGAAGAACTGAAAATTTCGTCATAATCTTTATTTAAGTTTTGTGTAACTTAGAAGATACGATCATTACTCCTCTAACGAATGCTTATCTTCAAATATCGCTTTTATATTTGCTGGTGAAAGCATGAGGAAATTTGTTTACAATCTTTCTTTCGCGTGGTTCGGAATTCAGAAAACGATACCGGCCTCACAAGATGAGAAATGAAATAACGAGATAACTTTGGGAAGAATGATTTTCAAAAGTAACTGCTAACAGAGAACAGTGTTTATTTTCATTGGACGTTATGTTTACAGCTGTAACAGCTGAATACTTATTGACTTAATAAATGAGGAAAATTCATATTTATTAATTGTATCAGATAGCGGAGTGTATATCTTTAGTAGGTTGTCTTTCAATCAAGTAGCTCTCGAACCTAATTTAGTGGGGTCTGCGTCTGGTATATTGTTCTGCGACCAATGATACGAATAGTATTTTAAGAGGCAATAGAATCTTAATTGATGCAATGAATCAGAAATATATTGTGAAATATCATCATTTAGTTTTACTTTTAAGTTGATTTTATAATGTGATCCATGAATTATTGTACTACTAAAACCAATGGTGCGAATGTCATCCCTCTCTAGTTCTGCGTCAATCCATTATTTTCGGAGACTCATTTCGACTATCTTATCAATATCTCACAGTTTAAATAAAAACTCCAACCACTATGTAGATCTCTGGTAGGTATGCTAAGTCCGTTTTTCATATCGATGCAAGTAAATAAACAATTTGAAGCTAACTAAAAATTTTAAAACAATTTAAAGTTCTTCCTATTTTGTCCATCTTCCTTTTTCTGCTTTTACTGCTTTACTCTCATCCTTTCAACAAATTAAGCGTTGAAGTATTCCAAAAATGTTTCATCGAACACTGAGGGAGAAATTTGTGAGCTACAAGTGTTGCTTGTGATACCTATTAAAAATGGATTGCTCATATTTAAGGATGCTGTAACATATGCTACCGAGTTGAAGAATACCGTAACAAAATTAAGTCTCTGAAAGTAAAAATTAGATTAAAATCTTCTACATTCTCCAAGTCAGTTTTCTTCAATTGATGCAATTTAAAAGTTTTCAAATAATTATCACTGATCAATAGCGGTTACTTTAGAAAATGAAAGAAGTATAGTTTGCAAATATTCCGTTTCAAGTTACACCGTATTCTATACCATTCTAATTATTATATATTGATATCTGTTTCAGAGTAATTATGATTTATATTTTTTGGCTCAGGTTATCATCCACATGAGATATTTTGGTAATAGAATCTTTGCTCGTTCCCTATGTCGGCCACCAAAGAATAAACAAGAAGCTATGGCGTCGCCATAAATTAAATTTAAACAGCAAGAAAAATGTGATTCATCAAGTCATCCTTACGGTCGCTTCAGCCACTGAAAATAATTAATTTTTTAGAGAGTCGGAGACCAATATTTTCCTTCGTAACCAGAAAAACATCCGTAAATAATTCGAAACTGTCGAAGAAACACGTCCTCGGCCATAACGCGATCCTCAGCGCGCCTGATGTTCCATTTCACACTTCCTATTTAGTGCACATTGGATGCCTCCCAAAAATCCCCATTGGAAAAAGAAAAACATGGTCCTCCCATTAGTCGAAATATTCCAATCAAAACACACGAACGCAGACTAAACAAAACATTTCTCAAAGGCATTTTACCTATTAAACGAGAAAAATACTACGATGGGTGCAAAGTTTATTGAAGCTATTTTAACGGCTCTCTTTACGTGTGCCCTCTATAGAGCTTTATTGGTTGTAAAGTTGGAAAGAAATTGACGGCATGTTTCGGATAGTTATGCTATTATGTCATGTCTGATCTCAATTTCTATTTGAGCCAAGTGATTTTCTGTAATTGCGATGATTCAGTGAAAGTACTAATAAGGTCTACCGTATTGTAAGTTTAAATTTATGTGCATAAGGTTATTAACATATTCATGAAGGTTTTTGTACTTTTTTCATCAAAATGTATTCCACATATACTGTGTAAAATTCTCTTTGTATGCTTTGCTACCAAAACCTGATCATGTAGGCTATGAGATCATAGTCATGTATATTTTATCTCTTTTGATAATTCTTCGAGTTAAAGGTTGGCAAAATTCGAAACGTGGCAAATTTATGGAAATAAGATGGGAGGGAGAAAATTGTGAAATCACGAGCATCAAATATAGGTGAAAGGATAGAAAATTTAAAAGCTTAAGGAACTAAACATATGGTCGGAGTAAAACGCAGGATCGTGATAGATATTACTGTTACTTCTATGATTCATAATGTTGCCTTCAATATTGATCTCGGTGGTTTAGAGGCGATTCAATTGAAAAATCATTCGAACGGTTGAGTAGTCTATGAGGTTTATGCACTTCTCATTGCATGGACTCCGTGAGGTTTCTGGCTTTGCGATTTCTCTATTCGTATGTGAAAGTTATATTCTTCTCCACATTACTATTTTAAGACAATGAATAATTTTGAAACTCATTCATATCGAAAACTTTAATAGTGTCGCAGCTTTTATTTTGGTTCTAGTTGATTAAATGTTTTCTGAAAGTACTCCTCAGTTTTCCCTTTCATTTTACAAGCTCGTATGTGTGAAACAAGACTGTCACTCCTAAATTGTAAAATCAAAATGATGAAGTGGTTGATACCATTACATTTGACGAAAGCAAGCCAAAAATGCAAGAACTAAAAAGGTGTGTAGCGATATTGCGTGCTGTACTCATCTCTTCTTTCTAATCCTTTTAACTTCTTCTAATACCACCCGATTCCTACTCTTCCACACAGTAAAACAAAAAAAAACCTGAACAAAAACAAGCAACAGTAATCAATTCAATAGAGAGCACACTGAACCTTGTTTCTAGCCCCATTTACAACGAACTAAAAGTCAAATCCATAAAGGAGTGAGCAATAGTAATGCTAAAAGTCAATAAACAATGTGTGTAAAAATATGAACAATTCGTCAAAGATAAGGAATGAGACAGTTCTTTATGCTTATTAAAGTTCATATTCTTGGAAGGAGAAAAAACTTTATAAAATATATAATGAACCCCCTACGATATATGTCCAGTATTTATGCAGAAATTTCGCATCTTATCATCTATCATTTTTCCTTAAATTTGTTTTACGTATTACTTTATAGGCAGAAATTTTCTCTCTTGTTGCTGGCTTGGTTTCGATTTCCTCATAGACGCAGACTGCCTTCGAGCCCGATCGGAATATACGACAGAAATATTAAATAACTTTTATATTAAGATTTAAATTGAATACCTTTTATATTAAGATGAAGTAACGACCATTGATGATTATAGAAATATAGCAAAACACCAATGCTTTGCTACGCTTATTATAGAGGTAATTGAGAAACGGTTTGCCGTTTTGGAGCCTAGAATCAATTCCAATAATTTAGATTGGAGCAAAGCGGTTGAAGTACCGTAAATCCTTTACATACTGCTTTTGGATTGAATGCATTTGGTATTCCAGCATATAAATATCCTCGCAGCGTTATTCTCAAGATTAACTATAATGACTTTTTCATCGGCTATAAAACAGTCTTCGGATGGAAGCAGTGGTGAGGTTTGACCTCGGCAGATATGCGGCTGACCTCAACACATTTCTATTCCGGGCCATCTTCGCCTCGCCGCAAGATCTCCCGCGTTTCCTTTCTCCTTCCTTAATGCAGTTTACTCGACTGATGCCAAGATTCCTGCGTCCAACACTGTCCACCGCCGCCTTACTAATTGTGTCTCGTAATTCGGGTCACCCTTCTTTACTCACTACAGTACATTCTATGCAAAGGAATGGGATTGCTTAACCTCGTTGTGAGCAAATTCCACTTCGCAAACAGACGTTCCGAGCGATTTTTGCAAAATTCATGAACTTCTGGATCGATGTGAGACGTTAAAGGAAGTGCGCCCGGGGATGTTTTCATGTATGAATTGAGTAAGGATCCTGAAAGATTAGAGTTAAATGAAGTATAACGAAGCGTATTTAACGAGTGTCAATTGTTTATCATTCGATTGGCGAATCATTTTCTTTCAAAATCAGATAAGATTTGAGTATTCTCAAATAAGGAAATATTTTATTTCATCAAGGATTAAGACCATTATAAGCCTGGAGATCTCACTTAGAATAAATATAGCTGAGATATACCTCTCTCTTTTGTAAGACACAAACTATATCATGACACTATATTCTAGTAAGATATAATTTCGAATTAGCTGTTTCGTAAATGGGCATCTTAAGAGTATGATTTTCGTGAAATAAGCTATTCTTCTATAGTATGAAGGATATTTTTATTTTTCTTACAACATAGTTTAGTTACACTCGGACATTTTTAGCAATCGGTCATTGAACGATTGATTTGATAAAACTAGTTTTAGTTCATAGTTTGGAATAGATATCAACAAAAAATAGTCAGAAACATTTTTCAAAGAAACATAAATTTCTTTTTCGTCTGCAAATGGATTTGGAGTTACATAGAAAATTAAATTTCACCAACATTAAGCAGAGTTAACTAGAGACATTGAGACTTTCCTGAACTTCATTTCCGATTAATGTTAACGGAGGAATTTTCTTCAGAGGCAAAGGGAATTTCAACTGAACAAATCCGTTCTGGAATTCGTAAAGCAGGAAATTTCATAAAAAAGTAAAATGAATGAATAAAACATTGGGGCAGTTTGAAAAACACGGGAGTGCTATTTATACGAACGCAGTGCGTGCCGTGCACACCTCAATCTGAAGCAGGACAACCTCTGACGTCACACTTTAAATAAGGTCGTATTCCTAAGCAAGGAATATGCGATTGTAATCAAGGCTTTCGGTCCCGCATACTCTTTCCAGTCTCCAATGTCGCTGAGGAATGTTGCTTACGGAAGGCTTAAATTATTCGGGCGGAATAATCATGCTCAGATTATCAAGGAGGGGTGAAATTCAAACATGATCCCAGATTTTTCATTCTACCAGCTTTTTTATTTCTAGAATGCTTTTAGTCTATGAGGGCGGCCTAATTTGAGATGTCTTCACGCGGAATTTTATATTTACTAAAAGGAAAACCCCTTCGGAATAGTGGTTATTCATGTATGCTGATCAGTATGTCTTCGTAAAAATCACCGATGTTTGTTCGTATTGCAGCAATGATTTCTTTTATATATTCTTTGCCATTAACTGATATATACAAAATAGACCAAATAATTGCGTTTTAGGTAAAATTTTTAAAACGAACGATAAACAGAAGTGAAAATAGCGGCATGACTGACTCAAACCCAGGTCTCTGACTTTTAAAAGCAAAAGAAATGGCGCAGAGTATCCGTTTACAGAGGTGAAATTGACGTGGCATGGTAGTTGAGTGGTTGCAGCATCTGCCCGGAAAGTTAGAGACCTGGGTTTGAAACTCAGTCATGTCTCTATTTTTAACTTCCGCATATCCTCTGGATTCACCTACATGTGCTAGATCTCCTTTCTTTAAATTTCTGAATATCTTGCGGCGGAAAATCGTATCCTTATCGAAACAGCTTTAGCACCCAAAATTTGTAGTACATTCCCTGTTTTATAATAGTTCCATAGATACTGCTCTATTGCAAATGAGAATGATTCCAATCACTGATGGGCATCAAGTAAAACTCAAAGCCTACTTTAAGAGGGATTTGGACGCTGTCTTTAAAAGTCATGAAAAACTTAAAAACCACGAATTTTTAAACAAAATAAATAGTCTGAATTATCATTTATGATATTCCAGACAATGGTAAAACGAAGGAATATTTCTGCCAATTTGTTTGAGATAGTTTGATGGATAGGATGTAATATTTAAAGTTATTCAAATTCATTTCCATTAGATACACTATCAATTTTTAGAATAATTATTAAGAATCAAGTTCGATCGATTAGGAGCTGAATTATTGAGGTCAAGACCTTAGAATTTTATGAAATTCTGACATATCCATGTTATAAAAATCATATTAAATCATGGCAGCAGACTTAAAAAGGAAAACAGAAACTCCAGAATTTAAAATATTGTGGATTAAGGAAGAAATATACAACACTACCTACGTATTAATCATACCTTTATCTTTACTGAAAATTATTATTGATTTTACTTCATCAATAACGATCGTACCATACATTAGAGAGCTAAATTTATAAAAATATTTTCTTTTAAATACTTCTAATCATTACGCAAATAATAGAAATTTCCGTTGACTTTATGCTTGAATAAATTTTTCTATTTAAAAATTCATTTTATTCTATTTCTTCCGAATTTTTTCTAAGATGCTCGTCCATCATTGGTGCCAGATATTGGGAGAAACTGGAAAACCCTATTCTATTATCGCCCAAGATTTCTCTCCATTTTATTTCCTTTGAATCGCTCCTTTCCCTTCTTTTCTGCAAGAAAAATCCCGAGTAAACAAACGACCGATTCAAAGAGTTCCAACGCATGGGACGTAAAGATTTTGGAAAGGCTTTGACGCTTTTAGTTTGCATTTGTGCGTATATTCCGAATTTCTATCTCCTCTGAGTATTTTTAGCGGAAAATCGTTGCGGAGAATATTTTAACTGGGTTAGAAATATCTGCAGCGTGATGAAACATGTAGTCTTGTATTGTTTCAAAGCAAATTCTTACATCCTGTTTCAATTGATCTCTACTTTAAATCAATGTTTAGTAAAGGGAGTCCTGCGGCTGGATACAAGTCCATAAGACAAGTATAGTAATGCTCTAAGATTAATTCTTCTTTATACTTTATCTATTATTGTAAAAATAAAAAAATCTGATTGAGAAGTAGCTTGCTAATCATTGTTAAACAAGTTTTGAGTTCCTTGACTGATTTTGCATTTTTGAAATGAAAAAATATTTCGAATATCTACCTCTGCCACTAACACTTATCTTTTTTATTAAATTCGAAAAAGAGGCAGGATTCGAAGAAAATGTCTCAGCAAATATAATTTAAGGATAGTGAAGAGTAGTTGAATTTTCTTTAAGATTTTCACTGACAAATAGAAATATGTACACCGTTTTCATACTGCCCTAGTATTAACTACTTTATGCCACCATCAACGCTGTGTTAGTTTTTATTATTTCTATTATAGTAATAACAGTAATCCGTACCAGAGATAGGTGTACGAATAGGATCTTCCTAACCGTTTCCTTCCTTAATTAGCAAGATAGCTCATGCCTTATCTCTTATATTGTAAGTGTTTTCATTCTTAAAACTAGCTACATAAGACTTTATTTATCCTATCTTGCCCTTTGGAACAGAAGAGTGTTTTTAATTGACTTACTAGCAAATTAGCTCAGAGGTGTTGAATTATGTGTGTAAAGGGATATTATTTTACTATCCAGCTTTTAATTTGAGTATCCTATCATTTGAATTTCATGATCTTTGACCTTAAATGGAGAGGTTCCCAGGTGAGAGCGCCATCGGCCGCTGTAGTGGTGTGGTTATCGTGCCATAATAAATAGTAAGCCGTGTATATAACAGCAAAACAAATAAAGCATACGACACAACAAGTATAACAAGAAAAATATGATTTGATTAGCTGATTCCTCAGTGGGGTGGGGGTTTGATAAGACAAACTGACCAGCAATAAGAGCGGAAGTGCGTATCAGCCATCATCGGCGCAACAAGACCTGAAAACTTAATTTTCCGGAAAAATAAACAGGATTTGAACCACCGAGGATAAACATTGAATACTTTAAGAAACTTGGAAACTGGAGGAGACGCTCTAACCCACTCGGCCATTTTGGTTTACGTTGTAACTCGACTAAAAGGCTGATTAAGTAGGTTACTGCATGCGCCCGCCAGGTAATGACATATCAGCATGCCGCTGTTTGCCATATCTCTCTCATAATTGTCAGATAAATGACATTTCTAAATCTTAGTCTACAATACTGGCATAAAAAAGAAGCGATATTGGGCCATTAATACTTGCGTTTTATAAATATTCGGAGAGAGTAGAACGATACATAATTTTCTATAAATAGAGAATATGAATTCGGAATAATTGTTGACATTTTCACACTACCCTCTTGATATTATTTTTATTATACCAACTATATTCTCCCAAAAGAATTTAAACGATATAGCTCCTGAGTGAGTAATGGCAATTGTACGGAAATATTCGAATTAACATGTGTTGTAAGGAACGTTTCATGGAAACATTTCATGGGTTGTTAAAGAATAAAAGGACCTTTTCATCTTTCTTGACGGCATCTAATACTCGAAAAATCTTGCATTTTTTTAAATAATATAAATGAGAATAGTGCGGGTAATGTTTTTGTCATAATTATTAGTTAGTGTATTAGTTAATTCGTTTTATTGTATGTATTGTATTGTAAAATTCCAAAAAAGAAGGAATGCTTTCATTGCCTCTTTAATATATATAGCAAAAAGAGCGAAGATGCTTGAGGCTTTTAAATTAAATCTTTTATGTGGAGATCAACGAAAGAGCTTCACCAAGAGGACGAAAGGACATGAAATACAACGAATGAGTGTATATGAGAGAATAAAAGAAGAATGATGCGAGATGATAATTGTAGAATCAGTGAGAGAAAGGGTGAAAAACATAATGAAATGCATCTGGAAGGAAGCGCGGAAGGATCGGTGTGTCCTTTAAGCTGCGGGAGATTTCGGAAAATGAAAAGAGGGCTGTAGGGAGAAGAGTAATGAGTCTGGACGGGGTCACGTGGAAGGGCAAGGAATAATCTTTTCCTGCAACGTTCTTCTAGATTTTCATCTCTCCGCAATCCTTCCCTCCTTTTTCTTGGCGATTTCTTCCCCTTTGCTCAACAATTGGACCCCGACCTGGTGTGCGCACATCGACCGAGGAGAAAGATGAAGGGATATGCAGAGTGGCTCTCCGGAGAATGGCGATGCTTCCGAAAGCGATTCCTCCGAGAGGGATTTCGTTAATTACTCCGAGGCCTCTTTGGAAATGACCGCAAGTGTGGTTTACCTAGGAGTGAATCGTTTCCTGGCTGGATTGCGTGAATTATTCTTGGTGCCGCAATTACGAAGAGGTTCTCGGGTGTTCGTCTTTTTGCCGACATTCTGCTGTGAGCGCTCCTTCCTTTATTCCCTTGGGATAGAATTTTTGCCTCAGGAAAGGTTTATCGAAGGGTATGGATGCTGATTCATCCTTTGCAAATGTTCTCACAAATAGTTAATTTGCTTGTAAAGCTCTGGATCGTTACAATGCCCTGAGAGGAGTTAGGGAATATCACCATCGACTATTGAGTAATATTTTAGAACAGACCAATGTTCAAGAACAGATTAAAAATAAAATTCAACCTTTGATCCATATATTTACATTTGAATTCAATAATCGATTCCTTAATTTGTTGGAAATTCGTAGTAGGAAGTGCAGTGAAATTAACTATGAAATGATTCACAAAAATATAAATAAATTCATCTTTTTCGTGACGTATTTTACTTCCATTTAAGTTTAGTTTATGACCCCGAGAACGGGATGAAAAATTTTAATCATAGACGAAGGCGAGAAAAATAAACCTCAATTATAATTTAATTTAATTTTATAAAATTAATATACTAAAATGGTTTATTCGCGGCCAGTACTACCTCAGAATAAATAAAAACTTTTATCCCTAGGTACATACTGCGGTATGGTGCACGTATTTCTTTCAATATTTCTCTAATCTAACTTTTTATCTGATTGCGTCCTTCCTCCAGTTGGAATACCTATCATTGTTTTATACTTCATAGGATATATTACCTCAGAAATGGCACAAAGAAAAGTAGCATAGAGTCCGCAAGACCGATAGAATACTTGATGGTGATCTTTGGAATAACAATTTCATCGATCGGTGCATTATGTGATTACTACCTCCGCCTTTGACTTCAACGATGCTTGAAAGAAGGCTGATTAAAACTGGAAGTGTGTTCTCTCAAGCATTTCGCCGATGTGAGTTATCGTTGATGAAGAGAGACGGAAAGAGCTGGCCCGCTTCGAATTTCGCAAGTTTCCGGATTTTCTCTCCGTATGGCCTCGTTCCGTAATTGCGAGTGTTGTGCCCTAATGCGTCACTTGGTCCCCTGGGAAAAAGGAGGTCGTGACCAAGAGCTGCATTTTCCCCAGATTATGCAAATCAGCAGCTTCCTCCCATGCATATCCCCGTGTACGATCTAAGGGAGATTTCGTAGCGGCAAAAGACAACTGAATGATTTAGTAGAAATTCAGAAAAAAATTCAAAAATATTTTTCTGCTATGCCTTGTTCAAGAAAATCTCTCCAGGCTGTCCTTTCTCAAAGTAGAATGCAAAACCTAATATGTGACCATAAATCAGCTTTTGAATTAATCTTATTCACAAGGAAAATAAGAATAAGAAGAAAAATTCACATCTATATAAAAATGTTGATGGATATAGATGAAGAAATATTCATGGATTAATGAAATAATAATAGAATATTCTTGGTAAAGTAAGGATTTTAGAGCTGAGATGACTTTATAAGAAGATATTGCAGTTTTGTGAGAATCTTGCCATTTAATTATATTTCTCTGAAGAAGTCCATAAGGTCAGGTGCAACTTTATGCAAGGTTATAGTTTACAAGGAAAAGTAGTTATTGTTGGTTAAACACAAATTTTTATTTCCCAAAATTGGAACTGGAAATGAATATTTCTGAGGAAAGTTGACGAAGTATCTTTTCTTCTGTGTATGCGATTCCCTGCCGGAACATGTGACCTGTACCCTAAATGTGTCGCAGAAATTTAATCGAGAAATTCAGTAACACCAATAAAAATATATCGATTATGCACCTGAAACAGGTCAAAATATATTCTGTGATATAGAACTGGTTTATCAGTAATTGATCACCAGCAAACATTAATTTTTTACGATTCGTAATTAATACGATAATGAATACGTAATTAATACGATTCACTGATACTGTATACCACAACTAGAATGACATAAAATAGCATTAGTATCCATAAAATTCAACTCAGCGTTCATAGCGGTAACTAAATTCCATAGATCAAGAAAAAGTTATCTTATTAGGCATTTGTCAAGAAGATAAGATGAGGATAAGAATCCTTAGCAATAACTAATGAGAGAAATTACAATATTTGTTACCTAAAAACTGTTTAAAATCTTCAATACCACGTTGAGTTTCATCCTAAAGTATTCAGAGAGATTTGCAAGTAAAAATAAGATTGTTTGAAATAAGCTTCTCCATGGTAACTCGGAATTTCCAACAAATAGTCCTCATTAAACATCGTAACCCTAGTTTTCATATTTATCGAGTTCTCGTGTTCCAGAATTTTATCCTAGGTAGCTCTCGGTCTGAGTGGAAGGTCATACTTGTCACGCTTTGGAAATGTCAAACCAATTAGATAGGGTTCTCCTTAAACGGGAAATTAAATGGCAGAAGAGGATACTTCACACGCCTTTGAGTTTCACTTGATATTATTTATGTGCTTTTATTTTAATAGAGACGAATTAGAGGAAGCTATTTCATTGATATAATAATCGTTTCACGAAAGTTTTCAATTATATATAAAATATGGAATTTAGGAAAATTAAACGAAAATTGATGAATACTCTGTTATATGCGGAGAAAAAATTATGCATAGCATAATTACGGGCAATTTGAAAATTTAAAACGGAATAATACTTTGTAATTGGCTCTGATGTAAGCAAGCAGTCAGGATTTTCTGGCAAACAATTCCAAATATAATTATAGTGAAAAAGAGGAAAACTAGCGTAGCATAAGCTTAAAATACATTTCCATTTCATTTAAGCTTAGGAAAAGGTATAACACTTAACTTCAAGATTAAAGTTAGTTACATGGATAAAATTCATTAAGACCACTGCAGCGTTTTCATCGGCTTAATCTAGCTACTTTAATTTTTCCTTATGTTATCAATGATTTTCTTGGAATTGGTGTTTGAATTTAATATTCACATTTCATCATTTCAGCTGTAATCCACAGTTATTATTTTCTTTACTTTACAGGCTTTCATAGATATGCAATAAATGAATTTAATCAAAACGTAATCCTGCCTTTCTTCACGATAAATATAATCCGTAGCCGCTTTTCCGAACTATAGATGCTCCAGAATTTGATTTTAAAATGTGAATACAGTAGGAATAGTGATATTCTCTCCCACTTTAATAAAGTAAGTCTCGCTTTAATAATAATGTTTGCCGAGTTCGTCAAAAAGAGGAAAGGAATATTCCTTTAAATTCTCTAGAGGGAGATTCTTTCTCGATTAATCTTAATCTGATACGCACGTTCAAACTCTGATTCTGGTATAAATGTTCGTATAAATTCAGCTGATGCGGCTTCATGACGTAGTAGTCCATCACAGCAACAAATAATGACTTCATCGCCACCTGGAGATGGCGATCTATCGCCAGAACTGGTCATTTGAAATAAGACTTTCCTATTGAAGAAGTACAATATTACCACCATTTGTTGTTGTGCTGTTATTTGAGGAAAGCGTGTGTTAAAAAGAACTGTCGGTGAAATAACAATAGCCTGGAATTTGAAAATTAATTTACTTCTGATGAAATAAGGATGAATTAATTCTCATTTGATTAATTCTAATACAAAATAGTATGAGTTTTAATCCTTGCCAAGTTAATTCTTAAATTGCTAGTCATCCTTATTTCGTCAAAATATCATTTCGTCGAACTATGCCAAGCACACTGAATACCGAAGTCTTATATTGCAAAGGTCCAGGGTGATGATGAGAGGTTAAAACCAATAAAATTTGTTTTAGAATATCATAGCGAATCTGCATCTTCCATTTGTACTCATACACATGATTTCTCTCTCAAAATAATTTAGGATCTCTCTCAGCAAAAGGATATCGGTGCAGAGCCGCGAGACATAATGAAAAGTCATCCAATTATAAAAGCAAAATCGTCCTAAATTGGGCGCACAATCCTTTCATTCACTGAATTTTTTATTTTCTCAACAGACGAGAGATTAAATGAGCTTTCCAGTTTAGCGCGAAACTCATTTCCTGCTTACCTTGAAACAAATATTTGGACCATTCTCGGTTGACTTGAGAGTTCATGCGGAAAGCCATTTTTGCCGTGTCACTAAGAAAATAAACATCTGCTCTTTCTGTGTGTTTGGGCTGAACGCTTTCCTAAGGCTATTGACCAAACGTCGATGATTCCATTTAAGGCGGATTTACGCAAAGATTGAGCATTCTCGTTGAATATATATATACAGGTCAACTAATAGAGCCCATTAAGGTGAACATTACTGATTCTAATGCTTTGGTACCTTACTTACTATCCGTTTGATCGTGGCAGCTGAATGTTTGAACTAATCTCTTGAAATTTCTATTGAAGTACGTTACGTTCATAGGCCTAAGAGCTTTTGAGATAAGGTTTTACGAGAAATTTATAACTCGAAGTTTGTGAAAAAGGAGGCAATAAACATAGTACTCCAACTCTCAGCATTAAAAATGAGGAATCCCTTGTAGTTAATATTCTCTCCACGAAAGATGTGACCTTTCGCTACAATAAAACTTGTTATTTTTGTATTCGATGCAAAAGTCATTTTTAATAAAAATGTAAGCAATTTAAGTCAAGAATGATTAAAAGTTATCAGACTTGATCTTGAATAAATTGCACATGCTTGTACTTAACTCTACAGACCTTGGTACCGCATTTAATTTATTTATAATAAAATTACATTCGCCATATAAGATGAAGCTGTTTTACTTTAGGTATTAACTTCCTGAATAAAATCACTTTGGATATGAGCTATTATTTTACAGAATTAAAGATCGCATCAAGGTGTATTCTCAAGACGATTTCCTCAATTCTGGTCTATGATTTGGTATGTCCTTAAATTATTTTAGACACTTGAATAGAAATTTTGGGTAGACATGCAAAATTTTTATGTATAATAAAGAGATAACTAATGAATAGTTGAGAAAAACGATAATAGTAAGAGTCTACTGCATTATAATTCACCATGAAGTTTTTAAAACAGTATACGCTAAGAGTTATCCTCTCAAAATCTAGATGTGTGTTTTCCTGTCTTACGCAGACCTTACCCTGAAATCCGGAATGAATTCTTCTTGCTCTCTTCTACGTCTCCTTCTTCGAAGTACTATTTCTTTTCATAAAACCACTTGTTCTCTAAGGGATAATATGCTTGGTTAACTTTCATCTCAGGCAGCAGCCTTTTACTTATCCAACTTTTCCCTTCCATCATAATTTTATCTTGCATTCTCGCTTCGATACATTCTCAGAGATTACGACAAAACTACTTCAAAATCGATAAAATCTGAAACAGGACGCTCCTGAGGATTTTATAAAGGCTTTTATATGCTGAATCAACAAGTCAAACAAGTCTTTTCCCGTCAATGCAAAGAAGAACTCGCGTATGCGATCATCGCAATGGTAGTCGGAATTCGCTCCGATATCCTCTGCCTTAGGATAATCTTTTTTTATTGCGTTGTTTTGCTTTTCCAAAATGGTGGCGAGTTCGTTGCTTTCCGAGCTGATCGATACTTAAAGGTGATAACACATCTCGGATGTTTTATTTTGCGGCGTCTTCTAACCAACGGACTCTTATTAAATTCTTCCTCGTCTTTTTTGCCCAACTCTCCTACACTTCGCAGCAATTTTCATTTCTCTGTCCATCTAAGTCTTCCGTATGGACTTGAAAAGACCAAATGCAATTTTTTGATGGAGTGATAGCACTTTGATTCATGGCAGTTATTCATTTAAATTGCTAAGTAGGCAGATTTGAGTCTTTAAATATTTTCATATTGTCCCGCATTAGTTGGAATTATTATTCGAGGAGAAAAATAATTTTCATGGGCATAAGCATATTTATGAAAACAAGCTCTCGAGAAAAAGAGGTTTTACACTCTGCTAGCCAATGTATAGGACAATCCTGCTCAATTTCCATTAATAAGTTATGGAATTACTGACCAAACGATAAATTAATGAACCATTGTCAAAATATAGTGGATACTTACGAAAATTCATTCATTTCATCTTCAAAATGGAGTGGATGAATGTAAAAATGCGGTGATCCACGTTGTCAAGATAGCATAGAAAAGGGTGTAGGTCCATGTCCACATGTATATAGAATACATATTCTAAACTGCCTGCGTTTCGTTGTTATCAAGTCTTCATCTTTGAACTGCATATTCATTAATTATTACCATGCAAATAAACGTGAAGAAATTGACATAATTAGGTTATTATCGTTGATCTATAAAATTTAAATGGAATCTGTCAGATAATCGTGGGATTTGAACAGTTTCAGCTTAAATTTAATCGAATACTGTGCGAAATTGAAAACAATTGCACAATATTCACCTTAAAATTTGGTGATTGATGTGTATTTCTAATTAGAAGTTATTGTTGAAGCTAACTGGAACGATACTTTTAATTAATGAGTGTACTTTACTTACGAAGTCGATTATCCATTCTCCACGTCCTTACTGTTCTTCATATTGTAAATCATAATTTTCCATTCGTTTAAATTATAAAATATTTTCCATGAATGGTTCTGTGTGAATTTTATACCATCTCGTGTCGTTCAGGAGGATTTTTTCTAGATATATTAAAAATTTAGTTAAAATTTATCATTCTGACGTTATTGTTCTCTCTCTATGGCGTAAGGAAGATGGTAGCTAAATTGAGCCCATTAAGATAGGTCGATTTATTTATTCCCATTCAGATTCACTCCTTCGCCTTCTCGTACGGCGGAAACTCTCTTCTGTTCAAAGGTCTCATCATAAGAAAGAGCTTCGAAAGAATTTTGAAATCTTAATAAATTGCTTTTAGAAGAACTGTGAATAATTGTCCACTTTTCGAGAGGGATCTTCAAACGCATGTTACCTTTTTAACATGGAACTCATTACAAGGTTTAGGAGAGAGAATGTTAATTTACTGTGTGAAGGTAATTTGCGCAAAGAGGGAGGTCCGAAATTTGCAGCTATACATAAAAATAGAATTTAAAGTCTTTTAGTTCTCCCTCGAATTGCGGCATTTCAAGAAAAATTTGATCAATACGGCGTGACAACAGTCATAAAATTCAAATCATTTTAGTAAAAGATTTACTGCATTATGAGATATTTCATTTTCATGTTTTATTTGACAGTTGAGTCCATAACTAGCATCATTAAACGAGACTTGAGGTTGGAATCCGTACGCTAATATTAATGTTTTCCGACACCTCAATGATGACTGTGATCTAAAATAATAATATTGAAATTTGTTAAAAATATTTCTTGAAATACGAGAACGAAATACTTTTGACCCATAGTTACAAACTTTGTGGAGCACCTCTGGTTAAATTACTTGGAATTCTCATTTTAAGACAGTAGAGGCTGTTTATAATACAAAGTCAAAAAATAAATAAAAAATCGGGAAATAATGAGACATCCATGAATGAGTTCTCCTGTATACGTGTTTTGCTATCCTTCAGATAACTTGGGATTTTAAAGCTGATATTTTGGTACTAGAAATAAACCCCATAAAAGACCAAGCTTCAGAATTCACTCTTTCTGTCTGTTTTACAAAAAAACTAAATATTTTGCTACCAATCCTTTTCCTGTTATTTTTAGCGATTTTAAAACTGGAACGTCTAGAGATTAAAAAGAGGAACAAACTCTATATATAGACCAAGTCAAAGTTGATAAGCTGATAAATTATAAATCTGAATGGAGCCGCAAGAAAGAAGATCAGCGGAAGTGATATTTTATGTCCTCTATTTTCGGAAAACTTGCCAGCGTTCATGAAAAGGCCGATTGGTGATGGATCAGTGGGCGAATGAGTTAATCGGAAGTCGAAGAGACTTTTGCGATTTGCTGAAAGGGCGACTGTTTATTTCGTATCGTGATGAAGAATCTCCAAGCAGCAACATTCGTATTAAATGGGAATTAAAAGGAACAAATATTCGGAGACAATTCTTTATTCATTCATGAAACTGAAAATTTCTCATCTAGAAAACTTATTTTAGTAACACTGTCTCTACCATTATTATTATTATTTTATTTATTATTTATTATTGAATTATTATTTTAAATTTCGTTTTTTCGTACCTTCATTTTACATTTTAGAAAATTCCTGATAATATTATCATGAAATTACTAATAAATCTGTCATACAAATCTATCTTCGAGTGATACTTTTAAAAAGCAGTCCTTCTATCCAATGTAGCTGAGAAATGCTAATTTATCATAAAATCTTCCTATGCATAACTAAGTTCATTATTATGAGTGTACTACTTAATATTACTAAATCCCATGGAAGTTAATTCACATTCTTGCCTGCATACCTTTGAATATCTCTTTTTACATCACTGCACTTCTTTTTTCGGCTAAATCGTTAATAATTTCATACAAATATCGGTCTTATTCTGTTTTGTTAATATCGATGCTTTCTCATCGTTTTCTCGTTCACAAATTTTGTCATACTTTCGAAACAATTTAGAATACCGCAACCACATCCCCGCTTCTATTTTAGCTTCTTTTGTTTTTTCTATACTGCTAAGCAAAAATAAATCAAGAACATTAGGCCGCCTCATAGCTACTCTCTTCATATTGGCAAATCAAAGTAAGGAAATTGGCAGAACTCAGCGCATGTTTTCCACAAGTAAAGCATTTTTTGTATCCAACATTTGATTTTTTTGTAACTCAATTTATTCCACTCTCTTCCTTCTCGCTTTGCTTCTCTGGTAAAAAGAATGCCCTACATCGGATGGTACACTAAAAAGAGGCAGAGAAGAAAAACCTCTTTAAAATTGGTATTTTATGCTTGGCGAGGAGCTTTGAAGGAAGAGTTTTCGGAATCCCCTTTTGCCCCAGTTAATCCTTTTTTCATCATAAGAAGCACATATCTACGTCCCTCGTGGGTCGCTCTAACATATATCCGAGCGTGTGGCGACGTACTGGGTTATAATGCAGGCCTTAGTTTATCCCCATAACCCTTTCTCACGCCTTTTTCTTTTTCTATTTCCCTCTCAGGAACCACTCCTCTTTGCCCCACGATCAATCCTTTGCCCTCCTAAGGGACTCGCTCCCCTTCCCTATATCTCAACTCTCAGCTTTTATCTTTCTCTTACGTATTTACCCTTTTTTGTTGGCCATTCGGAAGGATCTCCCCTCCAGATGCACTATCCTTCCATCCTGGGTATCCCCTTTCCTTCTATTTACTCAAGTGAATCCTAAGGAGGTTAGATAAACCTCATCTTCCTCTCTTCGCGTCCTCCTTATTCTGCCAGGATTATTTCTCTCCTCATTCTTTCCATACGTGTGACCTCCGTGGCAATGTTGTATCGCCAGCCAGCGTCGGGTAGAAACCACACGGCTATAAATCCGTCTCTCACACGATCTCATTCCGATTTTTTCTCTCCCTTACGCACTTTGCCTCTCTCTTTCCTTCCCTTGAGACGCTGGCGGTGACAAATTCTTTTTTCCCAAATTTTTTCGTCGAGGACGCTTTTTCCCTATCGTATGTTATTTTAATGGTCTGAAGACATTTATGCTATGTCCTTGTTTGTTCCGGTGTCTGGCCATTTAGCGAGAAAAAAGGATTCGGTAGCTTCCGTTTTGTTATTGCGATACAGGGCTCACTTTGATAGCTAGAAATAATATTTTTTCTTTCCACGTAAATCAACTCTAAAGATCTTGAAATCCAAGGATATCCAATGTACCGCTTTATTTATTACGAGTTCAGAGTTTCTTCTGTTTCTAATTACCATGATGACGAGTTAAAAGTTTAAATTAAGTTACTACGCCACCGAATTTTATTTCTGTCAGCTCATTCACTTCCGATTGACATGAATCGTCAATAATCATGAATGAATAATCATGAAACTGATGGAGCTTGATAATCATCTTTCTAAGGTTTGAATAACAAGTTTCCGATTATTTATGAATTTTTAAGACCATAATTTTCTTAGAATCCTTCCCAGAGCGTTAAATCATCGCAGAAACGTCTTTTTAATCGTATTACTTCAGTTCCTTGATCTGACAGTTGTTGATCACACAGGAGTGATAACATTGTTAAAAATGTCTTCAATTTCTTATGTCGTGTTGCTTCTGTGCGGCATGGGTTCTTACTCGGATATTTGAGTTCTCCTCGAGGAACTCATTTCGAAATAAAGCTGCCGCTCGAAACATTCCCCGAACGTGACACACAGCAGTACATTGGAAAGCGATTACTAAGCCATTTCTGACGCGGGGCAGCGAGAAAAAATTCCTCAGCTCTTCTCTCTGCCGAATTCCTGACAAATTGGCCTTCAGTTCTCGAGAGGAGTAAAACTCGAATTCTTTCGACGAGAAAATACTCCCCGAGGCGTCCGGAAAAAAGGATTACCACTCTACATACCTCTTTCATCCATCCTTTCGAAGTAAAGTGCATTCCTCAGACTTGGACCCAAAGTAGCCACGGAGGAACGCTTCAACGCCGGGGGGTAATGCGCTAGTCGGATGGATATGCCCTACTCGGCGCTTTCATCCAACCGAAAAAAGGTATTCTATCTCCTCGGGGCAATATTTATTTTATTCTTTCTACACCGCGAAATTTATTTCAGAAGTTCTCCTTTTCCGCTCTTCTCTAGCAATTTCCCCCTTGCAAGTTCGCCCAGGTGAACGCAATGCGAGTGCGGTCGGTGGAGACCGCGGAAATACGCCGAGAAAAGTCAACTCCGACGAGGATGAGAGAGGAAGAGGGGAAGGTAGATTCCTTTATAATCCTTCACATATGTAAAGCGAAGTTTTTCACATTCATAGGATGAAAAGCAGAAGGAATAGTTTGCTGAGTTAAAAAAATGCTGTTAATCGCACACATTCAACGTAAATGCATAAAACATGTTCTTTTGCCTCTCTTAATTGATTTGTAATTTAAAATGACAAGACAGCTGAGGTCAATTCGCACATTACTCCCAATCAGGAATCGAACCCGAGATCCGGGACTTTACCGAAGTCGAACGCGTTGCCCACACGGCTTTCAGAGACCCCTTTTATTGGATTTCCTTCACATACTAAAAGTATTATAAAAATATTGTTATAACAAAATTACGACCTCTTTGTTGTTCTATGTTTGATTTCTTTTTTATACTTATAGCATAAACTTATCTGTCTCTGTGATGTTCATACTATGTAAAAACTTAAGAACTTTCTATCATGTTCCCTTTTTATGGCAAAGAATTCATATGTTTGTATGAGGTTACTACGTATGTTAATTAATTCTGTAATTTTTATTTTTCACTAGGTTTCTACCTTTCTCTCTTAAGCTTTCACTGCTTCTACGTCATTCCGTTGATCGCACACCTTTCTCTTCGATGGTGTTTTCCTACAGTGGATGTATTTTTTCTATGTTCAAAATATCACGGTTATTTCTTCTCCACAAAAACGATCTTTTTATCTTTCACTTTCAAATTTTACAATGTCTCTTAAAATCTGAATCCAGATATATATGTACTTGGACACATGGATTAAATGGAAAATGGGAATATCTGGTCCCAATATCGTCCAATAAAAAGACAGTATGACATATGAATGTTAGAGACATTTCCTATTTATAGTACAGAGAGGTACCTTGGTTAACCACGGCCTTAAATTAACGACCTTCTTGGTTAATGACGTGTGGCTGTAATAAAAAATATGTCTTGGATGCTTTACTTTGCGACGCATCATGTGAGGAGGATTTTAATGAAAAGCTCTATGAAAATATTTAAACGAGTTTTACATGTAAATGTGACGTTTTCTATGGTTATAAAAATGATGCTTTGGATGACGTCGATTTTCGTTAACGATGGTAATCCTGTAACAATACAGAGGGTAACCGATGTATCACGAGGCATTTACGCAATTTAATATTTTGTACATACATTCTGTCAGGTGCCGTTAACAGAAGAAATTTCAATGGACACGTTCTAGGATCTACCTCCACCATTTTTCTCACCATACACCGTGTTGTAGGAATTCTCACCCTTAAATAAGGCATTTTATATTCTTAAAGGGGACTATAAAGTACAGCTCTAGTTACTCTCATAGCTTTTTATATAATTTTGATTAGTGTTTGAAACGAATGTTATCAATAAAAGTATAAAGATTCCTATTTTAAAAATTTATATTGTGTTTTCTGAATTCTCATCATTTCGTTGTAAGGTGGGTGGAGTGATTATTCTTGTATTTAGATCTTAAATTAATCTTAAAAGCAAGCTTATCTTTGAAGATGTTCAGCCATATCATATAATATTACTTTGTACATATACAGTTTTGAGTTTCCTTTTTAGTAGTAATCACTAAAAAGATTATGGCGACAGATTAAATGGTTGTGTGAATTTTGATATGAATTAAAGTCAACGAATTTAGAGCTTAGCATAAAAAGTTGGAGCTTTCAAAGGACGTTTAATTGGTTGGAAATTATTCAATCCTTAAGGCATTTTTTATGAACATATTTCTGATTCAGTGTCGGAATTAGCGAATAGCTAAATTTAATGGCTGTGTATACAATATTAAAAGTAATTTCCAGTACTTTATAATGTGAAGTAGTTTCTAAGATCATTTCCGAAAGAATTGAGATTATTTGGGACTCGACATAACCGATTAAAAAGAGATAAAGTGAAACTAAAAATAGCAGCAGTCTCATACTGCATCTAATCTTCGATGCTCTTTAAAGCTCTTCGTATCAGTTTCAGCGGCACATGCAATCATCAAGTAACTTAGTGAGATTCAAGTACAAAAGCTACTTTCATGACATTACATCAAATGAACACGAATTCACGAACCATTCGTAAACGCAAATCTATTCATAGAAAAGACTATATTTCCATCGCACTCCTCTGAATGACATCTTGACGACCGCTAAGATGATGCCATTAGGTCTTTGGAATAAGGCAAGCTGAAATGGAAATTAATCGCGCGTCATGGAGGCACCAAGTTTAAGGAAGGGGCGAATAATGGAGGAATTAAGAGATGCTACGAGATTAAAAAATGAAAAAGGAGTGCCGCCAGTGTAGCCAGCGAGGGTAAAAACCTGAATAACTCTCAGCTTTCCCTTAAATCTGCGAAAAAGAATATTTTTTTTTCTCTCCTCCATATTCCTCCTTTATTTTACACTCATTTTCAAGAATGAGTCAATATTAAAAAAATGAGCCCTTTCCTAAATCCGCTTCCTTGCTTTTCTTCCCTCTCATTTTTCGCTCTCTGCTTTTCGATCCACCCCGTCAATTATGTGGCTAATTTAATAAAATGCCTCGTTAAAAATTAGCTCCTTGGATTGTCGAGCTGGGTTGAGTGAGATGAAAGAGATAAAGGAACAAAGATAAGGGAAAATGGTTTTCGGCAGCGAGGCCCACTTAAGAGTGTACAAACATGTGCTTAATGAGGATGCAACACTCTAAGCGCAAGAAATCAAAATAAGGTCGAAGAACTTACTTGTTTATATGGGGGAATCATTCTCTCGTCTTGCATATCGTGTCTTACATGTCTTACCTCTGTATCATTATATATTATGATAAACTGTAGACGTAAATATTAGTTAGGGCACAAGAATGAATATTCTGAACCGCTATTAAATCTTTGCCGAATAGATTCGTGTCTAAAAACTTGTTTTCTATTGAGGTTTTTTGTTACTACGGTGCAATATTATGAGATTGATTAGTCAAAATATCGATATTCTTACTTGGAAAATTAGAAGAAAAATAAATGTAAATACACCCCAGAAATTAGCGAGTATTTCCCACATGATATTCTTCGCATGGAATTCAAATGCTCAATTATCCAAGCTTGCAGATGCTATGCATATTACTTTTTACTTCTATAAATTCTACTTTCTATTCATGTAGGGATATTCAGTAATTAATTCGTCAGTTTAGGCTGTCTCTTAAATATTGGCTCTAAATTTTGTTGCTTAATTCACAGTTTCCTTAAAAACGTCTAAATTCTTAAATTTTTAAATTTTTAAATGATTAATATAATAATTTCAAATATTATTTTAATATAATTAATTATTCAGTAAAACATCTATGAAATTACCGAGATACCAATGGGGGAAAGCGAATTAAAACGATTTCCATAAGACCTTACCTTGATTTATTTTTAAATGCCATTTGGTCGTGCTAAACGTAGAAATTGATCGTCTGAATTCAATTCAAGCTTCTCCGTAGGTCATAGGCGAATTCTAGAAACAAATAATCTCCAAGTTGATCGTCCCTTTTCGCCCCCCTCCGCCAATGCTTCCTCAAAATGTGATACATCTCATTTTATCTATTTTCAATTAAAATATTTTAATTTCTAACCTTTTCCTCGTCAAATTCATTCTTACCTTTTTACGTAACACTAATATGAAATTAGAAAGTTCTACTGAATCGCTACCTTGTGTTCCCAATTCTCTCCAAAAGCAAAAAAGTAAATCAATCCTTTGAAATCCAGCGTTCCTTGAGGTACTACTAGACTGAGGTACAAGTGAACTGAAACTAAGAGAGCATAAAGAGGGCTTACACTTTTAATACGCGATTTTTCAAAGAATATCATCGACGTATATTAATATAAATTTTGGTAATTGGAATATTACTCATAAGTATTTAATTTATAAAAGTTTTTTTCTACAATATTAATAACCGGATTGTTGTACATATTTTGCAGCAAGGAATCTGTAAGCCTACCTGCAGATAGATTTTAGTAATTTTAATTTATTATTCATTTCATTTGTTTTTTTAATTTTGTTGAAATATATCATATTTATCTTCAATTTTAAAAAGCCAATAATTCAAACTTCTTCATAGTTATGTCCTCTGTTTTGTTACTTCAAAGAAAATGCAGGAAGGAGACTCAATTTCATAGAAATGAGATGTTAATTTGAATGCGGAAACTCGATCTAGAGAGATGCAAAATTCGCAAGAAATGCCTTTCGGCGTAGAGGCTTGAGAGTGTGAGATTTAACTTATAAGTTAAGATCTTTTTGATCATGGATCGGAATGTGAAATGAAGGTTCAAGGCGTATTTCTCGAGATTAGGATAAAATGTGATGAAGTGAGGAAATTGAAAAGCATTCCAGGAAGAATAAAATTTCAATTTCCAATTACCAAACCTTTAGAGCGAAAGTAAGATCTTTCCAATATGCTTTTAAAATCCCAATGAGGAAAATTCTGAAGGAATTAGGTTCTCATAAAGTAGAGGATGTTCCTTAACCTCTTTGGATATCTCATAAAATATGTTATCCCCTTCAAACTTCTCCAATCACCAGCCAGAGACACTATGGAAATTTCATGGGAAACCAATTTAGGTTCTGAGATACGGTGTCGGTGATTATTATTCGATATCAGCATGAATAAGTGGTAACTCTTTACTGTCAATAAACTACAAAACCTTTTTATCGAGCGTCATCGAAACTATTAATCGCATTAATAACAAGAACGGTGTTGTATTTTTATTTTGAACTTTTGACAATCATTATTCAAAACCTACATTGTTCTTAATTTAATCGAAAATAATTGACCCAAAGTATATACCCTAAGATATTAACCCACATTTTTATAATAATGGTAACATACATCTGCCTAACAGAAGATGCCTTATGTAAGCAATCGATGGGTGAGTTTGTCAGTTAATTTTTGAAAGTTTAATTTAAGAGGTCCAATTTTACATGAGTACTACTTTTTCATAAAATTCAGACCTAATCTGGGTCGAAAATTTTATCATCAAAACCCACATTTATTTATAAATTATTATAGAACATGTAAAGATTTATAGAGAATTATAGATGATTTTATGCATCCGAGCATATAATCTGTTAAAAACACTCCCTGACGAATCTTTACCCAGGCCGATTTACTTTTGTAAATATATAGCTTACTTTTTCATAGTCTTAGCAAATAAAATGCATAAATATTTACGGAATTTTATAAAAATCAAATCTAAATAACAAATTTTTAGCATGATGTTAAGACATAAAATTATAGAGTTAACTTCAATTGGAGGTACATGAAAAATTCTGGATTGTTTGGTCGGAAATCAGGGGAGTGGTTTTATAACTGAAGTATAATTTTATATATGTGTAATATTTGAAATGTAATTTTGAATAAGTCTTTTAAAAACGTGCTCGCTTTTATAGCTTTTTGTGTGTAGGGTACTTTCAGGTCACTACTAAGTTAACAAAACTCTAAGCATACTTTATTTTTGTGGCGATACGATTACAATATAATATTTGTCATTATAATTACAGTAACAGTTTACAAAATTGTTGGACGACATCACCTGACATGCCCCCGCGTGATGAAATTGAGCCCGTTGGCCATAAACGGAGCAGCTATCGCTACATCTCGGCACTTTTCTGGTCAAATTTGCTTACCAGAGCTAACAATAAAGTAACGCGATCGCAACGATCAAAACATAAACATTAGAGAGTAAATGGAGGATTGCAAAAGGACGGAAGAGATGAAATCGGAGAGGGTCAAGAGGAAGAAGGGTAGCGAGGAGAGCAGCGCAAGATGGCCACGAATGAGATAAGAGAAGCAAAAAGTGAGACTGCAAGGGCGGACTGAGAGGTGTTGTATATTGTGTAGAGAGAATTGTTGATGGAGTGAAAGGGGAGACGAAGAGAAAACATCCTTGGAAAAAGGGGGACCAAGATGGTTTTTGAAGAGTAAATAAGGATCAAAAGGAGACGAGGAGGAATTTCGAAGCTCAAGGGAATGTGACGAAAGAGACAAAGTAAAATAAAGATGAATCTCGAGAAGCGAACAAAGCAAAGGGTGTTAACGCGGGGATGGCTTGCGAATTTATGAGTAGAGAGCAATAATTTAACCTTACGGTAGACAGGGAGAAGGGTTTGAGATAATTTATCGCTTCAGGTAAACATAAGGTATAGGTGCGGGAGGAATTTTCGTTGTTTTTAATTCTTTTAATTTAAATAGAAAGTTGTAGGTTTGAAAGAATACATTTTTGGAACGAATAAACTCTATTCGATCTAATCAAAGAATCTCGTCTCATAAAACAAACTAAATAAAACACTGATATTTACGGATACTAGCCAGAAGACTAACTGGAAATATACTGTCATAATTATAGTCAATGTGACTATACCAGATCAGATATACTCACACTCATAATTTTCTAAATATTTAAGAGTTATCTAATATTCTTTTAATTTTATTTATTTCGATTTTACAGTGGAGTCTTATCTGAAAAACTTAAATTACAAATCATTAAATTATAACGTGGGAAAACTATTTTTTTGCATCGAATCCCCCCGAAGGATCGATATCTAACATTGCTATTGCTAAAAAAATAAAGTAATGTTGGAAAACCACGAAATTATGTTGTGGACGAAGTTGAATTTAATTTTCATACATATATACGAATATAGTTTACTATTTTGTCTCTTACACAAATTGCAACTAATAGGGGTGATAGAATATCTTCAAACTCGAAAATTTGAATAGGGAATAATTGCAGCATAAGCCTATTTTCACTGATGGTTTTTCAACATGTGTAGTGAATAATGACAGATTCATCAATATTTAAAAAACACCTTTTCAACCCATTATGCGAAATTACAACCTCCAAATCCATTTAACCAATAAGGTTTACATCTTAACATAAATCTATCGATGGATCCAGTACTGCAGGATTAATTCAAAGTTACATGTTTATTTTAGATTAATTAATTAAAGACCTACCGTTTTCCGCATAAAAATCTCAATTGGGTTAAATATATTACCATTGGATAAAATTCTGATCGTTTTTGTATCCTATATCCTTTTAATTAAAGTGGACGTGAAGAATTTAAAGCTGAAGCAAGGTAAAGTTATCCGAAACTTTTCCATACTCAGATTATTCTCTGCACGTTTTAGAAAATGTTTTGAGGAATATTAATTAGAATTCTCAGACGAAAGGAAATGCATACAAAAGAGTTTTTGCTTTTGAATATTGAAAAAGACATTAACGAAAAGGTCAGAAAACTATACATTTGTAAACCCACGCCATGGAAATTAACCTGTCCATCAGTGCTTGCAGATTTCAGAAGAGTTTCTTTCTGAATAACAAGCTGTTTTTATAGTCATGCAAATAAGATAATTTTACAAGTTTCCATAACGTTGAGCATTGAGTTCAACTTAGGAAATTTAAGAATTTTTTTTAAAGTTTCATCCCAGTTATATTTGCTCTACGTCTCGGCTACTATCTCAAAAGCCGACATCAAAGCTATTTTCTCAGTTGGCTAAAGGAGTTTATTGCTGAGATTTTTATGAGGAAATTCTAACAAGGGTAGAAATTCAAGTGGAATTTCTTAACATGTTTAATCAGATAAATAGACTATTTATATATTTTGAAACGTGCCTTGTTCATGAAATATATGAATATGAGAAACTTCATAATTTGATAACCATGCATAATGTTATTTTTAGAAATGGTGACCAGTAGCAGTGGAAACGATTTTCATAACGTGTTTGGAAAATAAGATTTTAAAATATGAGCAATAAATCTAAAGGTACATTTTAATGTCCAATTAAAAATTATGGAAAAAATGGGAGATTTTGGTGACTCAATATTCAATATAACAATTACTAAAATGAATATATTAAAATTTTAATTAATTAAATTGCCAGCGAAAAATTGCTTATGCGAACCTGACTGAATTCAGATGAAAGTAATTATCTGTAGCATGTATTAAATAGAGACCACAGGAGAACTTCATTCCTTTCAAAATCCTAATTAAGTATAACATACTTTGAATGTAAAGGGATGAAATTCATCCTTCCGAAGCGTACTACTTCATCCGAGAAAATTGAATTGATATTCGAAAACAAAAGCGGAATTAAATAGTTTTCGGGCACTTTCCTCGGAGATAAGAGAGTTGTGGGCGGAAAAATAAACGACCTCTCTATCCATCCATCATTCCTGAGGAGATTATGCTATCAAATGAAACACGAATCTGCTGAGGTGAGATTGAGCCCTGTATCATTAATAACCAATACTTTCACCTCCCAGAGAGAAAGATATAGAGGGAAACCTAATTTAAACCCGCACCTTGCGAGGAATTTTCAAGTTTTCCATTGCATTCGATTAAGGGAGGATAAAGGTGACGTCTGGCGGTAGATTTGTGGAGATCGAAGAGGAAAAGATGGAATGAGAGCGGAAAATAAAGGAAAAGAAAATGGTTTGGCCTCCCCTTTCATATCGCTGTGGTTCCATTATCTCCCTTACAATTTCCACACCGTTCTCCTCGTATGTCTCTCACCTTATCTCACTGGGACCACAGATCCCTTCCTAGGAAGGAAGGGACCAGAGATTGGCTGAAGGGGGAGAGAACTTTTTGATCCCTCCGCTTAAACCAATTCAGAAATCACTTCAGCCGAAAGGGTAAAAGGGGAGTCGTCATCGACTTTATGAAGTTTGCAGGGAGCGTAGCACGCGCTAGGCAGCGAAAAATCCGCGAGAATATGGCGTGATTGGGTGGCATGAACACATTATCCCATTAGAAGGAACGCTTTTCGGGGAAGCGTTGGAACGTTAGGAGAGGAAGAAAATGGGATTCTTTCCGGGTCAGATTTTTTATGAGGGAAAGCGCCGTTTTATTACTCGCGTTTGTTTCCTCCCGGGATCAAATAGGTGTGAAAATGAATTTCTACACACAAGGGTCTTAAAAGATATCGTTGGATTATCATATTATATCGTTTGCATTAAATTTGTGAAATGGTAATTTCAGGAGATCGTAGTCCCACCGAAAACTTGTGGTAATTGAATTGCTGATCTATTGAAGTCCAGACTCTTGAAAGGTCTTATTTTTTAATCTCAGTTAATTACTCTGTAAAATGGTTCACTCGTAGTAATTCATAGTACACACTCATAGTATTTAAAATTAATTATTAATCAATGATTGCTATTTATTCGTGACCAAAATCAAATTTTTGAGATAAAATTTTCACCACGAAAAATTAAATTTTCAATGGATTATGGATATAATTGTGCTATTTTCATCTCGTAAATGACAATTCGTCTTTTCTTAGTATCGAGAGGTATATCACCGTAGGAAAGAGACTGAAGTTAATTACGAGGTGAAAAGAAAACGTTTGAAGAATCCAAAACAGAGTTATGCGACCCACTGCAACTTGGACCAATCTTAGAGTGAAAGTAAAATGCGAATAACATGGGAAAACACCTAAAAATCGTTTTTCCGCTGTTATTATCAATATTAATAGATGAAGTTTATTATTGTATATATCATTTGAAGGATTGATTGCCAGGAATTTTCTACCCCCAGCCTTGGGGGAATAGAATTTTGAAGATAGTGAAAGCTATGTAGTAGCACTGTGAGAGTTAAATGCATTTCACGTTTTGAAATTATTGTTTCCTCTGTTTGTAAAGAAGACTCAAGAGGGCAAATTTAAAATGAAATAGACATTCAAGGTATTTCCTATCTATTTTATCCTATTGTCCTCTTCAGGAAATCACCGAAAACCACCGTTAATGAATTAATATTGAGTTATTGTAAACTGGAAGTAGATGAACTTTCTTCATAATTTTAAAGCCCTACGTAAAATTGGGATCACATATAATGCTAGCAATTTCATTCATGATTTTTCGTCAGTCAATCTATTATTTATGTACATGGATAGTAAGTTGATACTCTCCTAGTGCCGAGAGATAAAATCGTAAACTGGACCATTCCTAATTTACATACTGAGCCCGCTAACGGCGTGTGGCACTTTAAGTAGCTCTCGGCGATTATTTCCTTGAAACGCGTTTTCTCTGGCGAACGATATTAAAAGGAGTTACAAAATCATCAACGTTGTCAACGAGATCTATACTGATAAATTTTTCGAACAGTTTCAGTCGGTAATTAAGTCATCTATCCACAAGCAAATCCTACCCGAGAGATTATCATAGCTGAAACACTGCTGTCGAATTAAGAATCTCGTTTAACTAACCTAACTACTCTACGTTGAACTACCTCTATATCGGAAACTAATTCTACGAACTAATTCTACGAATTCTACGAACTAATTCGTATGTACTGAGGATCCAAAATCACAGAGGAAGGTTCAAGGAGTTGTCAAATTACGGCATTATACGCTATTTCTGTTGATGAATCTCCTTTCAAAACTCCAATTCTTACATGCTGGGAGTTAAAATAGAGAAGGGACGCTCATGTGTATTTATGTACTTAATGTCTCAGTTTGTGCTTGCTGCAGGATAATATTTCCAAGGAATTGGATTCAGACAAACTAATGCACCGAGGGATGATTTACTCCTTCTAAGCGGTTTCATCTCCCATTGTTATTTTCCGCACTATCAAATGGGAAGGGCGTCATCATTTCTTCTTCCCCGAAACGGATCTCGGCAATTTTATTTCACAATTCGATTTTGAGACTTACAGATCACATGATTACCCTTAAATTTACCCTCAAAAATTATTTTTTTGCCCAAAAAGGAAAGAAGACATTCCCTTTTTGAAGACTTAAGAACATTATAATCAGGTCATCTATAGGTTAAGAAGTTCCGTAGAAGATTGACTTAAAGTCGGCTTTCCTTACTAGTTTTTCTATTGTTGAGAATGCTTCTTCGGAATTATTTAACCCTAAAAAGTTTCAAAATATTTTTCTGGTAAGTTTGTCTCTGGAGTCTTTTCGTGCATCTATTTCACGAGAGAAGTCCTTGACAGAATCCTCGAACACACCTCTTAACAGAGTGGGGATTTTTCCTCCGTCGAGAGGGAAAGACAAGAAAGGGAAAATGAAAGGGAAAAGGTAGTGTTGACACAAAGGCGGCAGAAGAGAATATGAATGCGGAAGCGAAATGGAAGGAAACCTTTCCCATTCTCCGAGATTGATAGTGAACCTGCATGGACGGGAAACACCCAGGAAGAGAATGAAATCGCTCTGAAAGATTCAAAATGGAAGCACTAACATATCTATCACTCTTGAGAAATTATTTATTACCCTTTCGAATAAAGAGAGATATTATTCCTAGATCTTAAATGAAGTATTTTTTCATTTTCATAATAATATAGGAATGCAATTACCGCGTTGGGACTGTGAATGTATGATGATAATTACGAGATTATTGTAATCTAATTTTGGGTGAATTTGAACTTACATAATCTTTTGTCGTAGATATGTTTCATTGCTTTTTTGAAATTTTAATTTAAACCATAATAGATAAGTACCTATTTGTATACACAGTTAAGAATTTTACGTTATATTTATGTTCCATCAAATACTTGGTTGGGTTTAGAAATACAATTTCCTCAGAATTTACCAACTCAAAAAATCACCAAAGGATTGAGGCAGGGATGCTTGTTTGTTTACACACAAGGAGAAATTTACCTCCATGAAGATATTGGAGAATAGCTTGGAAAGTGTAAGAAAATGGACATAAATATGTATTATGATGCAGCCTTTATCCTGTTGTTCGCGGATGACTAGGTGTTACAGAAGATGAAGAAGATACTCCAAAAGTTGTGAGAAAAGTAAATTAATAGTAAAAGAAGACGGTGGGTGAGATCTATAAACAATTTGGGAGTATAATATCGTAGCATAAACGCAGTAATAAAGGTATCAAGCACAGCAAAGGAAATGTAGCAATCATACATATGCGTTTCATAATATGGAATAGAAAGACAACAACCAACGTGAGGAGAAAATCATAAGACACAACTGATGAATGCATAGCAATCTATGGAGCAGAATATGAGAAGGAATAATATATGAACCATAGTAATTGACCTCTGGAGGCTAGGTTGTCTTTCCACAAAGTTGGATTAATGGAATTGAAATAAAATTCTTGGAGAGAAATGGAAATCGGTACAAATGTGATATTCCATAGCAGCAAAATTTTAAACTGCCATTGACACATGTGGAAAATGGAGGAAAATTGATGGTCCTCCAAAATATGGCATTGGATCATAACGAAGGGCTGAGTTGGGATAATGTTAAGGATGATTTCCAAGAATAATGAAGGATAGAAAGTACTTGAATCCTTAGTAGTAACGAAAAATGTTCCGTCAGAATTAATTTAAATGAAAGGTAAGAAATATTTTACTTTTCTATTCAGCAATAGTGCATTCGTTCAAATAGATACCTACTCTGTAAAGAAACGAGGAGAGTCTCCGATAATATTGAGTTAGTTGGCTTTAATGCTAAAAACATTTTTCAGAGAATTTTTATCCCTCACTGCTTTTGCAAGGAAATTGTTATGACCAATTTGAAATCGACCATATTCAAAATTTACCGCAGAAATGAAAAGAATTAGCTCAGAATAATTTAGTAATTTACTTATTACTTCTCCTTTTCATAGAACTGATGCTGGATGAAAAGGAACGCACTTATTAAATTAAAGTTAAACAAACGTTAACCTACCGCTAAATGCAAAAAAAACTGAGGAGTACATACAAAGTCAGTTAACCTTTTTACGGCTGCTGCCTCTTTACAGGGAATTTTCAGAGGAATAGTTTCCATTCATCACACATAATGAATCGTAACGAAGTAAACTGTAAATATTGAAAGCTTGGAAGTAAACAACGGAAAATTTGGAGGAAACTAAATTTGCGATTTATTGTTTCCTCTGAAGAAAATTCCCAAATGGGATTAACCGTTAGGAAGGTAAAGGGACGGGAACCCCTTAGGAAATGAAAAGGAAATGCGTGGTGTAGGAGGTAAGAAGAGATAGAAAGAGTATAGAGAAAAGAATTGAAAAGAAAAGAGTCATACAAAGAACTAGATAAGATAAATGATATGCAAAAATATTCAAAAGGAATAAGAGAAAGGATCCAATTGACAGAAGGATGGGTCCGAGTGTATGGGAGAAAGGTGAGTGAGGGAAAAGAGAATGAGTAATCGAAGAGTTTGAACTGGAGCAGATTGGATGGGGATAAGATGGATGGTTGGTCGTTCAGGCATGCCGTCATTAAAAGTAGTCGGGGACTTAAGTTTTAGCGTCTCTAATGGAACAAGGACCGCATCAAGTTCCTCCATTCCTTATCGGGATAAAACGACTCAAATGAGATTTATTCGTCCTTTTTCTCCGAGGAAGAGAAAATCCCTGATCATTCCGTTTAATTATATATTTTGGATGGTTGGATTTTAAGTGGAAATTAGAGCGCATTACACAAGTTATGCCAGCATTGCCCAAACTCAAAAATTTTCAATAAGTATTTCCTCTTTAAGAGATTCATTTCGATGAATAGTGTAGTAAAACCTCTGGAGAACATAAGTGCAATCCTTTAAAATTTCCTTAAACTCGTATTAATTAACCTTTCCTTTCTTTCAGAGAAGTTTCTTGGAAAAAAAACGTTTGAGGTAAATCAAATCAAAATTTTCTGATAGGCCAATGATAACTCATTACTTAGAAATTCAATGTGTTTATGAAACAAGTGAACCGTAGTGATAATTTTCAATTTTTTTTTATAATAGGATGCATGCGTTGCATTAATTTTAAGGTAAAGGTATTCAATATATTATATATCTTCTGCTATATCTATACATCTTCTGGTATTATCAAAAAAGAATTTCCATCAGTTACAATAATTTAAGCTATACTACAGCTTAAATGATATTATATATCGTTTTCAGTAGAATCCCAAACAATTTGCTAACAGATGTATTTCCTCCTTCTAGTGATGTGATATTTCTTAGTTGATATAACAAGAAGAGCATAAAAATGTAAATATTACTTTTACCCATGTGAAAGTTGTTAAACTCCACGTTTCCTTAAACAAATCAAAACATAGCTGAAAATATCACACTTCACGCTTGAAATTCATTCATTGAAAAGTTCAGCTGAAAAAAGAGAACAAGGCGTAAGAGACTCAGGTAAAAACGACCTGTCCGTCACCATTTTAGGCAGTGTGAATTAGTAAGGGAAGCATCCGAGATAAGCAGACCCTGCCTCTATCTTTCCTTAAGTTCTCTCATCTGAAAACATTTCCTCGATCGTTATTAACCTCCTTTGAAGATAAAGCTAATGCAAATATTCCTCTATTATTTCCATTTCCCTCCTTCTCGAACTTTTGCAGTTTTAATCAAGCCGTTTGAGGAAATAGCATGTTAAAGGAAAGGAGGCTTAGCATGGGCGAGGAAAAAGCTGCGGGTCTCGAGAAAAAATTACGGGAAGGCTCTCTTAATCCCTCGCGAAAATCCCCTTAGAAATTTTCATTTTCCTCCTCCTTTTTAATTCAGGAGAGCTACCGTCCGTCCATGCGTGCGGCAATACTGAGGGAATTTCGTCGGCCAGAGGCGCCACTCCCGATCGCCTCATAAGACAAACTTCCCATACTATATTTCCGCTCGAGCGCTTCCTTAACGTCGTAATTAGAAGGGCAATCCTCGTCCCCCTTTTGCCCGTCCGCAAGCTAACCACGTGTAAGAGATCGAAGGATCGCGGGAGGTGACACGCGCGCACTTCCGAAAGTTCTTAAAGTGTCTGTGAAGATAAAACATACGCGATCAATGCTGGAAAAGATAAGACAAGCACGCAAGAGATTGGATGTTAGAGAAAAGAGTAGAGGCGGAATTGTATGTACGTACGTGCTCACATACTCAAGATGTAATCTCTGAGAAGAAGCGACTCATATCAACCGTGTTTGATCCCGGAATGTAAATCCTCTTCCCGAGGAATGTTGAAGGAGTTATAACAACAATTCTCGATGTGTGACTACTAGTGGAAGGCCTACCTATCAACGTAGTCTTTTACTATTCGTTTAAGATATTTTTAATAAACGTATTTACTGCTAATAAATGCACCGCATACCAATGGGAGTTTTATCAGCTTACGCTGGAATGCAATTGCAGATTAATTTGAGTTCAGGAACGAAGATTGCTAAATAAAATCGGTGCATTAAGGTATTAACTTAGGTGTTCACACCCTTTGTCATACACTATAGGGCGGCTCACGGGGTATTAATGTAGATGTTTCTGTCATATTATCTGTCATTATCTGCCGGGCGCACGCAGTTGTATACCTAACCAGTTTCTTTTTCAATCATAACCTAAATATAATAATTATATATAATTTAAACGAAGTGAAAGATAATCCCTAAATTGGACGTTATCACAGCGTAACCAGAGAAGAGTGAACGACATGTTCCCGCGACGTCATCGCTCATCTGTGAAAAAGATTGACAGCAGCAATTTAATAGCCTACTTTCGATAGTATACTAAATAATCGTATCTTGTGAGCACGTAGAGAAACACGGTTAATACAAAAAGGTTATTATTATATTAAATTCACTATTACGCTAAACAGGTACCGTCTTAAAATCGAGATTCCACCTGGGAATTTCTCCCTGTCAGAAAATCAGGAGAGAAGAATCAATATCCTTAGATACTCAGTGGTCCGGTCTTTGGTTCATTTTTATACACTTAACAGAGAAGGAAACACAATCTTTCTTTCATTGACACCCGGTATTTACCAAACACAGTTTTCCAAAAGATGTTCTGGATTATAACAGAGTGCCATTTTTCAGAGAGATCAAGTATCTTCTTTTTGTAAACTTTCTTTAACAAATCTCTTCTTTAGGAGTTCAAAATAACTGAATTTTACCATTGCCGGCCATCTAAGAAGATTGAGCGTAGTTCCCTGAATGGTCCATTATCTTTTGGATGGAAACAAATATTTCATTCTGAAATTATTTATGATCCTTTCTAAATGCATCTTTACACTTATTTACTGTAATTTTAATCGATTAGTAGAACTTTTGGAGAACGAATGAAGTAGCTAATGTCGTCATTATCTCTGAAATAATATTGTTCTTTAGCAGACTTTGGGATGTAACTAGGCACAAGTTCGGCCGACTCCGGGTTGTATTCCCGGTGTAAGTTAATATGAGTGACCTTAGCTATCGAAGAGATTCAAAAGACTTTAAAATTACTAAATCTCAATTAATTATTTAATCAGTTAATTCGACTATATAAACCGAGCATTTCATGTAATGTAATTATTGATTTTCATATTATAATGATACGATGTTGGATACAAATTTGGTAATTGACACTTATAAAAATTATGTTAGAATACTTTTATTTAGCGAATAACTATCGATTACTCATCTTTTTATTTAATAAATACACTTCCGACAATGAGGTTTATTTGATATACAGAAGAATTTCATTATACATTAGAACATGCTTGCTGTTTTAAATACTTAAAACGACATTCAACTTAGTTTTGAATCTGTTGGCGTCACACTGCGAGTAAATGTTTAATCCTTTAAATATAAAAGGATTTTGCAATTTTCTATCGCGTAAATTACACAATAACATTGCATTGCGTCGGGTATGATTTGGGTATAACAAACAAATGCCGGATGTAATGCAAGTGGCACCTGAAAGCATGCCGAAAATTCACAAGAATGAAAAGTAAAAATTTTTCTTGTGTGGAAATTCTTATACTATGAAACTTTCTAATGCTCAAAGTATTAGCATAAATCAATATTTTCTGCGATTGATATTGAGCACGAAGACAATTCGAGAGTTGGAAAATGGAAAGTTTGGAAGTGCAGAGTTAGGGTGGACTTTGCGGGAAAAAACTGTGACAGGTGATGGCTAAAAGGTCGAGGGAAAGGGGAGGGAGAATGTCAGCATGTGATGAAAAGGACGTCCAAAGAGAAAAGTCGATTGATTTGAACAGGCGAGGCGATAAGACGATTCTGCCTTAGGCTTGGATATGAGAAGGGCTGCAGAAGGAGGAGAAAAAGGGAGAATGTGCCCAAGGAAACAAAGAATCGAAAGCGACGATATCGAGCAATCGGAACTTAAGAAAGCGAAACTTCAAAAGGAGAGAGTGGGCTTCATGAAGGCTTCTATAATTCTGACCGATATAGAAAGGATTCGAATGGTCTTAAAAGGTGTGCAAAATGCTGAAACAGGCAGTCGGATCGCAAAGGGAGTAAAAAGCTTTTTTATCTTTCATCACATCGTTTTCTAAAAGGAGAAGCTTAATAACTGCAGTGTTCTGCATCCAACATTTAAGTTTCTTTGGAGGTAAGGTAAAGTAGAAGAGAGTACATCATCTGATAAAGTAGAAAACTTTATCGAGCTCAAATTTATCGAGTGTGTAAAAATATAAGTGATTTAAAAATGTGGATAGGACTTAATTATCATGTATGTATTCTCCGAAATACCTGTTATAATTTATATGTTTTTGATATACTTGATTCTTATAAGGAAATAACCGTGGCTAATTTCAATGCTGCCGAGAAAAGTTTTTCAATTCAGTTCTTTAAATGTAAAGAATTTTAAACCAGTTATTAATAATATTACTAATATTACTATAATGATTTTCTCAACATATTTAATTTCAATAATAGTTAAAATAACCTCTATATTTATTCTTATTCCCTATAATTACTTTCCTGACTATTCTAAAAATTAAAAGTTCACATATGCTGGCGGGAATCTAATAATGATCTACACGTAGTATCAAATATATAGATTGCGAGTTTGAATGTTAAAAAAGCTTGGAATGAGTAATTGAATTCAATTTGAATATCACAAGATTAAGTATGGAATTGTACAAATTATCATTTATTCCCATATGATGGAGTAAGAATTAGAATTCAGTTATTCAGTATTGCTAAAGAATGAAAATATTCGAAAGAAACATTAATAATTTTATGAAAAACCAGTTGAAACTAATTATATTAGTTGAAGAGCGTGCCGATCGATTCAATTCTCTCACTCTTCTCTAGAAAATGCTCAGTCTTGGAATCTTCCATACAGGACAGAACTGTAACTGCGTCAGTGCAGAGGGGTTAATCATACCTCACTTGTCACTCTGAATGATTGATATGTGTTGTAGGAAGTGGGTGGATGGAAGTGGCTCAAATCATATACATTGAGGAGCTGTTGCGGCTCTACTCAAAGAGCACATGATATACTGCGGCGGAGAACCATTTATTTACCTCTCCGGGGAATCTTCTTGTTAAGTAAGCTATAATATGCTTTCCTGCAAGAATTTAAAATTCGTGATAAGAATTTTCTAGAATTAAAGTGGACTATTTTTATGAATGGATAGTGATAAAGCGACGTAGTTCAGACGAGACTAAAACTAACAAATCTCTTCTTACCTAGTAGAATGAGATGATTAAACACAATTAATTTACTTAAGAGAACTAAACGCAAATGTTTTCGACGTTTCCAAAACTGTTCCAAGTTAAATGTAATAACAACTAATCTGTTTTGTTTATAGGTTCTTTTACTAGATATAGGTTAAGGAACGATAAATATTTCAAATGCAAAATTATGATACTTATAAAAATATTTATAGCTGCTGAATAATAATAATATTTGTGCAAAAATATGTCACGATTGATAACGTCACAAAGGAAGAAAGAAACATTCGCAGAAATCCATATGCACTAAAATTCAAAATTCCCGTCGTGTTCAAGAAAACTTTATAAGAGACTACTAATTCACAAGAACAACTATTCCTCGATAACTTATGTATGCAATTAGAGTGCCGAAGACAAAAGTTCATTCACATATTCTAATCATCCTGCACCTATGTCACAAAATAGAATTTCATTGTGACGCACTGATTATAATATGCAAAAGACCACAGGCTATAAATTGAGGAGTGAGAATGATGAAAACCAGGTGACATGCCGTTAATTTCGCCTCCATTGGCGAGGGCTGATGGCATAATTCTGCAAACTCGAGGTGCGGCAAGGATGATGAACCATCCAAGAGAAGATTGCTCGTGATCTGTGAGCTACGGTTTGCACATCAATACTTTAGTCAGGCGACAAGGAGACTGGGGCGCCTTGTTAAGGGGACTAATCAGACGAGAAAATGCATGTATATTTCAGCTTGTTCTCAGAAGGTGGTCTGTTAACACGGGATATGAAGTTCGGAGGGAGAGATTAGAGCGTAATGGTTACATAGAGAAAAGGGTCAGGTAGGCCGAAACAGGGAACCGCTATTTCGAATGGCGAAAGGGAGATTGGCTACCTTCATCATTCCCCACTCAATTCCCTCTTCTTCCAATTCTTCCCTTCTTTAATCATCCTTTCTCTCTCAACCTCAATATCGCATCCTTTATCAAAGGGTTTCGTCTTTCGTTGACATTGAAGGAGAGCGAGCCTATAAATGCAGCGTCGTTTTCTCAATCGCAGAGTCTTTAATTCCCTTCGTCTCGTTTTCGGCTCCCTTTCATAGAGAATGAAAAGCTCCTTCCTCTACAACTTAAAGCTCTAATGGCGTAACCATGTTCCTTTGGACCCCACAAATATTAAAGCGAGAATTATGATCGTTTTACTTTGGTCGAACGGTGCTAGAGCCATGCGAAAGAGTTGGTAATTTTCCACATATTATTCCACTCGAAACGGTATCATTTTTTGTCCACACTGCGGCCGAAAGGGCGTTTTCTATACTGATTTCTAGCGAATGTCCGCGAAGAAAAGCGGTTGATTGATGCATTGATAAATCAATGAAGATGGTGGCGGTAAGTGAAGGCTAATCGATAATCAGAGAGTCAATCCGTTTTCGAAAATTAGGAATCCGTAGGGAGAGGCGATATGATTTGGATCCTTTTGAGGAGAAGGGAAATTCGGTCTAATTAAAGGTTCCGTCGAATGAAAAGAATCGATTAAATTTCCCTATCTGACTACTTCTGAGAGACTCGGATTATGCAGCCCATCTTAGAAACTTGTCAGTGGCGTTAATTAGCTTCATTAAGATTCAGTCACTATAAGAATATACGAGGTAGTAATTAAAAGATTCCGATATAGGGTCCCGCAAGAAGGGGAATTGATTTCAGGAGTAAAGTAAGGAGTAAAGCGAGGAAGCCGCGGACGGAAAGACTTTAATTTTCCTGTTAAGCTATTTATTTCCTCATTCTTTTTTGAAAAAAGACAATGTACAATGTATAGAATCAAATTTCGAAAAATATAGTTCAGGAAAACGTCATCAGCCGTTGTTTAAAATGCACCGTAATCCAATGTTTCTGAATGCTTTCATGAATTGTAAATATGAAGAGGTTTTGCCATGGCATACGATCAAGCTCGTTTAGAATTAAACGCACGATATCCTTCCTTATGAGTAGATTTAAGTGAATTGAGTCTTTGATGATAAACTAAGCTTTAGGAAATGAACTACTAACTGATAACCACGACAATAAAGAGATTTCAAACCGGTTATTAACATTTTGTTTGTAACTCAAGATCAAGATACTTTAAAACATATTATAAGGTGACTTAAGCCTCATTTGTCATATTTGCGTTTTAAATTCCGTCTGATCTTCTTTTATATAATAAAGTGTTTAAATTCGTTTAAGGAAAAAAAATCGTTGAAGAATTTGACATGTTATTTGTATCTCGTTATACTGCTACCGAGTTTGCAGAAATAAATACTTGTAAACAGTAAACTTCAATAGAGGTAAAGAATTACCGTTTACAACTACGAGTATGCTGAAATTTTGCCCACATTTTAATTATCGGTTAAACTCCCAGCAATGTCATTAACACTATGCACTTTTCCACCCTGACTGCAAGGCAGGAAAATGGAAGACGGATGAAGTTTTCAAGCCGCAGATACTTTGGCTGAAAGAGAGAGAGAGAACATTTTTTCGGCGATTTCGAGTTATAAAACGTGTTAGCATGAGCCCGACCAAAAAGGGTGACGCGAAGAAAACAAATCCAGGGAGTTTAGAGGAAGAAAGAATATGGAGGTAGGGATTCGTTAGGAAAAAAACGTAGCCAACCTCAATTCGTGGGTAATTTAACAGAGTACCGTAAGTCCCCACCCGTCGGAAATCTACCGGGAGAAGGGAGATCCGTGACTACCCTTTCTTTCGTATGCACCATCCATGGGAGAAAAAATGAAGCTTCCGTAAACAGCGGTGAATCACAGAGAAAGTGGAGGAAAGAAGAAGAGAGAAAGAACAGCGTATGAGAGAGATGGAAAAAGACGATTTTTTTTCGCACTAATGAGAGTGTTAGCGTTGATGAGGTGGGCAGTTAGTTCTCTCCATGAGAAGAAAGGTAGGGCTGGCGAATGGAGAGGTGGGCAAAGGGAGAAAGGAATTCAGTATGAATTAGTCTTGCCACCGAATGTCGAAGAACATCGATTTTATGGCACACGTTCCGAGAAAGTGTTAAAGCGAGCCTAATAACCCGCGTGAAGTACTCGATGAAACGTGACTAATGACCCGATCCCCGTGACCTTTAAATATACAAATACGTGTGAGTTCCATTCGATCCGATTTCCTTTCGCTCCATATTCACCCGAAACTTACTTAATCATTTTCAGATATTGATGAAAAGCTTCCTTCGGCGAACGCCATAGAGACATTAAAGTCCTCCATAGGAAATTTTAACGTTAATACCAAGCTAATTGGGAGGGAAAAGCGAGGATTTTTAGCTTCAAAAATTTTAAGAATGAGAAAAAACTTGTAAATGAGGAGCAAATTAACGAGGTGAATTATCACAAACCTGGGTTCCGTTTCTAGCCGGAGGATCTACAATGAAATAACGTAGCTTAATTAAAGGAAAGAGGTAATTGTGGACTTAGTCAATGTCGCATGAGTCTGAGCGTCTCTTAAATAATGCATTCTCCTCTCGCTTTAATACAAATACTTGAATAATTAAGGAATAATTTTTTCCTCGCTCTGGTCTCCAAGGATGGATTGGCAATTATGTTAAAAGCAGTGTGAGAAACGAATGCATGACGGAAGTGTCCTGAGGTGAAAGGATGACTGTCATGTTCAAGAGAGACGAATCCAGTGACTTTTGAATAAATTGAGGAGAGGAGAAATCTTAATGAGATGGGCTGGATTTGCAACGGCGCTTAGAAGAGATTATTTCGAAATAGCGAAATTTAGGACCGAGGGATGATATTTGCGTTGGGTGAAGCTGAGTTCATCTTCAGTTGAGAATTTCTACATCTTCGATCGTGGTGTTAAAGGGAATATATATATTTATCTTTGTCCTTTTCTTCTTAAGGTTATGCATCGGTGTAATTTAGACGCTACGATTTTCATATCTATAAACTTTCCTTAAAGTGAAAACCACTTCTATCTAAACATCTTACAAAAATAGTGAATGATTAGGAAAGATAATACGGCATATGATCCAATCCAATCAATTATTATGTTATTTTTCCAAAAGCTTACATTCTCTCGGTGAAAAGATATATCAACAAAGTAATGGGCCCATTCAAGCGATCAAGGCTCATTAAGAGGTGTATAGTTATTACTGCCATATCTTTAGTACGAGTATAATAATTGGTATTACATGAGGTACTATGTAGATCATCCAATAGAGCAAGGAATGAGTGGCCAGAAATTTACAAACGAAGGTGAAGGTTTCCTTTAACCATTACACAGAAATTTTTAACCTGAAAGAGAGATTATTCATCGCATATATAAATGAAGGGGAGATAAAAAAACTTTAGACCTTTCCTTAAAATTATGGGTACGCCTCCGAGATACGTCATGGTCTGTTTCTGTAATGCAAAAGTGCTAATTATCTCGAGATATATTTGTAATGCTCGAGCTTCCAGAATTTCAAACAAGAGCGTAAGAGTAGAATCGATACCAGCATCTCATCATGTGGTCGATAATTTTACAACTCAGGAACAAATTCCTTTCGTTTCGCATCACTCGTTCCAGCATTCACATATATCCATAATTTATAAGCGTGTCGTTGAACGGGCGCACAATCATAGTGTAAAGGAAAGGCGAGCAATCTTTCCTCCTCGGATGAATTCCTTATTCATCGTCCGAGGCGAAATTTCTACAATCGCTGCATTACGTCCCATCGCATCTATCATCTGTATGGACCGTGTCACTTCTGGCGAAGGTCAGCCTGAGGAGGATGCAGAAATAAAAGGCAATCTAAATAGAGAGGGAATAATAAAAGGTCAACGAGGAGGAAATCCCCTCGCTGGAGGGTGGTGCAGTTCCAGGGCGGTGTCAGATTGGGGGGCGGTCGCATAAAAGATGGCATCGGATGCAAATCCAATGCTCATATGGAAGAGGCGTGGGCTTAAAGGGTTATGCGGATTGGATTCTTGAAGGAAAGGAGAAAACGGGGAGAAATGTAATAAAAGGCCTGGGTATTGCGTGGAATCGAGGTCGCCGAAAGTTTTCGATGGGAATCCCGGGAGAGAGATATGGGAGGTTTTATAACGTGAGACGACGTCAGAGGTGACAGATTAAGTAGCGAAATTGCATCGCGAATTTCCGCTTAGTGTCCTCGGAGAAGACTGTTCTACCGCTAAGATCGTGGCATAGTGTTGACGTTTCTAGGCTTAGCAACTTTTCTTTGTGAAAAATTTACTCCCATTACTTTTGTCGTCGTGAAAAGTCGCATAAAGGCGTTCTTGGAGGGCTTTGCGTGGAGTTTAACCCAAATTCTTAAGTTCAACTATATTACGAAATGAACCAATGAATCACTTTAAAACCTTAGGAAGCAGCAAACCATATTGTAGAACTGCTTTTATAATTTAGCTCTTGATTAGTAATTAATGAAAGAATTCTGAAATATCAGGAGTTATTGACCATTACACAATGATACTAATAATTAAGTCCTTTCAACATCGCAGTAGAAACTAATGAAAATAGGATGATCAAAGTGAAATAGTGGACGTTGAACTTATAATCCTAAAGATAAAGAAATAGACTCTTCATATCTTTTTTTTCTGGTTGAATCACAATTTACAATTTTTTATTTTATGATAAGATTAGTAATTCGCTTCCGTATATCGTGTCTTTACGATAAATGGAAGGGCATCTTCATTTTGAAATATTTTGGTACTGAAATCGGTTTCTGAAATATATAAAGTAGAGTAAGACTAAGTAATACGATTTTAAAATTCCTTCAAACTTCCTTCTGTGCAATCTATCCTTCTTCCTAAGCTTACAGGAAAAAATAATTCAATAGCAAAAGAAAACAAGAAACATTTCAGGGCTTACGAATACAAAAGGAAGAGTGATATCAATTATTTCATATCGACATAAAATAATTAAGATAAATAAAATAACAAGGTAGTACATGCCTACCCTATGTGAATATTTAAAGTAACATTTTGTCAGACACAATATAAGAATTAAGTCATCTAGATATTATGTAATAAAGACAGAATTCTGATTTAAATATTAATTATAATTAAGTTTACATAAGATTTATAAATTCAAATATTGCTATATGTAGACATAATTCTAATCTTCGGTCCTGCTTAGCATTAATTGCTTGTCAGTAAATTCCATTTACATTGATCCATGAAAATATAATAAAATATTTACTATATTTCATAATTAATTGTAATGAATTGCAGAAAATTATTATGCATAAATGTATTCCTATTCAAAAATACACGGAAATGTTAATTAGGTTTTCTGTGAAAGTAGCCAGTTTTAATTATTTTCTTGAACTCACTCATATAAGTGAGGTTATGCTGTTTTTATGATAGTTTCTTCAATTAATTGGTATTAAGTTTCTAAATGAACTCCTAACATTGTTTGTTTGCTGTATTAGTGTTTCAAAAACTCTTCTGGCGCTTAAATACGTAGGTGTAATATCCTTTCTTTTAATTTTTATTTAACTACGGAGTAATTAATCACAAAATCATGTCTGCATAGTTTTCCCTCTCATAGAATTTCCAAGGCGGCACACCAATCTTCCAAATTCACTTCTTAAAATAAAATGTTTCTTTAAATTTATTATTGTTACGATCAATGACCTATGTATTGTACTTTTTCCAATTCCTCAATTGTTACGTTAATTCTTATTAAATTTTGAACTAGGCCATGGTAAAGATTTCCAAATAACTGAGTTAAAAAAAAACACCGGAATAAAAAACATACACGACTGGATAAGACGATAAAGCCTTATCTTCAAGTGAAGAAGATCCCAAGAAGTTCACTTGAAGATGAGGAAATAATGAAGACGGCATTTTAGCGTTGAAGCTAGTCGTCTGTTTTTTGTACTCTGGTGATTTAGCTCAGTTATTATCAAAACGGGATCTAGTTTCCTTAAGAAGAATTGGATCCTGTCTTATTCCTTCAGTTACGCAATATCACAAAGTTACTCCCGATTCCGTTTTAATGGTTGTAACGTTTAACTACGGCTTGCAACTAACTAATACTAAGCTTTACTTATAACTTAAGAGTAAGGAAAAGGTATAAATAGTGAAACAGACTTTCAGGAGGATATTATATTACAATAGTTGAAGCAAAAAATGTCTGTTGAAAGAGGTCCCAAAACGGCCCGAGAAAAAGTAGAACTGAACCGGCATTGTTTTTGAACCGAAACGAAGGCCGGAGCGAATTATATTACGGTACGGTACGATAACCTGGTTGAAACAATGGAAATTACATTTGCGTTAAATAGTTTCGTGATAAGAGAATCTAATTCCAACGGAATTTGAATGTTGATTATTAAGTAAGACAAGGTTTCGATCCTCTGAGTAGAAAGATTTTGGTGTGAGAAAAAGAAGTGATAAAGTGGAAAAGAGCGGAAGGAAGAGAATTATAACATTTCTCCCGAAGGCCACAGATGAAAGCGATAGAACAGTAGATGGTAATCGAGTCTGAAGAGGAGTTTGAAGTTTTCAGCGGCAGGCGAAGAGAAGAGGGATCCTACTTGAAGGAAGAAGCAATATAAAGTAGCTGCAGGAGCATTAAATTGCCTTCTAGCTGGAGAGAAAGTGTCAATAAGAGGGTGGAAATTTTAGAATGTCAATGTCTGTGTCTGTCATAAGGTAACGGAAACGTTTCACAAAATTTCTTTTCAAGAGAATCGTATAATAATAGACTTGAGAGTACAAATGGTGCATTAAAAAGCACAAGTTAAAATATTAGATGGAGTCAAATAATATTACGAATATTTATTTGTAAGCATAATCCAAAAGCATTCATGAGATGAATTATCTTAGAAATACTGTTATCTTATTAGAATCTATGTTGTAGGGATTATATAACTTAAGGATGCATATTGAACCCTGAATTCAGGGAAATTACATTTTAATTCAGTTAAGTCAGTTCAGTTTAGATCAGTTATGCCTTTGGTATAATTTGACTAACACACTTCAGTCGAAACGTATTTAACACAGAGCCTACATACATACAATCACAAAGTATTGCTCTCGAGTGATCCCGCTGAAGAACATGGTAAATACGAGGCTGCGGTTTAGCGCAAAGCGATACGCATGTGGATGTGAAGGGTTATAGCCCGACAAGTGGGAGATGTATCGATGGCAGACGCTTCCTTCATTTCTTTTTTTCCATCACTCCTTCTTTCTTCTCCATAATGTAACGGTCTTACCGATGGAGATTTTATTTTACTTTCCTTTGAGAGGGCATGCCAAGATACGGTTTAGAGTAGACGTCTTAATTCAAGAAAGAGGATATATCAGTAAATCAGTACCAATCAATATATCGGAGATTTCTTCTGGCTCTTTCTTAATTATTAGAACACCAATTGTTAGTGTTTAGACTTTACTACGCCACCGTTTAATTGGTAATAAGTTTCCGGGAAATTTTTATTGATTATATTTCACTCTTATTTATTCAAACGCGTTAATGCATAGCTAATTATCCTATAAGTATATGATAAACAGTGATTTGGGAGATAAATAACAAAACCACCAACTTAAAAAGATAAGAGTTTACCAATAAACAAGCATGATTTTTCAAGTTGAATAAGAAACTAAATCCAGTATTCTGTGTGTTAGTTGCCAACTTTAACGTTTGCTGTCGCATTTGAAATTTCCTTTGCTCTAGAAATGGAATTCCGCCGTACCTTATTTCGTACTATTCTATTATACCATTCTTTCGAGTCTCCCGGAATCAGATGGATTGAAAGTGTCACCAAATATTTTATGATGCTGATGTGTCATCGGTTTTTGAATTTGTATTATTGGTTATTTTAATGAAATCTAATAATGTAAATCTAACATATTAACATTCCTAGCATTTTGGTATTATTTGCCAAGAAATAACATATGTAACTTTAATTCTTAAACATCTTGAATATTAAATATTTTGATTGTTAAATATCTTTATTATTTATTATCTTTAATATTGAATGTCTTTGCAGAGAAACTAATGAAGTACGTACGTCGAGCAAGAGAATCAGACAAAAAGATGCAGCGATTGGCACAAAGTGAACACGGAGAAAAATAAGATAAGGTCCCGCAGTAGTCGCATATGCATCAATCTCTATTGAATCTAATTCATCAAATTAGGTAGGTAATCGTATTAAACTGGAAAATAGTTAAGTTCTGTAAGAGAATTAAATCATCTTTCATTGTATCTAATTCGCGTTTGGGTTGTATTAAATTTAAAACTTTCTGTGCTTTTGAGGATATCATACACGATCAAAGTCCGCTATAACCCTGTGAAAGCATTGTAAGCAGTGCTAGTATTGTAAGAAATTCTCTTAATATGGCATAACTAGTGAATTCCCCCGTCAAAATGACGGAAATTAATTTATTTATATTAATATGTACTACTATTATCACATACATCTGATTTATGCTAAAACACTCCGTCAAAAATGTCAAGAATTAATTTAATAGTATCTCTCGTATTATCTGTCATTATCTGGCATGCAGTAGTCTGCTTAACCAATGTTTTTGTTGTGTTATAACCTCCCCTAAAAGTCGTCATCAAAATGGCCGAGTAATAAGTGTCTGATCCTAAAATCCAAATTCCAAATATCCAAAGGTTTATCCAAAAGTTTATCCTCAGTGGTTCGAATCCTATTTAGGGAAAAATTTTTTTCGGAACATTAAGTTTCAGATTTGCGAAGAAGCTTCATAAAAAGAGGCTAAGAACTTTTCGTAACGTTTTTGTTTTTTTGATCCTTCTAATAAAGCAGTTACGCATTTATTTACTTTAATGACGCATAATTTTATTGATGTATAGGCGTTCATAATAAATTTATAATTTCGTTAATTTTGTACCCTAAAATGCATATAACCTTTACTTTAGTTCTCATTTCGTCTCATTTCTTCATCACGCGCTGTCACGTCTTGATTATTTCAAAAAGCAATTTCCCCTCCCCTACTTAATAAATGAATGAATGGGGTACTTTTAGCTCATTTAATTACCCGTATATCTACATACGTTACCATTTTCGGCGTATGGACGGGAGTACGTGAACTCTATTTCATTAATACTCTAAAAATTTAATCCTAGAACCAACTTGCTTTAGAATCTATATCCCTTTACTCACTATTGTATTTAGGCCTATATAACATGGATTTTTTAATGCATAGATTCTAAGAATGTATATACTCGGAATCGAAAATCACTTGGTCGTCAAGAGGACTGGTACATCCGCAAAATCTCACGAAATTTATGTTCATTGTATCAAAATTCTCGCAATTTGGAAATAGAGCAATAATTCACGTCCAAAATAAGAATTATTATTCGATTTCCTTTCCATGGTACATTTCTCGATTTCGCAGGACCATCACTTCTGTTTTAATTCTGTATGTGAAAAAAATGTCTACAATCGATCAAAATGAACTTTACTTGCATTTCTCATGAGATCATTTTCGAGTCTTCTAGAGGCAAACCAAGCATAAGTACTATTCGAAGAAAAATATCGATATTTCACTGATCCTCTAATTAATTTTCACATTTCATATACGTGACTCCACGGGGAAGTCCGTGAAATTAATGTTCCAAAGATTTCTCCCACATATTTCTTACAGGAGTTAATTGCAGTTAATACATTGGATGTACTAATATACGCAAATCGGTGATTATTATATAAGATAGCATATTATAAAGCAAATAAGGGGAAGTAAAATATATGCAATTACTTTTCTACCAATTCTTAAATAATTTTAGAATCTAACGATAAATACTCAATATTACATAAATTTAATGAAAAATGGATGTTGATATTTTCCTTATTTTACGTATCTATAAATGTAATAAATAGTTCAAGTATAGGATTTACTTACATTTAATTCCTGTTTTCTAATTACGGTCCTTAATATTCAGAAATACGTTTTGTACCGGAGATTGGTAGAACTTGTGCACCGCTGTTCTGAATGTGCAGGAATTTCTGCGTAAAATGATGTTAAATCGCAAAAAGTGTTCCTCTTTCTTGTATCGACACCATTTCTCAGCCATTTCTACGACCACGGCCATCTTTCACATTTTACGGTCGGCTGTTTATAAAAGGAAGCCGATACCCGCGTATTTCCAATACACTTTGTTTCCTATAAAAATCAAATAGCTATTGTAGCAAATAGTAGGGAAAGAGGGTCGGCATACAGATTTTATGTCAGCAGCAGAAACTTTCGTTTCCCAAAGGGTGTCCTTCAGAAGCGAAGTCAAGGTGATATCGCCGTTCAGAAAGTCAAACTTCATATGGGTACTAAGGAGCTCATAAAGGTTGACTATGTAAGAGGATGCGATGAAAGTGGTTCTCATAACTGGGTTAATGTGTCAGATATAGTTCAAGCCTTTGGCTTTGAATGATCAAATCAAAAAGTAATGAGGATGAGACAGCTCCATAGACGTTTAGGTATTTCTTTTCTTGGTGATTTTTAAAGAAGGATTTTTATACTAATCGCCAAACCTATTTAGGGAAAATCGAGACCTGTCGGGATTTGAACTCAGGACCTCTTGGATGCAGAGATAGCATCTATAATTTCATCCGCTACCGCAACCGGCAATTTTTTTCCTTCTTGCGAACACTGCTATCAAATTAGACTAAAAACAGAAGAGCATGATCCTTGTTATTTTGACAAAATATTTAAGGCCTCCATGTTTTTATTATATTCGCAATTCACTCGTCATCGCATCACCACATGTCTGGATCCCAGCACATTCCGTATTTATATTCTCGTTCTCAGTAAATATTGTCAGTTCACGTCGCGAAACCAGTTGCCAGGATACATATTTTCTCTGCAGAGACTTAGCAAATGTCATGATATATTAAAGTGGTCGGGTTGAGATGAAGGGAAAAGGTGGCAGCGAGAGCGGTGTTTGGGAAGAAAGGGATGGCGTTTGGGGACGTAACTCTTGATTTCCCTGCTAGATGAAGAGAGCAGGTAGACGCGGGATGAATACGAGGAAAGGAAAGTGGTGGTAAAGAAAGGGACATAAATAATGCCACTGAGTCATATTTCCTGTGGGAGGTCGCGGAGGTGTAGCGGTGACCGGATGGGATGGTATCTTTAGAACGGGGCACAATGGACTCGGACTTGCGGCCAGGAATAAAGGATGCTCCACTTGGAGAGGTGCGTTGATTATCTTTGAATGGAGTCAAGGATTGAGTGGGATTAAGCATGGAACGAGGGATGCAAAGAAAATTTGCTCCGAGTAATGAAGAAGGGACGGCAGAGAAGATCTATTGGCGTGCAGTATTGCGTGGTAAATATACACTGCTAAAATCAACTGAGTGGGAGTGAAAGAAATGCATATTAACTTAAGTAATAACTTTAACGATTGCGAGACAAAATCAGGAAGAACAAAAGAGAATAATTGTTGTAATTTCCATTGAGGAAAACCTCTCTTAGATACCTAGACTAATATTTGCATGCTGCCAAGAAATTACAATTACACAAGAAATAAACAAACTATAATTATTTCAAAGTTTAAGCAAAAGAAAAAATAAGAATGTGTTTATTTATGTATAATATAATATTTTCTGTCCTCAACTGGAAACTTTTTTGTAAATGTCGTAAATAATCAGATTCAGATTTTAAGTTGCATAGATTACCAGAGAGAATAATCTATGCTTAAAATTTTGTGTTCAGATCTAGGTAATGATTACGGTTGTAATGAAATACGCTCACAACTATTTCAATTTTCGCGTAGAAAAAGACATATTCATGGTAAATATATATAGATAGAATGGCATAATTTCTACTCTACATAAATATATATTGTAATCTCCCTGAATTATATGAAATGGAAATACAGGTAATGGATTTTGTACAGAAATATAGTGTTTGCAATGAGACTCATAAGGAGACATGAAATAATACTTGGAGTCATGTAACAGCCACTAAAGGTGTAAATTGGCACAGAAATTTGAACTAACGAATTTGGAATCTTACCTTCAATTATCGGATTTAATTTACCTCATTAAGGTATGAAAATTGTGAATTCTAAAGAGAAATCGCATAATATTTTGCGTACAGCAGAGTTCGACATTACTATGGTATAGTAAACTATGACGAAGGAGAGGTAACAAAATATCTGTAAGGAAAAGAACTTTTTGTTTTAGTTCCACAAGATAATTTATTGTGCGACCGGTTTTGACTAAGGTCTAGTCATCTTCTGGCAAAGAATACAAAAAGTGACACGCATATATATAAAAGATACAACAGCAAGCCTTAGGGTTAAGTGGGGTGGGTTACAATAAACTATCTTTTGTAACTATGACAAAGTGTTATTTCCTTACACACGTTATGGAGTTCCACATAATGGCTGCTTTGTCAATTGATTTTAGTAACAAAAATAATTTGAAGTATTTTGATTGTTGAATATTCCGAATGAAGTGATGAATGGATATAAATTCTTCCGGAAAATTAATCCCGAATAACTAAGGAAATGTGAGGTAAATGCAAGAGAGAGAAAGATTTAAGAATGATCGAAATAAGGTTGGAAAGAGAAAAAGAAGAGTAAATAAAGGTAATGAATGAGAAATAATGGCCATGGAGGGAATGTAAGGTAGAGCATTTCGAGAGAGAGACGATTGAGAAAGAGGAATGTTCTGCTTCTATTCTTTTTATCATGCTTTGATGATAAATAGTCATGTACTCGTAGTATATTCAGGGAATGTATTTACGCAATTTCTGAGAGGTAAAAACAGAGTCGATATCATATCATAGCAGTTTTGTATATCCGTTTTATTTCAGATGGAATAGGGTTAAAGATTACGTTTTACTCAAAGGCGTGTTTATTTGAAAAAATTCCAAGGAGAAACGGATAAGAAAATAGTATGACAGAACCGTAAGCCACACGCTCTTCCCTAAAAAATTTCTCAAACGGCGTATCTGAATATTCTGATAAAATAGACAAATGGTTAGAGCAGCCGACCGGAAATTGAGAGTCCCTGTCCTGTCAGACTTTTTCCATCTCAGCATCAGCTTGAGAATTGTTTCAAATTGTTGGTATTGTATTCTACCAAGTCCTATTTCCAACTCCTCTTATAAAATTTTATCAGTTTATTAATGGAAATAAAAACCATTTTCTCTTTGACAAAGTTTTGAAAACCCAAAGTTAAAGAAATTAGTTAAATAAAAATAAAATCTTAAGTACTGACCCGAATTTATAAACGTTAGTAAGCGAAAATAAAATGTCTTATTTATTTCCACAAATTTGAACCTTAGCACTGGCATAGACCTTGAAATTCATCTTTAAGTAAATGTAATTCAGTTTTATAACTACGGATAATCGTCGTATATGATTGTTATTGATGAAATAAAGATTAGATGTGAAATATGATTTCATTCCTTTCTTCAAAAAAATTTAAAAACTTACAGTTTTATCTCAATAAATTATGAAGGTAATGGTGTCATCCTTCTCTGTTTTTTATGGTAATTTTCTTCTATAACTGAAGAGAGAAGATGCATTATTAGTTAGTGATAGTCTTCCGCCCTAAATGTCTAACTAAATGGACCTGTTCGTTCGGAAAATAAACATAACGAAAATAAAGCAAAGCAAGTAAATATCTATTCCTATCTAAGCTAAAAAAATCCCAGTGGAAAATATATTTGAGAGGAAATTAGTATCAGTCACTCGTCAGCGTCAAAATCAGACACGTGACAAATTTAGCTTATTTATTTTTCGTGGAATTTCCGTTTCGTTTTGTGTCTGAGCATCCGTTTCCTCAGCGTGAATCCGTTGTAATTTTTTCCTCTTCCAAATAGCAACACCGTCCAAGCATGTTTCGACGTCAATTTTTACCCGGTAATACGCCGTTTATTATTTAGACTCTTGCATCTAGCTTAAAAGCCACTCGAATCACTTCGGTCGAAATAATAAACCACCTCAGCTCATCCTTCCTTTGATTCATCGCTTTCCGCTGTCCTTTCTGTGTGGTCTGCGCAAGATTATCTTCAGCCTCTCTCAATAGGCTGCTACTACCGAAAGGGAGTGTTGCCCAACGCTAGGCTCGCTCATAAAATCGCTATTTATAAGCACTCTGTCATTTATCTCTGCGAAGTGGCTGAGGAATTAGAGAACGTGAACGATCGTTTATTGACGCAGTAAACGGGGGATAAAAGGTTCTTTCGTTTTCGGCATGGATTACTTGGCCGTCTGCTGTTGCGCTGAATTAACCCAAAATACCGCTCTTATTTTAAGGCTTATAAGTATTTTTTTAGATTATGTTCAAACGTTCTCTCCGTTGTCAATGTTATAGATGCCGTCATTCGCTCTTCGATCATTCATGTAATGAGGATGAATCTATTAGAAAACGATACCACCTACATAACTGTGGCCATTAACTTTTATCGTATCGTCCTTTTCTTACGGTAATTCAGCTCTACGCCTTAGATTCACGCACAACAAATGTGAGTTGCGGGCTGCATAAACACAAGGGGCACAGTATTGCGTTAAATCAGGATAATTAAACTTCTAGAGGTAGCCGACGATATTGCATGGAAACCATGCCGGATGCTAAAGTGTATTAATGCATTCTTATTCATATATATTCGAATTTATAAGTGTATGAATTAATTAATTTTTATAAGGTAAAACTTGCTTAGTATATAAAGTTTAAACACAGCAAATATCATGAATAATCATTAGCGCTATATTGAGACTTATGACTTATTCCTCTTGCCTCTTACCTTAATAATATATACAACCCTTTTAAATGTAAATATTACTACAATAATGAACATAAGTATTGGAAAAATGAGTCACTCTAATGTCGTCTTCCAATATTTTTTCAAACCTTCAGTGGCAGTATGCATCATAGAATCCATTTTTCAAATTATCAAATACCATTTTTCATACTATATGAAAACAAGAGAAACTTTGAAATCGAACTTGAGAAACTGAAATGAGACTTATTTTTTTTAATACTGAAAGTTCTCGTTTTCAACATGAATTGAAAATTTTATGAATTCAGAATAAGGAATCTTGAATTGATTGTAATGTGAGATTGCAAATTAAGTTTCCGATACTTCATATATTTCAATATCTACGAAGAAAGGAAAGATGTAACATGGGCGTCTGAATACTTAATATATCACTCGAGTTCATTTACAACGCCCTGAATATTTTATCTCGTGTTTTACTCAGCGAGTGCCCCATGAGTAACAAGTTTTACCGGTATCACAGCCTTTAAAAGAAAAGTAGGATGATCGAGCGAATTGCTTTGTCATCGTGCACCTCCAAGGTGTTTGAAGGAGAGTGCGAATGATTCTCCGTAAGCAGAGTTATCGCTCACTCGGGCTTCCAACTTTGTACCATTCATCCGCTGCGCCCTTGTGGCTATCACGTGCTTTCAAGTTCAACACTCACTGCGTGGAACAGGTGACGGAAGTTGAAACTGAAAAGTATCACTAGGCGATAGTAATGGAAGGTAAGATGGATGGAAAGAAGTACTTTCGGGTACCTTTGTTTAGGGTGTTGTTCCGCAGTAGTAAGTAGTTTTTTTTAAGAAAGTTTAAAGCAAAAACCGGAGCTGTCGATCTGTTTTTTTGCTCACTCTAACACAGCCATGGAAGTAAAGTCCCCAGCATTATCGGCACACAATAAATCTCCTCTTCATTTTGAAAGTAAGATCAGGGTACTATCGAATGCATATAATATTTAGTTATACTTATGCGATGTAAATAGCTTTAATATTGAAGTATTTTCTAATATTAAGTACTTATTGTGAATTTGGATGATTCACTTGTGATAGCTCACTGTCACGTTTTAAAACTTTATTTCTATGATATCGTTAAGACATCTTCATTGATTGATGGTTGGACGATGCATACGTGAGCATACCACGTATGCTCACGTAGGTAAATCTATATTTCATCCGAATAAAACTTGATGTAGGTAAATATTCTTCAATTCTCCAAATATATGATTCCCATGAAGAATTCACTTTGCACGGCTCTTTTGCATGGAATGCATATGACAGTTAAAAGTTGAAGTTTCAGTAAATTGGTATATTTTTTTACACCAATATAAGGACATTGAAGTTCTTTCAGTATTAACAGTTAATGAAGTGAAATATCTGGCTCGCATTCTGCTTGTAGGGCTTCACCTTTTTTTTAAATTTTCTTAGTAATTTGAGAAGTGGCTGTCCTCTTATAAGAAAAGTTATTAAGCTTCTCTATGTCACTTTAGCAATCGTGAGCACTATGTAGACAAATTTGTAGGGCTGAAGAAATTGTAATTGATGCTTTTATCTGATCTGAATTATTATATCCGAAGCTATAAATATTCCTAGACCCCACTAAAGTTCATATTCTTATACATAGTAGTCTTTTAAGAGTGATACCTAAATATAATGAAGACATTTATTAAAATATCGGAGAAAATTAAGTATTCTAATTAAAAGAAAGCAAAATATAGTACAAGACCATGATTTTAATATATTCACTACACTTACTAAGATTTAATTTGCTAGAAACTTACTTCCGTGGTGTTTACTATCGGAATGCTATCGCTATGCTTCACCCTCTGGGAGCTACATACCTGAAAAGAGGAGAAAATTCTCAAGTTAGCTGATATATAAAACATAGCAATAGTTATCAACTTACGAATTAACTACAAGAAGCGAACAATTATTTGACATATTTCACAGAAGAATACTCATGATACTTTTTAATAGTAAATTAATAAGAATAAAATTACGTAATCCTCGAAAATTAATTTAATATACGGAAGGAATGTGATACGTACCCAGTGCGAAGTTAAAGTATGACCATTATTCAAGAAAGTAGAGCGTCCCTTGCATAGTCCTGACTTCCAATCTGATAGAAAGGTTAAGCATTTGTCATCATGAAGATAAGAGTGAATTGAGTAGGAATTACTTTTTATGAGACCTAATCTTATGAATAAATGACTGATTTTAACATGACGTAAGAGATTTTATAACCTTTGAAATAATTCGAGATCTTGATTGATCTAAAGAAAGCAGAACTGAATTTTTGGTGAAAAATTAGGTTTTGAATTGATATACTGTTCGAATGTAAATAAATTAAATAGACTTTTCTCACATTCAATCCACTAAATACTTGATATATCTTAATGAATTTGAATTAATTATCTTATTTCGCGCGTGTGTTTACGCATAATTCATTACGTATATCTCCCATCATGATGTCTGGCGAAATGTGAAATTAAAGAAGATGCAATTGCGTTCATATTTAAGTAATGAAATTTTCTGCGAAATCCTCTGCCGCTTATTTCCCCGAAAGCCTCATTTTATCAGCGTTCATATCGGGAGTCGGGTTTCACCGATACCTTTCCAAATAATCCTATCGGATTCCTATTGATCGGCGTTGCGATACCATATCACGATCCCATTCGCCCTTTTTTCTCTCTCAAAATTCGGTGGACAAAAATCCCACAATGCACCGCAAATGGTGATAAGCACCGATTGTACGGAGGAAAATGACGAATTATTTCATCCCAAACGATGAAAAAGATAAAAGAGTTTATTTACTAAATCCTCAGCTACAACCGTTTCATACGGGAGCCAATTACGGTTTCGTAAACTGAAATATTTTTTCATCTTCTTATGCGGGATATAGGTTTTTTGTCTCCTTTTCGAAAAAGTTTCAAAAAAAGAGCTATTTTCCAATTTTCATTCCTAACCTTTTGCGACAGTGAATGCCGATAAATACGTTTAAAGAATTTCCAATCTCAAGAATAAAAAGTTGTACAAAAAATTCTCAGCTGCCGTTGTCCGATAGATCCTGGTGACGTACTTGTGAGTACGATTACTTGTGAGAGTATTTATGTGAGAGCAATTAATTGTGAGAGATTGTTAGGGAATCATGCAATTATTTGCAAAACAAATATTCCAATTAATAAAGAAATGGTATGAAATGAGATATTTTTTCTACATACAATTATATATTACCCAAATAATAATAATAAATTTTCTTTATTCGGGCTAGATTGAGACTAAAAAGTCTCTTTTTACTTCTAACCCTTCGTCAAAACCCTTTTACAATTTTGCTCTCACCTTTACTTTGAGAAAACAACTAAAGAGCAACAACAATTCGAAATCAGCATTAATTCTTTCTATAAGTGATCTTTGGATATACTCTTTAATTTAAGAGTAAGAAGCTTGAAGAAAATGAAAGCATTAAAGAAAGAAAACTCAAAATAAAAACCGCCTTTTCCTAAAATGGAGCCTATTATTATAGATATTTATTTTCATCTATATATTTTACGCTGAAAACATAAACGCTTCTAAGAATAACTGATTTGTAGGAGTTTTATAGCTTATATATTACAGTTAAAATCAAGCAGTTGAAAATAATCACAAACCACCGTTTTTCAGATAGCATTGAAAAAGTCAGGAATAAATATTTTCTGTGCCATTAAAACTCAATCTACGAGTGCTAGTTTGGTATATATAACTTTGAATCCGCTAGAATGATGTTCAGAAGCGTAATTTCTCTTTAGTGCCTCTTCTGCTGCCCTTACCACCATTGATACCATCCGTAATAAAAAGCCTTCATTACATCTCGATAGCCAAGTCTACGTTTTGAATTATTTTCGCATCGGAAAGGATCGAATAACTAACAGAAAGGTGTTTCAACGGAAACTTTGAATTGTATAAGCATTTTGTGATTCTCCCAGCTTTGGTTTTCTTGTCAGCACTTCTTTCGTCTTTCCTCCTTTCCAATTCATTGCCTAGAAAAATGTTTGAGAACCCATCCTTAACCTGAGAGCTACTCCACTCCACTCTACCTCAGCGTTTCTTCGAAAGGTTTTCATTCTTCATTCATAAAAACCGACGTGTTTTTTTATTCATTAGTGCTTATTTCATTCCTAAAATTTATTCAACTTGGAAAACCTTTTTGGTGTCGTTCTCAACGAAATTTTGGGTAGTTTTACTGAACGATTAAACGAAATTCAATGTTTTACAGGAGAAGCAGAAAATTGCAGGATGTACTCTCCGGATAGCTATAGACACAGAGTTAAATTTCTGGTGATCAAATATGAGGAGCAAAGATTATCATTCCTTTTATGAATGCTAAATAATGTTAGCCTTTCAGAGAAATTTAATTTACTCATATTGGACAGTAAATTCCAAACTATGTGCCGTGGCAGAATAATGTTCCTCAAAAAGTGATTAAAGTGCTGCAAAACTATTAATGATAGTTTAGATGTGACTCTCTAAGCGTCTGCGAAGTGCTTGTTAACTATTCGCACCGTACGTTTATTTAATATGAAAAAGTTCTTTTTACTATTGATGGGTGCGTATTTCAACGGTTTCGTACTATGATTGATTTCCCCATTAAAGAACTATTTTAATAGATTTATAGGAAAGATCGTAGAATTAGAATTACTCGTAGACTAACTGGAAAATTTTCGGGTATATTCTTTTGCCTCGTTTTTATGGATATTTGAACGAACACATAATTTAGTATATTGTTTCAAGTGACTATTTCCCAATAAACTCCGCGAATTTTTAATTTAGATGATATGCAATTTATACATAGTTATTATTCCAAAATAGAATCTTCAGCTTTCAGATTGCCTTGTTTCTAAATGAAAACCATACTTCAATTGCATGCCATAAAACAAATTCCCAACCACCCTGTATCGAATAGTTTGGTAAACAGCATCACAGTCTCAGGTCTCACTTGGTGGTAGTGTCTGACAACAAAGTTCTCCATGATAAATTTCTTATACTATACCACAAAATGATGTGGCTTCGCCACGAAACCTAGGTCGTGTATCTTTTATTTTGTGGTATAGTATAAGAAATTTATCATGGAGAACTTTGTAGTTTGGTAAAAATTCATATCGGCTCATTTCATCTTCGAAGCTGCAAAGTATTTAATATGGAATCAATGTTCTCTTAAACATTCTTTAATTTTCATAGTAATTAATCGGATGGAGTTATTAAAAGGGTTCTTAAAGAAAATTTTTCATTTTTTATGGTATTCTAACACTCACTTGTCATTCGTTGAAACGTACCTCAGAATCATGCGAAGATAATGTGAGAATACCGCATATTATCTACAGTTTTAAACGTTGGGAAATCCTCATACTATGAGTGTTTGGAAAAAAATGTTATTCTGAGTTTGAATTTATCTGGAATAAAATCTATGTGCATGCACTTCAGTCAATGTAGAAGCTGGCCATGAGTTAAGAGAGAGATTTTAGTTTAGAAGGAATTTAGCCTTGTTTTAGCTTCATAATTCACGCTTGTGTTATCCAGAAAGGTCGACGCCCGTGCATATTCCGGAAGTTATTCGTTTATTTCCTCCGTCATACCTATTATCCTTGTGTATTACTTTATCAACGCTGTTAAATGAACAATAGAGGTTGTTTATCATCTAGAATGAAATAGTATGAGTTCAGGAGCTTCGCAAAACTTGTTTGAATAGTGATTAATTACAAAATCATGATGAAACTTCTACCGGAAAATGTTGCCCAAATAAGCTTTCTTCTCAAACCTATTTCCTGTAGTAAGGTTATAACATTAACTGAGAAATATTTATATTTACTTTAGAAAAAGCACTCAAAATATTAATTACGATATAATGATTCTGTTCATTCAAAGTTTCTCTAGTAACTGAAACCAAAATCTCTTTTCTCACTTATTTATATAGATTATGCTGCAATAATTTGTTTAAAGTATTAACGATCGAGTAAGACAATGAAAACAATATTTTCTTAAATTTTCTTAACTAGCAACATGTTGCTGGTATGTTAATTATTTGAACTATATTTTTAACTTTTTCCATGAATTCAGAAAGAAGCGTGAAAATTTAATACAGCTGCATATTTGATGGCCACCATGTATGGAAGGGTTAATAACATGAAAAGATAGGTTTAGATAGTTCATTCAGGGCTATTTTACAAATATTTCGAATCAATTCCTTGATTTATTTTGAATTTGATTTAAAATGTATCTTTTCATGCATTCCTAAAGATCTTTCCAACAATCAAAATACTGACGAAAGATGATATTTTCATACCGCCATAAATTTTAATACAATTTTCTAGACAGATAAAAATCTTTGAATAATTTATGTAATGTCTTATTATTTTTACAAGATACGTATTCTTCTAGGATTAGACTATTTTTAAAATAGGCGAATCTGATTAGAGAGATTTGAAACGAAAAAAAAGCGTAGAAATAAGCTCCGCAAACGATTATAATTCACGAGGAACCCTTTCCTCCACTCAACTTATTTTTCAACTCTCGCCGACTTTCTCTCGAAAAATCGAAAGATTCGTCTCCCTAAAAATAACTGCATCGAAAAATGAGTGAAGAGAGGAGGAAATGGGAGGAGGTTTCATCCCCGTGAGGAATCGTATTCTTAACCTCCCTCACTTCAACTCCTGCTTCATTATCTCCGTCCACTTGCCATCTCTCTCACTTCCTTCGATATCCGACCGCGTCCAATTTCATCACGATGCATTAACATTTCCTTTCCGTCCTCACCGCTTCTCCTCGCGATTTGCCGTCATATATTCTCTCGCATTCCCTTCGCATACTCATTTACTCCTTTCCTCTTTGTCACCTTTCATTCACTTCTTCGTTTGCCGTCTCTCTCGCCTTCTTCCTTTAGACAATGATTCCCAGTTTACGTCTGCTGAGAGGCTACTGTTTATCATGCCAATCATACGGGATTCGTATTTCTTTTTCTTGCGACGTTATTGCATACAGGGATCTCTATGTGTATATACGGCGATTTTAAAGAAAGATGGTTTCTTAAAGCTGAGTGAGATGTAAACTTTAATGCTGCTGAGGATGATTTTTCTAGGATATATGAAATTTCGTGGTTGAAGTAGCATATTTCACCTTTTTAGCAACTTTAATTTTCACTCAGTTGTGATTATTAATAATACGTTCATTGAAATAAACACTATTTTTTAAAGCGATGCGATGTTTTGAAGTAAGTGCTAATTCTGAGTAACAGAGTTTTAATTTTAATTTTATTTAATTTTCTTCCTCTAGAAGACACCTAAACAATAACTAGTCATATTAAAAAATGTTAGGTATAGCACATTAGCTCACTTATTTTAAACTCGAAAATATTCAATGGTATTGTTTTCACATGTTGATAATCCAACGTACTAAAGGAGGTTTTATGAGTATCGTATTTTATTGATTGCACAAATTACAATGATTCAAAAAACTTGATTTTGCCTGAAGGCTTTGATTAATGAATACCAAAATTTAAATTGTGACTCCAATCGTTGATTATTGTGTTCGAAAAGTATTTCCACGATTTTCGTCATTTATTCCACGAACTTTTATCTCATTTATCAATGCTAAAAATGGTTAAATTCTTCATTTTCGATTTCATCTCCGTCATTTGAATCTAATTACGATAATTATTCATTTTCTAAATTATATGCAGGAGCGTACCCGTGCAAAAAGGAAAAAGGGTAGAATTTCTTCGGATCGGAAACCCCACAGCCTTAATTACTTTGATGGGTCATCAATTAAGCCGAGACAATCTTCGGTAGGTCGTCATTCTCGGAATATCGAATTGAGCGAAAAGACGTGAGCGATGGTAAAAATCGTAGCACCGGAACACGGTCAGTGACCCTTGAGCTCTATGAAACCTCTTAATCTTCTTTCATCTGGGGATGAAGACAATCTTATCTCTCTCTTTTATACCCCTCTTTCTCTCTTATTAAGCCAAGACTTCTGCCTCAAACTACACATTCTTTATCCTTAAAGATCCTCTTCCTCTAAACTCGTATACATCATCCCCAACCTCGGCTAACTGTCTTGCTCTTCCGAGCCCCGGAATACTAAATTCCAAAGGCGCACGAAAAAGTTTTACGAAAGATAACTGCGACGAGAACATCTTCGTTTATATTCCTCCTTAAAGCCTCATCACTTGCAATCAGCTTCATTTCTTTCCTCGTATCTCCTCAACTAGTCAGAGCCCAAAGGTATTCTCTGTCTTAAAGCTATTAAAGTTCACAGAATTTCTCTTCTCTGCCTAAATACCCAGAACGTCAATGATGGAAAACTTTTTAGTTGATTATCCATCTTTTGCCGGTCTTTCGAATGGAAAGTAGTTTAAATAAATTATATTATTCCTATACTTAAATTTCAAGATATGATTTGAGCATGCAATATTAATAATAACTCATGCTTTCATTAGCCTTTAATGTTATCTATTTGATCTTTGAATAGAACGTCGGCTATCTACCACCGAATGGTAAATATAGTTTATGATAATTTTTGTACAATCTTCGAAATATGAGGTCATTTCGCACGTCATTCTACACCGAGTATCGAACCCGGGATCGCTTTCACACAAATCGAAGGCGTTGTCCATTTGGCTCTCCCGAGGTCCCCATTGACTGTTACTCATCTGAAAACTGCAAGTTAAAAATTATTAAGATACGGAATTCAAGGAATTTAAAAACATAGTTCAAGTAATTACACGAGCTTAGATTTTAATTCAAAGCGATTTTCAGTGAGAAAGGAAGGAATTGATGTAAATGAAACTGGAACGAATTAAGGTTTGCCCTCAGTACTTCACATTAAAGCAAGGCACGTATAGCCGTCTTACAATCTTCCTTGAAGAAGTCACCTTTACTCTCCCCGTATCTCTCGTTCACCCCGTGAAACAGCCATTCCTCCACATAGGACCTCCCCTAAAAAATTTCCTTCCCTCTTCGTTCGTTCTCCACAGCGTCCGCAACACTCCCGGCTGTCATTAGCGCTCCAGCACTCAACATGTCTTCTCGAGAAGTCCTCGTTTTTTCCCCTCCCTCGGGTACCACATCCACCTGCACATCCCCTCACAATTTGATATCTTTCACGGGAAAAATGATAATTCCCTCGGAAGGCGGATAATGCGTAGACGAAAAGGAGAGAGGAATATTTGTCTCTTTTGGGAACGAATGAGGGAAAGAAGTGCTGATGAGAGAGTGAATAAGAAAGGGCGGTGAGAGGCATTGGTGAAGAAATGGATAGAGGGCAATGGAGACGAAGCGAGATGCGTTGAGTAATAAGTCTTCCCTGACCCAGCGTGGAGTGGTCCATGAAACAGTAGATCAAGTCCGTAGAGCGAAGAAGATTACTAGTGGAAATAGAAACCTCCCTAGCGATTACAGTATATTAAAATATCTCAAAGTTTGTTGATTTCAATCAACTAGAAAACCCTCGTTATTATCCTTCTTCATTCATTAAATTCTTCTTTAATAATTTAGTACTTCAGTTCGCTTCCAGGGGGAATGTTATTTAGTTTCTGTTAATACTAGTACTCGGCAATCATTCAGGGTTTGATTACAATAGATAAGATAGATATTTTATCAAGCTTGGATATGTCTGAGAGACTATTTCTTTTACCTGACTCGGTTTACCATCTTTTTATATGCAACAAAATATTCATGAAAATTGAAACTACTTTTTGGGGAAAATATTCGTAATTTGTAAAAGAGATAATCCTAAAATGATCAGATGGAAACTGTACATTAATTGCTGTACATCAAGTATGAAAATTATGGAAAGGTTATCATAAACTCGAATCGCACATAGTCAATGAATAACTCTCAACACCTCAACACCAAGTAACACCTCAACTGAAAAATAAGTCTTGATGGTAATTTTTGAATAAAACGAGGTTCACGGTTACTCAGTATTTACTTAATATCGTAAGTAGTAGTGCTACTATTATGTACCTATTCCTTCAATCTCACGAAATTTAATTGACTATGAAGGATCAAATTTATTTTATTAAAAATTGACATAATCTCTATCATCGGCTCAAATTCGCAACTTTCATTGAAATGCAGCCTACAATGAACTGTACAACATACAATTGTATTTTAGGGGATATTTTTGGAGAAATCGAATATTACTCACGCGTTACAAAAACTGCGGTAGGAGTTATTGCATAAGACGATATCGAATCATTCTTAAGATTCGGTCAGATTATTTTCATAATTTCCATTTCGTCAGATAATTAACATTTATTTTTAAAACTGCGCATAGTCATCAGAAAACCTAATTGGATGGAGTAAGAGTGTAAGCGTAAAAGATACGAAGAGAACAAACGAAGCTAATCAGAGAAAGGCTGGATGAAATGATGAATGTCAAAAGGGAGGTGCTCTCTGGAGAATAGACTGAGATTGTGCGCAGTTTTAATTAGTTATTTTCTTGAAAAAAATAACTCACGTTGCTGATGGTATGGAACAATGTAAAATTGAGGGCACCAAGACCGCTAGTAAAGATATGACTTCAGTCGAAGTGAGTAATTTTTCGCCAAAATTAAGCAGAAATATATATGGTATAGGTTACATAAGGTTCCTCAAACCCGCTTTGGACGAATAGCTATTTATGATATTTTGACACCAAACTGATGCATCGTTAAAACATACAACACTCTTTTATGTTTAGACATTCTTCTGATTGCAAATCATTTCGCGCTATTTTCATGATATTTATTATTCCTATATTAGAATTTTTCCGAAGTTTTCATTTGGATGGGAATGAATATACACATTTACTGAATCTTACATTTCATACCAAATTCAACCTTTGGTCCGCTTAAACTATCTAAAATCCGCCTATTTTCATATTAGAAGAGAGAAAAAGGAACTCGGCGGTCATTCAGCATTGGACCCCCTGTGATCATGAAAGCTTTGTTTTCGAAATGCTCATTAGGGATTCTGAATAATTGGTGACCGCTAAACGATTATCCGTTTCCCGGGAATCGCCCTTAGATGGTCGCCGCGTTCGGCGCTTGGAGAACCCTTGTCTCTTGGTATTTTCATATTACCTGCCTCTGATAAGTATGAATCGAAATATTTACTTGTTATGTCATCTATATTGTATTAAGAGGGCTAATAGTTAGTTGAAACAAGAAATCTGCTTCAAAAAGCCTAGCCAATGGAAGGTAGAAAAATATATAAATCATTATTACTTTTCTCGTTAATTGCGGCCATCCTGACTCCCTCCAAAATGATCGTCTTACATATTCATTAAAACATCCAATCTGATATTTGGTGGAAAATATACATATTTATTGAAAATGGCTTGATAATGAGGAAATAGAACAAGTTGAAAATAATATAAACATTTCGCTCATTCAATCATCTTAATGGGAAAACACCAACTAGCTTCTACAGGAGATTTTTAATTTGACATGTTTTTTTAACAAGTTGACATTTTTAGGCCACAACATTGCCTTGTTTTAAAATAATATATCATCAATGAAAATAGTTGAAGATTAGAATAATGTTGTTTTTTTACCTCTTTTTTAATTTATAAAATGATGAAGTAAACTGACTTCTGGTACGCAAGTACGCGATTGTTTCATGAAGCGATTTCTCGTATGATGGAAATCGATTATTTTGGGCTTATATTTACAAAATTCAAGTTTATCGAGTGGAGTATAATCTAAGAATCCTTTATAAATGTATCAGTGTGTAGATGTCGATCGACGCTAATAGATTTTACAGTGAGAGTGAATCAGACGCAAATAGTCGGTTTACGGTCGACCTCACTCTTTCCATCCTTAGTGTCTAAGTTTAGACCATCATTATGAGAATTCCGAAAAGTGTGCTCAAGCTATAAATATCGGCGAAGGAAATGTAAATCGCCCATGACGATCTTAACGTGGAATGAAAATCACAGACGTTGTCGATAAAGAATATATATGTGCTATTCAAAATGGGAAGCATCGAAATGGCACCATGGATATCGTAAATTTGAAGAATTCGAAGGAAACTTAAATCTTCACTTTCAATTACGCTTGTTCGTCTTCTTTGAGTGATCAGCATATTTTAAAATGACTTCTCAGATGTTGCAGATAATGAAAAGGAATTTATCTTAGCTAACATTATTTCTGAGTTGTAATTTAAGAGTTTATGATTCACACAAAGTTTACTCTTCTTCAAATTACTGAAATATATTAGGGAATGAACTGTGTTAGGCATTTGTAATATACCTGAATTTATAGTAGTTATACAGTTTTTGATGATTTCCTTTTTTTTGGCTCCAAGAAGAAGATGCCTTAAACTACCCTTATACCTTACAGGTAATTTAAGGGTCTAATCAAATGAATTATAGTAGAAATTCTTAAGATAATTGATTTAAATGAATGCGAGACAATCCTCTTCCTGGCTTAGAGTTCTTTGTAGTATAATTCTATGTTTTAAACCAGACTAAAAATATGGCAAATTGGGAGGGCCCCTTTCCGTTATTCAACCGATGTTATATTTATAAAAAGAAACATGAGATTGATATTACGGCATCATCCCTTCAAATACACTCTGAAGAAGAGGCTTTGTATTAAATTATCCGGTGCATTATAGCCTTATCCATTCTTTTACTTCCAAACTGTGGAATTATACTATTGTTTACACACAATAGAGACACTCAGAGTGCGAGGCTATCATTCATCTGGTAATAACTTATACAGAAACTTATATGTTGGTTAATTATCTTGAAAAATATTTGTCTTTTACCAAGGATATACCATTTGGATTTGGTTTATTTATAAAAATAAAGCACTGAATGTAGGGCTGCGACTGCCATTGATAAAATTTACATTTTAATGCATACTGAGAAATAACCTCTACAGAATCCGCTCCACGCTCTCTAATAATCATGCCTACGGATTTTTTTCATATCCCTTAAAGTAAATTTAATTTTGAATCCCATCATTCGAGCGATGTATAAACCAAATGAGTCGGTGTTTTCATTTTGTAATTCAAATTGGGCAAGCAGGGGATTTTTGAGTATAAAATAAAAAATTCGTTCGGCACATTCAAATCATCGTCATCGCATATTTTGGCACAATTTTCCTTGTTTTTCAGCTTGTACGGGAATATATAGGAATCAGATATCATGGGTACAGAAAATACCAAATTTAATATTCTAGATGAACGTGGACCGAGGAAAAATCTACTGTTTCCATCCTAAGGTTGTTAATTTTTCAAATCGGGATTTTATTGAAAAACTTTCATTGGATGCAAATAAGTAATTTTTTTCTTCTTACAAATAGTCTGACTCTGGAAAAGAAATGAGTGGAATATTTTCGGGAGTTTGAAAATCTATTCCCGTTTATATACCGCCAAATGAAGACTTTGACCTTTCCTACCTGCTTGTTAGAAGCAATTCTCGAATCTCTGTTTTGCCTACGACTGTTATTTTTCATTCCTCTTGGAATCGTGGGTGCAGCGAAGATGGCTCTCTTGAGAGAGAATAGAAAGAAAAGAGAGGAAAGAAAACTCTTGGGAATTGTGCAATCTAGAGCCGAGAATAAAAAGAGGAAAAAGGAAGAGAAGTCTTCGAAAGAAGTGGGGGCGGCAGGTCCAATTAAGTAATTTCCTTGTTTGGGAAGCCGTCATTAAATACTCAAAAGTAAGAGTTTTGGAGGATGGAATATGTAATGAGAAAGAGATGGAATGGTTGGAAAATGTTTTTTTCCATTTCATCGCCAAAATATAGGCGAAAAAAGTGAACGAGGCATTCCGCATCGTCCTTCACTTCTAAATCTGGTCAGAGGACGTGCGGCATTCCCTTTCTCTTTGACTTTCGGGGAGTTAAAAACCTTTCCTCAAAAATGAATCAAAACAGATTGCTTTTTCTGTCCATCCCTTAAAAATAATTCCGTGAGCAAAATATTTGGCCGAAAATTACGAAGTTTTTTTAAATTTTCATTCTTTATTATGGTTAAATTTATATTTTTAATTAAAACTAGAAACATAACTATTATTATATCCGTCGAGTTATATACAAAGAAGAATGCACTGTATGAATTTCAAAATCGCTACCTCGGCGCCATGAAAAACTGCAGCGTGAACCTTCTGTTAGAACCTGACTGTCTGAACGTTTATGCTGATTGGATTCCACTGGCCATGTTGTCATGATCATATAAGTGCCTTACATTAAGCCTGGCAAAAGCCTCAATCCGGATGTGTCGGATATGTTTATTTGTATGATGGGAAAAGAAATAATATCAATTATTAATTGAAATTCTTGTTATTTTTCAGTTTGGCACAAATTTATTTTCCTGCGGAACACTCCACAATTTATATTTTTGACTATCCGAAAACTAAGCCAAATTACATTCTTGTCTTCCAATGTAGTCTATATCTCTCACATCTTCCTCAATATTTAAATTAGCCAAAGTAGATTTTCATTTTGGTATTCACCTTCTATCCATTTTTTAAAGCTTGAATCCGTCCAAATTTCGAAGTGAAATTCCCTATAGTACTTGCAGAGTACGGAAGTATATATTTACACCTACCAACTTCATTACCTGGTTTTGTTTCTAATCATCGTTCAAAGTTAGCTTAATTCTCGAGAGGTTTTGATCTTCCTCACATTATTTTACTTTTACTCTTAGTTTTTCAAATACTCAATTTGTAGTGGAGTGTCCTAAATTTTGGAGAATTCTGAGACAAAATTAGGGATTGTTTTGTCACGAAACTAAAGTTTAATTTTAATATTTTTATAAAACAGAAACCTTTATTTTCGACAGATCTTTCCGAGTTTTGGTGAGAAACACATTCAGCGAGAATTCCAAGGTTTACGCTCATACTCTACGTGAGACTTGTTGATAATTCAGTCTTAATGAAACTCAATGTAGGGAAAAATCTAGTCGGCTCGAAGGTTTTATCCACCAATCATTTGCCTGTGAATAGTCTGACGTTGAAACGCACTCTGCATCCCTCCACTCCCTTTTTCTGTTTTCACTTCTCTCTTCTCTCCCCGAAATTTCCTCGACTATAATTTTTCCGCGCCCTCATCCCCAGATGGCAGCAAAGGGAAGCTGAATTAAAAAGGGATATGTTTTTCCCGAAATGAATGGAGCAACATCAAGGAGAAAGGGATGATACGGGTGAAGCTAACGCGATTGGGAGGAAGAGAATGGAAAAGCCATAACGAGCTGATTGGTCGGTATTTGGGTCGAGGGAAATGGCGGAAGGTACATGTTAACGGGCAAAAAATAGCCGTGGGGAGGAGAGACAAACCCCAAGTGCAAAACTAATGGCTTATGAGGTCTGTGGATGTTTCTGGAGATCTAGAACGAGGTTTCTTGATGGTTTACGCACAAGAAGAGTATGCGGTCGAGTATGATTTCTGTGAATTTTGATAGACTACTTTCCAGAGATAAGAGATGTGAATAACCGAAGCCAGAGAATTAGCTATGGGTTTGATATGACGAAATATCTTTCTCGTGCAGAAAGAACTGGCAATAATCCATCGTATTCTTTAGAGAAGATGAAATACAAAACAACACAACAATCCTAGGATTATTCTGTAAAGTTAATTTAGTGATTTCATCTTTTTCAATGGGAGAATTATTTTTAGATTAATTGGAGTTGGCACAAATTATTCTATGTGCATACATTCAATCAAACAAATTCAGCCTTTTTCAGACTCCTGCCCGCGATTTAGCTTGAATTATTGTGATGCCTCAGCACAAATGCAAGCTCGTTTAAATCTGCCTGCTATAAAATATTTTATATCATAATGTACCGTCTAACTAATTGCAGGAAACCGTATTACTAGATTAAAATATGCAGGGGCAGCTAAAATTCATAGTTTTTGCTAAAACTCGCTAAAACTTCACTTCATACATCATTCTCCAAATGCAAATACCCCAATTCATTGTAACGTCAGTTATATACTTTGCAGCGAAAAGCATTTTTCTCCACTCAAGTCATGATCTGAACGTATTATTCTTCCTTGATAAAATCTTTTGTTTTCCATTTAATAATTCTTTTTTATTTCAAGAGTTCCAATTTATCATTTTCCAACGGTTTACGTGATGAGATTTTTCAATGGCATATTTACAGGAAATCACAGATCTTTAATGATTCTTTCGTAATATTTTACGCAAAATAAAGTAATACCCAGGTAAGACGCATTTCAGGGGATTGGGAGAAAACCATGTTTTAAGCGGGATATGACAACTTTTTGTTTTCTTTTAACTTGGAAATTATAAGGAAAAGTATTATTGGCTCTTTAATTTTGAAATAAGTGCTTTACACATTTAAAACGAAAAGAGATCTTATAGTTAGCTTGGTTTTTGCCACAGTTGTATATACGGTATCCACGATCTTTTGTTGTGTAATATTTGTTGTCGTTTTGTCATATTTTTGAGGAATGGTCTGTTTTTTGTGCAAAGAGACTGCCTACATTTCTCAACACCCCAATCGATGAAATCAATGGGGTTAATCTCACTCTAACTCAATTTTAAATTCGATATTTGCTTGGACAATGAGATTATTAGTGGTATTTTTTTGCGAATATCTTCACATTATGTTCACAGAATTCGGCATTAAAATAATCCAGAGGAATTTCTTACAGACAAGTCGAATCAAGACAGAAGACGGCCGTGAAGGACGGCGATAGAGATAAAAAATAAGTTGTTATTTCCTTGAAAGAGGAGGAAGATCGGCTGATTTAACCAATAGAGAAAAGAAAATCCGCAGTGGGTATAAGGATGTCTTTAGCAGTATTTGCTAGCTGCTTCGTATGAAAGGGACCGAAAGAAAACCGCGTATTTGGCGTCTAGATAGATCCTAATCGGGAGCGTTTCTAACATGTTCCACTGAAATAAAAATAGAAACGCAAATCATCTTTCTATCTCTACTTTGAACCTGATGTGAACATATTAATTTCTTATTCCACCATAAGAGAAGAGAAAACACCAATTTCCTTTCTCTTCTTAATACTTAGCCGCCAGTGGTTATTCTTATGCTTCCATCCGCTTGATTTTAATGAACTCCAACTTTCAAGAATCTTTTTTATCAATACTTATGAAGAAAATTATAAAATATTATCTCCTCGAAGTTAATCAACAACGTAACTAGAATAATATTGTAAATAAACGTGTCTATTAAGTAAATGATTCAATTTCTCCTCGGCAACGATAAGTAGAGTTTAATGTATGTGTTTTAGTCTCCGTATTTTCCATCGGCTCTTTCAACTCGTGTATTTCACGGCAAAGGGAAGCTTTACCCAAGTGGAATCCTCTATCCAATGTTTTATCTGCGGAAACTGTTATTTTTCGTTCGCCGACCGTATGAAACACCGGATTTTTTTCTTCATCCTTTCTGTTCCAGGTCAGACGAATTAATTGACTCGTTCGATCACGCTGTTTTGCGGAAAAACACACGACTTATTAAACAGCTTATTTCGTTCGATAATTTTTCCTCTGTTATGTTTGCTTTAAATTCCGTTTGGATTAGAAAATGTCGGACTTCGTTACGAGGCAATTAGGACAAAACATTGTATCGATTTGGCTGTTAAGCTCTGTTAGCAGACATAGGTTTATACATTTCACTTATTATACTTTTTCATTATCCTTTAATTGACAGAAGCTTATAATTTATTTACAAAGTGTTTTCATTAAAATTATAGTAATTGAGAGTTATATTGAAGTCAAAAATATAAAATTTCTTAAGCTAATATAAGCATAATGAATATTCTTTGGATAATAAAGTCTATATTCTAATGCGATTCATTTTCAGATTCATTGCTAATCATATAGCCATTAGACGAAGTATCTGGAAAATAATATCATAAATAATTCCTAATTATTTGCTTCGATATTTGTTTTATCCGAAAATGGAATTTTTCTCGTGCAATTTAGATATTATTGCGGCACAGACTTCAAGGTGAACATTTAGTGGTACTATTTTTGAATTCATAATCAAGAGCACTTTCCAGGCTTGTTTCTAAATTAGTATTGCAATGCTGGAAGATAGTGTATTGAAGAATTCAGAAGAAAGAGGTGCTAATGATTCAATGGATATACTCCATTTCAAAGGAAATACCATTCAGTTCGACATTGGTTCATGATTGCGCTTGGTTGTGCAGATAAGTAAGAAAAGAGGAATTTCTTTTTTGTGTAAAAGATTCGATAGTGCCGATTCACTTGATTAAACTACGTTCATTAATCACTTTTCCTCCGAGTCCCATTAATCCAATCTGTTCCTTTCCCGTTGTTGTAATTACCACGGAAACTTCCGCGAAAATTATCCGTCTCGATTAAGCACTTCCAAACGAGTGACCGAGTTTTGACTTTACCTTTCTCTCGTGCAGACGACAATGCGGTGCGAATACGAGAAAATAGAACACACTAGACATCAGGAAATTAAAACTGGTAATGAAATCGAAGACAAATTCGAACCAGTTCCATTGTAGATGGCATTTTTGCGTTAAAGTACCTAGGAAACACCAAATGGAACCTAAGAACGAATTTATCAGCCGATGAAGATACAGAGAGAAAGTTGAGAGGTTTATTTTGTAAATCTTGCTCGGCAATTTGAGCAAGTTTATGTTATAGATACGACTTCTTATCCCAAGGAAAGCTTATAATAAATGTCAGCAAGGTTAGACTTTAGGCCATAAGTTTTATGAATATTATCACGTTTATTTATAGTATCAAAATAGCCCAGTGGTTAGAATGTCTGGTCCAGTTTCAAAAATATTCAAAGGTTATCCTCTGCGGTTCAGATCATGTTTACAGAAAGTTTTTTTCTGGAAAATTAGGTTTTCAGGTTCTGTGACGAGGCGATGACCAAGATGACTGCCACCCACCTACGCTCTTATTGTTAGTCAGTTTATCTGATCTAACTCCCACCCCGCTGGCGAATCAGTTAATGTAATTACGTTTCTTTTGACATACTTGTCTCGTATGTATAGTTAGAGATATGGTAAGTGTGTTTCATTCGCTATCACATACACGGATTAGTACTTCCGCTAGCACACCACCACAGTGGCCGGCATATTCGTTCATAACCAACAAAACAGTCTTAATAATTCCCAGGATTCCGGAGGTTGACTGTTTTGACAGTTGAACTAATAGGCATGCCTTTCATCACCCCTTATGACATATTTCTTGAATTCAGGGTCCAAATTGGCTCGCCCATGTGTCTTACCAGGTATGCGGTGGGTTATATATGCGGTGCATTTAGAAGAGGCGAATGAGTTTATTAAAATATCTTAAAGGAAGAGATAAATAAATAGTTGATAGGACGCTATCGCAGCGTATTCCGAGCGGCATAAATGAACGGCGAGTTCTTAATCGCTGCCACTGATTAGCCGCGAAGAATTATTATGCTACGTTTGAAGGTTTATTTAAGCATTCCATCTGGGAACCTCTTCTTGTGAGATCGAATATCACTTGAGTTTATTAGGCAAATGTCTGAATGCTGGTTAATCTTAGAATAAGGAAATACATTTGAATCGGATTGCAATGCAGGATGTTGCTTAAAAGGCTGAGAGACATTGTGATATGAGAAAAAATACTCTCGGGAGATTATGTCGAAAGGTAACAGTAAAGAGAAGAAGAATTACGGAAGAAATGATCGCCCATCCATCGCGATGTAATTTAAGTGCGACCTGAAAAAAGGTTCAACATTGGATGGGATAATGCGGCGTCATGAGGGTCTGATTCCGAAGAAAAAATGCCTCCAAGTGTATAAGTAGCCAAGGAACTCTTTTCCTCGTTGATCGCGTGGAACTCTATTCAAAGGGAATGCAAGTCTTTTCTTTATTTCCACATAATCCCATATTGCGAACGAAGGACATATTTGCCTTTTTTATCGGTGAATGGCAATCGCAAACGAGATCATTAACGCGTGAATCCGAAAGCGGGAATACATTCGGCCATTGAAAGAAGTTCGCTGTGAATTTATAGATGAGGGTCTCAGGAAAAGCTTCTCTTTTATTTAGGAAGGAGAGTGCTTTCGCTGCGATGTAAAGGGATGTCATTAAATTCAGATCAAAAGTAGGGAAACATTGCTACGCTATACTAACGCGTGCGAGAGGAAAGCGAGAAAGAAAGCATTAAAATGAAATGGAATTTCGTTTTTTGTCGGGGTGGTATTTCTTCGTTGAAAATTAATTTACCTAATGTCAGAAGCAAATCTACTACAACTCAGTGGTCGGGAACTTTTCCCATGGGAAGGTAAAGTAGTATTCGTTCACATCTATTAGACCACTCTCGTGTCAGTATTGTCTTCATTCAAATAGTTAAGCATCGAAATTTTATACGAAGAAACAAATCTAATAGTTGAGTAATCTTAGAGAACCTCTCACACTCTAAATTCACTTAGCGTCATTAGAGTCACTGGAGAGAAAAGAATCTAATGACGGGAATCAGTTTGAGGAAATGAGGACACTACATAGGACACCCACAAAGGCCACAGGAGGCTTTGAGGCCGCAGATTCCTCACCACTGCTTTAGTATATACTCGTAGCATTGGACGAAATAACATTTGCTCAGTCCCCGTGGGTTACAAACATATGTAAATCATTGTTAGCTGTGATTGATTTTCTTCTATATAAAACAAAGACGGTTGAAAATTTTCAAGGATATTTAATGTAAGATGATTTAACGATTAATTAAGACTCAAGAAATCGATCAAGATAAACTGAAAGTAAATCAGAAAATGTAAATGATTTACAGATGAACTTCAAAGAGATCTTTTATCTCTAATTTTCCTCAAGTCCATGTAAAAACAAATACTTGAAAGTTTCAACTCATCAAAATCAAGAGAATGGAAGAAGAAAAAGAAATGTTCAATCTTCAGGAGGTTGACACCTTATTTAAGGAGTCAACAAGATAAAGAAATACATCGAATTAAAAATCTATTTTGAAAGTTAGTAAGAGTTTTCTTTTCAAGATGGCTAGAATAGAAGTAGCATTAATTATGTTCACCTTCACCAAAAGAGTGGAATCAAATTAAAACTTATTTAAAAAAATACCATTGATACGAGATATTTATTTAATGCATAATATTACTTGTAGAAAAATTACCGTTGTATGAAATCGCTTGGTAGGTATATTATGGGAAATCAGAAGATGAAATTAAGATATGATAAATATATCTGAAGTATAGGCTGTAAGAGTATTCTTTTGCTGTCATAAAGTGCAACATTCTAAAGATTGAACGCCTACATTTCATTTCAACCCGTACTTTTTGGCAATTACACATTCTACTTTTCACATACATACTTCTGGGTACTCCGTTACAAATTTTTACTGATCTCCATATTTGCTAGTCATCTTCCATTTACAGTAATATAATGACTTAATACGTATAGGTGGGACTTATATTCCTTTTCTGCATGAATCTTCGAACTCAGAGATCTTTGCATTTCCTCAGGGAACTTTTATCATCCATTCTTGCTCGGCAGTTCCCATTCCTCTCTTAATTCATAACTTCGAAACTTCTCCGATAATCTTTCATAAAATATGTACGCATTTTTTTCTCCACTAAATATATGAAAAGATTGCTCTTGTTTTTCTCCTATACTAAGATACGCATCGTCGAATTTACCACAAGTAACAAACTAAAAGAGGGAAGAAACGGATAAAGAAGGTTTCCATGATGCCCTCCCAATTTGTTTAAATCTGTTTGATTGCATGAATTAGCTAGGTTACTATGCTGTTTCTTTGATATTGTTTGTTGCGTTTCTTAGTTTTTAAATGTAAGAATGCCATACAAATCAAACCACCGCGTGAATGTGACTCGACTATTTGAAGAAGTTCCATCCATTCATTTCCTACGACAACGGCTATGGTGATATGTATAAGAAAAAGCGTAGCATACGGTTTCTTCTTCGATACTTTAATGGCCGATTTCTTATGGCGATGAAAAGGAAATCTTCATACGATGAAGTTTTGAAAGGCATTGAATTTCAACAAATGTTGAATTTACGAAGTCGGAATTTTTAAAACTGTGTAATTACCGGCGTCATTCAAAGTCTATATGCTGCTTAATAAAAAGAAACCAATAAATATAAATTCATAGAATCAATTCAACTGGTTTTTTATACGTATAATTGATTTGTATTCGATTTAGTGGAAAACATTGAGGGTAATAAGTGAACACAACCGGAAAGGGAGTATGAAATGAGAGATGTTGAAACAGAAGGAGGAAAAGGAGGGATCGGAAATGATATCGAAAAATGGATACAGCGTAAATGACAACAAATAAAGAGAGGAGAAAAAATGTAATCTCTCGTTCGGCTTCGGCAAACCACACACCTCTGCCACATCAATGGGAGATAAAGCTCGATGGAAAAATTTTTCAGCAGGGATTTTCGGTTGGGGAGATTGCAGAGGCCGTTGTTATAAAATATGGAGTGCGTTGCACGTAGCTCCTTTCTATGCGTCGAGACGTAGGTTAGCAGAAAGGCAGTACTTTGGTGTGGTTGCGGTGGGGGATGGAGTTGTTTTTTGAGAGTTTACGTCAAGGAAGATGCGGCTTTTTTGGCCGAAATCCTCTTTGAAGGGTATTTGGAAGTTACGGAGAAACCTTCGGAAGGATACGATGATGGGTGCTGCCGTGTTTGGGCATTTTGAGACTCAAAATCGACGCCATTTTATGTTGATGGTAGAGTAAAAATAGATAGCATCGTATCAAAAAAGTGAAGGCGAGAGGATTGGATAAATAAGATAATCAGAAGTTATATGCTTCTGTATCGTGTTTACATCTCGCCAGGAGCGGATGGATGGCAGAAAATCTTTATCTATAGCGCTTTCCAGTTTATCTAGTGAGTAACGATGATTAACGATGGAATAAAACCAATGCATTTTTTCCGTGCCATTGTTCTAATTCCAGTTAGACTCAATTCAGTGTTCCTTGATCTAAACTACAATTCGAAGCTTAAATTAGAAGATTTCAGCAAGATCTTTCAGCTATGAAACTGGCTGAAAAAAATGGAACCAAGAGTATTTATGGATATTAACCCAAACAATCCTAAAATATCTAAAATAAAATGTTAAAAACTGCACCGCTGAGGAAATATCAACACATAAGTTGATTAGAAGTGTTTTATACTTTCATATCCTAGTTTATCAAATGGTTGAAAATGTATTTAGATATTCTTTCAAATTTGTTATTTTATGTGCAGATATTACCATTGAGTCTCTTCAAAGGTATTATTGGTGAATTAAAATTAAAATTATGCGTGAAAATTGAAATTTAACCTAATAATAAGCTCTGAAGTCATTATCAAGATACGATATTTCCTTACCTATTACCAATAGATATAGGATCTTAGAAATTCAAAAGGTAAACCCTCTTAATATATCTGAAGTACCATTTAGATTAGGGAGATTTTACTGCAAAAAGTAGATATTAGTTTTCTCTATTAAAAAAATTTCAGTAGTTTTTAGGAGTTTATTCAGTATCATTTATACATAAAAAATTTCTTGTTATCAGCGCTTTTTATCAAATTTCTTTTAATTTGATGTACATCCGTTGCCATTTACTAAATAAGAAGAAATTTTTAGTTATGAAAGATATTTTTTTTATATTCGAGATGAAAATGTATACCTGAATTCCGCCAGTTTAGGTTTCAAGAAAATTCGTGTGGTTTTGAGTTGACGTTTATTTCTTCAACTTATTTGACTTAAGGAGAAGGGGTTATTAGATAACAGTTCGCAAAAGCAGCCGGATGGTAAGGGATTTCTCTACATTCTTCCTATGATTGCTTATGATTTCACATATAAATGGGAATAATCCATGCTAATCTTCTCTCAAGTCGCAAATTGAAGTGTTAATCGGTTATATGCATAATTGGAGTCCGTATGCAACATCAAAGGTTTCGCTTGAAAGCAATCAATAATTGTTTAAGGTGGAGTAACTTGACGCTCATCCTCGTTCTCTTATTGGGAGGGATTATAGAAAAGAAGCTAAATACTGTCAGAGAAAATAGTTAATATACTCATCCAGAATACTTGGATTTGATAAGGAGCAGCTGCAATAACCCTCAGAAAGCCAGAGATGATAAAAAAGAAATTTTTGAACATGAAGAAGATTGCATTCGAAACTTTGGAGGATTTCAAAAGGAAGAATAAAGACTTCCATCTCAGATTTATTGAAAAAGTCACCGTTTTTTCCAGAAGAATTGGAGGCAGATTTAATTGAATAGATCAACGTTAAACTTCGCACAAAAGAAAACATTTTTCACTCTCCATCAGTACTTTCCCTTTCCTCGACATTTATCAAATAAACTGACGATGATATTGGTGAATAGAGGGAAATGCCATTCCATAAATAACAGAAATTATTGGTGGAAATACTTAAAAACTTCGGGAAGTAAACTCAGAAAGGAAAGAGAGCTGGAAGAGGTCAAAAATATACCCGGAAAAATATAAAAACATTCTGAAGATGGCATCGCTTACGATTCGTCATCTCGAGCTTCGCACACTTGAAAAAGAATTTTCTTCTTCCTTGAGAATACAAATCGATCACAATATTTCGATAAACTGCATCAATTTTTAATGTGTTTACAGAGTATCCTTCTTATAATAATATAAGGCATTCGAAAGATACGGCAGATTTTTTTGGAGTTTCAAACGTCACGTGTCGGTTTCTATAAAATAAAATTATGGATGTGTTTTAACAGTAAATTCACTGGACAATTTTCAACTTTTTGCAGCTATATTGTTATCACTGTAATTGTCCTGATTTTGAAGAATAAAGAAGTGGATATAATTTAAAAAATATTTTATTATCATTGCCTATGACGCAAGTACAAACTTTGGTGACAGTTAAGTGCGTGGTAAATATTTGTGCAAGAAAATGGAACTCGTGGATTGAAGTGAAATTTGCACAATAAATCCGCAATTTTTCAAATAAAATCAATTCTTCTATTTAATTGTTAAAGAGACACGAACTGAAAACATTTGAATGTACAGGGAAAGTTAATTTTTATTTTATTCATAATATGTGACATCACGTTTATTAAAATTTTATTTGATAAAATTTTCAGAGAGAAGTAATGAGTATTGATTTTGTTTGGGATTAAAACCGGAAATTTCTCGTTGTTTGCGTGCACATAAATGCTATTAAAATAACTGTAAAAATATGTATCAAAGTAAACTTATGATATTATATGACGCTCTTGAGTTTAGCTAGCTTACGTCTTTAAAACTATTGTTAACGTTTCCTTACGTGTATTTATATTTCACAAATATTTTCTCATTCGAATGAAAATGCCTTCAAAAATATGGTATGTATTCCTAGCTTTTTCAAATGATCTGCTGTTTAATTCCTATGATAAAGTTATTAAATCTAAATCAATTAAATTTAGTTATTGATTCAAAGTTGATTCTTAATAGTTAATTAAATGTTAAGATTCTTGATTCGGCGAATGGTGATTTTTATCAACATTTAAATGATTACTCAATGAAGACTGTACAGGAACGTGACTATTTAAAATTCATTATTCAGTAAAATTTGCATTGGAAGTAACATTATAAATATTTTACTTTGGAAACTGCCTAATTAGATATAGTAAAATTAGATACAAAAAGATTGTATTAAAGAAACAAAATATTCGTTTCGGGTTTATTTCGTTGACTTTATTATAAAAGCATTTTTCATGAAAATGGAATGTGAACTCTCCTTTGAGATTAGTTCATATATTTTGGCGTATCATAGAAGCTGTTTCCTATTATTTCAAAATTCAGTTTAATTTCAAAAGACAAAATAAGATATTTAATAAATACAGAAAAATCTGTTTTAAAACCTCCCTATTAAGACAATTTTCTGCTCAATGTGCACTTTCAAGCGAAACTTATGGCGAAAGTTCTAATATATAAAACGCTACAAAAAACGCCTTGCTACCCGTTTAAAAGGCGGATTCTTTCCATTCCCAGATGAACTTCAACCCACTACAGCCAATCCTTTCCTCTCATTTGATAGACGAAATATTTATATTCTTTGTATGGAAGTTCTCCGCTCTACTCTCCTGCTTCACCTTGTCTTTAATGAGGTTCCTTTTGACTCTTGTTTGGGATTAATAATATTTTCGTCCTTTCGAACGAAGATATCGCGAAACAGAAAAATATCCATCTCATTGTGGGAGCTGATTCTCTTTCTTAGAAAGAGTGTCAGTGTTATTAAGTTAATGATAAATGTTAAGAGTGATCTTTCTTACCAGTCTCGTCTCAGAGCAGGACGTTAGATTAAAAGGTTGATTGGCGTTGTTTCCTTACGTCGATATCTAGAGTTGCAAACGTATCGAATAAACCAGAATAGCAGTGCACTTTTTATGCGGCTGTTGAGCTTGGAGAGATCGCACTATGGCCTTTCACTGCTACTTCTAACTATCCGTTATTCTTCCTATATTGTCTATCTGGTAAAATTGCTTCCTTGAAGAATGAAAGATGAAGAAACAAAGGAAAGAGCTCGCTTTAGCTTAAAAGCTAACTATTCTTAAATTATGAGCAGAAGGCAACCAGTATGATATCATAATATTCCATGACTGCCTAGCTTCAATATCTACAGCAAATAAAGCAAACTAAAAAATTACCCCTTTCAATTTCTGGTGTATAGCAATTAGAAATTAAAGATCCAAGAAGCCATTAACTTAAGTTCTTCTACAAGAAAAGACTAAAAAAGCTGTCAAATGCCAGCTAAAAGCTATCCAGCTTATATCACGATTTTCACACGGTCCTCTAATAATCCTCTTAAGTGGGTTTTGCGGTTACGTAATTAGACTTAATTGAGAAATAAAATATTCCGATATACTAAAAATATAATAATCGAGTTGAATTATTAGCAAAGAAAGGGCATAACTTAAAAGTATATGAAGATTCTTCTGGAGAAATACGGATTGCGAAAAAGTATGATGGGGATAGCCGTAGAAAATATAATTCCCTTATCAGTTTCCCCAATAGAAGGAATGAATCAAGAGGAAAGCCGATCTGAACGAGGGCCAAAATGGGAGACAAACTTTTTCCAACTTAAAGTGAAAGATGATGAGTGGGAAACATCAGAGGGGGCCAAAAATAAGAAGATGAAGGAATAGATTTACGATGAAAGGAAAAGTTAGAGAGACGGTGCTAATCGATTTCTCTTTCATCCGCTTCGACAGAAGCCCTCGTTTTCATTTCACATATACCTTTTCCATGTATCGAATGCCCTGGTACAGAGAAATATATATATAGAGAACGAAGCGATCGGATGGGCAACTGGAGGAATAAATTCTTTACGCGCAAAGGAAAGTGGAAAGGAAAGGGACCTAAGCACCAGGAAAGTCGACCACTTAACCGTCAACAACTGCTTTTTATTTCCTCGACTACGGACTTTTATTTCAAGACGGAAGAAAGTTGAAAGGCTCCTCCTTCGTTTTTAAGGCACGTTATACGTGGATAGCGTTTCCTATATTTTCCGAAACTTGGGCTATAATTTTGAACCTTTACTACAACGATGCGAGAATTTTTTATTTTATTGGGGTTTCGCGCTAGGGTTTCCAGAGGACGGAATCCTGAATTGAGTTTCGCTGTATTTTAGGTTAGTTTACTGTGCCGGTCTTCCGAATCAGAAAACGTATGAAGAAATATCGACTCTTTTGCTTTTCTTCTGCGCTGACATGTTTTAAGGTAACATGCTTTGAAGAGACGTTTGTTGGAGATAGCTTCTAGGATGGAGCCATGTTAAATTATATGAGTGAATTATTAAGTCAAAATAAAACTAGCACTTATCGTACAAGCCACAGTATCAATAGTATGCAAATTGAAACGTAATGACTCGATGATTCTGTTTCATTCTCCCTTTAAATTCAACTAATTTATCTTGTATGTCCTCACATTTTAAAATTATAATATACTTGGGTCCTTAAATGTGAGCTAAAATCTATATAAAATTTAGAAACAATTTTCATTACTTTTCTTCCACAAATTAGATATAATTACGAAGTTTTGCTCGCTTTGGGGTATAATATTACGAATTATTGTTATTCATTTATTAATTAATGTATTTACCATTAATCAAATACAACCTTGAGACCGAAACAAGTTATAATACACATTCGGAAAATTATCCTTGAATATTAACTAATTTATGCCGAAGATTGACATTTTGCGTTTGTGCATGAAATTTACATATGACTGGCGCAAGAATTTGCAGAGAAAAATATTACATACATTTCTAATACTGAAACGCGGGATGAACCAGGTTATAAGGAAAATTTGGAATGGTCCCTTCTTCGGTCTTCAGAACAGTAAAATTTTAAGACAGGGTTCGCCGAGTATTGCATCTCTTACATTGGTACGTTCACGACTCCAGGACAAATGGAACACATCTTAAAGATGACCTATATGAAAGAGGCCTCTATTGCAAATGGCTTTATTCGAATTGAAATTCTTCTCGTTTCTAATACGCATGAGATCTTTCGAGATCTTTATGAATCCCAACCGATTTAAAATAGAATAAGAAGAAGCACGGCGTGTGGAATTTAATATTTTAATATCCTCATTGTAAAACCACCAAATAAAAAATATAATTAGCAAATAAATATGTAGCATTTCTTTTGTGAAGTGTTTATTTAAAACAAAATTTTAAGGATATGTGCCATTTTATATTACACTACGTTCTTACACTACCTCATAGAAAACCATCTGGGAAGCCTCCAAGGAGAGTTGAAATCTTTAGAGATGCATCTCAAATTAGTGTCTAGATTTGATAGTAAAATTGAAAATGATAAAGATCATAAAAGCGAAAAGAGAGTGAGACAAGACAACGAAAATAGAGGTCAACATCATAAGAATATTAGATTGAATATATCCCGATTAATTAGCAGTATTCCTATACTGTGTGCTCTTAGGCAGATTACAACTCTGATTTTCAAAGTTCTGCCCTTCGTTAATGATGAATCCAAGAGTTGGCAAAGTGTAAACAGGGAGTGAGTGAATGAATTGTGGGATGCGATAGGATGATTTCCGAAGGGAGTGTCGGAATTCGTGACCCGACAACTGAGCGCGCGACGATTGAGCGCGTCCAATTGAGCGCGTCCAATTGAGCGCGTCCAATTGAGCGCTAGGACAACTGAGCGCTAGGACAACTGAGCGCTAGGACAACTGGGCGCTAGGACAACTGAGCGCTAGGACAACTGAGCGCTAGGACAATTGAGCGCGTCTCCTTCTCAGGCGTTAATAATTGAACGAATATAAGGAAGATAATATCAATTGTTAACGCTGAGTGGTACCTTTCCTTACCGATTACTGATTAAACTGCAAAGTTAACTGAAATATTTAACTTCTTAACTAAAATATTCCACTCTTCAAGTAATTTACTTCCACATTTATACAATCTTAAAGTAATTTAATTTCTGATACTTAATCGGTAATATATTTAGTTATATTTTATTATTTGTTATTTTATATTTAGTTTTGAGAATCATTCTTAACTTTAAGAAAACAAAGTCTATCCAGAGAGTCTTCAGCGAGAGAGATTTCAGCAATGCATTTCTTATGGAAGAATTTTGAACCCACCTGGCGTCGAACTCACGGTCATTTTGCAACATTTCTTCCAGACGAACCATAGAAGGCTACCTCAACTTCAACCTCCGAGATTTTGGTTCCTCTATCTTACCGATAAGAGCCTCAAAATAATTTTCAAAAATACACGCAATGCATTCTTATGGGAAAATTGCTATTTTTGGGACATTCTAGTGTCGAACCCATGACACCTAGCGTCGATGTCAGCATTATTCTGGCATCTAAAAGGTGGGGCCAGTACGTCGTAAAAATCTGACGTCGACGGCACTTGTGGAACATGGTCAGAATTCGTATCCCCTATATTTATCTATATAGGTATATCCGGAGAGTTAGCTATATATAATAGATACGAATTAATTGTATGTAGCTTTCTTTATGGCACTTAATGCTCAAATCGGAGAGCATAATTGGGTGGATGATAAAAAAAGATTACTTGACGGTACAAATGGAAATAGTTTAAAAGGAAAACGTCAAAGACTTGTCAGATTATAAGTTCGACGCTTGGAAGGTGCAACTCTCCCTTGGGAAATGCATGGGGTGAGTTTAAATTTTGTAATATCTAACTCTTTCTTAGAATATATGAATCCATAACCCATCATGCGATCAAAAGTCATGAATATATTTCTTAAATGAGCTCGATCGTTTCCCTAAGGACTCTTGGTTCGATGCTAGAGCGCAATTTATGTGTTTCTTTTGTTTAATGTGGGGAGAGCGAAGCTTCTAGAGAGCACAATAACTTTCCCAAGGTGAGTCCAAACCTGGGTTTTTACACCAATCAACACGGAAAGAATATTAGTGAATTCCAGAGAGGAATACAATACAAAGGTGTATGACCACTCCCTGCACTCGGGTGAATAGGGACTTAGCAGTGCACCTGCTGTGAGGATTCGCAGACGCGCTACCTCTACGGTGAACATCAAAGTCGCCGTCTGCAGGATCCATAAATCGTCCATTTCCCGAAAGAGGAGATATGAAGAAATAAACGAATTTTTGAATATTCAATACTTACCTCCTTTCCAACGTCTTTTTCAGCACGGTCCCGCCCCACTCCGCAAGCCACCAGTGGCGTATGGGTTATTCCCATGTCTTAGATTTAATAAAATATAATCAAGTAATTCTTTAGGCTTTCCCTTTACATTGACATTTTCAGTTGCTGTCATAATGGATATTATGAATTGGAGAACGATTAGTGTTATTATTTATTATTACTCAGAAATATGAGACGTTCATTAATACTAGACGTATTTAATTCTTTACAAAATGAGTGAAATATTTTAGTTAAGAGTCGTCAAAGGGAAGGAAAATAGGATTTATGTAAAAGTTGCAGAAGTGCATGTCTCAATATCGATTCTCAACGTGGAAAGTGGACGTGGTATGAAATATAGTTGTAACATTTGCAGAGGAGAGAATCTTACATCAACCACCTTAGCTCTTTTCAATGCGACTGACTATTGATAAAGAAAATATTCAGTATAATCAAATTTGTCATATTTTGGAGTCTAAATCTAAAATTGACCTTAAAATAGAGACAAAGAAAATACGATGCTATAGCAGAAATTTATGAATTCCAAAGTCTGGTTTTTACAGCTCCTGCCACACGCTAAAGCGCTGCTTCCAGAGTATCTGCATACATATGAGAACTTTTATAAGATGTTGAGGTTTGAGTGAAATAGTTCGTTTTCAGTAACCTCTTCCATGTAACTAAGCTAGGATGAGAGAAGTCGGATCCTCCTCTGTAATCAGATACTTTATTTAATTGTGCTTTCATATTTCCCGTTGAGAACCAAAAGGCACTTCATCTAAAACATTCAAAGATAATGCACGCGTAAATATAACATAGTTGCTATAGTCCGTCCAACGTCATGAAGACACCACGTAAATCATATGGGCCCGTGTATTTCTTACGGGAGAACGGCGCGCGCTGTCGCTACATTTGCACAGAATAAGAAAGTCGACAAGAACTTACTTGGAAGGCATTCAGAGTGTACAGAAGTTAATTCTTTATGGCATAGTGCAATTAAATCAAGGCTAAATATTGTCGTAATCGAAGGAAAAATAAGAAAGTGATATTTTCAAGAAAATTGGGTGCAGATTATTATTTTTTGGAATCGATGAATTTGGGTCTTTCATTCAAGAAACAAGGTCTTTTCAGGTATCAAAATCTTCCTCGTGGAATCTACTTTTCACGTATGTTATTTACTTTGCTGTTAAAAATTTTGGATAAGAGTGTCATGAGAAAATCTATAACAATACGCGAGTTTTCGGGAAAATGCAGGGAGAAATGTAGTCGCCTGCTACTTTTCGTCCTATTTTCGTTATAAAAAAATTCCAGCGGGAAAGTTTCTGAGGAAATACTGAAATTATTTTTTGTGCAATTCAAAATCCTTTAAGTTTATTGATAACGTCAAAAAACGAATATATATTTCGATGGTAACGCGAAACTCGGCCCGCACGGCTGTATGAGTGGCTGTTATGCTGCCGATCCTTCCATTTTTCGGATGGCTTGTGCTGCTCTCATCGATTCGATCAACAAAGATAGTTTTTATGATTGCAGGTCATCCAAAGATACGGAATATTGAATTCTCACACTTTCATGCATGAATTTCAGCGCTAACATAAGTTAATGAGCACGCTTAAGGATTTAATGTTAATATCTTTCCAAGATTTTTATGTGAAATGGCCATTATTTACCCATGTGTTGTCTAAATAGATTATATCGCGATCATTCTCACGACGTTTCCCAATTTTTAAGTTCCAAAAGGTCGACCGCTTGATATTTGGCTTCATTGTTCACAGTTTGTAAAACTAAATTAGTTGTCGGAGGGATAGTTTTCAAAAAGAAAGAATGGACCTGACAACATATGGGACTTATCACGAAAACGTCTTACTTAACTTCTCTATTCCTTTCTTAGATTATCCCAGTTTTCCGATGCTTACGAGAAGTGAGAAGCGGTCCTTTGCTGATCTCTTTCGTAATTCTAATGAAAATACTTCTACTGACATCAGTGGCTTCACACGTTCCTTGTATCTACCTATACCTATATAGTTAAAATATTCCGAAACCGATGCCATTGTTTCCGTTCGCCACTTCTTAGGATTTTTTCTTTTTTCCCTCTATTCACATTCACTTGTTGTAGAAAACCATGAATGTAATATTTCCTTTACGACAATGAATATATTTTATTACATCCATACACTGTACATTAGGGCGTACCGAAAAACAAAAATATTTAGTAGCGGGAACGTAATAGGTTGGAAAAGTTGCCTTTTAGGCTCAATAAGAAATGTGCAAAATATGGGCTCTAACAAAGTTCGTCTTGGGCCTGACCAAAGAGCTCGAAAATTCGAAATTTTAGTGAAAATTGCGTTTTTTTAGGTAAGTTAAATTTTTGACGGAGCTTTCATACATTTGATTAAATGGCTGTTTTAATTCGTTTTGATTGAGGAACAATAAAAATAAGCCATTAAAACCGAATATGACGAGATATCATACTTTTAAAATTTTTGGAAACACTATGAAAAGAGGCAGCTTCTCGCTGGTTCAGCTGCATTGAGCTACCCAGGACTCGTCATGAGGTAGAGCCAGCTAATCGAGTCCCACCCGCCTAAACACCCGAGGAAGCATACCAGACAACTAGTTGATTTCTTTGAAGGCTGATTTTGATCCAGTTTTTGGTATTCGCGAGAGGATCATCTCTCCTATGAACCCGTCTCTTGCATCGTGGCCGTAGACTAAACGTGAGGCCTCTGTGACTTCTTTTACGTTTCGTTCGACTGCTTGAGAATCATTTGGGAGGGCAAATAATGTAGTAATCTGCTTTATAGGTTCCTTTGCATTACCTTTAATGTTTTGAAGATCCTCGGGAGAAAGACTGACAGTAAGTGGTGACTTGGTGACAGTGACTTTACCCCAATCTATCAATTCTTCATAAGAAGGCACTTCGAACTTCTGTTGTGGGATGATGAACTGGCAAACCTACTCCGTTTGATGGTTAATTCAACATAACACCTTAAACGCTCATCTTTAAAGCGTTTTTAAACATAAAAATATTATTGCGGTACAGATCATGGTACTCCACTTCGAAGTTATCACATTATTCATCTCGATAATTTATCATACACACTCATAAGCGATCGTGACAACAAAAACGATTTCTGGGGGAGCATAAAAGACATGTTGAATTTCATCTTCAACAAGTTTTCATGTTTGCAAAGGAAGGTATGGTGTATCAGCTATGGAGTTTTACGGCTTTTTCACTGTGTGATTTCTCTTAATGACATACCATATAGGAATGTAGACATGCATGATAAACTTCGGGTTATGATTGCTATGTTTACAGATGAGCAACCTAAAATAAGAACACAGGTAGGACATAGATTCATCAACACAGGAAACCATCAAACGGAGTTGATTTGTCAGTTCATCATCCCGCAACAGAAGTTCGAAGTGCCTTCTTATGAAGAATTGATAGATTGGGGTAAAGTCACTGTCACCAAGTCACCACTTACTGTCAGTCTTTCTCCCGAGGATCTTCAAAACATTAAAGGTAATGCAAAGGAACCTATAAAGCAGATTACTACATTATTTGCCCTCCCAAATGATTCTCAAGCAGTCGAACGAAACGTAAAAGAAGTCACAGAGGCCTCACGTTTAGTCTACGGCCACGATGCAAGAGACGGGTTCATAGGAGAGATGATCCTCTCGCGAATACCAAAAACTGGATCAAAATCAGCCTTCAAAGAAATCAACTAGTTGTCTGGTATGCTTACTCGGGTGTTTAGGCGGGTGGGACTCGATTAGCTGGCTCTACCTCATGACGAGTCCTGGGTAGCTCAATGCAGCTGAACCAGCGAGAAGCTGCCTCTTTTCATGGTGTTTCCAAAAATTTTAAAAGTATGATATCTCGTCATATTCGGTTTTAATGGCTTATTTTTATTGTTCCTCAATCAAAACGAATTAAAACAGCCATTTAATCAAATGTATGAAAGCTCTGTCAAAAATTTAACTTACCTAAAAAAACGCAATTTTCACTAAAATTTCAAATTTTCGAGCTCTTTGGTCAGGCCCAAGACGAACTTTGTTAGAGCCCATATTTTGCACATTTCTTATTGAGCCTAAAAGGCAACTTTTCCAACCTATTACGTTCCCGCTACTAAAAATTTTTGTTTTTCGGTACGCCCTACTGTACATGCATTCACGTCACACTCCACGAAAAATGAAGATAACACTAAATCTCACCAATTACAAAATCACTCACTAACAATACCGTACTGAAAAACTAAAAATTTTGCTTAGTCGCTCAAGTTGTATTTGCTCTCTCTAAGACTCTCTGGATAGACTTTGTTTTCTTAAAGTTAAGAATGATTCTCAAAACTAAATATAAAATAACAAATAATAAAATATAACTAAATATATTACCGATTAAGTATCAGAAATTAAATTACTTTAAGATTGTATAAATGTGGAAGTAAATTACTTGAAGAGTGGAATATTTTAGTTAAGAAGTTAAATATTTCAGTTAACTTTGCAGTTTAATCAGTAATCGGTAAGGAAAGGTACCACTCAGCGTTAACAATTGATATTATCTTCCTTATATTCGTTCAATTATTAACGCCTGAGAAGGAGACGCGCTCAATTGTCCTAGCGCTCAGTTTTCCTAGCGCTCAGTTGTCCTAGCGCCCAGTTGTCCTAGCGCTCAGTTGTCCTAGCGCTCAGTTGTCCTAGCGCTCAGTTGTCCTAGCGCTCAGTTGTCCGCGCTCAATTGGGACGCGCTCAATCGTCGCGCGCTCAGTTGTCACGGAACCGTCGGAATTACAGATCATTTTCTGGGTTAGGTTCGCTCATGTGTGTTCCGCATCTTGGTGATCGGATATTTCGGTTATTGCTCCATTTCTGATAGACAGATGATTCCGTCGGTAAATGCAACCGTTCCTTAAGGTCAGCCTTTGAATATTTCATGAACTTCAATGAATTCCGACGGCTAAACGGTCCCTTAACTGGAAACGATCATTTTGAGGACGATATTTTAGCTAATAATCTGAATTGTATGTGGTATTGCTATTTATGTTCGACTAAAACATTATATTAAGGAGAAATTCAATAGTTAGAACAATGGGTTACTACCTGAATTTTTTTTATCGTGGGGAGAGGTGCTGGAATCATAGCTTCTGCGGCTTTCAAACCTTCGTGATATAAGATCATTTCAATTTTTATTATTTATTATCGGAGGAAAATTTTATACTCAATCTTAATATTAATCTCATTTTCTTTGTCTATCTTCGTTACTTAGCTTTGTAATTTGAATTTCTAACTAAAGAAGAGCAGAGGCTTTCTCAAATAAGGCCTTCCAAGAAATCATTTCTGATAAAGGAATCTTATATAGTCATTCATCATCAAATATGTTTTGTTTGTATTTCTCATGGAGCTATGGAGAAATATGATCACAAAATAAGGAACAGCATCTTATTTCATAGCAATACTTATAATAACTCTCCGCAAGGTGGGGCTTTTGATAATAAAAATCCTTGAGTATAATTGATGTATAATTTAGAAAAATACGATAAAAAACGCTCGAGTCTTAGTCCATGCATCATCCCAAAATACATTTAAGGAATTACTTCTTTCATTCATTCCCAGAAAATCTTCCTTCTGTGTTAAAATTTACGATTCGAAATGAAAGGAAGCGATTCTTCTCTAGGCTTCCAGTCCTCATTTAGAAAATCCTCTGGACGATACTTTGTTTGAAACCAAATAAAATTAGGGGTTGTTGGGAACCGACGAAAAATAAAACTTCTCCGGGATAGCTTATGAAATGACCGGACGTTGGGCACAAAACGTCCCACGCATTTCTCTTTCCTCTCTTCTCTACATTTTAATACTCGAATAAAAAAACTCGTACGTTTCCTTCTTCACCTCCTGACTCAACTCGTTCTAGCGGATGACTAAAAATATCGAGGGAGGGATACTCCCCTTCCGGATACTAAGTTTTGCGCACAAAAACGGACACATGCGATAGCAAAAAATTCCCTCTCTCCCTTCCTTTGCTGGGATAGCGGATGCGCTAAAGAGCTACTTTAGAATGCGGAGGTACTTTTGGGGCGAAAAAGGTAAAGGGTGGGGTCTCTCTGTTTTGAGAGATTAATGAGGTCGTGGAGGTGAGGAAAGAGGCTCGTGTGTACTAGTGGAAATAGGAGAGGTGAGCAGGGCTCAGTTGAAGGCTGGAGAGGAAATGAGTTTGGCCATGCGATGCTTTCCCTTTCTTTCCCTTCCGTTCCAAAGAGAAAGACGTTCATTTATGAAAATCCTCCTTCCTCACCCTAAAAATTTTTCGGTGTCCCGCCGTGGATTACGAGTATCGAGAAATATGGAATCCAAGCTGGTGTCATGGCGGTACATTAAGTCGGATGCAACAGGCTCTTTTATTTGTTTTTGCTGTGACATTTGCCCGTTATTTTCTTGTCCGGATGTAATTTTAGGTTGGAGGGAGAGTTATGGCATTGTTAGCTTCAAGAAAGGTGTGAAACGGGTTTCATGAATGAGAAATATATAGCCCGAGTACCTATGAATTCTGTATACAAATGTTCATTGACGTGCATTGTGTATTAATAAGGCTGTATATAGAAGCAGTATTTTATTGACGGACATAACTTTTGATAAACATATAAATATCCATTATACATGATTATTATCAGGTGATAGTATTACTATCCAAATTGGTAGCCTTCTCCCAGCTACTAGGCATTTGAAGAATTTTTACATCATATCGGTATTTAATAAAACAAATAAGAAGAATTTTTCTGTAAAATACGTAAGTACTATTTTATATAAGCATATACTTAAACCTACCCGAGAATACGTAGACTGTGCGAACTTAAATACCCGAGCCACCTTCATTTATCTGACAAGGCATTTCGGTTGAATAAATATAAGAATGCTTCTAAAATATTTATAAATATCTAAAGAAAATACCTTGTATAGAGTCATTTTTAGTATTGAATTGAGATCTTAATTAATTAATTTAATTTAATTAAAGGAGATTAATTTTTTAATGCCCTTTTAAAGTTAATCAGTAATGTAAATAGTAATAGAAAGAGCAAACGGGCCATTAATAATGGCCATATGGCCAAATCAATACTTTATTGTATTACGGAATCAATTAATAGATCCTGCAACATGGATTGAGTTGAAGAGCTACAACCAGTTTTAGCTGTCAAATGAGATTTTATTTTACGTTCTGCTGTCGTTCTTGAATCATGCTTTAGTTAAAAATGGAAAATATTGAGAGTGAAGTCGACCTAAGATAACTTCAAGAAAGCTGTTATTAGAAACTCCAATTAACAAAAACAGAGCATTGTTTTCTAAAGGGATTCTTTACATCCACCGAAGAAATAAAATTTAGGAAATATTTATTTTTATTTACCTTTGTGAGAATTATTTGAAAGTTTGCGAATCCTTCATAAAAATGAGTGTATAGCAATTTGAACCTGTTTCAATTTCTGTAACACATATCTAAGAAGGCGATGACTAAAATTCAATTTTATGAGAACAATTTGAAAGAAACACTGAATCAAAGCAATTTGACAAAGAACCATCGTCTCACACTTATAAAACCTCTTCTTTTTCGTCAATATCATGCTCTAACAATCATTTTGGTACGACTTAGATCTTTAAGATAACGGTCCCATAAGCTATTAGTTCTATGAGTCCATCCTCTCCTTTTTTTGAGTGATTGCAATCTGGATGATGAGTTTCCGTATATTACAGGCTATTCACCCTTATATTGTTATAAAACTGTAGTTTACAGTTAAGAATCAAGGGTCTTATCAAATTCTTTATGAGTGCAGTAGAGTTATATTCTAAGAAAATCTCATGTCAAAGGATGTATCGTCGATAGTGAAGTTTAAAGAGGAGAAATATTAAAAATCCTGTCAAACGCCAGTGCCATCATCTCCTATAATAAATTACATTAATGAATAAATTCTTTCTCTTGGTTATTAATCGGATCCAAAGCAATCCTTTCTAGAGTCGGCCTTTCCTTTCCTTTCTGGATATTAGCTCTATTCTCTCTTCGGGAGAGAAAATAAATATTTCATAGGCGATTCCTTCTTTTCTAGCTTTCACTCGCTTTCGATCGCTTTAATGATGAATTCCTCAGAAAAGAGATGAGGAGGGCGCCTAGCCAACGAGAGCCTCTCTCTAGGTTCTCAAAGGAAACCCTTAAACTTCCGTTCATGCAAGTTAAGAGCAGAAATTGAGTGGAGTGTTATTGGCGGAAGGGGGAAGATACTCTGGAGGGAAAAGGTCACGGGAGATTAACGAAAAAAGGGACGGAAAAGTTGGATCCGACGAAAAATGGTGGTCTAAGTACGTACGTTCGATAGCATGCGATTTGTGATTTAATACTCAACTAAAAGATAATTAGCGATGTTTTCAAACGGAATCACATCCTTTCATTTGCTAATAAGTTGTTTAACTGTATGGGGCAATTTCATATGCAGTGCTCTACTTCGAACTTATATAATTTAAATGAATTTGAGTAAAGTAAACATAACAATAAAAGAGCGGATTGATTGTTTAGAATCTTAACAATAGATCTTTCATATGTCATTCACAATGTAAATTACGAGTTGAACCGTACTATATTTACATATTTATTTCTTGATTTATTTAATCTTTTACTAATTTTACACTGTAATTAGACACAAGTATGATGGCAGGGTTCTTTATTTTTCATAACCTATCATTAGTTATTCAGAAATATTTTATATTGGTTTCACTCTTTTACTTATCTCAACAAAGATACGATTCATTATCAGAGTAATAAATTAAAAATGGAAAACAAAGGGAAGAATTGATGTTTTGAGGCTAGGACCGCACAGAGCTTATGGATGGGCCGAATGCGGCCTTGGGTTGGGCCATTATTGAAATACCATTATTTCCTTAAGTCATCTAAATACTTATCTGGAAGTAGCAAAGTTGTAGATTTTTATGGCAACGTTTACAGTGATACATGCTTATAAGGACGGTGCAAGAAAATGCAAATAACTAGCTAAAAATAGGCAGGACTGATTCCTTTGAGTGAATATTTAAAGTATCACGGCTATATCTCAGATTAATGTATACCATAAGATAAAGTAAATAATTTGAGGACAAAGGAGGCAGTTTAAGAGTAAAAACGAAAAGTTTCGAATATTTCAATATTCCAGTAGCGATTTCAAATCGCTGAGCGACATTTTTAAAAGTAATGCAATAAACATTTCCAATAACCTTTCCGGACCATTAGGGGAGGAGTATACTGGAATTTTCCAGAATTGAGGTCGATGCTCCAATCTTTTCTTTCGCCTCTGTATTTGATCGAGAAGTAGTCATAACCATCGCAGGAAGTGGAAACGAGGGATTTCGTCATAATGTCCGCGATGCGACGGAACATATCAAGATACCACAGAGGAATGCTCGCTATATTCGAGGAAGGAAAATGATTGCCAAAAAAGAATGAAATGTTGCGACACTGAAATTGTCGTTATCAACCGAAGAAGGAAGTATTGGTTTTCAAATAGATGTGATAGTTAGACGGTGAAGAGTGGATTTTGTTGCCGTGGCAGCGCTTGATATTTCAACAAAATTTGTATTTATTAAAATGAAAGCACAGTAAATGACCTGCTTGATGAGTAAATGAATATGAATATTTCAAAGAATATTAGTATGATATATCTACCATGTTCTTGCGAAAATTCGAAAGAAGTTCTTCATCTCCCGCTAAAATCTTCTTTTTTCGTTACCGTGAAATAATTATTTCGATGTTTGAGTGCACCAATGCGCAACTTTTGTAGAATCTATTATTGTTTAGGTTTTAACGATGTCAGTGAATTTTAGTTAACGAAATTTACAATTTTGCAGCAGTTTCAATATTAGAAATTAGGTATCAAAACTGTCTGTACATATTACTTGGGTTGATTGTATAGAAATGTATGAAATCGTTGATTCCTCTGTTGAATATCACCTATTTTTCTTCATATCTTGAGAGAAATCAAAACTCCCTATTTGATTCTTTTTAGAGTCCTTGATGTAATTTTAAATATTAATATCGCTTCATTAAGAAGTATCTCTGTCCTGGGGAAGGTTTCTGCGAAACACATTCTAATCTTTTTTTATCCTGCGCCTAGCCCTTTCTTTGTTGGTTCCTTCGATTTCACTTCAGAACATGCGAGTATGTTTATGTGAGCATATGAACCTTTCTTCTGCTTTTCCTACCTTTTTCTTTTATTTTACTATCTATGATACTGTTACATTTTTACACAGCACACAGCATTATTTATAAATAAACATCGTATTTCAGTAAAAACGATTAGTTTTTTAAATTGATTTATATCACTGATATGTCTAAAGATATCTATGAGTATATGACGCAGTTTTCGAGCGTGGTCGGGGCAATTGTAATTTACAGGAAGGTTCTCTTAGCTCTCTTAAAGCTTTAGAAGCTATGACTGATGGTGAGGTATAGAATTTATTTTTTTTCAGTCCCTTTTTCTGGAATATTTATTGAGCAATTTTTATAATATGCGTTAAGTGCAAAAGCAAGTGTTTCCTGGTGCCCGTGTGGGGCGCATAGGAGGACTTGTAAGTGGGAAAGGGAGGCCGAAATATTGCTTCTTGGCCATTTAGGCGAGAGAATCATTAAACCTAACGACCCTTCTCGGTTCCGCATATGACCGTTTGAAAAACTTAGGGTAGAGAAAAGCTACGGAACGACATCAAAGTCAGCGACGGCAAAGAGAAGAATCGTTACAGAAAAACGAAAGGGGAACAGCTACGATATATTTCTTCTTCTCACTACAGCATTGCAGGACCACTCCGTATGTCTTGAAGCAAGTGATTGTGGTGCGCACTACATATATCCAACTAGAAATGAATTACTAATGTTATTCTCATGCATGAAAGGAAAACTAATTGATGGAGTAATTCAATTGACTTAAATCACTGTTCTATAATGTTACTATATGTATCTGTTTAACATTCTACGTTGCTAAATTTGGACCGAGATCAGCATTTGGAAAGATTTTCTAAATCAGAAACGACCTAGAATTTTCTATCGAGATCGACTCGGCTACTTGGCGAATCCATTGGTTATTTGAGTGGTATTGTAATCTTTTCAAATTAAAAGGTTGTTGGGTCGGTTCAAATCATTTTGCATCCTCTTAAAATTGAACAAGGTCACACAAAAAGACAAAGAAATAAAGTTTAACCATAATTTATTTTGAGAATTTACTATCAGCATCTAATAGCTAGGTAGATAAAAAATTTACTGGTGAGATTATACCATGTGAGCCCCTCTTCCAGTTAACTTCGTATGTCATGCATACATAATATTTATAAAGATTAATTAAAATAATTAAAGAAGTTTATAATGTAGGAAAAGTTTTTGCAACTTACGGCTGACAAAAACACCATCATTTCAGGGAAACACAAAGAAGGGAATGAAAATGACCGTCAGAATACAATAAATCGTATAAGATAGAATGAAAATTGCACTACAAAGATACAAAGAATCACATAAATGAAAAAAGATAAAATTAAAGAGATGTAACGTGACATAAAGTATGCAGGATGTGCTTGAATAATAGATCAAAATTAATAGCAACATAACATTACACCCTTTAAAATAATAATAGTAGAGTAAATATAAAAATAATAGAGGAATGAATAGCATAGTAATACTTTTGGTATGCCAATTTGATCTTTAGCCTGAAATTACAGGAGAAGATTTGTGTTATTCTAAGGCACCGTAGAAAAATTTAGAATTTATAAAAAATAAAGTTACTTGCTCAATCGAACGTCAAAGTTTTGCTTTTCATCTTGTATGAAACTCTAAAAACACAAAATAGACTCCTCTTACACATATAGTCAACTCAAATATTCCTAGTGGCTATAAAACGTCTTTCTAGATGTGTCATTGACTTTCATTACTCATAGGTGACATGTTAGTCGTAGAAATGGAATTGCAGGATTGTAAAGACGACTTAAGCTTCCAACAGCGAAGAAGAAATTCCTCTTCTTCTGCATGTATAAGCTCAGCAGGCTCAGAGTCAACTTTACGATACATCCAATTTATTTTTATTGATTGAATAAGGGTTGTAATACGGAGTATGCGATATCCGTCGTGAAAAAAAAGGTTTCTGCGTATAGGCAATCCAATGGATGGAAAATTTATTCTTACGCTCACTTGAACGTAGGAAGGTATACATCGTGAAAATGAAATTGGTTAGAAAAAGCCGAGAATGATGGAGCAGTATATCATAAGAGCGCGAGGAAATCTTCGATGAGCAGCTAAAGTGGAATGGAAGAACGACTTTGCCATGATAAATAGAAACTAACTTGGAGGGAATTTCTCCCCTATTCTTATGATTCAGATTTATTTGTATTTACGATATCGACGATATGAAACTTCTTGACTATTGGTTAACTGTTGATGGAAAATCTATGCTCAGTTGAGAGATTTTGCCCTGCATGATCTCTCAGTATGATGAAGGAGATATCAGTTCGATAGAAGACGAAAATGCTGAATAGGGATCTGATTAGGGATCGTATACTTTGTGAAAAATATTGATTCATTAAATAATGTAAGCGTTATCATCGGAGAGATGTGTGGATTTGAGAAGAAAATAGAAGCTGTATATGCATCACAGTTGATTATAAACAAAGAAAAAGTATAGCTCGTTAACGAGGAAATCAAACAAGGGTGGTCGAAATAATTAGATGCACTGAACTTGAACGGTTCCTAGATTTTAGGAGCATATTTCTGTTCTATTATTTCTCATTATCAAAATAAGATTCTAATCTCTTGTAATTACCTTTTTCTGAAACGGGTAATATGATTGATATTTTACATGAAGGCATGAAATTAATGAGTTTAATGTCAATAGTTTTGATTAGGGATTATCTCAAAGCAATTTACTCGATGGTTATTCAATGAAAATTTTAATTTAAATCGCATCCATCGCATTTTTAGATTGGCTCTGTATTGCATAATGAAGTATAGTACATTTCACCCAAGATCATTAATGAAAAAATACAGTCACAATCAAACTTTTCTTTTAAGATTTTATATTACCTAGACATTTTCACTATTCATGTTAATTTATGCTTTACGCCGTTTTATCAGATTATATAGATAGGTTGTATAGAGAATCAATGCATACTTTTCTCATGAAGGATAATAAACCAATATATGAAACGAGTGTCCTTTTATTAGTATGTAATTGTCTTTTGCCAGTTTGTATCCAATTTCCATGTATTACGTAGAATAAACAGTGAATGTACGGTGCACTCTCGTCAGTGAGGAGTACTAGACGATGGAATCGAAAGGAAAGGAAATAGTTTTAAATGGATGAATCATTCTGAAACTTCCACATCTGAACTTCGTTATGGTCAGAATTTTCTTTCTTTTTCTGTACTCTGCTCTCGTGGGTGGCTCCTAAATTACATTTATTCATATCCTGCGCTTTTCGATTTGTTTGTGCTTATGGTCTTTCCCCGTTTAAACCGTGTTTCATTTTTTATATTCTCCTTTCTCTTCACCTTCCTCTAAACTTAATCTTGTACAGTTCCTTCTAGCACATTTCCCACAAAATCTGTCCTCCTGAATTTTCCTTTGATTGAGTAATCTAATCAATGTTCTTTCTTTTTCGACTAGACCACCATACTTCTAACCTTGTGTGTCCATCTTATTTTTAACTTCCTCATCCATACCCACATTTGTGATTGAGAATAGGCCAAGCAAAAGAAGCTTTTCGGATGAAACGGAAAATATTTACAAGTACAATTTGTATCAAGTCGAGCTAAAAATGATAAAGTGAATAACTTGGGGTGTGTGTTTTATTATGAAACTTGAACCTCCTTAAAAACGAATACAAATGAATAGAAGCTTTAGAACTTTGGGTATGTGGTCCTAAATTAGAAATTATATATGTCTTGTGCTGGGGGTTTAAAATTGTACGCTGAAAGATTACTGAAAAATGCCTCATATCTTATCAAATTAATCATCAAATGAAGATGAATTCTAAATATATTTCTTAAGTAATTGATGAAATTCAATCTAAAATTATTGTAAGATTGATGCTAACGGGTTGTTGAATCATCGCTGTAGTTATTGCAGGAAATTGTATATAAGTATAATAATTTTAAATATTTTATAATGAATGAAGTCTAGAACTGAGTTGATTGATTAAATTCATTCCAGTCAGGTCGTGCTTGCGCTAGTCATAAACTCGTTGCCAATTACATGCTTTTCTATATTTCATTAGACATAGATTTCAACGAATTCAGGCGTAAGATAAAATTTATTTCATGCGACATCCTCGGGGAATGAATTTTTTTGCGGAGTGACGTCGGAGAAAAAAGAACTTTGTTTACCGCATAGTTGAACCACATTTTTCATGCTATGATCACCATGCATAGCTTCTCTCCCTTTCTCTTGTGTGTGCACCGGGATAAGTAGTCACGTTCACTCCCATAAAAGCTTCCACTTATGGTGAGTGTGCCTCGAAACTTTGCCATACGAGTCTTTATGGCCAAAGCGCAGCCACCCAAACGCAGTGGATGTATTCATTATTAGTTGCGCTTCCTCGCTGCAGTATGACTGTGCAACTCAACTTCAGCAGCTCGAGCATACTCTCTATGTTTTCTTTCGCTGGATTCATATTTTTTATGATGCGTCGGTGTGTGGTTCGGTCCCCTTTTCTTTTCATGACAATAATAAATAGGAAAATTATAGAATTTTTTGAACACAGTGTACTATATATTACGAATATATTCATTTAGATTAGATTGAGAACGTATGACCCAGAATCACTTTCACCATTCGTACGCAGCACCCGCTTGGATATCTGGAAACCCTTAGTTTAAAATTGGGAAGTAATCGATCTACGTCTTTCATCATCGCATGATAATTTTGATGTCGTCATTAATTGAAAATCAGACAAAAAATTTTCACACATCATAAACAATTATTTACGCCGTTGATGCCATTTTTATGAAATGACTTCCTTCATATAACTATTTCGAAGTCACTATTGAAATATAAATAAATATTTGATCGAAAGTAATACTTTAACCTCTTGATCACGTTTGGAATATTTCGATCTTTATGTGGTTAAGACCTAACCTATCTAATTAGTGTCGGATAGTGTTGAAGTTAATTTCTCCGATTCGTACTTTCTCATCCAAGATTGGGAATCGCATCAAAAATTAAAAAGATCGTTAGTGAAGCTCCGTGACTCCGCCCATTTCGATCTCGAAGATCCTCAATATCACCACTCAGAAACCCATTAACCCATTGCGTGACCGTGAAAATCAAACATTCCGGAATACTGAATGATATACAGAATACGTAAAAAATACGGAATCTTAAATAAAGGGATGTAAGACTAGTGTTCTTGCTTTTGGTCGACCATGTATTCATTTAATGAATCTTTCTTGTCAGTTTAAAATTGCATCGAAGTAAAAAGAAATTATTGTGGTATCTATTTGAGAATTTATTTACGCTTTCAAGTTTATTCTCAATTCCATAGAAGTATGATGTTTGTGAATTAGACTTTTCAAGCTTTTCTGCGAAATTTCTCAGGATTTTCTTGAAATCCAAGTAGAAAAATAGCCGAATAATGTGGTAATGTTTTATGTGAAGTACGAGAGTTGGCATTTGTCTAGACAAAGGAAATATGTAACATTGTTCAAGGTACGACTTTAATGTTTGTTATTAGACTAAGTAGTTTCCGTTACTTGGTTTAAAGTTATTTATTTCAACACACACACCTGATGAATAATACCATCAACTCTAAAATCTTCCGTTTATGAACCCTCAGCTATTCAGTATCCTCATTTGATTTTACAACAGAAATCCAATTCATTAACACTAATTTATGTACTTATTAAGATTTAAAAAATTTAAAGTTGACCTTAGTTTTTCATATTTGATAGTTCAGTTTAATCAAATTTCTTTTTTAGCGCTGAAAATCCCAATTTTGCAAGAACAATATATCTTCTAAGCTGAAAGCTATGACTCCAATTACTTACTTCCTAGTATTTTATATTTTAAACGCTACTTAAGTACTCCTCCTTCCCATTTTTTAATATTAAATATGTATTGTTAAAGAAACATTAATTAAAAAGCGAGAATCACTTAAAGTATTGTATTTTATTTTAATGTTATCGTAGGTACTTTAGGAAATACTCTGCAATAAGCACGTCGAGCATTGTTTAGTATCTCCTGTATTTTTCATGCCTATCTTTTGAAATGTGAATACCTTAATTTAATGTTAGCCTGAGCTAACAAAAAACTCTCAATGACATTAGAACGGCCATAATAGGATGCGAAAGAGCAATTTCCCGGTGCGTCTCCGATATCTCCGGTAGAAGACTGATAAGTGCGCTATCTCACGCGCGATGTCGGAATTCGAGCAGAAGAGAAAATGCATAATCGATGCCTGCATCGAAGAACATGAGATACCACTGGAGGAAATTCCGGAGAAAAAATTCTGGCGAAGAAATCGTGAGAATGGGGAAAAATCGTGCTATGACTACGACGCATTCGTCTCTTCTTGGGTGTGTGACGCAAATAGGTTGAATTCGAAAGCGACTTAAGAGAGGCGGTTGAAAAGAGAATTGGGGGAGATTCCATGGGAGTGATAGAGAGGGCGGAGAGATTTATGCCCGGGAGAAATCGGTAAACCGCACCACCGAAAGTAATCGAAAATCGCAAAATAATGAGGAAGGGACATTTTTTTTCACCTCGTTCTCCATTCATGTCGTGTTGCGTTACGCGCTGGGGGAATGAGGATGAGAGGGAATTCGAGCGAAAGAAAGCTATAATTAAGTTCTCCCTTCGCCAAGCAGATGGAATTTTGTAACGTTTTGCACGTCCACTTAGCTGCATTCTTAGGTGGCCTTTTATTTCGTTGAAGTCGTTTCTTTCACTCATTTATTCATCTAAATTCAAAATGCAGATATCTCTATGGTAAATGATTAATCAGCCGGTTTTTATAATGGATTTGATTAATCATACACAGGTTTACAGGGATTATATTTTGATAATTTATATTAATATTTTTTCTTTGTAATTCAATTAGTTCGTAAGTCTTTTTCTTTCGTTGAATAAATTTGTTTCAATGACTATTTGTTCTTTAGATATCTTTTTTATTCCCCGAAACGTACGTCCACTATTTATCGGAATAGTTTAATTCCAGCTATGTGTGACTATTCTGATGCAAAAACTTCATGTAAAAATAAAATGGGATTTGATTTAATGACATGGCATATCAAATAATGAATTTACGGAAATAAATAGAATTAATTACATAGCAACGGTGCTGTAAATTATGCTGAATATATCTTTGCTTTTTGAAGTAATTAGTATGAATTAATTTTTGTTGTTAACATTGGTCAAATTTATATTTATACATGGATTCACAAAAATTGATTTTGAAATTTGAAACGTTGTGAATGTTTGTGAATAAGGCATAAAATTTGTAATTTTATTTTTAATCGGTAAGTATTAACCATAAATTTAGTTCGCTTTTTCATTTTTATATAGCATTTTTGAAAATTAAACAAATAAATAGGGTTCTCCAAAGTTCTTCGTCTGAAAACCCTCGAGAAATACACACAAACACGAAGGCATTCGGATAAACACAGATCCATATTCATGTACCCCCTCTTGTTATAGTAGCTCGGAACAGCCCAATTTTATTGGCCAACCAAAGTCTGTTTATTTATTTTATATTTATGACGCACTTCCATCCCTTTTTTATCTCAACTCGTAAACGTAGAGAAAATATCTTGTAGACTCTCTCTGCATCCCATATGCCCGCAGAAGAAAGATAATACCGTTGAAATTCTTGCGAGGGCCTGAATTATTCTGTTTTTCATAAAACTTTACGGAGTGAGACAAAAATCGAGCGTAACTGCTTGTTTTCGCCTTTCGCATATGTTTAAGCGATAAAATCCTTTACTGTATCGCTCTTTAATAATAGATCAAGGAAGATTTTCTTTTTTACTTTCACTGTTCGTTTCTTGTGATGTGTTTTCCCGATAAACATCCAAGACATGATATCTTGGCTGAATCCGCCTTACAAGTTGAAATGAAAAGCGTTTGCTGCTAGAAAGGCTTCATCGTAGCAAATGTTTAACTTTGCAGAGTGGAATATACAAAAATTTTGTTTTATTAGCGCATAAAATAGGAAAACGGAGATTGCCGTTCTTATTCGATTTATTTCATATTAATGCGTGAAAATGAAATACATTTGGATTTTAAGCGCTGTTTTCTTCGAATACGATGTCTTTCGCTCAACTGACATCTACATTCTTTTATAACTAACTAGTTTGAAACTTTTTAACCTTGTTAAAAATTGGTGTTTATTACTTTGATAAAAAAGAGTCCTATTAAAACTTTAATGATTAGTTTTTTGAAATAACGTCAAAGATAAGCAAACAAGAAGAAATTGCCTATCTGCAGTTATTTATTCCAAAAGCACTTACACATCTTCCCTTCCATTTAAAACCTACAAAGTCATAATCAGTATTTTATTCTGCTTTAGTTTGTAATCACTCTTTCACATTTTTGTATTTCATGTAAATCCCAGTTAGTTCTAGCATATATTCGTACTATTGAAGGGAAAAAACAAGTATTTAGTAAAGAAATAAATACCCCATGCTTCTTTAATCCATTCGCTAATTGAGCACGTATTGTTCCATAGTCTCCCATAATTAAATCTCTCATATGTGGGAGCGACTATAAAATCACGGAAGGTCAAGAGAGAAAAAACATCTCGAGCCTTTGACATTCGATTCCTTCTCTCTTTTGCCCTTTGTTTTTATGCTTTCACTTTCTCCGCTCTATCGCTTTGAGGAAGCTTTGCTATCCGCCGCCACTTTTCCATTAATTGCTTTTCACCATTTGTCTTATCTTTATGCCTCACCCTTCATTCCTGGACAAAGACATCGATCTCTCCCTATCTCTCCCATCCATCTTCATCCATCTCATTCCGGTTTAATTAATTCCCATGACCTTCACCGCTATCTCTCCCCTGCATCTATCTGTGCTTCGTCCAATTCTCCCACTATTCTTTCTTTTATTTCGCCTATTGTTTTCGAAATTCCCTTCCTTTCGATAGCCAATCCGGCTATTCAATACTGTCACGTGACTCTTTTTCGCGAACTGCAGACAATAGCATGTAAATGCATGGCACTATTTTCCTAGTACCTTAATAATTATCATAAGGGAGGTGCTGTTGGAAAAGAAAGATAAAGAATCAACAGCTTCGGCCGTGACTTCGTGGTAAGTTGCCATCAGGAACAAATGAAAAGTCGAACTTTTACAAACCACAAATAATTTTATTACGAAACGACCTAGGTTTCGACTCATGGAGTCATCTTCAGGTAAAGGAAAAAGATTTTTACAAACAGTATATATAAGACATGTTGACAATGAAAGAATACTTTTTAATTTCCACGAAATTATAGTGGACCGACTAATTACAATTACAAAGTATTACTGGAAATTACAAAGCATTCTTTCACTTCAACATGTGTTTGGAGTTCCACAAAGTGACGCTTGGTCAATTAATTTAATTTAGTAATTATAAGGAAGGAAGACAAGGGGAGGGGGAGTAGGTTATGGGGGAGAGGGATGGAGGGTGTTGATGACTGCGGATAGGATGGGTGAGGGAAAAGGAGAGAGGTATTCATTAATAACTGTGGTATTCGGATTATTTACATTTCTAAGTATTTCTAATTGCTCCAAGGCGTTTAGAGAGGAGCCTTTTTCTTTAAAATGCAGGAAATCCATGTTAAACGACTTGTGATCGTTAGCAAGGAGGTGATGGGCCATCTGCGACACAGCAGGGTTATAACTGCGTTGGGCGGCCAAATGCTCTTTCTTCCGGATCTCAAAGGAGCGCCCGGTCTGCCCGACGTATAGTGAATCACAGTCGGTGCAGGTAAGGCGATACACTCCGCTCCTCACTGCGGGGTCCACATCGTCCTTCCCATTATGCAGCAGGTCACGAAGTTTAGGAGACGATCTGTAGGCTGCTCTCAGACGGTCTTCTGGGAAGTTGCGTGCCGCGAGGGTGCTGGGCTTCCCCAGATACCTAATGGAAGCATACCTCGGGTGCACCTCTCTGCTAGGGGTCTTATAGATTTTTCGGCAAGAGATTTTCCGGCTCCAACTCCTGATAAGTCTATGGATAGTATCTTCCGGGAATCCATTAGCAACGGCTATCTGTAATATTGTGGAAACTTCTCTTTTGAAATCTATTTCTAAATTGGCTTTCAGACTGAATAAGATCATTAAAGACTCTTCAAATTTCAGCCCCTCGTACGGCATCAAAAATTCAGTTGATTTAATTGATAAGATTCGCAACGTCTCCCTACCTTCAAATACTAAACTTATCTCCTTTGACATCGCCAATCTCTTTACCTGTATACCACCATCTGAAACTCTCCCTTTAATAGAATCCCTCCTTTCGAAGAATAACAACTTAGAACCGAGTTTTATTAAGGATGTGTTAGACCTTTTAAACCTCTGCTTATCCCAAAATTACTTCCGTTTCAATGGGAATTTTTATAATCAAAATGAGGGATTAGCGATGGGTTCACCACTCTCGCCATTATTAGCCGACATCTTTATGGACCATCTGGAGAAATCCCTCTTCTCATCTGGAAACCCGCTCACCAAGTGTGTTCAATATTGGTACCGCTACGTGGATGACATCGTCTGCGCCTGGCTCGGATCGGATCGACAACTCTCCCAATTCCTCAACTTACTCAACTCCCTACATCCCAAAATTTCCTTTACGGTTGAAAAATCCGTCAATGGGGTACTTAATTTCCTCGATCTTAGCATCACCATCAAGGACTCCCTACATGAATTTTCAATTTTTAGAAAGCCTTCCTACACAAACCATGCCATCCATGCTGATTCCCGCCATCATCCTTCCCAAAAACTTGCCCCCTTCCATTCCCTAATCCACAGGCTTTTTCAAATTCCCCTCTCGAAAATAGATTTCAAAAGAGAAGTTTCCACAATATTACAGATAGCCGTTGCTAATGGATTCCCGGAAGATACTATCCATAGACTTATCAGGAGTTGGAGCCGGAAAATCTCTTGCCGAAAAATCTATAAGACCCCTAGCAGAGAGGTGCACCCGAGGTATGCTTCCATTAGGTATCTGGGGAAGCCCAGCACCCTCGCGGCACGCAACTTCCCAGAAGACCGTCTGAGAGCAGCCTACAGATCGTCTCCTAAACTTCGTGACCTGCTGCATAATGGGAAGGACGATGTGGACCCCGCAGTGAGGAGCGGAGTGTATCGCCTTACCTGCACCGACTGTGATTCACTCTACGTCGGGCAGACCGGGCGCTCCTTTGAGATCCGGAAGAAAGAGCATTTGGCCGCCCAACGCAGTTATAACCCTGCTGTGTCGCAGATGGCCCATCACCTCCTTGCTAACGATCACAAGTCGTTTAACATGGATTTCCTGCATTTTAAAGAAAAAGGCTCCTCTCTAAACGCCTTGGAGCAATTAGAAATACTTAGAAATGTAAATAATCCGAATACCACAGTTATTAATGAATACCTCTCTCCTTTTCCCTCACCCATCCTATCCGCAGTCATCAACACCCTCCATCCCTCTCCCCCATAACCTACTCCCCCTCCCCTTGTCTTCCTTCCTTATAATTACTAAATTAAATTAATTGACCAAGCGTCACTTTGTGGAACTCCAAACACATGTTGAAGTGAAAGAATGCTTTGTAATTTCCAGTAATACTTTGTAATTGTAATTAGTCGGTCCACTATAATTTCGTGGAAATTAAAAAGTATTCTTTCATTGTCAACATGTCTTATATATACTGTTTGTAAAAATCTTTTTCCTTTACCTGAAGATGACTCCATGAGTCGAAACCTAGGTCGTTTCGTAATAAAATTATTTGTGGTTTGTAAAAGTTCGACTTTTCATTTGTTCCTAAGAAAGATAAACTTTTAGTCGAAGAAATTCTTATAAACAGTTATTGCTCTACCTTACGTAGTAAATACTTTCATTTCCTGAAGTTCTTTCCACTAATAAGAATTTCCACTGTCTCGTTTCTGATGGCTACTGAGAGACGAAGCTGAAAATGATAATTCTTCGGTTTTAGACATTTTTTTTTTTTTTAAATTCCCATATAATAAAAATTTTTTTGGAAGACCTACTTTTTCGCAGATCTCTAATTCTAAATAATTTTAAATTCGGTTCTTTATACACTAAGTTGCTCATATTAGCGGTTATACATCGATAATCATTCCATTCGGCTCTCATCATTCTCCTTTTCAGGTTGCTCAAAGGTAAGTACGTCAAATCAAGTTTTACTTTAATTTTTACTTTATGAATTTTATCAGTTAGCGCAGAAATGAGGTCACAGATAAATCAAAGTTCACATTCAAAGAGAGCTAAATAAGATCGATGCATTAAACTGCTATTTGTCGGTCTTAACACCCCGTACAATACGTCATACTAGATCTCGCAGGGTATTTATGAAAATATAAACTTCTTTGCGATATTATTTACGATTATCTGGCCGGCGCATGAAGTAGCCTACTTAATCAGCCTCTTTTTTTAAATAATAACCTGTAGCTACAAATTGTAACTACAAAATGGCCGAGTGGTTAGTGTCTGGCCCAGTTTCCAAAATTTCCATATTATCTTATAACTTATCCTCAGTAGTTCAATCCTGTTTCCAGGAAATTCAGATTCTGTACGTCGATGATCAAGATGGCTGCCACCCATCTCCGCTCTTAAGGCTAGTCAGCTTATCCCCCCACCCCACTGGCGAATAAATTAATATAATCATGTTTTTCTTGTTATACTTGTCTCATAAGTTTAATTTTGGATATGATAAGAGTGTCTCTTTTGCTGTTATATACACAGCTTAGTACTTCAGCTAACACGATAACCACACTGACACAGTGGCCAAAAAATTCGATCATGGTCGACGAAACAGTGTAAACTTCCGGGAATTTCTGTCTCGACACTCAAACTTATAGGCCTGCCTTTCGTCACCCCTTATGATACATTTCTTAAATTCAGAGTCCAAATTGGTTCGCCAATATATATTTCACAAGATATGCGGTGGGTTATATATGCGGTGCATTTATAAAAGGCGAATATCTTAAAAGAAGAGATAAACAATCCTTTGGTGAGACGCTATGGCAGCGTAACCAGAGCAGCCTTTATGAACGGCGAATCCCTCCCCTGTCATCGCTGCCACTGATTAAATGCGAAGAAACTTAGCAGCAGGTATTAAATATGTTACTTTCTATTGTGTATTAAACAATCATTTCTTGTGAACTAGTAGAGAAACACTCCTATGACAAAATGATTATCTTTATATTAATTTCTCTATTACGCTGAACAGATCTTTCATAATCGCCATTCCACCTCTCCTCATCAGATCTCTCGCATCTAAAATGTTGCACTTACTCTAATTTCATGGTAATCTCTGCCAATAATTCACGAGGAATGTTCCATATAAGCCTTTATTTATCTGTATTCAACTTAAATATCTCTAAATAGCTAGAAGTATATTGGAAATATTATTGTGTACTTGAAACCAAAGCAGTATTGATTGAAGATTTCGACAAGAAATGTTACATGTATGTTTGACTGTGTCCCATTGCCAGTGGGTCCTGAGATAAAAGAGAAATACATATCTTCAGAACGCTGATAAAAGTTTTAGATTTTGAATAAAAATATTAAGTCTCTTGCAGCTGCGTTGCATCAAGTGTTCAAACAAGAGTATGAGTCGGATTATATTCTATTTGACGGTTACATGACAGTTGACGATAGTACGGTTAAATATTCCAAATAAATCGTTTAGCACATTTATCGCTGTCGTTCAGGCGCTTAAAGGATAGTAATTTGGGGAATAAAGTCTTTCTTATTTGGTTTAAGTGAAGGGGAAAGGGATCGAAACGGAAGTCTCACAAGGCCGAACAGATCTTTTGAAGAAAGAGGAAATGGCTTTATAGAGATTTCAGATTAGCGCCACGATATAGCCTATGTTTGTTGAGCGGATGGTGACCTCGTTCTATGCACTTTTAGAAAATTCTCCGGTCATTCTTTTTCTAATATCTCCCTTTCAGTTCATTTATACGCTAAATCGTATTTCTTACTCATACAATTGACCTAGTGTTATTTCTCCCAAAATTGTGTATTAGCGACTATAGGATTTTATTTTGCTGTTAAGGTGATTAATATTGATGAAGAAGCAATGAAATTCTGATAATTTTATTGATATTTTTCTATTTGAATCATTGATCAGTCACTTAGTGAATCATGGTAATTAAATAAAGTATTGTTTCTTAATCGTACATAAATTACGTTTTTTAAAAGTTTTTCTCGACATTTAATTAGAAGTGGAATTTTCTTTTCTTAGATCATCCTAAGGGTTGCTGATCATCCTAAGGGGTTTTCAACCTTGTCTCTCTGTAGGTTTTACTGCAGGTTTACAAGAGCCTTCTTCTTAAGTGTTTTCCTGCAGTTGATTATGCTTCCTAAACTTCAATTAATTTTCCAATCCACAACTAAATTCATCTTATTCTCCATTTTTTAAATCACCTTTTGTTAGTACTGTATAACATAATTCTGTTTCTATTAACAATGGGTTAAATGGAAAATGAGAATTTATAGTCTGAATTCCGCTCATTATAAGGAAAATGTTTAATTATGTAAAGATAACGGCGAAGCCTTGAGTATGCGTCTTTCTTGGCGTTTAATAATGACAAGAAGATTGGTGGGATTTTATTATAGTGCTCTCCCAGGACCCATAATTAATTATTTTCCTTCTGAGCCTCATGAGGGTGCACACTAATGAATGTAGAAAATAAAGCAATTTTGAGCTGCGCGAAACTTTTTTCAATGTTAAACCTTTAAATTGTGTATGTGCGCTTTTTCTATAGAAGTATTACTGTAAAACGAATATTGCATATTTTCTCGAAAAGAAAATGGAATATATTTTTAGACACTTTTTAGGAAAGGAACATAATTTAGATTTTATCATCGTTTCTGGCAATAAAATCCATTCGAAACGCTTTTGAATAAATAAATTTATGTATATATATATATATATATATATATATATATATATATATATATATATATATATATATATATATATATATGTATGGAAAAATATTAAATGTACTTATAATTAAAACTTGTCGTCAACAATCAACTAGACTGCGTTTAAAAAGGAGTATTGTAATTCAACTAAACTATATTCTATTTGAGGAAGCATTGAGGTGTCTTCATAAACAATAAAGCAGACATAATAATATCTGGTTTCATCTTTATAGACATGTATTATTCTCTTTAATGTAGATATTGCTAATACAATAATACAATATATTTGTAAATTTATTTAATAATTTCATGCATAACATTTTTTAGTTAGAGAGCTCAAAGGGGAATACTGTAACCTATTTTGGCCAAAGACGAAAAAACAGAAATCTAAAATTGGGTAAAACCATATTACTATGTATCCTAAACTAATATTTTTCTTCTTTGAATACACTGCAAACTGATTATTACATATGAAAACAGGAAAGAACAATTAGAATTGAAATTTGAAGTCTGCCGCGAAATTTCCTGCGACACCATTGAAATAGTCTAATTTTTCGGGAAATAACTCGCTTTGAACGCAATTCTTTCAATTTTCCTGTAAAAATTGAGTGCAGTTATCACATATATCAACGTTAAATCGAAAAATAATATGCTGCTAAATAATTCCATTGAAAATATGTAATGTCTCCTATTAATAAAATATATAACTACGGTAGTCATATACGATTACCTGTATATGTTGTGAGGAAGCACAATAAATGCCTGGTACCATATTTGAGCATTAAAATTTATGTTATTTTTTAAAATAATGCTCCTAAATATTTCTGTTTTAACAATAACTAAAGCAACTTCTATAGGATGATATCTTTAGAATCTCATTGGAATCTCCCTATGTTTATTGCATTAAAGCCTATAGCCGCAGGAATTCAACACCGTTGGAAACTCCTTTTTCTTGTTTTCGAGCCATTCTCCCTCCTGTGCCATATTTCTCAGTTTGTAGAATTCCTGCCGGAGAAAAACGCCCCAAAGGCGTAATCTCTTTGTGTTTTGCACCTTTTTGGGATCAAATTACGAACGTGTACCAGCAAAAGTAGGTCATTTAACTCCTTTTATCTCTTAAACTTATTCTTCTATTTCACCATTACCTCGCAACTAACATTTTCTTTAGGTCATGTTGAATTGAGTTTGATGGGCGCCGTATATCATAAAATCTTATTTAATAAGATTTCAAATAATCCTTTCAACAGAAATTTCTGCTGTAATGACATTAAAGCTGAGCGTTCTTTATCTCAGTAACGTTCCAGTTTCCTGCAGTATCAATGAATGTTACTTTAATCGGAAACTCCCCTGGAAATCGTAGCAAGTGAATCACTCACCGACTATTTAGATGTGAATGTGATTCTTGTAGTTGTCAAACTTCTGCAATTCTTACCTGAAAAAAAAACATATTTCAATTAATTTTCTTTAGTTATAATTTTCATTTTTTGATTATCATTAGATATTAATTTATTCATTTCTGAAGTATCATGCGAGCCTAAAGACTTTTATAAACTATAAGACTTTTATAAACTATAAGACTTTTATAAACTATAAGACTTTTATAAACTATAAGACTTTTATAAACTATAAGACTTTTATAAACTATAAGACTTTTATAAACTATAAGACTTTTATATAAATCTATTATACTCTTATTTCACCTATGGTTTTGACAAAGGAGCATCAAAAGCGCCTTATCTGTATTTGTTTGAATTAGAATAAATCTAAAGGGTTAATAATTTGTAGCTCTGCGTGAAATTGGTAAGATTAGGAGGTATATAAATTAAATGAATGTTTAGAAGCGAATAAACGTTATTAGCAAATAATGTGAATTGCATTACAATTCACAAGTCCCTTGTCTAATCTTTGAATTCCGATGCATCAAAATAAAAATTTTAATTTAACAGAACCACCTTTGCTACCTGGTCCACTGACCAAACGTTTATAAATTAAATAACTTTTTAATAGTTTGACAGAGTGAATGGTTTTTATTTAGAGATAGGTTTTCCATTCAACTTTATATAAACAGAGATGCGCTAGGCTACACAATCTGTAAGAATCCATCTTTAGATAGTTTAGGTTTTAGCATTTAAATTATCTCAGTTGATGGAGCGTTCATGACGAAACACGTGGGACGTAAAAAATTATGGCACTATATATAATTTAAGCTGCTCATCATCGTTGGTATTACTTAATTTGAAACACTGACTATATCCTAAAAATCATTCTTGATTTGAATAAAAATGTAGAAACAGAGCCAAGCAGCGATATTTATTTTGTTACTATTCCTAGTGAAATTCCTTTCCATGTAAACGTTTACTGCTTCTAGATAAAATGTACCACATTTGACCATGATGATTAACGTAATGTATCATAATGCTTACGGTCTTCGACTGACCACGGCTAGCAGATTCCCCGTATCTTTGTCGTAGAATTTCTTAGATGATCGATTTATCTCATCAATAAGAATGACAGCTCTCACAAAAATCTCCACAAGCCTCCTTAGTATGGGCCTAGCTTTGCCAACATTTGTAAGGGAAGGTTTAACCTCTTGCTTTTCGTCTTTTAGGATCATGTCACTCTGAACGTACGACTCGACATCAGGAAAATTATGAGGGAATCAGTTTTTGTCTCCACCACAAATGATCAATCTCCGCTATACATATCTTTCAAGGAATATAGTCCAAAATTCCCTTGTCATGGACATTTATCTTATCTCTTATTTCTCCCATTCTCTTGTTTCCATTTTCCCTTGAATTTCGTGATGTGACAGGTGCCATACCCTCCCTTGCTACTTGTCTCTCCTTTGTGACCAATGCATCACATTTTGGAAGCTTTCTTTGCACAAAATATGCTCATTTACTTTCTGCATAAACAATGAACCTTATCATTTGATATTTGATGATAATCCATTTTTTAAAACTTTTAGAAAGGATAATGTACCATGCCACAAATATGTGGGTTTGTAAATTATCCATTCATTGCTTCCTTAAAATTTAATTCTGCGTTTGTTTCTTTTTAGTCAGCTATAAATGAATAAAAATACGCCAAATTTATATTTGAATATATTAAATCATAAGTATGTTTGGTTGCAAATTAAATCTGTAAATCAAATTGGAGTTTCTAAGCTTTCGTATGATTCTGAAAAATTTTCATGAGATTCCTGATGTTTCCATGAGTAAAGATATTATATGAGTAAGATATGAGTAATTTTTTCATTGAAAATTAGGAAGTATGTTAAATAGATATAAATATTTAGGATTATTTATGCTTTGTGGATATTAAACCTTTGTCCATTATAATAACCACATCCCGTCATAAATCTGAGTTCATTTCGATGGCGAAAAATACGCCTCCGTAAATTCTGAAGGAGGAAATGCGCATTCATTGTGACGTATGATCACTCACCATTATTAACAATTGCTGTATGTTTCATTATTTACATTCATCCTTACTTATAAATAGAAGGTCTGATTACAAATTATATTTTAAGCAATAAATGGACCAAACGATGAATGCTGAATAATAACATCAACGGTATCGAAAGATATTTTTCTATCAACTTACATTTACATTTACATTTACATTAATACCCCGCTAACCGCCGTAAGGCGTATGGCAGGGGGTGTGAATACACCGAACTCCCTAACCAACCATCTGGTTTGCGTACCTAATACTATCTGGAAAAAGAGACCAGAAATAGCTATCTGTTCTCGCTATAATTTCGCGGAATCTTTTTGACGTCTGGTCTCGAAAACTACGCTCACTGAGTACGGGAATCACGAAGTCGCTTATTTCCTCATGTAAATCGCTACTCAAAAATTTCTCGAAAAGTTTATGCCTATACTCATTTCTTCTATCCTCGAGGGATTCCCAGCCGAGGGTTTTAATCATCTCTGACACACTGCTGTCGAACTTGTAGTCTCCCTTGACGAAACGGGCCGCTCTACGTTGCATGCGCTCTAGTTCTATGATCAATCCTTTCTCATGTGGATTCCACACCGCGCAGCAGTACTCAAGCAATGGACGAACCAACGAAAAGTAAGCCACTTCCTTGACATTCTGTTGGCAACCCCTGAGAACGCGATTACATAGCCTCAGCGTCCTATCAGCTGACCCCACTACGTCTTGAATATGCGTTTTGAACGATAAGTTACTACTGAAAACAATGCCTAAATATTTGAATCTACTTACGAATTCTAATGTTGTACCGCTAATAAGGTAGGATGTTTGTTTTAAGTTATGGGACGGGGAGCGGGTCATGCTCATCGCAACACACTTCTCTATGTTCAAGCCGAGCTGCCAATCTTCACACCATTTCGAAATAGCGTCTAAGTCACCCTGTAATATGGAAGTATCTTCCACATTTTGAATTTTCCTGTATATGAGTGTGTCGTCCGCGAAAAGCCTTACCTTACTTCTTACATTGTCTACTATATCGTTAATGTAAATTAAGAACAATATCGGTCCAATGACACTGCCCTGAGGAACTCCAGATGATACTTCTACTTCATCAGAGTAAACGCCATCTAAGACTACCCGTTGAACTCTGCATGTGAGGAACGACTTAATCCACTGAATAATATGATTTTCGATTGCATATGACTCTAGTTTCTGGAGTAACTTTGCGTGTGGTACTGTATCGAATGCCTTTCTAAAATCCAGGAATATGGCATCTGTCCTAAAACCTTCATCGGCTGCTCGCATTATGTCGTGATTAAGAAGTGCTAACTGACTCTCACATGAGCGACCTTTGCGGAATCCGTGTTGACTGCGTGTAATTGCATTACTATCACCAAGGAAGCGCATTAGATAACTGCATATTATGTGTTCTAGAATTTTACAAAATATCGAAGTGAGCGATATTGGTCGGAAATCATCCGGTTTTGACTTACGCCCTTTTTTTGGGACTGGAGTGATGTTCGCTCTCCTCCATGAGGCAGGAACCATACCTTCGTCTAAAGATTTATTGAAAAACACGAGTAGGAGGGGAGCAAGCTCGTTAGCTAGCGTAGATATAACGAGGGCAGGTATACCTTCTGGCCCGGGGGATTTTTTGCTGTCAATTTGCAATAAAAGGTTCTTAATACCTACTTCATTTAGTTCTAATTTACTCATTTTAGAGGTAATACGAGTAGGAAATGCATTTACGTGACCGTTATCTGATATGAAGCATTTCTTGAAGTGTTGGTTTAGAATATTAGCCTTTTCACATGAATCTGATACGACGCTACCATTGTTGTTTATGAGATGCAAAACGGTCGATTGTTTGCCTCTTGTCTCTCGTACGTAAGACCAGAATTCCTTAGGATTCTTTTCCAGAGATTCGCGTAGCGTTTGAGATCTATACGTATCGAACTCCTTACGTGCCTCAATCTTCGCTGACCTCTTGATATCTAAATATTTACGACGTTGCTCCTCGTATTTTATGCTATTTAATGGAAAAGTCTTCATAATGGAATGTAAAGCTCTTTGTTTTCTTTGGAGTGAACGTAGTTTAGGCTTGACCCATCGCGGCTCTTGCCGATCCCGAGCCACTCTTGTCGGAATAAATCTAGAGGTACCTTCACGAAGGATTCGGAGAAACTCAGACCAACTGTCGTCTACTGAATTCTTCTGGATGAAACTAATAAGGGGAGCACTTTCTGCCTTTATAAACTCCTTGAACGCGGAGAAGTTGGCTTTCCTAAAAATGTATAATGTACGAGGGGGCTTCAGAACTCGGAATGAATCTATCTTAATCGAGGCGGCTATTATTTTGTGATCGGAAATACCTTCACTGACGGAAATTCTGTGAACGAGATGAGGATGGCTAGTAGCAAGGAGATCTAAGATATTGCCCCTACCAAGAGTAGTCGTTCTGGTCGCTTCTGTATTTACTTGTTCTAGAGCGAAGGCCGAGAATAAATCAATTAATTTCTGCGATGCGTTTCTATCTCTACTATTACTAGCGACGGACATATTCCTCCAGTTAACACAAGGAAGATTAAAATCACCTCCTACGAAAATAGCTGCTTCGGGTTTACTCTTACGGAGTTTACTCAATGCTTCGTACAGATCCTCTATGGGCTCGTCATCGCGATTAGGAGGGCGATAAAAGGAGCAGAAGTACGTTTTTCTACCATGCTTGTCAGACACTGAGCACCAAATCATCTCAGCACTATCCTGGCATTGGAAGTTTTCTAACTGACTCACCAAACTATTTTTTACAGCGATAAATACTCCTCCCCCCATTCTGCTGTCTCTATCCTTTCGATACACAAAGAAGTCGGGAGGAAAAATCTCACTAGAGGCTATTTCTTCGCTGAGCCAACTCTCGTTTCCTAGTATTATATCTCCGCATGTATTTTTAACCAAGTCGAAGAATTCCGCTTGCTTATTGCGAATACTTCTACAGTTAACTACCACTAACTTGATATCCTTATGACTATCACTCTTGAGCTCGGCGGGTAAATTCGAGGTATAACTATTGGAATGACATCTATCTAACTCCTCACCATTTCTAGCTGATATTTTTAAGTCACTTATGTCGCCTTTAACACATCTCGTTCTGCTTTTCTCATTTCCGCTATTTTTTATCAAAATAGAGCCATTTACCGAAGCATATCTACGAGTACTAATATCCTCTGCTGAAATTTCTCTTTTACATCTATCATTAACATCCTTTTTAGATGGAGACTCCCGCATATTACTATTCTTATCTAAGTGGGTGTTTTCGTTCCCTAAGCTAAGCTCAATACAAGGACTAATTAATTTATACTTGTTGATCATAGTCATAATCGAATCGTTTCCATCTACGAAAGGTTATTCATGATCTTTTCCCTCTTATCTAATTATTCTTACATTTTATCACGGTTTTGAAAAAGCTGTAAATTAATAATAAACCTTTGAATTGCATTTGAGTTCCATTTTTCCGTTTTACTTTTCTCGCTCTTAGTGTTTGAACTTACCTGAATAACTGAAAAACGAATCATTTATATTGAAAATACAATTACACCGAGTAAGTTTAATATATTTTCTTTTCATTCGTCAATACAAATGGCAATGGCAGTTTTTCAATTTTTGTGGCAATAAATCCGTAGTTCTGGCGTGTAATTTCTGGATCGTACGCAGCTTTGGGTTCATCAGTTTGACTTCGTAAATCATCCGACGTATCCTATCAACTCCTTCCGATTTCCCAAAGGAAAACAGCAACAACGATGACTCCCGTGAAAAGACTAAACCACGATAAATAAGGGTGTGGGTGTAACACGAAAGATGAAACAGGCACTGGAGAAGGAAAAGAAAGTAATCTTCTTAAAAAACCTAACATAGAAGAGCGATTAAAGATAGATATGCTTTAAATGCTGAATTTGTGATGGTATATATAGAGCACAGAATGCCAAAAATAAGCTAGATACCTATTTAAATGGAACTTAAATATTTTAGTTTTAAGATGAGCGTCCAACTTCTGGAAATGATAATGATTCAAATGAATTCGCAATTCGCAATTCAAATCTTCGCAATAATCTACCAGGTATCACTAGTGATAATGAACTCATCTATCTTTAAAATAAATAAAATATTAATGAATAATTTGTGGACTATCCAGAAAATATATATTTTTGAGTAAACAGTAAAATTTTGTTTTTTTACTTAGACTTCTTTGGTCAATTATTGGGCTCTGTAAATACCTTTCAGGAGAAGGGGAAACATGAATAACTTACATTCCGCAGTAGTTCTGAGAATAATGCATATAAGAAAACTCACGTAGTCGAATTAAAGTAAACTCCACAACTTCATTGATTTTAAGATCCACCGATAATAATCATACCAAAATGTTTTATATATGTATGATTCATACATATGATACAGCTTTAAAGGGAATATGATAGGGATATTTGGCGAAGGAAAGGAAACTTCGGGAAGGAAAGGAAAACATAGAAGGGAAGACACCTTGGAAGGGTAATCAAGCACTGTCTCAAGCCTCGTTGATTCCTCTTTTTTTCCGAAGGAACGGTAAGGAAGCGGAGCGTGAAACCATGAGGAAGTGATGCGGCTGGCCTTCGGACGCGATTGGTCTACAAGTCCTTGGAGAAAGTCTCTGTGCAGGTATACGATAAATAGGACCCAAAGGGCCTCAGTCGGATTGATTTCGTCGTCCCAGACATTGGAGGAGGAAACAGTAACCGAGGGAGTGTTGATCTAATTCAAACCAGTTTGGATGTTTACAGATCGGTATTAATAAACGTTTTATCAGTTTCTTATATTTATTCACACAATTCGTAGGAGTATGTAAAGCGACTTACAAATGTATGCTAAATTCACAGACTATTAGAACAGAAATATGCATTAACACATCAATGTAATGTAATATTTTGTATAACACTCGTTATCTACATACATACCTAGCAAGCAACTTTTCAGCCTGTGGCAGAGGGGAATGCACTATGATTCTACTTCTTTAATCGATTCTTTTGCGTATTGTTCGAAAAATAAATTCCTAGATCGACAATCATAAGCGTCTATTTCTCGGATTTTCTTCGCAGTATCAAACAGGCGTATGTAACATTGAGGACGCATAATATCGCCTACATCTTCTAAGAATGCTTATATATATACTATCTGAATTTATTGAATAAAATAACTCTTTGATTGATATTTCTTCTAAAGATTCTCATCCAGCAACCAAAAGCATCTGATTATACCGAATTGTCTGATTCTTTTCGTAATGACTTCTCGTTGTACCTTTTCTTATTTGTGACCTAAGGTTTTTCGGCAGGATCTCATATTAAGTTATTCCTGAGGAATACTCCAATATATTTTGAACTATTCCACTGGTCACGCTGTTAATAAATTTTTCTGTCGGTGGCTGTTTAATCACAGGTCATAGACTTCTCTCGAAGAAGTAGTTTACTGAACATTTGTCTACATGAAGCCTCAATTGCAAATCATCGCACCATTTCATAATTCTATCCATTATAATTCAACAGGGCTGATCAATTGTTTGTACTGTGTATTTTACTGTTAATAACTGCGGTATCCGCGGATATCCTAACTATAGTGACAATATTATTACTAAAACTAAAAATAGTAACGGGGCTACCATGCGGGATACACGAGGTCACTTTAACGCAATTGAGACTAACGCTATCGTTACTATTCGTTGTTCTCTATCAGAGAGTAAGTCCTTTATTGATTTTCTCCATTCTCGCTCGGTACTTCAAATTTGAGTAATAATTCGTGATGTACTTCATCAGCACTCGTTATAATACGTAACATCTCTTCAGATTTAGCAATCTCAAATATGAAGACACATTATTTCTCAAGCGTAAAGACCTGCGATTGGGAGGCGAATTGCATTCGCAAGGCTCCAAATTTTCGCAAAAGATATGGCTTTCCTAGACAGAAAATATATTCAGAGTCCCTTGGATGGAAGGTAATTGAATGCGAGGATTCCTTTTGAAAGAAGAGCTTGTAATTGCTATACAGGGAGATGTGCATCATTTTGGAAGTTTTAATATCGGATTTCTTTAGGTCTGTGTGCCTCTTTTATGGATTCAGATGATAGAAGGAGGGCTTTCATTTCCTTGCTTTCATCAATTTGATTGTAAATTTACGGAACGAAAGCGACGTACGTATTGCTGTATCATCGTGCTCTTGGAAAATTTTTATCTGATCTTCTCTTGACGTGAGTTCATCAGAGCGAGCTTTTCTGACTGATCGGAGCAGTCTGAGGGATTTTAACATTTAATTGTGTATTATCTATGAGTACTATATGTGTCTCTTAATTGCCGCGACAAATTTGAATTCACGCGATCTAAGTTACAAAATAGATAGTTTTATACGAATATGTAAATTTTCCAAGCTGTGTCTTCACCATTTTACAATTAACTAATCTTCTGGCGAGACCAATTGAATTCGATCTATCGAACTGTAGATAATTCAGGGTATCGAACCGAAATATTTTTGCTTCAAATTTCGCTTCTGTTCGACGAAAAAATGAAATATCCGTTCCATTCCGATTTCTTTCCGATCTTTCAACAGGTTCAAACATCTATTTTCCCACCATTTTAATAGTTTATCTTTCTGAAAGTTTTTATTAGTATTCCTAGCTTTTATCGTACATACTATAGGGTTTTCTAATCCTTATTCCCACCGTCTGATGATGATGTTTGGGTGATGATGAGGGTGAGGTTGATTTTTGCGATGATTGACTTTTAGGGCTTTTTCTGCCGCCAACCCTGAACGGGAAAATACACAACCCGTCTCTAATTAGAAAATCCTGATCACCGGGATTCGAACTGTTGGGTTTAGGGATGGAGCGATAGCACGGTAACCACTCGGCCACCAAGGTCAGTCTTTTCGTACTATACTACGTTACACTAAATTTTAGAGTAAATATAAGTAATAGTTACTTGGAAATTATTTTTACACGTTTTTAATAATCTTTCCACCAATTACAGTTAGCATCATGTGCTCAATTTGTAACAAAAAATTGAAACGTAATAAATAACGGTTTATGATTTGAAGAATTCCAAAATGTTCGGTTGAGCTATGGTTTTCACTTCGGCTTTTTTCGGTTTCGATTTTCGATTCGGTGCCCTGCCTCTAACACAAAGCAAATTTAAATGGTGAATATTTGAGAAAGATTTCATGCAATTAATTCGACATATTATCATAGATATGTATAAAATTTAATCTGCAAAAATTTATTTATATTTTTGCATTGTTAAATAATTGGTTATAATACATATTGTTCTGTATAGAGTTTGATGGAATCAAAGCTATACATACCAAGGAAAGTATGGAATTAAGCATAGGTAGGGCGACAGCTTCACAAAAATTATATTATATATGCTATATAAGTGTGTATATAAGTTATGAAAAAGGTTTGACTTTGCAAGGGGAGAGGGGAAAAATCGAGACAGAAAAGGATTTACAAAGAACAATTTCCCTTAATCAGACCCTTCACTCTAACCCAATACCAGACCTCTCCCCTCAAATAGGACGTCCCGGACAATTTTATCTTTCGTTTTCAAATCAAAGAGTGAAAGTTTCTGTTTTTTTTGTTCCTTTATTTATCTAGTCTTTTTATCCTTTATTTAGCTTTTTAACTCTTTTCGACCTCTGTACTATGTTATCTACTCCATAATTTATTATATTTTTTAGTTAACAATTCTCGGGGATTCGGTAATCCGGATGTATATTAATTATTATTTTTACTCTCATAATGTTTTATTTTCACACAATTAAATTTGTTAGTATTATACTCGCAAAATCCCTAAAGCAGGAACTATATTGGTGCAAGATGAGGTCATTTACAATGAATGAGGTTACTCTATATAAAAATTAGGACGAGCTGGTGAAAGTGGTTAAAGGTTTTAATGCCCAACATTTATGAATGCCACTGAATGCTCTCTTTATTCGCTGGCAACTGAAAGATTTTGCCAGATGTTATTCGAGGTCATTTGGTGCCCATGGGAAAGGATTTGCTTCATAGCATGTTTACTCTTCGTTTTCTATAAAAGTAGAGATTTCTTTAGCATTGGAAGAGAAAATAATCTTTACTAAACACTGATTAATTTTTCAATTCTAGAAGTCCATGTAAACAGAAAGCTCTACATAACCAATTTCATTCCAGTTCACCGAAAGAATTTTGATGCTCATTTAAGTAAACTTTAACATGGCGATAACGACGTGGATGTAAAACTTTTATGATCAACACATACAGGTCGCCATCTTGGTTTTAATCTCTAAAAGAACACGTCAGTACTTTGATTGATGTTCGTTAAACAGATTTTTGCGTTTAAAAATCTTTATGAACATCTTTACCTTCCACATTCGTTATAACGACTCCTTAATCTATCCATTGATCTTTCACAATCCTAATTAGATTTTCAATATGGGATTAAACGACCCAATAAATTGCTGTCTATACTTTCTGTTTGATTTTATTGGAAGGTGGTTCCTTAACTGCATCGCTAAACGTTGTACAATTTATATTGATGACGAGTAATGAGCCATAAAATGAATACTTTTTAGCCGTTTGAGCATTTTTTGGGAATATTTTAGAGGTCACAAAACAAATAAAATGCAGCGTCAGATGGGATAACTTTAATGCAGAGTAAATTTTTGAAGTAATATACAGCGAGCGTTTGGATCGTTTACGGTAAGCATCTCTGTCAGGCGTAATTTTACCTTAGTATTACTAACTGTATTCTCTCTCTATTCCTACTAATATGACAATTGAGTGAGCATCTCCATTCCATATTAACCTAGATTGGCTGCCACTCCGCTCTAGCTATAGCAGTTCTAGTTTCAAAATTTCAAGTAAATACTCACAGTCTTTCTTTTGCGTACAGTTTGTGACGTGAATAATACTTCATCGAAGTAAAATACATTTTAGGATAAAATTGTACCTGAATAATTTAGTTTAGAGTATCATAGTTTCACTTTGATTCTGACTTGATGAAAATGTAACGCTTTGCAAGCAGGACTTCCTCTTGTAATTCTTTTTCTGCTGAAATGACACCTGAGGGACCTCTGTGAGGGACTAATCTGAGATCATATGCAGACATCCAATTAAGTCTGTGCCCTGCAGAGATAGATTCCAGGCTTTGATGGATGACGTTTAGGTGATGAAAGGGAAGATGTAATGAAGAGGCCAAACGGTGGATCTATTAAACTGAGCAAAGGAAATTAGAAATTGCTAAAAGCAAAGATTCTCAGGAATTTGACCTCGCATTACTCCACAATGGTAAATTTCCATCAACTTTCGGTTTTTTGTGTGACGTCACTAATCCGCACTGTCTCTTAAGAGTATTTGCACGTATACTTACATGTACAAGTACTAAGGATGAAGAGGATGTAGATTAATCGAATCATACCAAAGACGTGGCTATAATTCACGAGTTACAGTTTCTCTATTAATAGTCTTAGATTCCTTAGTGGATAGTAGTAGTAGTGATTCATTAGTATTGATAAAGGAAAGAAAAAAAGGATTCCCGCCCAAAGTTTCAGATTATATCACGAAAACGTCCAAAGAAAAGAAACTCTCATCTGTTAGTATTCCAATTAACAGACCATGTGGCCGTTTTCTTTAATAGTAAACCTTAGAATAAATCGATTTCTTATTCTTTGCCGCTTAGGTATAAAAAAACTTGATTGTGAAAAAAGGGTTTGATGGAATCATAATCGCCTTTATTAACGTTTTATATTGTGACAATATCAAGAGTTCCAATATTAGATTTGCCGTAAAGAGCCAGTACTTTTATTTGCTGACGGCTATTCTTTTTCATTTAATTTCAGAGCCCTTTCATCTGGCCTTCTCTTAGTATTTTTCCAATATTCCATCTGCAGGGTCGACGGATTGTAAATTGTACAGCACAGCGAAGGGAAAAGGCACCCTGAGGGAATGTTTTTCGATACCTGAAAGTGAGGTAAGCTGAAATTCCGATTTTATAAAGCACGCGTGAGGAAAACACGTTAATGTTACGGATGGCATAATAAGTATGCCTAATTGAACACTGCGGAGGAAGGTGGTCGCTCAGAATCAATGACCTTTTGGCTTCATTCATCAGTCATTGAACTTCAGTGATTGGTATGTGACTTATAGGGTGATTCGTATAGGGCTTATTGGCAGTGAAATTGATGAGCTTGCCATCTTAACGGTTGCCAACTCTTAATTACGGCTAAAAATTAAGGTAGGATATTTCAAAATCAAGCAGAAAATTTGAAAATTTTACTTCATCATTATAAGTATGTCTACTAGAATGAAAATTCTCCAAAAATATATAATAAGTCTTCCAATTTTACTGAAATCGTTAATATAATTAAAATGAGTTTAATCTAAAATTAAAACGATAATTTACGATGGGAAAATATACGTTATTTATTTCATTGGAATGACATTCACATTGATTTGCAAATTTATGTCAAATATCTCTGCCGAACTCCTTGACTGAGATATCAAATTACTTGCAGATTCAGACAATTTGGCTCGAAGTGGACATTTGGAGTGGATACTTCAGTGGGGACAGGGCAGAGATGTCTGATGGAGTAGGACATTATGATGCCTGATGATCGAAAACTTTTCATATCAAGAATAGTGAAATTATTTTTAATTTATTAGATATTTGATCGATTTTAACTATTTTTTCGCCATCATCGTTCAAAGTTTCGAACTCCGAAGTATCGAAGTTATCGTATCACTTAAATGTCTTTTGATTTGTTCTTAGATGCGTATTCATTATGTACTGCGAGCTATACTCAGTTCTTCCCAAGCTTATTCAAACCATGTAATGCTTTGTGAAATGAACTCACTAATTTTCTACTTTATCAAATTCTGTATTGTAGTCATAGAGTATATTTTAACATTTTCATTTAATTTTTTTCTTCGTAAAGCGAAGATCGTTACAAAGGAAAGGGGTAGAGAATATAAATTTCTGTAGTGATTCAACATTCATCTATCAATTAAGTTTCATAGCTATTCATGAAGTGTCTCCAGGTAAATTGCGATACTTTCTCGATACCACCGTAATCTTTGTACCTTTGCATATCTCTCAAATCTTTCAATCTACGTCTAAAATGACTATTTAAGTTTAACGTTTCATATAACCTCAGTCTTTCCGTAAAATTTTCTTTTCATCACATATTTGTGTCAGTTTTGTTTTTTCTCTCTCCTGTTTGAATAATTCCATCTTTTTTGCAATCGCCTTTTTTCCTTCTCCAACTACATAAAAACTCCTCCGTTTCGCCCCACAAAACTAACACATTATTACAAATTTTCATTCTTTTATTAATCAAAAACTTTGTTATGATCTTTGTTATGATCATGTGTCACATAAATTAAAGAAATGTTCTTTAGCAAAGGAAGTAATTCGAAAGACCTTCGAAAATCTCATCATGTAAAGCAAGCGTTCGATGCAGTAAATCTCCGGTGTCATAGTTTCACATTATTACCTTTGTCATAAGAAATCGGGTTCAAGATAGAACTCTCACCAGTTTTTATTGAAAAGGAAGAAGGATCTTATATAATTAATCTACTTCCTTGGGTGATGTATTTTTACCAGGCTTACGGTCCTTATTTTAAATATCAAGGATTGTTTCTTTCCTCGTGATGCAATTTATTAAGCTATTTATCGGCCCAGTTAAGTTAAAAATACGATAACTTAGTTCTTTACATAAAGTTAACGGTTATGAATGTGAAGGGCTTACTATTCACAATCATTTTATCATGAAAATTCATATGATTCGATATTAAGGATTTTAAACAACTCTGTAATGATTCCATTTGGCTATTATCTATTTCATAAATGGAGATGTTTATTCTAAATTCACCAATCTAAGATATATTCTTTAATTCCTTCAGTTATAAAGTTATGGGCTCAATCCCATACATGAGGTATTTTTCAAAAGGAAAATAAGTTAATGTAATGAATGGTCGCCTGAATAACTCGTGAAATTTTATCGAAATTATCGAAAAGAATGTGACCTTTGATGTTAAACAAAAAAATTCTTTTGAAAATTTAATGCGGAATTTCAGCCTGATTGCGGTATTCTATTTTATAATGTCGGATATAAAAAATAACTGGGGACAGTTAACGGACCTCGTTAATGATATATTGAATTATTCAAAAGAATGAAAGCATATTGTATACATTTTGTTTTTGTAAATCCAACGCTAAGTATTCGCTCGGATACCTTGATATGACCCATTGCAAAATGTGAGCCTAATAAAAACCGAAGGACTCACTCCGGAAAAAGAGAATTATGGTTCCAACACCGCAAACTCAAAGGTATAAAAATTTTATTAAACTCCTTGGTTTATTTTTAACTCGAGAGAAACTGTGCGTATTTTTACGTTTTCGGACAGCCGGAAGGAGAAAAAAATTTACGCCCATTCCAGACGCTTGTGTATATTTTATGCCTCTGGAAGAGTGGTCGTTAATTTATTTTCGAATTCTGAGCGCTGCAAAAGAAGGTTTTGCGGAGGTTAGCATTTCACGATAAACTTTGCTCAATCGTATTCCTCGGATAGGTAACGTCGTAAAGATACGTTTTAACCTTGGATTATAAAAGATTAGGCTTCTCTCAATGATTATTATCATGCGATGAAAGAACTACTGTTTGCCAAACAGAAGGCTTAACGATAAACGAAAACTAACTAGCCTTGAGAAGTGAGAAAAATTGATGAGATCCTTGAATAAGAGATGATTTATCCGGAATTTTCCTCTAACACTAACATATTTTGTAATTAAGTCTTTTGAAACAAATTCATGCTGAATTACGCAGTAGCCAGCTTAAAATTTCTAATGAAAGAGAATCATATAGTAGAGAATTTATCGATAAAAACTGTCTCTATCAAAAGATTTTCTTTAGATTGATAATTATTATGCCTAGAATAATATATTATATAATTTGGAAAAGTGAAGGAGACTTTTAAAAGATACCACAAGAGAATTTGCTCGCCCTAACACAGTAAATGGTGTACCGCAATATTATGGTGTGGCGGGTGACGTCATAAGAAGCGTTTTTAAATCCTTTTGCTTCATAAGTTTGCGAGAACGTGAAAACTTAATATTGGTGCTTGCAAATTTCAACAGTTGTGTACCTTTATTGATCATACTGTTGATCAGCTGATGCAATAGATGTATTGAGTAGACAGAGTAAAGAATGTTTCCAATACCCTCTTAAATTTCGAATTTTTAGAATTAGCATTTATTTGATGATTATTTCTCTATTTAAATCTTGAGGTACCAATAGTTTTGTGTTTGACAGGAGACCTGAATTAAATTTCTGCTAATGAATTTTAGTTCAATATAAATTTTCGCTCAATAATTAGGTTCCGCAGAGCAAAGTCCCAACCTCGAGTGTCTCATCGACTGAAACAGTTTTGTCACACACTGTTTTAGAGACACATCTCGTTTATTTTCCTACACGCAACCTTAATGGAAGTTTTTCTTTTTATCTTACTTATTCAAGAAGATTCATACGCTGGGGTTTCATCACTTCCACTATTGACCATTTTATTTTTACATTAGGCTCCATAGTAGGATTGGTTCTAAAACATTCTTGTCTATTCACAGTCTTTACAGAACGGAAGTCTTTGCTGATCTTTCCAGAAGCCACAATCCTTTTTCCATTACTGTTTCTAATCTTTCTAGGCAGGCTCCTATTTCGTCAACATTCCCAAAAGAACTTTTTTATACTGTGGAACTTCATCTTTAAGTTTTCGAAAAGTTAATGATGCTGTAGCATCTGGTTTTGTTTTTTTGTGACAAAGATTCTCTCTAGGTATAATACGTGATATCTAAAGAACATTTTCTTGAGAGCATTTGAAGGAAACACTACAGATATTTCTCATTATTTCATCTTGGATTTTCCTTTGCCGCTCCCATTCACTCTTTTCATTTTCGGTTAATTTGCTGCTTTCTAATTTATCCAGGATTTTATGTGAGCGTTAGCTACTCAGGTAAACAGTTTCTATTACAATGCTCAATCGCTGTAAGATTCATTAATTGATCCTAATAATTTTAATGTTTTCTTAACTGAAGTCGCGTTATATTATGATAAAAATAGGTTATAGGATTCTAGAACTGAATTTTTTATATTACTAAGTTCTTTATCTATTTATTTTTTGACAATCGTACATCTATTTGTATTATCTATGTTAAGTGTGCCTGGATAGTTCAATTTGACCTTCATGTGTATAAACCTACCTTTTCCTTTAAATTTGGTTTACTATATGCAGGTTTCGCTGGATTTTCATACTTCCATTCTTCTGGTTGTTTTGTCTCTGTGACATACTTTTTCATAACTAATAATTTAGTTCTTTATATACATACACACACAAACACACCCACCTACACATAAGCAATAACTTGGTCAACTAAGTAGTTTTCTTCTATGCACTGTTTTTAAGCTATCTTTCTCTTTCAAATTTGATATGATGGAGGGTTAGATGTAAGAAGAGACAATTTAGACTAAATCTCGCCAGAATAAGGAAATTTTGTTATTACTTTTTTATCAAAATCTTTATATCATATTAATGCAGTGGATTTCACATTTAAAGGTCTTATAATGGGACAAAAAGGTATTCACATATCCTTCATTCATCTTTTGAAAACCTTTCTTAAATCCTAAAGTTATTAAAAACAGTATATTTGATAGAGAAATATGATACACAATGAAAGGAATAACAAATGACTCTTTTCTCGGTCGTAAAAAAGCGACGCTTTATCAGTAAAGATCTTTAAATCATTTGTGAGAGCCGGATTCACTCCTAAACCAAATTCTCTTCACATTCGGTTAACTGAGCTACGCGCATGGCTGGTCAATGCGAAAAAATAAAAAGAGAGCGGTGATAGACTATACAAAGGACAGAATTTCGAGAGGCACTTTAAAGTTTTTGTCGGCAAAGAAGGAAGGGACCCGGATAAAATGGGGTGAAAACGAAGAGGAAAGTTGTGTGTGAAGAAGGGTATCAAAAGTGCGATTCCTCTTTAAGCGGTACTAATGAGCTTCCTGTTAAAAGCGATCCAAACACTTTCTTTACTTCTCTCTCTCCCTGTCCTTTCTCTTCTCCCGATTCTCTGAGATCCGGAGTTACGACAAAGTTTAACGGGAGGCCAAAGTGGAAGGGAGTGAGAGATGGAGATAGTTAGCCCGGTAAATCGACATGATTTGTTTTTTGCACGCCAAAGAATGGGTTTCCCCGAGAAACTTCGGTGAAAATTGTAATCCTTTTGTTGACCTTTGCGTAATGAGAATTACAACTTCGTCCGCATTTTCATAATCTTGAGGGATTTTGACCCAGAGAAAGGTCATGAAAAGGTTTTGTTTTACGCTCGACTAATTCTTCCTTCACTCGATGGAATTTTCTGACACTATTCATAATGAAAATGAGCCGCGGAAGTTTGCCGAAAGTTAGGTACTCGGTTCATTTTCATTATGAGTCGTCACGTTGTGTTCGTTGGCCACTTCTGCACCACGGCAATTTTTCAAAAGGTGAACTTTTGATTTTTGTCTTTGTATAGTTTTAATTTTATTAAATTTTTGGGTTCCGTTTCTTTAAGATTCGATAAAGCTGATTTTCCGAGAGAGAGCTCACAAGAAGTGGAACTTCATTGGATAGCTAAATATACTTCCGTCAGAAAAGACATTGAATCATAAAGAAAATATCAAATACGTAAAGTATTTTCTGACATATTTTATTGATTACTATTCTGAAATTGATAGATATTTGCAAGTTTAATTTATATGTAAAGTTATAAAGTTGAGGTGAAGTAAAAAATAGTAGAATATCTATATTTACTTTCTCAGCATCATTTAGAGGATAACGTAAGCACAGAATTATATCATATTCATATTATTTATAATCATTAATTCCAGTTAATAATGAAAATATTAAACGTAAATACCAGTAACTTTGAAAATTGAAGATAAAATTTTCGAAATACGATATATACATGATTACCAAGATGAAATGAAATTTATCAGCAAAACTCTAATGAAATAAAAAAATACTTATTGTAAAATTATTAACATTTCCAAGAGGTTCCAAATCATCACGTCACGATCGTATTCACCTAATTTTAGCATTTCTTTGATTTGATTTTTCACTTATCTCTGACTGATGATACCTCCAAATAAGCTTCTTAAGAGAGCCGTTTAGCATACCTTTTTTTATTGTGATATTGCTTCCTTCATGTTATTCTTAAATTTCCTTGAATTTCTGATTTCCCACTTACTCTCTTTCTCTTTAACAAACCTTTGCTTACTCTTCAAGTTATTTTCGTTTACATCCGAATAAGACATGGATTAGCTGCTTAAATTACATTGCCAGCTCAGATTTCTGACTACTTATTGTGATTGCATTCCCTCCTCCTATCCAGCCTTACCATTCTCCAGCATTTTCCCGCCATTGTCTTCTTCAGTTGACATTATTTCAGTTTTTCGTTCCTTTCAGTTCATTTTCTACGTTCCTTAAATACCATTCTCTGAATCCCCTCTTCTCTTATTAACTCATTTTATACTTCATTGATCTTTTTTCTTCATTATCCTTAACTAATTTGAGCTTCTACAGAAATCTCATTAAATTTTTACTACTTTGTTTACTTTCTACTTCAGCTTATTTTCCTTCTCCTAAATCTCCACCCTTTATGGAAAACTTTATTGATGTCTTTAAGGGAGCTAGAAATTAAAAGTCTAAGTATTTGCTGGGTTTTCGAATGTTTAATTTTCCTTCGTATTTAAAACAAGGCTGTTACATTTTACCTGCTCACCTTGACGCTGATGCTTAGAAGTGGTAGTGCTAGAGATGTCTTAATTTCCTCTGAATATTTAGTATAAACCGGGATTACCAAAAGATTAGTTCCTTCCTGGTATTTCAATATACATAATAATTCCTACGGATGCTTAGAACTAGAGAGAGCGGATGCAGGAGCTCAGTTTGAAAGTTTCTTTTCATTTCTGTTTGTTATGAAGTTTAATTAATTAGCATAGAGTTAAATCAAGGGTATTGTCCAATAATTAAACGTAATGTGCAAGAGAATTAAGACCTTTAACTACGTACTTTTTAACCTTACTACTATACTTTCTTATTCCCTACTCAGCTTATTCGATATCTTAATGAAACAGTATAAATTTGACGAATACCTGGCTATAAGTTAAGATTTTGTCGTAAAAATGGGTGTATGTGCTAGTGAAGGGTATTCCGCAGAAATAAAAAACGACTACTATAATTTTACTAAAACATTTAACGAACTTTTAAAACGATCGCGAACTCAGCTCTTTATCATCACTCACTACCTTCCAATAAATCCTTTCTCGTGTTTATAGCTTCAATTTTCCCGATCTCCTTTTCATGGATTTTCTCAAAGTTTCTTCACTTCATCTCTTTTCCACTAGGAAGATTCCACTTCTGCAGCCCCTCCATTTTCTCCCTCTGGAATATCTCATCGGAACACAATTTTTCTCCCGAAACTTGCTTGTCTATTTCTTTCTCCTTCCTTTGCCCTTCTATCACCTTCTCTATCCCTTTATTCCGAAATATATATTTTACAGTCATCCCATATCTTGACCCGAACCTCTGCCTGCGACCACGACTTGTTCCTCAACTTTGCGTATTTCCAACTTCTTGCCTAAGGGTGTCGTCCCTGTTCCTTCTGCCAATAAACTCCTCCTCACCCCCTCACGCAAACACGTTCCCTCCATCTCTCTTTTCATCTTCGATACTGGACTTTTCTCTCCATGAATCTATATTGAAAGTTGGGGAAAAGGAGACAGAAGTCCAGAAAACTTTCTTGCCATTTTCGGTTTTTTATTTCTCGAGAGCGTGTTGTTTTTGCTTCACGATATCATTTTATTCCATTATATTTCTCCTTGCCTCGCTGGCTTCCAAAAGCATAAATAGATAGAACTCTGTAAAATTATATTTTTTCGACGTCAGATTTATTCCAGACTTCCAAATTCGGCTTATTCAGTTTCGTTTTAGGAAAAAATGAGATTTTACTTTTCTAACAATAAGGACATCTAACAAAAGTCGTTGAATATTACTTAATGTCACGTGAACTTTATATGTGAGAATAGAAGAATGAAGGATACTGTATCTATTAATTCGCAGTGACCGTGAACAAAGTTTTTTCAAACCTTCACACGAGAAAAATCAATTGAAATATTTTTTACTGAATGAGAATTGCAAATTGCATGCATTAAAAATACGTGGAAGATATTCATTTCTATATCTCCCTTCCATGTCCTTTGAAACTTTCTCAATTTACTCTCATCATGTCTTCCCTCTCTCTTGTGAGCCTCTCCAAACATTCTCTTTTGCCCCTTAGGCCCTTTCTTATCTTACATTCTCTTAGTGCGCCCGCGTAACTCCAAACCCGCCCTCATGGCAGCCAAGTGGCATTTGCTTCCAAACACTTCTTATGATAGCTTCATAGAATTTTAAAGTTATTATAATTAAGTTTTCTTCTGGTAGGAACGATTATCTAGTAGATTTACGTAAAAATGTATATTTAAAAACGCAGCTATACATTTAGAATTGTACGTAATTCAGAAAATTTTAATTTTATTTTCTTAAATGAATTACGCAATAATTTTAAATGGCTCTGTAAGATTATAACTGAGTAATTAGATATATAATCCTTTATAAACGCTTATTTCTTTAGTGTCAAAGTTCGTTCAGCATTAAAAAACAATAATATTTATCTGTATTCAGGTTATACTATAAATAATTTGATTGCTATTGACCTCTCAAACTCTTTTTAGAGTAGTTTTTCGTTGAAGTTCAACTATTTATCATGTACTTGTTGAAATTGTATATCTTCATTATTAGATACAGTTAATTAGATACAGTCACTTATTCTTATCAAATCGGTCATGTAAATGGAATAATATTTGGTTACTTAGGTGTACAGATCACTTTGATTTGCAGAATTCGCTTTATTAAGTTATCACATACATAATACGAAACTTGCAATGAAAGTAACGTACTTGAGAAATACACCTAATGAATAATATAGCTATGGAAAATGTAAAGGAATTTGAATTTCAAGAAGATAGTAGACGCAAAGGCGTGAAATAAGGAATACATATAAGGGATGATTAATGTAGAAAGTTGGCAGTTTGAATATCAGGCGTTGGCTTTGAACCAACCTATAAGGAGAGGAATTTCAAAGAGTTAAGTTCAGCAGAGCTCATTGGATAAGTTACATAGTCGCAGATTTAAACGATTGTGTTGAGGTGATAAGGAAATGTTAAAGCAAACCGTCAAAAGGGAGGTGGTGGTATAGTAATAGTGGTATTTTAGGGAATGGAGTGTTTTTGTTAGATTAAGGAATGTAAAAATGCACTTCAAATAATCGCTTAGACATGGGATAGAAGAGTAAGGAGTTTTTTAATCCTCTATTTTAAGAATAATATTGCCTATTAAGCATCATTTTTATACCTCTTAAGGGATCTTTTGTTTATGAGTTTGCCAAGGAAGTAAATGCGAAAATGTGCTAATGTACTTTTGGACGTGCTCATAAAAATACATATTTTCATAATACCAAGTTGAAAATGAATAAAATTATTTAATTAAATGAAATCAATTAATATCTATCTGCTGTTGCTGCTCTTTTGAGGTAAAAATGCTTTCCAACGGAATCGTTAAATTACAAATATATAAATGATTGCTACAAGCGATGGTGAAGACAAGAATTGGGGAAATCTATTGTTTATAATTTTATTTCAATAATTTTAATCAATAATGTTCCTATTATGAGTTGATTTTCAGTTTTTCTGTCTACTAATATGGAGGAATTTTAGTAATTTAGTAAATTTTGGTTTAAAAAATTGGATTTTTATCTGTTACTCATCCAATGCTTCATGTATCTGTTACATGTACTCGTATTAATAGATATTCGTGAGATCTACTCTTTATGTTCGCTCTCTTGTAACATTTAAAATTTTTGTTTGGCACTTTTCTCTATAATCTTAATGTAGCAATTCATATTAATGCCTTAATAAGTGAACATTCGTCTTTTATGCAGAGAGTTTCCATTAAATAGCCATTATGCATTATCGTTTATTCAACGATGGACGAAGTATTTCGCGAGACTGCTATTAAAATCCAGCGAGTGAATCAATAATGGGCGAAGACAGAAATCCCTCGACTCGTTTGATGCATAAAACACGGCTCTAAACAACGTCAGCAATTATGAGAAGGGAGGAATGAAGAGGACTTAAGGAGTCATCATACCTGGCCGAAGGGATTTAAACCTCACCTCGAGAGAAGATTGGGCTGCAGATCCGAAATATGCCGAGAACATTGGGAAGCCCCAATTAGTCCATTTTTGTTCCGGAATAATATGGCGAGGGGGAGAGAGAGAAGATGGTTGGTGCGCTTCCGGATCCTTCTCAAAGGCATCCTAATATCGCAGCGTCTTATGTGTCTCTGCAGGTAGGAGCGATACCTCCTGGGGAAGAGGTGCTTAGATATGTTATGCAGATAAGTCTGGGTCGGGTGAAAGTGGATGGAAAGGGATAGGGCCTTGGAGGATACGGGCGGAAAGAAAATGCGGAAGAGAGGAAAGAAATTGGAGATACAAAGGATGAAGGAGAATGGCAGATAAGGGAGGATTATGGTAGGAGGAGAGACATGTAGGAGATTTTAGGAACATGAATTGGAGAGATAGGGTAATGGAAGGGAGGGCAAAGCTGCCGATAAGTGGTAAAGCTGCTGTTAGCTTAAGAATTAGTTGCTTACGGAGAGCGAGATAAGGGCAAGACAGAGTTTACGACTTTTCCGAAAAAAGTGCAGTGTACGGAGCATTCTTGATTCAAACATCGATGTATCTTGTAAAGAAATTTAGACGAAAAAGAATCTTCAATAAGAACTATTGGAGAATAGAAAAATATCTTCGCTCTGAACTATGAGCTACTGTCATATTCGAAGAAATCCATTAAGAGGTTGCGCTGAATTCAACACTGTTGTTCATTTGGCTCTTCAATTAACTCTGCAGAATAATTCAGTAAATTTTATCCTTTTCAGAATAAATAAGAATCCGAGTTTCTTCTTTTTATTAGAGGAGATTAATATACTTGAAATTTCTTAGCCCAAGAGAAAGAATATTCCTTGTTAGTAATTTATTTGAAATATCTATTCGTTGTGAACATTTATTGATGTTAAATATCTATCATTATTATTTATTAAATTATAAGCACTTATTTTTTATATTTTAGATGTGAAATTTTCATTGAAACGAAATCTGGGAAGGGTTATCTTAATATATTAGAAAAATGCTTGCATTTAAGATGTTGCGTGTATACTAAAATAATAATTTGAGCTTAATTGAGAGAACAGTTGAAGTATATGTAAATTTTGTGAAAATATAAAGAAAGCCAAGATGATTGGGACTGCATTCGAAGTTCAGTCTGAGAAGAAATGTTACACAGAAAAGAGATGAGATCTAAGAAAATTCGTTGAGAGAGAAGCAAAGGAAAGAAGGACCCTTTTCGCAGGGAAGCGTAATATGTACCAAGGTGATTACGGCGGAGAGAGAGAAAATAGGGTAATGAGTGGTTAGGCTCAGAAGTGAGATTTGAAGTCTGGAGAGAGATAATTGAAGGAAAAGGGTCATCCTTAGCGAGCGTATTGAGAGGATTTTCAGGCTTTGGTACTTCTTTTCCATCCCAATTACAAGAGAATACGGAAGAAATAATTCTCACTTTTTCGTGAGGATTTCAAAGGGGCGTTGATCTTCAAGAAAACGAGATATGCTCAGATTCTGTTAAGTTTATTCTACTCACATGTTTTTCTTGAAGGCACTCATCACGACTCAAAATCCAATGCTGATAGGGGAAAGGAATTTGTTCTTCAGTTACCAATTAACTTTCCTGGTTATGAGAAAATATTTCCGTTTGACTACGTAAACTATGAAACAGTTTAATTAAATTTTACGGAAACAGTGAAAAGGGTATGTCATCTGATGATTACGTAGATCTTTTGATAAAATTATATTGCTTTTCTAACCTTGTAATTCGTATAGAGGTGATGATTTATGATTTAATATAAAAATATATACAATCGATATATTATCGTTGAGATAGCATTTTTATCAGTGAATCTCGTCGCATCATACCAATATGAGTATACTCACTACTTTACGCAACTCACTCAAAGTTTATAAATAAATCGGACAAATCAGAAACTTTATTTTCATAAAATAATAGTTTGAACTTCCACAAATTATCAGAAATGATTAGATAATGATTATAAATCGTTCCCTCGATTTTTATTTATTCCTATTTAAGAAAGCATTATTCTATCTATTGTTTTTCTTAGTTATGGAAACTTCGACTAAAATTTTATTTTTAACTTTTTGTTGTTTATCACAAAAGCCATAACTTTTGCTTTAACGAATACAACATCAGTCCATAAGCTTTATTCAAATATATAATATCCACATACGAGAAATATGTTTTTTAGTAGCGTTCTCCCAAGTTCCAACCTAAATTCCAGTCCAAAAATTCCGTCGGAAAGAAAGAAGTGCTCTTACAAATATGTATTTACCATATTACACAATCATACCTTATCCTAATGACGTCAATATTATCTTCATACGATTTTCACTGCTCTACGGCATTGAATTACTAAAGATAAGATAAAGAAAATATTCATGTCATTAAATATTAATTAACATAAAAGTATTTCAAATAATTAGTATATATTTAATGGTCAAAAAGCATTTTGGCTCTATATGCTATCATATTAGAGTCAGTTAGTATAAGTTATGTCTTGATTATCGACAACATTGTCAATACTCCACTTTTCACTGTACGCAAATACTTCTGTTTGTTATTATAATTTTATTTTCTATCCATTGCATAGGCTGAAATTTTTGGATCAAGTATAATAATAGCGAACAGAATTCTGATTACATATTCATGGAAAATGATAAGAGTTTCTACACCGCTTTGAGTTTATAGTAAAACATTTTATTACTCCAGCAGGATGGAATTCACTTTCTTCTTTTAAAAAGAAATCTCATTTCATTGAAGGTCAACATACCTTAATCGAATTATCTCCTATTCGGAACTCCAATTATATTTGATATATGCCCATTTCCTTTCTTAAAATTCATTCTTATATTAATTTTTTAAGAATAAATTAAAATACGAGTCTCTCGCAATTAATCCAATTTTAGAATATAATTCCGAGGAGCGTTTTTTATTCTTAAATTACTCGAATTAAATCGATTCCGAAGCCGATTAATATAAGAATCAAAAAAAGTTTCTCGGCCATCATCTGTAGGGGAGGAAACTAAAAACTTTCCAAATTAATTTCTCAAATTTCGAATTCTGAAAGGGTTCGGCGTTAATGGCGAAGGATGACGTCATCGGACGCCGAATATATAATATTAAATCCAACGAGTTGGGTGGAAATAAACATCGGGAAAATACGAAATTATGTTCGAATAAAGAGGTCGTTGTCAGCATTTGGAGTCGCTTCGGCCGCCTCCCATTTCATATTCACACCAAATAGAATACAGAGGGAGCGATTTTTTAAAGGAGATCTCGCTGATGGATCTGCGGTTTCCATAAGAATGAGTTCGGAATTTCTGAGTCTCCGCTAAAACTTCATTTCTCACCGCCATTTCTTTCTCCTCCACATTATATCTCCCCCGCATTCCTCTTTCATTCTCCCCGACAATATAACCTCGTCCTTTGCCGCTCTTCATTTTTTTCGTTCCTTCGAAACTCATTCCTCTTCATCTATCTCTTCCCATCACCTCCATCTATCGAGATTAACATGAATTAATTTCTGACGAACGCAGCTTTATAATCGAGACGAAATCTCAATTTTTTCCGCTTTTTATTTCGGAAGTTTCTCATCGAGGAGGATTTATGGCGGGATATTAAATATTTGTAATTCTTTTATCTCCTGATGCGGCGATAAGGGATTATGCGAGATTTAGATGAGAGGTGATTTCCCTCTGAATGATAAAGGATGAATGCGTACAGTTCAGATTAACCTTCTTCGCTTGGTTTTCAATGACAGCCCTTTCGAGAATTTCGCTTGCATTTAGAGATGAATTTTAGGGAGGCCAATTAAAAGCTCTTTGTTTCGGCCGAATGCACATCTTCGAACGCAGACGTAAATTATAATTCAATTTTATCTGCACCTTACGGAACCTTTTTGGTTGCGATAGTATAAAATTGGCTATTGTCCACAGATTGTTGACACATTTTTTAAACTTGCTTTTCCATAGTTTATGAAAGGGTTTCGCTTACTTTCTTTTTTTGAAGGATATTAAAATAACAAAAATCAGTGAAAGGGTGTTTGTCGAAATATCGGTGAAAGTTGAACACTCTGCAGAATCTTTCATTTCCCTTCCTACACCAATTAGAAGCTCAGTGAAAGCATACACGTGTAACATTTACTTTAAAAAAAGTATTACAGGAATCTAAATTCGATCGCTTAAAGTTTAAATCGTTAAGCATTAGTAAAACAAAAAATTATAAATACGCAAAGCATTTAGATCTAAAAAAAATCAAAAAAGAATAATTCCCTCAAAATTTTCATGAAATTTGAGGTGTTTGGCATAGCTTCGATTTTTGGATAAATTTTCTCATAAATTCAAAAAGTTCGTTCGGCGTAATTCCATTTTAATATAGCATATCTTAATTAAATCTCAGGATCTTGTGTTTGTTGGTTGGTTTTCATTTGGTGGAAATTTTAATTATAAGTTGCCTAATAGGTTTTATTCTAATCATAAAGGACATAATTCGGATTTTTATATTTTACCCCGGCTGTTTCACAATATAACAGAAAGGCAACAACGAAGGCTTCTGTAAAACTAGTCCAGTTATCACGCATCTTCGATAACTTATTTAAGGTATGATATCTTATATGATGATGATGATGTGTATGATGATCTTATACCTGACATAATTTCGTTTCCTTTAAATTTTAAACTAGCTGTTTAACCATACAACGGAATACGGATGTGAAATATATTCAGCTGTAGATTTGAATATGGAAAACAGAATTGGAAGTAAATATGCCCCTCATGACGAAAGAGAGGTTTGGAAGTCAGGGGAAATGCTTTATTTATAATGCCCTATTCGTGTGGAGCAGAGTTGCCAAGCCTCACGAGCCTTCTTTTACGCTTCTTATTCGATTACCTACGGGGAATCACAGATACCGAAGCCAAGCACACGATATGAGATTTCATTTTTAAAATGTGAAAATGAAATCTCATAAACTGAATAGCAACCAATGTATGCCCAAAGTATCACATTAGCAGAGAGGAGTAATAGTAATATATTTGAAGATTACTTTTCAACCAATTTCCCAAATTTTAATGGATTTGAGAATTAATATTTGTTAAATTTAGTAAAATGATTGATTTCTTAGTTACTTCACTTGACGAGCAAACAAGCAATCTTGAAAATTTTCTCTTCTGCGGCTTTTTGATTGGCAAAGGTCGTTGGCAGTGTTTGTGCACTGCTGAAGTGAAGCCATTATTTCCATTAAGATATGAATTGCTCAATCATTTATTCAGTCTGTCGGAAAGAATTCATTTAATCCATTTCTACGACGCTCCGGATAACAAATGGTGTTATTTTGCCCGTCGAATTTTAATTTGAATGAGTCCTCACGACTTCTTGCCAAACTCTCTTTCCTCTTCGAACTGAGCAGGAAATATATCGCGGAAGTAGTAAATCGGAAATCGATGGAATAAAATCGAAGGAAGAATAAGAAACTCAGAAATCAGTTGTGGCGCCAATGGATAAGGGAAATGCAATCGGAAATGAAGATTCGTAACGACAAAGGAAAGAATGGGGGTCTAAAAAGGAAGATGAATGGGAGAATTTAGATGTGATTGAGATGAAGCTGGTGTAGTTACTCTTAATCTGATAGGAAACATATGTGTAATCAAAATATCTGTTGTAATCATCCATGGGCTGAATGGATGAATTCTTTGTTTAGGCAAGAATCTTCCATCTTATCTGATACATTGTTTCGTATTTGAATTAAATTTTAAAGTTAAAGGAGAAAAAATAAAAGAAAAGCGCAAAAAGATTTAGATTTTTTTTAGAATAATCTTCTCAACTGAATTGTAGAAGACAGAAACCCACAACTCTACTGAGGGAGAAAACACCCGTAAAGGAAGGGGTTGGAGTAAAGCGCAAAAATATAGAGAATATTATGTACAAAAAGATATTAAATTAATTCCTTTAAAATTAAAATACATTATAACTCGGCATGTATACATCTAAATAAAATAAAATCCAATGCCTAAAATAGCCAAAATGAATACGAGATATGCAATTTCAAAATAAATAAAATATATCTTAGTAATTCAAACTATCTAAGACGCTATAGTTTGGTATACAAATGTTGAATTTGATGATTTAATTTAATTATATGAGGTGTGAGTGATTCTGAATTATCGTATTCATGTAGATCTTTCCTTATGGAATGCTAAGAAAATTGTTGCAAAGTAGTTGTGCTAATCTTATGTCGACTTGCTCCACTTATGCTCAATGGAACTTAATAAGCAAATTAAACGCTTTACGGGCACACTTTCATGGATGCTACCAGTTAATGAAAGAAAAAGGATTTATTCTATTGGAAAAAATCAATATAGAAAAAATATGCCTCGAGTCATTGTATTTGTAAGAGGGAGAGTATAATTTCCTATTGCGGATTAGTCATACACTCGTGGTACAGTTAGTTACTCAATATCTTTTTTTATTTTATATTACCAACATAATTATTAATTCATTATTTAGATATTTATGTTAGGAACCCTCGTTGCAGAATAAAATTTTCCAAATTAATGAATAGGTAAGAAATATGAATATATCCCATTTAATTTTAGTATGGAATATATCTTTCATTAATCATCAGCTCGAGCTTGATTGGAATTCCAGACTTCCTCAACACCTCCAACTAATGCAATTCAAATCTACCTGCTGCCAATCACCAACAACACTTCAAGAAAACTGAAAATACCTATTAAAATCAAAACGGTGCTTTTTAACCTCACCATCTTTACGTTAGTGCTCACTATCCTTTCAGTTTCATAATTTTTAGGTAAAAATTAAAGGAAATATTCCCGTGTTTTACTGCAGGCATTATGAATAAGTCAGCTCCATGGTGTTTGATATTTTCCAGCCAAAAACATGAAAAGCATCGATGAATATTTGACACTGAGGAGCCATTCTGCTTGAAAGCCGCTCGAATGACCTGGGGACTAAATATGGCTGAGACGGCTCTTTTCATCCAAAATTCACGCTGAATTTTGTTCGCAACTGCCGATCAGAGGGCAGTCGTAATTTGGTCCTAAAGGTACTGTATTGCGAGCGTTATATGAGTGATTTTGCGGTGAAATATTCAGATCTGTGTTGGAAACAGTGCGACAAAATCAATCCGGAAAAGGCAACAAACCGATGAAAATATATTTCGGATTTTTCCCCTTTACCTTTAATAAACATTCCGATAAATTCATATGCTGGATTGCAGCTGCAGCAACCAATGTAGAATTTCCCAGTTGCAGATTCCCTTTGAAGTGTCTGGCAAATGATTTTGGGAATTCAAAGGGAAACTTCATATTAAAGGTATTAGGCGTATCTTAGGGTTCCTGAAAGCTAATTACCGTGAATACGTTTTGTATCAAACGAGGTTCCTCTTATTAGAACTAAATGGTATATGTTATTTACCATTAATGCTTTAAATCTTATTGCCACGAACGTATTATTTTTTCTAAAATATTTTCCTATAAAAGATATGGACTGCATTACAAGCATGAATTAGATGTATTTTATTCAGCCCGAATTAAATAATTTACAAACATTTACAGTCGATTGTAATTTGCAGATGAAAATGTGACTATGGCTTTAAATTATATGAGCAATGCTTCAGAAAATCTCCTATATTAATTTAATTAACGAATATCACATTTAAATTGCAAATAGAAAATTATCGAAATGGTTAAGAAAAAGAGAAGGGTCAAAAGAAAATTTTATGAACTATCTTGAAGATATTAATTTATTTGCTATATTTCGATTCAGAAACTTAAGTTTGGTTCGTACGTCAGGATGTTTCAGAGAATTTTGTATATAATGTATAAAGAAAGTAAAAATAAATTAGTTATAAATGATGTAACTAAAAAATAGTATCTTATAACAATCTTTCGGATATATTTACCATGCGGAAAGTGGAAGTTGCTGTTTCGATTCCAGGCTACGGCGTATTCTTTCTCTTTTACTTCTAGAAAACTTTCAGTAAACTCGGTCTTAAATTTCTGAATATAATTCCTGTTAAATCCTACAGTGAAGTAATATTGGTCTGTTGTCTATTTCTTAGCATGCACGTATGACACCTCTGCAAAATGCGAAAACAAAAAGTTTGAGCAGACATCCAAGAGTCCCATCGAGATACACACATCCGATGATTGATGCTTTTACGACACGAGACAGAGGAATCAAAATGGAGGGTAAAGGAGACGTAAATTGGGACGAAAGAAAACGTGAGCGAGAAGAGTAAAGTGAGAATGCTTCGGAATGTAGTTGGAGGAAGGAGGTTAAGCGGAGACGCGAAAGAGAGGAATAAATTATGCAAACGGGAGATAAACAAAGTAGAAAGGACAAAGGTGTGACAGGAGTAAAGAGATGCAAAAAGACGGAGTGGTAAGAAAGAAGGATTCGGTTTTATGAGAAGGGAAGATTGACGTAGGTTTGAGTGGAAGAGAAAGTCAAGATTAAAAAAGAGCGAAGTAGATTCGGAAGAAAGAAAGAGAGGGCGTGGGAATTTTCCATCGTCATGGAAACAACTCGACAACTTCCCTCCAACGATCTCCGACTATCGGTCGCCAGACTTCCGACTGCTCCTACTCATCCTTCCGCCTTATCTATCCCTTCCGTTCCTCCCTTTAATCCTCATCCCTACAAATCCACTCCCTTCAACAACCCTCCGGCAAAACCCTTATCTACCACTGTCTTCGTCCTCCCTTCCTCTTCAACGTCCGCTTTTAACTTAGCGGAAGAATCAGCTCTATTCGCTAGATGAAAATATACCCTATTTATAGACTTTATCTCTTCATCACAATCATGTACTCATGAACTGACGCTTATGATGTGACATGCAAACTTCGTTTTCTTTCTGACAAAATGATGCTACGCTACGGCGAGGTTAACGCAATTTATATTTACCTGATTTAATAAATTTTCAGAGTGGGTAAAATCAGGACTGCTTCCGTTGACGATCCATATTTCTCGTACAGATAAGTTTAAGTAAATTATTATCTTTGCTTTCATGCAAATTGCATAGCACTACTTTTGTAAATATAGCACTTTTTCTTACAAATAAATACGTTATTAAGCCAGCGACGATTTTCATACCAGAGGGTGTTCAACGTACCCTTTCCAAGAGAAATATAGCTCCGAAAGGTAATAATGCAAAAGCAAAGCGAAATAACTGAAAATATTAAAAGAATTTTATAATGAAATGGAAAATTAATTTTAATGCCAGGTGGATCTTCAGAGTTTCGTGCCATGCATTGCATAACGTTCATATAGAGGTTTCGATAGCTAGCATGTCATAAAGGCCATCCAAAATCAAACTAATCTCTCCCACAGTATTGATTATTTTCCTCGGTAACAAGTCAAATATAGCCTGAGATATCGCACAGCATACATGGGTCAAATATCTGCTTTAATCCAATGTTGGATGGTTGGCTTATTAGAGTTCACTTGCAGTCTACCTTATACATTCTATACACTGTGCAGGATCAGGTGTGAGAACACGTTGCCCTATTTCTTGGAGTTGTTGCTTCCTCTCACGTTAGCCAAACTGAAATAACTCGTAGTTTCTAAGCACTCTTGGAAATATACGTGAGCTGCATTTTGTGCAGGCAACTGGATATAGATCAGGGTCTCCACAGCTGCTCGTATCATGAATTTTCTTGAGCTACAGCAGTTGGATTTGGTAGAACTCTGTAAATCTCTGACAAAATTAATGCCTTGCATTTAATATACGTGGAAGGCAATAGGCAGACACTAGCTTTTCAGAAATAAATTTTAACATAACGATAATGTGTATTCATAGGCTCGGTGATATACACTTTTTATGCAACTCTAGCTTGAGATCCAGAAACTCATTTAAAAATCATAACATTTATTTGTTTCAGCTTCATATTTTCTTCAGAATATATTATAAATTGACTAAACGAGATATATTTCAACGCCTTACTACTATGTTTCAATTTAATCCAATTTCTAACTCTTTAAATCTTTTGATTGCTTACTTTTCTCGTCAATTGAGATATTTCGACATTTCGAATTCCTTTTACAAGTGGTTTATAGTTCGCTCGTTATAAACTGAAATATTCAAATACTATCCGTTAAACGTCGGCGTTGCGTTGCACCATTGTTACATTACAACATTTTCGAAGTGATTATTTTTTAACTGTATGGGAGATGCGTTATCAATGATTATGATAGAATTTATAATAAATAATACGCAGACTATAATTGATTCATAAAACTATATCTGTATGTTTCTATATGGATGTATGAAGGCGTATGAACAGTAAAAGGTTAAAATGCTGCTGAATATAATTAAAAATTAAGTAAGGTACTCTGTTTAAACTGATTATCTTAAGCAATAAAAATTTAAAACGCTTCTTGGCTCCAAGTTTTACTCCGCTATTGTTCCTACCACTACGTGGAATATTAGATTGATCATTTATTTATTTACAAATTTGTCTACTTTCCGAATTTGCTCGATTCAACGCTTGACCTTGATAAGAGTGAGTCGAGTCATAGATTTGCAATTTCCATATAAGTCGTCTATCTGTCCGCCTCCAAACTTTTCCTTTCTCCCCCACTTTTTCCTCGTCCATAAACCTCTCCCAACCCTTCCTCCCATAATCGCCTTTCACTCCAAAAACTCTTCCTCGCACTCTTTCCCCATTCATTTTCCAATTCTCTCCTTTTCTCTCTTCCCACTCGAATTCCCTGATCCATCCTCTCATTTTCTCGCTGCCCTCCTCCTGAGGCTTTGCCGGCCAATACCACTAACGCCGGTATGCGTAATATTAAAATTCCTCGGGGTCCTGTTCCCCCTCCACCCTTCCTTCCACTTTCTTCGCTGCCCTTCCATCTCTTATTGCCCTTTCTCTCCATTTCTTTAAACCCTCATGTGTTGCGGCCATTACCCATTTCGTTTACGAATAGAAAATTTCGTTAATTAACGTTGTTAATCTAGGGCGTTACAGTCGCCGATGAAATACGGGTTCCCGTGTAATGGCCGGAATCAAACGAACGATGCGGTTTCGGAGTTTTATTAAGCGATTTATCGCTGAGGAGATCATTCGGTTGACGGCTCTTGTGTAGAATTATCAAGAAGGGATTCATAAATGTAAATCGATTGTTTACGGGGCTCTTGATAAGTGCGGTGCTGAAAGGATCTTTTGGTCAATTAGCGGGAAAAAGGAGCAGCAACTTCGAAACTTTCCTTCCTCTTCATTAACGAATCCGATTGAACGCAGCATATCCCGTGGAGTGTTAAACGTACTCGACGTTCATAATCATTATGCGACCGCATTAAAAGGAGTTCCGAATAAAACGAGTATCATTTTCCAATTTGTTTTATCGAATGCAATTGCAATCCAATGCTCTCGAAAAGGTGATTTGGAATATAAAGTAAACATTTTCTCTTCCTAACGGAGTCAATTGCTTCGTATTTTATTATGGTAAAGCAGTCGCGTTTATGATAGCGTTTCTGCACAAAAGTTCTAGGCAAAACATGACCGGTTCTGTCTATAAAAATTTGAGAATATTTATATTGATGGGTTATCATAACCAATACTTTATTTAGGTCGCTAAAACATGGCAAAATATTCATAGCATGTTTGGCGGAATATAATTGCAAATATCCATATAATTCATTGGTATCGCAAATCTATCTTGAGAAATTACTCAATAAATATCTCAGTATTCTCTGAGAGGAGATATTCTACTGAAACATCCTTAAAGTTATCACTCAATAAATATTGCATATTACATAGTCCGTTCACTATAACTTCACCACATTTTAATGTTGGATTACAGATTAATTGCTCTCCGTTTACAAAATCTTTTTGACTCTAAAGACGTCTTTCACCGTAAACCATAATTAATAGTTAACATGGCATAATTTGAATGAGTATAAAAATTCTCTATCAAGGTGAATTAACACCCAAGTTTGTCTCTCTTACATATAATCTCAGAATCAATATGTACAACAATACCTGAAGAATCACAAGCGAGCCTGAAAACACTAGGTCACTAGTTTTTTCTCTATATTAGAGAAAAATGATGAAAAAAATTTCTTATCAATTTACCCAAAGAATAAATTTATTTACGTATAATGTAAATGAAATTATTTAAGAATAATTTTGTGCTATATGTATATACTATAAAATAAACTAAGAATTTTCTTTTATATTCAAGCATCATAGATGAATGATACTTATGCTCTAATATATTTTGTGTCGGTTAATAACTTTAATAATTTTTATAATCCTCTTTGTTAAAAGATCTCTCACTTCCTTTCATAAATTTTAGTATCCTTTCACACCCGTTTCTCTTTGTGGATATTTTCCTGTAATGGATACATTTTTCTGTGATCAAAATATCCTTTACTTTTCTCTTCAGAAATCTATTTTCTTATCCTATATCCTTCTCATAGCCACCGTACTCTTTAAAAAATATGTAAGTATTAGAGTTCGTATTTTGCTATAAATTGAATCCATTTAAGTATTTTGTATTATACTCTGACAAAGTTTGAATCTATGGCGAAACTATCCAGTCCATATTTTAATACGTAAGTTCTTTTGTACAGTATTGCATTTTATTTCATTATATTATAAGTAGTGGGTCACTGGCTATTCACAAGGAACTTGATAATACAGCAGAATCGAATAATTCATTGGCGGTATGTGCGCCATCACTTCAGATTTCCACATCCATAACTCTAGCACATTTAATAATATTCGTGATATCTCCTCTAAACTTGTATAGTGTAGACTAGAAAAATGTTAATGATGCAACCCCTGTGTTCCTTTCCCTTTTACAAGTTAATTCCGTTTGCTTCGTCCTCCACCTTTTCCCTATTTTCTAATTTCCTCTTCCTCTAAGGCGAAATGCTTTCGGAAATCCCACCGTAAATGGACTTCATTCCCCGAAGATCTCTCCTTAGCTATGCGTGCGTAACTATTTCGTTAATGCGGCTTTTTCCCCGCTGCGAAGGCACTCCTCATTAGCGCCCTTCTTACCCCATTTCTTGCTCCACTCTAATTGCAACCAGAGTCTTTGAGAAATGAGATTAATCCGTTACTCCCTTTGTTTCCATTTTTTGGATTTGAATGGAAGAAGATAATCTTACTTTGGCTGGAAGAAATTCGCACGAGAGGAGCTTAAGCTTGGCTTAGTAGCTCTTTTTGTTAACGCTGTCCAAGAGCCGGAATATTGGGAATGAGCATCCCTTTTGTCCATTTGTGAGAATCATTTAGCTCGTAGTAAAAATGCGAGAGTGAAGTAAGATAATGTTAAGTACGAGGGCTGTTCAAAAAGTTCCCGAACTTTATTTATTACTGCACAAATATTTCACTTACAAATTATTGCTCCGAGTATCCTTAAAAGTACTCCCCACTCCAACGTATACACTTATCCAAATGGTATTTCCACTATTTAAAACAGTCTTGGGACGCTTCTTTCGGACTGTTCGTAAGCTCCTCCGTCGAATTTTTCTTTATTTCTCGAATGGTGGCAAATCTTTTTCCTTTGAGCGGGGTTTTTAGCTTTGGGAATAGGAAAATGTCACATGGAGCCAGGCCTGGTGAATAGGGTAGTTGGAGAAGCACAGTGGTCTTGTTTTTGGCTAAAAAGTCACGAGTTGCTCGTGTTGCTCCTGGTCTGCTGTCATCAGGCGAGGCATGAATTTGTCCTCGAATCGATGCATCCTCAATTTTTTTAGTTAGGATTTCGTAGCAGAACCAATCGGGATGCCACGCTCTTCTGCAAGCTCCCTGACAGTCAAACGTCAATTTGCACGAACGAGATCGTTCACTTTTTCGATGTGGGGGTCATCTGTGGACGTTGATGGTCTTCCGGATTGCTCGTCGTCTTCCACTGATTGCCGCCCGTCTTTGAACCGTATAAACCACTCATAACACGCGGTACGTTTCATAGCATGCTCACCAATAGCCTTGGTAATCAACTCAAAAGTTTCCGTGAAAGATTTGCCCAGTTTCACGCAGAATTTTACAGAAGAACGCTGCTCCTTCAAAGAGCTTATTTCCGCGGACCCGATTTTTCGCCGCACTCTACGATCACCCGATCACATATACATCCGTAACTAATGAACAAATCAAGATATCGACAAAGTGATTGAAGGTGGTTTTTTGGGAAGCTTTCGCGGATACAACGCCTACAGGCAGATTAAAAAATAACCAACTGGAGGCACACTATAAAAAAAGTTCGGGAACTTTATGAACAGACCTCGTAATATTGTTCATAAGTCTGTCGTCCTACTTTACGGCTTTATGATTCACCGACGAATCAAAGCTTTATGGAAAGAGTATTTCTAATGAAAGATCGCATCGCATGGCTTCCATGAGTTTGAATGACAAGAAATATTTTGTCTATCTCTTAAAGCAGACATCATTAATGATAACTTGAATAATCACTTGAGGTTAATGAACTTTCCCTTTTTTAATTTAATATTTTCTACTTTCTAAAACTTTAGAAGAATTAACACCAATGAACGTATTTATTACGTGAAGTTAGGACTACAAAATGTGAATTATCTATTTAAATACGATAATCTTATCGATGAATATACAATCATGATACCCGCTGAAATGGAAAGATAATTGGTTTACGTTTCAAATTATGTTAGAGTCCAATTCTGTTTGCATTTAGACTTATTATTTTACTGCATTGGTATATAACACTGTATGTATAAGAGGGTTTCCGACAATATTCGTAATTGCTAAGGTTAATTTTATTTCCATTAAGAAGATCCATGAAGTCCTAGCTTCTCAATTTGTTTGCAAATGAATTTAATTTCTGAGAAACTAATAAGAACGCTTAACCTTTTTACGCTCTCTAATGTTTTGTAGGTACTTGACATTTTCTGCATGTTCTAATTCGGACGTATAGAGAGAAGAGAAATATGGGATGATACTTGGAAAATTATAATAAAGTTCTATATCCAAAAGGTCAAGGTTAAATCTCGAGACTGTTTTAAGCGAATTAATTCTTAGAGACGGTCTCGAGGCTTCTATTTTTAGTTTTTCTTCCGGGCCTTCTTGAGAGCAACAGATCTGAGGAAATGAAAATTAATTAAAACATTCCGCCTGCCGTTAGCCTTTCTTTCCTTGTTCGCGCCACTCCGCATATTAGCAGTCTGTCGATTGCAGAAATTACGTGGAGGCCCATTCACGCTTTCTGTACACAGATTTTTCCCCGCAAATATCCCTATTAATCTTCACCATCTCTTCCTTCTTCAATGCCATACTCTTATTAATATTCAGCTCCGCAATATTCTCCCTTCATCTATTGGATGGAAATGAAAAAGTATGGGCGGTTTAAGAAAGAAGGGGAACATCTTTTTCGTGGTAAATATTGCACTATGAATAAGAGAAAATAATTTTTCTAAATTTGGTCTGAAAGGATTCACTCAAGCGAAGTAATATAATTACTTTGTCTCTTAAAATTTCAGCATCTTGGGATGCTATCGTAAATCCTGGCTTTATGAATTCTATAGTGAAATTGAATCTTAGAATTCAAGAGACTGTTATGGTAAATTTACATTAACCTTTGTGAGTAAATATTCAAAATAACATTTATCACTGCTTGTCTCGAATTATTGAGTCAACAAAAGATTTAGCTCATCCCTCTCTTCGAGTCAATTTTCAGAATCTCGACTTCACATTCTTTTTTGATACTTCTCTTGTGATAGCCAATCCTGGAATTATGTTAAGCGATAGTACTTCATTATTTATCAGCATTAACAATGTTTAAACTCGCTAACCAAATCATGACAATTATTTGATTATGATTATTAATTTCTTCAAATTAAAAGATTTTCTAATATAACTAACCCAATTACCGTATTACCTATTTTTACTCCTATTCTCCATAAACACTTAGATAATCATAAATGAAATACTTCTTCTTCAGGCCTGAAGATGAACGAAACATTCGAAATATAGGTCGCATAGCTACTTATATTCAGTGTGGTTGTACAAATATCTCCATTTATTTAAGCATAGGAAGCATAAAATTTCACAAAGTTTCTTTCTAGAAAGTTAATTTTATAATCTTTTTGAATACTAAAATAGGTTTTGTTTGAAGCGTGCTTATATAAAATGTGCCATATAACTTTCATGTATGAAATCGAAAAACGGAACAAAAAAGGCAAGCATAATTTTCTGCTACTTAAGTTTATTCGATTTTTGATTTCATTTAATTCTAATTCTGCAGATGTCTTTTGGATCGAAAGTTATGGAAAGAAATTATTTTTACTGGAATTATCGAGTGTTCGCACTTTTCAAACGAATATTTTGTTCGTTAATAAATCGATTACGCAATTTAAATCTAATATTATGGATGAGATAACAGCGAGAAGATTAACAGTATTTTTAGCTCCTCCGTCGAATTTCCCGTTTGCCTCGTCACCGGTAGTTTAATTTTATGTTTCTCTAAATTTTTCACCATTTGCATCTGCTTTTCCTCCGCCGAGGCTACGGAAGGTCTCTGAGAGTGCCATCAAAGAGGTACGCCAACGGTCAACTCATGGACTACCAAAGGGATCCGAAGTGACCGTACAAAAGATGGACCACACCTCCCCTGCATTCTTTGCTGAGGTCCTCTATTCGTCCCTCAACTTCCTCATCAAACACCTTGCATAAATGCAAACATAATGTCTCTTGGCTCCTCTTTATACCCTCCAAAGTTTGCCTTGGCATCTTGTCACGTGGTGCTTTCAGACCTTTTGAATTGCTGCTTCTCCAGGGATATCTGTTTAATCATACCGGGCGCAAGTTTGTTTATCGCATCAGAACTCCTTAGAGGGATTCCTTATTTCATTTTAATTTATTTTTGCTTTCCGTAGTCCTCGCATTTAAAGTTCTCACGAGGTATTTGTAATCATGTTTAGAGCGGAAGGTCTTGTTAGAGATAAGTAAGTTAATCATCAAGTAATTTATCATGGAGTTACTAGGCTAAGTTTTCTTCCTCAAGAGAGGACCTTTTGCTCTCAACCTGAGTTATTCTCTGTTGATCACCTCTGCTATGAATTTAGGCTACGAAATAAGGAATGTTTATATGTATATCTCGGATATTGGCAATTGTTAGAAGGCTTTCAGCGAGGGAAAAACCATTTATTGAATATTATAAAATCAATATGAAAATTCACTTCTTATGTTAACGAAAGTCAGATTTCAGCAAATTATCTCAAATAAGAAAAATACGATATATCATGATCGCAACTCTTATAGATTCGAAACAAATGTCAAACTACGAAAATGCATTGTTGAAATGAAAAAATATTAATTAAATTTTTACCAATAATTGAGTTCTAATAATTAATGAAGTTCAATTGTCCTAATAATAAATGTATATGATCAAGTTAAATAACTTGTTTATTCATTTTTTCGTCATCATTGACTTTTCATAATCTCATAGCATAACCTTCATTGTATAATAATTAAAAAGAAGCAGAAAGAGCTCTTACAATTTTTAGAAGCTGGTATGATTTAATGTTATATCGTATTTAATGTTACAATTCAAATTATCTTCGGTCTTTGCATTTTCGATGCCAATCAAATAAAATGGTAAAATTATGCTGGCAGTAAGAGACAAGAGACAAAAATCCTGCAAAGAAATATTTTAGAAGTTAATAATATAGATATTAATATTTTAGATATTAATAATTAAGTAAAAATGGAAGCTATAGCTGTCGAAGTAGAAAGGATAATGGAAACGTAACTGAGGTACCATATACCATTTAAATATTTTATATGAGATTTATTTCAGTTTAGGAGAGAGACTATGAAGCATTGATTTCAATTCGCCATAGAAAATTCATAAATTATGTAGGAAAGAAAACAATTGCACACTTCGTGACTTAAATTCAAGTAATAGAAATACTACACGGGATTCCAACACAGTTCTAAAACACTGGTGAACTCCATATCTCAAATTAAAATTTACAAGAACAATTGGTAGCTTTGTGCTCCAATATATTTGTCTTCCAAAAACTAATTCTGCATATAACTTTGACCATCATCAAATATTTGAATAATTTTCTGTTAAGGTACCAAATTTTTGACTATGAAATAGCTCAAATATCTACACATCTATTTGCCTTCTTTGCCTTATCCTTCTTTCAAAAATATTTCTAAGCTTAGCAAAGGTTTTACAATGAATCGACTCGGTTTCATCAGTGGGCTTCAAAATAACAAAAACTTTCCCGTCCAAGAAATAATATCAGTGCAAACTCAAAGGCTTCAGCTAAAAATTATTTTTCGAGAATGGTAATGTGAATTTCAGTGGAACTCTAATTTTTCTTTGATGTATATGCTACTTTACCACTTTGAAATTTATTTCTTTTCGCTCAGAAGAATCTTTTCTTTCGTCTATGATTTACATTAGCTGATTTTTTATTCGCTCTTTGGCGTATGTAACTTTATAACAATTTTCCCGTCGGAATACAAGAGAAAAATTCTGAGACTTCCGTCCTCTTTACAGAAAGTTTGAACTAACGTAATTAGGTAACGTAGAGACTTACCTAGACGTTACAATTAGAGCAAAGTTCTTTTGAGAAACTTTCCCTCATTCGCAAGAGCATGTAAAGCTCTTTCATTTAATTACTTTGTTGAAAGCATATATGTAATGGTAAATTTTTTTTATCAATCTCTTACTGATTTAGTACCTTCCATTACTTAGTGTCCTTATGTTACATTGTATTTCTCAAATAAAACTAATGTCCTGTTTAAATACATTGAAAGAAATCGTCAGACGATTGCATTCGTTATCTTTAAAATTCAGCTCATTATAGTAGTTTAGTTTTAATTTAAAATTTTTTTTCGTAATTCGTAAAATGTAACACTGCATCGATGATGAATTAAAGCTATCCTGAAGTAACGCATCGAAGCATATGTGAAACACTTTTTCTGTCTCTTTACATTTTATATGAGATAATAATAATGTCCTCATTTATTTTCGTGCTACAGTTTAATAGTAATTCAAGATAAACTTACGGTGAAGGTAATGACAGGGTTCCATTGAAAGAGATTCGTAACAAAAATGCACTATTTTCAGTGGTAATGGATCTGAATACTTAGTGAATAGGCCGGAACAAGAGGAATCTATTCGAGCACTTATGGACGTTGATTTAAATATGTGTATACACAATTCCGTTGAAGGGGAAAAGAGTCTCAACTCTGACAGATTCTCTCAAATAATAAATGAGCTTCCCTTTCTTCAGTTTTTTACTTACTAATTTATCTTTCGCTTTGTCAAGAAGCCTTCTTGCGCCCCATCTCTTTTATTCTTTTTATGCTGGGCGGTTCCATGATTTCATTTGTTCATACGCGTCGCTTCCTTCAGCACTTTCAGCCATTGTCTATCTCCTCCCGTGCAATTTGAGAAGCAGCGAAAAAACTCTCTCTCTCTTTGAAGATCGTCCTTTACAGCAGCTGTTAGCAATCTGTTGCCAATCCGTTCAAAAGCTACTCTTTTTAGCCACCTCTTTGTTCCCGCTAATTTTCCTTTGCAAGTTATTTATTTTTTTTCAGCCGTATATTCCTTTTTTTGGACCTTTGAGAATTATCCTTTAAATTATCTGCTGCTTATATCTGACGGATTCTTCTCATCCTGTTTATACGCAGCTCTACCATAAAAGTGCTGTTTAAAAGCCTTCGTTATTAAATCTCTGGTGTCGTACAACGAGATGAGCTGATACATCTCTCTTAGCTCTTATCTCATTTAATCTTTAGCAATAGCTCTTAAAAGAATTAAAATAAATGCTAATATTCGTGCTGTGTTATTTGTGTTAAGGAAGAATAAAAATTACCAACAAAAACCTTAAAACCAAGCCTCAACTTTCAAGCAAGAATAATGAGAAAAAATTATGAAATTATTTGTGGTTAAATCTTTTAAATTGTATACTTTTGTTCTAGAATAAGAAGAACTCTAATGTTTTTCAAATTTCGACATTAGATGAGAAACAGGGTATTATAGCATCGTTGTACTAAAAGGTTTATTTAAATGTCCACAAAAATTGACGAAGAGCTAAATTTCATGCTATGGGTACAAAAAGGGTAGAGCGATACCTTTTGATTTTCTTTGCTTGGCTGATTAAACTAAATAATAGGTTGATTTATACCAGTTTAATACAAAAAACGAAGCACTAAAGTGCCTTGCGTTTGTTCCATGTAAGTAGTCAGGCCACATCAGTGGTTTCCAAAGTGGGCGATATCCCCGCAGAGCGATTTTGGGCTAATCCTTAGGGGAGCTTTACGAAAGGGCTTTGTTTTCTTGTTGCCGATATTCTTTCTCGAAGTAAAAATGCTTGTTTGCAATAGCAAAAAATATCAGAAAATCGCCTTCTCTGTGATTAAGCAAAGGTTGTTATCCCTGCAGATTTGATCTTGTTTCTTCTGCTGATCCTAATTTGATAGTGCAGATTAACATCTTAATAGATTATTTTTTTGGGTGTGTAACATCGAAGTAAAGATGTGAAAAAAGTTGGAGATATGAGAACAATACCATCAGATGTTTGGGTAGTGAAATGCTGAAATTAGGTTCTTTCCACATTCATAATCAGGTCATACAATATTTTTCAAATTTTTTATTTCATTTTTTATTTTCATTCCAAAGTTGGTCTTCTTTGTTCATAAGATGAAAGAATTCTTTTACTCTATGTTACTATTCATACGAATATTAAAGGTGTACGGATATTAGAAAATCGAATCGAATTATTTTTTTGTTTTTAATCATAATTTTGAACCGACAGAATGTTTGCAGAGCTCGAATTGGATGAGATAAAATTTAAATCTGATACAAATTTACGCGGCGGAAAATTGTTTTGTAACAATAATTTTGTTGAGTTTTCCAAATTTCGATATGAAAATCGCATAGCATATTTTAGGTAAGAAAGATTCTAACTAAAATGCCTATAATTACGAAGTTAGGCTTATCTAATCAGAAACATCTCCTTAATTTTCAATTTAAAATGCTATTTTAGTGGATAATGACGATGAGAAGGAGACAAATCAATGCAAGCTCTGGTTTGGAAAATTTATGAATAAACGGAGAAAGAATCTTACACCGCATCAAATCGAATATTTATTGTATTCATTGCAAAACTCTTATAATTTACCCAATTCGATTCTAAGTGGAAAACCAGGATTTACACAAAGTTATAGTTTTCTTAAATATAAAATATATTTTTGTTCATTTTGAATACATAGAAATGGAATTAAAATTAAATTCCTCTCGAACATCTCGTAACTTTACATTAACTTTCCGTGGCTATCTTTTCTTTCTACATTCAAATTTCTCAGCTCTCCACTATCATTTGCTCGAAAAAATTAAAGCAGCACTCCCTTTCTTTCAGTAGGCCGCTCTTTTTTCCCGTGTCGTGGTTGCGTGGGAAGACGCATAGCACGTTTGTTTCTCTTCCCAGTAAAAAGTATTCGGATCTTTGTGTGAGAGCACGCTCTTACAAATCACCTTTTAGGACCAACTCTACCATCTTGTGAAAGGGAGCTCCACAGGGGAGAGGGATTGAGAATAGGAGAGAGGGAGATAGAGAGATCCTGAAACAGATGCAAATGGAATTGGATGCGGCTGTGATCGAGGAAACTTTCCCTTTCACATTCTTTTATCTCTTCTCTTCCTTACTCGTTTTGTCTCACTTTTTCTCTGACATGATCCCTCCATCGATTGATTTGCATCGTTTTTTAAGAATTCTACGAAAATCTGTTTTGAAGTTCAAGATAAAAGGTTTGTTAAAGGTGTAACTAAACGATGAAGACTCAGCACGACGTCTCCCATAAATAGTCAATTACATGTCCAAATTTCTCGATCTTATTCCTAAGAAAAAAGTAAAATAATACGTTTTTCGATGCCCTGAAAACTTTTATTAAATATTTTACTTTTAGCTACTCTCCTGATTCTAAGGGCATTGACCTTGAAGTTAGTTAGTATTGAATTTACATTTTCTTTGTAGGGAATTTTGAGGATCATAGACAAGAGTATTCTGTCAATATATTACACTTTCCTTAAAAAGGCTGCGTTTCTATTATCTGTAGAGTATCTGTAGAGACCTTATAGCTTCATATATGAGAAAGTAATGATTTTCACACTTAAGTCCGCTTTCGGGCGCACATTTTCTCTTGATTTGCTAGCATTAATAATGTAATACTTTGAAGAGGATGCATTTATCTTGCAATGATTATATTTTGCAATGATTGATAATCAATTAAAATAATTTCTTCTAGAAAGTTGTCAAGTATTTGTAAACATTCTCCAATATAAAAGAGAAAAAGAAAACACAACTATTTTTCGTGACCTCAGGAATTAAATAACACGATCTGCGTGTAAAAGTTTAATTTTATTCTCCTCTTAACATAAAGAGCTAACATTAGGTTTAGATCAAAAGTGCGAATTTTGGTTTAAATATGATTATTATTATAATTTTGAGTTAATTTCCCACATTTACACTTTTCTGAGTTTTGTTTTAAGTTAATTGATTAAAATTGAAAAGTATTGATCTGAATTCTTTTTTTTGTTCTTTTATCACGAATGATTTTGATTCAACATAATTTAATTGCTTGGTTTTAGTACTGATTATACTTAGTATTATTTGGAAACCACTTCTTTGAGTTCGTTTCAATGAAGTCGTTTTGGTACACATTAATACGAATAAAGAATTTAAATACCGAATACAAATAGCCTCATGAAAAATGCTTATTTTTACAGACTTGCATAGTAATAAAAATAGTTTATTCAGCATTTGAAAGGTAAAAATAAGTATATGCATCGTCAGATAGTAAAATATGTACGCTTATGGAAAAGAGGAGAATAATAAAAATACAGTAAATGAATGTAATAAATACATGGTATCACTGCTCGTGGAAAATAAGAATATAATATGATTATCATACCTTGACCAACGTCGATCCTCTCATTAGATTTTCGTCTCTAATAAATTATTCATACTTTTACCTTATTTGGGAAAGTTTTTCTGATATTAAATACAGACAAAATAATTGAAATTGATATTAGGTCGGTAATAACTATTCAGACTGAGCTGTAAATTAAATGGTAGTAATTCTCATGACGTTCACCATAAAAGTCCAGAATCTTTCCATTTAGCAAATATTTCATTTCCCTGTTATCTATCGGGTGAAGCCACGTTGTTACTGTTTATTCTAACGATACCTGGACTCGTTACGCTCCACTCATTTATATGCATCTCACGAACTGGTTTTGAGTTTAATTTGGTCATAAATGTAATTAATGGACCGGATTCCCATTGAAGACGCCGTTAAATATATAGCCGCTATGTTGACCGTGACGGGAAACAAATTCTCAGTGATGAAAAATGATCAAAGATAAGGTACATAGCCTTAAATTTGAATAAAAATTTTGATATTAAATAATGTTGGCTCTTTACTCCTGGGTGAGCCGAAAAATTGTCATTGACTGCTTCATGTTCAAAGTAAACTTAGTTCTATTTCTGCGAAAGTGAATTGCATTCTATTAAAACTGAGAATGTATTGATTATTATGTACGCTATAAAATCTGAGAAGCATGAAATCTGGACTGATTAAACATAGTTTTAATCATGTAAATACAAGATTTGAATATTATAATACATGATAAAGCGTTATGGGTTATATTTTAGTGAATCATTAGAAATCATCCTGTTTGATTGTGTTCAGATTGCCATGAGCTTGTTCATAACCCTTTCGTTCTCTCATCGGTAATCTTATTCTTGATAGGAATTTTACTTCTTCATCTTGTGTCACTTCAATACATTAGTTTGAATTCATCATCTCACAGTTCCGTACGGCTATATTGTTTCGACATACAGCTGTATTTTCAATATCAATTTCATTGTTAATTTGTCAGATACGTTTTAACCTTTCAGAATGAGACCGTTCCGTTTTTACTTCGATTGATGCTGGCTGACTTTCAAAACTGCATTACAAATTATTCCAACGACTAATTCAATAACCTCCAGACGGAATTGTTTTTCATTTTAGTTATTTTCAATCAATTCAAAATATCTCTCTCTTTCTCTCTCCTGAGATACTTTGTTTCGTCCAAATGGATTTATACAAAAGTTAAAATTTTTATAACTTCTACCGTTCTGACATATTTCTCCTTCTTTCTCCTCACATATATCCTATAATTTTCCACTTTATCGAGATTGTCAATATTATTACTTTTAGACTCTAGAAAGGTTTTTAACGGGTACTATTTTCACTTTACTGACTCCTGCTTACAACCGAGATCGTTCATGAATTCGAATCATGCCTCTACTTTTTAATTTTGTGGATCACTAAGATGGCACAAGTGTATAGACAGATTCTGTTTCACCCAAATGATGTTTCATGCAAAGAAATTTCATCCTAAGGACTGTTCAACCAAGAAACACTAAAGAATTTTCACCCAGAATTTCCATAAATGAGTCGGATCATTCAAGAGATGTTCACTCAATGGATATTTCACCTAAAGAATATTTTACCCATAGGATACTTCTCCAAACGATATTTAAAATGCGGGAATAGTATAACCAGGATAATTCCGTACATATGAGAACAATGATTTTAGTTGATTGTAAATAAACCTTTGTTAAAAAGGAGACAAAAGAGGCCTTCTCTCATTGTATACTAGATGACACAAATAACATTGGTTATGGCAGGGGGTGTATAGGCACCATGATTGTCCTCTTATGCTGTTATTTATTCACCTATTCATTCATATCAGGATCCTGAGTAAGAGCCCAACTGTAATCAAGAATTTTGTTATGAAGAAATTATAGAAGTTACGAAACTCTTGTAATAATTTGGCAATGCTGTTTAATTTTATGGAATCATGATTATCTTGCTTGTGTTTTACTAGTTTGTCAAAATACCTTTGTATTTGCCAATGGATTCGCCTAAGGATTTAATCTAAGAATATATCCGCTTCATCCATTCGAGTGAATGAGCGAATTTACTCTTAGATTGACCTTCCTTCGAAAGAAACGTTCAGACACCGGTTAGACCTTTCAAAATCCTCCCTGGATAATTCATTAGATCATAAAACAATACTTCAATAAATATAATGTTGACTAATTTAAAACTGTTTCCTCGTGGTAGATCAGTACTTAAGCATTTGCTCAGACCGTCAGGTGCAGATTATAGAATTTTTCCTCCGATCAAATAAAATATTTTTTCTTTCATTTAATTTATCTTGTCTTATCAGTATCTTGTCTATTCAGCATATTTAATCTTACCGTATAACCAAGTGTAGATAACTCGTAAAAATTGTGAGGCCTGTCGTCCTTATTTAGCCCATAAGATGTTCCTCATTGACAACTGAAGCTATTTTATTTCATCATTTAATCCCCTGCACTAATCAGCGGGCTCCTTGTATTTTGTATCATTTGAACATGACTGAATTCTCCGAATGGATGTGCTTTTACTTTGACAGCTCCGATCAATATTCCAGGCAATCCGTCTTCCTCATTTCCCGCAGCGTTTATCCTTTCGGAATATTTATCCATTCGAAGGCTTCCTTTTTTAGAGCCGCAAGAAAATCTCTCCATGTTTTCCCAACGCATCATCATTTGCACGTAAAATCGGAGAAAGGCAAACAAATAGATTGCTATTCAGGGGGACATCAAGACGTGAATAAGTGCCCAAATAAAATAGAGCGTGCCATTCGAGCGCTCATTCTTTGTCATGTTTCAGTTGACTTCTTACGGCTATTTTTACGGCCTTCCTCGCTCATTTTTTTCGGAAGGATAGAGCGAGAATGGAGCTTTTCGGTAGAAAATAAGAAAAAGGTTCGGTGTCCATTGGAGAGAACACGGGAAATGGTGCAGGCGAGTGGAAGGAGAATTGGTCGCGGAAATCTGTACATTTCGAAGGGAAATAGAGGATATTCGTTCCAAAATCGAAGCTTCTTGCTCATAAAACATTTTCACTTTCATCAAAGGCGTTGCCATTTTATGCGGTGCAATATACAGACATGTAAGTTTACAGTCGTCAGAGTACACGATTCTCGCTTCCACTTTAGACTTGCCCTCTGTGACTGCTAAACGCGTTTGACCCCCACCACTGCGCAGTGTTTACTCGTGAAAGTAGGAGAACATGCAACATCAGTCAGTAAATGAAAATATATTTTGGATATGATAATGGAGGCAAATATATGATTTTCGGAAGAAACAACAATAGTGAAAGAATACGTATATACCAAACTCACTTTACGTTAGATGCCTCTTATTCAAATATCCCTTCATTTGAGAATCGTAGTACTTGCAGAAACTTCGTCGAAATTTGCAGTAATAGAGTTTCAAAGCATGAAGTATTTGAGTGAGATATATTTAGAGTAGTATCTATTCTTTAAAAGCATAAAAATCGCTTCAACAACATTCTTTTTTAATGTAAAAGTACAAAGTGAATAATCAATGAATTCCATTTCTGCGTAGCCGATGGCAACCACTTTAGAGAAAACTACACCTAAAACTCGCATTTATAAATATTGTAAACATTCTTCATCAATTCTCACAATTTATTTTCTATATGAATTTCCTTTCTAAAATAAATTTGTTTCAGTGGATTTATAGTTAATGACTTCTAGGAAATAAATATCTGACGAATTAAATCTTTTGCATACAGGAAAACTTTCGAAAAACATAATTAGGAGAAAATTAGAGTGAATAATAGCAGCAATTCCAAATCAGGGAAAAATGTCGAAGAATCATTATGGAATATGTCGGAAAAGAAAAAAAAATGGTAGAATATGCAAATTATTCGACGAAAGCAAATGTAAATATCTTTAATTCCTGACCAAACATGAGTGTAAAAATACGAGGCATAGGTATATTTTGGATTATAATTGTGAATTTTGTATCACTACATGTGATCGTTTTTTGGGCCGAGTCTCATTCATACTTTATTATAATGACTTTCCTATATATGCAATAGAAACATAAACATCAAATTACCAACTCCTTGAGTAATTTTATGATAAGATAATTTTCCATGTTCCACGTATAAGGATCCCAAGAATTTCGGAATCCCAAAACCTGCTTTTTTATACGAAGAGAAATCAAGATAAAATTTTAGTGTCAAACATGTACCAATATCTTACGGTAAACCTTATTTTACGGGGACCCCTCTCATCGCTTTTTTCAATATAGCGCAAAAAAGATCAACTATTAGAGGTTTATGATTAATTCAAATTATAACAGGATAGGTACTGATTGACTCTAATGTACTATACTAATTTCTGTACGATGGTCAAAGAAGTATATTTTCTAAAATTGTGATTTCAGCATCCCCATTTTATTTTTATTCCATCTCTCTAACGATAAGCTTTCATTAATTAAAATTTAAAGAGAGAAAGTCAACTGATAAAGAATATTTTTATAAAGACGGGAACTTTCCTTCTTATACAAACTTGATTTTATTGGAATAATGAATATACTAAAAATATTAAAATAGCATCAGATTAATTAAGATTCCCATAAAAGCTATTAAACTTAAATAAAATATGACTATCATTACAATGCATTCAAGAAACTCATTAAAATATATCCTATACTATTGAGACCTTCCACATTAAATACTTTAACTTAACGCATTTTTTACTCACTGTAGCCTTTCCTTGTAATTTATCTTGATCGTTCCCTCTTAGATTAATGTTTTCGTTTTATCGCAGAAAGAAACAATCCATGATCACAAAATAAATAAAAATGGAATTTGGTCTCTATTGGTTACTCTGTTTCGAAGGAGATTAAAAAATAAAAGAGACCTCGTTCATTTGTTCTCAGTTCCTAAAGATCCGGCGGTTTTGATTCCACGTTCGGAAAATAACCCCATACAGACCTCGTATAATCTTCCTGTGACAAATCGAATTTCTCCGGATGTGTGAAATATTAAAAGGTTTGTGCCCGAGAAAAAGGATCGGAGCGTAAAAACGGAAAAAACTCCGGTAAAAATGTTCCTCTCTTAAGCAGGAAATTGAACCCAAAGCCTTCGAAAGTAATAAAACGAACTTTCTACCTTATTTTCCTCTTCTTTCACACTCTCATTCTTTCCCGTTGCTAAGTGTTTTCTCTCTGTTTCCTTTAATGCGCACCTCTTGTGAACAAGCGAATATTGCGATTCAGGCATGAAAGGTGAATACACATCGGCCCCCCCTATTCTATTCGCAAACAGAAAATAATCCTAAAAAGTTTGCAGACAGATAAAGTGGAGAAAGGATATGAAGTTTTATTTTCGTAATATAGTCTCGAAGCTACGCTTTTCGTGCGGAGATTTTTTCTCCAATAGTTTCCTCATTCGGGAAATCGAGTAGATACTTTCCGCCAAGTCTACAGATTTAATGTTTGTGTAACGATTTTCTCTTACGGTTTATTTTATTTGAATACAGAATCGGAATTGGTAATATTTTTAAATTAAAAAGCGTACTAATAAAAATAATATGAATATATGGGCTGATTAATGACGCTAAATGCATTCATAAACGTTAATTATTGAATGTTTATTCTTTCGACTCATACTACCGTCGACATACTCATATCATACTACATCGACACTATACAATGTTATAACCAACCTCAATCGGAAATTATTAATGGATATTATTTTCAGTGCCTAGAATTTCATAGTTACACAGTTACGTCTTACTTAGTGAAACATATGGTTACACATTACTGCGGGAACGACGGCCTATACTAGACTACCGAAATAAATGAAGAATTTAATTAATCCTTTCCATTCACATTTATTCTGGGAAAGAAATATTTTAGTCTCATATACGTCCAACAAATATCTCAGATGATATTTTTTCTACTATTCCAAAACATTCCATCACTTTTAAAGTTAATTTTTTGCACGCATATTTTGAGGGACGACTAGTTTTAAAGTTTCGTCTTCTTGCCTTCATCATAGATGCTATTCTAGGAGGAGATGCAGAAAGATACCGATGGAATGGAAGGATGAGCAGCAAAGTTTTGCGGCCGAAAAAAACTAGAGATATGATCTGAGAGGGAGTGTGATGAATAGAGAGATATGCTTCGCAGTTTTCCCATCTTTCCTTTATATGGCAGGTATTTCTCTTTCGTATTTTCTCTCCACTTCTATGCCCATCCCTTTGCCTATTTCCTAATTCTGAATAGGAATAGTGTTTTTTTGCCCCTTCTGTTTTTGCCTTTATCTTTCAGAGTTATTTCTTCTCCTCTATATATTAACGCCCCTCCATTTTTCTTTCGGTCAATTTGGGCGATTTTTTGTCCTTTCCTCGAAAGGATCTTTTGTTTGATTTCTTTCCTTCCTTTTTGCCTTATTCCTTGCCACGTCACCATCCGTATACGATTTTTTCTTTGTCTAGCGTCCACTAGTTTGGAATGTTTACTGACGATTTTATTTATTGGGATCCAAGAGAAAATAGCTTTCTATGAAGCAGAATAAATTCGGGTAACCGAGAAAGGCAATCTTCATCAAATAAACTGGATTACGTGTAAATGCTTATAAAATTTAATTCAAAAATAATTTATAGTTCTAAGAGTTTCTGGAGGTATATATAAAGCTTAACCTTTATCCTAAAATTACTTTAGTTACAAGCGATTTTCATAGAGTTAGAAATATATTTGTTCAAGGAGGCATATAAAAATTAACATATTTTTTAGGGAAGGTCAATAAAATTAACTGAATAAATATGTGTAATAGACTCAGTCATTGCCGTCTAATTTTTACGTCTCTGATTATGTTATGAAGGCTTTAGCGGTGTATCTTAGGATATTAGATAAAAATTTCTCTCAGTGGAAATCATAAATTATGATTAAATCGATTTCGGATATCTATTTAGTTCGATTAAGAAATTGGCGTTACTTGACCGGTGAAATTTAAAACACCTGGAGTATAGCGTATTTATTCTTTATTATTGCTTTTCTTATTATTTCAATATTTCCTTATCTCTCTTCCTTGTTTTATTTCTTTTGTTTCTTTTAATCTCATTATATTGCTTATTTTTTGTAATTTATGTTCATCATTTGTTTCTGCCTGTATTGTTTTCAGGAATGTACTTTTACGTTTTTCCTGTTACTATTGATGTTGCTTGTCAGGTGATTTTCATGTTTGTTTCTTCCTAGAAAACATGTTTCTTGTTGTTTTACCTTTGTGATAGTATATCTGTTTGTTTTTTTCCTTCCATATCTGCTTTTACCATCTTCATCCTTAAAAATTAGTTAGCTATCTTTAGGGTTCACAAGTTTTCAAACCTCTCATCTTGTTGGTGTTGTTCTACTGTGGTTTAGATGTTTTCTTGGATTCTAATTTAGGCTATTAAACTCACAAAGCTGTATTTTTGATGGTAATAGTAGTACCTTATAGTTACTTCGAAAATTGAGCTCATTCCGCAATTAAGGGAACCCACCGGGTGTCGAACTCGGGACCGATTTCCCCAATGGAGAAGACAGTGCACACTTGGCTATCCGGGAGCCCCTAGTTTTCTCCTGAGCAACTTGAACTCTTAAATTTCGTATGACGAATGGTTAGAAGTAAGAAGAGACTAATTAGCCCCGATTAGGCCCCAATATACGTCTTTTCATTACTATTATTAAGTAGGCAAACCGGGAAGACCCTGATTTCGCCAAAGTGAAAACATCCGCAATGTCTTGAAGACCTTTCATCGAGGAGAGGAGCGGTTTACTAGCGACCATCCATCTTTCCACTGCATGAAATCTGAGGAAATTGTTTGAAGAAGGCATTGTGATGTTTGGGTGCGGATGTTTCTGTTTCCAAAGGATAAATAGATCGCACGGGAAAGTAAGAGGGATGCGAGATTGGCGTCTGCTTAGGATGGTCTTAAAGGGTAGGCGTAGGAAACACGAGAGAGGATGAGCCAAGGATGCGATGAGGAAGTGGGGAGAGGGAAAGTGGGTATCGTGGAAGTAGATCGTGTTGTGCCACAATGGGCTTTTAAGAAGAGAAAGGGACAGAGAACAATGATTTTGGGCAGAGAAAGGGTTGGGAAATTGCTTTGAGGCGATGGAACTGCCGACGGACTGTTTCGTGAACCGAATAGTTTCCCGAGTTAATAGGACGGCGAGGATTTTAATGTCTGACTTAGCCAACGCTGTGTTTATTTGAGGGAGTACCTTCGTGATTCCTCTATTTGTTTCGTTTGCTCTTCAGATTATATCTGTGTTATTCAATCGACCAGAAAAGATAGTATTTCTTATTGTAGCATTATGAATGGTCGTTTTTCAAGCCAGTTCTCAATCAAAAGAAGCAAATGTCGATCAAATTCATCATTTTAATTCCATTCCACTCTGACCGGGACAGTTCCATATTTAGTTTATGATCCCGCGTTTAAGGAAGAAGTTCGTGAATGAAAATAAGCAAGTATCAATATATGAAAGAACTTTTATAACGGTAAATTTTAACAAATTTATTAACCCTTGCACCCAATTATATGCCATTCACATATATATCAAAGCCTCCGCAAACAAAGGGACTCGCACTGTGCAGCACTCAAGGCCAGAAGACGACAAAAATTTTACCAAGTAAATTGACTTAGAGTAATTACTTAACGTAAGTGACTTAAAGTAATTACTACAGATTATATGTATGTACTGTAAACTCGTCTTTCTTTATTAATGGTGTCCTACTTCGTCCAAAGAAGTCGATTCTATCGAAACAACTCCTTTAACTATACCCTTTATCCGTCTAAATAAAATATTTGATACAACTAATCTCGTTTTAAAATTCATGTGGAATACTATATCTCCATCATTAAGAGAATATTGTTTAGAACACAGTAAATCAGAGCTTATCCGGCATACCTTGAAATTTCAGAAATAGGACGAAAAAGATTTATTGTCGGGAACTTGTTGAACATTGCGTGTCAGGAAGATATCTAAACATGCGAATTTTAGAGGAAGAGAATATTTTAGCTTTTTCAGTATTCTCAGACATTTCGGACGTTATATAAATTATACAGAGATCTGATTAAGTCGCTTAAAATGCTTTTGCTATCCCTAAATAAAAATAATCTTTTTCCTTGGCTTCCGCTGCCATACATTTAAATATATATCGCTGTTTTCCCGAAGTCAAATAAATAAATTATAGGCGTCATAAATAAATGATAGTATCAGTTCTCGACTGGCCACCGTTAAGACGTAATACGGTTCTTAAGATGAAAGTGTAACATTCTACTTGAAGATTAATTCCTTCATATATGTGACATTATGGATATTTGTGTACGTGTGGAATCACATTTGCATTTCCACTTAAGTGGAAACTTAAGAGTCCAATTTGGTATGCCCGTTTGAAATGGATTATATGCTTTAACTCATACTTGTAAATTATTTGTGTCTTAAAAAGAACGAAAAAGAGGCCTTAAGTGGAATTATATTTTAGTTTTCAAACGAATTTGGGATAGAATTCCACATGAAGAAAATCTCAATTATTTTTTATGAATGAATTATTTGATTGCTACTATGCACACATATTTTTAGGTGCCGTATATCTCTTATGCGGTGTTCAGCTCACAGTTTTTAATATCGAGACAGCGATTGCAATGCAATGTGCTTTTGAATCCGAGGGAAAAGAGCTTGCGGCTGAAGTTTTTCATCCCACCTCTTGAAGAGGAGGAAAGTTAATTACATCGCGAGAAGTCTTTGGTTGGCAGTTAAAGAGAAGAAGAGGAAAGCCATGAGTCCTTTAAAATAGAAGCCGAGTCTCCTGCCATATGCTACCCAGCCCTTCTTTTCGATGGAAGCGGTTGAATATTTATACTTTATTTCCTCACTACTCCTTAGTTTCTCAGGAGCTTTGGACCCAAACTCTTTAATCTCAACATTTTGAATTTAATATTAAAATATATAGATAGTTGAGAAGGTTGACAGCAGAAAGGCTAAATTAATAATAATTAATAGTGAAAAACCCATGCACATTCTCGAGGACTAAGCGAGTGTCATTTGTAAAACAATTACCATATACACCCAAGAATACTCGATCTCAGGAAAGAGTCGAACTTAGATTTTTCTGTACGCCCAAACATACGTTATCCAAGTTAAGCATACCGTGAACCCACACTTCACGGCAGTCAAAGTGCACACAGAGTACACAGGTAGTAGATTCAGAGTCAGCAGAAATAACTATCCTGTTACTACTACTTGACATTTGCAACAACACGTCTTCTCATGACTTAAATAGCTTATTTGTCATATCTTCATTTCTCTTATTCTCCGTATTATTTATATCAATTAAATTTTTGATCCCGATTATACATATATTTCGCCCATGAATAAGTAACATCAAAATAAAACAACCACTTAAATTTACCCTTTAAATCGACCGAAAAACTACTACATACTATTATTGAATAATTGGGCATATGATAGGAATTTGGGAAAAATAATATTACCTGGGTGTATATTAAACGCAGGATAATTGTTTAAAATCAACATCCAAGGGGGTCAATTGAAATTCCATTTACATGAATCATTTTAAAGATAGAAGCTGGATATCGACAAACACGGGGGAATATCAATCGGAGATTTACTTACAAACAGATCATCGCCAAGGAAGGCACCTTAGCTCGAATTCCGCTAATATTTATGTTTTAATTTCATCTCACTCACCTGAAAAGAAAGAGATATGTTAATTAGAGACCCAGAATTACTCCCAATTAAAGATTGTTAATCTATAATTTAAGATAATTTAAGATATTTTGTAAACTTATTATACTGAAATACATGTTATTTGGACGTTGTAGAATCCAGGTTTTACATTTTCCTGCGAATAAGGATATTAAATATCGATGAAAGTAAGGTCTAATGATGATCCTTTAAATAATGAGATGGAGATGTGTCGTTCCTGCAGAGGAGACCTATCTTTATTCATTTTTCTGTTATCCATTACACCTTCAACATCTATAAATATTGCCATGTTCCTCGACGTCATAATTCACTCGGCATTAGAATACGCTGATAAATGGTAAGTACCTGCTTCATAGGGACTATAACGATGTACATGTCAGGAATTTATGCGATCTACTACTCGTTCTATTTTATACGGAAAGGCAATAAAAATATCCCTTCCAAAACCCCGATTAATATATACTGCTTTAATAGACAATGGAATTAGCTATCCATTTCCGAGGGACCGCAGAATTTTTTAAGCGCACGAAAACAATTCACGCCGCCATTATGGAGATCCAAAATGGCATTCCCTTGGCAACGATTATATCCTCAGATCCACTCTTAAAGGCGCTCGCTGCGGTAGAGCTTTTTATAGGATTCATTAAACCCGGGAGAGTCCCTTCAGCCACGATTTTAAGCTCCAACATAATCGATATGCAATTTTTCTCGCGATCTTCACTTCTTCTAAGAGCGGCTCTCCAAAAGGGAGAAGGTGGAAAGATGCGAAGAAAGAGGACAAAGATGAGTTGGGGTCCCTTCTTTTTTATTTCCTAAAATACGTGCTGGGGGAAGAAAAAAGCGAGCGAAAGAGGCGGCGGAAAATAGCGGCAGATAAAAATGACAAAGGGAGGAAAGAAATTGTGGGAAGGGAGGGATTTATGAAAGGGGTGGTGGAAATCTGCAGGATCGGACTTATTCCCACGGAGAGAGAAATGAAGGAAACAATGCGAATGGGTGACGAAAGTGAAGGCGTTGTTTATGCGAAGAATCTTTAGGGCATCGCATACGTGCCGGGGATACCAATTGCTGGTAACTATTCATCAGATTGTTTTCATTTGATATAGAGTCTGAATGCTATAGATTGATATGTATATCTTTGAAATATGATTGAGTCCTATGCTGCCATCAATAATGATTATTTTGCCTCGAATTGGATTTTGAGTTATATTGAGTTTTGCCTTTTGCCTTATGTTGAACCAAAATTGAAAGCAAAAAAAAATTTCTTTGCTATTTTTCTTACCTTTTTCACTTTTTAAATATTACTTTGACAATTCATTTCAGATATATGAGTCAGCGAAGAGAATCCGACTGAAAACAGCTTTAATCAAAGGCGAACGCGCTACCCACTTGCCTATCTGGGAGCCAAAAAATATTCATTTCGTTAATTATGATCGCGGTTATACTTTAATTCTCAAAGTTAACACACGGTTGATGTGGCCATTACGATTCATGGTATTATTCTATGAACAATATGCCGTAAGAAAACAATTCCCTTTTACGTTACTTCCAAAATAACAAAATACATTTACAGAAGATTCAAGGAAAGAGGACGAAAGACATGACTCCCCCTCTTGTCCGGGCTATTTCAGTTGCCAAGTATTGCCCACAACGCATCAGATGTATATCCTACAACTAGGCTGACTATACGTTCCTTTTTTGCCGGAATATATCTGCCTATATACCTGTCATATTTGAGACGTTTTCAAGAACTTTAACTTTCACGAATTCCAGAGCCTTTGCTTTGTGTACAAGAAATTGTTATTTATAATTAAAACAACAAAATAAAGAAAGTTAGACCATTCAATAATAGCTAAACTGAAATATTTAGACTTAATTGTAAATTTAAGATAAAAAAGAAATAATTTAACTCTTCGTTAGCAAAATAATATTTTTGGTATCAATATCTTTTACGAAATTCTATTTTGAATGAGAAGCAGAATACTTTTGTTCGAAAAATAAAGCAGATTCATGTTGTATGGAAATCCTCAAACTCCAGCGACAATTTGGGTGCCGGCTTTCCTTTCCCTCTAGTTAAAATAAAATTTCTATCTGTAAAATGACCCAGATTCTTTCTAAGTATCTGCACTGAATTATTAAAAATAATCCTTTGGGAATAGTGGAAAAAAGAATGTCCTCGACTAACTGAAAGGAGATGTTTCCGTTTTCGGTAAATTGAGATGCATTCAGCCTAATTCTAGCGATCTATTGTAGTGGGATTTTAAGTAGTTTTTCCTTTCTTTTAGAGTACTTTCCAGCGAAACATTTACCCGAAGGTACTTATTATTCTATTTACATACCTAAACAATGTGTCAGATATTTTCGGGTTTACAAATAACTCATTTGGTTGCATTTTAATTGAACGAGTTGTTCCATAATCATTAATTTGGCACAGAAAGTTGAAAGATGGATATAATTTTTGAAACACTGAAAAGGTGTTTTATCAACCAAGAATTAAAGGTGTTTTTTCAACCAAGAAATTATATTCATTTAAGATTGTGTATATATGGTATTTACTTAATTTAGTATGTGGAGTATAACAATCCATAGTGGAATACATCAGTATACCCCACCGTAATTTTTCTTGTTTTCTGTGTTTCTATGAAAATATTGCTTATTTTATAAAGTACTCGTAATAGTTTAATGAAATAATGACTTATTATTTTTCCTCCATAAACCTGAAGTTTTTTAATTCACAGAATTTTCAGTGTTTAAATAGCTAACCGTTTTAGGAAAGTAGAAATCGAGTAGGAATAATTTTAGAAGTATTTCGACAGCTGAGGTCATTTGGAGTGCCCCTACCGAGAATCGAGTCCGGGACCACTTTTACTGGAAATGAAACGATTGATGCACTGAACTCATTCAAGCATTCCTCTAAAATGCTATTGGTAGATTGAAATAGAAAATTATCTCAGTACACTTCAAATTTCTGTATTCCTTGTTTTCTGTTAGGCAAACCTACCTCATTTATTTTTACAGTAAAGTAAATATGAATGGTTGAATGACGACGAATAAATAGCACCATGTCATAAAGAATCTGAGAATATTTTTCAGTAAGTGTTTTAAGTACTGACTTACGCTGATGAGAACAAACTTCATACAAATAACTATTTGGGATTTCAAGTGTTATTTTTCTGAAGTTGAAATATTGTTTCCAGGAGGAATATTACTTTATATCTAACTCGTATGACCTAAATTATATTTTCTATCTTCTTTTAAATATCACTGACCCAGAGATGATTGAATGCATCATCAGGCATAGTTGACCCAAATATCATGACACACTCCATAACTTTGTTATAAATTCATAATCTGAGAAAGGGTATATCCCCGAGAATTTAACTTTATCTCTTCAATAGCCTAAAACTAAGGATAATAGCGAAAATATTTAGAAAAAGTAATTTCAATGAGATTCTAAAGGTATTTTGGGCATAAAAGGAATGTTGTGAAGAGAAGCAAGAGAGTTTTCTGTATACGAACTAATTTCTTTCATAACATTGGAAACTTATTACTCTTTAAAAGATGGAATTGATATTTTTACTGTAAAATGTATGCGTTACTGTTCTTTAATTTATATCAACGATACTATATTATCGACCTGGTCGATAAATTGAGACACTTTCATAGAGTCTTTTAAAATTTTGTCAGACTCTGAAAAGAACAGGAAAAAGACTTGAATCTTGTGATTAGCGACTGGAGGTAGAGATGAATAACCACTAATAATCCTTGGTATTGTACACTAGTAGCAATATTTGAAGCTAAAATTAACCATTTGAACATATTAAGTTTCAGCATATTATGCTAAAATATATTTTAATGTGAAATGTTCACAAGATGGAACAGTGATTGGTGATGATTGGTAATTATGATTTCATCTTCTGATAAAGTTACACTCATTCAACTTCAGAAGAATTCAGTGCATACAAAACTTCATGTAGTAATCACTCTAAAAACTAAAACGATCAGAACAGCCTCCGAAAACAGAACGTGGGAACGTAAAAGGGTAAACCCCAACCAAGGATCTCCCGTTTTAAATATATTTCTAGAATTATATTTGTTCTCCGTCGATGGAATCAAAATTTACTTTGGGGAAATTGTGTTTGTTTTAAATCACCCTCCGTTAATGACCGATCATAAATTCGTCACCGAAATTAATTCGAGAATTAAAAAATGAAATTTGTTAGAAAATTCAGTTCTCTGAAACGAGTATCGATTGAATTGAAACATCCACATGTCACGCGTGTGAGATAGACGTGTGAGAGCGATAGTGGAAGAGGGGAAGTTGGCCGGGAAGCAATTTGATGGCGTTAGAAGTTGAGAGGGAGGAAGATGAATGTGCTGAAGTTGCGGATGGATTGATAACAATCCCTCAGGCGTCGAGATTTTAGCGTCTTTAATAGCGCGATGAATCAACCCGAAGCTGAATTCGTCACCCTCAAATAAAGAACTCCCAACTTTTTCCAATTCTTCAAAATCTTTCGGATACATCGGACCCTTTATGCCTCATACCTTTGAATAATTATGTTTTATGAGAATAATCGATATGAGTTGATCATATGAGCTAAAATTGTGTTGAGTATTTTATTATTATTATTAGAAAAATATAACACTACAAGTAGGTAAACGATCCGGTGGCAAAGGGTACAATTTTTATAAACCTTACGTTACATATACATATATTTAAAACTATAGGAAATTTGAAAATTATACATTACATGAATTAATGCTGTCACCTGGCCCTTAATTCCTCCCTCAAGGAGTAGTGGAAACTTTATTCGCATGCATATAGTATACATATGGATTGCAATAATCAATCTGTATTTTGTGCAACGTCATAAAAAAACCACGTATTTCTTATGTCACCCTTTTATTCTTCATGAGAGAATGGCGGACGCTGTTCCATCAGAAATGAATTTTAATCGATTCTGAATATCTTTAAAATCAATTATCGCTAACTTACTTTCTCTACGCAGGATTTTCAACAACTGGCCCCTCTCCGCCGTGAGGTTCTATAATATTTACGTGGTCTCCTCATAACGCTGGACGAAGTATATAATAATCGCTAATGCTAGAACCAATTTTCCATCTACATACGACATTTTAAGAAACTTATCGTCAGTTAATACCCGTGTGACTGTTAACAAAAACTTGTGAGAAAAGTTTTGGATTCTTTAATTTTATTCCTTCCTTGAAGATGAACGGAGTGATAAGTGAATGATAAAATGAGATACCACAAAGGAGTACCGTACTCTAAAGAAATGAATATATTGATTGCGCGAGAAACTGTTTTCTGAAAAAAACCGGGATAATGATGTGATATGAATTTGAATAATAGAAAATCATTGTTTAACTAACTAGATGAAAAAAAAAGAATTTTTGGCCAAAGAGCTCTTAGGCTGATGATATCAATGAATTTATCGATGAATATATTATTTATTTAAAAAAATTGATTTCATTGCGCACCTATAAAATATCGATTGATTTATGTACAACTAGTGCACACCATCTTTCTAATTCTTGTAACAAAAATCAGAGAGAACATTTCATAGATGTGATAAGAAATTGTATTCTTTCACTTTGTATACTCCATCAGCAGGATTTCTGAAGCTAAAAAATGCATGACGTACAATAATATGTATTTTAGAATTTATTTTCCAAAAGGATAAGTTTATTTTTACTGACAATCAATTATTATCGTTGAGGGAGGGCATTTCGCGACAAAAGTATACTCAAATCTATCAAAAATATAAAACTCGAAAATTTGGTCCAGGATAAAACTTGTACATAAGCTGAATTATAATTATTAACATATTTTATGCTAACGCTTGAATAAAAATCGAACTTTATACACCTCAACGACTAATAAGAAAATAGTATCTTTCTAAGAGATTACACATCGTTAAAATATTCCCTTGGTTTTCGTGGAATTAATTTAAAAAGATGAGAACTCAGTATATAAAAGAAAGGGGTTAGTCTTACTTAAGATTTAAGAATTGCTTTTCAGAATTACGATGGGGATAACTTGTGAGATTTTACCTTGGGCTGCGCATTAAATGTTCTATGCAAAACCTCCGTGGAGACCTGTAAGCCATCTGAAATTTTATAAAAGAGAGACGGTTTTTTTATTTCAGTACAGTTCTCAACGCTTCTAAGGAGCATTCTAAGGGCCGCCGCACGCAAAGAAAAAACGAAGCACTTGCAAATGACGTGGCTGAGAGTCATGTCTCCTGGAATGTGGGAGGAAATATACAGCAAGACTGAAAAAGAAGGCGCTTACGAGCAAAGAGAAAGAAACGGTTTGATGTGTCGTTGGGACTGCTACCTTTGTGGGATATACAAACGAAATTATTTTTGAGAAAAAGGAGTATGAACGCGCCCAGAATAGTGTAATGAGTGGCTGGGGGAAGTAAAAGGACTTCTTCCGTTTCATTTCTCATCTCTGAAACGGTAGCCTCTCTTGGAGGATGAATGACGTTTCCTCCTCCTCAGTCAAATTCTGAAAAGGAGAAATATTTCTCGGTCAAAATGAAATTTCGAGGAGTATTTTCATTGAGGGATTGGCTTGCGAAAAAAAATGATTGGTGTAGCCCTTCTACTTAGCGTATATTTTAAACAGAAAGAAAACAAAAACTACTCCATCTGGTGAAGCAAATCATACTGCTATGAAAACAGAAATTCTGAAACATTTAAATCATTCATCTTGAAAATTTTAATAGATTATTACGGTTTCCACATATATTAATTACCGACGGAGTACCGGTTTAAATGTCAATAAGTCATTATCAGTTCTGAAAAACAAAAAGGTGCATATCCTTCAAACATTGATGGAGGGTAAAGGAAAGAAAATGAATTAAATGAAGGAGTGGTGACGATTGTAAAAATGTAACGGAAGATATAATCAGTAAGTTAATTATCATGAATTTTTGTTCGCTTAATCGTAGCTATAATATATAAGTTTGAATTATGAACGAATCGTTCCAAAAACCGAGATTGCTATTTGATGCGTGAAATTTAAAGAGAAAATTTATTTCGGTAATTTGTTTCTTTCTGTTAGTTGAAATCATAAGGGGATTTATTTTTAGGTGTAGAGAAGCATGCGACCCATTTCAAGGTAGCTTTGTATGAATACTTTCTTTATTGCTAAGACGATTTACACATATCTTCATTATTTCTGATACAAATAAATTCGCGGGAAATGAGTTGTTTTGGCATGTTTTTCGATAGTTTGAATGTTTGTTGGGTCACATGCCAGCTGCGAGAGGTTATTACAATTATTCAGATGGATTCAAATTGAGGCAACCGACTTCTCTACAGCTTTATCGAGACCTAAGGGTCAAACATAAACTCCCGAATAATGATTTGGCGGCACAGAAACGAGATTGAGTTTCTAACGTCTAAACCCAATTTTGTGCTGGAAAGAAACTTTTCGATCTGCATGACAAATCAGAAGATAATTCAAATACCTGCCACATGACACTACACCTAAATACATAAAAGTTAGGCTTACTAACTCTCCCGGATTTCACGAGAGACTCCCGTAATTGGATAATGATTGTTAAAATCTGCCGGATTGAGATCTCCTGCTTTTGCTAAAAATGCTCACCTTAACTTTCACAGGCCAATATACCGACTTCATTAGTTAGTTTCATTGACTTCGTTTCTTTAATTGTAATGTCAGTAGTCCTCCTGCATAATCTAAAATATGTTCCTCGAGAAATATATTGTAATATTCGTTAAAAATATCTTAATGAAGAGGAAAGTAATACTGTGATAGGCCGCAATCGCTGCGTAATCCGAGTAGACAGAATGAACGGCAAGTCATCGCCACCACTGATTTGATTTTAACAAAAATTTCGCAATGGGCAATAAGAAGTAATAAATAGCGCCGATAAGCAGAAAATCTAGGGTCAAACTTATTTGGAGATATCGCTTTCTCAACCTTTTATGATCCATTACTTCCAAAAGATGTTCGAAAAATTCTGGAATCTCCATAGTTTTCTGATGGTTGGGATATTAGGAGATAGGAAACCACCAAAATCTGTCTCCTCATTCCTGATTCTTACCGTAATGGTTGACAACCTGTTAAAACAGGCTTAAATATTAGCGAAAAAGAGTAATGAATAACCTAAATAATGATATATATATGCTGTCCATTCTTTATTCTAAATAAGAACAATCTATGTAACTATGGTTAACCATTTATTAAATTTCTTGAAAAACGTGCACACCCGTACTCCCCCGCTCGTACGTTAATGAAAACTGTTTATACGCTTTCCAATTAGTGGCGCACATTTGAATCGTACGTACGTACATATTTGTAACATTTTACATAGTAATTATGTGGTTTATTTATGTTCTCCGGTAGACCACATAGAGGGCAACCCTAAAAGTTAATAAAAATCAACAATCATACAGTAGATCAGCAAATAGAATCACAAAACTACGTGTTAAATAAGCATTGCTAAAGTATACTATGGGAAAGGCACGGAGAAGAATAGAAAATCACTCCTTTGGAATGAAAAAAGTGTAACAAGGACGACCACCTTTCTCAGAGAAATATCTCCAAAATAAAAGATGTGAAATCGGAAACTTTAGAAAGGAGAGCAGAGGGTGAGGAAGCAATGAGAGAGCAAAGGAATATCAAAGAGGATTCATCGCGTTAATGCACTGCCGCACTGACTCTTTTATTTCGCAGACCTTTGGATTTATCTTTAGAGTGTAAAAGAGATGGAAAATCAAGGATATTACCAAGGAGTGAGAGAGAGAAAGGATTAGCGGAAAACGGATGGATTTGCATTTAAAAATACTCAGGTTTTCCGAATCAACGGACGACTAGGCGCATCGATACAAGGAATAATGAAAGTATCCTGAAAAGAAGTTTTCCACCACACTTACCTACTTTCGAAAGAGTGAATAATACATGCATATATCAGACGAATTAAATCTCAACCATACCTTACGGAAGCTACTCTTCCCTAATATGAAATGCGTGAAGCAATGAAGATGTTGCGCAACTGATACCTGGTGGAATGATTTATTTGATTACGATTTTAATGTTTTAGTGTTTAATTAAACAAAGAAATTTCTTCTCAATGCTTATCTTCTTCTATGTGTGTGAAACGGAAATCTCGTGGGTCTGTAAGTTTGTCTTAGATTGGAATCCACACCGTTTTTTCGTAACAAACTTCCCATGCGTGTCCTCTGAGACCAGAATGAATTTTGTTTTGCATTTTTTCACTTATTTTTCTGGATTAGGACCAAGATCGCTTAGATTAATTTGTATTAGGAATAGATGTGAAGTTCAGTTTTATTTATGCAAACATTATATCTTTGGCAAAATTTAATGAGAAAGAAAGGTTGTACAAGATCGTAAAAAGCACTGAAAGGAAAGAAATTGAGTACAAATTCATATTTTATTCATCGAATATTGTTTATAACAAGGAATTGCAAGAGTTTTGACAATGTGTTTCATAATTTAGGGTAATTCTATCAACGGGCATCTCAGCTTGTTTTATCTTACACAGTGAGAGCTAACAAGTTACAATTCTGTTTTAAGTGTTATGGGATAATTTACATCACTCGGATTTAATGAAACTAAGTTTTAATCGTTAGAAGAAAAGAAGTGAGATTAAGTGAGATGAAAGTTCTCGCACAAGTTTCTAGAGGATACAGTCTTAGGAGATAAAAAATACTGTATGAAAACATAGAAGATCCGGATTGCAAACAGACAATTTGAGAAATAGGTTTAAGATACATGGACTTCAGATTTTCATGCCTTGAATATTAAGAGGCAACTTTTAGTTTTAAAAGCGGTTTGTTTTCTCTGTCAAGCATTGGAAAATTGCTCGAAAGGCGTTGATTAAGTCATTAATGAATATAATCACATAAAACACCTGAACTGATATTTAGTAACTTTTATGCCGTATCATTCATGTGAGTTCTTTCATTTATTAAATACCTAGGGTAAGTTACTATTTCCTCTGAATTTCGAGAAAAACATCATTGTTTCGATGAACAAAGGATTACAACCTCACTAATTCATCTTATGGTTGAGAAAGTCCAGCATACTGTAGTAAATACAGTATTCCACGAAAGCCATCATTATTATAATTATTATATACCATAGCATAGCATTACCGAGTGAGTATGTATTGTATTGCTATAAATTTATTTTCATAGTTAGAGATATTTCGCTACCGCATTTTGCGAGAGTTAACTAGTACCGGGATTGTTATGAATTGCTTCACCACTTAATTCAAAACATTATTTTTATAGATTATTTTATAAAATTAATTTATACCAAAATTTCGATGTAGATAGTAGATGAAAATTTTAATACTTTCTGGGTTATATTTCAAATTGCAAATATTTTCATGACTGAAACGCGAATAATATTCATGATATGCGAATTAAACAGGGAATCTATTTATTGCATGTTACAGAACATCTATTTTCATAAACAATATATCACCTTTAAAAGAAAAAATCCATGAAAAATTTGCGATGGCAGAGATTTATACGCTAAACATACGCCAGAAATATGTTGAAGAGTTTGTATTTTGGATCTGTTTTCTTCAATGATAAAGTTTACTCTGTAATGCTTAAAGACATTGTTACATATTTCTCACTTTCCTTTCCCTAACCTCTGTTTCTAAATCTTTATTCGTTTTGCTTTAATTTTGGTTATTCTGTAACCTACCCTTTATTATTCTCCTCACTCGCGACATATTATTTTAACCTTTTAATTTTGATAGCCTTCCTTGTCACTACTTACTTTTTCAGCTGTAATTAAATCACTTTTTTGTCCATTCTCCTAGCTTTCACACCAAAGGGCAACCACAAGAAAATTTCTAGCTATAATATGTAATATTAGTGTAGCATAAAGTTATGTAATATAAGAATTAACGGCCCATCGCATTTCCTGCGAGTTTCCTCAGATTTGCGAGTTTTCTTGAAATGCTTGCTTTGTTTGTCTGGAGATTTGAAAGCGGTGGTTTTTTCCTTTCTTTCTTTTACTGTATTGATTGAAACTGATTGATAGAATCACCAATGTGTTGACAATAATTTATTTCATTAATTATCGATTCTAATTAAATTTACGTTTGATCACGAGCCTGCTACCACCGCAAAAGCTTCGTGGAGTGAAAATTGGAAATATTTTATACATTCTGGTTTGAGTCAATTACACCATTCCTTAAAAAAATGTTTACGCGTCTATGCAAAATATATATTAGTTGTGTATTTAATTTTTTTAGCATAGGGTGAAAGAAAACCATTTAAATCAATTAAGAAAATGCGAATGTATTTCTAAACTAATCCAATTGCTTACACATTCAAACATTCGAAACAACCTAAAATAATCTTAAGTGTAATGATTAAATGAAACCAATTTCTTCGTATTTAATTGTAATGATTTTAATGCTGGCGAAATAGATTCAAGTCGGTTTAACTAAATTATCCTGCGGTTTTAGAAAACCTTATAAATGGAACGTTATAAATGGCCTCCAATTACTAATTTCAACCCATATATATTTTTAATATGAAGGTTTTCAATAATTTTAAATATTATATTTTTAAGATTATAATGTTTGGATAAGAGTAATAAGGACTTGTTCAATTTTCCATCGAAAACGTGCTAAATTTAGAATAAATCTGCAGTTTGGCATAATGAGTAAATTTATCGCCATTAACCTTGTGATGAAAGAGTTGACGGATCTCTTGATGAAAGAGTTGATGGATCTCAGTCATATGCAGATGTGAAATGAATTTCTTCCAACTTATTTCGTAATCTTTCCTTTCTGCCTTTCATACCCTTCTTCCCCCAGTCATTTTCCCTTTCGCCATATCATTTCCCCTCATATTTCTCTCCATTTCTTCCCTCTCAATCATTTACGCCTCCGACAAACAACCGCTAACCCTTATCCCTAAAATTCCACAGCTTCCCTTTCTCTCCATGCCTCTCACTTATCGCTCCACGATGCCCTTTTCGTGAGTTGAAAATTAGAAATGCTAATTTTTAACTCTGCTAAGTGTTTTTCGATATCCATTTGCATCCTCATCTTTCTTTCACAGGCCCTTTGGATATAAAATTGAGTCCGTAGACAACAATATGGCTACAGGATGTTGAAGAGACTGGTATAATGGGCTACTGAAATACCCGTTAAATTTCTACGAGAAAGATTGGAAAACTTGCCTTTCATCCTCTATCCCAAATCACAATATTTCTTATTTTATTAGCTTGGAAAGATTTATAATGATGACTACGATTTAGATATCATCAACGAACCCTTTTTATGTAGTGGTTTTTTTTGTACGTAGGATCTAAAACGGGTTCTGGAAATTCATCATAAAGCACATCTGATTACTATAATGTAATGTCTCAAGAAATTCCATGCATTTAAAATTTAAAATCTTTCAATTGTCCTGGGAATTTGGGAAAGAATGAAGTTGTCTATAATGAAATAAGAATAGATAACAAACTCGGAAGGGTCTTAAAACCTGTTTTAGTGCTACGCTATACGTATTTAGTTTCATTTATAGGATCTTACTAATAAAATTTCATTGTTGAGTTTACTTTACCTCGCATTTTTACCAAGCCTCCATTTATGTCAAACGAGATATTAGAATAATTATCATATAGATATAATATATTATACAACACATTTATGCTAAAATTATTTATTTATTAAAAAAACCAATTAATCGAGTCTGTTATCTTATTCACAGTCTAGTGAATTCACGCTCCGTTCCCAAGACTATCTTTCTGAGACTTTGTGTTCGTTAATTTTTTATACTTTTTCCGCTCAATCTTTTCAATTTCCTAATAACTTTTACTCTTTCCTATTTCCTGTTTTTTTAATGAGACATGAGTATTACATAGGAATAGCAACGATGATCTTATTTTCCTTTCTTAGCTTTACAGGGGGTAAATCATAATTTAGCAAATTTATTCCTTTATATTTTCGTTTCCTTTCTGAATATTTCACCTCCTTGAGCTTTTTTAGAAATTGAAACTTTTTAATGAAGTTGAGTCATATATATTTCATTAATCCGTTTTCCACTTTTCCTCTGCAATATTGACGCAACATTATCTTCGGTTTTTAATTTAAGTAGCATATTTTCCTCTCTCAGGTTTTGCTTCCTAATTTAATTCACCAGTTGCCAAACAATAAGAAGTAGCTTTTTATAATTTAACCTCATCTGCACATTATTTTTCTGTTACGATTCTCATTCGCCTGTGGTCTGAAGTTATTAGATGCCAAAAAAGTATCTCAATCTCTTCTTCATTGAAAACATTTCAAATACACGACACAATTAGTTGTGCATATTATAAGTCGTCAAAAGTCTGCCCGATAATGTGGTTTACACATTTTATTCCCATTAGGCCATTTGCAATGCAACAGTTTCATCATAAGGCGATTGAAAGTTAATAAACAAACATATACTTAAATGGATTGAGGAAAAGTAGACTGATTTGTATCAGTTAAAGAGGGTGGGGGCGGAGGGAATTGGAGGTAGTTAACAGTGAAAATAGGCCTAAAACATAAGTGTTCATAATATTGCTGTTGAAATAATTAGCTGCCACAAGAATAATAGCTGTGGATCCCAATTATTAGATTGATTTTGCGATGAAGATAATACCAATATTCCATGAAGTGAGGGGTAAATTGGACTTTATGAAGATGCTCATCGTCCTTGCTCTTTTCTTCAATTAATAGTTGACATTTCACACTGACCTGGAAATTTCCAATTTCGGAAATGGACTGAAAAATAACTTGATAAACTTTCATTATAACTGATTATTCAACTATTTTTTGAACTTCAAACATATAACAGAGGCATTGTAGGATACGATTTTGGATATATTATTTCGATAGTATTCGAAAGTATCCTCATCTTTCTCAGTTTCCCGTTTTATCAAGGTTCAAAGATTTTCAAACTAGATATTTAAATGTATATTTCAAAGATGGCTTTTAATTCAAAATTATTTAATTTTTAGACTGAAGTCACTATGCTGATCCGGTGTATGCTTTGCATTTTTCACCTTTCAATTTTCGCTAGGGAGAACGATGCGTATTCGTAAGAATATTTCCATCGAAACCCCTTCTGCCAATTTTCCACCGTAAGCACTCTTAATACCTTTGAAATTGGCTTTCTTTGGCCCGTGAAAAACTTTCAGTTCGGAACATCTCAAAAAATGACCTCATCTATTGCCGTACAAAATTGCCATTATAGCTTTACAGTAAGCTTCAGCCATTAGCGTGTGTTCCACTTTTTAGCTGATACTCTCGCAGATGGAGCATCTCTATTTTAGGATAATAAACAATTTATATCGCCCTTCAGCTTTTTCGATCGAAAAATTCCTGGACTCTTTCTTAAGCACGCAGATTCATCACTCAGCTTATTTTTTTTCCAGGCATTTTCCAAAATTTCCAGGGGTAAATGAGAATACTCAGATGCGGTGTGAGTGTAAAAGATGACAGGAAAAGAAAGGGGAGCAGAAGATGTTTTGATAAATATTTAGAATGTGATAATAAAAGAAAAGAAAGCGTAGAGGAGTGGGGATGGATGAAGATAGCAAAGTGTGGGCGACGAAAGTTTGAAGGGCGAAGCCACTTGAATTGATGAAAAATAGATTGATGAACATAATTATGTCTGCGTAGTACGGTATATTTTTGTCTACCCCCTATTTAAAATTAGCTTGGTGATGGAAGCGGAAGATTTTTTTCGAAAGCTAAATAATATTATGTGATGCTGATTAACAGGGAAAATGAATGAAGTTCGACGGTTACAGATAAAAAATAGAAAAAGGCTTTGATTCGAGGAAATTGATTATGGGTTCAACTCAAATGCTTCGTACTTTCCACAGCTTTTATTTAATTAAATAAATAAGTAGCTTTTTTATTTGGGACGAAATTGTGACTATGGATTCCAGTAATCGATTCAACCTGATAATAAAAATAAATCTAAGTTACTAAGTAATAAAAGATGATTTAAAATTAATATTTTATTAGAAAAAAATTTAGTTTCGACTTTAAAAGAAACCCAAGGAAAGGTTAAAAAATCCGCAACAGAAACCCACAAAGAAGAGTGGTGTGAAATACTTGCACAAACCTACTGAGAAAATAACTAAAAGATAGTAAAGGAGTAAACCATTATTATGATCTGGAAATAAGAAAACGTTGTAGAAATAACGAGCACTCATGTAATATACACAGCCAATCAAATGAATAACAAATAACTGATTTTATTTACAGCAATCAGTTTCGTTTTTAATCCGGCAAACTACATACAGAACTTGAGTGACAGGTATACATTTAAAACTAAACAGTAATAATATATTTATCTCAGTTTCCGTATATATTTCGCTTGATAAATATCGTCACGATCAAAATCGGTGGCCAAGAATTAATTAGTGGAAAATACATCTCAAAACTCAAAGGCATTAATGTTAGACCAGATCAGCCGGAGTTTAATAAATAATAGGATGCCCAAAGAAAAGGCCAAATATGTGGTGTTTATTCGCCACTGCAAAAAATAGAAGAGAGAAAAAAAGAAAAAAAAATTTGTTCCAATACATTTTAAGTATATACGTTGATCACACATTCTGCGAACCATTAACGCTTCTTCACATGTAATATCCCCTAAGAAGCCTCCAGTTTCTCTCTGAGCCATCTTTTAAAGATACGTCCGCTTCCACTGAATGGAGGGTATCCTGAACTCCCTTGCTTCTTTTGTACGCGCATGGATACTATCCCCAAGTTCTTTGTTTGCGAATGGAACGTTTTTTGCTACACACATTTTACTATTCCATCTCCGACCACGTTTGGCCTTTAACCGTCCTGAGCTGGAGCATCTTATGCCTCATTTTACTTCCTCTTCCTAGATCCTATCTTTTCTATTTTATTCACCCAAAGCCTCGGGCAACTTCTATTGATTTCTATCTGCTATATGTAGGAGCATACAAGAGAAGCTCTCTCTTTGAAAGCGTAACATTTTCATTATGACAAAGTATTCCATCTTCATATCTTATTGACTTGGAAATATTAATATTAAATGAGAGAAAAACGAACTGAATATCTGTTTTTTATAAACAGTTATTATGGGAATATTAAACTTTAAAGAGAATTTTATAAGGCGAAGAACATCAAAGAATATCTGTAATATATTGACCGAATATAAAACTTACTTTAGTCAAACGCAGAAGACTTTTTGCGGAAATGGGTCAAATACGTGAAAAAGATTAAAAATTGCAGTGTTTACTCATTCTCTGGTGGAGATTTGGTTAAATTAACAAAAGACTTCTTAATTCGGCCATGCAAACAAAATAGGCTTTATTGGCTGCTAATCAAATAGATCTTTATGGAAAGATTTCCATCGTCAACCTAGTTGGTTTGTATGGAACATTGTCATTTTAATTGCTGAAATGTTAATAAAGTATTTGACTGAGCAGGAAAATATTAATAATCAATCGTAAACGAAAGTAGATATCTTTTGAATATTTTTCGTTGTATTTATTCTACTGTAAATAGATAAACGTAAAATTATAATTTAATGTGATGTTGTAATTTCTTCGATATTCATTAATTGCTAAAATTCTAACATTTATTGTTTGAATAATTATTGGCTACGGTACCCTTACTCTCACTCTAAATTATCTTTTTCATCTTGAAATGATAATTTTGTAATGAAAATTTTAATTATCTAAAGAAATCAATAAATAAATGCTGATTCTCAGTGTATTAAACGAGGAAATTAAGTAACATTAGTCTTTTTCTGTAATTCCTGAGATTTTGCTGTAACTCTTTTGCTCTTTTTCTGACTTTTTCACAATTAGCCTGTTTGTATCTCTTCCCCTTGTACGCCATGATACATATGCAATTTGCAATAAATTCATTTCGTTGGATAATAAATCAACCGCGGGAGAGTATATTTCACGCACATACTAGACTTGTTTTCGTTTAACTTTGGATTCTACCATTCCAATGGTGTATTTAACATACTGTTGTCCTTCTGAAACACGCAATAGTCACTAGAAATCTCATCGCGTGCTTCATTGCTCTCGTAATTTGAAACTTTCAGTGGTTAGATATTTCAGCACTATGTAATTGATAGCTCAGTTAATCGCTACATCTCGCTCATTCTGAGGTTTTATTATTCAACGATATATTTCAACACTAAATAACTAATTCTTATACTCTTTTCTACCAGAGGAAGGATTTCATATAGATTCACGAAGTGATAAATTAGCAACTAAAAAGAAAAACTGCTATGAAACTTTAAATATTGTGATGGCTTACTAACCGAATCCACATAGGATACATATTGAAAGAAATCATCACATCAATCTGTAAGTTACTTTCAAATGACTAGTAGTAGTAATTTTAAAAATGTTTCGACAGCTGAGGTGAACTAAGGCCCCACCAGAAATCGGACAGCATTCACTGAAGTCGAACACTTGACTATTCGGAGACGCTTAAAATGGTTTAGTTTTACCGAAGTGAGATGAAAAAATCAAATTTATGTTCTCAGTAAAACTTAACTATACGGTTTCGTCAGTTACAAGTTTTATATTCATGTAAGGGTGTAGACGTAAGTGTTCTGAAAAATCCTAGTGAGTATCGCTGATACCAGTGTTGCTTTCTTTTTAATAAGATCTTCGTGTTGTGGCATCGTTCATTAATTGTTAAAATTTAATATATTTCTGTTAACATTCACAATCGAAAGCGATGTGTGTTTATCGTTAAGAATTAAGAAAACTCATTTTTTTTAATAACACGATCAACGCACAATCTTTATGATGCTAACTGTGGCAGATAAGCAATTGGCACTCCTTGATAACTAGTTGAGTGTTTTATGATCAAAATTTCAGTAGAAAATGTAAAAAGTAGTATTCATTCTAGATGGATAATTCTTAATTAAAATGTCAATTCCTGTCGATAACTGTCACTGAATTTTCGAAGTATTAATTTTAACCGTTCGAAACGTAGATGCCATTGAGGAATTCGAGTCAATTTCCGCGAAAGCATTTATTCATCAATATGAATGAGAGCCATTAAATAAATAATTTAATGTAGCTGAATGTCCTTTTACAAGTTTCGAATAATTTATAGCTTATCAACGATGTCACTTGAAAATTGATTGGATGGTAATTAATTTTTAAAGTAAAAAACCCGAATGAATGATATGTGCATACAATTATAATAAGAAATTTCGCTTTACCCAAATTTGCGAAATTAGAGCTTGGCTATTTCCGTCATACTTTGTTTTGTGATCCACGATACTAAATTAGTCTTTATTAAATTTCATCAGCTGCAGCTGCGCAAATTCTATTTTCAAATTATTTTTTTAGTTTTCATTTATATCATGAATCATAACACCATTTCTTCGTCGCTTAACTTTTTATTTCAATATTTAAATATTTAAAAAATGCAAACGAAAATGTTTTTTCAGCTCTACTTATCGCGAGTTCGCTCTTTAATCATTCGTAATACTTTCGAGTTGACAATTCGCACGAAATCTACGGTAATGTGGGAAATTATGCTCACTATATTCATGTTTAGGCTTTCATAGATTTAATATTTGTTTAAATTACAAAAATATACTTTCTTTTTTTAATAACAGCGCGCATAAATGCATACATTTCGTATTTATTCACCTCATCGCCTGAGCGTAATCCCCTAAGCTGCGCGCTGCAAATTTCTGACTTTTTATAACGACCTCGTTCCCACTCCGTTTTTTTATTTCCATTGGTCTTTCGCTAAAGTACTTCGTTAAATTCACACCCGGCGTCATTAGTTTTTGAGCGCCTTTAATTAAACTTACATGTTTTGGCGTTTAAATAATCCCTTCCATTTCCTTCGCCGTCTTCTACATTTCCTTAGATTTCCGGGATCTCGTTCGCAGATTTTGGGTGGCGTTAAAGACGTGCGATGGAATGAGAGAAAGGAAAGTAATTTAAAGGAGTTAATTCATCCCGCGTATTTGGGTCGCATGGAATTAGTTATGTTAATGGCTAATATGTTCGGTGATTGTGATCATGCTTACATATACAAGCATGTATTCTGTATCTATTTCTTAATTTTAATGGAAGGAGGATATATTACTAATGGATTAAGTCTTCTTTCAGATTTTAAGCTGAAAAGAATTCGATAGATTGGAATGGAACTTCCTTCCCGGAAAAGGGAAAACCTGAGTTGTATTTTAACTCATGTATATGTTTTTTAATTGCGTTCATCTTTGAGAATTCAGCAGATAGAAAATTGGGAATAATTTGCCGGAAATTATTTTCTTTGGAAATGAAATTGGTGTATAATTATCCCGAGGCCAATCTACCAATGTAGCGAAAATTAAAACTAAGGAAAGAGAAGCCAGCAGAAGAGAGAAAATTAATTAAATGGTCCTGAATCTAGAGAATTAAAAGTTAGATATCTTTTATTAACTTTTACAAATAACGAGGCTCATTCAAACACGCGTAGTATACTCATAGAGAAAAGTTCAAGACGCTCTCTTAGTAGTGTTTTGTTAATTGCTTGAGAAATTCCTACCTTCGTTTTCATCTAAATTCGTCCCCTTTATACATTCAGTTATCTTTAATCGATCATTCCCGCATTCTTTTCTCGTTACCCAATGAAAGGCGCACGGAATGAAATACTAACGTGCACTCATCTCCGCCGTCCCTCTCCTACCCTTTTGTTCATTAAACGAATAAAACTGTTTTATATATACCGTTTCGTCGAGGGAATACATCTCCTTGAGAGAGCTTCTCTTCGATTTTCTCGCTTCCCACTCTCCTTCGTTTTAAATTCCCTTCTTCCTTTCTATCAAGGAGAGTTTCTCTCCATTCTTCCTCTTCTTCCCGCGACGCGGCGCCACCTCCGTGTCCCACGGGGTCATTCCGTCTTCTCCCTCTTATAAAGATACCAGCCAAGGCTCTCTTTTTACCGTCTAAGGGTTCCCTTTTCTGTCTTGCGCTTCGCGAACATTCTGTAGCTGAATTCCCTCTTCTCTTTAAAACGCTTCGCGCAGAGGTGATATTTTCTCGTCGCGCTTCCTTTTTAGAAAGTCTTTTCCCTTCGTACCCAACGCTCGATTGGTCGTTTAAGTTTAACTCTCCAAATCAATTACTTTAATTAACAATCTAAATGATGAAGCATCGGTGCTTAATTTCCTTTTCTGTGTTCACGTTTTAACGAACGTCAACGGTAATTAAATTAGCTTTGAAATGAAAGTCGAAAATCTCGTATGGTGTGCAGTGCTAAGAAATTTTCTACGTTTTTTAAATGTGCAAGAGACAAAAATGGCAAATCTTCTTTAGCTCATGCGCCAAATATTTCATTTGTAATTCCATACAAACTATAATGATGCGCCTTAAATTGAGTGCCAGAAAGAATAACAACAAAAATGTCTCATAAAATATATCAAGAAACTATAATGATTGTGCTCTCCATATTTCCCCGGTATGTAACTCTATATGAGTAAGTATTCATAATTGAAGGTATACTACTAATTATACTACACGTATAATGAGATTGGCTACCCTTGGCGTAACTAGGTCAAACTTTTCGTTAAAGAATCCTTATTTCTTTAGAGTATTCTCGTAAAGTAGTAAATTTTACTTAAGAATTCTTTACCTCAGAGTTAATTATTATAGATTCGATGGAGGATTATTTTATTAGACAAGTATTGCTGCAAAATAATTATCTGATTCTGACCCACAGGATTACTAAAAAGGTAGCGTGTTGGCTTTCGGTGAAAGAGGTACCGGGCTCGATTCCCGGTGGCAGCTCACGTCTGAAAGGAGCTCTGCTCTCGAAACGCTTCAAAAACAATTGCAACGAAAATTGACGATAATTAACAACGAAAATGTCATCAGAAATAATTTTCGGTCATTTATTTACGTTCGAAGATTCGTCATTCCAATTTGGCATCCATGAATTTTTCAGCCTCACCAAGGAACATTTTCCATTCAAGATTTAATTAACAAATCCCTTTCCTCGGCGAATATTCTCATTGATTTTTCTCGTTCGGATATTCGAGAAAGAATTGCCTTCTTTCTTCAGCGTCTTCCCTCGATCGCTTTCTGATTCTCCTTTTTCTTTACACCTGTAACCCTTTTCTCTTGCGCTTTTCTTCGCCGTCCCTTCCTTTCCAAGAAAACGACCCATGCAAGACACCTGTGTCCCTTTGCCTACGTCACTCCTTCCTTTCCCTTTTTTATTCCTACATTCCTTTCCTGCACGATGACCTCTCCAGCAATCTCTTTTCGTTTCCGCCATACAAATTCTCGTTCATTACCTGACCTACGATTTTTATCTTTTGTCTTACTTCTCCTGCTCACCTTTGAGAGTCGTTTATTTCGCCACAACCTCATTCCTTCCACGTTAGGGCTGATTAAAATTTAGTCTCTTCATGAGAAGTCTCGTCCGAAGAGGGCAAGAGCATAAAATTGTGTTCATTCTTACATTGCTGTGAATATAAATAAGGTTTGGGAATTCAGTTAGGGAGTGTACCTCCAAAACAGGGCATTCCGATGTTTCTACGCGCATTGCAGATTTTTGCAAGTTTTTCGTACCAATGTTTCACCTTTAATTTTTTCGACACTAAATTATCATTAGAAATTAATCCTTCATAGAATCTGAAAATGTCAGTGAGACACACTATAATAATGATTTGGTAAACATTTTAAGAAGTCGTCGGAATTAACTGCTACATTCTCGGGAAAATTATAAGTTACTTATTTTTTTTCGTTGAGACTATCACGTTTTGAATTTCAAGGACCGCTGCAATCAGTATAAAATCTATGCAAATAGGTTTTTCTGTAACATTAAATTTGCATTCATCCTCTTTTGGTCATTGAAAAACAAAAACTAATGCAGGTTGAACCGAACTTTCCTAAACTTGCGGTGCCTGTCTCTATCAGAACTTCAGTCTTTAATTAAAGAAATAAAATAAACAACGTGCACAGTTTGAAAGAGTTCTTTACCAAGATTTAAATTCTACAATTCTCTATGGGGTATTTAATTAACCCAAACTTAACTTTTAGTTCATAATTTTCCAACTGAAGTTAATATTCATTGCGTCCGTTCCTTTAAAAAGATACCCGTCTTTTAAAATGACTGATATCTTTCCTTTAATATTGCCTTTATGTGACTGAAAGACTTACCGTTATTTTCTTATTTACACTCCATATGCATGTCCCACCATATGACTTCTTGCACTACACATGCCTAAGAGTGAAAATATCTGTTATAATTAATCAACATCAAAAGCGCAGAAGCGTTAATCAAAGTTGAAAAAAGCACTAGTTTACAATAACCATAGAAATCTGACCTCAGATTTCGAGAATCTCCATGTAGAAGTTATGTGTAGAAGCATTCGACGTCGGATAAACTGATAACAATAATCATAGATGATGTTTTTAATTGAGCATAGATTAACACAAATCACTGGTTACCATATTTTAGATGAGTTAAGGCAACTTCGACATCTTCAGATTTTTATAGCGTCTGGTTCCCCGTATCTTCGACCTTTGAAGTATTCCACCGAAATGAGATAACTCCCGCTCGAGATTTATTACCATCGAATCAATCTGAGCCTCCGAATCCATAAAATACATCCGAAGGCAAGATTACGACTTAGAAGAGGAAGAAAGTTAAGGCGATCAGAGATTGAGGAGAGGAATAGTATCTTTCTTTTTCGCTAGTTAGGAAACCGATTAGGAACCGTTTCATTTTAGCGCTTTACTACGTTTTCCTACCAATTAAAGCAGCACAGTAGTGCTTCTCTTTTTAATAGAGTGGCACTCAATGACACATCTAAAAGGAACGAATGAACAGAACTGAGTAATTTAAGAATAAAGGTTTTTCAAATTGGCATATTACTGTAGTAATCAAATCATCATCTAATGCAGAGATATACATATTAATTTCCTCTTTTTGAATTGACTTTGAATTGAATCGACTTTTGAATTGCTTCTGTCGCTATAAAAGTAAATTAACTTTAGGAAAACCTAAGAATTGAGATATTATACTTGATGTGCTAACCATATTTCCAATAAACTTGCTAACATTTTCTATTTTCTTGATAAAAACCCTTCTAATCATTAGTGCTACGATTCATGAGATGGATATGTAAATAATTGCCTCTTGTATACTTAAATTTATATGAGATTATTTTTATCTGAAGTTAAATTACAGAAATAATATCCTTCATATCATAGAACTGGATTTTACATTCCTTGTTTCACGGTAATTTACGCGGGCTAATTACAACATATTTAATATTTTTAGATCAGAATAATCACATAAAGCATTGCATAAATTAAATTAATTGAATTGACTAAATCCATCTGTTCTTCGTGTTTCTGGGGAAAGCCATTGCTGCGACGCCGGAAAAGCTGGTAAAATGTATGTGGAAATGAAAAATTTCTCAAATTCATTTTTCAAATCATCAAATGAAAATTAATTTTCTCTTTCGAAATGTAATGGCTAGGAAATTTTAATCTTTTGATTCATTTTTGTGCGCTAATGTTTTCATTGACATAACGAAAAGTATTTTTTCTCGTAGAAAAGATTCTAAATTAATGCCAAGGAGGAATGGGACCTCCGAAAGCCATTTCAGTGCACACTTATTATTTTGGACTTATTTATCCCTTTCCCGCGATCAGTCGTAACCGAGCTCGACTTCATCTCCCGCGGAGAATTGGCTGTCGTTCATTTCAATATTTCCTGCGGGCAACGCCGAGTAACTCTAAATTCCTGGTGGATCTGCCTCTCAATATAACGCCGCTTCTCTCTTCTGCTCTCAGTGGGAAGAGATATAAACGAGAGTGCATAAGTATACATATTTCATCGCTCTCTTCCTTTCCCCTCTTGTAATGTATCTCTCTCTTCTGAGCACATAGGTTCACGTGATATTTATCTGTCCTCCTTCCTATTCTCTTCCCTGGAATGAATACGTAGGCGATGTGAAAGGCAGGGAATAATAAAAAATTATTTCCTCGGAATGTGGAGCAGAGACTGTTTTTTTAATAAAAAGGAAGGTGTACGATGTACATTTTCGCTCTTCCACAAAAAATGCAATGTTTGTATTCTTCACCTTGGAGTTGCTGACGAAGAAGACGAATGGGGGAGAACTGTTCGATATGAGAAACGCACAAAAGGACTCCGTAATACCACGTTCCGTCACCGAACTAATTCAAAATATTTTAGGAAAAAAAGGGGATCGAGGAGAGACTGAAATTGAAGAAAATAGTTTTTGAGGCTGATTTTCTTATTATTTCGCCCTCGGCAAGGGACTTCATTCGCTCGTTCGCAGTGCTCTCAAGAATATTTTGCGATGCAACCGATTTTGTAGAATGTTTCAAAAAATTATTTCTTTAAAATCTCTCCGCGCATCTCTGTGGCATATATTTAGCCTTTTTTGCCAGTTATTGTGAAAGATACAGCTTGAAATGTGCTAGTCGAGATGCTTTCAACCGCGATAATTAATTACAAGGAATGAAGTACATGGATGTGGATGTACTACAGACAGCGTCTGGGAACAAAAGGCTACTTTCATACTGAGATGTGATGCCTCTTAGTCGAGGCTGCAGTTTGTGAAGAGAGCAAACAGTGCTGGTTAATTTTAAGGGTAACAGGCTGGGAAGAATGCACCCGAGATGAATTTATGGATATTATTCAAAGGTCATGGTCTTAACATCAACATGTTTTTCCTTCCATTGGGAACAAACTAAAAGGATATCCTTTAATGACCATGCATTTGTCACTTAAAATTTATTTCTAGCTGGTTTATGGATTGGAAATTATAAACATTCTTCACGTCATGCATGAATTAGAATTAGGGTCACACTTGGTCCCTTCTTTGAATTAGCTTTTATGAAAATACCAGAAAACTCCAGCTTAAATTGTTTTTGATAATAATTGCTTAAATATAAAACTGTAGCGAATATTTTTCGTTAGTACATCTATCAAACTATGAATTTATTCCTGCCCCTAGGTGGCCCGAATTCGGCATGTAAATTTTATCCCTCGTTGAATTTAAAATTTGTTAAAATAACTTTTAGCTCTTTTTGCGAATGTCAAAAGGTAATTTTTTATAAAAAGTACATTTTACCAATTCCGATACATACATGAGTGAACAGTTGCAAAATATGGTACTCCGACAGCAAACTTTTAAATTATATTTCCATGATGAAGGTCAAAAGAAATCCACGATGCTGTGATTCCTAAATATTCTCAATAGTATATCGTAGGACCATTTGTATTATATTCATCTTTTCAATACTCAGATTTAGTTACTTTTATACTCAGATTTAGTTACTTAAAGCGAACCATATTTTCTCTTTCTGACTGTCTACCGTATAGGAATACTTTCTTATAACCTTGCAAAAGCTATTGTTTCTTTGTCTTGTAAGTTTCAAAGGTAATGCAAGTGAGACTGTGTTTCCACAATGCAGAGTTTCTACTTTCCTATTTTTATCTATATTTCTAATAGAAACGTTCAGCTATTTATCTCCATCTATCTCTCGCGTTCTATTTCCTTCTTCTCATCTACCGTCTTTTTTTTCCTTATTTATTCCCATTTTATTCATTTCTCAGCCTTCTCTTTCCTTAATAAGCTCTCGTTGTCTCCACGACCTCTAGTTTTTGCCATCAGAACAACAACACGCATCGCCTACAATTTCCCTTCTATCATCTTTCCTATTTCGTTACGCCTTCTCCTAATCCGACGCCCTCTACGGATCTTTTCAGAAGTATTTCCATTTTCTTTCGAGTACCACTCTGGATGTTTAGCGTTCCTTGGGTCGGGAATGGCACAGAGATGGGATATGGAGAAAGCGTTCTTTATACAATGGCTGAGTGCTGCAAAGCATGAAGAAGGGGGGAAATAGCTCTAGAATTGCGATGGGTTACAGATGAACTTGAAGAGGAATGTATTTACCTTTGCGTCATTTTATGGAGTTTTCGAAGTCTGCGTTTGGCAAAAGTAACATTACCTAGTTTATCCGGTGGAGTGAATCCAAGGTCGGGAGTAAAGTGGAGGTTTGCTCTCTGATGGAATCTCTCTCGTCTTACACACATTTTTTTTGTCAGTAAAAATTAAAGTTCATTATGGGGATGTTGCATAATAGCTTAGAATGTAGAATATTAATCTCGCTCGCATGTTTAAGCCGGTTCGAAGCATCGTAGTATATACTCCATATTAATAAACATCGTCATTTTTCCTCGATTAATAAGCATCCTTTTCTTTCAAGATAAGGAATGAAGAAGCTTCAGTATTTTGTAAATTTAATCAAGCTCATCCTGTTATGCTCATCTTCATGGCTTTGCTCAGAGCTTAGCGAACATCCTTGTATAATTCCTCGTTTACTTTTAGAAAATTCGTTTCGCAAAAATATTAAAGGCTCCTTGAATACCTAAACTATTCCTTTATTTCCTAAGAATCATCTAATATCCTCCTGCTTCTTTTAGCAACTCGCAAATAGGATCACGAGTCTTTCTCCGTCTGACATGAAACAGGGACCTTTTTTATGTTACACTCCCTACAAGCACGTGGTCTTCCTCTTGGCCTTCCTCCGAGTTTCCCTCCCATAACTTTCTTGGGAATACCACGTTTTTCCATTCTTATCTCGTGTCCAACCCATTTAAGCCATTTGTATAAATATGGCTGCTAGGGCGGTTCCTTAGATTAAGTACTTAACTCTTCATTGTAATTTACTCTGCGCATATTAATTAAGTGGGGGTCTTGAAAAATCTCTAATGATCTCTCGTTCAAATAAGTCTTAATTTAAATATTCTTGAATTCCCTTTAGAAAACTTTTACTAGAAACTAAATAGTTTATTTTTTGATTGTCATTATATTCAACGCAGAATAGTAAAGCCTGAATACAGCCTGCACGAATATATTGCGTGAGTAATGGTTAATCTTTAAGAATATTCTTCCCTATATTCCTGCATGAAGCTTTTATTATCAATGATAAATATTTCCAACTATTTTCCTCACACATTCTTTAAATCTTCCTAATTTATTTTATAACTAATCAAACTTGAAAATTTCCCTGAAAAGTATGTGCATACGAAAGAGGGGAAAAATTTTAAATGTAAGGAAAACAATGTGCATTCATAATGGCCCAATAAACGTAGCGAGTGAGGAAGGAAAGAGGCAGTTTAATAATTTAGGACGTTTCTAAGAGTGGAAAAGAAGAGAGTCATTGGCAGAAGGACGGGAATGGTGAGGTGTCTTAAAATTTCCTAGTATATCCAAATAATATATTCTGGAAAGGAATGGAGGATTTAAGTAGAAAATGGTTGTTTTTATCGACAAATGCTTAGCAAAGTGTGATGTGTGAGGAGCATCTTTTAGATAAATTCTATGGTAGATATAAATATTTCATAGTATATTTCTAAAGTATGGCATTTCACCATATTTCACTGGCCCCGATCAAACATGTTTATCTATTTCAGTTCTTACGTATAAAACGGTTTTCGCGATATTTCCTAGTAATGAAAGAGTATTAAGCTTTCTCAAAATATTTCATTTCGAAAAGATAAACAATTGAAGCAGGGAGGCTTCTTCTTCGGGTTGCTGTTGAACTCTTTCATAAAGAATATACCAGTAAGTGAGCCGTCTGCAAGTCATAGATAATTACCACTGCTTTTAGCATATTTAAGGTATAATACATGCCCAGACAAAACTCTACAGCATTGGCCAGTCTGCGTTTCGGATATCCTTAATGAAACAAACAGAATAAGGCCGATTATATTTTCTCATCTCCGAATTCCCGGAGCGAATGCAAAATATGCATTTGTCTTGTTTTCGACCGAATGAGCGGCTGAATTCTTCTCGGCCGATCGAATTACTTCTCCGCGACCACAGCGCCACGTGTTTTGCAAACGCCGTCGGCATATTTGCAGAGGAAAGCGTCCTTAGATGGGCCCCACCTGTTCCCTGTAAACCGCGAATTTGCGTGTAACTCTGTGAATGGAAGAGGACGTCGGATGAGCTTTAAAATGTCTCCCAGATCGATCGCTTGTGGCAAGACTTGGAGCTCCAAAATGGCTGCCAAAACTCTTTGTTATGATGTGTTTATTTCATTTATAAGATACAGATACAGATCAGCGTCCTTAAATAACTGTAATGTGCCTGAATTGCTGACATTTCATAATGCATTAACTCTAATAAATAACTAATGCATCCCAAAGGTACAAAATCAGACTGAATCCACTAATGGAGCTGAAACACTTTTAATGTTTACTCTCATTATCAAGTTTTCTATAAGTAATGAGTATGCTCTACCAAGAGTCTTTCCTGGTGTCTTTCTTTTCATGTAAATGGTTCATCGGTTGATATTTCACTGACACTCTTGCTATCCGATTTATTGCTTGTTAAGTATGACTTGGGGACGGTAATTCTCATTGCAAGAACATCAATATCGGCTATTATTAAGAGGCATTACAATGTTGATGAGAATAGTAATTGGTATATGAACCAAAGAAGTAATTAATCACACTGAATCTCTCTATTACCGCATTTCACATCACTAATTAGCTTACCTAGATTACCTTTTGTAAATCTATCTATTTTTTGTGAATCGATAGGAGTACTGCTAATTCATTCACAATTATCTCCAAAATAACTTGTAAAATGTAACCATTTTCTCATGGTTCAATGTTTGACTGGTATAATAAAGAACCAAACATATAATTTTAAAAATTCTGTTACCTTATCTTGTATTCAAGTATGGCGCAAAAGAGTAAAAATTGATGTTTCCTTCTGCCGTTTAAAAAGGAGATGTTTAGTATTTTGCCAGAGAATGGACATTCTACTACGATAGCTATGTGATTTCAGACAGACCTTCTAAAGTTCTGCATATCGTGACCTAGGAGGATCTTCTTTAATATCAGTTAGGTTCTCTTTCTAACGGAAGGTTCAAGAATTGCTTCAAATCCCATCCTCTCTTCTGAAGAAAAGACATTTATACTCTGGTTTTCTTTTGTTTCAAGAAATTTTCATACGATGTTAGATTAGTTCTACTAGACCAAATCTTGATCTTCCTTTTCATAAAGAGATTCCAAAAGAGAGCATTCATATGTAAGGAATCCCACATAATTTTCGGCATGATATTTCTCATTTGATTTTGAAACATATCTTTTTCCATTTGGACTAGATATATGAATATTAATCTGATCCAGTGGGCTTTTCGTAAAAGTTTTAAATTTTAAGTGCATTATTTCCATCATTTTCCTGATTTCCTGATCTTTGATTCGGTTACTTTCTGATAGCTTACACAAAATTTCAGCTCTATCGTCTATCCAAAGGTATGACCCTCAATAACATTCCTGAAGCTTCATCGGAAATTCGCGCTAAATCCTTCTGAAAAAGTTTCTAGATAGTGCTTTTCAGGGAGGAGGATGGGAACTTTTACGGAGCCTTATCGGAAGAACTCTTAAGTTTCCAAAGTGCATTTTGAAATTATCTCCCCGGTGTTCTTTGCCAGTTTCTAGACTAGGCAAAATTTATTGTAAAAGATAGCAATATATTATCACACTACGGTAAGCCTTTAGTAATCGTAATTATTCCATCGCATTGCAGAGATCCTCAAGAACAACGCACAGCCTTTGACTCCAGAAATCCTGAAAACTCCAGTACAGTCTTAATATTTTACTACCATTTGATTTTTTTCATTTAGTTAGAGACCAATTCAAAAGTAAAATTTAGTTGTTATGAAACGAATCGTTATCCAAAATTGACGTCAGTTCATCGATTTTTGTTGCACCGATGCAGAACTCACAGTTCGAGTCCAGTAATTTATTGTAATTGAAAAATATTAAAATGATAATAAAATATTAATCATAGAAAAGAATTTTAAAAGGAATTTAACATTAATGTAGTGGGATGTGTGTGCCTCTATGAGAATGGAAAATTTGAGTGAGGGACGATTCAAAGGAAAGGGTGGATGCGAATTTGGCAGCAACAAGAAATTAAAACGCCCCCTTTTGGCAGAACGGAGGAGTGCGAAGGAAGGAATGGAAGGAGACAGGGTGTAGAGAAAGATAGCAAAAGAGAGGATAAAAAATTTCGAGGAGAAATGTGAAGGTTAGGGCCTATGTTTTATACGAAGAGAGGAACTGCGACAAATGCTTGTTTGGAGAGGCGGGCATTCTCGAAAGGCCTTTCCTTTATTAATGTGGAGAAAATTAGAGTTGCGGCTTCCTGTAAAAGAGCATTAATTGACGGGTTTGCGGGGTACCATTTTTAGACTCACTAATTGGTCACGGACAAGCATTGATGCTAGGTCTCCCATCATTGCAGAGGAAAATATTCATGTCCCTCATTAATTTCTAAACTGGAAACTTTTGAGCGATGACTTAGAAAAGTGGATTTTGTCAGTTTTCAAATTTCACCATCATATTAAGTAGATATTTCATAGATAGCACTCAAATTTGACTTCACTGGTAGAGTAGTTATTAAGCAGGAAGTAATTTTGGATGTCCGAACATACGGAAAACTTGGAAGGAGATAAATGGCATCGTATAGAAGAAAATTGTACATAATTTTCGCAGTTGAAGAAATAATAAAGAGCGGTTTGCTAATCTGACATGCTCAAAGAAAGACTCGATATAAAAGGAAATAGTTGCTTCCCAACCGGTCAGACGCAGCACATCGGTTTGCAACGGTGTTCTTGCTATGCCGCGTATTCTCTGAGACTGACATACTTTTCATAATATTTAGAAATAACATACTTCAGATAATTTACTGTAAAGTTAAAATATATTTTAATTATTGCATCGATTTTTTTCTGTTGACTGATGTCATTTTTCTGTCAGCATGACTTCAAGGAAATCTTTTCACAATTTGAGAGAAGATTTGACATGTTTATCATTTATTACTTTATCTTTGTAATTTTTAGTAATGTAAGTCATTCAACTAAGCTAATTTCTCAGCCCATATTCATTAATGGGCAATACTCAGTGGATTAAAATTTTCGGCATCGACAAATTTGAAGCAGTATTGCATTTCAAGTATAAATTTTCTTCGAATAGATCTTTTGTGAAATGACTTTCATTCAGAGATGTACAGTCGATATTCAGAAAGGTACAATTAGTGTAGCTAAATAAAAAAAATCAGTTGCTATTTCAAAGAAATGCAAAATAGTGAGATTTTTGAGGATTATGATGTAAAGCAGTATGTTTACTCTACCGCGTTGAATCCCACAATTCTCGCGTTTCAAAGGAATTGACTCAACCCCCAGAAAACAATCTCGGAACAGAGAAATTAGGCTCAAAATTTCCTCCAGCTATTAAAAAAGCTGCGAACGTGGAACTTAAAATGTGGAGAGGATAAAGAGAATAATGCTAGGTTCCGTTCAATTACAGCGGTCTGTATGCTTGCGATTTAGGAGAAGAAACAAAGATGTGATGTGTTGTGGAAAACTAGCAAATGCTCTGTCATCGTATAGAGAGGGAGCCAAATTGATGCTTTGGAGGGAACGACGTAATCGCTGCATAAAGGGTAAACTATTCAGCCTTCTAGTGGCTAGCCTCAATTCCGATTCCGTGAAAGCAGTGGTCTTCATTGAGAGAGGCTCTTACCCTCTTCTCCAAATCTCTCTGACTATTGTACACAAATGACACCTCCCGTGAATGAGAGCGGTTTACATTTCGCCTTGCTAAGTGTCTTCACTTTTCGGGGAATTCTATTGCCGGGCGCATTTTCAATGCAATTGTTTGGTGGAAGAAGCTCAGCCGCGCGAAAATGTTCAATTTGAGCGAAAGGTTGAGATACGAAGGACACTTTAAAAGTGAGACTTTCCTCGAATTGTAGGGGTAATTTGAGATGGGCGCCCTAAAATGAGCGATTGCTTTAGGTGAAGCAGTGAGAAAGAGAAGCAGTAGTTGCCTTATAGAGATGGATGCCAATTCTAAGAAAAGAAATTATACTGTCTTCTTTGAATCTCTGAGTAAAGCGATAGCTAAATGTCTCAGTAAGGTAATAAATAGAGACAAAGAGGCAAAGAGAGAATAGTTTTCATATGCTTCTCAATTACCTTATTTGTTCATTGGCGATATAAACTCTGAAAATAGCTCAAAATTTGCTATACTTATTATATTTATATATGGATAACTCTATATGAAACTTAAATTAGCTTAAATTTGCATCTATTAATATATTTTCAATGTAGAATTATATGAATCGAATGTTTGATACAATATTAAATCTTTTACCAACTGAATGTTCTACTATTTTAATTTTAAAATAAGGCAATCAGGTAATTTAAGAGTACATAGAGGACAGCGATCTGACAGAAAATTTTGCAAAGACTGCGAGATGTCGCTAAAACAGAAAAAAATATCGCTGACACAAGTCGCTGAATCTAGCAACAAAATATCCATATTAACAGATAAAATTGATATAGCATGGTTAATTTTCAATCTAATTCAATACTTGATTCTATATATTTATTTTAAGTTTTAAATTATTTAGTGATATTTTCCCGAAAGAAACCACTTCTGATGTTTATGAGACAAACTTCCAGTTAAAGTTCATGACATTTTTGAATCGCTTTTTCTATTTATTTATTTCCAAGTGTTAAAGTAAAATTTTATATTTTTGGAAATTTAATAAAATGCATGGTATATTCAATCATTATATAAGACGAAAGTGATAAAAGTAAAGATCAGAAGAGTGTGTATGTGTGAATAAGGATAAGAAGTTATTACGCGTTGCTTTAATTGGTTAAATTTATAAAGATTCCTTTGTTTTAAATTAGATAGCAAATATAAATTTTGGTATCAATTATCAAGTAACGCTCAATTCACAAATTTTACTCTCCTATAAATATTATTGAAAACAGAATCATTATATCAGGGAAGTAATCTTTCCAAAATAATTACTAGTCTATCACAAGAAACAAGTTGCTTTTGCTGATACCGACGACGTGTACATTTTGGCATAAATTAAAACGGTTCAACAGTTTGATTACCGATGGATAATTGGTCGATCGTGGAAGAACTGATGAACTGCTTTATTTGCTTTAAAAGGTAGTCAAAGTCGAACAACTAGTTTCGAATTCGATTGCAACGTGCGATCTGACACTATACTTCGTTCCACTTTTATTAGTCTGTTTCATAGCTGGAAACTGTAGTTGAAATCTCCTAATGTGGGCTACGAATTATAATTTAATTTAATTACATATAGAATTATATTTAAACATTAAATATATCATTAATAACCAGAAAAACGGAACGAAAATATAATAATCCGTGTTCATCTTTTAAAACTTCCCCGTTCGCTCAAATCATTCTTCAGGATTTTTAATTCAGTGTGATAAAAGATACACATGTAAGGCATATATCTTTGATCTCCCTATTGTATGAAACGTGTTTTGAAATGAACGTGACATGAGAAAAACATTAATATTTTGACTTCAATTGTGAAGTGTTTCTTCACAATGATTTTATCTGGACTTGCATTCGTTATTTCAACTAAAGTCTTTGATCTCTTCTACTATGGCTTCTTTACGTCTGTTGCACTGGTCGAATTGTCGAAACTGTTGGTCGAATAATAGGAGTAAATTACTCGAATCGAGGTCAGAATAAAAATCACCGAGAAAGAAGGCTCAGCAAATAAAAATGTTTCGCACAAAAGTGCAGTCTAAATTCCTCTTCGGATTTTTCCTCGATGGGAAGCAAACTCATAGGGCGACTTGCAATCTAGCTACGCTCCCGACTGTTTTCATAAAGGTTTCTTTTTTGGACAGCCCAAAATATTTTGATCGATATTCTAATCTAAATATTAAAAAAATAAAATTGGAACGCTTTAAAATGGTACATTAATAAATTAATCGCAATAGTGATAAATTTAAGAAAATGATATGGATACTAAATTGTTCTCAATAGCAACTTTAATCGCTTTACACTTTTCATCGTAGAGTTATTTTTGGCTCAGATATTCTATGAATAATTATTTCAGGAAATAAAAACCGAACAACTCATAGTTGTTTGATCTCGGAAGGTTTTCTGGTAATGTCAGAGTTGGAGTCTTTCAATAGAGAGATTTAGAGAAGGTATATTATCATACGTTAAATGTATGAAAAATGTAAACAATTTTTATCTAATTCGTTTTTTGGCTCAATATTTGCTTTTTAAGTGATAAATTATATCAGAATAATATTCAAAAGTTTAATAGAACGAAATGAAGATCCCTAATGTACCTGTGGAATGGAAGAGGAAATTCTGTTAGAGACCTTATATTTCTCATGGCATTGTAGACATTTTATTATATCTTTATTATACTATATATATATATATATTTATGTTTTCGTACTTTTATCATCATCAAATTCTTGCAGTTAAATATTTTCTAGAATATGTGCATATTCTTTGTATAATTATTATACCCCGATCTAGTGCCATGAGGTTGCTTTTTAAAGCATGTTTGAAATTTTAATCGAGCAAAAATTCTCTATAAGTTGACATTACTAAGGGTCATCAATCATGCATGAAATGAATAACATGTTGAATGTTATTTCATTTGAAAGTCAAATTCTGTTTACATACAAATAGGTGCGTCGATTGATATATGTAGACTAGAATGAAAAACCACACTTTAAAGAAATAATGCGTTATATTTTATTCTGGTTTCATAAGAAATTGAAGATTGTGAAAGACCAGAAAAAGAATCTGAATTATTTTTTTTAATGTATCTCCGCGAAGAGCAATATCGGAATGTTGCCAAGGAACATGCACTCAATCAATCATGCTCTCGTAAAAGGAAAACAAACCCTTTTCTTTTCCTCATCTGACGTAAAATACTCCGATTGCGAATCATATTGGTGACTAAGCACCAATTGCAACTTCGGCTATATCCCTCTCACAGCGTTGATAAAGGCATGAAAGACTCGCGCAGTCAGAAAATCCGCGTCTATAATTCCCACGGAATGAACACTGATTCTTCGCGGATTCCAAAGGGGAAACTGCAGTAGCAACGCGACGTGAAATATATTCGAGAGAGAGATTTCTTGTGTGTTTTTCTACCGTGGATATCGGATTTGTGAAAAAATAGCGAGACTATCGAGAGAGAAAAATGAGAAAGGATTAGGAATAAATGCGAGTTTGCGAGAGAGTTGAATCGGAGTTGGAGAATGATTGATACGAATAAAGAAAACATGGAGGGATTGGAAAGAAGACAGAAGGAAAATGGGGATATGGTATGCATGTAGAGAAAGAAGACGAATGGAATATAAAGAAAAGGGAGAGGGAAACATAAATGATAAATGGTGGAGGGACTGAGATTCTTTTTTCAGAAAGTGGAGACTTAAAAGGTCAATTTCAAAGCCCCTCCATTTATATAAATAAGGGACAAGAGTGAAACTGATACATGTATAATTTTCTTAAATTGAAACGATTTGGAAAGAGGGAATGATATGTACTTTTCCACGCAGTTCTTATTCTGGACACTCTTGGTTTCTGCATTAGAAGGCACTCTTCTGATGGCGTCTAGATAGTAAAGTCGCTGTTTCCGGTGCCCAGTAATATAATGTAGTAACATGCTCAAAGAAAATAGTCACGATTTTGGTTAGCAAATGTCAGGAGAGGGTATGAGGGAGCATGCGTATTTCACAAAAAGTCTCACAAGATTATTACATGTAAAAGAATATTATTCGTTTTGTGATAACTCTATAAAAACATTTTCTTTGAAACTTTTTCTATATTTTCATTTTCTGTGACTTTATTATCTCTTCTGGTCCGGAAGCCTGAACATCGCTTGATCACGCTGATTCCGGTGGCCTCCAGAATGAAGATTGAATGGAAAAGTACACATCTCTCTTTTTTGTCAGACTGAAGTTAAATTTTTAGAATAACTCGTCCACTTTTATGGAAGCGAATTGACCAAGGTGGCATTGTAGTCGTGAGATAAAAATCATCAAAAGGGATATTCAAATATTAATTGATAGTGGTGGATTATTTACGTATCGTAAAATGCGTTTTTACTTTTCAGGACCTAAAGAAATTTTTAAAACTAGCAGAATTTAAGAGAATTAAAAAGTAGATAACTTAAACTTCCGCCTACATTAAGGGAAAATTCTTTTATCGTGTCTAATATCATTTTGGTTGCCGAAAATTTAAAAGTAAAGAAGTAGCTTAAGATGATGAAAAATGATAAGGTAGATTCCGGTGAGAAATTAGCATAAAAATTAGGTGACAAAGCAAATTAGATGAGGAGCAGCGAAGAAGAAAAGAAAACTTGATATGAAGGAGAAAGAAACAAGGAGACGGATATGTAAAAGTTTCATTTTGCGGAAACTTTAGATTCTGTAGAATTTTCCTTTATGTCAACGAAAAAATTACAGTCAGTTTGTCAAATAAAGATGACTTAACCTTTTGTAAAAAAGTCTGAGTTGAAATTCATCTGCAAGGTATCAAAAAATGTTGGTTAAACCGAAATTTTAGAAGCACATCTGAAGTATAAAGAGATGAGTACGACCTAAAATATAACTAGTAGAAGCATTTCTTCAAAGATTGATGGATTTCTTCTGGTACGATTAACTTTCCATCTATTAGTAAGACATTATTTATAGTATTTCATGGATTTTACAGGATTTTCTTACGTGAGAAATGTTCTTGGAAAATATTGAATACTCTCGACAGTAGAGATTGAATAATTCGATTAAATGTTATTTATAATCGAAAAGTAAATTTGTGCTATCTTGTAAATAAATGGTCCGAGATAAAATACATCCCCAAAAATCCAGATCATAATACATAATATGCTGCCATAAAAGCGTCCATGGGGAAGTGGAGGTGAATGAATGAAAACATTCTCAAAGCAGAAGGCGTCGATGGAATAAATGGACGGGAGAATACGGCGAAATATGATTTTGTTTTCGGTAAAAAGAAGAGGAAAGAGAAATTGAAGAGAAAGGGTGGAATAAGTGATTAGGAAGCAAAGGGAGGGAAAGGAAATACAGAAAGAGGATGGTTTTTTGGATAAAAGGGAAGAGAAAAGACAAATTCAAAAAAGGGGAGAGTTGGCAAAGAAACAGATGAAGTGAAGGAATGAAAAATGAGAAGGGAAAGCATGGGGAGAGGGAATTTCTTCGCGTAAATGAAAGGAGAAAAATAAAGGGGAGATGATATGGCGAGATAGAGAAATTTTCATGTTGACAAAGATATGAAGACGCATCGCGAGATACCTAAAAAAGGGCCACTTTTTAGCTCGATGTGTGCCCCGGGAAAGTGATAGCTTGGAATATATACTAGATGCAGACGATGCTCATAGGAATGTATGGGGGGACGAAAGTAAGATGAAGGATGATTTAGTTCTACGAGACCGCTGGTGAACGAAAAAGGAAAATTGACTGTAACCCATGTATCCTACAAAGACGCAAGTTACATTTAGACACAGACCCTGCCAGTCGCCAGTGTCTCATGGCAGGGGATGTTAATCCATATATTTCTCTATTCAATATCCATAACTAGCGTCAATTTTTTCACCTTTTCTAATGCTTTCACGGTTAGCAGTAGCTATCTTTCTTGGCAATATTTTTCTTGCAACGCCCTTTGCGGGTCAGATCTTGCGACCTTTAGTAAATGAGGTAATAAAATCGACGAGATCTGTACTGACAAATTATTATTACTGTTTTTTATTTCTGATTAAATAAAATAGTTTCCGTCAGTGATCAAGTCTTCAATCCCTATGCGAACCCAACCGGAGAGACCTTGTCAGATTCAAGATACTGCTGTTCAATCTGAATTCACCGTTAACGTACTCTTTCAAGAATTTTTAAATAATGGTAATTTATCGAATTCCACTATTATAATTTCTTTCTGTTATTTGAGTAAAGTTTTTACAATGTAAGTGTGAAATAAAACAAATTTTATTTTTCATTCGGTTAATAGCTTAAGGATTAAAAATTGTACGGTATTTCCAGGAGGTACTGGGACGCATGGAGGACTAAATAGAGGTAATATACACCGTAATCGGCCGGTGGGAGGTTGGCTGGGAACCCCTGCTACATTAGACAAATTCTATTACATATTACACAGATAATATACATAAATTACATATTACACAGATAATCAAAGTTACTCGAACTAAACCAAGTGACTAAACCTGAGCCTTTTTTCATTCGGAGTTATTTGCTCTGTTGAATTCCATGATAATCTTTAAATAGCTTTAGAATTCGTCTCACCTCACCATTTCTAAGCAAGGAATTATGAGCAATTCTGTTTAACCTGCAGCGGTAGTTTGAGCGGTACCCGCGCTTTCGTTAATGGTAACCTTTAATATTTGACTGTACCAAAAAATATAAAAATTCGACGCCCATCTGCCGATAAAATGAACCGTTAAAGCAAATTGTGTCATTTGAATTTTTCCAGTGTGTAGCAGTAACTGCACTCGTAGCTTTTATAGGTTTAAACTCGTTGCAGTAGCAATTGCAATGAAGGCTTTATGAGGTGTTCCTACAGTGTCGTCTATTCAGTGCCTAGTACGACTAAACGTAACACATGCTCAAGTTTTAGCAGGAAAACGAGCGCACATTCAGCAGAGAACTCTTCCTCTGTGGAAACATTAACGTTGCTTCATGGAAGTTGTCATTCTTTTACACGGGAGGAATACCACATCCTAACGCAGTTTTTAGAAAAAAAGGAGTAAAAACATTTTCATTCTCACGCCTCGAATTATTGCTGCATATTATGTCACTCCAGCATTGAATCAACACGTGACAAAATAAACTATTTTTGTCATTTTTAGCTAAGATTGATTGAAAACGCACGCTGGAGTATACGTCCCTATTGAATTTCTAATATCTGCATTTGAAACAGTTTTTTGAGGAATGCACGTTTCGATTCACGCATAGGAAATGGAAAATGTAAATTGAGATCCGAATTTCAACTTGGGATACGCTTGATGTGATCTCGCGAATTGATATCGGAGCAGAGTCGGTTTCAGAAATTGAATGAAAAGGAAAAATTGGAAAATAAGTCGCCTTGTGAATAATTTCCCGTGTTAAGAGGCCATTAGAGAGTGCGCAGAAGAAGGGGTGTGAAATAGATGGATGGAGAAAATGCTAAATGAGATATTCTAAAAGCGCTAGGAATGCGAGGAGAAAAGAAGGAAAGAGAAGATACTGCGCGGTTTGGAACATTTTCTCACGTTGAAGATCTCTTGATGTTTTGGAGATGGTTTTTCCGTATTAGAGACTGCGGGAATGTGTTTACGGTGAACGTTTGCGATACGCCGCGAGACCAAGGCAGGGGAAATCTCTTAACGCTTGTTCGCTGCTGTGGGTACTCCATCGACCTCATGTTTCCGACTCGAAAAGATTATTTATCTCAAGTGCTTTATTTATAAACTAGCGCCCGTCATAAAAGCAACTCCGGAAATTTATCGGAAACAATTTTTCGGAAATAGCTGACTTCGATAAATCTTTTATTCGATAGTCTAGGGGGCTTAGCGCTGATCCCGAGAAAAACGACCTGGGCTTGAGTTTGGAAAAGTTATGGCTTAGGAAATGAATTAGATATCTATGTGTGTGTATATATATATGTACGTGTTCTCCGCGAATTTATTACAATGGAGTCATATTAATGCATTTCCTCGACCTATTCCTATTTATTTTGAGAAAAGCCGGTTTCTTTATTTTGGAGTATAAGAAGAGAGGAAATACAAAATTTCTGTTCTTTGCCCTCTCAAGGACATATTATTAAGCGAATGCGACGGAAAGTAAAAGTAACGGATGTCTTCAACTTGGAAGACATTGAATTATTTGCCCTTCTTTTCTTTGCTAAAGAAAAGTGGTTTATCCCTGAGCAAAATATTATTCAAATCGGCGAAGAAATTTCTGTCGATGATTCTGGAATTTACCCCATGCATCAGCACGATCTTTTTCATTACGATAATTATGTTCTGCTCGTTGTATTGCACATGATTATAATTTCGTATATTTCATCAAGTTCTCGATTTATGAGCAACCATGCTCACTATATAATTGTTACCTAATCCTCTACTTAACCCTTTGCCAACACTTGCATGAGATCGACTCATTTCTCTTTTACTATACTTAGTCTTTATACCCTCATTTTCTTCTTTAGTCTTACAATGAGAGGTTCCCTCATGGAATTACGGTTATGACACGAGATCTGTTTATCATAGTAATAGAGAATTAAATACAAAAATAGTCGTTTTTGTCCTAGAAGTTTCTATCCACTAGTTTGCAAGATATCGTTGTTTAAATACGCCATCAAATATAGCTAATCAGACACCTACAGCTAATCTTCTTCGCAGCTCAGCAACCGCGATCAAGTCTCGCTTTGGCTGCTCGGGTTACGCAGCGATCGCGGCCTATCGACGGATCATTTTTCTCTTCTTTTTTAGATATTTTTTAGGAATATATTCGCCTTTTATAAATGCACCGCATACCAATCAGCTTACGCTGGGATGCCATCGCATATTAATGAAAGTTCACAATGGAAGATAGCTAAATAAAATCGGTGCATTAAGGTATTATCTGTCAATGTTCACACCCCCTGCCATACGTCTGCTCGCAGGGTTCTAATGCAAATGTAAATTAATTGGTTATAAAATCTGTCATTATCTGGCGCGTGTATGAAGTGACCTACTTCATCAGCCTCTTTGCTGAATTATAACAAATATTTTAAGGTCCTTCTGAAATCAAAATGGTCGAGTGGTTAGAGTGCCAGGACAAGTATCCAAATCATTCAAATTTCACCATATGTGGTTCAAATTCTGAAAAAATAAACTTTCGGGAAAATTAAGTTTTCAAATCCAGTTTCCAAACTGTTTGGCCCAAATATTACAAATTATGTCACATATGCGTACATACCTGAGAAACTCTCCTTGTTTGTTTTTTTCTTGTCTATTTTAGATATAAATACTTATTAAATTTGGTACCGATGTACTGTAACATAGGAAGGAACTGTTAGGCCTTAATGTCATCCGAATAAAAACGATTCTTTACTTCCTTCACTGCTGTAAAAATCACATAATTCCTCCCTAGTGGAACTATTTTTATCCACGGAAGAAATGGAAAACGACGGAAATTCAGAGTCAGAACTTTCACGAGATACGGTTATAGTTGGAGGGGAAATGAGTTCGAATCAACAGAGATTGCGATCCATTTGGGAAGGAATAAACCATCGCCGCGTCTTTCTTCGATTCCGATTAAGTGGCGCTCTGAGGAGAAAAACGAGCCAGTGAAAGGGAGCAGTTTCCTGGACTCATCTGTTGAAGCAAAAGCAAGCTAACGGGGGCAAAACCGAAGGCAGGCGTCCCGTCACGCACGAACCATTACTAATGACACGTCATAAGAAACCACCGGCTTTTCTCCACCTCCGCAAACAACCCTCAGCAGTCAAATGGTCCTAACAAGTCCCCTTATACCCGTCAAATAGGCCACCCTAACGCAGCGGTCTTCTATATTGGGTCACATTCAATCTTGGCGCGATTTATGCGCCCTCTTGTCTTAGGGAGAGGCCACCCCATTTGAAAAACGGATTCTGTATGCTTTAAATTTAGATCGCCATCACTCCTACAGAATTGCAGGGAAACCGAAGGCAGACATTCCCTTTGTCGTCGAATTCCGTCCAAGCATGCGCGAGATCGCGTTTTGTTTTGTCTCAAAATGGCGGAAGGATTCTTTTCTCTCGGGGTGAAGACGTCGCTTCCCAAAATCTTCGGAAAGAAAACGGTTTTCCTCCTTGCCGTGGTGAGAAAAGCCCCTCTTATTTGTTTGTTTATTTTACATTTAGGAAGGGTTCTGTTTTCGAGCGGTCTTTTTTTATAATTTTTGTTGTGATTTTGGGATAGTCTCGGATATTGAAAGGGATATGGAAGGAGGATGCGCGGACGAAGTGTTATTTTGATAGAGATAACTTTCCTGGATGGGTACGGGACTGTGTAAACACCCTATTCGTTTGCGGCGGTGGCTGCCAAGAGCGCCGGGGAAGTCGTTTCTTTGGCGGTAATTTTAGGAATGAGGTAGGACATGGCGTAATGAACGGTTAAAAAGGGCGAGGACTAAAAAATGCAGCATCAGGCGTTGAATGGAGATAAGTTGGTGGTGTTTTTAAAAAGGGTTTGCCAATTTTACGCGACATTTCGGGGAGGGATTCTTGTACAGTTTATTTTGGACGGGTTAAAACAGAATAAAATGAAGAAAATTTTACAACGTCAACATTTTATTCTGTCGCTCCGAAAACAGGAGGTACTTGTGGATTACATTGTCCTTATTAATTTATCGATAATTAAGTAAAACTGCTTTGTCTTTCGCTTGCATCATTTGCACATCCTGAAAACCATACATAATAAGTGATATTAAACTGGTACTCAAGCTATGTCAAGGTATTTGCAAGCTGATATGTAATTCATTATTATTTAACAGCGATATTTGTAATTTAATGCAGTTGGTTTTCAATATTGCTCATGTATTGATATTCTGAACTTATATATGTGTGCCTTTGAGGAATTGTTTCAGATTGAATGTATGAGTTTTTGTAGTGATTGTAAATTTACATGTAAATTATAGCTACTTTGAGTGTAAATTGTCGTATAAGAGACAAAAAGAGACAAAGGTTTCTCCAATCGCCGGCAGCGGCAACCGTCCAGGGCAATTCCTCGGAAGAGGATATTCGTCCGGCGGCCACCAATTATTCAGAAATCCAATGGAGTTGTATAGGAATTAATGTTGTACACGTAGAACTTTATAAAATTGTTCGAGGTGATTTTAATATCGCGTGAGTTGTCGACTCCATCTGAATCAGCGTGTTACTGCGATTGATTTGCATACTAAATAAATACATATTATGCATGATATTTTTAATTAAAAAAAAGGTTTGAAATAAACACATAGTGTGATGAAATTAAGTCCTTCAAACCGCCATTTTATGTTTAAATTTGATGAAAATTTATGTTCCACACTACACAAAGTTACCTTATTTGGTTAATATAGCGTAAGATACATGGTTTTTTTTCTTGGAGATAGTTTCGAGATGCTTCTTAACCCAATAGTCTTTTACAATTTTGAATATAATCGCAAAACCATGACTATTTTATCGCTGCATGTGAAGGCAGCGAAAATTTTCATATGTTAAACTGAACAATTGATAGTGTATCAAGTGGAGTGGTGTGTCAGGAATACTACTATACTAGTGCTTGATATTATAAATAACTGTTCTGAATTAAAAGTATTGTAAGCTCTTTTACTCGACTTATCAAAGGTAGCAAACTTTATGTTAATTCCAGATAAAGTTGAAGGTCATAGATTTGTTTCGCCATGAGCTATATTTGCCTCCCTTCCCGGAGTTTATTTCAAAATAAAATAATTAAGTCAGCAACAGCTGTTAAAGGAAATTGAGTAAACACCGAAAACTTATCTCTAAAACTGCCATCCTTGAGTATGAAATTAAATGCAGGAAAATGAATTCGTATAGATGAGGTTGTTTTTTTCTTCTTAATATGTTTTATCTTTCAACATCCCTTAATGACGAGGCCTTTGTTAACATAATGCTTATTTATGGAAGTAATTGAGCTATCGTATCACACATGACCTTTTTTGACCTAAATGAATAATTAAAATGCTTGTAATGAAAGTTCATATTTTCGACGTTCAGAATCTTTAAATGACCGTATAAAGCTTGTATGAATGGAAATCTACATAATTATCTCTATGTCAATAATAATACATTGGTACAATCAATGTGCTTGTCATTATAAGGTTAATTTGGATTGGCATTTTTGTCTTTGATGAAAGTGTCCCCTGGTTCGATTTCCGGTGAGGTCGATGTGAGCAAAATGAAATTTTGGTAGCTATATTACTTTAATATGCAACTTGTATTCTTCCTAAAATATTCAACAAATAGGTCTCATTATCTTTTTTTGAAAAGATAAGCATATACCTTAATCATTGAATTTGCATTTAATCTCATTAATTTATTTAATTATAATCTCATGAATTGAATCTTATTCACTAAATGAAACCTCATATTGGGAATTGCAAAAAAAACCGCAAATTATTTTCAAAGATTACATTTAAAAGCATTTTAAATTAAGCGGAAGCAAAACACGAGGAGAAGATTTTACAAATCTCTGTAAAATATATGAACAAAGAGGAACTTTTAGGTATATAAAATATCTGGAATCAATAAATGTGATTAATTAACTTAAAAGGATAATCAAAACACTAAAACTGACTGAATTCCCATAAGATACATGTCCTTATTCGGTCTAAATATTTTAATAAATAGTAAATAAGCCTAATTCATGGAGCGGAAACATTAATTTATTGTTAGTAGCACATATTTAGTTAGTAATACATATTTATAAACAATTTATTTGTTTACATCCCTTTGAGCTTATAATTGACATATCAAGAAGTGCACAATTATTAATACAAAATATGATTTGCCTACATTTACGAAAGAGCTTATTTATGGTCACACTTGATTAATACTTTGATCTTATTTGAGACTAAGATTACTTTATTGATCTTACGAGAATGGCAGTACCAACAGTTCATTTTCAGAATCAGCAAGGTTCCAATGTTTTCACGAAATTGATAGCTGCTTCTAATTAACATCTTATTTAAAGCAGTCGCATGGAAATGGAGAATATATTGGTTGGTAACTTTGTAATTCAAACAATCTCTCCTAATTTTGGACTGAACAAAGAATTATAACAGTTTCAAATCATTACAATTACATCTTGCAGCAGATAATAACGATCTCCAAATTAGAATCTGAGTGGGTTTTTACTCCTTAAGTGGTAAGAGCAGGCATGTTTATTGTTTAGCGAAGTTTACGATCTTCACCTCTGAGTGCTATCCGACTTATTATCAGGCCTGTGTTTTGTCGATCGTTCTATCGTTAGTTTTATTTGTCGGAAAATTCGTAGTTCCAATGCAAAGCGGACGGGTAGAATAAAAATAAAGGAAGACACAAAAAATGTTATCCGACCCCAACGTAAATCATGCTGGAGCAAGGGCAAAAAATCAATAGTAACAATGGATTTTCTTCCATTTATTAAAGAGAAGCTATCGCAGGAACGAGTAAGTGCTTTCGTTCTTTTATTCTAAGCTATAGTGTATGTATAAATCCTCCAAAAATGTTACGTTAAGAATAAAAAATTCGAATGGGATATTAATTTGGTTGTGAACTTAAATTCGTTTAAAAAGACACGTTTCGTTGTTAAATTTTGTTTTGTAGATAGCTATAGAAATGATTCACGTCCTATGCATTCGACGTAAATTTATTCAAGCGCTCTTCAAGACCAGAGAAAGAATTCATGAATATGGAAACAGCTACAAATAACTTCAATCTACGCAAGTTATGTTCGCCGAAGCACGATGCAATGCTGAGGATTTGGCGAGAGGTTTTCCTCCATAAATTCTCAGATTCTCTCAATCGATTTGACATTATGTTCAAGATATTCTCAATGCCATGGGAATATGTAATTTACATGGCTCGAATGAATGCTTGATGCAAAATTTTAAAGAATCGTGCAAAACATTCTCAAAATGTACATATAAAATCATCTGAAAATTGAAATCTAAGGATTTGAGAAATTTGAGTTCGCTAAATATTTGGTGAAGAATTTTCTGTTCAATAAATTCCGTCTAAATTAAAGAAAACTTGATAAAGGACACGTTAAATATTTACCAAATTTCATATTAACGTCATTAAAAATTTCTCTTCTTTCTACATATTTAGTCAGAATTTGGCATATATGTGCTACATAGAATGTAAAGCCTTTTCACTTTCATTAATAGAAATCAGAATTATCAAAGTCATTACTGTTTTCAAAATATTTTGATAAGTTGCTGTTAACTTATTGATTACTGATTTCTTTATATGATTAAAGGCCATATTTAGGTTTATTTCCCCGAATTAGAATATATAAAGCTCACTTAAACATTTTCGTTTTAATCATTGTTTAATTCAGCATGCAAATTATTTCTCAAACTAATAAATTTATCATAACATTTTCATTTCAAAGTTTACTGAGCGGCACGAATGTCAGATATACTTTTTGCAGTTTCTGTTTTTACGATCCATCGCAACAAATATTTGAACCGAACTGCGGCTGCATTATGAGATATCCTGTGTATGGAATAAATATTTTATTTGGAAGTAAATGAGGCAATAAGAATTTCAATCCATTAACGACTAATTCTGAAAATAAATTAATGTAAGCCGAGTACAGGCCCATTAAATTATATCAATGTCATTATCATATTTGATCTAAAATCTTTTTTGAGGTATTTACTAGACCTTCAATTTGTTTTGCATGAATTATAAGTTTGTATGTACTTCAACGAAGTGGTCTTCTGGTGTAAGTTGGTAAAAGTTTTGCAATGTACTCATGATTTTCTTCTGCTTGATAACAGTAAGTAGGTCGGGTGTCCTAAGAGCGCTATCAGCATAAGTTTCCACTCCAGGTTTCTGTTGATTACGTCATACATAAATTACTTCAGCAAAATTACAAGCATATTTTCAAGCAGAAGGTTCTTTGTTACATGTTCTTCCTAGTTTTTGTCACAATATAAAGGTTATTATCATCGTTCAAGAAGCATTTATTAATACTTTCATATTTAAACAAAGGCCGTATCAAGGATATGATTGAGCAGCGCTCTAACAGGGAGTTGTTGTTTCTAACGTAAAAATTATGTAAATCACTAAAATAGTCTTCTGTAAGCGGAGAAAAGAGTTGCAGAAAATAAATTTTGACTTTTTAAACACTAACATTACGCATAAGCCTGAAATATTATGATTAATGCATACGTTTTAATGAGTAAATATTAGACTTTGTGTATAGATAGTTCCTTTTAAATGTTAATGAATGAGTTATTTTTCAATGGTGTTTTGGCACTGGATATAGAAAAATGTATGTTTTGCTAAATTTCATCTCAGTCTTGCTCGTGATTTTGAAATCATGAAACCTGCTTTGGTGTGAGTGATGCCGATTGAAGTTATTCATTTTGATCTCTTCTTAAATGCTATGAAAGCTTATGTTCGTAATTTTGCTAGAATACCCTGTTATTTTCCCCTTTTATATCATTCTGCCTCTATTAGGAAAGCAAGGTCCAATACTTCACTCATCATTTTACTTAGTATGCATAATAACGTCTTCGGAGCTTTTGATAAATAAAGGTTGGGGATACAGGTTCAAACCGACCTATTTGCTATTTACTTATACCTACTAATTCTTAATGAACAGATGCAAATCTAATACTAGTGGCAATATATACGTACACGGTGCATCTTAAAAATCTTTACTTGGAATTTATTTTATGTATAGACCCAAAAATCATTTCCGGATGATTGATTTTTTAATTTCATCTTCCCTGAATCAAAGACAGCTTTAAGATTGAACTTAAGGGCAATTACTGTCATCATACAATTTCAATTCTTTTTCATTATTAATACTAATTATGATTATTCAAGAAAATCGCAATGATAAAGGAAAACTTTTCAGAACTTGTACATTGCTTGAGCAAAAATTAATATCATAGCATAATTCTAGAATACAATCACATTAAAATAATATCCATCTTCTATTTAGGAGCTTTTTATTCCAATTATTCATTTCCTGGAGTTCGCCAAAGAAATACAGTTTTTTGTAAAAATTCCGCACCAAAATATGTATTTGACATTAGAGTGCTGTATTTTTAGACCAGACCTATTGTGAGCGATAAAGGCAGAAAACGTAAAGAGAAGAAGCAAAAGAAACGCCCCCAAAACGAGAACATCGGTTGAAAGAATCGTTCGAAAAACAGGCTGCCGATGTTCGTATGCTGTATTGTAATCTTCATGGTCCTTGTCTAAAAATAAGAAAAATAAATAATGGGAGAGAAATACATCCTCCGATCACTCCAGACGGGTGATGACAGCGCCATTTTGCGATGACTTTCGGGTATATTTTGAATGAGAAAATGTTTCTAAGTTTGCGATGCTGAGGATTGCCAGAATGAAAACGAAGTAATGATATCTCGCGTGAAGATATTCTACATCTCTACTTTTACTCCCCTTTACCTCGGAATAGAAATTAGAGTATGGAAGTGATCCAGAGAAAATTTGGAGGGTTTGCTTCCTTAATCAGAATGGTCTTTTTCCACGTAACATGAGAGATATTATGGACGTAATTAGTTAAGTATATTTTGAAAGCTATTTTTACTATTAATCAACTACCTTGTAATTTTGAAATTTTCATTTCCGAATGATTAATATAATAAACGTTTTTATTGAAAACTGTTTTTGAAGTAGTGCTACGTTTTTCTTAATTCTATCAAGTAAGAATCACCAAATTATACATACTTTCGATGAAAATGTTACATATTCATTGAACTCGTCTACTGCTAGGGACGAAAATCTCTGCGCCTAGGCTGGAAGAACATTTCGTTAAATGTCAATATAAGAGTTATTCCCGGAAAAGTACATCAAAAAAGTCCCTTTGCAGCTAACTTCCTCTATTTGCCCCTTTGAAGGGTTCCTTTTTTATCTTCCTCAGAATCCTTGTCCACGCTCCATGGCAAATAACAGGATTTCTGTTTGCCTTTCTTCGCTTGTCTTTTCTTAATAACTTTTCCCCTCCGCTTCCACGGCGTTGTACCTCACAACAAGTGCGCCCAGTTGAAAAGTTAAGGAGGTTGAAATGTGACATCTTCGGATACTCCGCACCTCTCCAAGGGGCCATTGCTAGGACATCCCACACTACACTCCCTAAATATATTCATAGCTATCCTTCCGTCTATGCGACGAGATTCCTTTGTGATTTTGACACTTTAAAATTTCACGATAGCCCTCGTTCCTTATTCTTTCCCCTCGTTTCTTTCCCTCTATGCGTCCCGTATTTTCCGAAATCGAGTGTAAAATATTAAGCAGCACGAGAGGATTCGAGAGCTCTAAATTTGAAGAATCTGCTGCTACAGAGAAGTTGCATTAGCCTCCGATGTTTTTGTATCGAATTTCCTCTGAACTTGTTTTTTCGTGCTATAGTGAAGGAACTTGCGTCAGGCACGATTTATTTCTTGGAATTCTATTTGGGATGCAGGAATTGTGCATTGAAAGTGAGGGAGTTTATGAAAAAATCCTCGACGGACGTGTTGCTACTGCTAATTCGATTTATTAGTACTGGAATATTTGAATAATTTTCCGTAGCGCTTCATAACAATCATTCGTGTAATTTTATGCATTGCTTCTTCAGGAAGTAATGTTTCATGTATGTATGACCTATAAATAATAATGTAATTCGTACATTTATGGGTAATAACAATCTTAGAAGTGTATAATTTAGAAAATGAAACGATTATGCATTATAATTCTTACTGTTTTCCTATTTTCACAAAGACAGGTAAAAACAATTTCAGCAGAGATTGTCGGCTTGACTGTGAGATATTCTTTGTTTGATATTTTTTTTTTACCTGAGTGGCGATATCCATTCGTGGATTCATGCCGCTATGCATAGAATTAGAACTTAAAATTCCAAAACTTTTATTTTTGCTTCGATGAATGATTGAATTAAATCTTATTTTCCGGAAATTTCTGTTCAGTTTCCATGTATTTCGGCTTCCTTTTAGTCCTAGCGATTCAATGATCCTTCATGACTAAGCCGCTAATAATATACAGATTTTGACTCGCGGAACTGCCAAACCAAAATTTTTAAATGGGATGACATGGGCCCAGATCATATGAATTAGTGTAAAAGAAATGTCCTTCAACATGTACTTTTATCATATATTTTTGCGTGGAAATAATGCATTTTCCCAAACATAGAATCAAGAGAGTTTGTTTATACAAGTTTTTCATGTGCTTTTTAATTACATCGATGTCCCACAGTTTTGGTGAGATGTGTTAAAAATCATGGCTTAATTCAAAGAAATGCATTCACACAGCAGGGTGAAAATCTTGCGGTTCAATAATGGCAGTCGATTCAATATTTGGGATTATTTCCTTACTTAGCGGAAGTTGTCTGATTTGTAGTTTTTCTACCTAGGTAGTTATTCCGTACATCTTGTATGTTATGAATATTAAATTAGCTACGGTACGTAAATGATGTCTTACTTAACTAAGGAACGGACAAAACGAATATTTTAATTAAATAATAACACACTGTAATTTTAGCTTAGATCTATCACAGCATCGAGCAAGAGTATAATCACACATCTCTTGATGTAGGTTATTATCTAAGGATACTACTCACAATATTCATATTTCGAATAAAATCTATTTTGGATCTATTTTGAAATAATTCATTTAAAAAATCACCTTAAGGTTGTTTTGCTCGTTTGCAACGCCTGTCAGGATGAATAGAGTTAATTTGGTCGACGAAATATCGGAAATGATTCCCAGCTGAAATCAAACTGGCAACGTTTTCTTCAGCACGAAGTTCTTTCAAATCTTCTTAAAACCTCTTATTGAAAAACTTTTTTTAATATGAAATGCGCGTCTCTTGAGGAAGTAAAAGAAAAGGAGTTATCCGTTTAGGAATTCGCAAAACGTGCGATACGAGAGCAAATATTTTTTAATTTAACTTCAATGTCTGTCTTTATCATAAATGCGGGAGCAAGCTTAAGCGGCACAAAGGTCCACGTTTTGCGACTTATGGGAGTTTATTCCCTATCTTATCGGAGACTCCTCATCTTTCTTTTTCATCTCCACCACCTTTTCTCTTCTTCTCTCTCTCTCATTTGCATTCTTCGTCTCTTCTCCGCACATTTTTACAAATCACTTTTATCTCAACGTTCTCTTCACAACCCTCTCGCGTATTCTTGCAGACATTTTCGCCCATATTTCTCTCCCGCCCTTAATTTCTTTTTCATTTCTTTCTCTCCGCGAGGAGGTCTCCGCATACTCATCCTGTCCATTTCTTTCTCATCCGTGACATTTTTATTCTTAACTCGTCCCTATTATTTTTTCCTCTCACGGTCTTAAAGTTCTTACTTCTGTCCTCTTGAATGTCCTCAGGGCTTCATTCACGAGCCCAGCAACACTATAAAACCGTTGCTTTGGTTGCTTCATAGCTTCATCTTTTCAAATGCAGAGGAAGTATCATGTATTCGACCTCTTTAAGCTACGAATCACTTTGTAAGCAGTGAGAAGTTGTTCGTTTCTATGAAGGAGTACAGGTAGTTGTAAAAATATAAAAATGGTTAATAAACAATAAAAATCTCATATGATATCATCCTTAAACCTTTATTTTTATTGTAGAATCATTTTTGGTATCTTTAATTTAATCAAGCATTGTAAAAGCATTTATATTTAGAATCTTATATTTTGTCATATTGAAAGTTCATAGCTACAATATCTTGAATCAATTTCCGTTTAAATGGAATTGTATTAAATAAATGTTTGAATTAAGTTGCTTTTATTAAAAGATGAGTCTTCTTTCTCTTAAGACCATCCTAAATTTTGTTTCTACTTTCGTTCTTTAAGGTGTTTTAGAATAGATAACGATAGTTAACTGATTTTTAGGGTATACAAACCTACCTAGCGATGGAAGACGAACATTTTATGATTGATCTGCCTCCTGTGTTTAATATCTGAAAGTATCAATACTTGAAATCAAAATCTAGTGGAATAGTTAGGGATACACTCCATAAAGATATAACTAATTGTAAGAAAGATTATCTCAATCTTTAACGTGAAACTCATACTTTTGGACATCAATCAAAAATATCTTCTCTAGTATGTTTCTGGCAGCTTGATTCAGCAGTGACTATTATTCTCTTCTCATTCCTATCAAAGGCTTCAAGTAGTTGCGCAGTATCATAGTTTTATTTTCGGAAACTTTTTGGTAATATTCGATCGCTAATTTAATCTTTCCAGTTCTTAAACAGCATTAATGTAATTTATAACTTACAGTCAAAATTTTGAAAAGTTTATTATCACAGAAAACTTTTGCCAAGCATATAGCCTCTAAATATTTGTTATTTTGAGTAAAATTTACAAGTTGTTGCCATAGAAAACTGCAGTAAAATATGGACCGAAAATCGAAAACAATGGTTAGATATCTTCAAAGCAACAGCTTATTTTAGTCAAAATTGTGCTCCCATTGATGCATAGTAAGAGGGAGATACTGGTATTATGTAAGCAAAGGATTTCAAAGGAGAGAGAGATTAATCTAAAAATTATAGACCACTCTTTTCCCCGATAGTTCACATTCAGCTATGAGTAAGATTATGTCATAAAAGGAATATAAAATTGATTGACCAAACGACTGATGCTAATTGGAAGTGAGGAAGGGTGCGGTGTGTCTCTCCGCAATTATATATGCCGGTGTGCTTGAAGGGTTCCTGGAAAACAAGGGAAATGGCTTAATCTCGAACCAACTATACGTATCGTATTGTTACTAACTCAACAAAAATTATCGCACAACCGATTTCAGGAGACTATCCAAGTGACTAACTTTGTCCTGGCCAAATGCACTTTGCAGAAAACAACTAAATTATTCATACAATGATATGAATATATATAATGTGAACTTAGCGCAAATGTTGATTGTATAGTAGTAGTATTATGAAAAGTGCTTCTACAGCTGAGGTCATTTCGCACATGGGCTCCCACCGGGAATCGATCCTGGGACCGCTTTCATTTAAGTCGAACGCGCTGTCCACAAGGCTGTCCAGAAGCCCGTTGATTGTATTATATGAACTGTTATCAATCACGCTTAATCGGTATGGTAGAGGCTCGTTACTATGGAAATGGCTTGAATGCATGGATGTTTTCTGCGCTATAAAAGTGGATTAGATATCTTTATTTCTCTCTTCGTATCTTCAGAAAATATATTTATAATGCATTTAAATAGAATTTCCACGTTCAAGACAGTAGTGGTTACTGAGTTTTAATGCCATATCAAATTAGGCCAATATCGCTGGTAGTGTGTTAACATATTGAGAGGTCAACGAAACCTTTTAGCTATTGAGTATTAGCTAGTTCGCATTGTAAGTCCTATAAACAGGAAGATTAAGCGTTGTATGTTCTGGTTCTCTTGAAGCTAAAAGTTTTCAAGAAATGATAATTAAATTTTGTTTATCAAACTATATTTTCTATTATTTTCGTATTTAATAATTTAATGTTTTTTAAATCATGCCTCTCAAACGTAAGAATTTCAACTCTCAACTGTGTATGTATGAATAATCTTGTAAATTATCTAAAATTTCAATGGTTATAGATAAATATACTAACGATAATCGAACGAAACTTTTCTAATAAAATAGCGCAAATACCTAATTACATCACGTAATATAATGAACAATACTTTATAATTGTAAAATGTAAATATTAACGATCCACAAGCTAAAAAGCCCTTGTTTTCTTTCATATGGTTGAGAATTAGAAACATTTTCCAAATCCACGGATCAAAAATAATTTCCGATTAATATTCAAAGCATGGAATCTGTTTATATTATTCTGAGCTAAAATGAACCGTCGGATCTCTATCCGCACGTTGGAAAGAATTGGAAACGCATATAAATCTTTAGAAATGAATAACAGAGACAGGAATTCAAATTACCAATCCCAAAACACGGAAGGACCGACTGTTTTCCACGTCCATTTCAAATGGAAAAGTGAATTTATGACATCAGGAAAATTTATTTAGAGAAAAACTTAAAAACGCGTGACAAAAATACAAATGAGGACGGAGAGAGGCGTATTTTCATACGCTTCGGTTCGTTTAATCCTCAAAAAGTTTGGGAAGCTTGAGGTAATTAGGATGAGAGAGTCGCAAGTTATATCGAGCAACGTTTTGGATCAAAATATGCGTTCATATTTCGTAGGTAAAAATTTAAATGCACAATACAGGCTGATAAATTCTTCTTGAAATGGTGGAATGGGGTGATTTTGGCAACAAAAAGCTGGTAATGAAGGGAAGTCTTAAAGTGTGTTGACTCTCTTTCATAGTTATTCTCAAATTAAAACCATTCAATTAGAAAGTTAATCGACGAATTTCGTATTGCGATAGCATTCTATAGTTAAAAGAAATAGCATGAGGTTTAATTACTTCTAAATGTAGGAATAGGTAATTTTTGTTAACAAATATCGTGCTTCCGAAAATAAATTTCTCTCAAATATGTTTTAATATCTGCAAATTGTTTCCAATGAATTTACCTGTTATTATTTTTCTCCCTCCATCGCTTCTAAATCTCGGGTTCATCTAAGATTCAAGAATGTACTGAGCCCAAAGATTGTCCTATCTTCCAAACTTTTTGCAAGTTTCATTACCATAGCATACTAAATATGTTGATAATAAATGTTTCGCTCTGTAATGGCTAAAACTTTTTGTTGAGTAATCATTAGTAATTTTGGATCAGTCAAAAAAGTTCTGAATTCATTTATTTTTTTGACCATTAATCAATTTTATATTACCATTGTCCCTTATGTTAGGATGTTTGCCCAACCATTCTCAGTATGGCTGCTATACTCTTAGTTAAAATAAAACTTGTGTAGATAAAAAAATGAACAAACAATTCTGAAATACGTCTACTGGAATAATCCGGTATTTTCCACATCCTTGAGTTCGTAAAATCCAATTTTATTGAAGTCAATCTAATCTCCATTTGAAATACGCTAAATTCAATATTATTTGCAAATATCAACAACGAAACTGGCACACATGCAGTGAAAGAAAAATAATTCAAACCATGGGATTAGATTTGTTCTAGCTCAATTATCTTTGTAAAAGCAGTACATTTAGCGCGATATCGCAAATTATGTGTAAAATCTACCCGAATACGATTAATAGGAGAGCCACTGATAAATTTGATGCGTGCAAGCCACGTCTCATATCTGCTTTTGCCGTGTTATTCCCTGATTGAAGCAGCGGATGAACTATTTAAAGGTGGATGAGATCCCGTTGCCGCACTCGGATACTTTTCCTACGCCGCTGGGGACGAGGCAAAATTACAGCATTAGACGAGAGCGTGAAAAAGGCGATTTTACTGCATCATCTCCATAAGTTCTCATCTTTACGAGAGGAAGGAGTTTGAAAACAGAGCACTGTCGCAGGGAATCGGAGCGCGAGAAAATTCTCTTCTCTTACATTAGATTGCTGTGTTTGCAATGAATGAGGTGGAGTAGGTTTTTCCGCGACTTAACACCGGCGCGTAGACTGTATGAAGAGTAAATTATGCACTCTAGAAATAAATTCGATTCGATGATTTTTTCCCGGAATAACTCGGTGAAACGAATTTCAACGGGATTATAGCGTCTTCTCTGTAAACGTCATATTTATTTTATATCTAAAAGCTAAAATCCCACGATAAAAATGTCGAAGGATAAACGGAAGTGAAAAATAGGTACAACAGCTTTTTATGTCGCACACCTACATTAATTAAAATATACATATTCCCTATTATTGTAAAAAAATGTTATTAATGCCTAATTCAATCTATTTTCACTAAAGAATGAGTTGCTGCCATCGTGCTGATTTATACCTATGTGGCAATCTCGAAGCCCGGGGTAAGCATTCGTCTTTAAAGATTAGGGTAAAATCAATAAATTTACTTTCCAAGCTGGTATGCTAACCGCTAAACTACCACACCGAGTCAATTCCATTCTGTTAACGGGATGCTTTGTGGGCAAGACAAGCGGCGCACCACATAGTGGCACCGCCATGCTTCCTCATCGAGGGAAAGGAAGCCAGAAAGCGATGTTCGTAGAATTCCTCACAGTTAATCCCTAAATACACCCTACTTATCAATGGCATTAGATGAAAAGTTATGAAAAATATTAAAGAATACGGAAAATATAAACATTAGACTTACGATTAACAGGTGCAACGGGAAAATTCACTCACCTGGAAAAGAAGAAAATTGGAGATTAGTAGATATACTACCAAAGATTCTTTCAAAACATTGATAAATATTCAAAGGATATCGCCGGAATAATTGTGTAAATAAGTATTTAAATCCCTTATTTATTCATACAATCGTATTTTAAAACTTTCTGATTATTTCTTTGCATACCACACAATTCTCTGTACCTCCATGCAGATATTCTCTTCCTCAAATTAATTAAAAACTGTTGAGAAAACATGAGGTTGAAATCTAAAGAAATTAAATATACCAATGAATGCTACTCTTGGAATCAAATATAGCTCCGAATATGAAATCACGGGAGCCCCGATAGATTATTCGCGGATTTTACTAAATTTCGCCTTTCCAATTATCGGTCACCTTGACGTCCAATGTCATTTATGAAGCCGAGACCTTCCAATTTTCTCGGATCTTATAAATATGCATGGGCTAAAAAGAGCCATAAGGAATCGTTGGAGAACTGCCTTTATGCTATTAGAAATGCACTGCTGTCAGTTTTGATATTAAATTCGGGTACTTCCAGATCGAAAAGATCTGAAAGCCTAGGCTTTAATGGCTACGGATGGATCTTTTAAAGTATTTTTCAGATATATTATTATTATTTTCGCCAAGAAGATAAAAGATAGATACTACATAGTTTCTATTTAAAAACATTTACTCTAACCGGTTTGAACACCAACGAGTGATCTTTAGGTCAAGATGTACTTAAATTCTATTAAAGAGCTGAAGATGACTTAGTAGTGTAATTGATGGTTTTTGGCCGTACTTCGTGGAAAGCCATAATCAAGAAATTAAGAAAAGACTTTGTAATTTCCACAATATATTTTTCTACAACAACAAGTTGTAGAAAAATATATTGTGGAAATTACAGTCTTTTCTTAATTTCTTGATGACTTAGTAGAGTTGAACACTATATTGAATTAGAGTAGTAGAGACTTATTGAAGTTGAAGCATATTATGTTTTGTTGGAAAAACCACGATTTTTTATTTCCTTCCCTATAGTATTCTACCAAGTTAGGCTGAGTCATATCGTTAATATATAAGTCATATAGTTTATATATAGTTTTCGACCATTAAAATATCCCTGATATTTTGCGTCCTCTAAGTCTCGTATAATTTCGTTGGTGATTATGAAAGTTGAGAAAACAAGGAAGATACGTTTTTACGTTGACTAATCATGAATTGCAAGCTTTAATAAGAGAGGTGCGGAAGGTTTTTCCTCTCGTCTGAGGGCGATTGCCGGACAGTCATGTCACTGTAATTCCTTGCTTTCCCTCCACCGTTGCCACTTGGTCCAAAGACCAAACTGCAGCGTTTTTCATAAATAATCAATAAATGTAATCTTAAAATCCATTACCAATGAAATCAATTGAATCAAAGACTACAGTATGTTCCACTTTTTGGCAGTAATAATGGATTACATTGAAATAAAATTGTATGTATCCTTCTCCGTTTAGCAGGAATAGCCTCATTCCAGGTTATTTTAATGCATTTTTCCTCTATGCGACGGTTTAAATTAAATTCACAGCATACAGTAAAAGATTTCAGCTATCAAACTGACTTGGAAATCTGAAACACAGTAAAGTGGTAAAATATTTTGATTAAAATTTCTACTATATTATATCGGTTATCCATTTACTTCAATAATTTGACTGTTTTATTATCGATATCTCGTTATAAGGAATAAATCTGATCACTCGTGGGAAATTAGAAAAAAACATTTTCAATATAGATGCAGGCAAAACGCAATTCTCGACAGTTTTTTCAGAAATGTCTACAGAAAAGGGGTGATGCTTCCTCTTTCTGACAACATCTCCATTACTCATCTTTAGAGGCAGATCGGTCAAAATGTTCAGATTCAGCATTCGCCCGAGAACATTTTTGACGCCAGGAGCGAGGAAAGATAAAACATTATTTTCATCAGGGTCATGCGATGGAAGTAATAAGTTGTCCCCCTTAATAATTATTCCCTTGAAGGGCTGACAGATGTTCCACCTATCCCCGGGAGCAGCATGTCTCATGGGAAAATTAATTCGACCGGTGCAGAAGGTGCCGCGTCACTGCGCTTCTTCAAGCCAAAGAGCATCCGAGAAATGTCGGTCGTGGGGGAAATCATTTCCCCGAACACATGTTTCATGTTACCTCTCCTGATTAACCGCGTAATTTATACTTCAATATTTTCGAATTTTAATGGAAACATTAAGTATCAAGAATAATTCACCGAATAGATTCAAAGTTTATTTTCCTAACTGCGGGAAATTGAAGGGAAATAGGTGAGCTTGGAGGGCCTCAGGAAAGCAAGGAAAATTCCTTGATTTTGAACCAATAGTAGTTTTTGTAATTAAAATAATACATAAATGTAATCTCATGACATGTTTCGGGAAACTAACCTAGTGACTAACCTTGCCTTAACTTTCTGAAGAAGACAAACTATTAACCATCCTTTGTAAATTACACCTCACCTGATGACGGTGTGGTTTCTAGTATGAAATTGTGAAAATATGCGAACGAATTATGGTGATTGTAGTTCATGGTTAAAGGTCTCTTACTTATTTCGCAAAATCATAAAACAGGTTTAACAGTAAAAAAGTTCATTACATGGGAAAATTCAGGTTAAAGGCGATGTTAAAGATAATAATAGCTATAGTCTCCCACTCGTATTTGCCTCATAACTAGTTCACGTCGATTTAAATTAAATATATTCAACCAAATTTAATTACCTAACATTATTCTTATAATAAATGTCAACAATATTAACATACGTACTACTGGTATTGGCCCTATATATAGTTCACATCGATTTTAAATTAGTCTAATAAATTAAATTTAAGTACTTCATATGATTCTTACCGTCATCCCTGTAATCTAATGACATCATGTTTAATAAATATCACTTAATCGTTAATATTCGTTTAATAATACGATAACGGCATATTCGCACCTCGCCAAAGATTTTTGTAAACACTACTGAACTAACTGCGTTATTTACTTACTCCTGACAAGACAACGATTAATGAAAATAAATAGGAAAATATTCGGAACGGAAGCAATACACTCGCTCACTACATATTTCATTTTATTTCTATAGGTAATTCTGAACTCGTAGTCATGTTAATGCAGCTTTGATTTTACCTGTCCTGGATTTATATGTAAGGATTCATTTCAATCAAAACATCAATCATCGACCTGATCAGAGGACGTCCTTTCGAACGGGATTTCATCTCGAAAGGGCTCAGCAGTTATTACTACTCTCGTGGTTCACCTTCGCTTTATGGAAGCTATTTACCAATATCAAAAATAACACGTTCTCGAATGATGAGCTTCGGTTTTAAATCACAGTCCCTAAATCTTCCTTTCCTCCGAACGATCACTTTCAAAAGACATAATCTCAGCGTGTATCGCAATAGCAAATCTGCTTCGTCGAAATCAACTCCTTTCAACCTCACAGTTATTACTGGTGCTCCATTCGCACGGTATCTTAAAGGAGAAGACGTTGGCCATCTTATCGATCACTCACCGGTGAAAGGAATTCTTTGGGCGTGATTAGGAACCGGGGAAAGAGTAGCGGATCAGGATACATTCAACCGTAGAGGAATACCTAATCTATATGCGATCGTGGAAATGCCGTGGAGCGTGCCATTTTGGAGCAGATAAATGCGATGCTGTTGCTCCTTCGAATCTGCTTTCAAAGTGCTAGCCTCAAATACCACATTCTGGATCGATGCAAAAGAGGCAGAATCCCTTTATCCACCTAAATCAAATTTCTCCAGGGACGAGGCTGAAGTTAACATGTGAATACAGGGCCTAATATGGGAGAGATCGATTCTTTCTTTGAGCCTTTGAAAGCTTCTTATAGAACTGCTATGTGTATTTTCCATGCTGATTCTCAAATCTAGGACAGATAAATATTTTCTTCCCGATAATTTTATATTTTCTTGGATAATTAGTGAAAGCATTCCTGGGAAGAAAGGAGTGGTCCGCACTTTCTTCAAGGTCAGAAAATGAGCTTTAATTGCTTATATCAATTTCTTATTAAACTAATTCAACTCATTTAATCCTCTGCTCGAAATCTTTTTATAAAAATCGTATAAATTGCTTAGTTTTTAATTTCTCTTCGTTATCCCAGTAATACTATTAATCTTTGTTGGATAAGTTTCTTTCTTGCTCCGTAACCACTATAATTACAGTTATGTTCTATGAAATGTCTAGTTCAGGCCGAAAGATGAAGATTTACCTCTAAAACAGCCGAGTCTTTCCTCTCGTTTGTGGAATAAGTCATATTTCGTTCTGTATTTACCGGTTCTTTTCTCCAACTCCGGCCATTACAATATCACATCCCTCAGAAATTTGATTAATTTAATTTTAGAATCTTTTATTTACATTAGAATATAACAGTAATAGTTAGTTAATAATACTTGTCGCATATGTTTAGTAAACCTTCCTTTAATTTACGCTACCATTTTAAGTAATTTTATTTAAGTTCAAATAAAATTGTTTTGACATAATATCGGAGCGGGATAAATAACGGTTTTCGGTCGAAGTCCAGGTCTTCTCATCATTCGAGCGTAATTTCATAGTGTCGTGGTTACGGCACATGGGAACGTCCACCAACACACCTGACACCAGTTTATGTCGTAGTGACATAATAACAAAACGAAACAGGTTGGCTGAACGGAGCAAGCGTACCGGCAGGGCCGTCGAGGAGTCCGGGCGGGGAGGGCAGTCTTACTCATCGCAGACCAGACAGCAGCCTTACGTTCGGCAGACCAGGGGTGGGCAGTCTTACTCCTGGCAGACCAAGTAGCAGGTCTTACTCTTGGCAGACCGAGGGGGAGTAATGCCCGCTTTTGGACGTTTTGGGTGTCCTTTTATACTAAAGGGTTAGGGGTGCGAGGGGGGGAGGTGAGGCGGGCGGAAGGGGTTTGGGAGGCACCAGCGTGGTCCAAAGGACAGCATGACTCTTGCGACCACGCGAACTGCATGGGTGATCACGTGATCGCAAGGCCTCCCAACATCACCCCCTTGGCAGTTAAGATCCGGGGGCGGATGGAGTGGGACTCCTCGACAGGTTGCGGGATCGCTCAATTTATTTTTCAACAATACATAACAACATACACATATACATTTGCGAAAAAATAAAACGAGAAAAAAAATACACTACTAGTCACAAAAACTCATTTCTCAAAAAAAAAAAGTTTTTTTTAAAAATAATCACCGTTACACAAATATGCCATATTTCTTACACACAACTCACTTTTTATTGACTACACAAACAAAATTAACTAAAATCACTCTCACAGTTATCTCCTTCTCCAATTTATCATTAGCTGATGAATCCTGTTAGCAGCATAGTCAGCTAAGAAAACTACCTACGTAGCTCTTCTGTCCGCTCCACCTGTTCTCGGAATCAGACTCCTTCGCGCCCGGTATCAGTGACTGCACACAGAAACCACTTCTCCTGAGTCTCCTTCTCCTTTTTCGGCTTTCCCTCCTTGGCTGTTTCGCCTCCGTAGGTGTAAGTTCCGCATCCTTCGCTGGGTGCTCCGCATCCGGCAGTAGCCTCTCCTTTCCCGTCGGTTGCCGCTCTGCATCCGCCTGCAGTCGCTCCTCATCCGTCGGTTGCCGCTCTGCATCCGCCTGCAGTCGCTCCTCATCCGTCGGTAGCTGCTCTGCATCCGTGTTTGGCTGCTCCGCCCTCCTCTTCTTCTTCTGGATTTCCGGTACCCGCACCTCTGTTGGTTGAACCCCCACTTTCTCTTGACCTCCCGACGCAATGATCTTCTCCCGCGAACATCTACCGCCTTCCTCTCGTACCAGAGAAAGGGGCAGAGAGGTGGTTTTGACCTTCCGTTCCAGCCGTACCGCGCTATTATCTGGAGAACTCCCTTTGATTCTCTCGGAGGCCGTGGTCCGTCCAAGAATTTCGTCGGCGCCCGTGCATTCTAAACCAACTGAAAACCTCACGGGACCCATTTCCACCGACGTTCCGACGTACACATCACCTGCCCCCTCAATCTTCCCCTTATCTCCCAACGGGTACTCCACAGCTCCAGACAGAAGATCATCCTCCTCCTCCTCATTTTCTGCAATAACCTCTTTCTGCGCTAACTCTAAATTTTTTGCAAGCAGCAACATGATGGATCTGGGGGGAATTTTAACCTTCTCAGATATTTCAAGCCAATCTTCCTGTCGGGAATTCTCTGTCGCTTCTACGGAGTCCGTGGTCCGCCCCACACTATCATCAGTATCCGTGCAGCTCACCTTTTCCCAAGAGCTCACAGGATCACTCGTCACTGATGATCTGGCGCCCAACTCCCCTTTCTCTGTCTCGGCGACTTCCCTACTCCAATTCGCGGCTTCTTCATCCCCGTAAATTACGTCATCCCCCTCACTTTTCCCGAACATCATATTTACATCATAATTTCTTACTGAGCTACTTACAACCGCTTCCTTTAGCAAGAGTTTATTCGTGCTCAGCTCTTCCGTTTTCTTACGGCAAGTAATTTTGTTTTCTCTTTCGCTCTTGTTTTGAAAAACTTCAGCGCTTAATTCCTCGAATTCTCGTGACCTAGAATCGGGTTTGTCTTCCAAGGGTATCGAATCATCCAAAAGCTGCCCCTCCTCCTCTACATCGAGAAGTGACACCACGTCATTTCTGAATTTTGATTCCAGAAGTAAATCGTCGTTTTCAAAGGATATTAAATCGATTTCTGCTCCCTTTTTGTGGCTTTTCTGCAGTTTGACCCCGTGATTGCGACCTAACGTGAGAAAAGATTGCTGAAGGCAAATACTACACTCGTAGTGCGTCATGAAGTCGAGGCCAATAATCCCATCGTAATTAGTGTTTCCCAGGTCTATCACCAAGACGTCATGCGGGTAGGACCTGCCATCTATCGTCAAGGGAACGAAGCTCTGGCCCTTAACCGGCAAATAGTGGCCTGACGCACTTTTAACGGGGCCCCGATAGGGGGACAGAGATAATCTCCCAAATGGAAATTTCTTTTCGTGGACAATGGAAACCGCGGCGCCCGTATCTACCAAAAAATTGTACTGTTTCCCTAGAATGTCGCCCCGCAAAACAACTCCAGCTTCGGGCGTAATTGCCAAAATTAATTCCTCCCCGGCTCTTCGACCGGGGCTACTTAGTTTCCCGCCCCACTCCCTTTGTTTTTCGTGGGGCAGTTGAGAGGTAGATGACCGGCTTGCTTGCAGAGTCCGCAAAGAAGGAGCGGACAATCCCTAAAGAGATGATTCATCTCCCCGCAGTTCGAGCAGCGACGCGCTCTAGCACGGCAGGAACGAGCAAAATGTCCCTGTTGGCCGCAGTTGTAGCAATTGTGATTCGTTTTTTGTCTTGTGCCCATTGCGGAGGATGAAACCTGCCGCGGACGCGGTGTTTCAACAGCATGTATCCGTCTATCGAGATCCGTGGGCGAGTGGACCCAATATTGAGGGGGAGCAGAAGGTGAACAATCACCAGTTAAGGGCAAGCCTAGAGGAGTATTCTGCGGTAAGAGTGATCGAATTGCTTGCATGTTTGCGTCTCTAGTCGCGTAATTTCTCGCGTTTTCCTCTTCTATCAACGCGAATTCCTCTGCTTCCAGCAAGGTTTTTGGGTTGCGAACGAGGACGAACCGCCCTATATCTTCCCTTAATCCAATCAAAAATTGCGATAGGAGACGGTGTTCGATCATAGTTTGGCAAGCTTCGGAGTTAGGGTCGAACCAGACACTTTTTAGTTCTCTCGCAATTTTTCGGAGTCGCGTGGTGAATTCGCTGACCGATTCTAGGGGGCGCTGCGCGCAACTAGTGAAGGATCTTTCCACCGCGAGAGGAGAGAGTCTATTTGTAAATCTGCGTTTTAGAGCAGCCGTGAACGCGGAGAACGAGTCTAATATATGCGGGTTGGTTTGAACAAATTCGTTTGCAATTCCGGTCAACCGCAGTCGTACTACGCATAAGACTTGTTGTTCCGTCCATGCGTTCAGGTGACTTGTTAGTTGAACACATTCTAGGAATCTATCAACCGACACATCGTCCTCACCGCTAAAACACGGGATAAAATAGATTTGATTTCCGATCGGACATGGCAAACTGGCGGGAAGAGGGTTAGCGATAGAGTACTGCGGATTAACGGAACCTTCGTTAGAGATGGAGGATGACTCGCCCCCCGTGGTGACGTTTAGGATGGGCGCGTAGTCCATCAGCTGGAAGGGATGGGGCGGGCGAGTGGTGGGTGGGGAAGAGATATGGAGATTAGGATAAGGAAAACCGAAGAGGGCCATGACTGTTCGAAAACAAGACAAGAAACAACCGAACAATATACCACTGAATCCGTAACAATATAACAATGACAAGTGCGACTTGAAACAAAGAGAATGCAACAATGAAATGCTGTAAGCACGAAACCACGTAAAATATTATCTTAATAAGCCCGCATCAATTTATGTCGAACAATAAGTACCAAACAGAAATAATAAATAATCGTTTTCTACGTTAAACTATTTCAAAAGGGCTTAATCTGAAGGATTCGGCACGCAGGGACGTTCGCCAACACACCTGACACCAGTTTATGTCGTGGTTACGGCACATGGGAACGTCCACCAACACACCTGACACCAGTTTATGTCGTAGTGACATAATAACAAAACGAAACAGGTTGGCTGAACGGAGCAAGCGTACCGGCAGGGCCGTCGAGGAGTCCGGGCGGGGAGGGCAGTCTTACTCATCGCAGACCAGACAGCAGCCTTACGTTCGGCAGACCAGGGGTGGGCAGTCTTACTCCTGGCAGACCAAGTAGCAGGTCTTACTCTTGGCAGACCGAGGGGGAGTAATGCCCGCTTTTGGACGTTTTGGGTGTCCTTTTATACTAAAGGGTTAGGGGTGCGAGGGGGGGAGGTGAGGCGGGCGGAAGGGGTTTGGGAGGCACCAGCGTGGTCCAAAGGACAGCATGACTCTTGCGACCACGCGAACTGCATGGGTGATCACGTGATCGCAAGGCCTCCCAACAATAGTAATGGCAGTATCAACTCATTCAACTTGATTAAATTTAGAAATATCATAATGTCTAAAACTGAATATATTTTAGATCCAGTAGTTTCAAGAATTCATTTTTGCCGAGAATGATACGCGAAAGTAATCGGTTAGAGGAGAGTCATGGTGCACCCCTTGCCACACGCCGAAAGGCAGCTTGCGGGGTATATATGTAGATGCCTCTGAAAGAACTATTGCAACATAAAGTTATTTAATAGTCGTCAGTAATCTTTGGGTCATCGCTAATTAATCGATATCAGTGTAACGTACATCCTACGTATAGAGATGTAAGTGTGTTAAGTAGACACACCACAAGTCTCGATCTCTTCCATATGCAGCCACGCCTTCATTCGATTTTTCGACCCGATTCCGGTCTTTCTCACGCACACGTGCATTCGCTATCCTCTTCATCTTCACGAAATACCCTTCCTCACGAAGTATTTGAAGGAAGGAGTTGTGGGTGGAATCGTATTTAGGATGTTTTGAGAAGGAGGAAACTTAGGGAAGTGATCCGAATCCGATTGGAATCGTGACGTCGCTGAAAAACAGTGCGGCTGCTGCGTCCTGTAGAACGATCAACGGGTGGAAATTCTTCGGAAGTGATTCTTGTTTGTTCTTTTGTGATGCGTAGAATTGCGGTCGAATGAAGCAAGCACGATTCGCGAGTTACGCGTGCTCGAAAGAAGGGAACGAAGTGAAGTGGAGAGTAAAGGAAGCAGTGATCCTCGCCATAGTGATACACAGACCTGTAAATAGCATTGCGGAAAATAATATACACAGCTAGAATTCGATGATATCTCGCAAACTTTCTCAAAGCATGGAATGATTGATTTTCCTTCATTTAAGACAAAAATCGTGACATTTCAACTCTATTTAATGTTGGAGATAAAAAGTAAACTTATAGATATATTGAAGAAGATAACTACCATAAACCGTCTAAAAAGGTTCCCGCCCGATATGCATACATTTAATTCACTAGCTTTTACTATCAATAGGTTTATGCGGATTCTTTAACACCCATTTTCTTTGCGAGTGTTTTCCTCTTATGGATCTTCTTTCCTGAGAATATGCCTTTCCTTTCCTTTCTATTTCTAATTACATGTAAATTATTTATGTTTTTATCAATATTAGTCACGAAGTTTAGAAGCTCAAATCAACAGATCATCATCGAAAAGAAAACGACCCAACGTACTTACATATGCATTCTTATATTCTGCATCGTCCATCTCATAGAATCATAATTTACATTTACATTTTAACCCTGCAAAGCGCCACTGGTGCATGGCACGGGGTATAAAGCACCAAAAATCCTATCCATTCTTGACTGCTGTTGGCTTCTCTTATACTTGGCGGAAAAAATCACCAGAAATAACTATCCATTCGTTCACCTATATACAAAAAAATGTGTTTCGAAGTTTTCTCTATTCGTACGATTAACCTTAGTATATTTTATTAATAAGAACTTTTATCGCAGACAGACTCTCTTTCTCATCCACCTAAGACATTCATTTAATAAGTTCAATTTTGTAATATAGTACGTTGTTGTATTTCTCCCGGTATAACAAATTTAAGAAGTAACTATTTTGATTCATTTTCTTGCCTTGTGGAAAGATTCTCATACAGACAATCTAAGTGAAGGAGATTAATATAGTAGTTCAATGATAGAAGGTGATATAAAATGCACATATAGAATATATGAAGTATAGTACAAACTCAAGCCTTGCAGTAAGATTAATGATACCAAATGTATAAATTTACAATTCTTCTAGAATCTACAGGACACAACAAATAGAAAAAGACAAGATCAAAGCAAAGAATTTTACTTTAAATAAATTCGAGATATGATTGCCTTTCTCCTAATACTATCAAACTGCAAACGACTAAAAGAAACAGTTATTCTAGTTTCTGCGGAGAAGGTGTATTTATCCTAATAAATTTTAAATTCAAGTTATACATATGATAAACATGTAATAACGTATAATTACTTAACGTTTAGATATTATTTGATGTAATAATATTTTATTTAACTTCTTCAGTTCAACAATACTCACTGCGTTTTCATAGACCTGCCTTTAATTAAGACAAATATACTATATATCCATTTAGCGATAAATATCTAGGTTGCAACGTTCAAGAAATAATCAAAGAGAGATGCATTCTCGACCCTTCTAAAGTAAGCAGCTATGCGTTTATATGTCTGAAGAATTCGTTTCCTCAAAAGCTGATCACAGAAACTAAACTAACATGCGCAAGTAGTCCTTTGAGTAAGCTAACCGCTCACTCGTGCCCAACATTTGATTCACTTTGAACGTTTCCGGCAAAGATATGTCTTCAGAAAAGGACAGAATATCTAATTTTAGTCACTTGTTTACGAAATGAGTGTTGGGTGGGAAGTTAAGAGTTAAGCTAAAGCTGGATGAACTCCTAGCCAACTGGGTACGAAAACCAATTGGAATAGAGCCGCAGAAATATAAAATTACGCGTATACTAAATTTATAGCGTAGCTTAGTTTCCTTTCAGCAAAACATTTCAGTGAGATAGCTCGCTGGTTATTATAGCTACATTATTGTAAATATCGTCTCAATTTTATTAAGTTACAACATGTAGGATTCTAAAGAGTCAATTTAATGTTAGCACACACAACCTGTAAGCCAAAACAGATATACTCTTGTTTTTTATCTTATAGAATTCTTCCCCATGATCGTAAAAATTTTAACATTCATAGTTGTATAATTCGTTTAGACACTTAAATGTGAATATATAATGGATGTATATCGTTGTACGTAAGGATGAAATGTAAAATGAGTAAAGATAATTAATCGTCCTTACTTTAAAAATATACATATTAATAAAAGTTTTGCTTATCGTGAAGCTAAGATATTATCTGATAAATAAAAAGGAATTAAGAGTATGGAAAGATAAATCATTACAATGTACAGTTCAGATATTCTATATCTATGATTCAGGCGTTATCATTCAACGAGATATAATAGTAAGGAACTTGACTTCATTTAATAATTCATCTTGATGCTTGATTGAAGTACATGAATCTATCAAAATAGTCCATGAAATATCTATTATTTATAACCAACCTTTATGAAAATCAGCCCAGAAGAAACATCTCTAGAATAACGCTTGATTTCAGGATCTCTCTCGTTTCCTACACTCATTTACGGAATTATCCTAAAATGTTTTCTCCAAATTTCACTTCTAAATGAGAGATATGGAGCATCGATTGCTATCAATTGCATAATTCATAGGATGGCAGCCGCATCAAAGCCACTTGACACCCGCATGCTTTACGTCATCCGTCCGGAGAGTTAGCACCATCATGCAGAAGCAAAAACTCGGGGATGCACAAAACTGTGGTGAGACGTGTTTGAGAAAAAATAATGATGTTCGGTGAATGTATGGTTATGTTTTACATGAATAACATCATTTCGTAATTAAACCTTGAAATTTTATTACTAACAGACTAATTTGAACCAAAATATTAAAAAATTAACCTAGAATTACTAGAAATATAGCGGTAATTTGAAATAACTTCACGTCATTGTTGAAAAGGAGATTAGAAAGATTCTCTTCAGTTGGTTCGGTTCGGATTGCTTAGATGTGTGTACTGATTACAGTAATTTTATTTAAACTCGTTTCCATCTAAAAAGAGATTCTCAATTTCGTGATGCTTGAACTTCATTTGATCAGATTGTAATTCAATAAAACGAGTTAAATTTGGTAAATCACGTTACGGAACATATAATTAGAGCCTTTAAATCAAAAAGGATAACTTTTTGTTTTGCGAGATGTAATAAAATCCCTAAATCTACCATCAGTTACTTTTTCTGCGAATCCATACTGTACAACCTCAATGATCCCAACGGTCTCACCTCCGAAAATCTTTCACCGAAAATGAAAACTATCATGCGAAAAATATCGAGGGAAATGTATAGCAAGGGAATGTCACCCAGACATTCTTTTTTAATTTTCTGATAGCGAGGTGAAGACCCTTTCCCCTCGTAAATATTTCCGAGGGCGCATCCTTCCATTTTCCACAGAGGAGGACAATTCCTTCGCGAGCAACATTTTAAGTAAGATGAGGCTACTCTTCATCGAATGAAATATAAAAGCAGAGAGAAATACTCTTCGTACTTTCGGTAGAATTTTTGTTGAAAAGAGTGAGAAAATCCTTTCTGAAACTTCATACTTTACTATCGTTTCACATTTTCGATTCAGACACACCTATAAATTCTTTCTTATATTCCATTTTTCCCTCAAATTCTGTGGCTATCATTTCCTCAGAATCTCATGTACAATAAACCAAAATTCAAATTAAAGTATTTAATTTTTTTATAAATTTGTTGCAGTAAGACGTTGAGTCAGGGGACAATGTTGCCTTAAACATAATCACTTAAGCATAAACGATTAAAACTCATGATTAGTTGCAAAGGTCACCATCACAAATTATCACAAGGTTTTGTATTATGCAAATTCAACGTCCTTATATGAATATAATTTACGGATAAATTTAGCAAAACATTATGACAACTTGCCAGCATTACTTATCATGCTAGGTTTTCTAGATTCCTGATACGTCTAACACGGCACCCCCCCACGAAATCTCTCCCACTGCTACTAGAATATCCCCTCCTTTTCGCTTTACACCATTTGGATCACAGCTGTTCTCTAGAAGAGTCTATAAATAGATGAAATACCAGTTCCTATAGTGAAAGTCACAAAAGTTCGTTACCCGGACTTTGTTCAATCGATAATCACTCAATATCTTATTCATATTGACGATATTCTTCATGTTTTGACACGTGTTCTCCTGAGATAATTATTTTAACTGAATTTGACTGAACTCAATTAATTCTTATGCCTCTTTGAAGAGAGCTTTTATAGAGATCAAACATAATGAGCAAGCAGATATCTTGTAAGAAAGAAAAACACTGGAACACTGGTATAAATAAATTACAGTTTTGAAAACGCTCCGTTAGCCACAAATGATGGAAATGAAATTTAACGTAGCACATTAAGTTGTGTGAATAAACCCAAAGTTTTCCAAGAAGTGAAAAATTGTGACGTGACTGGGACTCGAACTCAGGTCTCCCAATTTCCGGGCAGGTATTCTAACCATATTTCTTCCTCATATAAGCTCCCGATTACAGAAGTGAAGAGGCGTGGTTTGATAGTTTAGTCGGTTAGAATACCTGCCCGGAAATTGGGAGACCTGGGTTCGAGTCCCAGTCAAGTCATAATATATCACTTCTTGTATAGCTCCATTAGTCGTCTGCCGGACTGGTGTCGTCTAGGCATTAGAAGCTCCAGAAAAAGCCAGAACAAAGAAATCGCGGTAATCCAGGCCTTTCTCGGTGCTTCTATTACCTGGAAGATACTAGTCAGTCGATGGCTAGTGGAGCGTTTTCCAAACTTTAAAAGATTCTCTAAGTATGCGTTAATTAACATGTCCATTAAGGTTTCCTTAAGCTAACTTATTTAATTACCCTCAGGAATTTCGTTTGCAAAGCAAATTTTTCTTTTTAATAAGATCACGGTGATCTCCGTAAAACATGCATTCTCGGAAGTCGAAGAAAATACAAGACATACAATGGTGATACACAGCAAATTCTGAGGATAAGGAAAGATGGGATGATGAAGCGCTTTAGAGGAAACTAAGATAATAAAATGTGAGGGAGAAGTTATGTGACACTGCTGAACGGGTGAAGAATTTGTACATACTTAGCATGTAGGGAGAAAGCGTTGAGGTGCAGGCTGCTGAAAAGTTAACGAAGAGGGAGTTAAGAAAGGAAGTGCAGGAATGTGTGAAGGAGAGGTAGGTGAGAAAAGGGGTTGAACTCAAAGAACCTCTCCTCTGAAAAGGGAATTCTTGGGAAAAATCGAGATGCGACGTATTATAAAACGAGATTTTGTGAGGAAAATTAATGCGGAGACGTAGATCTTGCTCTGCACGAAACGACTGTCTCTTGACGGTGAGAAACTCATTCAGAATTCATTATTCATTATTTCATTTCACGTGCTTGCACTGTTCTAAAATGTTAGATAGTGAGTTGATTCTTATTCCCAGTGCATTAAGGATAATGCGAAAATTCGATTTAATAAAAAACGATCATATTCTGTACGTTATCGTCATTGATAATACCAAAAAGTTTCGAGATTATCTATCTCCAACCTTAACACTTATTTATTGTACCTCAATGATTTCGAAGGAAGGTTGGACATTGGATTCAGAGAAACGGAACTCAAAATTTAGGTTGAGAATTATGGCTGATTATCAATTTTATTCATCAAACGACTGCCAGTATTCATTGACTCTATTTTTAATAATTTGTACATGGCAGTTCTTGAATTAAAAGTATCTTCCATCTTTATTTCATGAAAATTATATTCTGTCCGTAAAATATTAAAATAAATATTTTAGGCTATTCATGTTTCGTAAATACCTATGTAATTGTTCAGGCGTCAGACTCCAATGTTTGTTGTCATTGTGAAACTACACGGAAAAGGTGTCTTTCAATACTCAAAATAAGGCATACTTTAATCATTTTCAAAATTTTGGATAAAGTACCATCTTCGCCTATTCCTCCCATACATTTACTGTACTTTTAAGGCATTTATTTCACACTATTATACCAATCTTTTCAAAAGTTAAACTTAATTTTCATAGATATCTGGTTTACTTGTAACGTAGGTCATTTTCACTCCACCAGTATGAAACCTGTATTTAATGTAGAATAAAGAGATTTGCTACGGTTGTAATTGCTCCTTTCTCTCCTCGTTCGTCTCACTTATACTTAATACGTTTGACCTTTAAGATAGGCAGTTCTTCTGAATAATGATTCCTTTCACGATTTCACTTGTCTCTTCCAGTCACTCCCAATTTATGCTACGCCTACTCTCATTCTTTCGCTTGTTTTCGCACATCAATTCCTACTCTTTTGATTTCCAATCAAGTAGCTTCATCATCTCTTCCAAGAAAATTCCTATTTTCATCACGCAATCTTCATACAACTCGTCCATCAAAATATCCCTTTCTAAAGATGCAATTCTTCTTCTGGAAATATCGCTCTTTAGAAAAAAGTAGCTCATCATTGTCTATATAAAGTGTTGTTTATACTGAGAACATAAGAGCTTAGTCTATCTTTATAGAAGCCATTTCTGAAAGAGATTACTTGACCATGAATAGATGGAGATAAGAATTTTCTGCTTTAGATTTTCTTTGAAATTGTGCGTCACAATTATATAGTAATTAGAACTAAAACCTCGTCTTTTTCTAGCAATTCAAATATTATTAAATAGAAATACGGTTTCTGTAGCTCTCAAAACAGATTTACACGAAGTAATTTATGATTTTTATAAAACGAACTATATCGAGTCAAATTTCATAGAAGTCTGGAATAGTAACTATATTATTCCCAAATTATATAATAATAATGTAACTAACGATTATTAGAGAATATAACGATCATTAGGAAAACAAATTATTGGAGCCACTTTTTATGAATGCATAATAATCATTTTTGTCCATGTCTGAAAAGTTATCCTCCCGAACGGCATTTGGTTCCTTACGCCTCTTTTATAATACCAATCAAGCACTTAAAAGAGGTCATGAGACGCAATAAGCTAATTGAGATGAGAGATGGTTTATTTTTTATTTTGACCCAGAACTAGAATGTCAGGAGGTGAAATAGTGCTCCAAAAAGGAATAAGTAACACCAGCTGAATTCATTTGGTGAATGATAATTCACTGTTCAAAGATTTGGGCACGATATTTTTTTCATTCTTTCAATTAAATCTCAGGATATCGCAATTGAACAGTTGCCCGCATATATCACCATTATCTGCTCCCTTAGTAAGAAAAAAGTCAATGTGTAATGTTAAGGCAAGAAGGTATATTAGAAGGTATATTGAAGGAAGGGGAAAGAAAAAGTTCAGTTTTTTGGATGTAAGCAGGTGCGATGTTGTCTTATTTCTTATCAACCTTTTTATACTGGGTTACATCTAAATTCTACGTTATCCTGTTGGTTCCCAATATGTATGAAAAATACTGATTCCTACTTTAAAAGCAATAAAGAATAGGAATAATCGTGCCAACAATTTATCATTAAATTAACTGCCTTTTGTAACTCAACTGCTAAAGGTAATTCAAGACAGTCATTATGAATGCTATCCTAGGCATTTATAATAAGTAGGGTGAATCACTCATAACTCGGTAATTTTCATTTACCACAACAATGAGCTAGCGTAAATGAAAGATGCATCCTTCTCTTTTCCGAAGACCAAGAAAAATATTCCGTACTTTCAAATATGGTAAAGATCGTTTGCTTGACATCAAACATAAGGTCATTAGCCTGACATTTGCATCGATGCCATTCACTTATCGCAGCTGTAAAAGTACTAACTGCCAGCAATAAAATGCTCAACCTCCATTCATTTTGGAGCGTTGAAGGTCATGATCCTCATCTCACCCTAATTTTATTCCACCAAATTTTTCTCACGTTACTAATCTCAATTTTCCTTATTATTCAGGTCCATGGTATTCATCACGTTTCATCTTCTCACAGCCTTTTTATAGCCCTTCTCTGGAGGAACAAAAGAGGCAATTCATTCTCCTGCTCTCACAACTTTGGTCCGAATCTTTTCTCTTTCCACCTCATCTTTCTTTCTCAATTCCTCTTTCTTCAAAGAAAGAGGAACCTTTAAAACCATCCCTTTTTAACCTTCCTTGTCACCGCCGAAGAAACTTCTGACTCCCTTTCCAAAAGAAGGAACGCCCGATTCAATTCATTTCTCCTCCATTCCATCTGCCGGACAGCCGAGTCAACCCTTTCTGGACCACAAACCTCATCCTTTCCCTTGCCGTCCATCGCTATCTGCCCGGGACTTTGCAATTTCGAAAACCACCCAATCTAATGTCGCATCCTCATTGATCTTCGAAACCATCGCACTCTCTATCTCTCCATCCCATCCGTTCCCTCCACTTTTTTCAGCTTCTCCTTGATTCTCTTCCCACTATCTCATCTAAGCGAGAATGCTACATCCTCTATCCAGTTAGAGACGGTTTTTTCCCTCATTTTACAGAGTTTTCCGTCGCAGACATAAAAAAGTTTCAAAATTGATTTCCTACCAAGTTATAGATTTCTTCCTGTTAAACCATGATCCAAAAGTCTTTACTTTGATTTAATGTGGTTGTATTGATTATTGAAGAAGAAATAATTAATCACACCATGTTAGTTTTTCACTACAGGCAAATAGTACACTATTTGCGGTAGTTTTATGAGCTAATTTTTCTTGTAAGGAGCTGAACAGCAGACATTGCGTATAATGATTTGGAATTCTAGGACTAAAATGCAGGAATCTAAATTTTCTTGTTGAGTTAGATCCAGAGTTTATTAATTTTTCATATTTGATATTAATAAATATTCAGAATTAATTATCTCTAGTTTAGTTGCGTTGAAATGTCCTTCATATGTCGAAATCAGACGCAACCGATGCATGTGCTTACTTGAAATATGTAAACGAAATGAATTAATTATGGTTTCATGGATAAAGTTGATCCTTAATTATCAATTTCGCAATGAAAAGTCAAATAGTTCAAACCATCTCGTCAACTACTTTAATTTCTGAACTTTAATTCTTAAGAATGTAATGGAACGCCTCTCTCTTCTTGTAACTCGATGACTCGCCTCACGTCACGTATATTTTAACATAATGATACAATGTACTGAGAATTTGATGAATTGATAATGATAGATGTACGTGGTTCAACAAATTAACATTCACTGAAATGCATCAAATTATTTAAATTACTATAATTAGCATTAAATTCAATCTCAATATGCTTTACTTAAAACTTTTCCTTGACAACACAAATAGTTAATGTTGGCTGTTTCTTTCCAGAGAAGATGAATGTGGTATGAATATCAAAGTACGGAAGGGTGTACCTGAGTAATTATTATATCTCATTATGATTGAGACAAAACGATTGCTAAGATATATTTTATGTTCATTACAAATATTCATTTTATAAAATAAAAATCATATAAAGATTGTTTTATCGGAAAAATCCTATTTTATTGTTATCTCTAGAATTAACCGATAAGCAACATATATTCCAAATTGAAACTTAGAATTGGTAATGAACGAGTTAGAATTTCATTAGTTTTAACCCTTCAAGCCTTATTGAATAAAAATTTAACCACTTTCATTTTCTCTTACTTATCATTTCCATTTAAATGAGGTTATTACTTTTTACCGAAAACCAGTAAATAATTTCATATCGTATGTAATCTATATACAATTTAATCATTGGGGTGGATATAACCACTTCCATATATGGTAGAACAGCAGCCAATGTGAATTATCAATATTGATTAATAACCATCACATATGGTGGTTATTAATAGAAATTAAATAGAATATAAAGAAATAAGTTACATAATTGAATCTTTTTAGCAACATAATATATCGCCACCAACCATCAGAAGAGAATCCTAAGAGCATGGGTTAACAGATGTAATCATTCGATTCGACACAGTGCTACATATTGGAAGAATGTAATGAATTTACAGCCTAAATGCGATCGATTCTGGCTGTGGTTTCGCTCAGATTTTCAATGGAATCTTCTTCCTTTAATTTCATTTCTCTCCCTAAATTTTTTTATCTCTACTTTTTAATCGGAAATATGCACGATCCAGAAAACGTTTGTGTATCACTCCACTGACCTAGATATGACAGTCGCATTGCACTACTTTTTTTTAACAAAAATTAAGCAATGTTTCGTGCATGTTCTTGTAAGCGATCTATGCTTGCCAAGGTCAACTCAGCGATACGTACGAGCAATTTTGAATTATTGTCGGAAATCGCACTCGCGTACATTGTTTTATGTTCCGCAGAAAATACCCACGCGTTCTTGTTTCAGCACTTACCATTTGTATTTTAGAGATTCTTCGTCAGTTTTAATCGGAGTGAAAAAAATTAGAATTAATTTATCTTCTGGAATCTAGCGGATCTTATCGGCTCCAAAAGCATTTTAACCGTCCCATTTATATTTCTCTCTGCATTTTTACGTTTTTTCTTTCTATTTTTCTGCTTTTTGAATCGTCATTCTGATTCTGTCATTGAAATTATTTTGTCATCACCGTGATTTTGTTCCCACGATGTATCTTGTTGTTCTTTAAAGAATAAAGTATTTGCTGAATGTCAATACCATAATCCAATCATTAAGTTATGCAAGTAGCAAAGCGGGTTATGTATGGGAAGAAATCGTAATGTGAAAAAGTTTTCCTAATTCTTTGAATGTCACTCTTAGGAGTTATATTTCACTTAAGAGTGGGAGAATATTCATTTTATTAGATTAAAACTTTCAAAGAGTTAATTTCATAAAGAGTATTTTATTACGAAGAGAAATAGACTGAGCGAGATAGATAGAATCTGAATCTCTTCTTAAGCTGTAGATTAACCTTCATTTGTCGGCAAATGGTAAACTTTAATGTTAACATAATCAATGTGCTCTAGCTTAATGTTAATTAAGTTTAATGTTAATGTTTGGATTATGGCAAGAATAGAAAACAATCAGAAACGCCGTATTGACGTTGGTGAAATGGAAAAAATGCATCAAAAATCATTTTAGGCTTGAATTGAATTACCTCCCCATTCATACAGCATCCACATCTTTGGGAGTTCGCCTCTGAATTAATTGAGCGTAACGATATGAAATTAAGGTATTTCGGCTGATGTAAGGTTCTACCTTCTATTATCACTCAGATTTTTAACTCCACTACTCATTTTGACAGGCTTAGCCGAAGTGTACCGTAAAAATATCATGACTATTTTGAGAGATGAACAGCCTCACCACGAAATTGAATTCGTCTTTAACATGGCAATCGAACGTTCGTGCCACAACGCCACCGGTGATGGAATATTTTAATTAATGAGTAATATGCAGATAATATAGAAAGATTATATCTTCGAAGTGGTACTCGGTTTAGGAATCCCATATAGCACAAAATAACTCTTAGATATAGTCAGTAATACTTGTGATGAAAATAACAACAGTTATTACTAGCGATATTAATTATCTGCCTTAAAGTATAGCCTCTGGCAGTTTCGAATTTATGTTTTAATCACAAAGGACTTCATCTTTGTAAGGCGAGGATAAATTAAGGAACATCTTAGTCTTTGGATAACTATTTGACCATTACTGAAAAAGAGGACAGCAAAGTATTTAAAGGGCCTTTTCCTTCTCAGAGGGTAGCATATTTCCTTGATCATACAGATTGAGGAAATAGAAAGGCGTGGAAAGAAAAGGCAAATATATAGAGATAGGCACTCGGACGAAATGTAATCGACGTTCGGAAGGAAAGTTCCCAGAAGCGTATTCGAGAGCAGACTGTTTTGGGTATAAGACAAAGGAATTCCGAGGAAGAAAAAGGGATCCGAAGACGTGAGAGCGTTACAGATTTGCAACTCGCTCAATGCCCCGAAAGTGCTTCTATTCGATCCCCACAGCGCACAGTGGGCTAGAATCGAAAAAAGCTGGCCAAAAATACGAAAACGCTTTTTTTGAGTGAGGACTACGAAACTTCGCATGATTGATTTAGAATAAATTCTGCATAGAACTATGGAGGTCATTTAAGTAGGATCCTTCTCATTAAAATTACACAGGGGGTCAAAGTTAACCAATTTTTGCGAAAATTTCCAGTTTTCGATTTTTCACGAAATTCTTCAACTTCAAGTCAATTGTGAACACAAACTAGGAAAATCATCGAGTAAAATATGATGCCATTTTATAAATATGTTCTTTGTCCTTCATAAGACTTGGTTTCAATGAGCTCTGGTGAATATTTATGTACTTTACATGACAAAATGGCGGACCCTGATTTTGGAACAAATTTTTACCTAAAGCGAGAAAAAAAGTTGATTGAGACACCGTGTGACACGGAGTTATTTACACCACGATAAACTACAAACCTTCGTTAATGGGAATCTGAAATAAAATCTTGCCCCAATTTGCCCCAATAATATATAAGTCGACTTTTCGACAACGCTGCAAGGGCCAAATCCGCGCGGCGGAGCACCGTCCTCCGCTACGCTCTCGTGTTTTGGGAGGAACAACGAACCAATACGTTTCTGATTCGTTCTTTTTGTATATTTTGAGAATTATTATACTTCGTACATATCTTAGATAACTATGTTTGTGATTTTCATATTGAATGCTTCTTCACTCTCACTCTCAACTATACTGAAAATTTTCTTACAAAATCGATACAAAAAGCCACCACTTTGTGTAATTTCATAACAGTAATGAAATATAATTGTGATATTATGAAAATGGTGGCATATAGCGTAGCATTTTCTTCAAATACAAAAATTGGCCACATCTGGAGTTGTTTTGGTGACCGTCGCAGTGCTCTGGAAAAGTTCGGCAAAGGGCTCGTTTTATGACAGGCAGCTGCGCTTTTTCCGGATTAAAAGTACCCTAAGAATTGCATGTCCGTGATTTTTCCTTACAAGCTTAGGAATAGTTCAGTTCTATTTGAACATTGGATAAGAAGGTGTTGTGTTTTGTAGCTACGACAGTTCTGTGAAACAAGAAGTCTTCGACAATCTCCTGGTAGCATTCCTCGAGTGAGGTTTTAGATATTTCATAGGAATTATATGTGGTGAGGTATGTTTTTTCATTATATATTCCCTTTTATTTAATGTATCAGAATACGGTGGTAAATATGATGTATTTTCTGATCGTTTTAAAATGTGCTCACATTATTTGAGTGTTCTCTACTCCATTTGTCCTGCATGTATTATAAAATGCTACATTTGCGGTGAGAAATTTTCGAATGTGAACAATCTATCGGCGATTAGTAATCGAAAAGTGGACGCAGAAAATTTGTACTATAGCATTTCTACGCTGCATGGTTGAATTAGAATTTTTTGAGTGTTTATTACATATCTTTCCTACTTACCTTTAAGCAACTGTAGGTGAGAGTACCATATTGATGAGTATGATGTTATGTCATAAGACGTACCCATGGAACTTATCTTAATATTCTTAAGTAGGCTCGTGGTAATCACAAATTACTGTTTGAGGAGAGAAAATATCATATTCAGGAGAGAAAATATCATATTCAGAAAGAGTTTAGAAAAAAGATGGGACTGATTATAGATGTACCTAAACCAGGATATGGCTCCACAAATTATGGAAATACATCAAAGCGTTTCTTTAAAAATCCGCTAGTTAAATCTAGCAGCTGAAATAACAGGTGTGAGATTGAATTTATTTTTATTAATGCGTAATCTTTTATTAAATGTAAAAAACAGGACACTGAAAAAGATAAAGAAGAAATTTTCACTCACAAAGATAAGAGTTCTGTATATGGTTTGTTTTATATTATTAATTTTTTTCCTAAACTACCGTCTCCCAAATTTAATTATACATTTCCTAAAAGCAATTGACTAAGATCTCATGAAAAGATTCGCCAATATCTTGAAGGTAATTTCAAGTGGTTTTCCACTAAATGAAAAACCGTTCAAAGATTATTGCTGTGCTACAGCATAGATGTATGTCCGATTATATCCGTGGTACTACATGCCACCAACAGTACATGAAGTACTTATACACGGGGCTGAAATAGCAAAACAGGCAATCCTTCCGTTAGGGCAACTGACAGAAGAGGCAATGGAGTTCCGGAATAAAGACGCAAGGAAATACCGGGAGAGATACACAAGGAAACACTCCAGAGTGGCCACGAACGAAGATTTGTTCCGAAGATTACTTCTAACTTCTGATCCGTTAATTTCAATATCGGCACCAGTTAGAACAACGAAAGGATCGAGGAATATGAGCAAATAGATTAAGGGGCTCCTAGTCATGAACAGTGAGGAGGAATTGGCTTATGGGGATGAAGATTCTTCAGACGAGGAATGCATTTAATAGAAAAGGTAATTTATAAAAACACCGCATACTTCATTATAAACTCACTTAAAACTTTGACTGCATGATTTAGTAGAAATTTAGCATTATCGCACAAAAGTAAACTAATATATGATATTAATATCGCTTACGTGGTCCCATACTTTAAAGCATAACCCATTTCATTTTTTACAATCATCACCCTACAAGAAATGGTAACTTTGTAATAAATATTGATGTCTAAGATATGTACAAAGTATAATAATTCTCAAAATATACAAAAAGAACGAATCAGAAACGTATTGGTTCGTTGTTCCTCCCAAAACACGAGAGCGTAGCGGAGGACGGTGCTCCGCCGCGCGGATTTGGCCCTTGCAGCGTTGTCGAAAAGTCGACTTATATATTATTGGGGCAAATTGGGGCAAGATTTTATTTCAGATTCCCATTAACGAAGGTTTGTAGTTTATCGTGGTGTAAATAACTCCGTGTCACACGGTGTCTCAATCAACTTTTTTTCTCGCTTTAGGTAAAAATTTGTTCCAAAATCAGGGTCCGCCATTTTGTCATGTAAAGTACATAAATATTCACCAGAGCTCATTGAAACCAAGTCTTATGAAGGACAAAGAACATATTTATAAAATGGCATCATATTTTACTCGATGATTTTCCTAGTTTGTGTTCACAATTGACTTGAAGTTGAAGAATTTCGTGAAAAATCGAAAACTGGAAATTTTCGCAAAAATTGGTCAACTTTGACCCCCTGTATAATTTTAATGGGGAGGATCCTACTTAAATGACCTCCATAGTTCTATGCAGAATTTATTCTAAATCAATCATGCGAAGTTTCGTAGTCCTCACTCAAAAAAAGCGTTTTCGTATTTTTGGCCAGCTTTTTTCGATTCTAGCCCACTGTGCAGCGTCGAGAAAAGAATACATCCCGGAGTGCATAGGAACCCGCTGAGAGACAGATCCTGCGGCTGAAAGAAGCACATTTTTTATTCCGTCGCCTCCACGAGTCGTACGAATATGATATCGGCTCCTTTTTATTTTTCTGCCGTTTGTTTTCTACGTTTCTCCATCTTTCTTACTGCAAGTAAAGGAAGGAATCATGCCACTTTCTGTGCTCGTTCCCGACGTAAGATTATTTCTCTCTTCTCTTATTGATTTATTTACGTATCGAATCGCTTCGATCAGATGGAGAGCATTGTTAAAGGCTGAGGAGAGGCTTTTTGGGCATTTTCGTATTCTAGATCTGCTGGAATATAATTTTCGCTCCTTTCAAGAATCCTCGAACGGTAAGTCATCATTAACATAAGTTTCATCGAACCGAAAATTGAAAGGCTGGTAAATTCACGGCTGCATTTTCGCATGGAAGGACTTCAAGTCTCCGAAGACAATATTAATTCGATTATAAATCACGATTATCTCCATTAATAGTACTTGTAGAAACAGAAGTATGTACTTCCTCTTATTATTCTTCCATGTCATCTGATCTTTCTATATTTTGTATCTGAATCAATAAACTACAAATTTTGTACAGTATTGATACAGGGAAGTGAAAAACTATATCAATAAAATTTTATGACGAAGGCAAACGCTGCCTATAATATGTTTTCTTCTTTAAATTACAGGTAAAATTAGTAAAAATATAATTGAAATTTTCGGATTGATTTATCTGTATTGTAATAAAGGTAAATCATTGTTGTTTTTATACTTAAATAATTCATTGGAATTTAAAAAATAATATGGATAACTAAGAAAATCATAAATATTTTCTAATTCCTATATCAGAAATATTGATAAAACCTCCAGTAGGTTTCTTCTTTCACAACTTTGAAAGTATGCTTGAGTATAAACGACTTTACTTGAGATGAAAAATATCTGCCGTGTTTCTTTGTTAAGTTTGCAAAAGAAATATTTTTCACTAAATTAGACGCTATAAATGTGTTTTTCAGTGTATTAAAGGACTAAAAATATTTCCCAAAGTTATTCAAGCTACCACGACCGACCAACTTATTCTTCCTCCCTTGTTTAGCTCTATATATTTTGTCAATTTGGTAGCACCTTTAGTTTTGGTCTGCACCCTATAGTATATTCCATTCGTTTAAGTGAATGAAATAGAGATAATAGGGGATTCATATAGCCTCAATATAACAGAACTTCTACCTGTTATTCAATCAAAGTGTGGGACTGGGAGTAGGTACACTCTATAAGCTGACCACTTGTTTTATATTCAGTAAGCGTACTCCGTAAATGGCTGAGCCATCCTCAGATAAAACAGCCATGGAACATTATGGCGGACATATATCAAACATGTTTAGTCTCGTGAGCCCTCTTTGTGGCCACATTACCCAGAACTGCGATAAGATCGCGACGTTAAGCGCGAACCTGGTCGTGAATGACAAACGACGTAACTTTGAGTATGATATCGCGAGGAATGGATTCGCCGCCTGAAAACATTCGCAGGAAAATGTGGTTCTCGAACAGGGTTTGAAACTCCCCACATTTTGGAAACTTTGTAAGTCGAGAAGAGGGTATCGTACTTTCCGAGACTTTACTGGGTTAAGAAAATACATAGGAAGTACCACACACCACATTAGCTCTCGGAGTAAACACGTTATTTGATTCGTTAATGCACATACTTCCATATCCTTGTACATTTCTTTCGCAAAAGTTTCATCCTCTCCATAAGTTCGCTTTATTCTTCAAGTTACATACATCATTTCTTCACAGAATCTCATTCACAATATTTAATTATTTTCTATCTTCCTCTCGTTTGAGGGATATTCAAAATCACGTCATACATTATAATGTATTCTACTTCCATGCATCCTATCCTCATATCCAAGACAATGCAAGTAATTCTAGTGACATAAACTGGTCTTTTATTTCCATTCATAATTCACTCATTCGTAACATTCTCTTCCCTACTTTTGTCACAGATACTTTTGGCGTCTGGGACAGTTTCCAATAAAATATTTTCCTTAGTTTACTTTCGTTTATTAAAGACATACATTAGGGATCTAATATCCTGTGTGTAAGGCCAGGATCTCTTAGTTTGCACAGGCACTGTTATTCAACTCGATTATAATCGTTACCAGTTGACTAGGTAAATACATACTAACTTGTATGAAAATGGTTATTCCGGCCGTCTCAATCATTTTAGATCAATTTCACAAGAAACTTATGAGAAATAGCTTGAAATTATAAATTCCCATGTATAAAATGTTAATAAAAATAACCAGAAATCATTACCGAGTAACTTTTGTCTAGAATTTCGGGTTTATACAGCTTTGATAAATAAAATCATTTTTATCAGTTCTCTTTTGCAGTTCAATCTTCAACGAACCATGAGGAGTTATTCATATAGGCTAACTAAAGTGAAACCTGTGACACTATACCCTATGTCAAACGCACGTTTATGATAATAGAGAATATTTCAAAATTTTCGAGTACAGAACAAAAAGAGACTCAAACTCATTTCTTCTACTTTCGTGTCGGATGTTTTAGTTAAGTCATCTTACTAACCAGAAAATACATGTGTTTGGAAAACTTTGTTGGTAAAGGGGAAGTGGTTTCTCTGACTATGCGGTGTTGTTCACAGACACCGTACTCATTGTGGCATTATCCATACAGAGTAGTGGAAAGGAGAACCCCCCTTAAGGTTAACTAATGTTAAAATATGAAATGTAACATTGCACACAAAGGTGTGCACCTGTGCTAAAGCATGCGTTAGCAAAGTAAAATAACCCAGTTCGAGCCCTCTGCCCTGTCAGAATTTTTCATGTCCATTTTGTTCTTTGGATGAACGCCTTTACGTACAAAGTTTTATGTTTCCTTTTATCTCCGGAGTGTTTTACGTAAGTTTGGATCTTATCTTGCAGATTTCTCATACCTATTTTTATTAGTGGCCGTTTTCCTTCCCTGGTGTTTTGCTAAGTCTTCAGACATTTTTAGGCTCCTCCTTTTTCTATTTAATTTATATATTTTTGTACTGGGTTGACTAGGTCGTTGTAGTTCTCTATTTATTTTTCTTGACTTTCGAATATTATTTTGTCTGTCAGTCTAATTTCTTGGATACGGGCTGAATTTAATTGGAAACTATTATGCCTAATATCGTCTAAAAATGTATGTGTGTGTGTGGGAGAGAGAGAGTTTGTGCATTATGTATGTGTATGTTCTAAGATTTCATTTGCAATGCTGAATTTATGAGTTTTGAGAGTATAAAATTATTTTATAGCGATTCATTCTGAATGATAAGTTGGCTTAATTTAGTTAACTTCGCCGAGATAAAAAAGCGATCAGGCGAACTTCCTACCATATTTCCCCCTTATCCCTAAGAAAAGTGGACGAAGCTTCTAGAAAACAGTGTTTACCTGGAAAACATACTCTCAAAGCTACATCATAATAGAAAACATCCTTAACACCAACATTTGACGTGCATGCAGACATCATTAAATATGATGGAACGAAACGTAACGATTTGTGTGTACTCTCCAACCGAATCCGATTAAACCTCATCTCGAAACACTTGCCAGTCTCCCTAATGAATTATCCCTTTTTCGCCGAGAGAACCATAACGTACACACACGGACACCAACACGGATGTTCACATTGGCAGAGAAAGGTGCCAGAAAACCACCTGTAAGGATCTGCCTCCCTCAGGGGGTCTCCGCAGAACGGAGGGGAAAGCTCTCTCACAAAAGAGCGACGCTCGGCGAAATAAAAATATAAGGACATCGAGAGGATGGAAATTGATTTTTGGTCGTAAGGGAGCGAAGAAGAATTAAAGGGCGGTCGCGAAGGAAAGAGAACGATATAATATGATATCGTAGGGTTTCTCAGATGAAATTCCTTTCTGCTCATTTTCTGAGATTTCTAACGTGTCCAAGATCCCGGGAATACTTACAGAAGCGCCACTCTTTAAACCTAAAGGTACTAATATCGAGAATTTAACTAGCTACTCGTATCATTGCACGATGGTTCATATTCGATTAAGAGAGTTGGTAGAGGTCCTAGCTATGACCTGCAGCTGCTTTAGGCACTTCGATGTAGAGCAATTTCAAGGTGTGTCTAAGTTTTCGTACAAATAGTAAAAGAAAAGATACTCCCGTAATTACCGAGCGCCATGATGCTTTGTTAGCCTCATATGCCGCTGGCGTTGATCCAAATATTTACCATCTTAGCGTACTCTCCACTCTGTATAAACTGTTTAATTTTAAACTTTGTCTCCGATGATTAGAAATATTACTTCCGAATTCTCGGCAACCATTGCATGATACGATCAATGTAAAGGTAGATGTTAGATTCCCGATGATTATATGATTCCTGGATATTTGAAACGATGATATGTTCACACAAAATATTATATGTTATACGACGAAATAAAGGAACGAGAATTAAGAACGCCATCTATACGGCCCATATTCAGTCTCCGAAAGATGCTGGGCTCCTCCGAGAGTAAACCAACTTCGACCTTGAAGAGAGGTCCTTCAAGGCTTCTCGGTTTCGATTAGCGAAGGCCAGTTTTGTTACGCTCTAAATTTTTATAGCTGCGCACATTAAACTTTTAGGGTAAAGGTCAGAGTGATTCATATCAGAACTAAGGTCATTGTTTCCTGGTGGGAAAGGAGGCATCAAGAGAGCTCAATTGGGTAGAAAAAATGGTTGTTCTTAGAGGTTGCTGTTAGCCGTAAAACTCATATCTCAATTCCGTTATTCTGTATGCAGTAGATGGTCATTACAAACATTATTTCCCTCATTTTTCATGGCGGTGGAAAAAAATTGCGGCAGTGCTTTCATACTGACCAAGTTCAATTTTATCGTACCACTGAATCTTTACTTTTATTTCAACTTCCCATGGCTTAATATACCATTCGTACTCTGGCCTTCCTCGTCAAAATGTTCCATTGCTATGGTTTTGTTTTACTTGATTTTCTTATACTTATGGTTTCTTTGACACTAATATGAAGTCTCTATGATTTATAGCAGGGGTGCCCAACTTTTCTGCCTATAAGATCTACTTTTTATCTTAAAAGTGTGTCGCGATCGACTTATTGTCATAGGCGTAGTCTAAGGGGGAAGAAGGGGTGTGAAATGCATACTATGTTTATTCACCGTGTTTCAGCATAAGGTGCATTCTAGCGAGGTATGGGTAGATAAGTAAAATATATGTTCAAAACTATTTTTTATTTTTAAATTACTAATTAAGTTTTCGAGATATAGGCTCCTGAAGAAAATAATTTTCCAGACCCAACTTTTGATAGCAGCATTCCGTACATGCGGTACCTAAAAAATTCGATTTTCCGACACTTTTTCGAGATAGATTTTTACGAACTTAAAATGCAATTTAATTTTTTATCAACTGCAATTTATAAGTTGTTGTATGTACTATTTGTTCGTAAATATAAAAAAGTTGTTATAAAAATGCACAGTATAGCTGATAATTTGATTACAATATTTCACTTTCTCGTTTTTTTTGGGCCGAGAAAATTTATCATGAGAGAATAATATGACTTACTTTTTGCTAATTTATCAATAGCTCGCTAAGTACACCTCGTACTACAATATAGATATACGGCTTATCTACCTACGTAAAAAACATCAACAATAATTATTTAAAGGGCCAAAAAACTCATGCCAAGAGGAATTAAAATAACATGGATAATTATTAACAATATTTATTAATTCAAAGTAGCCACAGTTAAATACAGATTTAGCATTTATTTTGTTCCCTTAATATTAATGGGAAGACTGAGTTTGCATGTTTCTAACAAAGGAATCATAATCAGGTGTATATCCTGACAAAGATAATAATAATGGATCTTCTGTATGGGAATCAGTCGGGACAGAACGTTGTTTAGTCTTCGTTAGCTTCAAGTATGAAAATGTCGATTCGCAAAGGTATGTAGATCCGAAACAAGAATAGATATATTCGCAACATTTGGTGACACTGGGATATTTTTTTCGATTGACATATTTCCTAAATCTTCTTCAGATTTTCTGGCTTGTAAGTTCAAGTCAGTTTGTAAAATTATAATTTCATTTTCTAATGCCGATCGACCAAAATTGGCCTCGCGATCGACCGGTCGATCGCGATCGACTTGTTGGCCACCCCTGATTTATAGCACAATATTGTGTTGGAGACAAACGAAACTCCTTTATCTCTTTTTTAACAAATAGTTCATGAGGTATCAATAATTAAGGATCTGCAAACCCTGGATTAATCTAACAGAATCCGCAGATATCCGCATGGAAAGTTGCAGATCGAATTGGATGATTCACAATCTTTTGTAGAAACAGATAACGTATGTATAAGTAGACTTCTCATATGGTTCAGGTGCGGAGATTTTAATCTGCACCCATGCAAATTTCAAATTCCTAATGCTACCTCTAGTACGAAATCTATAGAAAATCATTTTTCTCAAAATATTATATGAAAATCTGTTCTAATCAGATTCTTCCTCCATCTCTACTGCGAAATAATATACGTGTTGAGAGGGACTTGAAAAAGTCTTTCGGAATTTTAGTTAATAACTTTATAAATGATTTAAAATACCGTTAAAATATTTTATTTCATCGGAAGCAGCTATTATTCATTGGCGCATTTAAATTTGAAACATATTTTCAACAAAATCTCATAGGAAAGTTCTCTAAAAAATGCGCTGTTAAAAATTTACTCTCGAGGATTTAAGCTTGAGATGCCATTCCTATGTTTACTCTGTGATCACCTCCTTAATCTTTTCTCTCATCTTCTAAAGTGAATTTCATGATCGTATAACACAACGGATTCTGTTTTCTGATGGATACGTCCCAGAAGGTAGAGCACCTCTTTGCAGTGAGTCAAACGCGGAGGGAAGAATCGCTAAGGTGTGGCGTAGAAAGAATCTTCGTAGCGAGATTAATGTGACATCTCTAGTTGCAATGGGAGGGAAGGGGTTTGGCAGAGAGACTCCCAAAGATACACCACTTCACCTCTTTCTTTTAACTTAATACCGTAGGGAAAAACAGGGAATGGGGAGCACCCTCGTATACGGAGAAAGATACAGTATGATCTTTTGGATGTAATTTTTCTTGTTTGTAATTTTCCCAGAGATATATCATTCGGTATTAATATTATGCTCCTCAATTTGGCGAAAACATTTTAAACACAAAATGGACAAGTGGAAAAAGAATAATCTGATCTTCGCAGATCAAACGAGTCTCATGATTGAAATATTTTACGACTTCCAAGTTTAAAAGTAATAGTTGATATGATATTCTTGTTTTCATAGACTAATAGATTTATGTCAAATAGTTGCCATGAAAGTATGATTCCCGTTATAATTTCAGCCTCTATACATCGTGGAAAATTAAATCTACTAAATAAATAAAAATTTTACAGCCGTTTTTTTATGTAAGAATAGAATTCCACTCTCGATAAAATTTTTAATTTCTTAGGGTTGTCCATGAAGATGTTTGAAAGCATATTAACGCCGACTAAAAGTATGAATAATTTATTGAAAGATAACTCACATCGAAAAGGAGGATAAAATATTAGAACTTAAAACGGTTTTTATAATTCATCTTATTTTATCAGCAGAATATCTTACTTATAATTAAATGCTATTTTTTAAATCCAGCTAATAGAGCATATGAAAATTTAAGATTGCATCTTATATTTAATTTAAAGTGAATGAGAGTAGCACAGACGATATGAATAATTTCCGACACCAGTTTCTATTAATACTTGAAGGTCTTACCCCAGCTCTGGCATCCCTTTGAGTAGGTTAGTTTGAGGATCATCGCCCCTCCAATAATGATGATATTGTTGATCAAGGGAAGGCATGTAATCGCTTTGACGCACTCCTGCTTGCATGGGGTACATATCATGCGATTATCTTAGAGACGATCATACAGTGGCTACCTATTGCTCTCAGGAGATCCCTGTATATGATGGTTAGGAATTTCAGACTAACATTGTCTATGTTTGCGTAAATATCTACACATCAAGCGTTGTGACATATCAGTCAGTAAAGTATATTGCAAAGATGTTACTATTTATTTATCTAATCATAGTAAGAACAATGTTACTATTCCAAATACAAGAGCAAACAAATATAATGAGATGACTTGTATTGAGCCCAATCATGTCACTATTTAATTATTTATCATTATTATACAATAAATAATTTATGTAAATTGTAAAAGATGTAGAAATAAATAGCTATACTTGTAAATTTACATTAAAATTTGCCTCGAAGATAATTAATCCCACATATTTCCCTAGTGAGGATTCGCTATATATATACATCATGTAAATTATACGCTGAACAGTAATCACTCCCTTCAAACTACGCTTAGTTGGGAGTACATATTCCTAAAAAGGCACATTTTCCGCTTCAAGCTTTCATCTAAAATCTTTCTTCATAACTGGAGGTACTTCATCTCTGGTTAAAATAAAATTTTAAAGAGCAGTATTGCCGAAGATTCTTACAAATATGTACTCCTTGCCTTGAAGTAACGACAACTATCCTGTTTTACTTACGAGTTACATCTCCTTTTCATGGGAATAGTCTAGATTTGGCCCAGTATGGGTTGTTGCTCAATGGATTGATTCGTTTATGTAAAACATTAAATCATTATGTACATAGATATAAAAAGAACAGACATTCCATGGATCTAATTTGTTTTGGTGGAATAAATAAAAACAATCAAGAAAAATCTTTAATACAGAAATATACGAAAAAGTTTTTACGAGTTATCGCCATTATCAGATCTGATGTTTTTCTGAAGCCTTTATTTTATTTTTGATTTTGATCCTTAGTTTCAGTCTTTCCTGAAATTTCGGCCACTGCCTTAGAGCTTCATCAAGTCAATCGGAGTTAATCGAAAATGACCCTCAAACTGTTTATTCACTGTCTTTAAATTAAAGCGACCGTAAAATTAAAGTTTTCAAAGAAAAATTTTACAACAGCTTGAGGTAACTGAATATTTCGTCTATTCGCGGAAAAATATTAAACCCTCTTCACCTCCTTCCTTCAGAAGCACATTATTCGAATGAAGAATCTCTATGAAAGAATAATTGAATAATATTTTCTTTTACTTTCAATTCATTTACGTCGCTACGAAGTCGGCTTCCGGTTCAGATAACCTTCCATATTCGTATTTTCGTTCTGAGTGAAAAATACTCTTAATGAAAAAAAGCCAATGTTCGGAATCAAACTCGTTAATGGAGTGGTGTGGAAAAAATTGCGGGAGAAGGAACGACTGCGATGGAAAGAACTGCGGAAAAGAGATAAGAATGAAAGGGAAATAAAGTAGAGGAGAGAGAGGCATAATGCGAGAGCATCAAGAATGATGGAATTTTCTCACCCTTTCCTCGGAAGCGCCATTGGAGAGGATTGGAATGGTGAGGATGGATCGGAATGAACGGATGTAAGAGGAAAAAATGAAGTGCGAAAAAGATATGCGAAGGATGAGCAGGTTATGAGCGAGGGGAGATGAGTTCGATGGAAGGAAGGGCAAAAAAAGGGGATCAGAAATACAGGATCGGATGACAAGGATTGATTTGAAAGGAGGAAAAGAAGGCAGGAAGAAGTATTGGTGGGAAAATATTCGGAAAAAATGTGAAGGTGTCACAGAATTCGGGAGGAAAATGAAAAGAGCGGCGAAATGGATTCCATATCAGAGCTATTATTATTTGCAGCCTCGATTTGGCAAATACTACACAGCGTCAGCTTCGGTAGTCGCTGATAGATTTCGACCTGTCTGAGAGGGAAGTTCCGATGGAAAATGAGGGTGGAAAAGCATCTCTGAAAGCATGCAGATTCATAGAAGCATAAAATCATAATTTTTACAGTAAATTAATGGCAAAAGCGAGATCGATTTCCTTGCTTGCAGATTAAACAAATGTTTGTTACCGATATTAGAGTAGAAGAGATTAACATAATTTATTACTATAATGAAATCTGAAAAATTCTATTAGGAATATTATTTAAATGAAATAAAATGTGAATAATGTTTCCCGAATACGGAAATAACGACTTCAGCAAAAGCGGTTCTAGGATCGATTCCCGGTGAGGGCTCAGAACGAAATGACCTTAACCGTCGAAGCACTTATTAAATTATTACCTAATACTACTACGGAACTTACCTTTACCTAGCGTGAGGGTAACAATAATTATTTTTTTCTCGTTGTAAATATATGTATTTATAAATAAATTGAAAGTTTAACCAATTTATTCAAGGATATTCTCCCATATACTAATAGAATATATTTATTGAATACCTCTGATAGAGGAAAAAATAGCCCCGAGTCTATTATAAATTTTGGCATTTTAAAATTTATCACATTTTCCGTGGTCAAGTACCCGTGCATCTTTAAGTAAATGTAACAGTAAATGTACCTGTCAGATATCCTTAAATCTACTCTTTTCGTTATACGCTGGTTATTACTTCAGGTTCTTCGCCTAAGTTTAAATTTGTATCCTAATAAAATAGCATCCTTTAAGTTCTTTTATTCTCCGATCACACGTTTTGCTAGCGGTTCATCCTCGTGGTAGAAGTTTCTGCCATCAAATGCGTCCGCCGAATCGTGGACAGCTGTTTGACCTCTAGATTTAGAAGTTAGTTGCGGAATAAGTTAAATCGACGAATGAGCAGTTGTGGACAGTTAGCGGCGTAAAGTACTCTTAGAATCAGGTCAGAGTTGCTATAGTAGCTCAAGATGATTTGATTCCGGTTGTTCTTCTTTCCAAGAGTAGTAATTCCGAGGGATTCCGGGATACTATTTAGAGTATTACTTCAACTACTGCAGAATATTTATTCCTCATTAATGAGCAGCAGAATAGTTGAATTTGATTCATAGTTGAACTAACTATATTCAGAGATATATTTTGGATGATTTAAAACGATATCCAAAGCAGAGTCGTAGCAATTATGTGATAGTAGACATCATTGTTACAAAAAAACTTCCAAAAGATTTATTTATTTACAACACGACAATAAAAAGCTGGAAGACAGCTAAAATTTAACTATGAGAAAAATTATTTAGTGAAAAGTTGCTTAGTTGGTGTTCAAACTGTAAGTAAGTCAAGTTAAAGCAGAGGGAAAGTGCCTGAATCCGGGAGGCGGGAGATTTTAGAACTTGTTGTCCAATTCCAGGAGTCTCCCAGCAAATCAGAGAGAATCGGCAACCCTAAATGAGGTAGGTCTATCCGTGGGGAATATGGCGCGTGAATCCTACAAAATCCTGAGAAAACACCGTATTTGGGCCAATAGCTGTGGCTGTACTACATACAGTCCGTAACCTCCGCTTGCGGCCGCAGTCTCTCTTCATTTGAGTGGAGGCCACAATTATCAGTACTGCAACGCTATTTCAACTACCGCTGTGGCAAGATATTTACTTTTACAGCTTTGTGCTCGGAAGTGAAAGGCACCGGTGGACCACCGTATTACTCTCCCGTGGAGATGAGGCTTAATTTTAGACATGGTGGCACCCTTGAGTAAAATATGCTGGAGCTGGAATGGTCCTCCATTCGTATTTCCAGGATGGAAATTCTGAGAAAGTACATTGGTTGGAGATAGCAAGTATTTTAGGATAGAACATGGAACATTAGACTTACCCCTCAAGACTGCTGGTAAATTGGAGAATCTTAAAGAACAAATGTAAAGGATTCAATGTTTGATATGCTAAAAACAAACGAAATGTGGTTGTGCAAAGACGGGGACTTCTGGAATGGTAAATATAATCTTGTTCATATATGTACCAAAATATTAATACAAGATAAGAAGTAATTTTTTTACAAATATACAAAGAATAAATGGCATCATGCAGTCTAATAAAATGATTGTAATGATTAAAATAATAAGAAAACCCAAGTCTACTGTAGTAGTCGAAGTTTCTATGCCTACTACAGACCAAAGCGATGATGAAGAGGGGAATGAATAGATTTTGAAAACAAGATAAAATGTTGAAGGTGAAGACAATTTAATCAAGTGTATGATTAGAAAAGACTGATCGGAGAAGACGAAGTAGGTGAGACAATGTTAAGATATCACTTTGGAAAACGGAATAAAATAGGAGAACACCTTCATGAGTTTTGCAGTTAGAGAGTTGCTACTTTAGTCATAACGATGTGATGTAATATGTGAGTGTAATGGAATTCAATGGAGAAGTGGATATTCCCTGAGTAAGGCTGATTATAGTGATTGTATTGTAGTGATCTGCTAGTATATAAGTAGTAAAATAAATAAAAATCTCCAAAATCCTTCTCCTATTTTCAAATCTCTACAACTACCTCAATCAGTTTCAATTAAGGTAAAGGAAGTAGTAGGATTTCATGCATTACGCCTCTCATAAACTTGTTTATCATGCCAATAGCAGAGGTATTACAATACAATATTGTTATGGGAATCTATTAAAAGAGAATGCAGCCTCTAAAGAAAATTTAACCGAGAATCTGACAGAAAAATAGTCTGATAAGGAAACCATAGATGACTGATCATTTACTAATCGAACAGAAAATAAAATGAAAAAATTGCCCAACGCAGCTTGGACAGTTATACTGCAAAAGATAAAATTGAGAAGAGAGCATACATATATCAAACGAAATTTATCGCCTTTGTAATTCTAAAGAAGGCTTTAGGCTTTACCGATTAAAATAGATTACTATAGATTATAATAGAAATTGGTATGAATTATAGCAGCAAAAGGCTGATCCGTTCTCTTTACAGAAGGTAAACAGTGACGACGAAATGTGGTCGAAGAATCAAAGAAGCGCGAATAAAGAAAAATGCTAGTTATGGAATCTGCTTGAAAACATTGATTTCTAACGTATACCTTGATAAAGCAAAAATAAGCTAACAAATAAAAATAAATATATACAAGATATAGAGAAAAGAAGGTGTAAATTTACAAAGGAAAGAATTAGCATTTTACGGTTTGCAGAGGTGGTAGTAGTAGTATTGTGAAAAGTGCTTTGACAGCTGAGGTAATTTCGCATGTGGGCTCCCACCGGGAATCGAACCCGGGACCGCTTTCATTTAAGTCGAACGCGCTACCCACTAGGGGCTATCCGGGAGCCCTGGTTTGCAGAGGATGTAGCCGAAAAGAAAGAAGACTTAACACCGCCTGCTATTGAAGCGCACGAGGATGTAATATAGGCTAAATTGTAGGTTGATGCTCATTGAACACGTTAAAAAATTAATACATTTTCAGAATTCCAGTGTTGCTGATTCATTTCTCAAATTGAATAAGGTATATGATAACCCTGCGTAAAATAACTAAACTTTAGAGAATTTTTTGGCAAAAATCCTTTCCGTATTTCTCAGAAAATACGCTCAATATAATATATCCAATGTAGCAGGTTTTCAACTATTACGAGGATCTTCATAATTATAATTTAAGGAGTATAATGATCCATAGTTACAATTACCAATTTAGTTAACCCTGTCTAACATTTACCATTTTATGTAGATTTATTTTCCAATTTTAATATTATACGATCATTTTCCCCTTTTAAAGAGCGATTGATAATTAAACCAGATATTGCTTCAGGTAGAAAGGCTTATCTTAGAATGTAAATCACAATTAGAAAGATTGTTATTAAGGACGACAAGAGAGCAAGCGACAATTCAGCTTACGCCTAAACTTAGGCATTATCACGATGGATCTGCATTGACGGTTGCCGTACCTCAAGGATAAACCATTCGCTCCATTTTATTGGAGAAACCTTCGTTAATGTGCCTTTCACTTATGTTTGGCAATAACTTCCAAACTCTCAAAATTTTATGTTTACACAGCCTTACCATAGGTCATACGTTCATGCATCGCATTAATTTTTATGGTGGCTAAGGTCGTTCCATCCAATTAACTTTGAGGTAGCTCAGCCACTAAGAAAGATGCTTTCGCGATCTTTCTTCAGAAGTTATTAAACTTATAGCCATAATGTGAAATGGAGGATAGGAAATATCCTTTTTTGGTGGGTTTTAGCTTTTTGAGGTATGGTTTGGCATGAGGTGGGAAGGGAATAACTGGAAAAGATAAGAGTGGGAGAAGCAGTAAAATTGCGAGTGATGGTGTCATTCTTTCCAACTTTATGCTCTGTGGAGGCATTTAAGAATAGTGAAACACAACAAATTTTATCAAAAACAAATCGCGTAAGTTACTTAACGATTTTACTGCCACTGGCAGAAGTGTACTAGGGTTCCCACTAGCTACTCTTTAAATTCCTTTCCCAAGATTCGTTAATGGAGTTGTTTCTTCAACGACATCTTATCTTCACGCTTCCCGGATCTTTATAGGGAAGTCTGTATAATGTTTAATTCTTTACGAGACATAAATTTCGGTCGATATTTTGTGCGGCCACTGAGATTCTATGGAAGAAACTTTTATGGAACTTTTGCTCCCGTGAGATGAGAAATAAATAATGGTAATGCTGAAACATTCTCACGGCTACCGAATAGTATTCTGTATGCGGCCTAGATTTTTGCCTATAATATATTCTGTGTATGTGTTACTCCTAAATTTGATACATAATGAGCTACATTATGCGAGAACGTTCATATTTATTAGCAATAATTTCTCATCAATAGCAACCAGAATTGATTTATAATTATGTTAGAATATTTGAACCAAATGTCTAATTATCATTGCAAGTTTGGACTTCGGAAAGCATTTCAATGATATATGCATTCAGTTACCATGACCTTACTAGTATATGAGAAGGTTATTGTAGACTGATGTGTGTGATAATCTCATTAATTTGAAAAAAGCACCGATGTTTTCCTCAATACATACGTTGGAAACATCACAGCTTTTTCTGGGTTTTCAATAAATGGATACTTTTTATAAGAGTTAAGTAATATTTTAACACCTTACATTGAAATGTAAAATTCAGCTCATAAATGTTTAATTCTCTTATCATTATAAATAAGTATTAGCCGATCATGGAAGATGAGAAATCGGTATCTCATTAACTCTTTTTATGGTTCACGGCCGACACAATAAGGATTTCAAGAACCTCCATTTCGTCCTCAAAATAGAATGCTTCATTGCAGTCTCATTCAGCATTTCACGCAGCTGATGAGAGAGTGCCTCTGAAATAAAAGAATTTCCTCAAATGCGTTCTAATCTCATACGTATAATTCCCCTGAAATCTAAAATGCTTAACGAACATCTAATTAAATTTAGTCCCAAAAACCGCCGTTCTTTTAAATTTATCTTTGATGACAAGAGATAAATATAAATTTTAACTTCATAATAAAATAGTAATTTAATTTTTTTGATATCTATACCTTGAAATGTCCAGAACTTTGACTTTACAACCTTCCTTTGGTGTCACCTCAATTTCTCTAACTCTCACATTTTCCTTATCTTTGTCATCCGGTTGTTTCCTTAATTTTTTCTTGCGAGGTCCTTAATTAATTTTTAAACCAAGCAAATTAAGAATTCATGTTTCCGTGTGAACGCTGGTTACATTAAAGGACAGAAGAAAACAGCGATCTGATTCGAGAGGAAGTCAACGGTTAAATGCTGAAACATTAGCAACAGAACTATAAATTACGTTTTATAATTATTAAGGATGTATACATAAAAATAATGCATAAATACACGTACTTGCATGTAAAATGTATACGATGTTTCTAATCAACGATCAATTTTACTTCGGCTACCCTGAGTAAAAAGTGATTTCTTTATTGAATTCATCATTTAAAAATATACAGTCTCAGGCGTTGTCCTGTGGAAATATTCCATAATGAGCAAGAAAAATTTGTACTTTTTCCACATATTATTTTTATTATAAACAATAAAAGACAGTAAAGAACACACGACTAGTTTCGGAGATTGATCTTCATCAAGTGCAAGTCAAGTTCTTGCTCATCATTTAAAAATACCTTCTTTATTGGTAAAAATATTCACTTTTACTTCTTCTAGACCCGCCAAAGTTGTTAAAGTAGTTTTCATTCGATTATTACTAATTAAACACAAGGAAGCTTAAATGATTGCTTTTAACTCTTTGTTTTATTTATTGATTATATCATCGAATAATATTCTAATCTTAAATTTGACCCGATGACTGCGTGAAACACACATGAAAGAAGAAAATGTTAACCTTAATATCAAATATAAAATGTTTAGTTTCGTTATTATGTAAGGAGTCAAACATTACCTGAGGATGTTGTCATAACTAATTACTTATCTTTTACAGAAGCACACCCAGTTTTTAATCTCTCAGGTAACAGAGTTTATTTCATCCGCTATAGCTTTTTACCATACTTCCTCTTGAAACCAACAGTTTCAGTTGAGCAATCTAAGAGTTTCAGCTTTTCCGTCGTTTCCAGACTTCTTTTACACACTTTCCATCTTTCACTGAAGACCTGTGCTCACCCAACTTTAATCAAGAACACTCGCGAGCCTCTTTTTATTCCCCACATTCTCTGCATCCCAAAATCTCTGGCATACTTGGGCGTCCCGAATGCCTTCTCCCCCTTTAATCGTGTACCGCAAGGTTCGATCCGCAACCCACACACGCGGACTTTCCAAGAGATAAGATAGGAGATAGCAGGCGTATGCGTAAGTGCGTGACGTGAGAATATTTAGGGGTAGGTATCTGAAAAAGGGAAAGAGAGATAGAGAGGAGAGCAAGATTCGGGTTTAAGTAGAGAGAGAGATAAAGGAGAATATCAGTAAAATGGGACGAGAGAAAATAAAAGATCCACAAAATAAAAATTGAGTGAGTCGAGGCTCAGAGATGAGTAATTCGAAGAATGAATTGAAAGAAAGAAAATTTATAAGAAATGAGCCCGTAATGAGGAAGCAAAATATTAAAGATGGTACGCTTATAGATTCACTATAAGAAATTCCAGTTATTTCACATGATTTGGTATCTTGCGTTTATATGCTCGGTACTACTAGTGCGCTTAATTCAAAATTAATATTTTTCCTCTCGGATGTTATCTTACACTTAATTTTGGCGTAAAGTTTACATGGTTAAGACGGTAAAGGTACATGAATGAGGAAATCAGTTTTACCTTTAAAACTTATGTTAACAAATACTAATTTCAAGCACGATCGCTATCAAACGTATTATTTTTATTACAAAATAAGGATTAATCGGTCCCATCATCTTCATCGGCCTCGTCTAATTTTCTTGTATGTTAGTAGTGAATTCCCCGTCAAAAATGTATGAAATAAAATTAGTTTACAGAAAAATGAGCTAATATTATCGCCTACATGTGATCCTTCTGAATAATATACAATTAAATTGATTTAAATGTATGTGCATATTATCTGAAATTGTCCAACATGTAATAATTTAGCTAACCAGCGTTTTTGGTGATTACGTTGAACCTTCATCATCAAAATAACCGAGTGCCTAGACTGTCAGGTTAGAATTTCCAAAGATTAATCCAAAAGTTTATCCTCATTGGTTCGAATCCTGTTAAGGGAAATTTTTTTCGCCGGAAAATTAATTTTCAGCTTTGCTAATACGTTTCTTAAGAGGACATTAAGAAGTTATCATAACTTGATCGTTTTAATAAAGCAATTCTTCGTTTGGTTACGCTCTTGTTTATTTCAAATACGTGAAAATACATTTATATTGATAGTGTCTCAATGTATTTCTAATATTAACCTTTATTTCGTACTATAAAATTCTTATACTTTTAATTTTGCATATTCTAAAATTTGTATATATGCAAAAATACATACGTATTTTACATACACGAAATTACATTAGCATACTCATTTGAAAATTATTAATAATATTATTGTATAAATGATATGTATTACCATAGATTTCGAATGGCAATCTTTATATCGCAGTGTATTCAACCCGAAATTACGTTCTAATTTTGTTTGATTTGATTTTGTCATATCATATATCTTACCATATACTGTGTTTTAATAAAGCCATTCTCTACTTGGTATAGCAAATGCTTATTTCAATGACGTACACATACAAATAATATATGAAATATAATACTTCGATTGTAAATATGATATAAATTTTAGTATTTATTTTATCGTGAAGTTCATTAAATTTTTAATTATTTAGAATTGATTTAGAAAACCGAGCAGTAAAAATGTCTTACCGATCACTTCGCGGAACCTTGATTTAAAATTAGTCACGTTAAATTTAGTGTGATTACGTTTGACGAAGGACTTTGACATTAAATACATCGAAGTGTTTCTGGAGACAATTTGGAGTTTTTATTTCCTTACATTTGATTGCTTGATCAATTGTATAGCAGTTGTTTTAATTATTTAGACAAAACTCCTATGCACTTTCTGAACGGATGGGTCGAATCGCCTGCGAATTATAAAGAAGCGAAAGAAGAAGAAAGGAGATGAAGGGGACGGAAGTTGCCACAGAAGAGACGTATGGGGATCGAGAGGAGGGATTCGGAATGGCGGTAGAGATAGCGCTGTTTTCCTGTGCTCGGCAGATTTCGTGCAAATTGGAGTAACCCTTATGAACCCCGAATAGGCAGCGATAGAGAATTCGTGTCTGGTGGATGGCGTCAGATTTCTGGTCGAATTATGACGGCAGAAGAGATTGGATCGAATCCCATTCCGACGTCCTTTCCCTTAACCCAACTTCTCCTCAAATGGTCCTCAACCTTTCAACGATCTTGGGAGGGAATTTTATTCCTCCGATATCCGTTAGCGAGAATTTTCCCTCTTTTTTGCTTCAAATCTTCTGCAAACCACGCATACTCTAAGTATTTCTGTGTTTTGCAGCCTCTCATTGAAAGCCTCTCTTTTTCTTACGTTAGTTTGCTCTTTTCCCTCACTCCCTTTCTCCGATGAAACCCTCCCCGCCCATGTATCCTCGTTGCTGGAAGAAGGGAGACCAAACTCGGATCTCTACGCTTACACAAGAAGGTTTTCAGGCAAGAATTTTCGCTTTTAGTGGTGACGGTGGTAAGAAGGAAAGCCGTTTCCATGGCTTTCCCTTTATTGATAAATTCGGATTAGTCTATAACACCCGCGTTCACTGGAGCTGTGACGAAGTAATCACTAAACACTTGCTTTCAATTTATCGGTTTCGAGATAAAAATATTCATGAATGGCTCAAATAGTTGCAAGTATTTAACTAACTAAAGATATCAAAGAATACTATTTCAAAGTCGTAAAATCGCATTTTATGATAATTTAATAAAAGTTCGGTGAAAATGCTTAACGTTAATGGATACCTTTATATTGGTGTACTCTCAATTTCAATTAACTGCGTGAAAAAAAATTGCAACCCATGGAATGGTATCATTCCTTCACTTTATCGCGAAAACTTTAGCAAGATTTCACTTATTTTGAGGATGGAATGAGATTATTGATTTACCATCTATTGATTAAATCACAATACCCCATTTGTGGAATTTTATTTTACTGGAATATACTCGAAGTATTCATTTCAACCTTTATGAGAGAGGGAGAATTACCTACAATTTATTTGTTCTTTTTTTAAAGAACTGTGCCGGTTCTATTTATGAGTCTTGCATACAATTTTTTCTTAAGCTTATTTCCTCAGAAAATTAAGATGGAAAATGTGAAGCAAAGAATTTCAGCGAAAGGAGTTCTTAATGGAAAATTTAATTTCATATGATGCCTCACTTATTTAGAATCCCTGATTAAATGAAGAGACAAATTTTATGAAAAAAACGTATTCCTATTCTACTTAAGATATCGTAAATTTTATGTTGTGGCTAGAACATTGGTTTAATGTCCGATATAACTTCTTCAGATAGGACAATGCGTGCAAAAAAATAAGAATAGGTTGTTTGAAACGCCTAAATTTTAGTATTTACCAACTACTGTTGTAAAAACATTTTTAAGGCTAAAGCATCGTTAAGACATTAAATTACCTGAGAAATTTAACTTTAAGATATGCATAAAAACTATCCCTATTATGAGTGAAATTGTGGCTCTTGAGATTCCCCTTCAATTAAGAAAGAGCCATATAGTTCTGCCTCATTCAAGGCCGACTAAGACTGACCCTTTCAGTTGGAGCGAAAATGTATAAAATAGGTTGAAGGGTCAATCAAGATAGTCCGATAATCAAGAATATCCCCCAAAAACTACGCACGGATAAAGGTGGATGAGATAGAGCGAGGAAATATTTGAGGCAGGTTGATGAAAGAATCTGACGTACGAAGATTAGTAGAGGAGAGCGTGCACTTTCGCTGCTGACCCGTGAAGTAGAGATAAGACTGGGATATCCATTCGAAGCTGCTTTTTGGCGTGTGCATGCACAATAGAGATGGATGGAGGACTAATCCCTCTTTGCGACTATTTGCAATCGGTTTTTGCTGCTGTGTGGGGACTGTCGCAGTTTTGCCGCGATATATGCTCTTCCGATAGAGAATGTCATCGAGCTTATCTGTCCCACTGATTCCGTTTCTTTCAATCCCTCTGTTTGAAGAGGATTAAAAACATGTTTGCGTACATGCAGAGTACGTCAGATTCTCATTTATTCATCGACTTTTTCTAATCAAATGAAAATCACTTAAACAACTTGAACATTTTCATTGATTGATTATCCTCCGTTTGCTTTCTCTCCATAGTTTGGAAAAGTGTGCATCTTCCATTTATTAAGCATCGTACTTTCGTTACGAGGATGCATATTGTCTCTCATTATTACTTTTATTTGTCTAACTATTATATATTCCAAAATCTTAATGCCATAACCCAACGTATTCTTGCAATTTGCGTGTAGTATTTCAAGTAGTGCATGTACAGTGCATAATTTAAATTTAATCAATAGTGCTTAATAATTGAATTAACCTTTTATATCACAATTAAAGAATGTCTCATTAGGTCAAAACAGGAATTCGTACTACTGATTGCTTTTGTTGATCATGGACAAAAACCAAACGATCACGTGAAATACTATATGTAAGAAAAGGTTATTGATTGACTGCAATTATTTGTATGAAAAATAAACGGTTTCGATGCGGGGTTTTCACATGTACGCAAGTCCAAAAAATCGCGGTACTGCGTAAGTTTGATTTATTTTAATTCAATTTCTATTTTTCGAAAAGTAAAATGATAGCTGTCGTCGATAAGTGCCAAAGAATAAACGTAGGTAAAATAAAATCAATCTCGTCATGAGAGATTTCGAATATAAGTTTTAGAGAATTATTGTTACGTAGAATATGTTTATTGTATCAGTTCAATTCCTCGCTGCTTTTTTATTTCAAACAATACTACAGAAAGTTAATGTCGAGTATTGCAAATATGTCAGAACCCTTCCTTACTAAACAGCAGAAAATCAATATAAGAATTCTTCATTTTACGTCTCAGAGATTAAAATAATTGCTCCATTAGAAGGATAATGAAAAATCAAATTTATTCTAAGATGGAATTCTAAGATGGAAGAGTTTTGAAAAGTAAGAGCATGTAATACTACTAGTTGTCTAAAACTCTTGTCGAATAGAAACTGATGTAAATGCCGGGGTAAAGATCAGTATTCAATTATTAGTCATAATATGAAACATGAGTATTAACACGAAAAGGCGAAGATAATTATTTATACAGAACGAATGTATCGTAACGGTGATTCAAGGGAAACTAAATTCAAATTTATGCATAGATTCAATGGAAATACTTTGCTGCAAATGATAATTAAAATTCTAAGCTTATAGTCCTGAGAGCATTGGAAGTCTGACCAACTTAAATATTTCTATACGAAGAATTCTTGTTTTTATAGAAAAGAATCTGAGATTTTATAGCAAAGGAGATGGCGTAAATGATTAAGAATGTCGTAGGAAAACACAATAGGTATCACTTTAAAAAGATTAATTAACAGATGAGAAAATATGTAGCAAGGAAGCGTAGAGCCATAAAATATGATTGGTGAGCCATCGAAGGAAGGATGTTCAATGAGAAGGAAAAGATTCGAGATAATGAATAGACCTGAGAAAGATAACAAGAGTCCTTTAGAAAGTAGCTGAAAACAGGAAGAGATATATGGTCACTTGTCTACCTTTTGATAGATAGCTAATGACGTTGATGACTGAAGAGCAAAAAATCTTCGATCATGTTGACCGAAGTATATGGTAGAGTATTTTGTAATCGACAATTTTAGAATAGGATTGCTCATTGCTTTACCATTTCTTCGCAAACAACTTCTTAAGGATTAAGTGTGCTGATATTACACATCGCAATAATCGTATTTGTAAAAATCGATAATGGACGCTCATTAGTAAGTAAGACAATTCCTTCATTCGGCTTTATTCAATTAGAAGTCAGTGGAAAAATGTTAGCTTTGCGGAATGAAATAGAGTTTGTGATTTTATTGAGAAATACATCGTTGATTATGTATTAATCGACTTTAACTATTTGATTCGTCAGCTTCCTATATACTTATCATCGAGTCTGTAATGCGAGAATGAAGCCTTGTAATGCCCTTCAAAAGGTTCTATATTTTCCCTAAATCCAGGGACAATTTGCCGCTCATCGCTATAAGAAAAATATCCCAAGTAATCTGTTAGTCTTATTTTAACTCTCAAAAAAATCGCGGCGCAAATTACCTCGCGGCGAAATGGCGTTGGCGAATCGTTCCATTCGCCATTTCCAGAGTTAGATGTGAGTTAAATGTTTAAAATCAAATCTGTATGTGTACTTATGTGTATATACACACACAAAGATATATAAAATCCCTTTTTTGTCGGCGGTTTGATACGAAGAAGAGAAAAAGAAGGTCCTTTGGTCGCCATAATGAGCAAGACAGAGAAGATAGTATGTCTAAGGCCAATTAGCGATTCTGAAGAGACACAGAGAAGGCCGTGTTGCACCATAAACTCAACGATAATCCTCGTACTTGAAAGAGTGGCTCTTGAGTGAAATAAGGCTCTTGAGATGAAGAGATTGGCGACTATTGCTCAAGAATGAGTGACGTACGTAATTATAAGGCATGTTTTGAAGCACGACAGAAGTAGGAAAAGTGGAGGACTGCAAACAAAATGAGGGAAATGAAGGAGGAGATGGAAGTAATTGAGATTTTAGAAATAACGGGAAACAAACGGGAATGATAAAAAAAAAATATCCGAAGGAAATCCCAGAATTGTTTTGGCTTTGCCTTGAATATATGATCTTTTGGGAATTAGTCATTAAAATCAGTTAATTTTCATGGCACAAATTGATACTTTCAGGTTATTACTTATTTTAAAGATTCCAGTTCTGATATTATTTTTTTTTTATTTACATGTATCTTAGTGATAGCTATTGGTTAATGTTATCGTTTGAAGCTTAATGCTCACGTAGAAATATCCAAAATATAAGATACCAGATGCATTTTTAACTCTACAGTCAACATGTAATTTCTCGAATATATAACATATTTCAATTTCAAGACTGAACTATACATAATCGAAGAGAAAGAAATCATATACTCACAAGAGGAAATTATAGAATATTATGAGGAAAAATGGAGAATATACTGAACTTAAAAAGTGTGTTCGAATTAAAGGCAGAGAAAACCAATATCTTGAATTAAATATTTACAGCGATAAGGAAATTCCTAAAATGAAATATTTCAAAAAATATAGCGAGCTCAAGTTTCAAAACGAGTAAATCCTTTTTTTCCCATATTAAGGAATGCTAATAAAATAAGATCAAAGTTCTTACTCCTTTAACAATAGTTCATCATTCAAAAGCATATTTCTTACAGCATCCTAACGCATCATTTTCCGCAAGTAGAATGACATTTATAGTACTTCATATGTAGAAAATCCATTTTTCACTTGTAATCCCGTTTTATTTATAACATTAGTATTGTAAGTGTAAGACCGACTTAATCGTTAAAGCCGCTTCATGATTTATGGAGCTATATTTTAGGGAGGGTTTCCTCAGAGATTGCAGTCTATAGCCTTTTAAATCTTGGCAATCCTCGATAAGGCCCAAAAATACTTCTCTTCACAATGTAAACCCTTAAAAATATTCATGAAAGCTTATAACTTTATTTCGACCCTTCAAAGGTCGCTTTGTGTTTTTCTTTCCGTCCTCTCATGAGGCACATACGCACGGAATGTGGGATTTCAGTTACAAAAAATTCCCACTCTAACGCCATATCTTTAAGCCCCAGAGCCATACATCTGACTCTATTTTCTCATCTCTATTGTTGGAAGATTTCCTCTCGGATTCCTTTATCTTTATGAGTTACGCCTTGAGAAGCTTTCAGTTCATGTCTGCATGACTGAATGAAAATCAAAATTAAAAACTGCTTTAAAATTTACTCAAAAATAAACGTCTGTTTCTTCAGTGCTGAGTCTATCTTCTCCATCAGAAACCAAAAATTCATTCGAAACTTATTTATACATTCAAACAAAAGTGTGAGCAGTGCTTGAATTTCCTTGGCTAGTATGAATTGAAGAATTGAAGATATGGAGGAAATTTCTCGTTTGAGAAGTGTGCATTGTATGTACTCCTACATGTAATTTGATTATCCAACGTAATAATTGTATATATAATTAGGATAAGAAGTTATGGAAATCTAAACAATTTAAGAGGGCTAAAATTTTAAAAGATTTCTTAATTCTAGCGCTCTAGAAGGAGATGTCTCCAGCAAAAACAATTTTTAAGAATAGAAATTGGAACACGAAATTTGAACACATTAATGAGGATGAAAAACTCCGTTGTCAATTGAAACCCTGAGGATGATGACATGGTTATTGGAATACGAAGGGGTTATTCTTCAAAGGCGGCGATCTTCAGTACTTATAACACCCCGAGGAATGACGGAGTGTTTTCAATTTATTGAATGATCCTTTTATTTAAAAATACATAAATAAGGACATTTTGTTGTAAAATTAATCCTATAAAGCTATCAAAAATCTAATACTCTAATTTAACATTTTTATCTTAATTATTTCATTCCTTTTCTGATTCCCTAAAAACCATTTCTCTCAATACAGAAATTCTTATATTCTGTTCCATTATCATTTAATCATGTGATTAAAACCAATAAATATTACTCGAACTAAGGTATGATTTAAATGTATCGCGAAGAACTTAATTGTCGTTTCAGTAAGGATAACCCAAGCATATTATTGAATTAATTCTTCCTATGTGAGTTGATGAGAAAAAACAGCGTTGGAATTTGTAATATATAAAGAAGATTATCTCTATAAGTAATGCATATTGGGGGGCAATACATTCACATTTTGGGTATAATGATTACGCAAAATTCCGTTGGATATTGAGATCGAAATTGCGTCGGGAGCTAAATGAAAAGAGGCTGGAAAAGGGATAAGAATCCTTTGAATGAAAAATAACTCCCCGGCGAGTAATAAAGGGAAATAAGGCTGCAGATGGAATGAATACGGGCAGAGGGAGAGAGAGAGAAGAAACAGGGAAACGTGGGGTACGCAAGATATTCGATTCCAGAGTAGATTTACGACCTGACACCGGGATTGAAAACGCTGTGTGCAGAATGGAGTGTGTTTGATATTGTAGATGGCTCTGACGGTAAACTCTGGGAATAGGATTACTCGTACCACTGTTTGAGGAGGAATGCAAAAATGTGTCCTGCGGGTGGATATTTTGAAATTTAAATCTTCTGTAAATAAAAGGAGATAAAATTCTTTGTAGATGATTCTATGCAGGGCCAGATTCTGTACACCTGCTGGACCAATATATGCCAACAGATATGGCCAGACCTTGTTTTGGTTAGATTCATCACAAAAATAATAGAAAAAGTGATGTACTAAGAAATGTTTAAGTGTGTAAATATATATACGCTTCAAAGAGAATCTACCTTCAAGGTGTCAGAATTGAATTCAAGAAGAAAATGTTGATAATTCCCTGCGATTGAAAGTGAATGAAATCTTCTTTAAATAGAACTCTAATAATACTCTAACAAAAATTAATAAGAATATATATATATATATATATATATATATATATATATATATATATATATATATATATATATATATATATATATCTACGTAGCCTCATATCGGTAAAACTACATCCATTAGAAAGACGTGGCATCATAAAATTTAGTAGATAAGATCCATTTACGAACAGTTTATTAGCATATGCGTACCATCTTTCATTTAACCATATTCAAGAAATACAACTTAATTATTCACGTTTCACTTTCCAAAGGAGGAAGATTAAAAAGGAGAAACATCATCATCCGCCTAATTGATATCTACCCACTTTACAATAGTCTCCACTAAATTAGAACTCATGCTGCATTCGCCACTTAATATTTGCTCGTTACGAACTGTGAATCATTCAACTTGATGCAGTATAATAAAAGTCTGCCTTTCCTATCAGGTATTATTTATTTAAGAATTATAAAATCATACTATATTGAAAATATCAATTTTTTGATTTCCCGAAATAGATTTTTTTGATACCCCTCAGTTGAAATATACGATTTCGTCCATTTTGGCTTATTTTTCATGCTAATCAAATAGCTAAATGATCAATCACATTAAAGTATCTAAAACTTAAATATCTCTTAGTCACAATTCTAAAACAATCAAATTAACGATAAAATGAAATCATAGGAGTTTTATTTCATCCCATAAACGAGGTATTAACCAACAGATTCTTTACTAAATATTGTGAATTATTTCCGCTTTGTAGTGTCCAACTGCTTTTCGGATTGAAATGCAATGAAAATCGATCAATATGAAATGCAGAGGACTAATCTATACTTTTCACGAAAACCGAATTCGTTACTAATTTAATTCCACGAACAGGAATTCTTATCATCAATTATATAAGAAAAAATATACATTTAAATTTAATTAATAATTTAATTTTCAACCATGAATTCGTTAAGGGAGCGAATCAGGCAAACTTATGAGATATAGAAATAGTTATAAAATTTATGAAAACAAAATTTAAACGCTACAAAAATTATGGAAAATAATATTATTTATTTTTTATGTTCAGAATGTATAAAACTCACCAGAAATGCGATTGGGAAGTCTTAAGAAGTATAGAAGATATTTCCATCAAATGAATTTATGTCAACTGTTTCGCATTAAAAAATCAAGATAATTAGAAAGAAATTGGAAAGGTAACAGACCAATGCATTTTGTGTTAACCATTATTTCGTGTTAACCAATTACTTCCTATGGTGATTAATATTCAAAACTTAAATAATACTACAATAGAAATCAATCATTAAAATAGTTATGGGATCTTACGTACTTTTCATGCGATATGAGAGTATAAAGAAATATCCAACGCAAAGTATAATAGACATATTATGCACCTTATTTATGTCGAAGGAAGACCTCCACATCGAATTTATCGAGCCACTTTATAGCCACCTTATTAATATTGAAGACGATGAAGGTTCTCTAGAAGTGGCATCATAATTTCAAGGCTTCCAGGATCACAATTTGAATGGGGCTCTCTTCCAAAGCCTCCTTAACTGTTATAACATATTTCAGTCATCGGCTGGATTAACGCTCTAAATAAAGTGATATAAAAGTCGGTAGTTTGCCACTTTATGGGTAAGTTCCCACTTTTATCGTCTAGCACATACGGTCTGGAGCATTATTCTTAGAAGCATAACGGGAATAAGAATGAGGAGACGGAATTAAAGGGGTGGCTGAGAAATGCTGGGCTTCCGCAAGGCGAGGGAAGATTGATTTTCCATTGGTTTTGCGCTGGCAGAAGGGAAGAGTTAAGGCTATATCTAACGCGAAATAGAGATAGTTTGGGTGGGGTTTTGGAAATCCACGGGATGAAATATGTAGAAACAGAGCACCATTTTAGAGAAAATTGCATTGGAGGTGCCTTGCTGAGCGTATGAACGTCCTTAATGCGTTTTACGACGTAAGATATGTTTCCTAAACTAGTTTGTGCGACGTTTGACCTCTTTGACCCTCACGTAATGCAACCAATCAGCATTGTTCCTGTAATGCCGTCCGAATCATAACCTTTCTGAATTCAAAGACCAGATTTAAGCATTAATTAATTATTTATGCTGTAGAATTTGAAGGATTTACCTCCATACCCATACATATTTCTATGGGTATGGAGGTAAATGTTAATATGTAGTTAATCATCCCCGTAATCTCATTTACCATATACTTAGGAGTTAATGGGTGGCATTTACATGTGATTGGTACTAATTCCTTCCTAAGGAAAATTGAAATATATCATTCCCTACTTACACTAAAGTAAAAAAACGTTTATACATACATATACGATTAAGAACGTAAATCTATTAACTGTTATTATGTCATTATCAAAATAACATATTTTTTGATCATTTTTTTTAATAGAAATATAACAGGATCAAATAAATATAGATTTATTTCTTAAATGAGAGAAAAATGAGATTAAATTTACATCCTAAATTCCTATACCACCAAAATAATGCTTTAAGTAAATTTAAACTTCATTTTTAAACTTAAACGCTTATTAGGGAGGCAACAAACATTGATCTCACCTAATAACAGTAATAGAATTGATCGCTGGATGAATGGAATTCCCTACCTGTGGGTGGTAATGTTTACATACACGAAATCATAAATGAATACTTGGCTAATGAGCAATTGTTCACGTTTCTAGGTATACGTGCACATTCACGAGTACCTCATTCTAAGAAAATAGCATCGAGTGGAGTGCAAGTGGTCGTCAAATACGCAGATCACGGAGGAAATGGTGTCAGCATTAAAAACAGAAGATCCCTAAAGGTAAGGAATACTTTGTGTTCATTAAATATACATAGCATATGGGAATGTCATTACGATTCAACTGGAATTCATTTAGAAGCAGACTACTGCACTTCAAGATAATGTATTCTTTAAAACAGAAGTCAAAGTAAAGAGTCGTAATAGCGGCTTTGAGAGACGTGTTAGCTCAGCCCGAAAGAAAACTGCTGATGCGGCAGATGTGATATTTTACGCCGGAAAATGACGAGGTGAGACACAGCGCCTATAATTGAAGGCGGGTACTGAGCGAATCATTTGCGGTGGCATTAACCGCGTTAATTATTCATCTAGGACGTCATCTTCCTTCGAATTATTAGCGACGACCCAATTTCACCGATACTTTGCTATGTTCGTTTTTCACTCTCGCTCTTCGTTTTTACCTTTCTACTTGAAGTTACTGTGATTCTCACGCAATTCTGAATTTGAAAAGGATAATATGAATTCGACACTCATTTTACGTTCATTTCATATCGGAGGAAGTCAAATGCTTGGTAACATCTAAAATTGTAGAGAAAATTCGAAAAAGTCGCTGCTTCTTACTTTCGCGGTTCCTTTGTTATAAAAAATATTCATATTTTTCGTCTGAGAATGACACTAAAAATTGGATTATTGTTTTTAGCCAGTTCGATTCATTAAAAAGGAAAATTTTCTCATATTTACTAAGATAAATACACTTGTCGTTTAAAGAGAATCATTTACATTTAAAATCAAGTTTGAGTAGTATCATGCCCTGGAAATATCAAGATTTTTCGAATAAAGTAGCGAAAGCATTGTTATTATGATAAGTTGCAGACAACGTATTTAAAGTGATCAAAGCCTTTGTGGTAATCGAGTATCGAATATCGAGAATCTAATATTTTTGTCAAAGTTCCTCTCCACATACATGAAATAGAATTTAAAATATGGGGATGGAGAGGAAAATGCAAGAAATTCTTGTTCTTTCTATAATTCTCTCTTTCCCAGGAGGAGATAGTTTTTTAGTCATGGGCGAAAAGGAAATTTTATTCCTTCTGATGTGATTCTTACCAAAATTTACTTGAAGCGCATGATCGCAGACTGTTGTTGCCTACAGAATAAATATGCACGAAAATAGAAGTTTCTCTTCCCAGGAGGTTTATTTTTCGTTCAAAATAAATATTTATCTCACTAGTATTATAATTTACATTCAGCAGTTTTTATGAATAAATGTAGTTGATATTAAAGCGCTTAATTAAGTAATTATGTCTAGCATAAGCATACTCGCAATGAAGTTGCAATAACTTACGATGAAGTTTCATGAAATATGTTTCTTTTCTTTGAAAATCAAAAATTGACCCTTATGACCATATAAGTGTCATCTGAAGCGACAAAACTTACATTAAAAGGATGAAACTCTTTCATTATAGTCTCCTCTTTAAACCAAGTTTATATTTTGATATTTACACTTTTAAAAGGTTGCTGAGATGTGATATGTGTGTTTCCGTAAAAAGTTCAGTAAATTCTAAAACATTGCCAAAGAGTTTTATGAAATTGAAATCATTATTGAATGTCTAATATCTATCTTAGATCAAACTTTGGCTGATGAATGCCTCTTTAGTATTAGTCTCTCATAATTATCTTAGTATTCTCTTTAGTACTACTCTTTCATAACTAGCGTTCATTTTGTCTTATAATTGGATGAGCTTCAGTACGGATGGTTAAACTTTACACCAGTTACTCCTACACTGCAATTTTTTTAGTAGAATGTTCCTTGCAAGCTAAAGAGATTGTCGATAAGACTGGATAAGAGAGGAATTCGGAAGGGAGTACGGAAGAATTCCGTCAGTTTGCCTTCTCTTATCTGCGCGCTGTCTTTTCTCCCTCTTTGTATGTGTGAGTCTGGATTTTCATCTTGATGATATTCTTAGTCCAATGGACAAAAACGTCGGCTTTTTCAACGAGATAGTGTCTCCGCGTGGTCTCACTGAAATAAGGTAAAAAGGCGGCAGAGATTGGAGGGAAAGGGAAATAACCTATCTAAGAGGAAATGCAAGTGGCAGTCACCAGCTGAAATACATTCATAGTCTGACCTTCGAGAGCCCTCTCCTAAGGCTACAGAGTATCGGGGGAAGATTTCACTTATCACTTATTTCACTATTTCATGAAAATAAATTTCTTAGATTGTTTTGTGTTTCATACTAGACGCATACGTGGAATGTAATAAAAAAACGCCTGCTAAATTCCCTTCTCTACCAAAATTTAGAGTGAAATAGAAATTATATATCAAAATATTTAACATATTTAACACAATATAATATAAAAGATCGATCAGATTTTAGCAAAGTATAAACTGTATGGTGTACACAATCTGGAAATGCCACCGCAAAGCTTGCGAGAATTTTATTCTCCAAATACGTTCTTTTGATTGGGAGTTATAGAGTTAATTACTTGCATACTAAGCAGTCAATTTTGCTAGAAATATTTTCTAACATTAGAGATTATGCATGATCAGCATTCATAATGATATTTTTCAGTTCAGTTGAAGCATATTTTTCGAATTTCTACAAAAAAAACTACAAAATCTTCATTATTTTATTTATTTATAACTTTCCTAGGGAAAAGAATATATGACACCTTAATCAGTTTGTGCAATTTATCAGTTTATTAAAGTATTTACTCTTATTAACCTAATATATTTAGACTGGGCACATGCAACGCTTAATGTGCATATACAAAGTTAAATATATTGTCCGTGAAAGGAACTGTGGCAAATGTGCATTGTAAGACGTAATTAACATCCGAAAAAAACAATTATGATATTTCAGGCAAATCAGTTTGATGATCTCCTAAGCTGATTAGTTAGGGATTCTCCTCTTTCATACGTCACTTCAAGGTTGAAGTATTTAGGGCTTTTTTGGTATTCGCACGAGCAAGTAATTAGGTTTGGAATAAGTCAACGAACCGTCAAGTTAGATTGGAAACCCAATGCTTCGGATGTTTATTTATTCAATCAGTCTCCACCCACAACTCTTACCACATTCACAAGGGGTACGTATCAAAGATCTGGCTCACGCACTGGGAAATCTACGAGACACGTGCGGATTGATATGAGGCTCCCTAGGAACACGCTCGGAGCGGTTAATCACTCCAAAGGATGCGGCGTTGACAAAATGTGCGGAGAGGATCGCGTAACGCATACAAACACCGGATAAAGGTTGCTTTCTCTTACTCCTTATGGGTGAAAGAATCCAGAAATATTCACTTCTTACCATCTCCCACCGACCTCTTAAATTTGCTTGTTTGTGAAAATAAACTTCGATAAACGATCCCCCCCAAAAGTATGCATGTCCGAATTCATATAGTTTAAAGGAATCACCGTACGTGCAGTTTCTAGCTCATACTATACATACGAAAAGAAGCCTTACACAAATCGGAATTATTTTCTGAAAGGAAATACGGTTTAATCCACCATTCCTGAAATAATTCTACGTTTCATTTAGCAGAGAAGGATTACAATTGATAAATGCATGGAATAATAAATAAGAGATAATATCAAATTTGCCTCAAGTTACTCGTAATTCTTTTGGATTCCTTGTGTGAATATGTTTATAGAATCAAATAGTCCAGATTTATATAATAATATTTTATAAGGGATCCCAGGTGGCCGTGTGGGCAGCGCGTTCGAATTCAATGAAAGTGGTCACGGGTTCGATTCCCGGTGGGAGCCCACGTGCGAAATGACCTCAGCTGTCGAAGCACTTTTCACGATATTACTGCTACTACATTTAATAGTACTTACATCTTATACATACATTTGGAGAAAATTCAATCGAAATTTTAATAGCTGAAGATAGGAAATACCTTTTGTGAAATACTTATTTGACAAGCTTTGACTATAGTGAATCCAAAATGTTTACGTAAGGAAGACTTAAAAAAAAACTGAACCTATTTGTAACTCTATAAAATCATAGTATTTCTATCATTTTCTATGTATAAATTGTGGTAGAAGTCTACCAAATTTTACGGAGACTAATTGCGGTTCTGTTAGGGTATTTCAAATACATGTTTGTATGGATGAATTGTGATACATTTTGCCGTGAAATCGAGCTAAAAATTTGATTTCACATTGCATTTCTCAGATTTGCTATTCATTTCAATTTTCATTAGCGAGAGCAATCTCTTTGAAGTTCAAGGAGAGGCATCCATATTCAAACGAATACTCCTCTTTGTTCTTAAAACCGTTTCCAAATTTTATTTAAATACACGAACAATAAAACTTACTCTGATCAAATTGAGAAGATAGCACAAATAAGGACGACCTTTGCGTAGCCGTTTTTGTTTTAATTCAATCCCTGAAATGAATTATCCTTTTCTAATTGGAACAATTATTATTTTTATTAACTAAATAAAGCTATCGAAACTTCATTTCAAGCAATTTCTGTTATTCCACATCAAACTACATCTCAAATTTCGCTGAAATATGTTTGAGAACTGTTAGAGCTGTGGTTTGGAATTCGAAGTGTCACTGTTTCTTCGTACTTTCGGAAATTCTGCATACATCTATATTCCAGGCTTTGAATCTTCTCTGACCAAAGTTTATGTTAAATTGTAGTCACGAAAAGGAATGTTTCATACAAGTCCCATAAGTCTTCTTCCTATTTTCCTTTATTACAATGTCTGATAGAATTAATCGCATTTCAGTTTATAATTAAATGCAGTTATAATCAACTACTCTCTTCGCCAATTAACGCTTACATGGAGCATTAAAAATTATATCATTTTATACAGACATTTTAAAATAGTTCTTGTAATTTTGTAATTATGCAAGTTGTCATTCGATTAAAATGAACCATTGCTCAGTAAAATTAATTTTACAGTAAAGTAAAATATTTTATAGGATTTGTAAATTAAGCTGGTAGATTTTTTCTTAGCAATTATGTTCTGGAAAATGGGTCTTGGAGAAGCGCCTTTTTTATCAAATTAGTTCCTATAGTTAATATTGATAAGACAATTTTAAAAATTTATTTTCCTCTTTCGACTCCCACCAACGTTTATCAAGTAAAGGTTACCTCGACTTAAAACTCCAAAATACTATTAAAGTGAACAGTTTGTGAATCCTGACATTAATAAAACTGTTGACTTAGGTATTCACTTTTCACAGAAAGGAGGGTACGCATTACATGTCAGAAGGAGTTGTTTTTACATCCAATACCTATCCAATCCGCCTACTTATCCTATCCTCCATTAAAAAAAAGTCTTATTTGAAAACTATACATATTAGATCCCAGCATCCTATTAATCATTCCCCGTGTGTGTAGGGTGGACTGGAATATTTGGTTCTCTGTACAATATAAGTAGGGGAGTAGAAGGATCAGCTGAAGGGGATAGCAGATGCATCTGACAGTGTGGAGGATGGAGTGAGGGATTGGATATATTGCAGCGGAGCCACCTTGGAAGTTAGATTCGGCTTTAACCAATCCTTCAACTCCACTGCGAATTTTCTCTTTTTGTGCTCCTTGACTGATCGATCTCCGACCGCATCTCCTACGCATGTCTATTGTTTGCTGTTTCCGTCTATTTTTGCGCGTCCAGTGAATTGACAATGCTTTTCATTGAAAGGAAGTTGACAAAAATAGCGTAACCATGACTCTATTACATTTGTTTTTAACCCTTAATTTTGGCATATAGTTTAACAACAGTTTTCTTATCCATCGAAAATACTAGTATTGAGAATTTTAAAATCTAGGCAAAACAAGATAGACGTTAGGGCTGACTTGATATTCTCTTTATTTGAATATTAATTATTTATATCCCAAGGTTTTCTTAGCTGATTTAATCAAATTATTCTTTGTGTTTAATGATTTTTAAATATGAGCCATAGGGCATTTACTGAATTCAATTTGATTACATATTTTTTGAATAGGTTTAGAAATTAGAAATGTTTATAAAGCAATAAATTAGTAAAGGATTCAGGAATGTCAAAAAGGTAGCGAGTTCACATGTGGTGAAAGCGATACCGCGTTCGATTCCTATATATACGAAATGTTAGTAGAAACAATGTTAACAATACCATTAATAATAAACACGAAAAGCTGATATCTTTAAAAAGAGGAAATACCACGATTAAAGAGATAGGAAAGGTTATTATTTAGATAAAATGGAAAATACCTCAATTAACAATTAGTTAAAATCTAGCAACCCAAAACGCGAATCTTATATTTCATCCAAATAACTGTTCTAAATTCTTCAAATTGAAAACGAAAAGGAGAGAAGTGGATGAGCCTCCACTCCGTATCCATGTTACTATGTTATTCCAAATATGATAATCCTCAAGATTTGCATCATGCTGAGATGATTTTTATTGTGATTTGTAGCGTACACATTCGTTTAAAAAAGAAGAAATGATAATTCAATGAGATACCGTGTGAGAAACACTCCTTATCAATCTTTCCAAGGAAATATGAATGAAGCATGAAAAGATATCGCATTCTACACTATTTATTTTTATCCACGTAGAGGAGAAACACCGTTTAATTCACTCAGAACATAAACCACTGATAAGATCAAAAGGGCCGGTCCAGAATTTTTCGCATTTCTTGCATCGTATATCTAGCCCCGAATGTCAAATTTAATGAATTCCTCGAATTCCAGAAGGGTTAACAATGGAGTATTCTGAACTTTCAAATTAAATAGGAGCGGAAAACCTTTCAGGGGTTAGAATCGATGGCATCCTACGTTTTCAATACATTCTCCGAGTCGACAAACACAAGGGATCTCTCCAAAATGCGACCATTTAGCGAGGAAGCAAAAGGAGAACTAATTATACCCTGCGGTTAGCGACGATGGTAACGTTACACAAAAAAGAGAAACTCCTTATTTTCATTCCGAAGTATCAATCTGTAGACGTAGTTAAATGGAATGATTTTAGCGCCAGTGCTGAGATTTAAAGGAAACAATGACTCGAATCATTTCTCAAACCTCTACCCACTCTTCGAAAAAAATATAGAATCTTTTCCTTCGGTAGAGGGCCTCTTTGCGGGATGGAAATGTAACACAATAAAAACTTCTATCCATATCCAGAGAGAGGGCACGGAACGGCAGGAAAATAAAAATATTATTCCTCGAAATAGTGGAGAGAGAATAGGTGAGAGAGAAAAATTAATCGCCCGAAATTTCTCTCTCTCTCTCTTTCGAATACGGACGTTAATGATAAATGCTTTTGATTGGGCGCCGGAGCGAGAGGACTCGAGGGAAAAAATGACGAATAATATAAGGCGGCGGAGAATGTATAGAGACGGGGAAATGGATGAAGGAAAATTGCAGGAGTTTTCCTTTTTACAGAGTGAAGGATTGCCCTTCAGCAGTTTCGCCGGGGTGAGGAGATGAAAAGAGCTGGAGATAGCGGTGTTGCCAAGGGGATGGAAAAGAAAGGGCCACGTGGGAGGAGGTGTGAGGCATTTTAAAGGTGTGATGGAATGTGACTGTTTTCAAAGGCCCTTTTTGAAACAAAAGTCTGGCAGATATGGGTTGAATCAATTCAGAGGAAATTTTAGGACAGGACGTAGTTGTTTATGAGTTTCTTATACTATAGGAAGCATGGATGAAAGTAATAGAAAGTAGCACGAGCGGGATTATGGGGCACGTGATGGGGCTTCATGCAAATCCAGAATAGGAGAGGTAGCACTTTTCTGAAATAATTTCTTTGTTTCACATATTATCGTTTAATAGATGGATGCATTCAGGGCATAGAATTTTCCTATTGTAAATTTAATTGAATATTTGTTTACACTTTGCTTGTACTTAAAGTTGTAGGCATCGGGTTTTAATTTGAATATGTATCCACGTAACCGATATCTTAACTCACCCACGGGGGATGATTTTGATACTTTTGATCTACAATTATTACTGGCGTTGGGCCCACAGGTGTTTTGATTACACCTTGATTATATACAACTGAATTCCTCGAATTGAGACTTTTTTCAGTAAGACTTCATTGGTCCTTAAATTTTATTACTCTTCCGCGTTATTGGGAGAACCGAAGAGTACGTCAAAATATAACACAGGGATATATCTATTCCTTAATAAATGCATACCTTTTCTGTATTTTCAAATATGTAATATCTTCAACCCGGTGAGTTTCAACTCACTAACTTTCTTATGTCCCCTAGGTATTTATCACTGTTCCTATATTTAAATACACCCATCTCTTGCACGCATATTCTTCCTGCGTAACTGTGCCAACGAAGTATGGCTATATTAACGTTTAAGGAAGGTAATTTACGGCTGCTCTCATTCATGGAGCGTTTCCTCTTGAATACCTCAACGTTCTGATGGACTTTATATCTTGGTCGCATATTTCTCTCCGTAATATCTCCATATATCTACAATAACTCATAAATTATAAACTCACCGACGCGGCGAGGGAGACGTGGCGTGAAATTTTCATCTTAATTTCGCAGTTAACGACGAAGAATATTTCCGCTCATTTAATATTAGATTTAAGGGTATCTGTCTTATCATTTCCCCAAAGTCAAATAGTCAGTTTAATGTCGCAAAGTTCGTTTCAACTTTAATTGCCTTACTTGTAGTCATTGCCTAAGTATTGAAATATTGAATCACAAAAGACTGCATATCTGAGGCAAAAATGTTAGAAAATGGACCAGAAGACTATTGCTGAAGAAGAACAGAGAGGAATAACAGAAAACGTAGTGTTCTAAATTAAATTATCCATCCATTATCTCAGAGCCTCAGTTTGAAGGTCGATCTCATTCCCCACCGACTCTTGAGAACCATTTGGAGATGTGAGTAAAATTACACGCCATTCAATTCGATCTACGCAAAGCAGTAGAAAGATCCCACCTTTCACAGGAAGGTAGGGATAATCGGTGGAAAGAAACGGCGCGGAGGGAAGTTTGGTGAGCGGAAAAGTGATGGGGGAAGTGATGGAAGAGGAGAGAGATTAGCGGAGGGAGAGAGAGAGAGAAGATAAAAGGCATCCGGTTCATGAGGAGCAAATATTGGAAGTGTGATAGAACAGTATAGGAAGAGGTGTTGGTTCTCGATGAGCGGAACCAATTTATACTCTTACAATTGTGATATTAGCGAGATACATCGAATTCGACATCAATTCACCTGCTTATAAATGAATATCATTACCTTTAGAATATTTAAAAATTTTGTTTAATTCGAGCGTTTTAAAATGAGTGCCTCGGATCACGTAAGGAAGTGCAATGGAAAACTATATTTCGATAAAATGAGTTAATCGAGAGATATGAAGTAATGCTTTAACTATGAATCTAGAATTGGTTTTCGATTCCATAGATTTGTGATTTTAAAGTGTGTAATTGTGTATACGGATACAGGAAGCGTTCCAATCTAAGAAAAGGATGCAAGTAGGTTATTAAATGGTCATTAATGAAATTATATTTCAAAATTGTGTTCAATAAATGTACATAAGAGCCCCCAATCTGTTCTACACAGGAGCGACTAGGATAATTGAGGTGGATAACTAAAGCAAAATAAACAAATTGGAAGAATATCCACAGAAATGACTATGATATATCTGGGCAGAAAGAAAGTTTGCCGTATCATTTCGAAGGGCTCTTGTTTATTAAACGTGAGCGTAGGAATGCATGTTGAAGTAAACTACCTTCAAAAGTATGGTATATTATGAAAATAAAGAAAACCAAAGAGAAGACGGAAAATGGTTGGCGTAGTGGAGTGGATGAGACTTTTATGGAGAAGAAAAGCAAAAATGCAAAAAAATAAATAGTTATGCACAAGAGGGAGAAATTATATATTCGAATTAAAACAAGTATGCAAGAGATATCAAAGTTATTTTGGGGAAATTCAGTGAACAGAAAAGACTGACTCATTCAGCCCACAAAGGAGACGGCACAAAATTTACGTAAGTATTAAATATACATTATTCTACTTTATCATTCAATGATAAGTAATAAGAGTTTCACAAAAGGTGCTTCTTATACAACTACATAAAGTATTTTCAGTAACCGAGAGCTTTAAAGTAATTGATTGTTTATTCTATGGCGACTTTAATTATTGATAGACACTTTGAGAGCGCTTATGCAAATCTATCGTAATCAGATGATGGCTTCAATTGAACCGGTGAATTAGGTCAGCGTTCGAGATGAGGTGAACCAAGTCGAAGTGCGCGACATATTGTGGTTATCGAAGTGCGGTCTTGTGCGAAACATGTACTTCGGTTAATAATTAATGAAAATTGACACAAATTTCTACTAATATTTGCATATGGGAAAATTAAAGCAGGATAGATAAAGAGCTTAATAGGTCAAATATTTCATAATATTTAATAAGTTGATTTGATCAAACAAGAGTTGATTGAATTTGAATTAAGAAATTTTAAATTATGATAATTTAAAAATAAAATAAATATAAAGATAAAACCTTTAGAAATGGGTTAGCTAATTCTATTCTGAAATAATAATCAAAAATATCTTAACCCTAATTATTGGTTAATAACTCCTTTCCTTGGAAAATGTACACATATCTGTAATATAGAGTTGGCCGCCTTAAAGAATGGTGAAAACACTTTTGAAATCAGGAAACGTTCATAAGCTTACCGTAAGTGTAAATCGCTAGAATTGGCATGTTTTCAGAACCTTTTTCCTTTCTTCTACTTCTCTAAGGAAAACTCCATCATCTTTAAGAGGTGGGAGTAATCCTTCTCAGGCTGCCTCTCCATCTTTCTTTCTTCACTAAATCCTCTTGACAGGGCTTCCCATCAGCGCTAAAATCTTTGCATACTGCGGGATGGTATTTGATCAAGAGCGTTAGATGAGAAATAACTTTTGAGAGGACATTCCCATCCCCTTTCTGATTATTTCTTTTACATCGCAAGTTTTTCCGGGCGAAATTATTACGTAAAGTGTCTCTGGAGAAGAAGTTACCGAAGAGTGACCGTCAAGGAGAGAGAAATTGAAAGAGCTGTGGTCGTGTCGGCGAAGAGAGGCCGTTCGATATTTTACGAAAAACTGAGAGGAGCTGTCCTTGAAGGATGAGGGATGCCTGCGAAAGGGATTTCGGGTTGCGCGTGGGCGTCGCACGCGTGTTTTACGGCCATCACAACTGCTTCCACGGAATGTATCTTCGATTGTAGCGCTGAAGGAATCTCGAGCGTAAAGTATGCTCATGAAATGGCTGAGAATTCCTAGTCCGAAGAAGCTACGCGATCGCTAGATTGCTTTATAGTAGATGTCAGTAGATAGAGCAACGTAAGAGCCGAACTATTCCCTTTCTTTTTCCCGTCTCGAATGCTAACTCTTCTGAAAGATAAGAGATTCTTTCCCTAAAGGCCTCTTCAAAAGCAGCGTTACTCGTTTATATCTTCCGTTTCTCAAGTTTCACGGTTTCGCCACTAAAATCATTGTTCTGAGATATTTTTAACTAAGATAAAAGCAATAATATTAAATATTTCATACCAGTTCAAAAGCATAAGCTAAATCATTCTTTTCCTTTGAGAAATTTCTTCAATCATTCCATAAAATAGCTCCTTTAGTTTGAATATTAAGAACTGTTTAACCTTTTTTAAAGTTGCAGCGAAATGAATTTTGATCGAGTTTCACAAATTTTAAGAATATCTATTTAAATATTTGAATAAAGTACAGTCATGTTTTATGATATTCACATGAAAAATTATATTACGGTTGAGATTTAGGTAAATTTTATGGCTTATTATTGGTCAGAGATAAAGTTTGATTTAAAATGCTGCAGTATAGTTATATTTATCACAAAAATGATGTTCTTGATCAATGTAAATCCGACAGGTTCGCATTTGATCTGTAATGGAATGCATGGACTTCAATAGAATGCAAGAGGTACTTTTATGTTTATTGAAAAGCTCAGAAGAAACGAACTGGCCAAAAAGGAATTGCTGGCTGAAGATAAAGCTCCTAAGGAATCTTTGAGATTACCTAGCATCTGGAGTCCAGTATATTGAAAATGTCCTCGATCCGAAATGAGTACAAACGGAATTTTGTCTTTAAATGGAATATGATGACGAAATGGAAACTGACACTACGGATTAGTGCTGATTTTGGGTAAGGATAGCGGATAAGGGTTGCTCAAGATTTAGTTGATTTCTGTTTCTATCCTTTTAAACATAATTCTAAGAGATTTAATTACAGAATGATGATTATTCAGATGAAAGAAACATTAAGAATACTCCGCTCCATGTCCTAGGAATACTAATAAAATTTACCCTTCCGTCTCCTGTATCACATAAGAAGAATACATTTAAATCTTTAATTGGCTAGTCTCCTCTGGCAGAATCAAGCCTACAAATTTTATATTTACGAGGGAAGTTTTTCTAGATTCAGATGTGGGCGTAGAACCTTTTTACATCATTGTAAATAAAGGTGGTACGTTAATTAAGTATGTATACTTGGAAAGAGATAGGTAAGCGGAAGTAACAAAATTTCACCAGGCTGTGGAATACAGGCGGAGAACAGGAGAAAGTATCCGAGACTAAAATCTCGTGAGCTTTAACTTAATGAAGGCGCTCGTTTCGGATCCAAATTACACTGATGAAGAATTTTAGCGAGAACTACATGCAATCAAATTACGGTAGGTTGTGACGGGCTTGTCCCAGTTATTTACTTCTCTCGGAAATCCCTCCTTCTTTATCTCGTGAGATAATTGACATTGATTAAGGGAGGAGCTTGCACATTATCAGGGGAATACCATTTGAATATTCGTAATGTAATTGGTAAAAGTGAAATAAAGTATCAATTATCCTGGTATCGATTGAAAATTATTAAAGATGTGTTGCCAAGAAATGTCGTATTTAATTAAACGAAGTTTTAATTGAAAGGTATATGCGATGATTTGAAGCGTCAACGATTACGTAATTGGAAGTCTTGCTTTCTGTCATTAAAACATACGCTCTGGATAAAGGAAGTTAATTTATCGTAAATGCCGCTAAAAAGCCTCGGATGTACTTTCCCGGGCATTTTTAATGATGTAAGCTGAATGCGGAGCATAAGTCGCTGGTAGAAGATTTCGAATACAGCTTCTCCAGCTAAATATTTTACAAATTAATTTCTGGGGTTTACCGAGTATATTGCAAAATGAATATATCCGTGAGAGAAGGCTTTGATATTTTTTGCTTTTAGTTATCCTAGACGGACAGAGATGGGTATTTGATGTCTGTTATGAATGGTTGTTAATATACCGAAGCTTGACATATAAAAATGTACAACAAACATCATTCTTCTTTAACACTATTCAATAATGATTACTTTCCTCAGCAAACGTTTGAATTCAAGTTATTTTTGATAAAGTTATATCTTTTAAGTACCAAATGTGATTCGGTGGCTCCTAAATTGTTAATCTAAACTCCATTGAGTATTTTATATTCAATTATTTAAAATATCAGAAATTATATTCCTAACAGTTATAACGAATCTTATAGATGTATGTTAAACATAAGATCTCGTCATTTTAAACTTGGTATAGATTTTCAGTCATGCATTCCCTGCATTCAATATGGAATTAAACATCTCTAATTAAAATTCCTAAATGCGTAGAAAGTAAAATTTTTCAGCTAGTTGTCCATTTAACATTTATTTACCATTAATACATCCTGAGAAGCATTCCATCGTTTTTTATTGTACTATAGTAATTACTACAGGATTTTCTTCATCAATTGTTATTTCATCGGTAAGAACGACTTTTTTCTCCTGGAATTTTATTCTTCCATGTTTGCTCAGAACATTTTTCAAAATTTTATCAAAAATGTGGCATAGGCACTAGTAAGGATCAGCAGGAATTGACTGTTTATCTTAGGTATGAAAAGGTATTATGAAAAACTTGAGCTTTGTTGAGCTTCGAATTGTTGAAATGTGTCGGAGGAAGGAGGTGATCTTGAAATCCAGTCACGCGATGTGTGAATCGATAATGGAGCGAATCGTGTATCGAAAGCAATAAAAAGCAAAATGTTCTTAAATTTCGAGGTTCTCTTTCATGTGTCTCATTCGCGTCACCTCAATGACCGGTGGAAGCAGAGGCTCTCATTCCTAATAAATTAGCCGTCGCCGAACTGCGCCACGCTTCTCAACGAGTACTCCAAACGACACATCAAATTACTTCATGTATCTCTGAAGAAAAGAAGTAGAATTTTTTGAAATTGTTGAATTTTTCATCCCTGCACGTAAATGGCAGTTTACAAAGAGATTCCATCCCAAAGAATCCTCTATTACCTTTAATCGAAGTTTTACAATACGATTCACCTCACCAAACCCTTTTATCGAGTTAACTCTGTAACCTTTGCTCTCACATTTATCTTAAATTACGAGCCGATTCATAATAGTGCCACTCACGCGAGAGAGGAGCTATCAAATCCATTCGTAAGGCTTTTACGGCCGCAGACATTTTCTTCTCTTACCTCTTTTCGAAGTCGTAAAACAACGGCAAAGGATGAACTCGATTCAGGGACATTAATCTGAAATACAACTTCCGCTCTCACAGATGGTTAATCAACGAATCACGATTTCAATGGATTACTCCGCTGACCACTTGAATCGGAATAGCAACGGAGCCGTCATTTCCTTCGAGCACCTCTTCTCGACTTCGGAAATTGGAAAATTTATGATCCAAAAATATTGAAGAGATCCCTAATTCCTTCTGTGTTCGACGGAGGGAAAGAAACGTGCCGCTCTGAATATAGCACCCCTTATTGCTTTCTGGGAAAGAATCGCATGAGCGTAACACAGGTGCATCACGAATGCAAAAGCAATCTCGCCAAATGGTCTTTCGTTAACGACTCCATCCTCCACTGAATATTCCACGAATAACTACTGATTGTTTGCACGTAGGAAATGTCTTGGACAGTGATGCCCTTCTTTCTGTGGGATATACGTGATCCGAATCGCTTTCCCGTCATTCTAAGTGATTTGACTAATAAAATGTTCTCCTCGAGAGGCTGCCAAGCTGCATGACGACGAATGCACTGCTTCCGCAGAGGATTATATAAAGTTGCGGAGTTAACAGGCGGTGCCTCTTAGCTTTATCGGTGATGGGGTGGATGTAATCTACGTATTGCAAGTATCCATTAAGCTAATGGGTGGAAGTGATTGTCGATATGGTCAAGATGGAGAGTACGTTAAAGATCGGCTTTCAAAACATCTCATTTGGCGTTTCTAGGTCAAGAAGACGATCTCAGCATACTAATAAGGTTTCTCCTGATGTGTTGAAAAACCTTTAGTAATTTTTCAGACGAATGTATTCTCTTTTAGGAATAACAATCTTTAATTCACAGATGGAAGTTTAGATACAGAAAGTTAAAATCATTTCCTGTAAATGAAATTATGCCTCCGTAATCAAGAAGCCCATCTAGTCTAGAATGCGTTTTTGAAAATCTGGTTAAATTCCTTCTTCTTATAATCAATGTTTTCCGCAGACTTCTCTAATAATTACATTTACTGATGGTTTCTTAGTTAGTTATTTTGTCCATCCATTTTGTTTTTAGTACTTTCTTGAGTTATTTCTACCAAACCGTCTATTCGGAAAATATTGGACATTCCAGTCCGGACAATCGAATTTCGATAGTTTTCAGTAATTGTGAAATTTTCTATATAATATTGCAGTTGGAAACAACTTATCTTTAAATGCCTTTCATTTTATTTTCATGATATTAATAATGTTACATACAGATGGCATCGACTAGCACGAGAACAGAAAACACGAAATTTTAGTTAGCACGAAGTTCTCTATTGATCCATGACCAATACCTTTCAATGTATATTTGTTCTTGAAGATGACAACTTCAGACTTGATGTTGTCAATCTTTTGACGAAACTAGTTGCAATAAAAAATTCTATTTTGGTAGTTACTTGGAGTCTTTCTCGAGATTAGTGCTGCAGAATTTCACCAAGTAAAGATATAGCACATTATTGTTAATTTTATGTTTGCAGATGCACTTCTACAAATCTCATAACAGCTTAATCGCCGTGATTAATTTTCTCAGGAGGATATATGAAAAATAATCGGACGCCTCGAAAGGCTAAATGTACGCGAGAGTTGGAGTGATTCTTTTAAGGTGTCGTAGCACATATTAGACTGAAAACTATCCCCGGAAGAAATACCCTCAGATCCTGAAATCCATTAAAGCTAGAGTTCGCAAAAAATGAAAGACAAGTTTAATGAATAGGGTATTGGGAACAAGTATTGATGTAACAAGCGATAGGAATGCGTGGAGCCGTAAAAGGTGCGTGATCCAGAAGAAGCTCAGATGATGGAGAATCGGTAGATTGATGAACGTCTTGCAATCTGTCGCAAAGCGGAGGCGACGAAAACGCCTTTGAAAAGTGATTCGATCGAGGAGAGCATAAATCAGCCTGTCCAGATGTACGATTGCTCACTCGAATATGAAATTTAAATAGTGATTCAAGTAAAAAAAGAAGCCGGCACTAAGCGATTCCCCCATTTTACGGAGAAAGCTAATATGAGGTCTGCAATCGAATTTCTGAAGAGCCTAGAAAAAGCCTGATGAAACACCGGAAAAAGTTCTTCCACGTCTTAAGAGATTTGATTTCTTTTGAATTCAGTAGAAATATAAAACAATAAATATCCACAGTCCACAGTAAAACGTTCTATTCTTGCTCTAAATCGAGTAAAGGTTATTCAAAAACTAGCTTTATGCTTACGATTTACCGGAACATCGATATCCCTACTCTATGGGGTTGATGATAACCTTTTATTTAGCTCCGTTTTAGGAAGCCAAATCTCTAAATAGCGGGTACTCTCCCTATTTACGATGAAGCCTTGCAATAGTCGATCCATGGTGAGTTTCCGCTAGATGCCCAGAGGTCTTTCATTTAGAATTTCTTTAAGCTTTCATTAGCTGCCAAAGCCATATACTATGGCTTCGCAAGAGTTTTCTAAATGGTATACCATGTATTTATGAGCGATCTAAGAACATATGTTATTATTTACTTCAAAGACTTCCATTAAACTTTTATTGTAGATATTCGGTCAAAAATGAGAATATTCACTAATGCTTAGGAAAAGAATGAACATAGGCTGATATTATAAATAGAACATTTCTTTTCTGTATTCAAAGTATTTGCTTTCTTCAGAAAGTTAAGCCGTGACAAAACCAAGAACTTGTAAAACTTTCCTTTAGTCGTTCCTGTTGGTTTTGTACACTATCAGTAATTGCACTTTGTCACATTGTCATTTATTTATACATTTTGAACCATTTTTCTTTTCCAATACATCCTGATAGATAATTTATTGTAGTATTCCTCTAAATCGGAACAGGAGGGTATAATGATCTATCGTACCTAGATAGCGGAACGGGTCAAGCAGTAAAGTAAATAGTAAACATATTCTTGTATGAAATAACAGGAACTAGAAAAGGACGAATTATTCTTGCTATTATTTTATTAGCTTTATTGATCAAAACTTGGTTTTTGTAAAGCTTTTATACAGAATTTACTTCTCTTTATTCCTTTTAGTGTATTTATCCGGCTTGGAAATGAGCCCTAAGGAAGAAAAAGCGATTTTTGTTAAAAAAAGATAGTTATGGTGATAATCCATAAACAAACGAGCCTTATAATGATCAACATGTTAATTATAAAGACAAAAATGACCATTGATTTTACTATTTATCCTATTTATCTACTCTCTTCTAATATATTTTAATTTTTAAATTTAATTTTAATGATCTTACGGTATGGGAGTAATTTCAAAAATCCGCAGTAATTTGTCACGGAATATCGATTTTCCCTGGTTTATCGTAAGATGGTGTATTGGTTGAATGGATGATCCTGGAATATCAACGCTTAAGGATTAACCCGAGAAAAATGGAATTGTGTAGGAAAATCCGTAGATCGACGAGGAGGGTGGAATAAAGAAGATCTTGGAGAAATCCGCAGAGCGAATGGAACAGGGGTTAATTTGGCGAAGCAAGATACAGTTGTAATTAGTTTGGAATGAGGAAAGCTATAATGGATGGGGTTCAGTAGAAGTCAAGCTCTCTCTCGAAAGTGGAGAAATTCAGTCATTAATAAAGGTGGAATGTCTGGAGTGAAATTTTATGCCTCCGTCGGTGTGATTTTCCCTTATTCACGGAGAAGATGCTTTTTTGGATTAATCTAATATTTCTCTTGCAGCGGAAGTCCAAATTTTCTCTTTTTAGTTGGAAGATACAAATTCACGCCATTAGCTAGATTTTGAGTGGAGGAATGAGGCATATTTCATAGGACTGCTAAAAGAAGAGGTGAATTTTAATTTGGTGCAATTTCATTTCGGTGCATCTTTCTTGCTAATGGAGATTGAAAACGCCCATAATATGACTCGAAACACTTATATCATTGAGAAGCTTAGCTAAGACTTCAAGTACCTGAAAATTATTACATATATACTCGTTAGAATAATGCAATCAATCAAATCTAAATTGCATGCTCTCTGCAGCACCATTCTTTCTACGGTTATAAGGGCTTACCATGATGTTATTTTGGGAAAATTACGAAAAATCTGAAGTCACTTAAATTTGAAGTATTAAGTACTTAAGGTGTAAATTATGTGGAGTTTGAGAAAACAAAGAAGACTGACAGACTTCTATTAAAAATACACCAACAAAAATTTAAGGTGTCGATAAAAACATGAAATAATTACTTCCTATTATTGCAAAATAAAAAATTGATACCACAATGTTCTTGATAAAGGAGATGATAAGTATCGGGCAGTGTGCAGTTAAATGAGATTTGGTTACTATAAAAGATTAGTAATTTATAGGTGGAAAAGTGCAATGTCCCAAGTGAGGAGCGAAATGGGTAATTAAAATTGTATCCCATATTTTCTCATATCTGAGTCACTCTAATTGAAGCTGAAATCTTTTATCCAAAACTCCATAGAAAACTTCAGCCCAATATTGGCCTCGTGCAGAGAACCTGCCAAGTCGCTCTGAAATACACGACCAAATTACATCCTGCAGTAAAAATGAAGTGCCCGGAGAAACTTTATGAATACATATTAATGTATCTTCCCCTATACGTCCGGAATATATAATATCGGCGCCCTGAGAATAGCGGTCGCCCCAATGTTTTACATGAGCAATGCGGGTGAGGCCACCATACCCTCGACCTCCGTTAATTCAACGGCGTGATAATGCACCTCCATGAAATACCGCGAACTTGAGAGAGTTCTATCGCTGCGAAAATTGGGCCAACCGCTGGTTTATGATCCCCGAATCCACATACCTTAAACATCCTCTCATCATCCCATCTCATATCCCATTCGCCGCTCTTTCTCCCACATCCACCAGGTTAAACTGTTTCACTCAGCGCAATATTTATACCTTTGGAAACTTCCAGAACAATTTTCAAGGTTGACTTACACGTATTCCTTAGGGGTCACTCTTTACATTGTATAGGCCTCTATTTTATAATTTGAGTTTGAAAGTCCTACATTTATCTTCAAAGCGTCGGTTTTTGTTGTCATTCACCTCTTTTACTTTCGGAAATGAAGTCTTTTGAGTGGGGAACGTGCTTACTTGGACATCCTTTATTTAATTTTTCCCCTCTTGTAAAGAATATTAGAGTGAAGATTTATGATTGTTTATACTAAACTTAAAAACTCATCGGAGTCACTTGTTTCCCCAAAGTAGAGTTGAAACGATTAAATAATTTTCAATATAATTTACTCAGGAGCCCTTGTAATTAATGTTGCTTTCATTTTGGTTTCAACCACTTTTCAATTAGCTGTATCAATATAACCTTAACGTCATTATATCTTGGTGTTGTCATCAAGTCTGTGACCCGCAAATTTCAAGACAATCACTAGTACTTATACTACTTTGTAGGGTTACGTAAGTGTTTTAATGTTATTTCTTGTACTACATTATCATACGCTGGCAACTTTTTACGGATGATTATCGTATCTCTTATGTGATGTCACAGTACTCGTTGCCTCATAATTGGCTCAATATTTCGTAAAATACTTCGAAATATACTTCATCTGTAAATTTTGAAGATGTTTAATCAATTCTACTGTGAAACTTTCCGTGGCGTTGGAGTTCAGTGGTAAAGATTTTTTCGATATTCAGCAGCGGAAATACTTTTTATTATGAACTGTTTTCCTCATGGAAGCGGCTCCTCCAATCAAAAGATATGTAAACAATCAACAAACAACTAACGGCCAGAATTAAATAGCGGACAAGTTCGACCTGAAGAAGCCAACAGTAGCGTTGGGATAACATAGTAAAACAATATTTCCGCTGATTAAATAGTTCTTTATCAAGCAGAATCAATATTCGGAATCACAAAGATAAATTAGACACGATGTTAAAGGGAATCAAAGGTATGGAATTTATTGAAATTTCATGATGCTCATTCTTTTCTGTCATTATATTTTTCTTACCACTTCATCTTTACATTTATTCACTCATTAATATAAGGTCTATCAATTACATTCTCCATCTTAGCAAAATCTAATAAATATTTAAAATTAGCCGTTCCAATGAGCGAAACGACATGTAATTTTTGTCAATCCGCTCATTCCCTGGATTAGAACGATTCAAACTTTGGAAGATCCTCAAGAATTTCTAAATAGAGAGTCGGTGTACATTCTCGTTAATGAACATTATTAATTTTTTAAGAGACTCACATTGTGTTTGCAGCAATTTTTACCGTTTTTAATTACCAACCAACATTTACAAGAAAACAAAGGCTAGCTTTCGAAGATGGAGCGGGAATTTCGTTCTAATTGCGGTAGGGTTTTTATAATGACGTGTCTTTCGAAGCGCGATATTCTAGAGATTGAGAGCCTCCGCTCGGGAAAAAATTCCCCTTTGTTTTTAGTCACGCTCAGGGCGCCATCTCTCGCGATTACCTCAAGGATCATTTCATCTTTCTTTCGTCATCTTCCCTTTAACGATCCTCTTTCGAAACATCTGTCCGTACTCGCCTAATTCCTCCTCGTCCAAATACACATGCTTTAAGCCGCAACACTTTAGCCGTAATTCCCCATCTTCGAATCCTGCAATTGGAATATGTGTGAGATGAAGCGCTAGAATTGGGCGGAAGAAAACTTTCCCGGATCGTCGGGTGATTAAGGACTCAGCTGCTCCTTGATATGGGCTTTTCGCCAAGTGGATCGCGACTCCCCTTTTCCCTCCACACTGCCTTCCCACACTCCAATAATAACCTCGCTACATCACTCGCTATGTATCGGATGGAAAAGATAATTATTGACAAAATGGCGACGTCTTTCCTTGGTAGAATGTTCCGCGGTTCCCGCATTATTTCTCACAGCCGTAATAAGTGAAGGAGACAAGTGTCGTTTAAGAAGGAAGTGCCAGAAAAGCGGGAAGAATTCCGAAGTTGAATTCTCAGTGAATAAAAATGGGATCGGAAAATAAATTACGGAGATGTTTCCTCTGCAAGTTAGAAGGCGATAAACGCGAAGTACATTTGTTTTGTTCTGCATAAACAACACATTAGCGGAGAATGGAGTACGCCTACCACTCGTACGGAAAATGGATTAGCGCATGGGAATTTTCGCGCATCATTTTTCTTCTCAACTTTGCTATCTGCCCAAAACTAACACGATTCAGCCAATTAAATTCATAGCCACAACTTGGGACACTCTGGAAAATTTTTATAGATGTTAGCGGTAATTGAAAGCCTAATTTACGTTCTTAAATTAAGATAATTATATTTCTTTCCTGTTTCATTATGAATAGTCCATTTTTCGTCTTCATCTGTACTTAATGAGAAACTGCTTTCCTTAAATTTTTATAAATTCATTTTTTATAAATAAAATCCTTATCTATGATTCATGGAAGGAATTGATATGATAAAAGGTTTCCCATCGACCATATCCGATTTCGTATAAATTTCTGAAAGTGATTTTTTACCTAAACATTTATCATCAAAATTTATATCAACGATTGGAAAAATGGTGTTAACTTATTCTTTCAAAAATTTTGTTTAATTTCAATTTTACTTTAATTTAAAAAAAGTTTATTTAGCATAAATTTAACTTAATTCTGTATTTCCTAATCTATCAATACCTCTCAATCAGAAATGACCACAATTTTAATTCGTCTTAGTGGATTTAGTGCGTTTAAATGGTTTCGCGACAAAGTCTGTCCTTTATGATGGAGGTGTAAAAACAGTGAATGTATACTCAGCCATTGTAATCGCTGCTGGATTAACCTTCACCTCCAGAATTCAAGCAATTAGGTGTACGTAAGCTCAACAACTCTAATCCCTTTCCTGGGAAATTTCATCTGCCTGAATCTCTAAGCTCTTATTTCGAATTCAATGTGACCGCTGGTATTTAGATTGCATCATACAGACGGATCCACTAACAATGAACTTAATCCTTGCTTTGCATTATAGGGGAGTAAATTTTGCTGAAGGATCATTTCATGATTACTCTTTATTTATTACACTTCCAGCTTGGATAAACGTTCTATTTTGTTTTATTGCATTGTATGAATGTTTAACAACTGTATCAAGCACAGTTCACCACAAGGGCTTGATCATTGTGAATATTAGTAACGTAAAATTATGACAAGAGAATATATAGTCACATTTCATAGTCTTTATGGAAAATCAGCGGAAATCATGATGCCATTTCATTATTCAATAAGTTTTCATGGGTCTCTAAATGTTGTATTCTGTCATTGCTTCAATATTGTTTATAATATTTTTGTTTCTTCACTTTTAATTGACTTTCTTTTATCTTTTACTTTATTCTACATCTGGTAACTTTTAAGGAATGAAAAATACTGAATTAAAATTATTACTGCCCTTTGCTGCGCCCACAAACAATGATCTTTTCTTAGACCATTAAAAAATTAAAGATTTTGAGATCGTTTCTATTATCTTTAAGAAAAATATTTTATTGACTAATTCCGAGAATATATTTATGGGCACATAATAGAGATTTCCTAGTTCACTAGTTCAGTAATTAATTAAACTCCACAGCCACTAGAGATGGGATATGCTAGACTTTTCCTATTTTTTTCTGAATCCATCAGTTTCAACTCTCTCGAGTCTCTTTCACGCAGTGACAGCACTTGACCTTTCGGATACATCTCTTTTTCCGCATTAAACACTCTTCCTTTAGATTTCTTTCCTGAGAGTCTAAAAAAAATGTGAAGGCTCGTAGAAAATCGGTCATTAAATCAACAAGATTAGGATATCGAATGGTTAAAAAAAGATGGAATAATGATATTTTTAACTGAAGAAAACCTAATTCCTTTCTTTAGAATAGCTGGTATAATGCGTTATTAAACGCAAAAACGCTATATAAGTTTTCTTATTGATTTCTCTTGACAAGTGAAAATACGAGGTATCATTTATGGATTGATTGAAAATTTGTATAAAATTCATTCAGCATCGGCCTTTTTTATTCTGATAGAATAAGCGTAAATTTTGTTAATTTGCTTTAAGGGTACAGCGCTAATTTTTCCCTTAATCTCAATTTCATGCTCCAAGCGTCGAACGCCATGCCTGTTTAAACCTCAATGTACATATAATTGTACCCTTCTTTCTACCTCTACTTCCTTTTTCACCAACAACGTGTGCAATGAGGAAAAAGGGATCGGAAGGTGATTAGAACACTGAATGGAAGCTCTGAAATTAGATGTTAAGGCCGTTCGCAACAAACAGACCATTTTTTGCCTCCGGCACATAGTTGAGAATCGAAGTAATCAAAGGAGTGATCCCGGCACGTTCTGTTAGACTATCTCGTTCCAGTCAGCGTTTTATTCAGCCTTTCCGGAGCAGTTTCACGTAACAAAGCCGTAACCTGGAGGGTTTCAAAGGCCGCTAGTTCAATGTTGCGTGAGTTGGCTGGAGAATATTTGCCTTCTCTACGAAGAGCCAAGGGGTTAAGAAGCGGATAAGCTCTTTTAGTTCTTCGCCCAAGGCCTGAGGGAGAAGCACCCGAAGGAAATAATCGAGGACGATGAAATTTGCTACGAATGATGGTTCGAGATGGCTAAAAAGAAAACCTGATGACAAGCAGCGTCCAACTAACAGAAGGAATCCAATTCTTCCGCAATGACCTGCTTTCTTGGCTTCAAAGAGCACGATGCCGCCGGCTCTTCCTTCTATGTTGAATTTTACCTTGGTATAAGTTTCTTATAATTTTTTGGATTTCTTTTGAGGATATTTCTTCATGAGAAGTCTCCGCAGTGAGGTTTGAGGCACTCCTTTGATGATGATCTTATGGTTTGATTCTCTAGTGAGGAGTTAGATTTGCGATCCTAGGAAACGAATATACCTTATATTTCTTAGAAGTCCCATTCTTAATATCACTAATACCTATTTCGTAATACGCCTGGTTTGGAGGGAATTAAATATCAGAGAGAAAACGGGTCTATTTTATCTTGGAAAGAGGTAACGACTGAGACATTCGAAATTAAAAGAGTGAAAAAGGAATCTAGAAGTTACTGATACTGGACATAAATTGAACAGATGATAAATTGTTAGCGAATAATAGGATACAGTGAATTGTTTGAAGCCGAAACAAGCGAAAAATACAAGTAAAACAAAGATATGAGGGGATGTAACATGAGGTGGTATTATTATGTGGTGTTAAGAATGTAAATATGATTGGTGTGACAACTTAATTCATAGATTAAAGCGAAAAATGGAATTAAAGTACCAAAGATAAGGCTATAAAACATAATCACATTATTGATATTTAATTTAATATCAGGGTACCAATACCACAATAACATAAAGGTGACCTCAATCGTCATAATAAAACATTAAGTAACAATTTAGCGTGAATCATGAAATTTGATACTTTTAGAAAATCATTGATAATAATTATTAATAGAAAACGGGTTAATATATTATTTAAGATTCCCTCTCGCACCCTTTTAGAAAATCATTGAAATGAAAATAACTGCACCAAAATGCTTCAGTCCTATCAAGGATATTTCAGATATGTGTTAGATACAGCAGAGGTATTTGTCCATATCGAGTATGTTTAACAGTAAATAAGCAGGTAGCATTAATGCGTTGCGAGGATTGGAGACTCTAGAGGCGTTTGATAAAGACTATAAAGTCCAATCTCTGGCAAATGTGTGACCCAGATATCCATTTGTTTTAACGGTTGCGTGCATTGCTCCTGGGCAAGGGAAATGGAAATGATGATGAAAGAGAAAAGTAATATAAAGGAAAACAAAATGAAGAAAAAGCACTTGATATGACAAAGGAGGATGAGTATATATCCATTCATAATCTAATCTGAAATTTAGATTTATTTCCATGAAATTCAAAATTAATTTTATGTATTTAAATAAAATTCAAAATGCGTTGCCGAAGGATATGTAGTTGTTATAAAGATAGTTACATGTCTAATTAGGAATAAGTGATGCCTTCCTGGGAAACGCAGATAATTTATTGACCTCCTTGTTAAGCATAATTGTTCGAGAAACTTAACCAAGCAACTTATGGTATCAAATTAATCATTTAAAATGAATTTCGTCCAATTTCTCAAGCATTGCTGACTGAAAACTAAAAAGAAAAAAAGAGAAAAGAAATTTTCCCACATGAGGGCTCGAACCCGACCAAAAGGACTTTGGAAGCGGATACCATACCACTGCGCCAAACGTTCGAATGACGAAGTTGCTGTTTTGAAAACGTTTATTGGTCTTTTGGTCATTATACATTACATTGAGAAGTTCCCCTGCTTTAGGCTGTATTGCCTTTCCAGGGAAATGACGAAGGTCGCTACGCTTAGCTTTATAGCCTACCTGACAATTTTTCGTAAACTTTAAGTTCATTTTCCGTGAAAACTATCGCTCATAAAACCCAACTTTGGGGGTGATTCGTCAATCTTGACTCGATATCTATCAAATAACCGAGTCTTACCACTTAAATCGCGTCCGACGGTGTGTAGTCTCCTTGTGAGCAATATTCTATTTGCGATACGTCCTTTGCTACATCAGCGCTTTCCTTAAAAGCTAATTATCCCATCGGTGACCTAGACAATTATCCACGTGAACACGGACTTTGGACTACTGCTACTTAAGTAGGTTAAACGTCTGGGAATTAAATTTCATCCCGATGACTATCCGAATGAGACAGTTTAGCGAAACAAAACACTGAAACTGCTCTACTCCAAGATTCGATGATATATTTTATAATAATCGCTGGAATTATCCCACGAAAATCTCTCACACAAAAAGGGAATATATATTTTAGCATTTGAGATTATGGCCGATAAAATATATTTCCATACAATTTATCAGGCATTTAAACCCTGTGGAAAGCTAATGTTTGTGTTATTTTTCATTGTTGGCAAACTTCTCCCATTTTATCCGAGAAGTGATCTGCGAAACACAACGCATTTTATTTTAACGTTCGTGGATTGTAAAAGGTCACTAGAAGGAAGAATATTCAAAATTTAGACGTGTCCTTTGATGTAGACGTTTGGTGAAATGTAATTTTACAAGTATTCCTTATTATTAATTTGTATACTATGAAAATATGCTTGATAAAATGGAAATAGATATTTTCTCAAAAGTTGAATAGACACTCAAATTTATTTCTCTACATGATATTCACCAAGCTTAGTGGAATAAATCATTAGCGCTGGACAATATCGAAGAGTTTGTTTCTGGAATTAGCTTTTTTTAATCACAGTAGTATTGGAGGGTCATTCGAGAGAAATATTTTTTAAATTAAATAAAATTGAAAAGTGGACTGTGAAAATCGAAACAAAATAGAAATGAAATATCAGAATGGATGAAATATCTATCGGAATTGTTTCTAATCCTGGAATGGAATCCGGGAATGTTCCTAATCCTAATGGGAATGGTTCCTAATCTGTATAAATAAACAGTGCATTCTCTTTTTAAAAATTGAGCATTTTACTGAAATGAACCTCCCATAAAGTCTCCGTTCCCGTAAAGAAAATAAGTATTATTTTAAGTGACATTCTTTAAAAATTTTAAAATAATGTAAATGATGAACAGATGGTCAGATCACCAGTAATTATTTAAACTTAAATTTTATATTGGTATCATTCTCATTGACCAATTAATTAATACGAAATGTTGCTGTACGGTTGTAATTATATCGATAATGCGTCAATTTACAGATAGTGGAGGGGTATATAGTGATATTCTAAACGTAAAATTATATACTTTACAATTTTTGAAAATTTTCATGGTCTGTAGTTTAATTTATATATACACACTTATACAATTTTACATTAGTTTTAGTAGAAGTTAGTTTTTGTAAAAAGTTAAATAATGTTGAAACTAGTTTAACATTCCTGTATAATAATTAGCTTTCTCACTTTTAACTTCTATATATTTTTGCCACTTATTTATAATAGTAATGAAATCTCAGCTTAAAAATGATCCTACGGAATATCAATGTATGTGTCATATCTCTGCCTCTTCTAAATCACCTCATAAACCGAATTCCGTACGCTTCCTCATTTGGCCTTCACCGCCAGCGATGGATTTAGCGGCTAAGTAATCCTCTGGGCATTTGGATATCGTTGGCTTCAGATGATGATTGATGCATCTTCTTCATGAAATCATCGAACAGTTCCTTCTCATCTGCAACACGCAGAAGAATCCCATCGTTGATTTTGAGGTCATCCAATTGCGAATCGAAACGTTCTAATCACCCGCCTCGCTTATCAAACTAAACCCATGTGATGGCCAATAATCGCTCTCCCCTTAGTAACAAAGGTGATACTAGTCCAATTTCGGAAAACCAACGCGGATGGCATACTGATAGGTATAAATCGACGATACTCAATCAGTCAACGAGGTTCTGTGGAGTAACCCCATAAGCTTCTTAGGTTTGATGCAATTCTTTTCTATTCCTTGACTTATATGAAGCGATAAACCGGTGTTTTTTATATTTGATGACAAATGATTGGTTTTTGAAGCGATGGATCAATTTACGTCGCCATAGAAGAAGGACGCGTTTCAATATTTTACGTCGATTGTCTTTTATTCATCCTGAATATGTTGTCGGGTAGAAAAATAAAATAATTGCATCCGTATAAAATAAATAAATATCATCATTGAAATTGGTGAAATTTTGAAGGCCGAATTACCATTTCCGCAAAACTATCTATTACGAAAGACTGCCAAAAGTAGGCCAAATTTTCTATGGTCGCAAAATTTTCGTCCTGAAAAATTACAGCAATTTATTTTTTCAGCATGCTATCGGAATTTTGATATTCGGATTATTTTTGGAATTCGACGGCATAACAATTGAATCGGTGAAATAAAAAAGTTTTCCTTTGATACGAATAGGAAATAATTATTCTTTTACTATATTTTACATTTCTAACTCCGGAGAGAGGCAAACATTTCGAATGATTTCTTGCGAAGCCTTTAAAATATTACCCCAATTGATATACAAATACTTTATGAAAGCATCTTTGTTTTAAATAATATAATGGCAAACTCATTGATCCTTTTCTCTGTAAATGCAATAATTCACTGCGAAATAAATTTATTCCACTGTTTTGCTAATTTATGATCATATAACCTTAGCTGAATTTGATAAAAGATATCTCTCACGGATCGATTTAGCTGTGAAATCCCTTATTAAGATTAAATTCCTCTTTTTTACTTTTAAAATATCAGTTACAGGATATTTAACACAGTAAACGCCAAATACATATAAAGTAATACATGAAAATGCATTAAAATATAAAAAAATATAGTTCATATTGTATATATAGTTCAAGTGAGGCAGTGGTCGCCAACCTGGTCTCTACCGTCTGATTGTGGGCGTTAATAGTTTTCAGGTGGGCGATGTGAGTTTTCTTGAGATGCAATCGACAGCGGAGAGCCAAATAAGAGTGAATTCACGATAGGGGAAATTCTAATTCACTACGAAATGACGACGACAATATATTTATAGTGGAAAAGTGTTAACAATGAAATTTCTTTGAAATATATTTGAAATGTAGGGATGAAGATATGCACTTTCAATCTAAAGAATTTTTAAACACCTTTTTCTTATCATGTTGTAATTACTCATGCCTTGAAATTCTTTGAAAGGCGATATTTTGGAAAGTTTCATCTGAAATTCATATTATACTTGCGAAAGACACCATTTTGTACATCCATGTATTGCTTTATTATTTAAATGGATTATGACGATAGACTTTAATATTTTTATAAATTATTTCTAGTATAATTATTTCCATTGGTGCTGAATAAAGTTATTAGGAGATCGGTGGGCTGTAGGGAAATTATGCTGTAATAATAATAATAATAATAATAAAACGTCTTTATTCGGGAGAGATTGAGACTGTACAGAGGTGGGCAACAGATAAAGGTTGGCGAACTCTGACGTAGGGTAGTACTCAGAGAACTAAATTTAATCGCATAAATCTTTGATTCAAGTTTTGTATAATATAGTTGGAGAGATACTTCTGCTAAAATCAGAATGAATTCTGATAAATGCATTTACGCTGAATAATGCTGAGTAGATACAGGTAACATAATTTAGTTTGTAAATGATAGTCAGCACAGTCGCAACATTATTGTTACTGTATAGCTTATGTAAATTTTAGTTACTGTGACTCGTTAGTACTTGTTTACCGCTATACCCTCGTTTTTTTCCTTCAATTATAAATATAATGGGCGCTTTCTTTCTTCTAGCAGTAATTTGCAATAGGTAGTGAAATAATCTTAGGTAACGTTCCTGTTTGTTCGGTATTCATCACGCTAAACTTAATGAAGTCCATAATATCAACTGCGCATAGTTTATGATTCTATCTAAAACAGTTTTCTAATTCAAATTAAAACTTTCAATTCTCAACTACATTCACTTCTCACGAATATTCAATTTTATTCGTTCTGCTCGATTAAACGTATCAGGCTGTTTAATGTCACTTTATAGTAGATGCTCCAACTTCTCCTTACAAGTTTAAAACTTACTCGAGCCATTTGAATCACTTCATAACTCTGGCGGAAGATCGGTCTACTCGAAGGTAATCGATTATTTCCGAAGAGCTCCCCTTTTATTCAATATCTCGTGGTGCATTTTCTCCATGTACCTGGGTCACTGAGCATTGGGTCGCCATGACTCTTCCGTAAGTGGAGAAAACGAGCATTGTAAGGGAAGGCGGTGCACACCGATACCACTGGCTCGACCTCAATACAACTACTCAGGTCAGGACTAAAGACGTCACGACCTCTTCCATGATAACGGCGAAGGTGTCAACGCCTTGCTCCACACAACTGTTCCTCCCCAACTCACTCCATATATCTCCGTCTTATCTTCCCGGTAAGGCATACCGTCAAGGTCGGCGAATCAGAGTGAATTCGTAGTATAACGAGAATGGAAGCATACATTTCGTATATTTTGGTAAGTTTTGTTTGCGACGAGACTGAAATCAAGTTGCATGGTCCATTTAAATGTTCTCTTGGTGAATTCAGTGGTGAAATGCAAGAGAGATACTTCATATTTTGTTAAAGAAATAGCGATAATTGAAAACAGTAGCCACCTAATTATATTTCAGATTTGACAACGGTATTACGGCTATGATAATTTCTAACGGTTGAGATTCGCTGGAGAATAGATGACTTGATAACCGAAGAAAGTTATTCCAAGAAGTTATCGCTACAGATATCCTCGACGAAGTAGTTACTCCAGTTACGTTACTCCAGTCATAACGCTCGCGATATCCGAGAGAAAATGAGAAAAACGAAAACGTGTTATTAAAATATTCCCCAGGACATATCTGTTACTTCTTATCGTTTTCAACGGAGCATTAGGGAATATAATAGCAATTTGTATTAGATCGATATTTTTGAATCCCCTGCCACACGCCTTTTGCGGCTTGCAGAGTCATCATTTAAAAGTAAAAGTTAATTTTATGGTCTTTATACCACAGGATATGAGTGGAGTCCTAACTTCAAATTCAAGGACTGAATAATACTGATTAAATTGCTTGGAATATCGATAGTGCACGTGCTGCTTAGCAACGATACACTTGAAATGAACTTGTGACATTCTAAAGAAAATTCAAAGTGATTTTAATCTTTCTTTTTTACTTTCTCTGTTTCCGATAAATCAAATGTAAGAAAAGGAGAGCCTGCTGTACCATTCCGTGTCTTGAAGTCTAAATGGAATGAGGGACATATCTGAATAATTTGAGTAATCAAAGCGAAGGTTACAAATGATCTTATGTCTAGAGCAAAGGATTAAGCTAAGGTTTTATGCTCTATGTCTTCCTTAGGTTTCTTCTTTCTCTGATAGAACGTATGAACTAGTCCTGATCTCATTTAATGTGTCCATGACATTCACTTCATCTTTTATGTCCTTAAATAATTCCTATCGGTGATACCTTATCAAGGGAATACTGAGACAGGTCTCAGCGATGAATAAAATATAATTTCCGGACGTATCACAATCGTAAAATTTTAAGCCCACGCAACCAATGAAAAATTGAAGTCTTTCCTTCTAAAGGGTAACGTTTGATTCTATCTATTTTATTCGTAAGTCGATATATACCGAAAAATATAAGGATTGCCACGCATATTGAAAGGTAATCACTGAACTGAGGAAGAATGGTAAACTGTGTGATAGGTATTCGCATTGATGCGATTATTTAATGTGGATTTTTTGTCCTAAGCAATATATCATTTATCCAGTATCAATCAGAGGTAGCCAATATGATTTTATATGGGTATGTGCTAATTTGGCGAACATGAGAAAGAAAATAGTAAAAACTTTTGATGCAGTAGAGTATAACATTTTGGTGTTCACCTTCTGGTTCATCGTCCTCCATCCATCATCGGAATACACGAGAACCTCTAATTGGAGCCATTTCACTAGAAAACCCCTTAATTTAGAATTTATTACGTTTTCTTACACTTTACAATTTAAATTAGATCTTCTTGCCTTTCATTTGCCAGAAAAGCTCTTCGGTAACACATATATTTCACCGCATAAATGTAAAATTATGCACATTTAATTTCTATAAAGAAGAATTCCGAAGAATTATTTAGGCATTAGGTTATTCGCTACAGCATCAGAAATAAAAAATAGTAGTGCAGCACGAGTAATCAAATGGGTTTCTAAATGAAGGAAAGTAACGATAACGACCCTATTTCAGGAAGCATTTGCTTCCTGCGACAAATCGAGCGTTATAGAATCCCCGCTGCTTTCTGCGACAGAGTGTCTCCGTTACGTTCCTTCCGCTTTATTTTTGCCATTTCCTCCGCTAGCTAACACTCCTTTTCTCCTCTCTTCCGAATGCATGCTGGCAATTGTGAAGGTAGACGTCATACGTGACGTCAGACTGATCCTCTCCTTCACCGTCATTGGCAATCTTTTGGACGCTTGCCCGATCGTGCTTAGGACGGGTTATGCAGCGTTTTAAGGATGACCCAGAGTACAATAGCGCATTCATCATAGTAAAGGAGATGGTATTAGGAAGTAGTTATTGTTCCATTTACATAATGCTTTGTTGTGACGAACGTCAACAGTCTCTTCCACTTGCGGTTAACCTATTTTAAACAAAACGCAGAACTCCATCATAATTTAACTATGGATTTTCAGCTAGATCTTCGTGACGATAGAAAGATATTTATTTTCACCAAACTACGAGTAGTTCAAGATCGCTTTTCTGTTACTACGCATTGTCATACTCTTAGGGCTGAGATGAGATCACAAGCCGTGAACTTTCATTCCGAGGCTTTAAAAATATTTCGAAACGCGTGTATTTTTAGAAATAGGGAATATTGAATGAATAGAAATGTAGAAGATAATAGAATTGTTACAATGAAGTATTACTATGTTTTATTAAGAACGTCTCTTGCTAGTATCCGCACATTTCTTGTTGTCACGCGGAAATCGTAAAAATTATTTTAAATAAATGGAGTTATAATTTCCATTTAACTCGAAAAAAATTATGCCATGTTTCGTATGGATTTTTAAAAAATGAAACTCCGCGGGCGAAATTTTAAATTCCATCGCAATATAGTTCCTAAACCCTAGTTTCTATCTTTTATTTAACCTCCTATTCCGTCAAAAATTTTACCTTCTGGATATCGCACTTATTAAGTTTGCAGATGCGAAAAATTTTTCCCCTACTGTTCCGTCGAAGTTTTCAATCTTTCAGAAGGGCTGCACGTGCAAAATTCCTTACGTTCAAAACTCCATTCACTCAAATGAATTCTGTTCCCTATGTCGGTTTTTAGAGAAGCAGAAAATACCTGCTCGAAAATTAGAGAACCGCGCTAAAAAGTTATCATGGAGTTGTCCATTCGAGACGGGAAATTACTCGGAAAGAACTATTCTCATGAGCAGAGAAAAATTCCTCTTATTGTTCGCGAAAGGAGCATTAATAAGTTTCGGGCAGCGTACATATAAGCGGACAAGTCCGAGCTACGTTTGTTCCTAGACGCTAATTTCATTTCCCTCTGTCCCATTTCATATAAACGGTCGCACTGTTTCGGTGGCTGTGGAAGCAACTTTAAACCTCCTGTAAGTGCTTAGCAAGACAACCTCTAGTGTTTTAATAAACATGGAAACTTTCACAGAAGAAAATTTCTCCTGGCTATTATACTTATTTAAATGATACTGACAGTGACCCATATTTCTCTTTCATTGCATTTCCCCTCATCTTATGTCCTCTGAGATAAAATAAACACGTGTACTTGCATAATCAATTCATGGAAAAAATGCGATAGATTTTCTAATACTTTATACTGATTCCAGGCATATTTCCCCAAGATATTTTCTACAACAAGCAGTCTCCAGTGCGAATGCAAGATAACAGAATGAGAATACTTAGAAAACATGAGTCAGAAACAGTGAACCCCAAAAATAAAAGGTTACATTCTAATTGTTTTACAAAGAAGAGTGCAATAGAATATAAATATCTATCGCCTACCGTTTGTCAAGTAGTAACCAACTGGAATGCAGCAAACCCATCATTTTGGGACAAAATGCACATAAAATAAAAACAATAAATTAATTTACATCTTCCATTAGATGTTTACATAATGTAAGCTTTACAGCTGAGATCAGAAGTGCACTGTTTAGACTGATTGTAGCCATAGTTAAAATGAAATGGAATGGAATGAAGTATTGGTGAATCTTGTACATAAAATTAATAAAATCTTTGACTTTATTTCTCCAATTAAAGATGTAACCAGATTTGATAATTAAGAAAGTCTTACTTATATTATTAATCTTGTGCTGTTATAACTATTCATAATGCGATAATAGATAAAAATCACTTATGATTATCATTTCTTTTCGTTATTTTCCAACATAATTAACCAAAATTTTATCAATTTCTCGTTTAAGAATGTGAAACACACTTATTGACCGACAACACTTCCCTTTATATGATCGTTCCGAATTAACATGAGCTTCGTCTAAGCAAAATTACCGAAAAATTAGATTAAAGATTTGATGAAATTAACCGTTCGAATGCACTGGAAGTCAAGCCAAAAAGAATTTCATAGGAATGCAAAGCTTCTTTGAGCATATCTCCATTTCTTAGATTTAAGAAACCGACGGAATAATTTCTGATGACGTTTTCTGTCTTCACCCTAACAGAGAGCAACCGCTAATGCTATGGCGGTTACATAGCGTACGCTTCTCTGGAATTGTGCCAGCCGAGACAAAATTATGCGCCACATCCACTCAAGTGGCATCAAACTAAATACGCAATACGATCTTCAACTTTTCGAGACAAAGGCGCGAAGAAATACGGCCACTGCGCAAGTAACGTTTTAAACTGCGGGTAAATTTTTCGGAGGACCTTGACACCTTGACCTGTCTCATCCTAATATAGTGTGCCAAACGAATAAAGGTCATGGGGATACGCTCTGTTTTACTCAGCCGGAGGGGAGAAAGGAGGAAGTGGAGGTCCTTTTATTTTTTATCGAATCCGGAGACCCAAATATTGGGCGTGAAATGGACGTTTCCCACGACAACCACTTGGCGGCGAAGAGTTAACCCGACCGAGAATCCAGGATGCTGCAATCGGAGATCGAATTCGCGTTGGCTCCATATGTAAAGTAGGGGATTTATCGGGTTGCAGGCATGGGAGAATTGATTCTTATTCTCTTCATTTTGGCTCCCTACTCCGGAACAATATCGTAGATTATTTGCGGTGAGTGCATCGAAAAATGTTTTACATATATAATATATGCAAGAATACGTTTTAAGGTCTAATTTACTTAATAATTATGAGATGAAAATTTTTCCCTTTGGTGGAACATATATCTCATACGATATTCGTAGTTTGAACTCACCTTCAAAGAATATGGAGGCTAGTGCTTGACGAAATATAGAAAAAATATAATTTAATTATTTGCAATGAAACCGAATAACATAAACGTGCGTGTTCCATCAATCCAGCAATAGGAATATGGTTATTGAGAGAAAAGGCGCTTGTTGTGGTATACACAGGAGCAAAGTCATTCATCGGCCTTTAACAAATATTAAGCAATTGGTTGAGAAAAGAGACATGCTTTAAAGCTATCGAAAGTTAACAGAGGAAGGTTTGTAAAATTAATTAAGATGACAGTTAAGAAATTCATGCAGGATCGAGACTCTAGTATGTATTATCTTACATCATTAATCGTCAGTACAAGTCATGTCGTCCTAAAATAATCAACATTATTTCTTAGTAGTATATATAAATATTGAAAGAAAACCGTGCTATCTCAAAAATATGCCGTGTTTACAAATTCTTATGCTTTTCTTTGGAAAGTTCCCATAACATACATTATACATAATTTATAATAACGTAAATATAATTGGACGAACCAAAAAGAATCGAAACTTTCAAATAAAACATCCAATTTCATTTAGGTAAACCAGAAAACTGGTGGTTTAATAAATGATTACGCATTTTATTTGATAATTGATAATTATGAATGCATCATTAGAAAATTTCAAAGATAACATATTTTGCTGAAGCTCGTTAATGGTGCTCAATCGTAAGTGTGTAATCAACCAATATCCGTATGCCCAATGAGTCTCATATCCTATAATCTAAATTGTGAATTCTTACATTCATCGGAAAAGTTACTTGTCTGAATATTCATTTCATTAGATCAAATCTATAATTTAAGTGCGCAATAATTTTACTCTTGGTCATGTGTAATTAATTAACTTCATCGCTTTTAGTATCTTAGATAATTCGCTATTATTTGACATCAAGAATATACGTGTGATGATTAAAGGCTTCCATACATTTCTAACCAGAACTTCAAGAATATGGACATCTGAAACGCAATAGTGCCTACGAAAATTCGTGGTATTAATATGCCAGTTAGGTATAATTTTTGATATTCCCTTAGCCTAGCTTCAATATTGCAAGGTTTCGTGTCTTCATTGGGTATCATTCGTATATATATTGTTTTTCTCGGGTATTTCCCGACTTAACACAGCTTCCTAAGATGGTACACATGCGAAGGAATTTCTCATTATTTTTCTCGAGATTAGTTTTTCTTTCTAACTCCGGTAAACCTCAGTTTTTCACCGCGTTTCTGATTCCGATCCTTTAGACAGATATATCTCTGCTTTCACGGCGATTTCAACGCATCTTTTTAAAGCAAAACACCTTGGTCATCATCTGTGATATGCAACTCTTCAGGAATAAATACGCTTAGAAAATATCTATCTCGCAAGGGCTAAAATTACGTCCGCGCATCCTTAATATTAAGAAGCGAAAAGAAAAAAGTTACGCAAGAAGATTGAAAAACCACTAACACGAACTCGGAGAGAAATCAGTACCCTTTCCCGTCCCCTCTTTGTATCCCAGTCTCAGTGCAGCTCAACAAAAGGACTCTCCCATTTTCTTCCTCAATCATCCTTTTCTTTTTCACCTCGCCTCTCATTCCCTTTCCGAGGGATCGAGACAACGTCTCAAATCTGTCGACTTTATTTTCTTAAAATTTTTTCTTCTCCTTCTCCATCCTTTATCTCTCTCCTTCTTTCGGTTAGTGCGAGACCGTCCAAGTGACTCGACGCATGCGCACTGCGCTGCTTGCGGATCGATGCTTACATTGGATGACCCGGGTATAGCTGAAGTGGGGTGGACGGGGGAATTGCACGCGCCATGTGGAAGGCGATGAAAACAATGCATATATATGTATGTACGGGAGCGGAAACAAGTACATGCTCAGACATTCATCAAAGAATATGCGTAAATACAAATTGTTAGCAAATTCAGAGTGAAATATTTGACCTAAATAATGTTGTTTCCTATGCCACGAGGATTGAAAGGACGTTTGACATTAATATGCAGAGTGAAATTCAACCGCGAGAATCGATTATCAAATGACAAAATGTGTTAATATGGGAATATTTTTCTCTGATAATGGTTGTCCATTACTCCCAGAGGATCTTTTAACTACTCTTGCTCTAAAACGCTATTTTAATTTGATGAATTTTCTATCGATCAGCTATACACGTTTTGTATAACGCGCATGATTAATTATTATTTTTATTCATTTTATCAGAGACACAAAATTTGAAATAAAAATATACGAATAAATATATATTTTATAAAAAGGATGCACTAAAATAATTTTGAAAATTCAAGTAATCACATTTGGGATATTAATCACAATTTATGAAAACAGCCCTAGTGTTCAAAGTAAAACCTTAACAATTTTGTATGGCTTTTTATTGAGCATTTCACTAGAACATTCAAGCAATAAATGGGCTCAGAATGATAATAGGGGGCTTTAGGAAATATAATTCTGAGCTTAAATCAGAGGTTAGAATTCCATTTATTTTGTCTACTGAATTTTACTCATTTGGTTAAGAATCCTGGTATTTCCCAAGTGTGTGCTAACGAGAATTATTCTTTTACAGTAAACATATAATAATCGAAATTTCTTTCCATCTGAATTAAAGTACGGCCTTTTACCTTAGAGATAAAAGAGTGAGTTATGGCTGAGATTTATTACATTTTTAACTTCTGAGGAGAAGAATTGAATTTTAATCCATTTCCAAGGCGAGGACCTTTGGGACCTAAGTAGGGATCGGAATCCATTAAAGAATGCGACTGATCTCTCTCTCTCTCTCTAGGCAAGGTTAGAGCTTCAAATTTAACGTTAGATTTTAGGAGTAAACCAAAGAAGAAAATTGGAGAAACGTCCAAGCGCAAATAGCCCGTTGAGGAAAAACTCTCGTAAAGAATTAAGTTTCTTAAGGATCTTTTGTGCGTTCCGGTAATGATGTAAGCCGAACGTAATTCGGAGACAGCAGAATCGGAAATGTAGTTTTAGGATAACTTTTAAAATGCACTAAAAGAGTAGACGATCGTTCTCATCAATCCCTCGTTACTCGCGAGTGTGTTCGAGAGAATGCTTTCTCAAGAAACTTCATCCGGAGGAAATGTCCGGACTGTCGGAAGCGCCAGAATAGTAGGAATAGAAATAAAAGATAAAAGAACATTTCCCTAAGAGTCCTCCTCCCGAATTAAAGTTTTAAGTCCCGGGGAATTTCCTGCGGCAGCAGTGGAGTCCTGTGATTTTGTCGCTCTTTCCTTTTCTGTGACTTGCAGAGTCCGATAAGTTAGTTTGCTCTCGCTGTTTGTTCTTTCGCTGGCCGTGCGTTTTCATCCGAGTATCGTCTCCAGAGATCAGACGCCGACATCCTCTTTCATTACACCTCTTCCTCCTTAGATAACACAACGAAATAAATACTTTCCATGGTAGAAATAATCCGCACTTTACAGAAGATTCACCCAGAGATGTTGCACCCTTAGACGTTTTGCTCAAAAGGCAATTCGACCGGGGACAGTTAACCTTTCAAGCAGAGGCCTTTTGTCCAGTTAAGTTTCACCGGAGACTTTTCACCCAAGGATTTTCAAGTGGCGGAATGCTTAAGCTCTTATAGATAAAAACACAAAGTCCCGGGTTCGAGTCCCGGATAATCAGGTTCTCTTGATAGGAAATGGTTGCGTTAATACATGCTAAAAATTTAAATGCAAATCGGTAGAAATAGCTTGCAGTATTGGCATTATTGTTAAAAGTACTTCGACATCTGAGGTCATTTCACACATGAGTGAATTGAGACTGGGATCACTTCCACGAAATTCGACCTTCTTGCCCACTTGGTTATCCGGAGAAATTACTGTTGAAGTTGAAGTAATAATGAAATAATTTAAAAAATAACAATAAATATTGAAAATTAAAAAATATCCTTAGATTCTGTTGAAGTTACGGTGAATAAACTAGATTTGCGTTGAAATCTGCTTTAGATATACATATATGATTCCTTGAAAGAAGGGAAATATGCTCGTCTAAAAAAACTAGGTTATATTATTTAAACTGTTAATGGAATGGTAAAACCAATAAAATTTAAGATCCTTAAATTAATTTAGAATAGTATTTCTATCAACATTTTATTTATTATTTATTTTATATGTTGAATGACTGGTGTGTAGTAATCAAAAGTCAAAAGTAAATGAGGCAATTGGGTATTCGCTACTAAACATGGAGCAACTTTCATCTCGAGTGAGTAAATATTACTGTTAATTTAAGCTTTTTTAGTGTCTGCAGCATTATTGTGGTGGACGATCAGCCTCAGGCTTTTTTCTCACCGTCAATATTTACAAATATTGATATTTATAATATATGAATATTATAATCAGGTCAATTTACATTTGAAATCAAATGCAGATGCTCTCGATATTAATTTCTAGTATTTTCTATTATAAAATTGTATTTGAACTACTCGAATCACGAATATTAAATTTATATAAATGATTTGTTTTGTATATCATTTAACATTTTTCAGTTCAATTCTTATTTTCTACTTTACTTTAAAGACTCAATCTAACTATTGAATATTTCTATGTACCACATTAATATAGAGAATGTTCCTCTCTAAAAACCACAACGTTTTATGTGAATTGAATATGTCACTTAAATATTGGAGTGAACCTAATATGAAGTCACTTAAATCAATTTCATTTCATCAATTTTAATTTCCAGTTCTCGCAATATACGATTTATAGAATTAAGAATTTCGTAAACGATTCAGGGAAACCATAATGAAGAAGAGTCTCAAATGATACTTTCTTTTTCTATCTCCTAGATCATCTCAAAGCAAGACATAAAGACATCTCTATGCTTGCAAAAGAATAATGCCGATTTCCCTCTTGTATCGAGAAAATATGACTAATTTCCAAAAACATCGACCCTACTTTTATCAGTTTTTTATTTCTGGACAAGCTCCATATCGCCGGGTGTTGAACTGGCCCGCGAACGCCTTTGAAAATTGCAAACAGATAGAGTTTGCGCAAAAAGAAATCGCGGTGGAAATCTCTCTCATACTCATTTTATGCGTCGTTATGCGAACGTCTGAAAATTTTTCTGGAATTCGCTTTTTTTGTCTCCGCTTCGATACGCGCGCCATTAAATCCGAAAACACGTTGCCAATCCGATGCAGACAAGGGCGACTATAGGAAATCGAGGGGTCTGCACCGAAAGCACATGCGCTCTGTCCCGTCGTTTCATGTAGCCGAGATATGCGTGTTCATCCTTACGACCTCATATATTCCGGACCGTTCGGAATCTCTAATTCGACAGCAGATTCCTAACAGTGAGTCTGATGCAGCATTTTACGCTCCACGTAGTCGATACGTTACAGAACATTTCGCGAGAGCCTTTGGTCCTATTCATTCTCGCAGAACGTGAGCAAATGTGTGCTAAGTGAAATGTTAGCAAATTAGCTAGTTAGGCAGGAAGCAGATTGCACCTCTTGTTTTACGCACTGGAGCAGTAGTAATTCGAATCATGGAAGGGTAACGTGTCAAGAGAAAAAGATTAGTCGAATCAAATTAATCGCTGCCAGGGAGTAATTTTGGCTCACATAAATCACTTTCAACTTAGGGCGCCATGATTTTAAGTTAAATTTGGTAATTGATCAAAGGAAGCCTTTATCCATGAAACAGGTTCCTGTCGTAGTTTCTTGTGATTGAAAGAAGTAGTAGATTTGACTGAGACGGAAAATATTCAGTTACCAAATTAGACCAATTCAGGATAGAAATATGTGTAACAGGACAACGAATTAATATAATCACTCTTCAGTTTAATATCTTCCTAAATGGCTTCTAATCTAAATAAGCTTAGCATAAGATACCATTTTCAAGGATAAATTTATGAACTTAATTGATAGTTTTTATTTTCTAAATTATACGTACAAATTTGAATTTTGATCTTTTTCACCTTTGCTGTCTCAGATTTACCCTTTTGATTCAGGGTCACAATATTAAATAGTTTTGCTGCTTTTTAAAGTTCAAACTGTTTTATGACACAAAGGTCCTTTGAATTGTTTCTGCTGTTGCTGTTGCGGTTTCTGCCGCTAAATAACGAAGGAAGATTTTTCTTAAAATACACTGTCAAAGTCTAGGTCTACCCATCGAAATGATCGAACGAAGAATGAACATTAGGTTTCCATTTCCTGGGTAATACATTGCGTTATGACTGGTAAAATCCGGTCCATCTGAAATCATGCCATTATTTCTTCGGCGGAGATCGATTTAACGGTATGATTTTGTCATTTAACATCCGTGACGTAGCATCAAATCTCCATAAGCTCTTTTAAGTTACGGTAAATTTTCTTAGACATCAATCTTGACAGAACAGGAAGTATTACTTGGAGGAAACGACAAACGATTTATCATTGGGCGAAATGTCAGTGAAATGGCTATCTGAGAGGAGATGAAGACCTCGTTCGATACGGTTTCATCAGGCCGATGCTACAAAAAATTTTCCGTTGGTCTAAAATGAGGGCGGATATTGCATTCGAGGAAAATTAAAAACGGGTTTCAGCTGGGAATCTGAATTGGAAATTTTCCTTACACAATACTTGATGTACTTTTCAAACCGAATGCCATCCGTTATGGTCTAAAATTAGAGGTGGTTATATCCTCGGGTAAATTAGCTTGGAGTCTCGCTTTTGGGGGCCTTCTTTAGGATTTTAAAGGTTGTAAGGCAGTTTAGAATAGATTGCACATAGGAGAATTTAAATTTACCATTGTAAATACCTAAAGTTGATGATATAAAACAACGAGCCTCTTGGATTTATATGATCGTAAATCAGGGATTTTAGTAAAGGGAGAATCCTCTTCTGCGAAATTTTTAGTGCACTCAGGAGAGAATTGAATGAGAGATTCATCAATATGTTGCTCTCCGAAGAAACTCGGCAATCCAAGAAATTGCAGATTTTTTCCGCTTTTGTGCCATAAAATATTACATGTTAAATACATTCAACATTATTGAAGTTCGTCATCAGGGTTTTGCAATTTGGGAGTAATATCCTGTATGGAAAGGGAGGGGATAAAATTAAAAGTAGTGATTAGCTGAGAAAATATGTTTGCATTCAAATTCAGAGCGTGATTGAATGATTGATACAGGAAGAGGTAATTCTAATTTTAAATGTCTAAAGAGGAAACATTGAAATTTAAAAGCGTCCTCCGCATCAAAATGCGATTGTAATGTTTGGTAAGTATGCGAATTCCCTTCTGAAATTAGAAGACTAGAGTAGAAAATTGGAGTAAAATTTAATGGGGAAAGATTATTGGATTAGTAGATGTGAACAAGGATTACTAAGACAACACAATCGTTGCACCACAAGTTTGTAAGCGAACGAAATCCTTCGTTACACATTGTTTAGTACTCTTAAAGAAAACTTTATCTTCTCCTCAATTAATAGCTGGGCTAAAAAACGCTCTTAATGTACGTACCCGTATTGCACGAGTCATGAAGTATACATGCTTTTAGGTTTATACTCCTCATTGCCTGAAAATCTAAAATTAATTCGAACTTTGTCCCTGAAATTGCGTACCTAATAAAAGTGATTATCGTTATTGAACAATTTTCGAAAAGAATACAGTGCCCATAAAACTATTATACATAATGTAGTCTTCTGTGGCAGTATCTATAACTTTGTATTAATTTCAATACAAGTTTGAGGAATAATATATAATAAGAATTCTATAGGCAATCATGTCGGAATTTCTCACGATCGATGTGAAGTCAGCTTCCATTGGTTTTGCCTCTCTGGAAAACTTTGCAAAGAACAAAAGGATTAAGGTAAATGAAAAAGTCACCGAAACTTTAGAGTTAGGAAGAGAATTACAAGGGAAGTTTTATTGAAATAAAAGCAGAAGACGTATGAGTTGGATATGAAGATGAAAATAGAGAAATTTATTCATTCAGAAGAAATACCTGCAGCGAGGTGCTTATGGGATGTTGATTGCAACGATGATGCAAATCAAAGTTAATCGAGTTGATTTAGCTGTGTATTACTTTTTTTCTGCTCTGAGGCTTCGAAAAAATATAATTCTATATTTTACCGGAAGGAAAATTACACAAAATCTTCCTGCTGAGAAGCAAAGAAATTTCTGACCCTTTCATGCTCATAGAAAATACCGAAAATGTCACCACTTTTTATAAAATATCGTGATGAACTAAAAAAAAACGGGTGGTCTTTATTTTTGTCCGAACCCATAATCATTGCAGTAAACTTTTCCTACATAAAAAAACTCATTTGTAGCTCGTCTTTAAACTCCCTTCAATTACAGTGCAATTTTGGAAATTAATTTCCGTAATTTTTATTTCATTAATTTTCATTGTGTAGACGGACGATAGACAATGTTGAGTACTAAACTGGCCTTCTTTATAGATATTTATGAGTACAGATAGAATGAGTAGATCTTGATTGTAAATAAATTTATCACGTAAGGAAATCATTAATGATTTGATGTATTGAAATCTTCTTGAGCGATCCTTAGTGGAATCCAATATTTTCGGCGCAGAAATAAATGAAGACATATATTCAATGCCTCTGAATATTATTTATTCCAGTGAATATTCAGTAGAATCATAAAAATGTCTCTATTTATTAATGGATCGAACGAAGATATTATGAGATAAAGTAAGTTTCTTAGTTTATTTTGTATTGTATGTTGTATACAATGTTCTTATAATGCTTTTGCTTCATAACGAAAGTATAAGTCGATGTGATTGATTAACGTCGAAGGTTTTCTCAAGCTGGTGATGTCTATTTGATAGACCGACATCATGTGCTTGATAATTGGAGTAAATATTCGACATCTCATGCCACAGGAGAAAACGAAATCTTATTTAATTGATCATTTTATGAGAGGAGATGAATTAAGAAAAATTCATTTGTTCTTACTCATTAAAAGCATACTTTATAATAATTAGACATTTTTACTCTTGTAGAACAGACATTCAGCTCTATCATCTCTTTCCTCAATATTTCAAGTTCTTTTCCAGACCAATACCATTCCCTTTCATAACATAGGAACTTTCACTCCGGAAACCTATTCCTCCTGTACACAGACCGTTCGCTATCAGCAGAAAAAATGTTGGCAACGTCTCCCGGAAATATTTCAGTTTCTCTCGCAATGAGAAGAACTTGCCATACTCGCGAAAATAAATAAGGAAGCTAAATGAGGAAGTTTTGTCCTTAGAAAAAGAAATAGCTTACCCGGGAGCTGCCAGAATGGAGTGGACATAATTCTTCAATTGGTACCAGAAAGCTGACAGTAGGATTACGCGATTACACTGTTCGAAGTTATTTATGGTGGGAATAAATTTCCACAAGCATAGCCAAATCCGGCCAAACGACCCAAATACATCTCTCAAGTACAGTGGCCCATCTTTTTGCCTGAAAAATCACTTAGGTAAAAACAAAGGAATTATTTCACAACCAACAGAAGAGCATATATCTCTTATTATTGAATTCTTATAGGCTGTCGGCAGTAACATATTTCCAAAGAAAGCCTCTTTCACACGATCTACTTTCAGACATCACACCTAAAGCGCACGAAAGTATTCAGAGTTGATTAGAGATGTACCGCCAAGAGTAATAGGAATAATGTTTGCGAAAATTAGATTAGGTGGATTGTCCTCACAACTTTGCCTTCAGAAATAAGAAGTCGCATAATTCGGAATATCAGAAATGAATCCGACATATATTTCTTAATGAGATCTTTAATGAAACTTAGATGCACTATCAGAGAGATGTGAAGTGTAAGAAAGGAATGAGGTTTGTTGATGGAGATAAAATGCAGTAGATGAAGAAGTACTGTGAATATTTTTGAAAGGATAGTCACTCATTGAATGTCGACTTATACTTTATCACTAAGGATACCTCAAATTATACAGGACTATCAAAACCCTACCACTACTTTCTATGTCTGTGTAAGAGATTATCGAATCGAAGACTAGATTATTCTTACGTGCTGAAGCTGAAGATTGTAACCATTTTTAATTCAACTTCTTTCGATTCTATTATACAGATGAGAATGATATTTCAGGAAGATACAAAGAATTATACTTATGCTCATCATGTCTTCAATATATATTTTATCTTTTTCTCAAATTCTTCAAATTATTATTTTATCTCTTTTGTTGTGGAATCTACCAAGTTCTCTTTTCAGTTTACTCTGTACGGCGTTCCACGAAGTACGGTCAATCCACGATATAATCGGTTGATTATATTTATTTGATACCTCTTTCCCGACTTCATTAGGAAATCATAGCAAATTCCAGAAGTGTCGTTATATACTCACTTTTTTCACTCCTTAAGAAGTTTGTTAGTAGAGGCAATTAGAATATCAGAAATATATTATACATTAGGTTAATTCGATGCCAGACTGCTTTTCCGAAGCAATTTTATCATTTAACATAATTATTACACGGAAATTTCATAAGGAAGTCACGAATGGATTCACTTGGAATCTTTCCCTTGAAATCCAGAGAGCCGCTTACGAAAGTCTTCCATTTCATGGCCGCCTTAAGAATTTGCTTACGTAGCATATGAGTTCTGCCGTCACTTGGCGACGGAAGGGTTTGCGGGAGGGATTAATTGACTGGCGGTAAGTGGAATGGCCTTCTACAATGAATTTTATATGAGCGCATCTGGAATTACTGCCAGCTAGAATGCTAATGAAGGAGATGAAAAACTCCTTGTACAAGTCGTTTATCGCTTTGAAAGCATCACCGGATATCCAAATTTCAAATCAAACTTTTACATACAGATTGAGATAACTTTTATATGAAAATAACTCTTTCAAAGGGTTGCAGTTACGTATATTATTTCAAACTTATCTCTTGATATTATACTCTGAAAGAGAAATCCCCAGTGACACGTCTATCCTTAACTAACCTTTGACTTTAATATGTACTAATACTAACGTATGGGTATTTTTATGCCAAGGAAGACCCTTATATTTATTTAAAGTATGGGATTCTCATGGAACCCATTCTAGGTGTCAGGAAACGAATGGAAATAGAAGTAGTTTTCGTGAGTACAGCAATGGTGCGAGTTTTGACAGACCCTCCGAAACTCTCCTCTTCTATCGATAATTCCCTGAATCGAAAGCTTCTGCCGTTGTCGGTGAATTCATTAGTTCCCGCCTGGCAAATATCAGATCCGGATTCGAATCCTAACTGCGCCACATTCTCTTCCGATTCCCTCTCACGTTTATTGCGAGTAAAACTACGTTAATCTATAATTAATGAATTAATGAATAACTGCTTCATTAAAGGCGAGATTATGGTCAAGTTGGCATGTGCCTAACCATCCTCCAGCTAACCTAATTTGAAGATACACATTTGAATTTAATGCTAGAATTAGAAGAAAAAACAATGCAAGAGCAACACAGATTTGTGAGGAATCTTCTCAATTGAAAGCTGAAGGACCCGTTGTGCAGGTAAACATCCACAAAGAAGGAGGATGAACAAAGAAGCATTAAAATGATAATACCTAAGTAATTGCTGAGGGTGCGATTTCCCGCAAATTTAATTTAGTCGATTAATTTTTCCTGTCCCTCCCCAATGCCATACTTTATGTATAATATACAAATAAGACAAATTTAAATGTCTTCTTGGAAGTTTTATTGTAATGCAGCGATGGGGGGTCACAAACCAATGCCTTCGTTTGTTACCCAAGCAATTTTTTCTACAGTCACTCGTCGATATACCAACAACACCTTTAACTAAAGCCGTTTTTAAAGCAGAAAACACTGTATGTATACATAAGATGAAACTCTCCATCTTTTCTTTGTAAAAAATAAAGTAAAACAGGATCTTTTGAGATTCTGATGTCCAGACTAATTTTTTACCCAAAATAAAATACATAACCGAGAAGAGGGGATAGTATGCAATATATAACAAAATTATCACATTCTTATTACGTAGTATCGAAAAGGAATCGAAGGAAACAACTTGTTGGGTAATCCTTCGGAGGAATGTCAATTTGCAGAGCTTATTCATTAACGAATCCTCACTCACTTTTATTCCTTGCAATTCCACCTAACTAGGTTAAGAGCGACTAGAGGAGGACCTCTGAGGAGTGAAAATGTTCAGACATCACTAATTAAATCATTGGGAGGAAACAGTGTCCTCGTGAGGTCTTGCCTAATGACTGCGCATTACTTAACAGGATGCAGCGTGAATGGCGCCTCACTATATATAGCTCCAACAATGTGTTCTAAAGCGAGCGTCGAATGGAGGAGAAAGTAGAAGCTTTCTGAGTGACGCTAGCAATGTCTCTTCTGGCGTGGGAGATCCTGAAAAATAGGCACTGAAGCTCTTCCCTTGAAGGTGAGATAGGATGCGAAAGATAAGTAACGTGGAGATTCGCCCTGGGAAGATGCCGAGCGAGATTTATTTTTGGAACTTGATGTTCATTTTGAGGAAAAATCCGCTGCTGAAAAGAGCCATCATGTGTTGAAGAGATCTGTCTTAGCAGATTTAAAGCTTTGCCTATTGACTCATCAATTTAGGAATTAGATGTTTACAACCCAGTTTCATAAGCGATGATCTTTGCAGCTCCAAAATAACGAAATTGAGGAAGAAATTTACGTTACCTTTAGTTAGAGTAATTTTTACGGTTCTTGAATTCTATAAAATGCTCATATCCCAGCCGCTGATGCACTTTAACAGCATGAATGTAACATACCTGAAAAGAAGAAAAGTAAATGAATATCCGATAATATATTTACGAACTCGAATATGCAATAAAATATACTGAAATATTTCTCTACTCTACTAGTAATAGTACAGATTTTCCTTTCATTTGCAATATGCATTGTATTTTAATCATTTTAAAGGCAGAATCTTACAAATTAATAAAAATACCACTGTTTATAATCCATTTCATCTGAAACCACTCATATTTCGTACATTTTTTCCAATTAACCCCTAGAGTGGCTTTCACGTTCTCATTCACTCGAGAAGTTCTAAAAATAATCTCCTTAGAAGTCTCCAAGGGAATAGGAGCATGATTATTAATCTTCTTAGAAGATAAGATTAGAAGATGTTCTTTTAAGAAGCTTAATGATCTCCTTAGAGCAAACAACATCAAACGACAAACAGACTATTTATTAACAGTATTTCAGCAGTACATTACACAATATCAAACAGCTTTCGGTTGTAGTTAATTGCAGCATTTTGCACAGATAAATTATAACTTAAAAAAAGCATAAGAAACAGAACGTCATTTTCCTGAAATATTTGTATACAAATAAAATTTATTGCGGAAGGAATTTCTATGTGGAAATCCATGACGAAGTTGTATGGAAAAAGAATTACACTTTCGAAAGGCGCCTATATAGATAATAATTTCTTGTTTTAGCTCGCAAAGTAAGCATTCAGCTGCTATCTTGGATATTTAGTAATCCTCCCAATAAATTCGTTTACTTATTATTTATATATGGTAAGTGAGAGCATTCAGGTACATTTCTTATACTGTTTAAAGCATTCAGTATTTTATCATGGATGCTGATATTTAATCGTACTATTTTCCGAAGAAAAGATTCCTTCATAGAAGGCGAGACCGGTGTTATAATTCGAATTTAGGAGCCTACTTTTTATTTCATGTTCCCCGCAATTTACGATGCTAAAGCGTACTTTCGGAAGACCTCAAATTTAATTCCATCCCTCGGTTGTTTCCCGCCGTTAATTTCACTCGCATTAAAATTCTTTTCTTGATATTCCCTACAAAACCCCCCTCCCCTCGCACTTCATTTTCTTCCCTCGTATATTCATTTTCTTCAGAATATCCTTCGCAATTATCCTCCTTTTTTCATAACTTTCCTCCTCATTATTTTCTATTATATCCATAATTAAAATCTCTCCTTTCTTTCCTCGTTAGCTTCTTCTCTCTTCTACATATGCTCGCCGCGATAGAGGAATAGTAGAGTTCGGGGGAAAAATCGGGAGCCCACGGGCGAAATTTTTAATTACGGCCATAAATTTCAACGGCGTCATGTTGCAGCGCGGAAAGAGGGGGAAGAGATGGAGGCCTCTTTGGGGTACATTTGAGCCCGTTAAGTGAAATTCGTCATAACCGTACGACGCGGACGAATTGTGCGAACTTTGAATGATTCTTTCGATTGCCTTGGACGAGATTTTTCCCGTTAGATTATCTCACGGAAGCGACATTTTACGATTCTCACTGTCTCTTCGTCCACTGATCTTTTATTTAGCTTTTATGCTCCCTCAACGGCTATCCTTGCATTTGCTCCGAGCAGTCATTTTGTAGAGTAATTCGCATTTTATAGTATCTATATGTCGCACTAAACTAGGGAAATATAGCGAAGCTTAAGCCTGCTATATAAGGCATTAAATTTAAGTATTAAGTTTTGATTAAAATTTGTTCCCCTTTAAATTGAGTAGGGGGATACAAGTGCTGAAAGTAAATTATTAAAGGAGATGATGTACATTTGAAACTAAACTTTAAGCAAAAAAAACTGGTTTTCATAAATTTTTAATGCGTGTTGAGGTGGAGTATATGAATAATTTCAAAGCTCAATAGGGAAGTTAAATCTTAAAGCAGCATATTCAAATTCTATACTCAGTGCATAATAAATCAGTGATCATATATACGTAGATTATAAACAGGAATAATTTGAAAAGTAGAAAAATGACTGAAAATTAACAATTTATTCACTAATATCTATTATGGAAATATTCAATTTCATTGTCGGTAAACAATTTGTAAATATCGTATACCACTGTAATATTTTGCATGTATTTTGTACTGAGTGGAATCATTTGCGAAAATAAATCAAGAAACATGGAGTTGACCGATAATTCATTTAATACACCACAGCCCGATATTATCCGGAATGTGATCAAAATAAATTTTTCTGAAATTCTTTCAGGAATTTCCTATCTGGTAAGCATAGAGAGAGGATAAATTTTATTTCATAAAAAAGGGTTATGAATTCGGATGCGTATAAAATATATTAAAATGCGTTTAGAATTTCAGAGCTAGAGGTTTGCTCCTGAAGTTTTTGTCACAGATAGCCACGTTGACCACATAGTTTCCAAATCTTAGATACAGACAGTACGGTTGGAATGTCTGCACAGCCCTACGAGGTCGTCACAAAGCAAAGTTCGGCGGTTGCCACCTTCAGGATAAGATATCCTGAAGTTTATTGTCATTGTTGTATGAAAATGCGTAACTTTCTACTTTTTCCACATTTTTTCCTTGGAACCAATTTTGCTACATCATCAAGCTGATGATGTAGCAAAATTGGTTCCACAGCTGAGGTCATTTTGCACAAAATAGCTTCCTCGGGAATCGACCTAATTAATAAATAAGGGCTAATTTCACCAAAAGCGACCAATTTGTTTATACGAGAGACCCAGAATATCTTGACTTTGACATAAGGTAATGAATAATGTTGGAATGCTTAAACACGTAAAAAGGAATACTCTGTCTATCGTATACAATCGCGTATGAAGCCTACCTGTATGTAAGGTGCAGCAAGGTTTATGGGAATGTATTTTATTATTTTATAACGATAAATACAATAAAAATTTCTATCCTCCGATTAGAGGCACCGTGCGTTTTAATGTCTTCTGAAAAATGATTGTTGTACATAGGTACATACGGAAAACTATTATTTCCAGTTTCAAATTCCTTGCGTTTGTTGAATTGAAAGGCAAAATTCACTATCATAGAGATCACAATAGAGGACCTATAAGCCACCGCCGTCATCCATAACGTACTAAATTCGGGAGTGGACGCGCTGTTAGATTCCATTTCAAGGTGAGCGAACAATAGGATGCCATTTTAGAGCGTATCTCAAACGATAAAGTAGAATCCATTTCCCTCACAAGAATTATTAGTCGCTTTCACGAACGCCACAGAAAGCATCGACGCCTCAACAGTCGCGAGTGAAACCATTATCTCGGATTCCACAGAAGCCTAATGGTGTGCCAATGTTTTCCCCTTTTTAACAGCACTTTTTGAGGTTAATTGCGATCGATGGACGATAGAGAAAAAAATCGTTACTGCGATCGTCTTTTTTCACGTTATAAAAAGGATAAAAGAGAAACGGCAAACTGTGAAGTTCCGTGAAAGCAGTTAATGGTTGGAGAAGTCAAAAGATGAATGCCATTAAGTGTCTTCCTCTTTATTATTTCTCGAGGGTACTTGAGCTCGGAGTGATCGATAAAAAATGAATGGTGCTGGACTCCTCTCATCTCGTCCCTTCACTTCTTTACCTCACGATGATATTTTTACATAGGTGAATGAAACGAGTGATCCCAAGCATTCTTTTCTTTTTAGCTCTATACCTTTGTCCTACGTGTTTTAGAAATAACGTATCAGGATTTTTATTCAGGGTAATCGATCTTTATATTAAGTTATTTTATGCGTCTTTAAATTTTTAATTTCAATTTCGGATTAACGTAAAATTGCAGAATATATTTTTCAAAAATGCTCTCCAATAATAACAAAGAAATTAGAAGTGAACTAGAAAAGAAAAAGAAAATTAAAAGTTTAGTTTTAGGGACTGAAAAAGTATATCGTCTGTGCACTAATCGGCATTCAATCCAGGTTTCTTCTTCAGCTCTTTGACAGTTGTACTAGTAGATTGATTACTAATGGGATTTCTTCATAAATGTCACCCAGTAATAACCGGAAGTGAAATAGACAAACACACGATAGATATGGGATCTCCCTACCTATACCAAATTAACCGAATACGTCTACTCTAGGTTTTAGATGAAAGAAATAATTTCAATGGATCTATATGAGAGTTGAAAACCAAATCATGCATAAAACAAAGGCTAGAGGAATGATTTGAAACTTAACCGTGTCGGAAAGAAAGTCCTCAAAAAGTGGAGCGGTGAAGTAAACAAAGGAATGTCGACTATCCATTCTATTTGTTCATTCTCATACCGCGAAATCTTGAAAATATAACAGAGTAGATTCGCAACGGAAGTCTTTCCTCATATGAGAGAGAATTTCCACTCGGGATAACAAAGAGAATGGTCGCGAGAAAATACTGTCGACGCTCGCTGCGGAAACGTCATCCTAAAAAAGATTATTCTACTTCGCGGATTGCGAGCGGGAATGAATATTGAGGGATCGAGCGAAAAATTCTTGGACCATTACTTTGCATGAGAATAAGACACTGCGTTCTCTTCTCATTCCGTGTCACGTCATTGTGCCTCTTTTCACACATATTTTCAATAACAACACGGGAGCTCTGTACTCACACGTGTTGTTTGGAGTGATTGAAAAACAGAAATGCGAACTTTTTGAATATTTTGCATTGCGTTTTGGGGTCAGAGAAGTTAAAATAATTGTGTATTTCAATTAAAGATGGATCAAGAAAGAAGCGAAAGGGGAAATTGTCAAGTTTCTCGTGCAATTTCTCGGTGAGATAAATTGAATGTTAAAATAATCTTTATGCATGATACTCAAAAGTCCTAGAGTGTCTGAGCTCTGATATTGCCCCTATCACGCATAACTATTTACCCCACTACATTTGAGTGTAATTATTATTTATCTGAGCTGAGATTTTATCCTTGAATATCCAAATAAAGTAGAACCGTTTATTATTATAGAGTACTTATAGTAGAAACTATTAAGTAACTATCCTAGTAACTTAAATAGCGTTCCAAAAGAGGAGAATATTGATAAAATATCACAACATATTTCAACATAATTTAAGGATCAAATATTACTTTGGGCGAGATGCGAGTTTAAATATTTGACGAAGTTTCTCTTTTTATTTCAGCGGAACGACTTTCTCTCCTTGAAATATTCTGGGAGTGTATTCGAAAAAATAAACGGAATTTATTCAGAAAGAATTTAAGAAAGCGCCCTGTTTCGTGGAGAACTATCATCCGACATATGATAGGAGAACGGTAAAGTGTACGCTGAAAATGTCGCCAAAATAAAATGGAGATCAAAAAGATCTTGGAATGAGAATGCGAGTTGAAAAGAAAACAAGTGTTTTTCCGAGTCATTAATCCCTCCTCAGCCCTTTCTCTTACATCGACTCTTCCCATCGGTTATAAAACATTCTCCACCCCTTGACGAGAGCCAAAGCATGAAGGATATATAAAGAAGACGTTGTTTATTCTTTCAAAATAAATTACAAAACTATCAAATGATATTTTATTTTTTACAGAAAGATTATTTACATTTTCCATTGTTATCCAACTTCCGTTTAGTAAGAGAAAATACAGTAAAACCCGTTGAAGACGCTAAGGCCTGAGATCCCGCTTAATACGTGGTGCTCTTCCGGTCCCGTGCAACAAATAAATTGGTAAAAACTTCGCTTAAGGTGCGGATTTTCCAGATGCATTGCAGCCGGTTTGCCTCATTCGATAGACCAAATACTATTTTATAACATCTAAGTTATCATACGATTCGCCTTGTCTCTACAACGGTTCCTTGTGAATTTCTTCTTTGGAATGGTTAATTTTGTGAGAATAAAACTAAGATATAGTGAAGCACGACAATCTTCAGTCCATCTTTCAGAGCTATACCTATATGTAACTTGTGGCCGCCGGACGATTATCCTCTTCCGAGGAATTGCCCTGGACGGTTGCCGCTGTCGGCGATTGGAGAAACCTTTGTCTCTTACTATACCTATATACTTAATCTAAAATGGAATGAAATCTTCTTTATAATTCTTTCTCAGGGAGTGCATAAAATTATTAATTTACTTGAGAGTGTTTCTTTTCGTTGTAATCTCAAGTTGTAAAGATATCCAATGAAGCATTGGATGTTTTAGATAAATAAGTATCGAAGATGGCGCTCTGTGATGCTCTCTTACCTCTGCCGTTAATTAAATATGGTTATTTTCTTAATTGTCCATCTACTAAAAATTATTTCGTTGTAGGGCGTAAAAAACAAAACTGAATAATGGCGGTCTCTTTGAACGAAATGCAAACCATTCTTCAAAAATATCTTGTAAAACAACCAAAGTTACACAATGCAATTATAACAAAATCCCACTTAAGACACGGTTTTCCCTTTCTCCCCTGAAAATCGTCTAAATCGGGTTATATTGTATAAGCGTATGATTTATTTATCAACCAAATGACATTTACGCATCTCATGATTCTAAATAAACTACATTCAATAGATAGTAGATAAATATGATCAATTTTATGACAATGATCGATAAATTTCTTTTTTCTTTTTTATTTTTATAGTGAAAATTCTAGAATATATAGAATTGGTGAAATCGCTTACTATTCCACTCACTCAGGGGTGCGCATGTAACAGTGGAATATACTTGGAGTATTCTTGCGTAAAGGAGATGAAGATTATTCAGAAAGAGATTTATTCTAAAAATTTATATATACTAAGTAGAGAGAGGTAGAATTTCATCCGGCGTTGTTTACAAAATATTTTCGATAATCCATATCGCACGTACTCTTATACTGTACTTGTATAAACGTCGAACACAAAAATTTTAGAAAAAAAGCCTACTTTGGAAGCTAAAAGTTAAACTACAAATAAAACTTTAAGCCAAGAAACGAAGCTCGATGTTCAAGGAAGTATGTAGTATGTGCTAGGGAATTCAAGGCTTTATCCGCTTCTGTTGTAGTTTGAAATTAATAGTAATTCATTGAAAATCATAAATTTTCTAATCCAAATATGTTTAAAGTGGGTATACTGATGATTTTCACTGGGAAATATTCGACTTGTATTTTCTTTTTCAACCCTTCTCAAGGGTAAGCACAGAAAATAGTCTGATAAAGTCTACCACTTAAAATGTGTTAAAAAGCAGCGGGAAAAAAACCACAAAAGATTTTCCCAATTATATAAATGATTCTCTCGAAAATGATTTAAACAGAATGATCATAACAATTGTTATATAATACATAATAATACCAGGGGTTGATTCTTTCCTCTGAACACACCAGAATCCCAACACCAAAATGATTTCCGAGTCATTACCTCCGTAATACATTTGACCTCAAAACTTATATTTTTCCGTATGAACCTACTTATAGAATGTAAGGCCTCCAAGTATTCGAAATAAATTGCAGCGAGTCGTCTTTCATTTGTCGCGTCGATCCGATCTTCAGCGGAAGAATGCGATATAAGCCCTCTGGATAAACTACACTCTCAACGCTGGAATAAGCAAAAAATCCGTCGTCGAACGCGACACGCAGGAGAGGAATCCTCGTAAAATTTCAGAGAAAAAAAGAAGGGACATACTCGAAAATTCGTGCGGAAAAAAGTGAACGGCTCTCCCATTCTGGAGAAAGGAAGAAAAGGGAGCGATTCCACGCGATAAATAAGCGGTAGCGATGCTCTGTCCAAGAAAAGAACGCCAAGAACATTTTCAGCAATCCAGAAAAGGGTATGTGGAGATGAAGAGGAAAGGAGAAGTCAAGGTGTGACAGAATGAAAAGAAGAGAAAGTGAAAGGAAATGCCAAAGGGGGAGCGTGAAAAGGAGGATAAGGAGATATATATGATGGAGGAATATATAAGAAAAGAGGAGGAAATCTGGTAAACAGGAAAAGTATGTGAAGCGAATGGAAGAAATAAGTAAATAAGCATATAAAAGAGTTGAATTTAAAATAAAAATTGAAGGAGGGAGCGTAGAAATAAAAGTGAGAAAGAAGAAACACCAATTCGAGAAATTCTGCATTCTAAGTGTCATTCAATGTATATCAAACGAAATTAAAGCGGAAATATAAGTTATGGCGATTTACTGATGAATTATGAGAGATTTAATGGATGGCGAAATCTACGGTTTAGATACTTAATATATATATTAAACGCTTCCGATTACAGAAGTGAAAAGGGGTGGCTTGGTAGTTCAGTTGGTCAGAATACCTGCCTGGAAAGTGGGAGACCTGGGTTCGAGTACAAGTCAAGTCAGAATTTTTGAATTCTTGTACAACCTTTGATATCACTGCGGATAAATTTTCATTGTAGTTATTTTGCAATTGGCTGTAATTTAATACCGAACTAAAATTCAACAGATAAGTTTGAACAATGTTACTGTATTTGAATTTCTGACAGATTTGTCATTCATATTTTCACTTTTTACGTCGACATGCTAGGTATTTTTTAAATTGAAAAATTGTATGGGTGGGACAGCGTATTCAATAACATTTTCACTTTCTTTATTAAAGTCACTTATAGCTAAACAGTCACTATAACTATGCATAGATCATCCATCTTTATAGGATAGTCCGAGAATTGTTGCAGTTCTTAAATTTACGTATACTATAGTGATCTCAAATTCATTATTACTGATATTTCGTATCCCAAAATAATTTGTCGGGGAAACTCACGTCTTCTTCATCTTTTGTACGTTATGAGAAGTGAGATGTCTTTAGAATTTACTCATGAAATTTTAGATGAAAAGGAAATAGCCGGTATCTTCTTGGGATCCTTCTTGAGATCCGTGAGGGTATGGAATTCACTAGGATTGCTCACTGAAAAGGACTTCAAACAGGTTTCCGGCGCGGTTCAAAGCATTCTGTGCTGCAACATGGTTGGAAACTATTTAGGGCAGCTTGAGACTAAAGGCTATAAAAATGGGCCGAGGGATTTTACTCAAACTCCAAAGTACTCATCAACTCATGTTAGGGGACAGCCTAAAAGCACGGTTGAAAGAGCAAATCCCTACACAAGAATTCAGTGGAAATGGAAATCCTCTATCAAAGTCAGAAGAAGATATTGTGATTACGATATACTGCTTTGATCTGACCCTGTGATGATATATGTATCTACATCATACTTGAATTTTCATCGATACATCTTCTCCGAGTATTTGGAACGTTTAGAAAACGTTAGGATTTAGGAAGATCTTTTGTTGCATATTAATGTTTGGTTGACTATGTTACCGTTGTTCCTTCACCTAAGGTTCTTGTGGTTTTGTAGTAATAAAAAGGTAATCGATGAGATCAGATAGGAACATTTTTTTCTGGTGTAACCAAGATCTGAGAAAAATAATCATGAATGTGATATATGTTTTCTTTGTGATATAATCATTTATGTGATGTATGTTTTCTTGCTTAGAAAGTAGGATTGGATAAAAATAATTTGCACTACTTCTCAAACTTGTTTAAGGCAATCGGAAGATATCCATTACAAGGTTCTAACGGTTACATACACAAAATGAGGTTTTATTTAATCATCCGATATAAGGGTAACGACAGGAATATAATTCCTCTGTAACCCCCTTGGAGGAAGCATCAAGCACGACTTGGCCAACACGATATTGATTTAAGGTCCAGAAAGTTTCATAATTTTAAATCAATATGAAAAATAAATATTAGACTTGAGTAATATTTTTCATATGAGAATATTGCTTTACCAAAGAAGTTTGAAAAATCACATGGAAATGAATTCTAAGCAATCCCTACAATATCTACGTATATAAATTGGAGTTAAGCGGATAAAGAGATATGCCAAGTCGCTGATGAATTTGTAGGGAAATAAATGTAAAGGATGATACCAATATAAATACGAAAAAATGATAAATGTATGCTCATAATAGATAAAAATGATACTCTCGATGGTTTTATTATTCAGAGGTTATGAGTTTAAAGGAAATGATTGATTGAAAGAATTATGATAACACATTTTTCTACGAAAAAAACTTTGATAGAAGCTAAAAGGTTAAAAAGTGAGGAAAAAACTGATAAGGTTGCATCATCCACTCTTTGTGCTCATAAGTAGGAGAAATAAAAATCAGCAAGAGGTAAGATGGTAGTATATGTAAGAGAGGTGTCACCCAACAAACCGTATACATGTGCCTATCATGTCTATCTTTACAAAGCGATTTGCACATAGAATTTTATTTACTGAGATTTATATTTAAAGGTCACGAGAAACACACAATTGGAAAAATGTAGCAAACCTTTTATAATCCGGATGCGATTGTATCAAATCAAGCTCGCTTGCCTATCTTTTTCCTTTTTCATCACATTTATGTTTAATTTCAAAAGCCCTTAAATGCGATTCAAATAGCTATTTTCCTCGTTTATTTTTATTCCAAACAAATATAATTGCAGTTAAATCCATCAAAAGTATAGCAGCAGTAAACACAGTAAGCGGAATATATTTAATTACAAGAATATCTATAACTCATTATCCGCATAACCTCTCGAATCTTTGAAAAGGGATAAGATATTTTTTGAGATTTTTTCTTTTAAGATATTATTCTAACGCAATAGACTTAGCTGCGGCAGTGGTTTTAATTTTATGTCCGAAGTTATTTACCAAAAAATTGTATGGGCAGATGCTCATGTGTTTTGTACAGTCGTCCAAGAAAAAATCGAACGGTGTACTACGTGGTGCATAAGATTGAGGGGTTTCAAATGTCACTCGTTACCCCTTCCACCCGCCCTTCTATTAGCTATTGGCAACACCGGAATATTCTCCCGAGGCCATCCCTTCAATCCTACCGTGGGCCGCAAGACCCGCGGTCGAATTTTATGGTATGGTCTACGAAACACACAGAGGTCTTGAGAGGCCGTTTCTGCGGACAGAAGCCGATTTCCAAAATATTTTCGTAAGGACTCAAAAACTTCTTGGTTTAGAAGTCCATTTCGATCGAAAACGGTCATTCTTCATCTTTGACAATGTTATTGACGAAAACTTAGCGTTCAAACTTGAGTGATATTGATGGGCGGAATTTCCTAAAAATTTTCCCCCTATTCGCTCTTAATATCTGCCCGGTAGAATTGCTTCATTGTCCACGAAAGTTATTCGAAAGCATAACGCGTATTGTGTTCTTGAATTTTATAAGGATTATTTACTCCATTTACCCTTATGTCTGTTAAAAAACAGTATATTCCAGGTTTACTTCCAAATCACAATAAATAATAAAGATTCGAGGTTATTTCTAAGAAGCTCAAAATATTTGGAATGGTATTTGAGGACTGTAATTTTGAAGCTTTCAACAAATTAATTCATAAGTATCTAATATAATAATCACGAATGTGTGCATAATTGAATGAAAATTCATCTAGTTTTGAGTTATTCTGTATCGATTTCTTTAATTTTAAATTTTCTAAATTAATCCTATGGTTGTGTTCTTGTATGTGTTGCGCAACGCTGGATTTATAAATTTGGTTGTGTCTGAAGTGAGATAAGTTTCCTTTGAATCTATTCTCTATTTTGCGTTTTGAATATTAGATTCAAAGAAGAGATTCAAAAGAATAGCTTTAAAGAACACTTAGCTCACTTAAGACAACCAAATTAATACATCCAAAATGTCATTGGTGCGTTCAGAGGTCGCTGACACGATCTCAATGACCACCAGGCTATCTAGTTTCCTCCCTTTGTGTCCGCATTCCAAAGGGTTCTCCGCGAATGCAGATTGGGAAGTTCCCAATCGGTAGCACCTTAGATGTTCGGCCACTCTCACCTTTATCTTTTTGCCGCATTGTCCGATATACCCCATCCCACAATCATCAGAACTGAGCTGGTAAACCCCCGGTCGGTCTTTGTCTTCCACCTTATCTTTCACAGGCGGTAATGACCTCTCTAGACTGCATGGAGTGTAGAAACCTGCTTTCGAGTGCGCAGGTAGAAATAATATTGTATACTGTAGATGGTTTAAAACTGCACCTTGTAAATGAAAGTTGAAATAATATATGCTTTCGTTCTCAAAGCATTGATAATTTTCGTTGAAATGATTCCGAAGATAACAATATAAATAAATTGTAATATTCTTTCAGCTACTAATTAAACAAATACTCTCCACATCGATATCTTTATGAAGGCTAGAGTTTAACATTACGGGGGATAAAATGGAACTTTCAGAAGGAAAATATTCGGATCCTCTCTTATTTAAAATATATAAAACCATTGTGATAGTTAAGAACGATATTTATCCCGATTACTCTAACGACAACTTCTTCCTCGGATGAGAAACCAAAAAGTTTTAGGCGACGCGTAAGTTAGACTACGCGACGAGATTTTCTTAAAGTTACGCTCCAACTAAGTAATTTTTACTTAGATGTGGTTACTCGAAACTTAATCTCACGTGACTTCTATGCAATCAGATAATAGAATGAGCTAATGAAGAAACCTTTTATGTTGGATTGTAAGAGAGTAAAGGCAGTTTCAAAAATGTTCACCGGTAAAAATCTCGACAATTCATTCACTTTTCTCTTTTCCGCGGCATTCATTGCTCATTGTCTAATCATTGTATTATCCCGGAAAGCTTTGACAGCGAAGGTCCATCCGTGCATAAGTGCCATCGTAGGGAATCGAACCGGAGACCACATAATAATAACCGGAGACCGGTGGTCCAAGGCGGTTTGCAGGCTTCGCTAACGTCTGCTTGTGAAAAATTAGGAAAAACCCGAAATCGCGTGTGGGAATAAGGAGAGAAGGATTTAAAGATAATGGACTGGCTAGGGAGTAGCAGGTATACAAAAGGGGTTCACTGAATTCCGCGTATGCTGAGAGATATGAATAGCGGGGGAAGGAGTGTATAGGACTGAAGGATCTAAGAAACAATGGTGAGGTCTAAAGAGAAACGAAGTGAACAGCAGGGGTTGGGGGATCAAAGATGTGCGACAGATGCCCAGCCGTGAAGGTGCTTTTTAAATCTCAGTATCTCCTTTTCTTCATAGGGAGTTCTTCCTTGACGCTCTTTTCGACAAACGGATGCCTCACACTCCTCACTTTCTTTTCATAATGCATTTAACTCCCCTTGATATCCTCTGCGAAATGCGCATGAACAGTTTCTGAAAACTGGTACCTGGCGTTAATCCTTTTCTGAGAAATTGCACCCGACGGTCCCCGGAATTCAGCGATCGGAGAATTCTTAAATTTCTGATGCATTAATAGCCGAATTCCATTTCCTTTACTTTCACCAGGAAGAGCTTTTAATGCAAAAATATAAGAGAGGCTTCCGGATGGTCATTTGAGCAGCGCGTTTTTCTTGGATGAAAGCAGTCCCGGGTTCGATTCCTGGTGGGATACCATGTGCGAAATAACCTCCGCTGTCGAATCCCTTTTCATAATACTACTCATAAAAGCGGGAAATAATTAACGTTGAGTTATTGATAAGACTTGCGTGATGGTGATTTTCTTGGAATAATCATAGCATAAATATTTTACCTCATTATTTTGTATAAATATGGGTTCAGCAAGTTCGTAACCCGCTTTTGCTTTAAAATATCATATGGTCTTTTAACTGCGATAAATGACTTTTTAAAAACAATGGGTTCTTACTGATTGAATCTTCGTGGATTTTCTAAATTCTGACGAATCTAACGTAATCTAAACATGATATTTCAGGATTCACATCTTGCTATTTGGAAACACTGACAGAGCCAGGACATCCAAGAGCAATTTGTCGGAATCAGAATCTTAACTTCTTTTCTTCGATTTAACGATTAATATTTTTTTATAAATGAGTTATAGTCCTCAGTATTCAATACAGCCGGAAATTATATGAAGGTGGAAAAATGTTGGGTCTCATAAAGAATGAAGAGAAATCTGTTCCTAATTTACACTTCTCTTTTAAAATATAATTCCTTACGATCTACCGAAAATTTTCCAGCAATCGCTGGTATCGCTTTCCTTTAGACCTCGCAATAGCAGCCCTCCTAATCGGACGGAGCGTAGGCACATGGGTACGCACCGGCCTAGCCGCGGCAAAGGCAAAATTCCGGTGTTGCCAAAATGTGATAGAAGGGCGGGTGGAAGGGGTAACGAGTGACATTTGAAACCCCTCAATCTTATGCACCACGTAGTACACCGTTCGATTTTTTCTGGGCCGACTGTATAATATGCAAAGAATAAGTATCGATAACTACAAATACAACAATTTCATATAGTTTGTTAAGAGGATTAAAGTGTTTGGATGTATAAACATAAGTAAATAGGCAAATAATTCGAATATTTCCGGATTGTATTGGGAAAGAATGGGGTTAAAATGAAAGGAATATCATGTTTTGCTCATAGCAAGGGAATGGGTTTGCGGGCGACGGGAAGATACCCTCGCATATCTTGGGCGAAAGAAGAATTCGCATGAAGGTTATTTGGGATACAAATGCGAGGGAACATAGCTGAGGTGGGCGTATAAGATGGGACGGAAAACATCCCCGCGTAGAAGTGTCAAACAAGCGAAAGCTATAAAAAGGAAAGAGGATGTCTCCCCGATGGTGTCCGTCAACCATAAATTCTCCTACCTATACCACACCTCTTCGTTATCCATGAGGATCTCAGATGATATTCACGAAGAATTTATAGTATCGGTTATCCTTTCCTCGAATATCTGCTTCATTCTCATATTCTCCGGAAAATAGACGCTTGAAATCTGCAGCTGGAACAGAAATGAGACGAATTGGAGCTATTCCTCGAGAATTTTTCGTTTAAAGAAATTCAAACTGTCATATTTAGTTACAGTGAAATATCGTTAGCAGCAACGTGCCACCTTCCATAAAAGAAATAACATGGCTGCCTGACATGGTTTGCAGGACCTTCCAATACAGTCATGATTTTTTCTCATTCATCCACATTCGTACTTTTTAAATACTCAGGAATAAAAACAATATATTTATGTATTTATAAATTAAAGATTCATATTTATGCGTAAGGAATTATTTATGACGTTGAATTATTAATCATTAGCGGACGTTTTAACTCTTCGTGTATTATGAATTACGCTTTCTCCAACTGCAAAACGCAATAATATAGAAATATGACAAACTAAGTCATCAAAAGCGTGCAGCTTTTATATTGTACTATTACTTGAGTATTTAAAAACTTCTTGCACTCCTAATCACATTTAATTAGAATTTAGGTTGCATATAGGCCAATGGGTAACGCGTCCCCTTTGGTAAAGTAAGTCCTGCGTTTGAATCCCGGAGGAAGCCCATATGCTACAACGACTTAAGCTGTCAAGGTAATTTTACTTCAAGGTCAAGGTATTTTTAATTTAGTAATAACTCTATGCAAGGCTATACCAAAAAGTAAGTGGAAATATATCGAATTTTTATAAGGGAATATTTATTTCCATGTGTAAATAATTTATAATGTGGAATAAAGATGCAGAATTATTAGATATCTAATAAAATTTCGTGATATGAAAGCCTTTTATTTTAGGTACAACGAGAATAATTAATCTCTCGCGTATTACAATATGCTTTCGTTTTGTTGTGTATCTCGATGTTTCATTTTATAATCCCCTTTAAAATTTCTTATTCCATTTTCCAACTCTTTCTTTAGATCTTTTTCTCTCTCTGGATATTCTTTTTCACTGGATTCGTTCTAAACTTCCTCGGTAGTTCATAGTCCGATCCCTACCCAAAACTTGTTTCTCTCTCCTCACCCTTTCCTTATTATGCGTCTGCCCCAACAAACCTCTTCCTTAATCGGAACGCATACTTTACCTCACAGAAGGGATTTTAATGAAAAATTCCACCTCTACGGCTTCCTATAGATTGTGGTGGTATTTTCATAACCATGGGGTCCCTTTTTAAGATCTGAGGATGGAATGAAAGAGGATCGCTAGTTAATATTTCCCGTTCGTATTTTTCTTCAAAGCGATGAATTTTCTCGATGCACTCGGGAGAGGGCACTGCTTAATATTTTTGTCTTTTATCATTTTCCTCATCAATTAAATACCGAAAATTTGAGATGAGGTCGGTAAAAGAAGTAGGATTATTATGTATTATCGAAAGTGCAAGCTATTGCTTAACATATTACAATATGTTATCGTATATAACACTGTAAGCCATATTATTTACTGTTTCCCCAGAAATCTGTATATATGAAGACACTTTTTTAATTCTAATTGTTAATTTGCTATGTTGACTATGATAAAAAAACTAACTAAGATGGAAATCGATAACACCAGATATTGGTCAGCATAAAGTGACGAAACCGTTTTCTAAAATCTAGAATATAAATTAATTCTTTGATTGCAAAGTAAGACGAAGCAACGGTAGCTCTTCTATAGCACGGAAAGGTGATATTCCCAAAAAAATCTTTAGATAAATGACTTTTATGGTAGGAATTTAATCTATATAAGAATTATTATTCTGTATTTTAAATTGCGCTTACTGTTCGTGTGAGAAAAATTTCTCTTGCTTTATAAAGATCTGATTTTACACGTTTTAAAGTTTCCTGGTAAAAAGTTTATTCATTTAATGTTTTTCCATGTGAGAGAAGTTTAATACTCTTATCAATAGAATTCAAATTGGCGGGTAATATTAACAAGGCGTTCTGTTAACACGTAGTTCGGCTAACGCAAAATGTGCTCGTCAATTCCTTAATTTTCGTTTTATCTAATTTCTAACGTGCATGGCTACTGGATCGTGGTGTGATCAAATTAGTTAATTTCAATGCCAGTAAAATTATACCAAATCTTTAAATCGAAGTTTATCAGGCACTAAAATAGAGATTACGTACAAAGCCTTCCTAGAACAACTAGAAAGTGAATTTACGGTAACAAGAAACTACCGAACTAGTTCTAGTTTACTAGTTCTAGTTTACTAGTTCTCTTATTGACTGCTTTTTAGAAATTCATGATGTTGATTTTATATCTGATGGAAATTAAATGACCAATTTGGCTATAACATGCATTTTATTCCTTTAACTCTTCCTCCATTACAATCTAACGAAGTGATGATTAATCTTGTTGCAATGATAATGCTACATTGAAATTTCTACCGCCTACCAGAAGAATACGTGACGAAACAAATTTCAATCATGGTAGATAATCCTGTTTTGGGGGGATCTGTAAAATAAACAAAACTTCAGGATTGGAACTTTATACATAACATTCAATCAATACTTGATGAGTAGGGATTTTCCTACAGAAGGAATTTGGATATCATCCAATCCTTGTCCCAATTCGTGATAAGCTAGGGCTCCGTCAATATTCTGTATTAAATATCCCGGCGTATCAGAGTCGCGGAGAAATCCCCGTCATTTGCTTAAAAAATTGCTGACAAAACATGCCTCGGTAGGATTTTTCACTTATTCCTCATAGCTTATCGCAAAATCGATTCGTCTGCATTCTCCAAAGTTTTATTTTTTCATTGCATTCTAGATCAAGTATTTTTCGAATCTAATATTTTTATTCCTAATTCTTAACCAGTTAGAAAGACTGCCATGTCATTTTATATACATTTGTTTCTTTTGAAACGCACCCATTAATTTTACGGTTAGTTAGAAATTGTATAAAAAGAAATACGGAAACTTTATATCTCACAATTCCGTGGATAGTACAAGACTAAATTGACAGTTCATTATTGACCTAAATACGATATATCCAACCGATTAATCACATTCCAACCTTTGAACCATAAATTGAATATTTTGTTTTCAAATTCGTGAGCGTGACCGTGTCAGATATTTCGATAATAATATGAGAAATATTTGACTCGCTAGAATAATATTGTGTGAAAGAAATAGAAATTCTTTCAATCTCTCGAGGTACTATCGTTCGTCAAAATATATTTCTAAGGCTGTTTAATAAGTTTACTTATCCCCTAATATTTCAATTTATCAATATCAATATCACAAATGAAAATAAACATTTTTCTTGCGCTAAGCATAGTTTAACAGCTTATATGCTGTATCATTTTAAGAAATTAACTGAAAATGCTGGAAAAAAGAAAATTTAGAGCGAGATAAAGTTTGAAACATTTTGGTCAATAACTGAGGAGATATCCATACATATTTGTGTCTAATACCTCAGCCTCTCCTATTTATGATAACTTTTTTATTTCCTGTATTCATATTTAATATTTGATATTATTATCCCAAACTCCGTCAAGAATATGCAAATAATAAGTTTTAATAGAACATCTTTTAATCGCCCCCTTCGCCATTTCTTCCAGCATTTGAGCTCTCCGGAAAAGGAGACAAGGCAGCTAACGTAATTTCAACGAAAAGGAATCTGTAATAAACCGTTCCTCTCGTAAACTTTATCTCTATAATAATCCTTGAAAGAGCTAGGCAATTACCGAAGAAGGACAAGGAACAATTAATTACTTTCTGATTTACATCCGCTCTGGTAATGGGTTAGTTGGGAAAGCAACCAATGGGGAGCAAGCATTATGCGAGAAAGTGAAATTTGAGATAGGTGATGGAATTGATTACTGTGAAAAGAAAGCGATAATTAAAGGGTCGGATTTTAACGAGGCGAGAGAGCGTGAAAAGGGTGCGTTTTATGTAACGCGAGAGAGAGGAACATATTGGAGGGAAAAGGGTTTAGGGGAATATTCGAAGGCTGTGATATCGATACATGCAAACGATCATTTTCGTTTTTAAGCCGCTTTATCGATGATTTATTATCCGTATCGCGTTACTAAAACGCGAAACTCAGATTGCTAAGTTTCAATTTAGAGAAGCTGGAACAGCTTTCGAACGAAATTGGAACGTAAATCTTTCGCAGTGTACGGCTTTTCGTGGAATATGATAATGTTGCTTTCGTACTCAATCAGTCGTTTAGGATAGAGTTTTCCAAACTGTGTGCCAGGGCATTGAACCGTGATATTTGTCGTTTCGGATTTTATTCCGGTTTAATGAAAAAACGAAACATCGGTTCAATTCTAATTCCAACTTTGGACCGTTTTGTACGATTAGAATGTAAGATAATATAATAATTCGAATGTATGATAATACCCTTTTGAAAGTTTTATAAATCGTTTCCAACTTTTTGCACATGCATTGTATTACGGTAAAATTTACAACGAAAGGTAGCGAGAGTTAGTTGCAAGCCGCAGCAACACATGCTTGATAACGCTTCCTTCATTTAGAATTATGTAAAATGTGTTTTTTGGGAGCCAAAAATCGAAACAAAATAAATAAATATAAAAATACTTATAAATAAATAATAATATTAAATAATTATAATACCAACAATTTTCTCATTAGTTCCAGAGAAGTGGATTAGCATATTTTTCCATGCAATCTGTGTCAAAGAATCAGAAGATGACTTGGACAATTAACCTGAATTTAAGCTGTTATTGTTAGTAATTATGATAAAAGGGAATCTGAATATAGTGTAACATATATTAAGATATAGAGCATTGAGAATACTAGTACTAAATGCGACGTATTCATAAATATGAGGAAACCAAAAAATTCGAATTCATAAGTTAGTGCATGGAGTTGGTATAGTATACTTACTCTACGGCTCGTGTATGTTCATAACGAAAATAAAAAGAAATTAAGTGCATATACAGTATTATATTCCACTATGTCTTTCATCTTAAAATTGATCTTTTATTTCATTTTTATAAAATATAAATCATAAGCGCGTAAATGCGCACGAACCTGTGGAGTAGTAATACAAGGAAACACTGGAAAAAGAGTTGATCCATTTTATAGAATATAATGTTCCAACTTCTAATTCTGAAGTTTAATATCACTACTAAAACGTTTTCTCCATTGAAGTGTTTCAATTCCATCTCGAATATTTCATCTTTTTATTTTCAGTTCTCCGTCATTGACTTCATACATTGGATAAATTACATTTAGCATCAGTAGGAAAGTCTTGCATTCTGATTTAATATTCTCGCAAGAAGTTACATGAAGCAATAAACTGCGAATGTTTGCGAGAATTGAGAGTGTTCTACGAAAAAGGTCTTATTCTCCAAAATTATGTAATATAGAGCTCCTTCAAGTTCTTCCTCAATAATCCGGAGGGAAGCGAAATATATGAACCTTTAAATCCAAGTTACTTACTTGTCTAGTATTATTTTCTTATTCTTCGTTCCATTGCCGAAAATAATAGAATTTATCGTTACTTCTAGCCAAAGAGGATTGTTGAAATTTTCTGTCAACCATTTTCGAACTGTATATTAAATTTTACTAAGCAGAATTAAATTGTTATTTACACATGAGGAAATACTTCTAGCAGCTAAATTTTAATTTTGAGTCTAACGATCTATTAATATCGATACATATAAGTAACATAAATGTCACTTACTTCGATTCAACTACAGATATTGTGTTTTAAATTTAACCTTTTTCCGTATTAATACATATAGAATTTGTATGTGTGTTATGATATCTCAATAAAAATATTACTTGAGATGCACTTCAGAGTTATTATATTAGAGCAGAGATTCTAGCAATTGGTGTGTTGTGTTTATTGTTATCATCAAGAAATCTCATTAAACGCAACTTGCTATGGAAAATTTCAAAGCGATGAATTTCTCTAACTCGAGAGCTGTGTACAGGGTTGAAAACGTTCCCTATCCCAAGCCACGTTATTTGAATCAGACTGCCACATTATCTATCAGAAGAAAATAATTGAACCCTCTTTTGGGTAAAAGGTTTTAATTTCCGATAAGCGTTAAATATAAACGCTGACATGCTTTCCGGACCCTTTCAACGGCGAAAGATCGTTATAATCGTCTGAACTTGCGATGGCGAACCCTTTCTTCCATATCACAGTACAAACGAGCCAATGAAAGGTGCGGCGAAGGGTAAGAGAAAAGATAGGCTGAGGGAGCAGTCAATGGCAGATGAAGGACGACAGCTCAGGGGAAGGAGAGATTGCGTAGTTGCGGAAAAAAGAAAATCCCATCGCCGAATAAATAATCAGACACAGACGGACCCCAGATGACGACCGTCCGAAGTTACGACCGATACTTTACAACCGCTGAATATGCAACCAACATTGCCTGCTTTATTACATATCCACATCCCATTCTCTTTCGTTTAAGTAAATGTATTTTAATTCGATTTTTTATGAAAACATAATGCAGTAAATAGACATCAATTAGGAGTGACATTTTCAAAGCAAACGACAAGCTATCGGTAGTAATAAAGAAAGGTAAAGCGGCATTTTCCGGGATTAGCACTGCTAACAATCGCTCATTTTCTTACTGAAACATCGCTCTTTTAAATATATAGTTACGCATTTTTTCTAATATTTTAGGACGACGCTGAATATTTTTATAACACAAATCATAATTTACTTCCGTGTAGTCAGGCTACCACAGAGAAAGCCGAACGCTAGCATAGCATACATACATAGGTTACTGCTATCACAATGTCACCCTCTTTCCTTCTGAAAATATTTTTGCTGAGATAATTTAAAATGAAATGCTATTGTGAAACAGTAACATTAATCCAATGGTGTTTGTTTTGTATTACTCATTATATTTTGAGTTTTTCCTCATGTTGTGTGGGTTGCATAACCACACCATGCAACGCATCGCAATCTATATCCGACTTAAAGCCAATTCGAGACATAAACAGGTGCCCAGAACGTAAACCGTTTGTAACTCGGTGAGTGACTACAACGAGGTTACAGTAATTTTGATAAAGAATTCCGAGGAGAAAACAGCGGAAGAAATGAAAATTCTTGATGAAAACCTTTTGTTGTCTTCCGTTATTCTCAGCATCGCATTGATGAGCTTTCTGGCCTAATTTGAAACCGCTGAGTTTTAAACTCAAACCTGCTCCGGAATATTTACTTGCAAATGCATCACTCCGCTCGTCACATCCTAAATTAGAGCTCTTCCATTCAAAGTAGGTTGAAAATATAATCTATTCCGAGCGTCATTTCCACGTGCAGCACCGCTAGGAACTAATGAGAGAGGAGTACTGCACGTCGTAGCCCACGTAGAAAACAAAAACTTTTTTCTTGGCTCAAGATACTTCTTGAGAATAAAGGGATCCTGAGACAAAAAAGTTTCGGAAACGCTGATCCAAAAAATCAAGAAATGTTACTTCATTCGGTAGCGACGGAAAAAAATAAGTCCCTCCAGTGGGAGAGATAACGGGACAGTTCCGAGGTTTCTTTCAGCGAGTACTTTTCGAGGAGGATAACAGGAAGGATAGATCTGCCGGAAAGAAAGGGAGGAGATATTTTGGGAATATGAGAGGGAAAAACTGTCATTAAGACGAACGCTCATCTGTGCCGGGCGACGACCCGAGAGAATGCATCGAATCGACGTCACCGTGTCACCTTTTAGAAGAATAGCAATTTCTCTCTCGGGGAGAGTTGCAAAAGCTAAAAGAGACGTGTACATGCGCTGTTCTCCCAGATGGGCACAACGTAAGGACCACGTTTCATCAATGGTTCGGTGCGTGAAGAGCACGAACTGCAATTCGCACCGAAGGACTTTAATCAGGAATCCGAGGTCAATCCATTTTTTACAGCTTGAGGAGAATGGGATCAAATTTTTTTGGAGAGTTTTGGGATTAAATTCGTGACGAAATAGTCGATCATCGGTCGTTATTGAGGCGAGGAGCAGACAGGTCAATTATCCCGACCACGATAGAAATTCAGGTCACTCTTAATTGCTAAAGCGTGCCACATCTTCGCCCTTCTATTCCTCGATAGGGCTGATTCATAGAAAAGTGGTGCTTTGGATGGTCAAATTATGAGCGATTGAGTGGTGATCAGATCATACATCTACATTCATCTACTGCATTGATCGGCAGGGCGCAGAAACATTGAGCGATTGGCTTATTGCAGATTGTTTGTGAAGTTTTCTAGGCATCCATCTACTTAACTTTACGCTTATGTTCGGATCAGACAACAAATGAAGTATAATAGCTATAACGTCGTCCATTTAAGTGCTTTCTTTGAATTTCTTAAAAATCGCAACATATCTTTTAATCTTCTCATTTAGATATCCTGCTGTTTCATCGTAATACTTTTTGAGCAGTACGCCTTATCTGACGCTGCTCCTATAAAAGTTTGACACAGGTATCTTGAGTGATCTTGTGCTCTATTCTAACACATGAGCATTGACGAAAGAGAAATTGCTTTACTCTAATACACCTTTTAATGTCACATTTTTATAGCGATTGGCATCAACGCTGAAGGGCAGTGTTTTAATTGTTTCGCCGTAAGTAGTATTAGTCGTTTAAATAGTTCCTCGACAGTTGAGGACATTTCGCAAATATGGGTCGTGGAATCCCCTTATTAACAGTCGCACTGGTAGGAGAAACTAGATTCTAGTAATCATTCATATCAACTTTTTTATTCACCTTATCCATATTGTAATGGATGATAACTCAGTGTAAATCCAAAATTGAATTGTGTGAATTGATAACTCAATGGTCCGGTGAAAATAGAGGGATAATAAGTTTCGTTAGAATGTTAGAATAGACTGTTTGGGTAGTTTGGGAAAAGATTCTCTCGATGGACAGAAGATAGTACAATATCTTTCATTCACATATTGCTACTTAAGCAGCGCACTTTTGTATTTTTTCAGTGTCATTGAATATGCTCTGATATGCGGTAAATTTTTCATAAATGTAATTCAAACTAAAGAGTTATGCTATTAGGAAGAAAAACAAATTGGATTTCAATTCATAAATCATCAATCTGGGCACTTAGAAAATTTTGCATGCTTTATTTATTAAAATAAAAGTATTTTTGAATGAATTGAATTAATTAACATATCACTTTCAATGCAGTGGCTCTTTTGCATCCTTGTTTGACTTCCGATTAATCAACCTTATGTAAGTATCCGTAAGTAAGATATAGCTTATCCTTTATTACTAAATTTTATTTCAAAATAGTGATTTCCTTTGATAGAAGATATTCATAGCAAATAAAGGATAATTTGATGTGGTAAGGAAGGCGGAAAGGTATTGTTAGCATTTCAAGCTGGAAATTGAACCGAAACTGAACGGAAAAAATCGTTGTTTTCTCTGGAGAGAAAACTGAATCCGAACAGAAAATACTGACATTCATGAACTGCAGCCAAATCAGCAAACCTCTATTTGTTCCGCTCCGATTTACAGTTCAAAACAATTTTAATTGCTTAAATAAAATTAATTAAAATCTTTTCGTTAGATATTTGACTAAACGAGCAATTAAGATTTGCAACTATTACTGTTTTATTGTAAAATTTATTAAAATGTATTGTGAGTAATGAGCTAGAAAAGTAAACCTTCAGTGGGATGTCATATTGCAATGGCCCAGAGCGAAAAGAACCGTTTCGAGGTTGGCAGAAGGAGATTTGGAGTTTCGTAGAACTGGAGCGAAAACCGGAGCAAAAAAATTTTCCTTTGGTAATACTAAGCATATCGTATCGATCATCGTATTGAATATTTGTTTGCACTTGTTTTTATTTAAAGACTTCCTAAAATTTTGGTTAATTATTTCAGTCTTTGCAAGTTTCTTGGACAATTTATTTTGCTTTACTAAAATTTTTTCTTCACTCAGAATCTTCACTCTTCTTCGATAAATTGGAACGTTTTGAGGTCAGATGACGACGATGAAAGACATCCTTCGAAGGTAAAGCGAGATGTCGTCTTAGAAGGAGACCGCAAAGACGTCCCTTTCTCTCTCGTGGAGATGGCGGTTTGTCAGACGAAGTCTTGCGTTCCACGGTTAAGCGGTTTGTGATATGAGCAAAGGTAAAGATCCGGCACACAAGGAAAATCCGAATCCGATAATACTGAAGTTGCCCGTAAACTTTAGGTGGATGGTAAATAACAGAAAACGTAAAAACACATTTCCTGTTTATTGATGGAGAGCTTTATGTTATTCTCGTTAGCTAATGTATAGGCATTACAAATTACTCCGAAATTCTCTTTGTGTTAGATCGTGGATTAAAATGTTTTAGAACTAAATGTTTGAGTGAATTCTCGATTTTCGCAGTACTTTGTCATAATTTTTACTAGTGGCTTATAAGTTTTAAACGTTTCTTATAAATCTTAAGTCTCACCGATTTTTTTGAGTGTCCATGCTTACAGCGTGACAAGGTTAAGGTCAATTTGAGTCTCTGAGACACTTCTACATTTCTAAATATGCCAATATTTACTTTATCGGAGATTTCTTTCAAAGCGGATAAAGAGATAAATCGATTGGTGGCATGCCTCAAACCAGGATGTATTGTAAACTCATATTGCGTCCCACCTTAAATATTGTACACCTAACAGTAGATATTTTTATAATCTCTTAGTGGACATTACATATGACGGGGAAGACGCATTCTAAAGAGAATAAATAAAGAAATATATTAACCGAAAATGTAGTAGTGAATCTTTTTTGTAGCAAAAATGCTCTCTTACAGAATGTTCTGTTGCGAAAATACTCTGTAGGAAAATGAACTGAAACGAGAATGGAATGTAGCGTAAATTCTCTGTAGTTAAAGCTTTGTAGCGGAAAAGTCGGTATAGAAGCGTAATTGTAAATTGTAGAGGAATAAAATTATATAGATAAAATGTATAAATCTTCGGATCCCTGAGGGAGTTTAATTACACTCATAGATATCTTTATCGAAATTTGTGATTGGTAATGTAACCGTGGATATATTTTTCAAGTAAATCAATTCCCTCTAACTATTATGAGCAGATAAAGCAGATATTCCAGCGGGCATTTTTATTGAAAATCTGAATAATTCAATATTATCTATCTTTTGCCATTCCCAATTTTCAATCCTCTCCGAAATGTGTACATTTTCCACGGTCCTTGGCTATAAAAAATATCCCAACGCTCCATCGCTATTTCATTTCCCTGTCAAGGGTTTCTTTAACGCTTCAATGGAACGCATAAATGTTCTCGAGATCAGTCGTGCTTTGATTTTATTCAAATATGAAGCTCATCCGTATTTGATTTACCTTGGCGCTCACACTTCCGTGAATCTACCCCTAATTCAAAGTCTCTTGATTAATCAGACCCTATGTTTACTCTTCTCTTACTTCCGAGTTGAATTACCAACCCATCCCGTATTTCTTTTCTCATTATTCTACCCGTATATTTTGTGTATAGCGTGAATCCATTTCTGATTTACTACTATGTTAGAGAATCACTCAATGTGTCTCACCTTGCAGACTGTCATTAAGTTGAATAACATCCTTCAAAATGAAATCAGGTCGCGGGATAAAATCTTGACGTCATGAAAGTTGCCCTGAAAGTTCATTCAGGACTTGAAATATTTCCTTTCCAAGAGTTTCTAAGATAATATTATTTGCACAATTACAATCACCCGGCTAATTAATGCAAACCTAAGCAGTTATTTTTTATGCTTCCTTTTAAAGCCTATTTTTAAATGAAAAGGTTTTTTCAGAATCAGTATTTAGAGAAATCATGATAAAATTATTATTATATTATAATTATTAAAGGTTGATGATTTTTGGCATTGATCGGAGGGAAAATAATATGTCCGTATCACGGGACAATGTTTTGATGATAAAGAGAAAAGAAAATAACTTATGAGGCATTTTTCGGAAGCGGTTGAAAACTGTTCTCGTGAAAATTACATTCATTGTCAGCATGGACGGGAGATATCAAGAAATTTCATACATAATGTAATTTTATCGTCTCTGCGATTGCTCTTCTTTACTCATATAATTCATGACCCACACAAAAATATTTCATAAACCTCGTTATTTACAGACTCATTTACTATATATAGACTGTGTATTTACGATAAGATAAAATCGGAAAGTAAATAGAGGAGACCAAAGAATGTTTGGCCTCGGCTTTCATCGACGAATTTCACCCGTTTCGAAGGCAAATTCATTGGTAACTGTGCAAGCGATTCCCAGTACGAGAAGTATTTGCTTCTCCAAAAATTCTCTCTCCGATCCTCCAATCGCCATTCCATCGGGTGCGTTATCACCGTTGTGGCCTCCTGTATCTCCGAAGCAGAGATCAAAACTTTCGCCTGATTGGATTTTTGGAATGTAACCCTTTCACTTCAAGAACGAAAAGCTAATATCGGTTCTACCTAATGGATAGGTTTATTTTTTCGAGAAAGCTTTGCAGATAAAGGAAAGGGCAGCGGAAGGAATTGGTAAAAGCTGAGGCCTCCCAATGGAGATTATTAAGGGATTTGGAATTTCTTCTTTTCCTAAGGATCGCGGAGGAAAACCGTTTTTGAGGAAGATGTTGCCGGGGAGGCTTAGGAGGTTTGATAGTTATAATGGGAGATCTGCTTGGATGCTCCCGAACCAACAAGTGGAAGGTTACATTTCGAGGGAGTCCAATTAAAGGAGAGGCCCTTTCCTGGAGGAATCGAATTGGCGGGATTTTTAATATTACGGAAACCGCTGGAGCAAATTCTGGAAGATTTACATATATTTGTATGATTGTGCAATCAAACTGAGGCTGTCTCTCTTCGTATTTCGAATTTCTGAAGATGGAAAAGTTTAGGGAACAATACGGGAAATTCTGTATCGATAGGAAGAGATTGCAATTCATCTCGCGGTTACTTGCGTTTTTTTATGTAAAAGAGTCACAGAGTAAGGGATTTTCCAAGAAAATTACAGCTAAAGGTATAAATTGATTATTTGACTTCTTTATAAATATGGATGATTGTACGGGGGAAGTATCAAAATTATCTTGGGACTTTCATTCTAAGGAATACAGCTGATGATTTCACTGACGATAATCATGACTTGACTAGACTTCTAGCAGAGTAATCGGAAAGAATCTCAAACAGGGATCTATAAAGATAAAGCTGTTATTAAACCGTTGAGAAAACATCATTTTTGAGATCGCAAGTTTTAAAATACTAGCTAAATTTATATTGAAGGTAAGAGCACGGATATGTGCTTAAATGATCTAAAAAGGGTGGGACGAAAAATTTAAGTATTCGCTTTTGATAAAGATTTTTCAACCATAACCATATCTGGAATTAAAATATTATTTAATTTTAAACTATCTAGTTTCTTTTCCCAAAAAGAGGATGGTTCGTGAAAGGTATTATGAGTATCAGCTCATCACATTTTATCATAATCAGTGACGAAAATGTCTTGACTCCCTTTGTGAATTCAAATGCTACTGCAACCACACAAGGAGCTTACCACAACGGTATTTCAAAGCTAGTCGCTTTCCTAAACACGGCAGAGAACCTGCAAAGCCCGTAAACAGTTGTGGGCCGAGAGAGACTTTCAATTAAAATTAACGTCTAAAATAAAGTTTCTTCTAAACCACTGTAAATTGGTTCGAAACTAAGCTATACGCCAGTCAAGGTTTTTCATTCCAAATTCAATCCTAGGATATCTCAGAGTTATTTTCCTACTGTTTTCTCGTGCGTAAAAGCTACCTTTCCCATCGTCCATTTAGAACATCCGGACTAATTACTATGAGTGATGAAAATAGCTCCCGAGGCTCTTTAGTTAATTTAAATAACGAGTGGAAAAGCCAGCTTTAGCAGTCACTATATAATGATGTGATAGGTGCAGATGATGAACTGAAATTGCACTTTTGTTATCATCACAATTTTAGCTCATTTGTCTTTCAAAAGTACGAGAAATAAAACGTTCGCTGCAATTATTCCGCCCGCCGGATGACCATAAAAATGATCATATCATGCGTGAATCATTATACATTCATTACTTCATGGCAGTGAGAGTTGAAACTAGAGGCATCCTACTGAATTATGTAGAATTCCTCTTGTTACGCTAATCGACCTGAAATAAACATGTAATTTTTTAAAATTCATTTATAGAATGTCAGAGATTAGCAAATTTCAATTTATGGAATCGTAATGCAACAAGCATATAACTACAGAAAACCATACTTCGTGAGAAGTTCGGCTTATGATTCCATTTGTGGGATATTATTTAACAGGCGATGACATGATTTACAGAAGCAGAGCAGCTTTAATTTAAATGGGAATCGCGGATTCTGCTGCAAATCACCTTTACATGAACATTCTCAGCGTCGTCCTGCTTCGTTTTCTATTGTCTGCCATCTTATTTTCTATTTCTTTTGATTTTTATCTTACGGACTTATCCGAAATCTTCCTTAAAATCCCCGCTACTTATTTCAGCCTAAATAAAAATATCTAAGAGAAAAATCCTTCGATGATCTCAGGTTCGATAGAAAAACGATCCGCTTGCTTATATTTCTGTGAGCCTATTAAAACTTTTAGCAACTGCCCCACCATTTCGAGGGAGAGTAGACTCCCATCTTAACTTTCCACAACCGTTTTCCATTATAACATTTTTCTACGTTACGTCTCATCATTCTCCACCAAACCCTAATCCCTCTCCATCACAAATCCGGAAAAAATCTTTATCTCTCAAACCGCATGCTGCGCATCCGTCCCACTACTCTTCCCATTCAATCCAACGGGGCTTTTCTTTCTGCCAACGGCCATCTTCTCATCATCGACTTCCGATACGCATCCCATGTGCTTCCTTTCCAATTCTTTTCCCTTCTTTCCCTCTTACCGCTACATACACTTTCTACTCTATATTTGTGCAATTTTCTTTGACACACGGTCCATTTCGAATCTTATAAATTTTGCGTCGAAGTCGGTGTTTATCTTTTCTACAAAATTCAATCGTTTCAACATTACCGTTTATTTTTCATGCATATTATATTTTCTTACATTGGTTGCTTTCGTTGGAGCATCAACGTCTTCAGTTTCTCGCTCGAATTCATATTCTTTATCAAGGAAATTTTTATGTAAGGAAATATATTTATAAGGATTTTATATATCTATATTTATAAGGAAAATCTTTTTACGGAAAAGGTTATGTTGGTGCTTTTGCAGGAGATATCCATATACTTTCTGATAGTCTGAAAGAATTTACGACTTTGAAATCGTAACAGAGAATCTATTCATTAACCATCTATAGAGTGTTCCAGTTTTTCTATTATGGAACGGGAATGAAATCTTTTTTATTTTCCTTCATAATTTAAAAATAACCTCATAATATGTCGTCTCTATGTGGTATTCATCGACCTGGCGATTAAAACCACGATTCTTAGCTTAAATTTTAAGATTCTAATTTACGTTTTCAGGTTACAAAGAGATTTAAAACAATGGAATTCATTATAGTAATTTAACCTCTATATAAAAATAATAATGGACGAATCGGGATACTGATTTATCAAGAAAGTCTACTGATTTTCTACTTGCACTTAGTAATTGGACTTTCTTCACAGGTTTCCCTAATTTATTTCTTCACAGGAGCGGACGTACAAGTTTCATCACAATATTCCTATTATAAACCTGAATAAGTTTGTTATATATCCAAGCTTTATAGGTAGAAACGCCAGATTATGAGATAGTATGCATGAAACTGGTCGTCTGTCTTTTCCTTTTCTGTAAACGTAGTCTGTTTTTAGTCTTCAATCGAATCAGAATGGATTCCTCTCATCTCTAGCACTTCTTTGTTTCCTCTTCCTACAATCTGCTCCAATTTATTGTTTCACACTTAAATAATCCGAAAGAGAAAGGACGGAAGTAAAAGTCTTTCCCAAAAGCGGAACTAGCGATTGGGATTAACAGAAGTCCCCCTACTTCGTTAGATTTCTCCCAAATCCTGGTATCCGATGGCTCTTTCTTTGTAACTATTCGAATTTCTTTAAAACGTGTCTGGGATAGGGACAATGATTTTTTTGTCAATATGACGCAAACTGATTAGAATATCTTGGGAACGTGAGTCTGAATAATGATTTCTGAGATATCTTTTCCTCGAATTTTCAGACGCGATGAAAAATTGAATTCTTTGACCAAACAAACTGAGAGTTCACCTTTCCGTTTGATAGGTTTGGGAGGATTGGTTCTTTTAGTTTGATTCCTTTTCTCCAGTGCAGACTAAAATATTCACTTTTCAATAATTCTCCTTGCAGGTGACTTATAACGGTACCTTTTTTCTGAAATACGCATTTGCAAAACATATTTTAACGAACATTTACATATATGTATGTATAGCTAAAACCTAAATGAATAAGTTTTAACTGAACGCTTTATTTCAAATTTTCTGAACGTTACATTTACCCTTTATCCGATATTTCCCTCTATACCGTTAAGCATGAGTATAATATGCAGCTCTGAGTACAAATTTCACATAGAGAGGAGTAACTATGAATTAAATATGTTGAAGGGAAACCTTTTTTTCTATTTTCCAAAATAATTCTCTATGTCGCTTATTATTGGTATATTAACTTCAGTGTTTAGTTTTGTCTCAACAACGATTGCTTTTGTGATGTAATGTGAAGTATAGGTTGATTAGATCATAAATTCTGAGAAAGAACTGCGGGAGATAAAGTTGAATGCATTTATAGAGCAACAGAAAGACAGCAGACAATTATCGGTGGATATAAGAGGAAAAAAAACCTTTAAAATATTTATTAATACTGAATTCATGTTAGGGGATAGGAGAGCGTTTACTTTCAGTAAAATATATATAAATATGCTCCTTACTTTATAAGTTATTAATGCTTTAATCCAAGGATTTTACATTTCCAAATAATTAATACAATAAAAAACATAATTTTGAAGTAGAAATATCCTTCCAACTGGTCCAGTGCAAGCCTATTTAGTTTCGGCGTCTAGAATAGTGCCATATTTATTCTTCTGCTGAGCCTATTACCATCACAAGTATCCGCTAATGATTCAGCATTAAATATTTAAATTATAATTTATTAGAATTTGAATAGACGAAAAGATAATGGGCAACTCTTTAAGAAAACGTGAATATTAGAATTATTACAATAAAGAGTTTAGATATAGGTGTTAAAGAAAATGCTTACAACGAAATTAAAATTTAATACACTCCAGTTCAGTGTAAAGCCGGTAGGCGTATTCCATTCATACCAGTTCACATTACGTAATGAAATAAAGAGGTCACGTCACCCTCTTGGGGAAACCCTCTGTTGCTTTACTTGCTTTTATCTTCGTCCGCTCTCTGTTATGTTTTCCTGTTTTGTAAGCCCAACATGCAAACAAGGTTTCAATGGAGAGCAAGCAAAAATGGAAAACCCATTTTTACTATCCTAAGCTCACATCAGCGTACCCGCCTACTCTTCCCCTTTTGCCACTTTTCCACGTCTTTTGATATCTTCAAAAGGAGTACCTTTTCTGGAAGAGATACGCGTCTCTCGTGGTCGCATGCAAATTAGTTCCGGATTCCATAAAGACACTTTTCGTGTCACATTTGATAACGGCTAAAAACCGCTGAGATTTAAGGGGTCAAGTTAAATTTATTGGATGCGATTTACACATGAAATATAATACGTATGTAGGAATCGACTTTCTTCAATTGCATGAAAGAATTAACGATAATACTTTTATCATCTATTTATTTCTGCATTTTGTAGAACTCTACCTTCTCTTTCAATTCTAAGTACTCTTCAATTTTCTATTTTTTTATAATGTTCCATTTTTTCCAATTTAACTTTACGCCTCCGGCGAAATTCTTCTTCTAATTTTAAATGGTGATTCCATTATAATTCAAAATGAAAAATGCTGAAGAATTATAAAAAGATAGCTGGATGCACAATTTCCTTTGGCTAGCTTTTAATTGTGAAAAACCACTATTAGTATCAACAGATTTAAACATTTAAAGTTCAAAAATTTTGATAAATTTCATATTTGAAAACTTTCAAAGTTAAATTGTATTAGTGCGAAGGCGAAAGAATATTTTTGGTAACGCCAGAGAGAATTGTTAGACGAAAATCCCAATAAATCGAATCTGATTTAATATTTGTCTTCCTTTTGGTTTTGCCTTTCCAGGAATTCAGGGTTAATTCGTAAAAGAATCCATGTACATAACAGAAATATATTCATTTCAGTAAATTTATAAAGTGAATCACTGACTGAAGTAGGTGTTTGCATATCCTTTCGTTAACAGTGTCCATAAATTAGAACGAAAGGAATGACTTTGAATGTTTCCTGGAACTCTGTCAAATGATCAAAACTCTCCAAAATTAAATTCAAGTGAAATATATTCCCATGATGATAATTAAGGTGGAACAATATTAGTACAGTAAGCAGAGGTCCTCTGAAATTAAGCTCTCGCTGCCCTTTCAAACTGTTCGGTTCCCATTTACAGGATGGAGGGTTTGAACGCGCTGGGCAAGTGTAATAAAATTGAAGGGAAAAAATTCAGAGAGGTTTTTCTCGATGGGATCAATGACCTCACAAGGATTCCATTATTCAACAATCGCGCACAAACCTCGAGCGAGGGCTGAAATTTTTAATGCGGAAACAGCTGCCTCAATCTAGTGACCCGCCACGTTAGTCCTTTATGTGGCTATTTTAGAGTATTTCCGTTTGTTTTTCATTTGCATCACACTTAAATTTACGCAATTTCTTGTTTCTCTAGTGATTTTTCTTAAGGATCGAAATCCCTCCTGTCTATCACATATGCAAACACTGTGAAATCATTTGGTCGTTAAGTGTCTGAATTTCTGGTTTGGTTTCTGGTCTGGTCTGGTTTCTGAAAATTAAACCGCCATCACAAAATCTCTTTCGAGTTGACAACTTAATGAATCAATTAAAATGCTTTGTGTTTATGTTTTTTGACTCTTTCTAAGATAAAACTTTCAAAACAGAACTAACGAAGCTACTTTTAAGTTTGAAAATAGGCTAAACTAATAGGCTAAACTTAATAAAATGAACAGGCAATGAATGACTTTTATCAATTTCTTGTTTTATTAAAGTTTGAGATAATGAAAGAATAACTGTAATGAATGACGACGATTGTGTTAATAAAAGCATAGAATAAATGTAATAATATATATAGTAAAGCTAGTTCTGCCCTAACTCCTTTGAGGTCGGTTTCTCAAAATATTATTTTCGGTTTCCCTTTACGGATTTCTAATCTGTCGCAGTTTGGAAAATATTAATGACCCGCTTTGAATATTAAGATACGCGAGACATTTAGGCTAATTCAGTATTTGCATGAAAATTTATAACCGGAGAATGTAATGGGATTCAATTGAGATAACAGTTTTCTGTTCTGTTTCTGTCAATTGGAAATTCCAGAGGAAAAAAAGCATGAAAGAATTCCATCGGAAATCGAATCCGGATCTTTACCTTACGAGGCGGCCACTTTAACTATCTTAGCTGAACATTCATACGGAGAGACTGTTGGCGGTAACTTGGTTAGACCAGCAAGTGGTACGGGTTCGAGTCTCCCTCCTATCGATAATTATCGATTTAACTTTCTGTTAATAGAAAGTTTCGTAAGTGAACATCTTTAAGTTATCTTTCATCCTTGACAATGCCCTATTGAGTCAGATTTCCGGAAACACTCAGCCATTTTTGGAGAACATGAAGCGTAGGAAGCAATCATTTTGGTTATTAAAATACTTCAACACACTTAGTTTACTACTTCCGCTGCCGTAAAAAGTTAAATTTTCCAGCTAAAGGCTGCTTAATAGATTACAGAGATTCGATCAAAATTCTTATAGAGCTCGACGAACCGTGTGTAGAAGTGATTCCGGAATAATGCTATTCTCACAACTGGAGCCGGAACAATTATTTCCTAAAGAATACTTCTCATTAAAAATGCTTCCCTTCTCTTTTATGCTCCATTCCACGCTGTCAGAAACAGTGTTAATGACCTCGGCGTTTTGGAGAGTAGACTCAAAAGAGTGAATATATGAAGGAGCAGAGGAGAACTTAAAGTGGATACTTCATCGAAATATCGCGTTTGAATTGCAGCGGAGGGACAGAATTATGTTAGGAAGGACGACGTAAGGGGAGAAGAGGAAGGAAAATGAAGGGGAAGATTCAAATAAAGTTGGAAGAAGAAAGACATAGGAAACGTGAGAGGCCTTAAGAAGGACAGGCTAAGAAAAGCGGGAGGTAATGAAAGGAGGACTACAAAGGAAGAACAAGTAATGGAGAGAAACTAAAGAGCAAGTAGGATAAATAAGGGGAATAAATTACACGAGATTTTCACAGAATTCTCTCTAATTAGCCATTATGTGAATGATTTGTAGGGCTCTCAGACTAAGTCTTATTAATTCACATTCTTGAACGCACTTACAGATCACTTGGATCTTGCGTAGGTCACGCGCAATTGGGATTCTGTTTACTGCAATGAAATCCAGCCAACTGAAGAGTAACTTCGAGAAACGATCATAAAGTCGCCAAGTACACACCAATTACTGCCAACAGTTGGCCTATTCCAAATATTACACCAACAGTTGGTCTATTCCATTGCCTAGAATTTATGAATTGGTTTATCGAACGCAGTTCTAGACGCTTGTCATGGTATTATCTGATAAAAATTTTGGGAGTGAACAATTTGAAAATGATCAAGGTTATTATATTATAAATTATATTAATATTCTATCAATAGGTTGGTTTTTATCTATTATATATAGCTAACTCTCCGGATATACCTATCTATTATATATAGCTAACTCTCCGGATATACCTATATATATATATAGGGGATACGAATTCTGACCATGTTCCACAAGAGCCGTCGACGTAAGATTTTTTCGACGTACTGGCCCTACACTCTAGACGCCAGAATAATGCAGACATCGACGCTAGGTGTCATGGGTTCGATGCCAGAAGGTCCCAAAAATCGCAATTTTCCCATAAGAATGCATTGTGCGGATGTTTGAAAATTTTTTTGAGGCACTTATCGGTAAGATAGAGGAACCAAAATCTCGGAGGTTGAAGTTGATTTAGTCTTCTATAATACGAATGGAAGAAATGATACAAAATGACCGTGAGTTCGACTCCTGGTGGGTGCGAAATTCTTCCATAAGAAATGCATTGCTGCAATTTTTGTCATTTTTTTTCAATGTCTTCCCGATAACCTGGAAAGATCAAACTCCGTGTGGCGACGGAGGCGTTTGAAAACATTCTTTCATGAATTTCACAGTTCGTCTAGTGGTCCTTGGTTCGATGCAAGAGGGTCATTCCGATTCCACCATGCATTTCATATGGGGAAAACGGAATCTTATTTTAGGACCTTCCCGATAGGATATTGAATCGAAACTTTGGGATAAGTCATAATTGCACTCACCTAATATTAATTCGCTATTTTCTCTAACAGAAGGGTCCTGAGTTCGACGCTAGGCGGTCATTAGCGCGAATATTTGTAATCTGTTTTGAGACCGTTCTCGATGCGATAGAGCAATCAAAATTACGGTGTTTGCAGATGAGATGGTCTTCCATAGTATCAAAGGAAGAAATGTTGGCAAATGACCGTGTGTTCGACGCCAGGTGGGTTCGAAATGCTTCCGTAAGAAATGCATTGGTGAAATCTTGGATGATTTTTTTAAAATCCTTCCCGATAAGCTGGAAAGATAAAACCCGGAATGGTGACAGAGGCGTTTGAGAACATTCTTTCATGTTATTCGCCGTTTCTACAGTGGTCCTTGGTTCGATGCAAGAGTGTCATTCCGATTCTACCATGTATTTCAAATGGGAATAACGGAATCTTATTTTATTACCTTCCCGATTAGATACTGAATTGAAACTTTGAAACACGTCAGAGTGGCGCTTATCTATTATTCGTATGCCATTGTCTCTCACAAATGGGTCCTGTGTTCGACGCCAGGCGGTCATTTACGCAAATTTTTAAAAATTCTTTTGAGGCCTTTCTCTATGCAGGAGACTATTCAAAATCACAGCGTTTGCATTTGAAGTAGTTTTCTATAGAACCGGTGGAAGAAAGGTTACATATGACCGTGAGTTCGATGCCAGATGGATGAAAAATTCTCACGTTCGAAATGCATTGCGGCAATTTTTAAGATTTTTGCTGGATAAGCTTCGAAAATGATACCCATAAGGGGAACTTATAGTAAATTTTTACCAATTAGCTTGCAGTATGCAAGCAATTTTTACTCGTATATAAATATGTAGCACAAATACTTCGATGTACTACTTTTGCTTTAAAACAAAGATTAACATACATATTCAACTTTCATGGCTGTTTACGAAATGCCATCTTCATTTTACCCTTAATTTTTCTCATGTTATTTCTTCTTTGTTTGAATGTGAATGACACTATATGCAATTAAATAAAATGAAAAGTTTTGTTTTACAATTTCTTCGGTAAAGAGTATATAAATTCTTTCTGAATGCTCGATTTTTCTATGAATTATTTTCCTGATAAGGGATTTTTCTTAGCTCAAAAACGTGCTAGTTACTTTGATTATTATTTGTGATGTGTACGATCTAGTTTACCGACAAGAATTACTTCATAAGAAATCATTTTATTAGGCAAATGATATGGATACATCCAAATAACTTCATCTATAATAATTAAAGTTACAGTGCATACTGATCAGGTGTTGAGTCCGCCTGCGCCTTGTAAGAATTTTGATTGAAGGCAGTTTAAGCGTAATCATCCGCACATATTTTAGGGAAATGATAGTGTAGTGCAATCCTTAAAATGCACAATCAATTTCAAGAAGCAGTCACTTTGTTCATTTCGATATTACGATTAAATAATGAATAAAAAAACGGTTTCAATACAACTAAGGGTTCAATAACTTTTACCTCAGCAACTGAATTTTCCCATTTATAGGAAGAAATTATTTAGAGTTTTCAAACTCTATACAGTATTATTATTGTTTGTCTTATTAAACATCTTCAGCGTTAAGTAAAATTTACGCCCGAGATTATTCAAATTTCTATCGATAAAATAAAATCCATCCACGTGAATAAAAAGATGATGGGCGGTACACGGAAAGGGACACATATAAAGTTTTGGTATCAGGAAAGAGCGTAAGCTGATTGTTATTTGCAGCCACAGCAACAATCTGAAATGCTTCATTTAATCTCATTTTCGTATAACGCCGACGCTTACTTTCCCGAAGAAATAGAAGTAAAGATATTTCTTGGCATTCTTTTCTGTAGTTTGTAGGTAACTATATAACGATTAAGTTTTCTAAAATAAAATAATGTCAATTTTACCTGTGCTTTTATGTAAGTATATAACCCTTTGATAAATTGACCCATTGTCTATTACACTATTAATCAAAAAATACCTCACATGAGGTTTCCGGACAGCCAAGTGGGCAGCGGGTTCGACTTTGGTGAAATCGGTCCCGGGATCGACTCACGAGGGCTACACATTTGTGAAGTGACTTCGTAATATGACCAGTATCTAACATTCTGCCATTTTGGGAATCAAAGTTTGAAAGAATTCACACTAGGTATTCTTGATTTTCCAGAAGAAAACTTATGATAAGATTATAACATACATACGATTTTCTTGAGGTGTTTCAGTTATCCCAACATAAATCGTCATTTTAAACAACTATGTAGTAAGTCTTGAAATAAATATACAGGTTCCAAAAATAATCACTGCCGTTGCTATCATGATTAACGAAGTTCAATTCTCTCACGTTGAACAAAGATATGTGCGTTGTCCTCCCATTTGCCTTGTTCTGAAATTCTCTCATTCTTCCTAAAAGTAAAATCATTTACTGCGATTTGCTCGCCTAACATCAAACTTTCAATCCATTGCAACTTGGATCGTATATTTTCTTTCCAGAATTCGCCTTTCTCTTTCTTATCACCATTCCTATAAATTTCCTCACCAATCCGTTTCCACGCAGTATTCCCATTCAGTTGATCTTCTCTACTTCTTTGTTTTTCGTATCATCCATATCTCAACGAGCTCAAAGAACCAGGATTTGTTATTCTAACATGCGAAGTTTTTTTCAGTGCAAGCATGAAGTATTACCTTGTATGTTTTACCATCGCATCTGCTTCCCAAATTCCTCTTTACCTAAAGGGATGGCTTATGGAGTACGGCTTCATTTCTTATTCAATATTTTTATCATGTTATTTATCATATGGGATGAGTAACATGCCAAGCCCAATCAAAATTCTAATGAATGAGACATATATTACTCTCCCGTGGTAGCTCAATGGGTTAAATCTGCGTATTCCTAACTGTGTGCAGCGAAAAAGTAGATGCAAAACTCTGATGTTTGCCCATTTTTTGTAAAATATTCAGTGACATAAGTTTGCCTAAACGTGAAAAGGTTCATCACAAAAATAATTGCTACTCGCAAAGTTTTTACCAATATTGATTATTCGGTGATCTGTTGTAATAGACGTTTAGAATATGTAGTTACTCTTAGTTATTCGAGTAGAAAATTTTCTGTCATCTGCTGGTTTCTCATTCAATTGGATTATGAGTAAATACACCGTAACTTTAACTTGACCGTATATGGTCTGTTCCCAATCACTCCACATATGTTGAACTTTGAGAGCTTTCATTTTCCTTTTAGCTTTCATATGCTTAAGATTTAAAATTCAACATACACAGTAATCTCTGTTTAATAGAAAACCAAAGGTTATTTTTTTTTAAATTTTAATTGAATTTAAATTTAATTTTTTTTATTTAAAGTTAAAATAAAAATAAAACAAAAATTAAGTTTCTACGATGGAGAGAAGATACATATTTTATTTTTATAAATGCAAATCAAAAAAGCCATAGAACTTTCTATACCAATTTTTGCTTTGACGATACTGATTAATAAGAAGACATATCAAAATCGTATAGCACAGATGTAAAGGTGGAATGCCGTAGTGTATGTACTTAACCTCTCTTAAGCCATTCATATCTACCTGATCTCAACCTTTTCCTTCTTATCTCTTCCAACCTTTTTACCCCTCTGTATTACTTAATCCATCCGCAATACCTCACTACCCTTCCGCTTTATTCATACGCACTTTTTCTTCCTCTACCGTGATTACTCCCCATTCCTTTGACACCGCCTCTCTGCTCATCTTTCTCCTCCAATCATTCCCTCTATTTGTCCCGTTTTCTCTCCTACCCTACATTTCTCCCTCTCTTTCATTCTCTCGCCTTTTATTGTTATCTTTGCTGCGTCAACTCCCCATTGTTTTCCTTTTTGCGTCAGAGGGATTTTTCGAAGGGCAAATAGGCAAAGGAAGGAGTGAAGGGGTTTAGCGTTAGAGCGAATGGAAGGCGCGTGAAAAGAAACAAAGGAATTCTAGACAAGCTTATGCCACGCGGATGTATTTTGGAGTGGGTTTTGCGGAGAAAAATTTTTCCGACTACTTTTCCCCAACGTAAAAGCAGCTCATGCGTTCATCGGATCCTTTTTCCTTGAATACACGTTGCTTCCACCTCGAATGGAAAAAAATCTCCTCGTTTCTTAATTCGCCCTCTCAGCTGTTCTTAGGATCGACTTTTTGCGTGGGCACGTGCTTCTGAATGCGCTAGGGTTTATTTTGAAGACAAGAAGTGTCATGATGTAAATAAATAGCACAGGTAGATTCCGGATTCGTTATATTCTGTATTTTTCCTAACTAGCAGGTAGCTGATGGCTATATATTCTCTCATATACTCACAGAATTATAGATGAAATATTATTACGCGTTTTATAAAATTTGAGTATCCGAGAATAATACTTGTTTTTACATAAAATTTTTAATTGACGTATGTATAATGCATGGTGCGTTTTCACCAATTGCAAGCTCTCAGTTGTTACTGAGAAACTATCGCTGAACCAAAATATAACTATATTTATTTCTCAGCAATAGTCATTTAGTCATATCGTATAGCTTTTGAGCAACGACTATCAATCCTGGAAATAACAGAATGAATTTGCAGGTTTCGTCTCTGTCAGAGCTCATTTTGAGCATTATTAAATGATACAATATCTTCAACTTCAAATTTTACACTTCACATTCTAAACCATTTTCCTGTACTGTCATGGACTGGTTCACAGTGGTTCCAAGGACGAAACTGCCGATTCGGATGGTCGTAAGTCGGGAGTTGTACGCGTTTATAACTTGTAATTAGATTTAAGCATTAGAAGTTCACAAAACAACCTATAATGCAATATATACTAAGAATGTTACAATATACCTATATAACCTATACTGCAATATACTACCTATGTAAACTGCAAGAATGCCTGATTAATTTTATAGTATACCAGGGGTACGCCATTTTTCAAAACTCTTTTTGGGGTTCAAAGTTGACCACAGATTGTGAGGTAAAAAGTTTTAAATTCATCTGGTGAGAATAGCGAATTTCAGAAAGGTGAAAGCGGGAGATTGTGGGTAGTCCTAAGAACTGATAAGACGGAAACTAATGTCAGGAATGCAGAGGAAAACGAAGGCAAAGAGGCACCTGACCTAAGAGATAGAGGAATCATATTAGAGCCGAGAAAGACTTCATATTTGCTTAGTTGCTCCCAGGCAGTGAGAGTGCTTTTATACATCCACCTCGCAGTCGTCTGCACAAGAAGCCACTGGTAAGTCTACTTTACCACTAACTCATTATCCTCGAATGATTTTTCGAGATAAAAGAAGTATTTGGCGACTATCGTTTATGATATGGGCTTTGCCATCCGTTGAAAATGTATAGAGATATATTTTTCCTTTAATAAATCACCCTTTTGTACCTTTCTCTGTTGGTACTTCTAGTTAGTACGTCCCACATCAGTATCCGAGAGTTTACGTCCCAATGATTATATTTAAATCTGATATTATATTTAACTGTCGCGAAAAATTCTGGGAAGACTCATCATTGGGGGGAGTCAAATTATCCACTGACGCATTCCGAAATGAAAACCATCGGACCAAGACAAGGGTTGATGGAAGACTAGTGTGGGTGGAGTTCGGAATCCGATTGCGTGAAATTAAAATTGGATGCGGAATTTAGAAGAAAAAGACGGTAACAAAGCGAGTTTTGGGGATTCATGTCTATTAGAGGTTACCGTATATTTTACTGCCTCCTATAAGACCTCTGTATAATATAATAAGGGATTCATTGACATTTCAATATTAAATTATATAATCGAGTATTAAGTTCTTTCTTATGTCATTAATGTCTCACGACATCTGAACATTTGAATTTTCTAAGATTTTAAAATATGACGTGGTAATTATTCTAAGTGATTATATGGTGTATGATTCCATTGAACTTATTAACAGATTGATCTCTCTGTATACTTTATCTGTGTATGTGCCTTTTGAATCGAAGTTTGAAAAGGTTCTGAGCAATCTTGAGTAATTTTGTACATTAGATTTCGGCAGAAATTATGTTAATTAAAATTTTTGAAGATTGATAGGATCCATTTTCAAGCTGTTGTCGTTTTAACCACATTGAAATTCCAATTCAAGCGTAAAATAAAGTAATCCAGAGGCTTAAAGTGAAAGCCCTTAAACTGATAAACCGAGTTCAACAAAATAACTTCTTATCAATTATCAGGGCCACATGTATTCGGGTCTCTATAACTATTATGAAGACTGATGGCCTTAGGTAAGATTTTCGCTTCACTAGACCTTGAAAACTCATTCACCAATTATACAGGGAGTCCCAAGGAAACGGGTTTGTTGCATCTTACTGTGTTACTATTAAAAAAACGAAACGCGGTAGAGTAGGTGCGTTCTATTGTGAAAACCAAGTACAGTACAGGAATGCCGTCATTTTTTACACACCCTGTATATTGCAGGGTAGTAACTTTCTTCTGAGATGAGGTTTATTCTGAACTCAAGGAAATATAAAGAATGGTGAATCATAAACTCTAGAAATTCTACATCTATAGCATTTAGCGCCCGAGGTAAATTAATATTTATTGTTAAATCCTTGCTCTTTTCGTATTTCGTCATAATTGGGAAAAATAACGAGTCATTGGACGATTTATTTAACTTATACATTGAATCACTCTCTGCAAAAATTGAGAATATTGTGCAGAATAACCCAATGGCATAAGCGTGAATAGCAATGCCAGTTAAATTACAAAATCTCAAATGAGACGTCAAGGTAAGAATTGAAATGACTCCAGAATGATATAAATTATAATTGAAAATTCATAGGAAAAGCGCCGTTAAAATTTTGGACACAGAAATAACGGAGCAGAAAAAAATAAAGCAATTGGAGTAAATCTGTAAAGAATTTCCCTCTTCGGTTTACTCTGTCAAAAATAAATGAGGCAGTTTTACTTAAAATGCTTGATTGATCAATGGACGGTCTATAGATTGTGACAGAGGTGATAATGTCCTGATAAATCGTAGCTTTTCTGTGTTCCAGTGAAATAGGGTGATATGAAAATCAATGCAGATAAATTGGGAAAATTAGAAGTCGACAGCTAAAATTAAAACTCTATGATAAGAACGTTTAGGTGACGGCTGAGATAGGAAATATGAAAGATGGGATGAGATTGATCTACAAAAGTATCGCACAGTCGCTCGGATATGAGCTTCTGAAGTTAGGATAAGAGTGAAAGCTGAGGAAAGCGACCTCAAATAAAATCACAAACAGGTTCTGTGCTCATTCTTTCTTTGCATATGAACTCCGCGGTTTAACGCGCGTGCGTGCGCGTGAGTGAGAGGGAGAAATAAGATCTGAGGGAAATGAGTGCAAAAAGGCTCCGTTTCTTTTTATTTTCGTGAGTCGTTTCCTCTTGGCTGAATTTTCGTCTGCAAGCTCACCAGAAACCAAGCACTGCAGACTGCTCCTTCGTTAAATTTTTCTTCTCTTTGCACTTTATTACTACTCTTTTGGGTATTTATATTATACTTTCAATTTTATGATTTTATTTCGTCGGATATGGAGGACGAGGGTGTCTCTACATAGCATATTCCATATTTATGTAAACGCACAGCGTTTCATGGCATTATGAGAAAGGAGCCTCATTCAAAAAAATGACTTTTATGCTTAGCGTAGTCCGAGGTTAAATTTTTCTCGACGAATAAATGTACTGTATCGAATATGTTTTCCAGACATCCTATACTACATGGTAGTGATTTTTATATCGTTACTTCTTCCAATTGTCCCGGAAATTTCCTCTAGCATACGATATAAGGTATTTGAGTAACTATAATCACTGGATGAAAATATAATTTCTTGACGATATTTTTCTTACATTTAGGCGTTATTAATCCCTTTACTTTTGCACTTTAATTATGGCTTACTTTATTTTGATTTGAGCATTTGATTGATATTGTACTACATTATTTGAGTATCTTCTATTTGCACAATATTTTTCTAAACCATGGTTTTCTGTTTCAGCATATTTTATTTCTCTCGGTAGTTTTTTTCAAGGTATCTTACACCTACCTTTTGTGTGGGTGTTTCTTAGCGCGGATATTTTGCCTAAGCTTCACTTAATTATTAAAAATCACAAGAATTCTACTTTTCATTGAATTAAAATTACATCTTAATATTAATTTATATTATATCTGGTTAATATTGTCGATTTTTTAAATGGAAGAGGAGACTCATTTTCGCCGTAAATAAAGACGCTCATTTCTTAGCTCAGTTGATTGCTTTGAATTTCCTTTTCTCCTATGATATCGAAGTTTAAGGTTTGCAATCAGTCATAAAATAAAAACAGTTTTCCTGATGTATGCCTAATGGAGCTAATGTAAAATCTCTAATTGTGTAATTGGGGATTAGATTCTGGGGATATGCGTTCATCTAGTACACAGAATTTCAGAACTTTAGATTTCCGTATTCTACAGATTAATTCTTTTCTTTGTTCCCTAAGTTCAAAATGGAAATTTGGGAACCCTATTTATGCATTATGTAACCCCTTACATTTGTGCTTATTAACCAGAGGCTATGGAAAGACATTGTGTCATTTTGACCATAATAATTCTCAAGCAGACAAGGAGTTTCATAGTTAACGCTGAAGAAAAGCTTGTCTACTGATATAAAAAATTTCAATTCTAGCTACGAGTACTTTATCGTCGCGACGATTCTTCTAAATGAAGGCAGTATAAAGTATGAATATTTAAAGTTAAAAGAGATAAGAAATATTTTAAGAAAGATCCGAATTTCTTTCGTTTGTTATAGCAACCGTTCGTTTTCAAATATTTATAGAAGGAGAAGAATTGGAATTTTTCCTTTTCATTGTATTGAAAAGGGATGGCGAGATGAAAAAGCGGGCATTTATTTTTCGCGTGGCGACCGGAAAGATTGGAAAATGAAGAGTTGGGAGACAAGAGTCTGTCGACTGAATGCGAAGGTCGAGTGAAAAGAATGGGAATGAAAAAGTAAACAAAGTAAAAAGAAAGGGGCGGCAAAAGATATTTACGTGACTCAGAGTAAGTCTCTCTAAAATAACCTACTAAATGGTTAAATATGGTTCGAAAAAATCTGCAGGCGATGTGTACAACGATGTACTATTGAGGTGATGGTAACATTACTCCATGGATAACTTCATAACTTGAAAATGTTTGAAGAAAATCATCCATCCTTTTTATCAGTTTGATCTTTGATATTTTATTTGGGCTCTATTAGTTTCGATTGATGGAATATTTGGGAATGAAAATACTGAAGCCATTGATGAGTAAAATCACCCAAAAGATTTTCCTTGAATATTGTAAAAAATTCTTCTTATAAATATTTTGTTGTAAATGCAAATCTCCAAAGTACTGCTAGAAGGATGGAAATAAATTAAAACAAGACGATGTTTATCTTATTAAAGACCGGAAATAATAAGATTCAACGTAGTATTCTTTATTTTGCACATTTACTTTTGAACGAGATTTCATATTTTTATTGATTCACCTGTTCCTCTAACTACAACACATATTATTTTTTAATAAAGAATAATTTGAAGCTAAACCGCACCTAAGTTGCAGTAAAACATTTATTCATCGAAAGCCCGGTTCGACATTTCTGAGAAAATCCATTTGGAGGAAAACTAAGTCATTCGCAAGAGTAAAGGCTTATGGAGAAGGTGGTGACAAGAGAGAGAATTGGAAGGATTAGTTTCTCAGAAGAATGATCGTAAGAGTCTTGGTGATCACAAGAGTTTTGAGTAGATGATTGTTAGCGAAGGAGTTTCAAAGGGTCGAAATTGGATTCTCTGAAACCAGTGAAGAGTAACGCTTGAGGTAAAGCATTCGCGCGAGTGAACAAGATTCGAAACCGCGCTATTATAGAGGGATTCCGTGCAGATATTAAAGTATGTTCTTATGATTTGCTTTACATAACGAGCACAATGTATGAAGTTATAGTTGTTAAAAATCCTTAGGATGATGACGGAAGTAAATTCGAAGGAAAATATATCTTAATGGGAATTCTGGTGGACACAGCATGTCGAACTTCAGAATCACTAAAATGCAATCGAATTTATGCAATGAAATGGAAATTATCTTAAGGGAGTGGGAATGCGCCATGATGTATTTACGAAGAAACTTGTGCCAAAACCGAATCGATACGATGCACAGAAAGCGCAGCTTTTTCCTCATCTTCCATCTCAGAATGAAATAGGAGTTATTCGATCTATTTATCTAGATTCCATATACTGATGAGCAATATTCGTCTTACTGGAATGCTCTTCTTATTCTTTTCCCTCCTATTACTGATTTCGTCAGCTGAAGAAGAAAAGGAACAAAGTATAATATTCTGTAGTTAATCGAATTAAATTATCGAATATATAAAGGTAGCAATTTGAAAGTAAAATTAGGATTCATACATAAGAAACAATTGGTTTTATCTCCTGGGAATTTCTTTCGGGTTCATATTCCCTTTACGTTCAAGCATACTCCAATCAGATTTCTCCATTTGCTACCTCGACGTATTTTATGTTTTCCTTCATTTTAATTCTACTGAAGCAATATACTCCAGTGAATGTAAGTAAAATAATACTACATATATTCATAGACAAGTGTGGCTGACAGACAGTACCAACATATATTTCATTTCCCAAAAATTCTGCTAAAATTTAAATGATTCAATAGTATAAGATACCTATTCATTTACGAATTGTGCTATTAGGGTTTCGAGGATGGCCGGATGAAAATCCCTGAATTAAGAAGGTAGAAATAGAGTTTTTGAAACACTTAATCTATTCATAAATATTATCATTCATCCATTAGCAAAGCTTGAGTTCAATCACTTCTCTGAAAATTGAGTATCCTTAATCTAGTGCTTTCTCAGATAACAAGCATAACTGTATTATTTGTTTATTCAAATGCATTTTCCTTAACAATCAAAAGTGCAAATTTTATAATTTAAATAGTCAAACTTTTATTGTATGGTATGTTTCAAATACTAATTTCCTAGCGATTTCTATTCTTTTCTCTTTCGCTGTAAATTATTCCGATTTTTCTAGCTATTGATTTAGGTATATCGTTTTATTTATACAATTGCTCCTCGAATTTAAATATTATATTCAGTTTTACTTCACATCTTTCAGCTTGTATGTATGTACTATAAGAGGCATTGCGCAGTTTTCTTCAAATTCCCCTTCTTTTTGGTACTTTTCCCGATGTGGATATTTCTTTCTTAGATATAATTTTAGATTATTTTTCGCATACACGACTACTTCTAGTTTTCTATTCTATTTCTATCTACACATACATTATTTAATTTTTTTCAGTATTACAAACGTATAGAGGCAATAGGAAACTTTTCCGTCAAAATCACCTTGAATAATTAATTAATAATACTTTTATTATAAGAGAACTATTTACTGCAACAAAGTGTCAGAGGATCTTGAATACTTTTTCAATGAAGATGAATTATAACTTCCTAATTATCTTACCTTAGATGAAAATAAACCTTTCCCTCAGCAAATTCATTAATAGGCAGTAAAAATTTAATCCTTTCATCCATACTTATGTAATGTTTGCAAACATTATATTTCAGAAACTTTAAAGTCCTCTCATTGTAAAAATATCTTTTACGTTTGACATAAAATAATCCTTGAACTATATAGACTGACTAACTTTGAAAATCCTATCCTTGATCCAAATACTTTTATCTTCACACGTAATTTTTTCATTTAAATCCCAACGTGGTCCTTTGAGATTTTTTAAAGCCAAAACAAGCGTTTTCGGAGTCGATAAAGAAGGAAAAAATACACTCTTGACGCTCAGCTATATATTTTTATTTCTTAAGTAAGAGAGCTACAGAGAGAAAAACAAACGGCTAAGACATAAAAGAATAACGGTTTTCGGCGAGTCTCTTCAGAGAACTCAGCCTCAATGAAAAGGGCCAGAAAAGGTTGTTGTAGAACGAAAAAGTAAAAATCCCTATCGCTGGTCCTTTCTTATCTTTCGAAGTAACACACATTCGAGGACTCATAAATAAATAAATAAATATACTAGAACAGCTTGCCAAACAAAACTGTTTCCATTGCCTAGACCAGAGGTGCGACCTTCAGACCACGTGTGGCCTTTCAGGCGTCTTTTACTCACTCTGAGACAAATACTCCGATTTCAGTCATTTTGTTTTCCAATCTTGCCGATGACGGAAAGTGAAAAATAAAGTGGAAAATTTTCTATGGCAGTTTCCTTAGCGAATAGATTTGTTCTCTCATATAAAATATTGATTTTTAATTTAATTGTACGTAGGAAACACGCAGCACAAGGGTAGCCTGTTCATTTTATATTCGGACTTTCTTGTGAGACCCAATGCTAAAAACGGCCTTTCTCTGAAAAAAGGTTCCCAACCCCTGCCTTAGACTCGCGAGCGATAGAAAACCGAAGCAAAAACTACGCATCTTGATCTTTACTCAAACTGCTTATGATCACTCATAAGTTATGAAACTGTTCATCTTCAACCGTCAAGCACGGTGGTTGCCAACCTATTATTTGCCACCTCCCACTTCCGTACTCTTGTTTATTTAAATAGTCAATATGAAACTATAATTTTCCTACCCCTTCCAACCCTTTCCCAAGTGCCAATCACAAAATTCAGCGCTTAATAGATATGATTATACAAAAAATGAGTTAATATAATTTGATTTATTATATGTACTGAAAAAATAAAGCGAAAGATAGTAGTAGCGATTAGTTCCTTCGTATAGTGCAATATAAAATACAAATTATATTTTATTAAATATATCGTATATCGTATAAAATGTACGTCTTTCCTTAAATTTCGATGCAGAAAGATACAATATAGGAGGAAGAAATATGCAGTAATATTTTATAATTAATATCTCTAAAAATAATCAATCTTATGATAAAAACTTTCAACCCGAAATACATTAGGTCGTAGTCTTTTCGAACTGTATTTATAATTTTCTTAATTATGAATTTCCAATCATTGTCGACCTCGAGTGTCGTTGTTATTATTTGTTCACAGTCCATTTGTCAACATAAAATGCCTTTTTTTGGCATTAGGGTGTAGGATGACGACAAATGGTCGTAATTATCCTTGCATCAGTACCTGTTCACTTCGCTCTCTCCCGTTGTCCTTACGACGTGGGACAACTCTATACGCTCTCATTTTAATGCGTTGTCTGACATTAATAATATTACTGATGAACTGCTACTTGATATGTGATGTATATATCGGTAATCTATCGGTATAAATTATCCTTTTGGAATGCAATGTATTAATATCCCTAAGTTCCAAAAGAAAGGGAAATTACTCTTGGTATACGTACTACGTTCTTGAGTGCTATGCGTAAAGAGGTGATTCATGCTAAAGTGTATGTTATGCTGATGATGATTGACTAGTTACAAATATACTCTGCAGGATATATCAAAGCAAAGGTCAACTTGAATTTAGTATACTGAGGTTTTTCTTGTCTAATTATTCCAGTCCATGAGGAAGCATCATCTTCCGTAGTTTGTCTAAGTTTTTCTTTGAGACCTCTTTCGATGGTCGAATTTGTCAAATCATCGTCGAATATAATGACTGGAAACTTACATTGCTATTTAAAGCGTATCCCATAAATCCCATTTGGCAATATAATTTTAGACACCGACCAAGAGTCGTGGAGTGCCAAAGAAACCGTTCAATAAAATTGATAAAGTTCAGTATTTTAGGAGTAAAAGGAATATGCGCCAATATTTTTCTCGTGTGAAACCAAACTTTTTCGAATTGCTTTCCTAAGAAAGCATTATTTTTTTCCATCTACCATAGATAATAGTGTAATAAAGGTGTGTTGATTGGTGTAGGACCAACTCCCAACAGAACAATTGCACGAAAGTGGGATAAGGAAAAAACCCCTCGGTGACATTACTTAAAGCCTGGAGTTCATTCGGAGAAAAATGCAAGCGGTGGGCGTGGTCTGGCGCCTCGCGATCTTGTTTTGTTTCATCTTTGCAAAGCGTCATCGTTCGCACATGAGAGAAGAAGAGTTGCAGCCCCTAGGCGGGAAAAAAAGGGTCCTTCGTGATGAAGGACGCAATAGCCGCGACGCATGCGCCCTGCGGACGAAAGGGGAAACTCTCGTACGTTGAAACAAGAGCTAAACACTTGTGCGAAGAGGAGGAAGTGGCCGAGGGAAGAAATTTGGAGAGTGGGGTTTTCGGTTGAGGAGGGTTTGGTATGGCCAGAGGGATGGAGACAGATGAGCGAAAAAAAAGGAGAATTAACGAATTTCGCGACGGTATCATGATGTTGCATTATGTAGAATTCAGAGAGACTATCGAGAAAAGAATGTCCTTCGAATCTATTTTTTCTCGTAAAAATGTGGCTCACGTGAAAATTCAAGAGAAGCAATTGGGTAGAATTCTGCAGAAGGAACTTCTTCTAAATTTTATACCATTTTTTCTCCGTATTTCTTTAAGTCAGATATTCATAACCTGAAGTATCTCTTGAGAGTATGCAAAGCTTTCTTTAGGGAAACGGTGAATAGTAGTTAAATAATTATATTATTCAATTAAATTATTCATAATTTATTTTTTCAGTTGTATTGCCAAAATATTCCGTATCGGTTCAGCAAAAGTTGCCATGAATTATGATAGCTTTGTAACTAAATTTAAAAAATGTTTCTTATAATAGCAATTAGGGGGTACAGGATAACTCACTTTAAAGCTAGGGAACCTTGCTCATCAGTTAGCTCTTCCGGTGGGATTATATGCACTTAGCTCATCGTTAGCTCTTCCGAGTGGGCTACGTATATTACTCGCCAACTAATTTTCCTATATATTAATTGTATATTCATAAAATAATAATTCCTTGAGCGAAAAGAAGACGATTCAAGTTCGTAGGACTCACGATTTTATTTGAATTATTGCCTTCTAATAATAAACATTTAGCATGCCAATTATTACCACCTCTCCAAAAATATTTTGAATTACAGCCCAAGTATCCGTTTTTTATTTAAGAAAGTTTTAAAAGAACTCTTGAAACAGTAGATTCATCACTATTCATTTTAGAAAAAAATCAGTACTCAATGAGACTCATAATATTTAAATTTCCACCTTTTTAATGCTAAAAATAAAAGTCGGAAGCAGTGGTATAAAAGATGAAAAATGAATACTTAAACAGGAAAATGGAGTGACTTCAGCATCGATGTGCTTTCCATCGATTTCTCGAGTGCAGTGCCGAAGAAATAAAGTTGACCTTGGTTGCCAACGTAATAAGAATTTTTTTGATATGTATCGACAGATGAAAGTTCGGAAAAGAGCGCAAACCTGTTTGATGACATTCTGCATCTCCATGGAGATTTTTTTCCGCCATCGAAGAAGAAAGACCAAGGATCAGATTCTTCCATTTCATCTGAATTTAACGAGTTTTACAGATGAGAGAATAACTCATAAACCTCTTCCTTCTGAGGATTGAAAGAATATTCTCTAAGAAGAGGAAATGCATTTCTTTGAATCTGAATGAGTGTAAGATACTGCTCTTGAAAGAGTCTTTCCCAATTCACGGCATCTTACTTTTCCCCAGCAAATGGTCGGTCGACCAGAATTTCAGCGATGCGCAAGTCTCCGCTTTGAAATAATTTACATTGGAAAGCGTCTGAGCATATCGACTCCGTTTCATGTATTTGATCAAAGATAAAAATATTATTCTTCTCAAATTATATTCCCAATACATCGAACAGCTGAATTATTTTCTTAAAATATCTAATAATTATATGGCTCCGAGATAGCCAAGTGGGTAGCGTCTCCGTCTTTGGTATGGACGGACCCGGGTTCAACTTCTAGTGGGAGTTCTTGTTCACATAATTATCTTAAAGGAAATGTGGAAATTAAAAAATCATTACCCTTTATATCCATTATTCTTCAGGTTTTCTTCTTCCTCGATGCGTTTATAAAATGCAATTTAACCAATTACATATACATTGTAAAATAGATATCAGACAAAGTGCGAGTTATTCGATCAGAAAACGAAAGACTACTTAACAACCCCTCCATTAAAAATTCTGAATGGTATATTAAATTTATAATTTTTTCAGTTATATATTTGTGGATTTAGCTCTATATTCCATTAATTTTAAGTATAGAATGATGTAGGACTTCATTTCAGAGCGAGATGACCAGTATTTACGAAAATAATATTGTAATTTGTTGACTTTTTCTTGGGATTTGATTTCAAAGCAACATCATATCAGTGGGAATAGGAGTACGTGTAGTTCAATATAATTCAACATAATTGTGAGATTGCTGATCTTAATGGAGTTTGCTATTTTACAGTGAGAATTTTCCGAATGTTATCTAAATACTATTGGAATAATGACCAATTATATCCTATCCTAGATGCATCTTTAAACTAATAAGGTGAAGAAAAATCAAACTGAATATCGATTCCTCGGAATTGAAAAAATCAGATATCTGCTAGATTATAAACCGAAATTAATAATTTCGATTGTTCCTCAAACAAATACTAGATGAAAGATGCGGATATTTTGTTTTTTCCTCCCGCTTGGGATCGAAATCTATTCTTCCACCATTAAGAAGATCTCCATTCATTTTAAAGACAGAGTTTATAAAAGGGAAGAAGCGGTTAAAATTATGTTTCTATTGACACCAATTTCCATCTGTGATAAAAGTCTGACCCCTGAATTAGTGCACTTTGCCACGAGATTGTTTTCTCTTAGTTGAAATAGCGCCAGAATCTCCACATTCAGCTCCACCCTGACGAGTCGTACACCTCCATAAATGGTCACGATAATGCAGGGACGGAAGAGCCTTAATTTCTGCAGGAATGACTCGCATATGGTCTCAGCATTCGGTGCGACGAAATAGGAATTTGACGGCCCAGAACACGTGTGCGCGCATCTATTCTAAATATCCCCTCCTTTGCCCATATTTTATTTCGGCCCTCTTTTTATTGCCGCCATTCTGCAAGGTCGTTCCGCCCAGCTCAGTCACTCATTTCGGCTCCGTGGTCACGTAGGGACACAGCCGCAATCTGAGTTCTTCGAAAAAGGGCCGAATGAAATGGAGAGACGTAAAGCGGTACGCAATGCGGGACGGAGAGAATATGTGCTCACAAAGGAAGGAAAAAGTACTCATTTTGCTATTTGAACTGGAAGGAAAATTCGGAGGAAAGGCGAGCAGAATGGAAATAGGTCGGGAAAAAATGAGGAATCTCCAGTGGGTTTCTCTAAAATATTTATTTTCGTGATGAACTGCGATAAAAAAATGCGATCCTTTCGCTATAACTCGTTTTTGTTTAACGAGTAAAAAATTGGCGTAAAATATATTTTTTCTACCACGGTTCGTTGAGTTAGAATTGTGTCACGTCTGTCTCAGATTAAGGAAGTTTTCCACTATAATTTTACATGCAAAATTTCTAAAGGGAAGAATATGTTATTACAAAAGTGTTTCTCAAATTCTTCAGAATATTGTTTATTCCTTAGTCCTAAGAAAATGAATCTCAAATAGCATTTACCTTCAAATATCCAACCAAGATGAAAAAGTAGTAGTCCATATATTGATGTTAATGATAACGGTGAAAGTCTATTACTAATGGCATGCAATGATTCAACTAAATTATGATTTCCTGGTCAGAAATTGTCTGATAATTGAAAATCAAAATTCACAATCGCATAAGGATTTCCGGATATCTTCTTATTATGCAATAAACGTGTACCGCGAATTACAAACAAGACATTATAGGAGAACATTTTATTATACAATAGCGAGAATAATAATCGTATTATGGTCTGGTAAGCAATTAAAAAGTAAATTTATACTGTCGCTAAATTTAGCTTTCATGTCCTTCAATTTCATCCTTTGAAGCATTCATTCTCAATTATGCCGGAAGTCGTCATGAAATTTAAATTCTTTAATTTCATTTATAATATTTCCAATTGAAGTAGTGGTTGGTGACGGAAACGAGACGTTTTGCACAATGATATGATGTGTATTATATTTTTGTACTAAATGTTGCGCCGCATTTAGCATTTATGAAATCTCCCGTGGACTAAGTACTTGTAGGAGACCACATAAAGTTAGTTTTTCATGGTTACCATCGTTGAAGAAATTTATCAATGAGTGTACTTTGAATTTCCTATAGGAACATTAGCAACATTTTTTGTTTACAAGGAAGAAGATTCTTTAGAATTATTTTTAAAAGGGCTTCGGCAACTGTATTCATTGCCAATGAGTGCCCCCACCAGAAATCAAACCCGGGACTGTTTTAACCAAAGTCTAACGCGCTACCCATTTGCTTATCCGGGATCCCGATGAAGAATAATTTTAGGGTAAATAACTTTCAGTAATCACTTCAATCTTCAGAAACTCCGTAAAGGCGAGCTATCTTTAGTGTTTTCATTTGTTCCCTTTCTCTTGAGCAACTTAAAATTGATGTTGACACTTCTTCAAATCATCTTCCATCGGAAAATTTCCCCGCGCCCATTTCACAGTTTTCTCAGAGCAAACGAAAAGGGTGAAAACTCCGGTTTGCCACTCATGCTTTCGGTATCTCTCGCCTTCCCTCTCATTCACTTAGTCGACTTGGAGAGCTGTCGTGAATCCCGCGAGCGATGAATTAAAAAAAAAAGAAAGCCAACCCTACAGCGACACGGCTTCTCCATTATTGGAAACGAAGCAACTCTCCAGCCGCAGATTATGATAAAAAATATGCAAAAAAGGGCGAAGACTTCGTGAAATGTTTAAAAGGTTAACTTCTCCGAGGCGAATATTTTTTGCTGCGGGCGTGACACAAACAGAGGGGGATAAAATAGGGGGATCTGGAGATAAGGCACGCGGAAATAACGATTAACTCGGGGATTATTTGGAGCATAACGGTGTCCCGAAGAAGCAACACTTTGGAGAAGAGAAAACTAATCAAGGGCCCCGTCTTCTTTTTCTAATTAAAAGCATGGAGATCTCTTTCGCTGTATGGGTCGGTAGACGAAGAAGAGTTCCATACAATCCAGAATAAGTGCTCTAACGGCGAAAGGAAATTGGGACGCGGGGAAAATGGTGTTTTCTTTTGTTTCTTGGCGGAGTGCGGGAAGTACTTCCCTTCCGCACTCTTTGGGGTTGAAATTGTTTGTCGTGTGCCGACCTCGATTCGGAGGGTGTGGATGGATTCAGCATATGCATGTGGCTCCATATGAGTATAAAAGAAGGAAGGAGCTGAGAATTTCCTTCTCCGAGTATTTTCGGGTTCTATAAAGGGGCCTGAAAATAGATCCCGCCTGCAGCGGCCACAACCGTGATAAAATTAAGGAAGTTAAAATATAAAAGAAATGAATGACGAATAACGCTTTCGTGGTTAGTAATTCAAAGCGAACCGGAACCATACCGAAAACCGTAAACGAAGAAAAAGCGTTCTATGGTGAAAACTGAATCCGAACAAAAAAAAAGAGAATTCTAGAAGCTGAACGGAAACCAAAAGCCGTTGGGTTGGGTTTCTGCCGCTCCGATTTTCCGTCTAAACCAATTTTACAATCAAAATACTATTTTATCAATGCGTTAATGAAGGAAGATTTACTCAAAATTTTAACAACAATTTTAAGCTTACCCTTCTTGTTTTAATCTGAAATTTATTACATGTAATGTAAATGATACAACCTAAACAAAAGGAAACAAACTTTATAAAAAATATTATTACAATGGCTCTATACTCCGGTCAAAATTTTCTAATATTTAAGAAAGAATTTATTTCTTAGCACAGCCATCCCTACAGTCACATTTTAGCAAAGCCATTTTATTAGTTTTCGATGAATTTGAAATCTACAATCGCAATTTCAATTGTATCTTAATTATAGCTCAAAATGCTGTTTTTTGCAAAGTGCAATTTATAGTATCTCAAAAAATGATGCCACACTTACTGAATTCGATCAAGTCACTTGAAAAGAAGAAGTGAAGGTCGTCATAACTGTCATTTACGGCAATAGTTTCAATAATAATTTAAAGCAATACTCTTACCTTTGAAAATGTATACAGAAAGGTAACATAAATTATGAAAGTTAAATGTTTAAAAATCTCATCATCTCTTATCCTCAGACGGTCGATTCTGCACACCCGCTGTGACCTTAAGCTTAAAGCGTCCCATTTTCACAACACATCATTTAAATTTGTTGCCTTAATGTCTCCCCTATTTCAAGAAACTTCGGCGGTCGTCACCTGGTACACTAGGCCATCCCTGTGTCTTTTCCTGATCCCTTATTCATCATGCAGTTACAAAACTTCGGATGGTACTTCTCCGTAAAAGCACCCTCAGGGTCCAGTTTTACGCATACCGAAATAACGAAGTTTACGCCAAAGACTTGCTGCCCTTCCAGCGAACGAATACCGCTTCGGCCACTCCAAACTTTGGACGGGAATATGAATTTCCTTCTCTTAACCTTCGAGAAAGATATTAAGCTTCTCTCTGTTTCATTTTGGCGTCTTAAGGCCTCTCGGAAATCGCCGCTGAGCCCTTTTTCCCCGCGAATGAAACCGCCGCTGTTTTGTGCTACCCCTCGGCTCTCTCGACCTCTATTAGTTGATATAATAACATTGCTTTTTAAATATTGGGAGGAGGAAAGAAATAGTATTCTCGGGCAGTGCGCTATTTCAGCTTTTTTATGAATACGTAACCGTACATTTCGTTTTAGCGATGTAATGAATAAATAATCTCTACTAAATGCCCTTTATTTCGTAAATATCACTGCCTGTTTATCATTAATATAAGACTGCACTTTTCTGTCTCTGTAGAATGTTTAGAAAGTAATAATATTGTACTTTTATGCTGAGATAGGGTTTGGACGTATGAAAATCATAAGATACTGAAATAAATAACTTAAAAGGTATTTAACATGCTTCCTTCGTCGTTATGCAGATATCCGTGAGCTTACCTTGTGACGGATTTAAAGAGTACAACAAGAGATTTATCAGAAGCAATGAACCCACGAGCTATAAAAATGGCGACTCTCTTAATCATGTTATTTAAACTGGTGAAGCGTAATTTCTCGGCCACGTGTATAAAGCTTCCAGAGTGTTTTAAATCTCTATTTCAATAACATCCGTGTTCATTTTCCCTTCATTTTAGCTTAAAATAGTTCTGACACCTTATTTAATTTTCGCTCTTGAGAGCAAAAATAAGGAAAAACCGAAAGTTGAACCTCTGCCGTATATTTTATTATTATTTTCTTAAAATTTCTCCTTTTATACTCACATAAATAATTTTTTGTTGGGGTTTGACTTTTTCTATGTTTCCATGGCCAATATACACGGCAGCTAATTTAACATTTTTATACATAAATGCAAGATAAAAATAGAAAACTGAGTATAATTTCTACCTATGAATTTGTCAAAGAAGCTTCGCTAAAAAATTAAGACTATTTCTTTCAAATCTAACAGAAAAATATCCAAACGAGAAAAAGAAACCCTTTCATTGAAGAATTTGGAATGCTATGATGAAGATTTATATCTCAATTCATGCTCTCGATCAGAGATGAAATTTATTCTAAATCAAAACACACAATTAGGTCTTATGAATATTTATGCGTTACGTTTAAGATTCGGAAAACCAACTCATGGGAATATTTGTAAGACGATGTGCGAGTGCTATGTTAGATGATTTCTCTCAATTCCATCGAAAGAATAGCCAAAATTGAAAGAAAGAAAGCCCTCTTTTAGAGAGGTTGGAATTACATCAATGGAATTTCGATGTTCTCGTTTGAATGAGGGGGCGGATATTTACAGAGGCCCGAATAAGTGTCCGACGGGAAGGAAGCGGTGGCCACCTGATTGACTGTGGGAATCAAAGATCCGATTGCTGAGGATGTCACGCCTATCCCCTGTAAACGTGTTTTCTAAACGCTCGTGTGCGCGCACCTGAATCCAGAGAAGCTGGAGACTGCAGAATTACGATTCCTGGCAGGAACAACTATCACGTGTGGAATAGAAATTAAAACGCCTCTCACAAGAACCGAGTAAATACGTTGTTCTTCTCATACTTCCGAAATAAACGGGTTCTGTCATGGATGAAAATGGTTTCAACGCTTTAACAAAGTGCGGATCTTACGTCATCCAAAGCAGAGCATTGAAATCTGAGTATATTTATTAACGTGACTTTGCCTTCAACTTCATATGTATGTAGCACTAGATGTAATCTTCTTCATATTCATTATTTGTAATATTATTATTCATTATTTGTATTATTATTATTCATTATTTGCGCAAAATATTACCTCTAATTACTTGAAGTATGTGCTACTAAGATAGCCTAGAAAATGTTTTACATTTAACGTCTTAATTCTTTTCTAAATTTTATAAAGCAAACTTGATCATACTCATCAGGCATTATCTATATAGAAAGCATGAACTTCATTGTAAATACTTGATTAAAATGAATAGGGATAAATAGCCGAGGTTGATTAGATGTTGTTTATTCACCAACACAGAGAAGGGAAGATTGCTTTTTAATTTCCTCATCGGGTAGACGCCGAAGCTCTACCGCATTAAAAATTCTTCTACTGATTCCGAAAAGCATTTCTGTTGGCCTTCAGGATAAAATTCAAGAGGTAGTGGATTTGTTTTTCACTCGGATCAAATTCTTCGCAAAGCTTACGATAGATCACTCCCCCTAAGAAAGTAGAGCAAGATATAACTGTTAATGACTTAGTTCTGTGTTGCTTCCATTTCTATGTTCTATTCCATCTACTTTTATTTCAGACATCTCACTCAGATTTACAACGGATCTATTTGCCGGCAAAATTAAGACTAAATTTTTCAGATTTTAGTTGTTTGAAGTATTAAAAATTATATATATATATATATCTCTATTATATATAGCTAACTCTCCGGATATACCTATATATATACGAGTAAAAGTTGCTTGCATACTGCAAGCTATCAGTAAAATGAAGTATCAAACCAAGTAATGCCTCAAAAGAATTTTGAAGACTTAACGCAAAAGACCACCATGCGTCGAACTAAGGACCCGATCGTGCGACACAATTGCATATTGATATCAGATAAGTGGTAATCTGACCTATTACAAAGTTTCAATTCAATATCTTATCGTGAAGGTCCTAAAATAAGATTACGCTATCCCCCTTTGAAATACATGGTAGAATTGCTCAGGCATCGAACCAAGAACCGTCAGAGGATCGGCGAACAGCGTATCTGAAACATATGAATTGCTTCTATGTACATTCCATATTATACCATTCCCGGTTATCAGGTAAGAATTAAAAGTAAATGTCATAATTGCCCGCCATGCATTTTATACCGGAGAATTTTGCGCCCACTTGGCGTCGAACACACGGTCATTTGCTAACATTTCTTCCTTTGACACTATGGAAGACCATCTCATCTGCAAACACCGTAATTTTGATTGCTCTATCGCATCGAGAACGGTCTCAAAAAAGATTGCAAAAATTCGCGCAAATGACCGCCTAGCGTCGAACTCAGGACCCTTCTGTGAGAATATACCTATATAGATATATATATAGATATACCAAAATATAGAACCAAAATTTCGGAGGTTGAAGTTGAGGTAGTCTTCTATGCTTCTCATGGAAGAAATGTAGCCAAATGACGGTGAGTTCAACGCCAGGTGGATGCAAAATTCTTCCATAAGAAATGCATTGCGGAAATCTTTTTAAATGGCTTCCCGATAAGCTGGAAAGATAAGACCCGGAATGGTGACAGAGGCGTGGGACTTTCCCGATAAGATATTGAATCGAAACTTTGGAACAAGTAAGGATGGCACTTATCTAATATTATTTTGCTGTCTTCTCTCACGATCGGGTTCTTAGTTCGTCGCCAGGCGGTCTTTGGCGCGAAGTTTTAAATTTGAACTGAGGCAGTACTTGGTATGATACTGTATTCAACGGATAGCTTGCAGTATGCAAGCAACTTTTACTCGTATATCTATATATATAGGTATATCCGGAGAGTTAGCTATATATAATAGATATATAGATATAGGGGATACGAATTCTGACTATGTTCCACGAGCGCCGTCGACGTCAGATTTTTACGACGTACTGGCCCTACACTCTAGATGCCAGAATAATGCAGACTTCGACGCTAGCTATCATGGGTTTGATGCCAGAAATTCCCAAAAATCGCAATTTTCCCATAAGAATGCATTGCGCGGATTTTTGAAAATTATTTTGAGGCACTTATCGGTAAGATAGTGGAACCAAAATCTCGGAGGTTGAAGTTGGTGTAGTCTTCTATATTACAAATAGAGGAAAAGTTACAAAATGACCGTGAGTTCGACGCCAAGTGGATGCAAAATTCTTCCATAAGAAATGCATTGCTGCAATTTTGGAAATTTTTTTTCAATGCCTTCCCGATAAGCTGGAATGATAAAACCCAGAATGGTGACAGAGGCGTTTGAAAACATTCTATCATCAGGTTTACCGTTTCTCTAGTGGTCCTTGGTTCGATGCAAGACGGTCATTCCGATTCCACCATGTATTTCAAATGGGGACAGCGGAATCTTATTTTGGGACCTTCCCGATAAGATATTGAATCGAAACTTTGGAACATGTAAGGATGGCACTTATCTAATATTATTTTGCTATCTTCTCTCACGGAAGGGTCCTGAGTTCGACGCTAGGAGGTCATTAGCGCGAATATTTGCAATCTGTTTTGAGGCCGTTTTCGATGCGATAGAGCAATCAAAATCTCGGTGTTTGCAGTTGAGAAGGTCTTCCATCGTACCAAAGGAAGAAATCTTCCTAAATGTCCGTGTGTTCGACGCCAGGTGGGTCCGAAATGCTTCCGTAAGAAATGCATTGCTGCAATTTTTGAAAATTTTTTTCAACGCCTTCCCGATAACCTGGAAAGATCAAACTCCGTGTGGCGACGGAGGCGTTTAAAAACATTCTTTCATGAATTTCACAGTTCGTCTAGTGGTCCTTGGTTCGATGCAAGAGGGTCATTCCGATTCCACCATGCATTTCATACGGGGAAAACGGAATCTTATTTTAGGAGCTTCCCGATAAGATATTGAATCGAAACTTTGGAATAAGTCATAATGGCACTTACCTAATATTAATTCGCTATTTTCTCTCACAGAAGGGTCCTGAGTTCGACGCTAGGCGGTCATTAGCGCGAATATTTGCAATCTGTTTTGAGACCGTTCTCGATGCGATAGAGCAATCAAAATTACGGTGTTTGCAGATGAGATGGTCTTCCATAGTATCAAAGGAAGAAATTTTAGCAAATGACCGTGTGTTCGACGCCAGGTGGGTTCGAAATGCTTCCGTAAGAAATGCATTGGTGAAATCTTGGATGACTTTTTTAAATTCCTTCCCGATAAGCTGGAAAGATAAAACCCGGAATGGTGACAGAGGCGTTTGAGAACATTCTTTCACGTTATTCGCCGTTTCTACAGTGGTCCTTGGTTCGATGCAAGAGTGTCATTCTGATTCTACCATGCATTTCAAACGGGAATAACGGAATCTTATTTTATGACCTTCCCGATAGGATACTGAATTGAAACTTTGAAACACGTCAGAGTGGCGCTTATCTATTATTCGTATGCCATTTTCTCTCACAAATAGGTCCTGTGTTCGACGCCAGGCGGTCATTTACGCAAATTTTTAAAAATAGTTTTGAGGCCTTTCTCAATGCAGGAGACTATTCAAAATCACAGCCTTTGCGTTTCAAGTAGTTTTCTATAGAACCAGTGGAAGAAAGGTTACATACGACCGTGAGTTCAATGTCAGATGGATGAAAAATTCTCACGTTCGAAATGCATTGCGGCAATTTTAAGGATTTTTGCTGGATAAGCTTCGAAAATGATACCCATAAGGGAAACTTATTGTAACTTTTCACCAATTAGCTTGCAGTATGCAAGCAACTTTTACTCGTATATATATATATATATATATATATATATATATATATATATATATATATATATATATATATATAGTTTGTAATACTTCAAACAACTAAATGATTGAGTAATTCTAGGATTACATTAATTAGGAAGTTTTTCTTAGACTCATTCCCTCGTTTTCTGCATGTAATAAATTTCCTTTCTTTTCTCTCATTGTGATGCCCATATTCAAAAATGTTTCCTTTATTCATTATTTATGAAGGATATAAAGAAATTGCATTCCCGTCATAATTTGTCCTTAGCTGTATTTCTACTTAGACTACTTAGTCACTTAGAAATATTGATTTTACTAAAATTTAAAAATACTCTATAGCCTAAAGTGATGCTTGATTTTAACAAAAATGAAGATATTTACATTCAGAAGGTAGGTTAGAAATCAGTGTTCGTCCTCAATATCATTCTTTCAGTAATTCGTGGAGGTCATTTCAAACAGCAAGTTTTTCACGCGACAAATTCGATCATTCCATCCTCCAGAATCAACACACCATTAATCTTTTTTCACGAATATCGTCCTTTGGTAGAAAATATTTCGAGTGTAAAACTGCTTAACCACTTCTTATCAAGTTCTAATTATTGATTTCTTGATTTTTGGTTCGAGGAAGTCACTTTCATTAAAAGAGAATCTTATATTTGAAAATGTATTCACGTTTTTAGTACATAATTCTTTAAAATATTGGATCAGTTTATATCTATAAATATGTAATGTTATATCGGATAATTATTTCAATTTTAAGATAAAATCAAAATTTCAGCTTGTAATTCAACGTAGATAAGAAAAGCCTGCAGTGAAATAACCATTTTTAAATATATGCAGAATCGTGAATTTTGCCTAGTCTCATTAATGCATTCTGAATAGGTCGTTCTTCATTATAAACTATGATAGAACATAAAGCAATCTTAAACTTCGTTGCTGATATATTTGAGCGATGGGAAAAAAATTTTAGTTCAACATTTACTATCTATGCTTGCTATCAGTTTTTCACTTCCTCCATATTGAGGCTTCGGCGACTTCTTGAGACAACCATGAAACCTATTTCTTAGCACAGAATGACCCTTGCAGCTCCATATCAATTAGGAAAGACAAACTACCAAATGATACTTAATCTGTAAATAAAATTAATACGCAGATGAAATATTCGTTCTGTTTTCCTCTCTTTTTCCTTTGGAATCCCTCCTTTCGACTCTACCTTACGTAGCAGCAACTTTAACCCTCCGAGAACATGAAGAGGAAGCGCAAATAACGCTCAGAGGCAGAACGCCGTTCCAATTGTCGGTGGATATTTTTTCCTCGGGCGATTGATATTTGCCATGCACTCGTTACGGCGAGAAATGCACCGTTTTTTAGGCGAGTTTTATTTTCTTATCGGAAAAGTAAAAAATAGGATTTATCACAATCGCGCCACTCTTGGCGTAGCTCATGCAGCGAAAGGTTAAATAGATTTTCACGAGGGCGACCTTCATTATATACGAGGATAGTTGGAACAGGTATTTAAATCAAGTGATCGTTGAAAATGAATATTCTAGACAATGAGTAATGAGAACGCCCCAGAAATACTAACTTACTGTAAATGTTGTACTTAAGCAGTTTTATGCAGACGAGAATCGATTTATTTAAACGGCCTAAATACTACGAGAACTTTAAGTTAAGCCTCTTGTAATCAACATGATTTGTAGGTCTGTATTTCATAAAAGATAAAAGCTTTCCTTGAGTTTTACCTACACCATCGATATCTGACTCGGAATAATACAACGACATCCAATATTCCAGTTTCGCTCCCTGGGATGCGCTGGAATACTCCGTTGGGAGCCGAGGAACCACGGACCAATAAACATCTGCAATAAGTCGCGCTACAAGTTTGCACATGACACTTTTCTCCGCGTTTTCGTTATGACGACTCTATCCTTCCTTAGAATGCATGATTAGGGAGGAGAGTAGAAAGAATGTGCATTTACAGTTGGCATGCTTTTAAAATCCTTCGTCTTTTAGAGACAGTGAGCTCCCCCGTCTACTTTCCTCTTCCCGTTTATGTTATTGGGCAACTCCTTGGACAACTGTATAGTACATCTACTTATCATCATAGCATCTATTTCCCTCATCTCAGTGTCAGGCCTATGTAACAGAGAGGATGCATAAATATAGCGGATAAATACTATAAGGACGTACTTTCTCGTAATATCTTAAATAAAGTAAGCCTTTGTTTAAATATTCTTTCTCTTGCAGATTCGTTTTTACTGAACCAGAAATTCACGAATAAGATACTTTTTTCTATACGCATATTCAACGTCAGACTTAACTATCGCAAAGCAATATCATTCGCGGACTTTTTCTTCGCTTCTACCGACTATTCTTTTGACGAAGCTGCTTCTATAGTGCTCGCGCACATATTACAGATGTGGGTACTCAATGTTAAGTCATTCGTGAGGGTCACTCCAAGATGTTTCACCGAATTTATGGTTTATGAGTTTTCCCCTTTGAGGCTGTAATAATAAACATAAGCAGCAGATTTTCTTTCGAGGCAGCAAACTACTGAACAGTTTAGTATGTACATAACCCTGAAGATGGCGGTAGTCGCCGAAATGAGCATTGAGTGATTCTTAGAAGAGTCAATAATCTGCCGACTCTTTCTTCGAAGAAGAAGATTGACGTAGTCGGCTTTTTGAACTCTTACTTATTGACAGCCGAATTTCAATTTCTTTTCTTTCACGTTTATTCACTAAAAAAATTGAAGCATAACTTAAAAAACAGGTCAAAAATCCTTGAATTTTTTCTCATATACAATTCATTCTGAATAAAAATATGCACTTCTGTCTTAAATTTATGTATCTTGTTCGCATAACCAACCTAAGGCGAAATTTGTAAATTATGCCCAGCAAATAGAATCGATTACCATCCAATCCTGCAGTAACATTCTCCAGGAAATACGGACTGTTTTATTATTTACCTCGTTGTTAGTGAATTTAAAAGGCGCTATTGCACTTGGGAAACAGGGAAAACCTGCAGCGCTCTTCATGCATAATACTGCACATCTTTAGCGCTCGTTCTACGAATGCATTCGCTCAGAAAAATTTCCCAACGGCGAACGAAAAACACACCGAATAATGGTGATGAAAAGGCGTTATTTTCGGAAGCGACTGGAGAAACCCACGAGCACGACCTCGAATAAAAATTCTTCGCTCAAATATGCGAAATCGGATAGAAATTTTCCATCCTCAACTCATCTAACCCTTTTCGTCACGCTCAGCTGGTGAAATTCCTCGAAGTGAAAATAACCGTCTGTTTTTCTCCTCGTTCCTGAGATTTCTTCCGCGTATTGAATTTGCGCCATCAAACCTTTTCGTTTCGCAGCTGTCATATTCGGTCGCTCTGAAGGGAGGTCTTTTGAAATAGGTCTGCAACCTATTAGTCCTCTCTCACACTATATTATTTTTAGGGAAAAAAGTCATTCACGGAAACATTTCAAAGGCAACATTTTGCTGTCTGATTATTTGAAATTTATGCATTTCTTTTTTAAAATTTAAACCAATACTCTAAGTCTACTTTTTTCAAAACGCCCCTATAATACTATTATTTCTCTCTAAAACAATAATGCTAAAGGCGAAATAAAAGTTTATTACGTTGCTTATTATAATTCAAAATTCAGCACATATCTCTTGAAATTGTGGTTAATATAAATTAATTATTAATTAAGTACTTTTTATGGAAGCTTGAAAACCTTGTTGCACAAACACTGCATTGACGAATACTCAATTCTGAGTTTAGAGTATAGCGCTTTAGTTAACTGTCAACTACCGGTAAGTAAGAAACCAACGGTCTCGGTGGCCTGGCGTCTGAGTGGCTCGCCTGCTACGCAGAAGGCTGGGGTTCAATATTCAGCTAAAGTAATTAGTATTACCATCACGGCCTTAACCTGCTGTTGGTATGCTCGTATTTAAGGTAGAAACCACAACTTTATGTGATCAATCATCCAATTATCCAAGGTATATCTTGAAGAAGCATTTTATCGTATCTGTCATCTCACTCTCTCGATATCTCTTATCTTTGAATATAGTCATTGGCTAAGGCATTGTCAAGATCTACAAGAATGCAATATGCTGTGGTGAATACTGAAGAATTTCCGCAAAACATCAATAAAAATATTTCCTGTATTTATTTTATAATTTCCTTTTATATCTGACGAAAACTGAGCAAATCTGTTGTTACTTATGATTTGATTGTCTGAATCTAATCTTGCATTTCATTTTTGCAGCTCTTTTTAATTTGAAGAACAGAGCTTTGAATATAAAGAGTACTTGTATTTTGTCAGATTCTTCCGTTTTATATATCTAGCCAAGCTTCCAGCAAAATTGTTATTTCCTAATTACCTAGCTGATGAGACATTACGTGGGAGTTCTTGAGTTTGTCTCTTTAAATGGGAGATAAAATAGAGTTACAAATTCTGTCATTATCTGGTATGAAGTAATCTACTTAGAAAGCTTTTTGTTGAATTATAACCATCATCATCAAAATGGCCGAGTGGTCAGTGTGTCTGGTTTTAATTTCCGAAAGTTCCTAAGATTAATCCAAATGTTTATCCTCAGTGGCTCGAATCCTGTTTTGGGAAAATAACTTTTTCTGGAAAATTAAGTTTCAGGTTGGCTAAGAAGCTTCATAAGAAGAAGCGAAGAAGTTTTCACAGCTTGCTTGTTTCAATTAAGCAGTTCATTACTTGGCAACACAATCGTTTGACATATATTTACATAGATGTACAGGTATTCTGAATCACTTTATACTTTGTACTCTATAATGCATATAACGTTTATTATAGTTCTCATTTCGTCTCATTTCATCACGCCTTTCCACGGCTTCTTTATTTCAACAAAAAACCCTCCTCCCCTACTTATTGAAATAATTAATGGGGTACTTTTACCGTAACCCTTTTGTAGGAGGTGAGCGCTCTCTATATCATTAATAAACTTTAAAAAATTAATCCAAGATCCAATTTGCTTTAGCATCTACATCCACTTTTTCACTATATTATTTCAGCCTATGTAACATGGATTATTCTATTTATGTATTCTAAGAATGCATCACCTCTTATTCAACAGTCGCATTGGTCGTCAAGGGGAATGGTATCTACAACCGCAAAATCTCGCGAAATTTTCTTTAATTATATCAGAGTTCTCGCAATTTGGAATCTAGAGCAATAATTCACGATAGAAATAAGAGTTTTTATTCAATTTCCTTTATTTTGGCACTTATCTTGATATCGCTGGACCATTACTTCTGAGTTGATTCCGCAAGAGAAAAAATATCTACAATCAATCAAAATGAACTTTAGATGCATCTCTAATGAGAGCATTTCGTGTCGTCCAGGATCGAACCAAGAATACTATTAGTAGAAGAATATCAGGATAGTGTGGATCTCCTGGGGCATTTTTCAGGTAGCCTGACCTTCTCCTCGAGAGGGCTATAATCTCAACCCTTCTGAACCCTTCCTCGGCTTCAGGACTCAACCCAAACCGCGGGAGAGAACCCGACCTGTTGTTTAATAATAATTTATTTTCAACGAAAAGCATTTTTTCAAAGAAGTATAAACATTTTTAGAATTGTAAATGCGTTTCTAAATTTTACAGCCTCAATAAAACTTTTTGATTTCGAAAGAACTCTGTACACCTCTGTAAATATCAGCAATGATAAAATTAAAGACAAACAGAACTCTTTATCTATTACGAACAACTATTAATGTTGACTGATAACAGAACGAGTACAGGAATTATTTAACTACTTGAAAGCCTCGACAAACCGCAGATCAATATTGAATTGTCTGGATAAAGAGGCGGACGGGATTGGGATTTTCGTACAGCCTCAAGTTTGTCGTTTCTGTGAGAATGAGGGCACTAGAAAAATATAAATGACCAAATCTCTCTCATTCGATTTCCTTCAAATTCTCCCATTTGTGTGGAGGGAAAATATCGAGCAGGATTCATAGGGATAATATAAATACTCCATGTATATAGACGGAATGGAAGAGCTGTATATGAAGGCGGAGAGCATTTGAGCTGGAAGATGTAACGGAGTGAGTGGAGGGGGACACGTGTTGGGAAAAAGACGGTTTTTGAAGGAAACGAGGTCAGGGATGGAGAAAGAGGGAACTGTGAAATATACAAGAAATGTGAAAAATGAATAGCAGAAAGAGTGAAAACATAAAATGTACACGCTAACGAGAAGGGTATTGTTCAAATTCTCGACTGTGATTAATGTAATTTTGGGTGTCAATTATATGATTAGTTGAAGAAAAACTGAACACTCTCCTATATCTTAATATATTTTAATTTTCCCTCAACCTATGTTCCTCCATATATATATATATATATACATATATATATATATATATATATATATATATATATATATATATATATATATATATATATATATATATATATATATATATAAGATAATAAGAAAGGGCGGAAGAGATTCTCATTAACAAATCGAGACAATACAACGTTTTTATAGAAGCAAAGCCATTAAGCCTAGAAGCTTTAAATTACGCTATTTTATGAGAATAGAAGTCGTAATCAGCTAATCAGGATGTTTGTTCGGACTTCAACTTTAAAATTTGAATTTATTGGTATAATCAGGACAATTGGTCTTCTACAGCGCTTATATAAAAAACAGCCTTCGATTATACATAGTAGAATTCCATTTTTGTGAAGGTTGTTGCAAAATTATATAGATTAAATCAATAACTTAACCCTTTGATAATAAACGTTGGTATTTAGGAAAGATATAATTAAAGCATATCCTTAAACCATCTCATAGTTCCTAATTTTAATGGAGAATACTGTAGCTTTAATTCAAGTGTACAAAGAGATTCCAAATTAATAAAATTAGAGGAAGGAATCTTATTTAACTCCACCGGAGGCTAAATGTATATATGCAATATTTCGAGAAACAGTGTATACACTACATACTCTACCATTGTGAAGTTAATAATACTAAATAATAGTAAAAATATTCAATTTAATAATAGTCTTTTCTCTTTATTTTGTTGACATATATATTTAAATAAAAAATTATAAAGTAAATACTTTAATATAAGAATAAAGGGCATACATAAATAAAAAATAAGTGTTTATTGTGCATGGAAGGCAGAGTTGTAGGTTGAAGGACTTTTCTCATAAAAGTGTGACCTTTAAATATTTTCCATTTTTAATTTTAACCTTTTTATATTTTTTTACACTTAAAAATTATTCTTACTTTAGTCCAAAATTTGCAACACTGATGTGGCATATGTCGAAACGCTGTCAACTGGTTGTGAACGTATCTGTTGTCTTTATTGTAATAACAATATAACTAACATAATCCACATTCCAAATTATTTTTATTTCCGTATCGAAGTAAAATCCTTGGTTTAAAGATACCCTGACGAAAATGCCTAATTTTTCGCTTTGTGAGCGTATCAGACCTTCCATTCAAATTGGATATGAGTATCACAATCAAACAATGTAAATCAGAGCGATAAACTATTTAGTTTTAAGTAGGCTAATTGTGGGTAATCATGCATTCGTGAAGACTCAGGTCAAGTCAGTGTCAAGTTATTTTGTTTAAAACCCATAAGCTTGTAAATCAGGACTAGACAGCAACAAGAAAACAATAAAAGGATTCAAATCGAGTCTCTAAATCTTCCTTGAATGTGTGAAAAATGAAGGTTTTTGCCGCACAAGTTTCGGAAGTTGTTCGTAAATTAGAATGTGAAAGGAATAAATTATCAAAATAAATCATATCTGAAAGCCTTACTATAATATCATAGCATAGTTTGAAATGTAAAAATGAGTATAGGTTAGACTGCTCTGTGGATCGCTGTAACCGTAATAGAAATCCTGTCAATTATTCAGCAGAAACATACAGATATATTTAAACAAAATGTTACTAACCGAAATCAATTTTCCTCTTTGCGGAAAGGGTAAACGGAAGGTAAAAGGTAATCAAATGTATCCTACATTTTAAATATACGTTTTCCGGTATTGAATTGTTTTGAAAAAGAAATATAAATTTTCAGATCTGATATTACGAACTAAAAACATTCAAAATTTTAGGAATGTAAAAAATTACTACTAAGAGATGAAAGGTAAAGTTGCCGGAGTTTTCTAAAAGTGGTCGTAGATGGCAGTATGCGTTTCTTTCCCGTAATGAAAAAAGTTCTTCAGCTCACGAAAGGCCTCCTCAAGTGTTTCCAACCCGTTTTATACTTCCGCCGTCTGTATTGAGAAAGAGATGTGCGGCCAAGTTTTCAGAAGGACTCTGTTTGCGAAAGGAAGTGCGGGTGGAGCCCAATGTGATTCAATTGACGCTCAGTACAGACGGAGGGATCGCACACTATATAGCAGTTGTGTCGATCCGTTCCTTTCCTGGACGATAAATGAATTGTATTAATGCAGGCCAAGATGCCCGAGGAGTTTTCCTTCCTTCGCATCTAATACCTTCACCTATTCTTCTACGTCATCTATATGTGAAGCGACTCAAAAAGTGGAGGGAAAAAAGTAAGAAAAAATGAAGGGATTATTGTATTCCCATTATTTTTGTCCCTGGAGAAGTTTGCCTTTCTGCCATTTCTTTCGGAGGAAAGAAAATAACATCCAAGGTCAATGTTTGGAGTCTTCTGCAAGAAGGACTCCCGATCACTCACTCCCCTCCTTTCTCTCGAGTAATCTTTCCAATCTTTTATTCCTCGACGACTCGGAAGAGTTTTGAAAATATTTGAGAGAGCGCATTTGATTGCTTCGGAGTTTCTTTGCAGCCGATGCTTTGATGTAGCCCGTGGTATATATAAAACTGGGCGTTCGGCTTTTAGTATTGTGCCGGATCTTTTTTCAGGATTCGCCCAAGGAGATTCTCAGGTAAAAAAAGAAGAGGGTTGTAGAAAAATAACTCTTGGATGATGTAACTGAATCTCACGCGAGATTGAATTTTCACTTCCTTCTATTATCGATCGGATGAGTAAATACCAGTACATTGAGCCAGAATCGAACGGTAAACTTTAGCAGAAAAAACCATAGGTTTCGCCGAAATGAAAACCTAACCCTCACCGAAATCTAAAACCTAAATTCATTCTCTTTCGATTTTTTGTTCAAAACAGTACAATTTTAACTGTCTGAAAGTGAATTAAGGCTTAATAAACATGTTTCACTACGGTTTTCAAGTAACTAATACTGTTTTAATCCAAAAATTATTATAATTTTTTGTGTATGAGAAAAGCAAGAAAAAAGGAATGGAATATAACAAGCGTCTAAGTGAAAAGAAATAAAAGTTCTTGCCGGTTCATCGGTTCAAGTTGGAATTAAATCGGAATGAGACGACATTGGTTTCGCTGAAAATTAGAACAAAAAATATTGCGGTTTTATACCCTGGTAAATAAACGTATTATTCTACTGCTTTAGTTTGAAATTTTTGCAACTTTATTAACACTAATATATGAAATGCATGAAAAACAAACCTGAGTATAAAAAATCCAAACTGGGTTTTCAAGAGATTCGGAGTAGTTGCAATCATTTAAAAACTTTTTCTATATCATCTCCGTATTCAACGCTTTTGTTATTAACACCAAGAAATTATTAATATCATTCCTTTGAAGAGTAGGAACTAGAAGTTGTTTTAACTTAACCGAAGCACTACAATCTGTTCGATTAAATTCTGAAATAAATCATCGTAGGTCAATTAACTCCAAAAGGTTTTCATCCTACACTTCCCTGATCTCATTTGGCAATGTGCTCAAGAGTGTTCCAGTTTAGAGGTGGAAACAATAAATTGCATTGATGGACGGCTGATAAACCTCTAAGGATACAGTATAGCAAGATATCTTAAGAATGACTTTCTATATTTGTTCAAACTTTGAAAATCCTTATAATTGGAATGCATGTTTTTTCTTGATTTATGTGAACGACTACTAAAAATCCTTAAGAACTCGCTGTATGTAAATTTAGAGATATTAGCTGAGACCCATATCCAGATTTCTTTTGGAAAAGAGCCATGGACGGTTATGAGACTCGGGTTCTACTAAATATCATAATGCTTTATTTTGGTATATCTTATAAATAAAATAGAATTTCTGTCCATCTAACACCGCTTTCCTTATCTCATAAGGATGCTAATGCACCGAAATTTTGAAAACAAAGTCGTATCTTTTCGTAGCTTCACATTTTCTCGGGAGATGAAAATCTCTGATGCAGACTTGTATTTATTATATTCATGCATAATGAAGACTGTTTTGAAAGTATATTTCTTTATCACTCAACAAAAATTAATACTGAAAAATTGACCAAATTACTCATCCTTCGCGATTGACGACCTTCAAAGAAACTCGCAGAGGGTCGCGAAAATTTAATTTCCCTATGAAATGACTCTGAGATATCTTTCTCGTCATATTAATTGACGATGAATTGTAATGGGAATGAGGTTCATGTAGCCCTAAGGTTATCAGTTCCTTATTATACTCTAAGTCTCATCTATGGCATTCATTTATACGTGTATGTAAGCAAATTCTATCTCGATGAATATTTAGACATTCATGCGTAAGATGTAAAGGATCGCATTGGTTTCAACTTTCTATTCTGCGTTTGTTTCTCGGAAGCTTAGTTATCGGCTCCTTCCCAGCATTCTCTCTGATTTATTTTCTCCTTTTCTTATGCCTGTTTTCATCGCATCTCATTCCACGCAATGTTCTATTCGCTGAAGAATGGTCTAGACAGTATACCCCGCTCTATTTAACCGTCTATCTTGCTCAGCCCACCAATCGAAACACTTTGCACAAGTAAACAGTTTTTCGGCGCGTAAATGTCATTAAGGAGGCGTTGCGGAGGGCAATGGTGCAAAGAGACGGAGGAAAATGGAAAGTAAAGTTTGGGCTCTTTAACAGGTGAATAGCTTTCTTTCTGTACTCTGTATTCCTTGAGCTAATAACTAGCAAGTTATGAACTCGTATCCTAATGTTGCTTGAATTTTGAATCCGCGTTGCGTTTGTCATTTGTTTTAATCGTCGGATTATACTGAATCTATTTACGAAGAAAGGTATTTGTATACAGATGGAGCTTTAAATAACTCGGGTACGCCTTGTGTAATGGCGGTGATAGCGAAAGCGTCTTTTGAATGTAATTACTCCTCTACATCTTAATTGTTTGCTTGGTAGTCAACCGTAATCCTGCGTGCTTGGCCATGAATTTGGAGAAGATTGAATTTGCACGGCAATGCATTATTTTACGATTAGTAATGATCGGTATACTTTCAATAGATAAGTTACTAAAATATAGCATCAATGAAAATTTAACGGGTGATTAATTTCAGTCTACGTCTTTTAATGTATTCATAGACTTAATTACATTAAACATTTAAGTTAATCTAAAATTTATCCTAAAATTTCAGTTTCGCATATAGGTTAAGATACTAAAAAAGGTGTATTTATCGCTAAATGAAAATTTATTATTCTATTGTAATCCATTATTTTGATCACGGATTACAGAAATATCCGTTGAAGTTCCTGGAGGATAAAATATTTTGTCAGTATGAATTTAAAATCATTAATTATGAAGGTAAGGTAATGTTCACCTAATCATTAACCATCACTTACAATTTTTATCAAAATATATCTATCTAACAAATTGAAATAGTCCTATCTTCGCCATATAATTTTATATATATATTTTAAAACGAATAATCGCAAAGCTATAGGAAATACATACTTTTTATCTCTTAGAAGCAAAATAGAATCGCGGATGTTTATATTTACGGAGCAACCTTCATATATTTTATTTTAAAGCGGAAAGTAATATTACGTAACACAACCACATTTTAAAGAAATAAGAAGTGATTCTGTAATAGTCGCCTTGGAAAGTCAGACGCCATTATTAAATTTAATATTATTGCAGTTTCACAACCAGGTCCGAAATTTCCCTATTCACCCTAACTTAATGTTTACAAAGGAAGTTAATTGGTGTTAAGCTCAGCAAATGTTTATACTCTTTCCGTTGCAACTGACTATAAATTTAGATTGAAGATTGTAGTACCTCCTTCGATTAACTTACGATTCACAAATCATAAAACATCTATTTTCTATAGATAGATATATAAAAGGCAAAATGTCATAATAGATTTCCTTTCTTTTTATTCCCATCAAAACTATATTTGATCGATTAAATGATTGAGGATACCAAATATACCAAAAAGAGCTCTTGAAACTAAGTGGAGAATCTTAGATTTGAATATTAGTCTGCTTTAACTATTAAATTATGAATCCCACTTCTCAAAGGAATGTTAAAAAAGAACGACCTTTTAGTTCAGAGAGGACTTTTGAGGTGGCATATCGAATAAAATTTTCATTGCCTTCTTTTCGCTGTAACGAACCAAAGCTGCACTTCTCTTCAAAAGGGTGTCAGTCAACCGTGTGGAATCATCAGACGCATTTCTAAGGGAGAAAAGAATGTCTTCATAGATGTGCGATACTTTACTCGAATGCGCCAAAGAAAAAAGGATAAAAATATTTTACGAGTATCTTAACGCAACTAATCGTAATGTCATGCTTCCTTTCGCACATCCACAGTAGGATACACTTGATTAAAGATGACTCTTTAGTTCGAAATGTTCTCTTTCTTGTTCACCGTCTCAAAAGGTAGTGCAACTCCCTTTTAGCCTCCTCTTTTCCTTTGTATAAGGAGTCCGTATCAGATATCTTGGTCCATGGAAATCTTTTGAGGCACCTCAAAAATAAGCGCCTCAGTGGAAAAAGACGTAATTAAAATCAGGTGAAGTATCATTCCGAACTTTGTAAATTAACCGTAAATACCATCTTCCTATCTTATCTAGTGATTAACTATCCAAGTTTACTTTCTTTTGAACTTCGCACAACAGTATGAAACTGTATTTGACGATATAGCCTCGGCCATTCGCATAAACAATACACATATCCTTTAAAACATTTCAACGTCTGTGTGAAAGTAATTTATAGTAGCGAGCGAAACATGAGAGTATTTGTCTTATGTGGAAGTGCGATATTGTGTTTTCTTAGAATGATTAGTTTTCAAAACTTCACAATCAAAATGCTTCCTTCTGTCCATCTTCTCGTTTCATTCTGTTAATTTATCACAATCCGAGAGTACTGAATAGGCTTAAACTTATTTGTTCGAAATGGAGTCAGTTATCGTCAGATCTTTTGATCACTTAACCTTCTTCTATTATCTAACGAATTAATTAATAAGGAGTATAGATTGTCTATTGTTGGGTCAAGAAATGAAAAATGAATTTGCTTTTTCGGCATATGTTTAAATAAAAATAATAAGAAATCTTAAGTTTAAAGTTTCAAATTTGTAACAGAGAGAGCAGAGTACTTTCATCATTCACATAATTGTGAATTATTCTTATTTAACTAAAAAATTATAGTGCATTAGTATAGTACTGATGTTTTTACATGAAGAATGTATTACCAGTAGTAATATCGTGGTTTGGTAGCTTTATAATTTTTTTAATTGTATAATTTTAACTTCTATCTTTTATCTACTTTTTATTGCCTTAATTCCCAGTGTCTTCTTACGTGCAAATTTTTCCACGCAATAACATGCTTTTTTAATGTCTTATATTTAAGGTTTTGGGTTTAAGAATTAAAGTTTTTCGGGTTTCTAAGTATAATTTCTTTCAGTTTTAAAATTTGCAGACACTAAAAGTGGGTTACGCAAGTTTTTCACATACTTTCTTTGTGGGCGATTTTCTGCAGCGTATATTTTTTCCTGCGATTTTTAGTTCACATAGCAATTTCTGACTTCTCTTTTTTCTTTTCTTTTTTCTGTCTTTACCATTATCTTAAATAACCTAGGGTAATATGTTAGGAAGACCCTCGTAGTCCCAATCTCGCTCTAATTGGAACACTGCCGTACATGAATTACAGAATATTGATTTTTGAAAATAAATAATATTAAATAAAACCTTAAATAATATATTCCTTCCTATATTTCATCACCTATCACATTGGTGTGTTGGTGGTTTTCCCCAAAATATTACTCAAAATTGTGATTGTAATTGCATGCAGTAAAACCTGGTTACGACGCTTTTCACGGGACCAAACGAAGAAAGCGTCTTAAGCGGGATAGTTTTATAACCACGTTGTTTAATACCGTTTGTTTTATATGATATTTTGAAGAAAGATCAGGTTTTCTCATAAACGGTGCGAATTAGCAACTTAACCTTGTTCATTTTTCATTGAACAAAGTAATTATTTTAATATATAAAATTAGGAAAGAATAACGAGTATTTCAAATATCAAAGTGTGCGATACCTCCAATTCTACGCTCACAAAACGCTTTCTGTTATTTAGATATGTTTGCGACTTGAGTTTGCAACGAAAGGAAACACCACTATTCGTTTTTTAAACTTCTGTTCTTCCTTGAGACGAATTTGATAAAGATGATTTCACTCAGAGTTCGGAATAGCTCCCGCAGGGGGATGGAGATAGTTCTGCTTTACGGTGTCTAAATTTTAATCTCAAAAATTAGTTATTCCGAAAAGAAAATTTGAATGAAACATTCCAGAGATAAGTCGAAGCGTGAGAGGACGACACGGCAGATGATGTAAAAAGTTTTGGACTATCGAATGATGCGAACGATTGGCTAAAGTGTAGTTCAGTGCATAAGGGATTGGGGAAAATTATAAGGTCATAAGGTGAAAGCGGGTCCTAAGTGGTATTTTGAGCATTTGGTTCGTGTGAAAGGAAACGAAACCGCGATAAACCAAGCTTTTAGCGGAATAACGTCTCATGTGGGAGCGTCTTGTACAGGTTTTAATTTATATGAATAAATTTAGCCAATTTTAATACAGAGAATCAATTGCAGACGTTAACTGTGAAATAATCTTTTATTTCTATTCTCAAAGAATATCGAAAATAAAAGTTTTAACCTAAATGTTAAAGTGACAAAAATTATAGCTTAAATACATAATCCTCCATTCTTTTCACTTTATTTTAGAATCTCCGCGCTAGATTTATTCATTGTCACTTTTAATTCCCATTTTTTATATTTCCTAATATATAAGTAATTTTTAAATATATTGATGAAACATTTCTTCAAAACGTAAACATCAATCGACTTTAAACCATCATTAATCGTTAAGAAGTAATTTTCCGATACTATATTTAAAAATTTAATGGAAACAATACATGAAATTGGCGATAAATCGTGCCATATAGACAGTGTTGAGGGTCTTATGCTGTCTTTGCAAGATTCACTACGTATACGATAAAATAGCCCCTTCACAGAGTTTCATACCTCGTTCTTTGCTCCTTAATTTCCATATTCAGAGATCCCTTTCATAGCGACTTTTTGAGCTGCTCTCTCTCGGAAAGAAGATAGTTTCGCACCTGCAAGGAAGAGAGCTTTTACTTGCAGGACTTCGGCGTCCGAGGCTTTTGATTAAAAATAAAAAACGGCGTTTATATAAAAAATAATCGCCAGACTTTTCTCTCTCACATTCTCCTTTATGTGCGCCCACATTTTTTACTCCTCTCTCCGCGTCTCAAATGCCGCGAAGAAGCGTGTGTTCCAAAGAAGATGCAGTAAGACGGATTTCTCCCTTCTTACGCGCTTAATGGAGACACACATCAAAGGGAAAATTCAGGCTAATGAAATGAATAGCCTCTTTCGCGAGGATGCCCTTGCCGCTTCTTCTTTCACTGATTACCATGCTCAGTATGCACATGCTTATTTGCGTCATAACCAATTTTTCCCAGCTGTTTCGGGGAACATAAACTAATGAGCAAAGATATTTAGCACAGATTGCTGCCTGTATGTAGAATCGGCATAAAATTAAAATATAGGTTCATTTTATTCGAGCATCATCTTCTTTGCAACTTCACTAGACACTAGAGGTCCCATCTCAGCCCGATCCGATCAAAAGTAAACTCGAGCCAGCAAGATTCATAATATCGCATTTTTGACCTGAAGTTCTGCCCTAGCCAAAGATTTTTCGAGGCCGGTCTAGATTTGGCCAGACCACTGTACTTAAGATTCTATAAAACAATATAACAATAACCAGAAACCGCTATTCATTCCGTTCCAATTATCTTTCGTTTGATGTAATGGAAGCTTTACTTGAGTGAAATTGGAGAATAAAAGTAACTTCTACTTGTAATGTTTATCTATAAAACCTAGTGTAAAGTAAACGTTTCTGAAGGATATTCTAATTTAATGGTCGGAGCGAAAATAACTCCGGTTCGATCTGTTTTAACGTTGGCAGGAGCTGAAAAGGTACTGAACTGAAATTGCATGTTTTTCTTCCTTGAAACAGAGCGAAAACCAGAATGGAAATTTTACAGTTTGATGCCTTGGTTGGGATTTGGATTCGGCCCGGTCCGTTGATGACCGAGTCTCACAGACTATGCACCGGTATACTCTGGAGGAGAATTTTGAAATTCGATCGAATACGCACACGAATGAGAGAATAGATCGTTAATCCCGCTTAATACCGTACTTGGCTCATTTATCACGCAGTCTGCTTTCAAATGTGTAATCATTGAATGTATTCCTGCCATATGGAATCTGACAGGATAATGGGAGTCAGTTAACAGCGAGAGCATTTGATTTTAATCACAAATGAACGGTGTTCCGTTATACTTGCTTAGCGGAACATTAGAGATATTATTTAGAGCGCGGGAAACGGGCTGCCAATTCGACACACGAAAATCTGGACATCTGATAATCTCATTCAGGATGATGATATTATTGGCTATTCGTATATCATGATGTCTGCTCGCCGTAATTCAATTGGGTATTTTCCATTCGATTCTGGGGACAGACACATGTGGTGTTCGATTGAAGAGAGTTAGCTCTTCAATGATAAATCTCTTTTTTCGGCATTATCTTGGTGGGACGATTCAATGCGAGGTTTCAAAATATAAATATGCACTATACCACAGATTTAGAAGAGTATTATTCATTTACCTGTAAATTATTAAATAAAGACAAGTTAGATGTGAAGCCTCTTTGCTTCTGTGTTTTCGTTTAAAATATTCGCAACTTCTAGCTAGAAAAGTGCTTGTGATTATGGATTTTAATAATTTTTTCTGTGCAAATGTAAGACAGAAATTTACGCCCTTAACAATTATTGCCTGATAAAAATTTTAGAAAATTAGCGAGTGAATATATTGTGTATTACATATTTTTAAATAATACATGTTCTGATTATTTTCGACTGATCTTATGTTTAGTCACTACTTTCAGAGTAATTTCAATGTTATGCTACTCAGACTTTACCAGAGATAGCACATATTTAACAGTTTTTTTCCTTTAATTCTCAATGATAGACTAACATTCTAACCTGAAGAAGTTGAGTTAGCGGAACCTAATTAATAAAAATATACTTTGCTGAATGATGAAAATTCTCTTTATCGTTAAATTAAAATTGTTTAATAAAAACGCGGATTTTCTGATATTCTCGGAGAATGACTGATAGATGACGCGAGCTTTGGCATGATTCTCGACAAAGATTTGCGTCGGATCCGCCGCTAAGTTATTCATCCTCACGCATTAAACATCTAATCCAATAGCCTATAATACCCCTCATGGGCTGTTTCCGGCGGGAAAATAATTAATATTACTCGCTCTGTGAATACAGATACGGTTTTTCTCTGACAAAGAGGCAAAAAGGATGACCTCTCGAACACGTACGACGATCCATTTCCACAAAATGTAAAACATCTCCGTCGAGTAAAACAACGGTTCATGCATTTATTCATCCGCTTTATGAAACATTTAACATAAAAGGCGTCATCATTCTCTCGTTCGCGGACATGCAGCATGGAAAAAGAAGAATAGCGCGACGGGAAATCCACGTGTCCCACGGCTTTTGTGTGCCAAAGCGTGGAAAGTTGGGAAGGAAAAAGAGGAGGGCATAGAATTGAAAATTCCTATTCAGATATTGGCCGTTCTCAGTATTCTTGCACAAGAAAGGGACTGTTTGTACAACCGGTGATTTATTTTTGCGAATCACTCGCATGGGACTTTTTATTGAGTTCGCTTCATCAGACTCCCTTTACGCGAGAAGCAAGAGAATAAAAGGTTAAATGGCCATGTTTTTACTTTTGTTTCCATTGCGGAGGCAAAAGAAAAGCGGAAAGTGAATTGCTGATGATGGCACGATTGCATCTCTTCCGGAAGCGAAAATAAAGCGATGTAAATGCTACGTGCTCTTTGACCAATCACTGTCCCGTAGGTTTTTCTTCCTGCATCCTTTTGCATCGGATCTATTTCCTGGGTCATTCAAATCGCTTCATTTCAAAATCGAAAATAATCGCACTCTGAGAACTTTACTGAATAGTTCATACTTTTAACTACCCATGCCTCATTTGTGCGTCGCATTCTGTTGGTAGCATATTTTGTTCGCAACAAATTCAGTCTTTGAATTCTGTCACCGCAAAGAGCATTTACTGAACGACTACATGATGACGTTGAAATTATTAATTGTGGTATTTGATCTTGCAGTAATACATTGGATTACAACGTAAGAAAATAAAATATATTCCAATATTTTATAATGTAAATATATCATTGTATATATGTATTGTATACATGTATTGGCTGTATTTTAGTTTAAATTCATTATTATCTGATTAAATCTTTAGTTAAATAAACGATTGACTTCAAAACCATGCATGCGATTAATTATCAACTTCCCTATCAATTTCGTAGTTTGATATTGAAATAAATATAACCACAAATCCCAACAGAATGTGCAGTTTGTTCTCCTCACACAGAGAAAACCAGGAATTCTCCAATCGCCAAAAGGCGGCAACGGTTGGGCGCAATTCCTAAGTAAAGATTCAGTACCGGTTGCAGTTTTCAGAAAAATGGAAATCCAGTTATGTTGAGTGCTTGTAATTTACTGATTACAGAACTTTTCTTTCTGCGGCGTAGTTCCAAAGAACCACATTGCTACTTATGCACGTTACATCCCATAATGTTATGTTGTTCTCTTTTCCTGTAAATCATCATTTTGACTAACGTGGGTCAATGAGAATTCTTATCATGCGAAAAAAACTATAAATTGTACAAAGTACATACTGCATAGAGGTTTGTACAGAATAGTATAAAAAGGGAATATTAAGTCACGAAATACACGAAAGGAGCTCCGATGTTCAAGAGAGTAATCACGGCTCGGATACGTACGACTAAAGACCACGTTTGTAAAGTGGTACTCGTATAAAATGCAATCTCTGACGCAAATAACCCAGAGATAGACTTCTTTATTCTTAGGGACCATATCATTATTCTATTAATTAACTGAACCAATAAACTGAAATAGAAGTAATGAGTGAAAAATTTCATTCCCGGCAACATTGAAACTCATTTCTCTTCCCGTAAGTTTAAGTTCTAAGATTTCTTTTAATATGTTGAAATAAGCATTTAAGTGTATATATGTGTATTTAGACCAGAATCAGGACAATAATCCGTATTAATTACTTTCTAGTTAGGTAGACAGTAATAAGATGTTTATTACAGAAACAATATTACTACACCTGGTGTTGTGTTTAGTATAAAGGTAATGTATTCTGTCATTAGTCTTTACATTTAGGTAGTTCATTTTGAAACAAATTTTTTAGATGCATGTTTCTCATGCTAAAATTAATATATGTGTGAAAATATCAGATTATGTAGTACCCACCAGGGTAGCTTACTTTTAATCAGTGAAATATAATATTCTTATGAATATTAACGAAGACATCATTATAACTAAAGTTCATACAAAGATTTTCTGAATCACCACTTGCACACCAATATATACAAGAAAATTATTTTATGTATTTCAAAGAAAATATTCATTATAGATATTGTAATTATAGAAAAGTTATTAAATTGTGGGTGCTGTCATGTAGAACAGACGCATAGTTACCTTGTTTTAAAATTTAAGACGATCTTATCGCGAAAAAAATAATCGTACATCGAAATCTCCAATGATTCAGCCTTAGAAAGGGAATTTTATGGTCAACTGCCAATTATGAAACGTTTTGTGTGGAGTTAGCTAACACATGGATATGAGAAATGGACATAGCGTACGTCTTCTCATGCTAAATGAACTACCTTTTATTTATCCCTGGAAAAATCCTAGATGAAAAAATAAGAGGTCGGATATAAATTTCCTATTTCAAAATAATGATGAAGAATATGAGGATTACCTCATAGAAAATAAGGAGGATGGCAGAAAACGTTACAGTGGGAAGTCGTGGCTCCAATGACAATGAATATCTCTAGGGCATGAATTAATGAGGTAAAAATCAATAAAACAGTTCTATGCAAAAAGTAGCATAAGTTCTAGCTGCGTTGATTTCCGATTTCAGGACACCTCCAGTGATTTAGCTCACTTTGGTTTACTTTCTCTGCATGTAAAGGAGGAAACCCGGAGAGAGAGAGAGAGAGAGAGAATTCCATGTTCCCTTCATTGAAATTAAATGAAAGAACGTCAGAAATTTTGCAAACAAACTTAAACAGTGTCGCTCCTTCATCATTAGCGTCTCGCTAAGTAAAAAAATGATTTACTCCGAAAAATTGCTCTCACATCCGTATGCATTGAAAATAATCGCCCGCCTTTCGGATGAATGAGCTCCGTTAGCATGGGGCTCTCGGGGGGAAATTTCGTCTTGAATGCAGCTGTGCGACTTACGCTGCAGCCACTCTCACGTCGACCGTCCAATTAAAAAAAGGCTCGATACGAAACGTAGTGTAACAGCGTGTCAACACTTGAAATTTTAATAGTGAACGTCGAAAACTGATATGAAAAATTGCTCACCGCTTATCTTTATTCCGCTGTCGTTTCTCCGCTCGGCTCAACCAAGGACATTCTGCGATTACGTAACGGTTTTAATTTATGGAGCAACGGTGACAGGCACTCACGAAGGAAATTAGACTTTCATTAATACACGGAGATGTCGCGTATCATATTTAATGCTTCAAAAGTAATTAATGTGATGACAATGATAATAGTCGTTCGAGGTTCATAAAAGAATTTTACATGAGACGCCTAGTATGGGATCAATTAAGTTTCATGTTTCAATTCTTGCCCAGAGGAAGAAAATATTTTTAGTGAGATTAGCAAGATAATTTTGTGTAGCCATACAATAGATGGAAAATGTATATATCCACATGTCACTCTAAATTAAATAAAATCAGTTAAGAAAGTAAGTAAAAAAAGCAGTAAAGGAAAATCTTGCTTGTATTTATACTAATGCAGATAGAAATGAGGGAAACGTTTTGTAGTAATTATTAATTATGGTATAGGGTAATTTATCGTATTTTATATTGTGAAATTAATTATTCTCTACTTATTTCAACTTACTGTTAATTGTTAATTTATTATTTTTTTAATATTAATTGCACAATGTATCACAACGCTGCCCCAAGACTTATGGCGGAAATCAGACAAATAATTGAGTTAAATAGTTTATCAATTGAGTAGACTGTCCGCATAATACATTCTTGTTTATATTTCAAATTCTTTCTTTGATTTTCTGAAAACATAATTACTAACTTTCTCATTAGATAGAGAAATTCTCAGCCATGGGGATATTTCTGTCTGCTCCAAGTATCCCTCTCAGATGGATGTAGGCAAAAGCAGTAGTTTGTTTGCATTCATTTCTCATTGATAACGAAAAATAAATAACAGCCCACATTGCGTAAAATTGATAACTTGATGGCTCATTGACCTAATCAAGGGCATAGCGGCCCATTATCAGTTAAATAATGTGGAACTAATTTGAGGACGAGGTGAAGAATGATGTGCAATCAATTTAGTTCATGGACTCCCCTTGGAGGCCGTGGCTCCCTGCTGCGTAACTGAAAGAAACGAGTTACACCAAACAAGTGAGAATGGAGGAGATATGGAAGAATTCGGGAGGAGTAAGCTCTTGGTTGGGTTGTGGTATTTATGCGGAGGGAAATGCCTAGTAATGGATATTTAGAGTAGGCAGCGGTTTAGCGGGAGTGGTCTAATTAATGAGACACTGTTAAGATGCTGGTTGGAGAAGATGATGAACGCTTCCTGCGTTTCTTATAAAAAGCTTTGGAAGGGCAGAGAAAGATTACGTGTAGAGAGCTGCATTTTTGTGCTCGAGGAAATTACTTCAAAATATTTAGACTGAAAAATGTTTAATTATTTCTATAGTAATTCCTATTCACAATTTCACTTTCTTACCTTGATTCTACATTCTAAAATTGAAAGTTAAATACAAATTCAATTACAATAAATGTAGTGCTATCACTATTTCAATTCAAACGTGCTATCAAATTCTAAGGTACACAAAACTTTAATATTACTTAAGAAAATTATATGGTTGCTCCTACGATTGAGAAACGTAAGCAATATTGTTAATGAGAATGTTCCTTGAGAGAATAAAAATTTTTCACCTACGACATCAAAAGATTGGATAGCATGGGCTAGTATGGTTGTAAATTAGCTAAGTAGCATTGGTTTTTCAATAGGAGTAGTCACGATATACTACGACGAGTCATAACGGCACTCAGCTTTCACTCTAAATTATGAAACGGAACATAATTCCCAACTCGGGAGGGTTTAGTACGGTTACTGAAGTCTTCAGCTCTTGTCTAAAGTGAGAGATGCTTAAATAAGGGTAAATTATGACAGCCTCAGAAATATTAATTTTATGCATTTTGTTGGAATTATAAATCCTTTAAGAGAGGGAGAGAAGGTAATTGCCATTTATTATTCAGTTGAAACAACCGTAGAAATTAATACTCATCCTTACAATATTTTACGTAATTTAGTATTTTTGCTAATATTTTATGTTATCACTTTTTATGATGATGCATATCGAAAATTGGTTAAATACAAATTATAAAAACCCCGTAATTATCCCTTCAATGTTAATTCTAAAGTTAAGTTAAATATTTTAAAAGCACACACATGAAAGTGAGTGAGGACTAAGACTGACATTTCCTTAGAAATATGCACATCCAAATAAACTCTAAAAGCTGAGATGCAAATTGAACTTTGAAAATGTCCGTTGATGCATCCTCCAAAGTAGCTACTGAGTCGATTAGCCCAAAAAAGGCTGAAAGTAGTTGAAAATAAACATCTTAAATATGTCTCTATATAGAATGACAGTTCATAAATGACGTTTACTAGGTATATGATATGAATTTTAACTAAATATGAAGCTGAATGTATGGCTATTTTACATTTAAAAATGACAAAAATGTAATAATGAATAAGCAAAAGTTATATCCTTGCACGTACTGCAGTGCGACTTCAGAGTCTAAGGAGAAAGATACGATACAAACCGACATGACTGGGACTCGAAAACAGGTCTCTCACTATTGTAACTGCTGAATTACAATGTCGACTTAATTAATGCTTTTAATTGGATTCTTCATCAAATTGACACGAATTGACATTTTAGTGGTCAGAATAACTGCCCGGAAAGTGAAAGACCTGGGTTCGAGTCCAAGTCATTTTGAAAATTTTCGTTCATGTTTCTCTGCGGTTAAAGATGTTTCACTAGGAGTACCGGTAATCCTGGCCTTCCCCAGTGCTTTGATAACCTAGAAGATGGTGGGCCGATGAACTACTGACGACGTGTTTTGAATTCACCCAGAGGAAGGTCAAGAAAATGCTCCACAGAGTAAGATATCTCTCTAAAACAGAAAAAAATGTCGCTAGGAGAAGTGGAAAAGCAACTGTGCAAATAAAAAGCCTTTCAAACAGTGACAGGGGTGTCACGAGGAATCAATTTTTCCATCCAAGCATTTTCATTGTATTTATATCGTGACCGATTCGAAGTAGGGGACACAATCTCTAACTATCACAAAATCGTGGATATTTAAACGAATATCTTTTTTGAAAAGAAAAGTGGGATTTCAATGACCAACCGTCTTTCTCATCATAGATATGAGGAAGGATCTTCCAGTGATGCATGGGTTCAGGTGGAATTGCGATCTAATGGGAAATCATGCGCTTATGCAATAGGCGTCGGATATGCATGTAGTGGCGGCGGAAGGGATGGAATTCGCTCGGACGTCCCGCAGTGTTTCGCCATTGGGCGTTTCGTGTGTCGTAACAGAGCCGGAAATTCAAAACGATGCATGGCTATTTGAAATGCATTTCAATGCCAATCGAAATGCAAAAATCAATCGCCGGCCGCGATTAATATCGATCATCCCCCCATTTGGACGTGAAAGAAGGGCATTATTTTTACTCCTCCATCCGTTCCAATTACACGTGTGAACTTATGGATTCCGGCCGTAGTTGGGAGAGTATTAGGGCGTGCATTTCGCGGAAGGATTTATAATCCCCTCTTTTACCATCCCTCTAACATGCATCGCTAAGCTATGACAATTTATCCCGTGAGGCTCTTATTAATGTATAAATATTGTGATAATGCAGGTCGCTTTGACCATTGCATTGTCGAGTCCATATCGGTGACGGTGAGGGCACTGGTACTCCGCGGTGAAATATTGAGCTCTGATAAAGGAAGATGTACCTAATTCTGTCTCTGTTAATCCACGCACAAAGGCAGTTAATATTTCACATTAAAGAGTGATATTGACGTAGCTTCACATCACATCATGAATCAGGAAATTTCCCATCAGATAGATTATACACGGTAACAAATCCACAGCAAAAGACATTATGCAGACATTTGCAAACACACACCCTATTGGAGTGAGATTTTTCTGTTCGTAATATAGCTATATAGTTATCACTGAATTGAGTAAATGCTGAATGATTCTTGCTAAGTATCCTAGTATTTTAACATGATATATTTATTAAATAAAATGTATGATTCAAAGAACGCTTTATTTTGTAAGTTTGGCAGTACTGTCATCAATTTTTTCTGTTTTTAACACTTGTATGCTTTAATGTTACCGTTAATTATATTCGTATTAATTCCTTAGACAGTGAGTTAAGAGAGGATTGTAATGAAGATGTTTCAGAATACAAAATGAATGATGTTTTGTCATTGAACATTCAGAATATCGGAAATTACACACACGGTGTCCGAAATACGTGAAAGTTAGGAGAAAAATATAGATCTCTTGTTTTGACTATATCCTCAAATATATCGATCTTAGCACAGTGACCACTGAGTTATTGGGCCTTTAATTCCTATTCTACTACAATTTACTTCAGATAATTTTCTATAACGCATTAGAATATATAAATGTCACTTTAAAAGCCTATTTAACTAAACCTTTATCATGGCTAAATGTGAACGACTGAATAATCGTTTGATAGTATGTTCATTAAACGCAACAAAGTTGAAATTCAGATTAATGAGTAATGATCCTGAATTTATCATTTTAGGAAAGTACAAAAAAATGAAATTAGCGCCAAAAAACCATCAACTGCATGAGATGTTTCACAAGTGACGCAATATTACGTTGGTTAAACTGTCAATAGGTAAAAAAACGTTGCAGTTATATTACCTGTTAACATTATTTGAATCGTGAAAACGCAATAATCATGATATTAAAATCCACTGAAAAATGCATAGATAAGCATCATAACATTTTCAAAGCATTTTAAATTTCCTAAGTAACCTTTATCACTCTTTGGTAAAAATGTATTATTTATAAATATTATTGTTATTTTAAATATTATTATAGTCTAAAGGAAATATTAGGTCAAAATGTCCTCTCTTCCACCTAGCCTCTGAAGTTAATCTATGATAATATTCATCTATTACTTTAAAAAATTGGCTATGGTTAGCTCCAAAAATAATCAATACAGAAAAACAAATTAGACATTAGATAATCGGTATCGACTAAAATCGGTAATTGGTAAACAATTAGATAGACGAAGAAAACATAAATGATGCAGACATCTGCATAAATGCATGCAGACATACATAGTAAACATACTACGGCTTTTCATTTATAACACTCGTGAGCATTGGTTATCGCTTCTCTATTTGCGCGTTTTCTACTCACTTTCACACATTTCGGACATCGTATATGTAATTTACAAAGTTACAAACGTTCGATGACAAAAGAATCTCATTAAACGGCAATGAATTTAGCGATTTCGCATAAATATAACATTAGGAAATTGAATATAGGACATTTAGCGAATTATTCCTGCTGTATTTATTCCATTCATCCCTGCAGCATTTCATGCACGGGTTCCTTTTTATATAATATCCATTTAAATTAAAATAGATTAAGTTATTAAATACTAATGGAGAGGCTATATCTCTGGAATCCCACTTCTCATCAAAGGATCCGAGTTAATCTAATTGAAGAGCATGACTCGCAAATGAAAATAATTGACATTAAAGTGGCAGTAAATTGAGCGGATGACGCTGAACAATGTTTTCAAAATTAATCCCTTGGGCGGATTCGTACTCGATAGCCCTACTAAAATAATGTGGGACAATAAATAAAATAGCTCAGATTATCTGCATTCACGAACACTTTTGACCAACATATCATTCGTTCTGGAAAAGTAGTACATTTTCATTTTTTCGCATGGGTGCCTTCTCTCCAGCTGCTAATTTCTAGTAACAGAAGTAATAATTTTTTAAGGGGGAGCCAGAAAATGCCATTAGAAACTATTTGAAATTACTTAAACTATCTTCAGATTTCTTGTTTCCGTTCAGAATTCACCTCTACTATAACATATTATATCTTTTAACTTAGTCATTATCGGTTAATGCATTCTAAAATTTTATATCGTATACGATTTATATTGACGTTGTAATTTCTCTACATTAGCCGACATATTACAGAATTTCCTTTTGTAATTTAATTGCGGTTTATTATGTTATTTTACGTGCATTTTATTGAAATTTTCTACTACTTCTTGAGCATATTGTTTGAGAGTTTTTAATTTTACCATTATTTTATATATAGATAATGATGTCAAAATCTATTTTATCATCTTTTGCTTATTATTCTCAGTATGTTTTTGCAAGTTTTACACACATCCCTTCTTTCTGGGTGCTTAATTTAGTGAGTATTTTCCGTAATATTTTTTAGGATTCTCAGGAATACAAACTAAAATAAAATTGTACTTTTTTGTTAATCAGGTTTTTAAAATCCAGAATTAATTTATTATCATATTTTCTAGTAACTTTAATCTCCTTTCATCATTACTTACTATTTTTTGTATTGACAAAGAAATAAACAGAAGAAGAGACGGAAGTCTTGAATCTCCCAATATAAATATGTTCTTATTTAATATTTATTTATTAACCTTTTATATGCCAAGGTGTAAATGTTACGTATGGTAACAAAGAAGGTACCCCTCCATCTGAAGTATTAGAATCAATTATAGAGAAAATTTTCATTGATGAAAGTAAAATATCTAAACTGACTCGATGCCTGAAGGATAAGATTATAATAAAATAAAATAATATTTAACAACATTTAAAATTTGTTATGTATAAAAAAATCTGTGTAGCAAAGGTTATGTTAGGGCAGCTAGCTAGTTATTCCTTTGGTGAAGGAAGCGTAGATTGGAAATGATGCACGACCATAATATTTTCTCTTCCGGATAATGGCAACAAACAGTGTGATTTGGGGAGAATGGGTTGGAATCATTTTGTTTGAAGTGCACTGTGTTTGCCGGCATCGCATGCAACCCCGCCTAGTGCTACTGAATGGGTAAATGTAATAAAAGTCATATTTCGCAATGTAAATGTGTCTGGCAACCTCGATTCCAACCGTAAATCCTGCGCCGACATGAGACACACGTAATCCATTGTGAATAAGCTTGTCACACGAGGCACTGACCTCTTCGCTTTCATTTATTATGCGGGAGGGAAAACTCGGAGTGGATAAGGTATCTGCTGATTGTAAAAAGAGATATACTTGGGAAATCTCTAAGAGAAAGCACTTGGTGAAGAAGACGGAATTCAGTTGATGTTCTAGCGAGTGTTTTTCGGTTTCCTCTTTCGTTGCTGGTTTTCCATCTAATTCACAGCCATACTAATTCTTGGGGCATCATAAGGGTTAATCATAACAATCTAAAGCTAACTTGCTTTTATTTCCTTTTTACTTTTTCTTGTATTTTTAATGACGTAGTCTCTGATGATCACTGTGATCACCCAAAGGGGTTAGGATTTTACCTTGAGGGCTGAACTCGTGCCTTACTTGAATTAATTCTATCATTCTAATTATTTCAACGGGAGAAAAATAATCTATCTAAGTAGCTCAACGAAAACACCCTGCTGAAATTGATCCCCGATTACATCTCGACCTTTTTACTTCCCTCTGTTCTTTGTAGGAGATAACTCGATCATGAAAGTTTGTTCGCTAACTTTCAAGCGCATCGATATCAACTACGCTTTCGGTTATACTTTTACTTCGGGTTGAAGTCTATTACGATGCGTTACTGGGTTAAATAAACTGGAATTGATTCAGTAGATAATTGTTCTAGTATGTTTGGATATCGGAAAATAGAACCATCTCAGCAATTCCAACTGAAAACTCATGGCAATTTAATAAGGCGGTAAGAGATATAAGAGCAATATAAAAGAGTATCTGAACATTTGACAACACGTTTACCTTTATTTTTTGCTAGGAGAGGCGGATTGTAGCGTTTCTAATAATTTAATATCAAGGAATATTGAAGTACCAATAGCAAACCGACTTAATTTCGAGGGTATGGCGAATCAAGTTGGACTAATATGAAATATGCATCAACGATTGAGTTATTATGACAAAATAACTATTGCAAAGATTATCTAAGCGGATTAAAATTTATAAAACTACCGACCCTCAAATAATTCACTTGAGCGTCGATACAGGTTAATGAAGATCATTTAACGGAATGATTTTCCTTTCACGGCGTTAGAATAGAATTAAAATCTTTTGCCTTCGGAAATACAAAAATTAGCGAATCAACATAGTTTTTCAAGGTTGTCGTCTTAGATATATTAAAAAACGTCCTTTAAAGTTTACGTACAAACAACTAATACATAGCAATATCAATTACATATACTTAGGACTAAGAGATAAAGGTTCTCCAAGCGCCGAAATAGCGGCGACCGTCTAAGGGCGATTACCGGGAAACGGATAATCGTATTAGCGGTCCCAGTTCTTACGATTATCCGTTTCCCGGTAATCGCCCTTAGACGGTCGCCGCTATTTCGGCGCTTGGAGAACCTTTATCTCTTAGTTCATTGACCGCCGAGTTCCTTTTTTCTCCTTCTACATATACTTACCAGATATTAGTGGAATAAATTGGAAAAATGTAGCCTCAACGGGTGGATGCGTCTGGAATCAGTACTAGCTGTACCGTAATCGGTATACTAGACATTCCTTCACTCAATAAATCTAAGAAATTCATTACTGTTTACATTTTTTTAATAGAATTTGGTGTGATTTGAAAACGTAAGTGAGGTACAAGGCAAAGAAATCCGTGAAGAATTACAAGTCGAATGAAACGGTTAAATTATTAATAATGAAAAATGGAAAAATTCTGAAGGCAAGGATTTAAAAGGTATCTTTAAAGATTACTAAAGAGCTTACATTTTCTTACAATAAAAGCTATGGAGGTGGCCAAGATATTGCTAAAATCCTCTGAAATATTTATATGAAAATCTATGTACACTATTTCGACAAGAATTTATTTGACATAATCATTAGGATTTACACAGTCAACGTGTGATCACTAATAAGTTCTGCTTAATAATACGATCCTGATGGTGAATAATCATGAAAAGTTTTACTTATCAGTGACTTATTACCATTTTAAACATATCGGTGACCAGATGATGGCTATGCAAGCTCGAAACAGGTTGTCAAACGATAAATTTATGAGGTAAAGGTGTATATCGCTTTGCACCTAAATAGAATCTCAACAATGTTAAGACTACAGTTCCAAAGTTGTACGTGCCGAGTGTAGCATCCATTAATCTATTAGAACACTCATCTATTCACGTAATTAACTTTAAAGATTTACCCGAATTAGTCGGAGAATTGGAGCGTAACGTCATTTTTGGCATAATGGCCCCACGAATCTGAGGCGATTAAAGCCTCCATGGTGAACGGCAGTTGGGAAACAAGTGGCACTGTTGCGAAGCCATTCCGCATGCCTCCGTGTGTGTGACCCTTTCAAATCAAATTCCTCAGCCCCTTCTCTTAAGAAGATCCCCGGAATTCGTTTATCTCCAGATTCGTCACACTGATTAAGCCCTTCGTTACGCGTACGAGACATACTCAAGATTAAACTCTTCTCAAAGATTTGCTCGAATAGAAGTTTCTTAGCGATTAACTGCTTCTGAAATAAACTGAGTCTTTGCGATGGAAAATTGACGAAAGTTCCAGTGATATCTTTTGGACGTACATTAATACTTTTCGGGTGGTTGCAGTTCCTCGAAGGCGGAACATTATTCGTTTAAAGTTTGATTGTGGAGACTATGTCTTGATGAGAGCGATTCATTTGCGGCGAGAAGAGAGGTGGATTAGAAGGTTGATTGCATAGGAAACCCTTCGTCTGCCCTTTATTGCACATTGTCTTCCGCGGGGAATTGTGATAATAGGATAATCAAACCTAATGAATCTTCCGGCCCTGATGCGCCCTCCACGACATTACTCGTTCTTTGCTCTTGAGAATGCAGTGGGATTCAGTTGCATGGAAAGTGACTAACAGCCCATGGGTGCGGCTGAGGAGACGCACAGGTCAATAAAAAAATACGAAAATATGAGGACATTTCGAGAAAAATGCTTTTAAGTGATAGACGCCTTAAGCCAGTGTCTGCCAAATTAATATTTATCTATTTATTATTATAATTATTATTAAATATTTACCCTTCGGCACATTGTGTTGAGATATTGTTTTATGGCCCACCGACGAAGATGAATTTTAAGACTCCTGTTAATTAGAAAACGATGAATGTGTTGAGGTGAAAGATTTCACCTCGAATTGATCATTACAGTTAAGCTGAAAATTCCGATATTCACGAGGTTATTAGGAAATTGTCCCTTACAAAAGTTAATGTGATGATGCATTTGAATATATTAAAATTTTAAGGAACGGAAAACCAGTAAAAAACTGAAAAATTCATATTTATTTACAAACAACTATTTATTTTCTGCTTTTGTTGATACACCTCGCCAAACTAATAATAATATTGCTATAAAACTTATGAAAAGCATTAATATATCTGTAGTGAAAATTTTAAATATATATAATACGTCTTAATCGGGTAAGTATCTTCAGCGGAAACGTTTTAAAAGGGTTTTGCTGCATCTGATCTAGCGAAAGTTAAAGTTTACATATATCTTGGTTCTTAAGTCAATATATGCTTTTAAAATTCGTGTATTTTAGGAATCAAAACGAAAATGAATTTCAAAAACCCCATGAAAATTAAATAAATGGAAGTAAGCTTGACTCACAAGCTTTCGCGATCCTTTATTGGAGCCAACCGTTAATTCTCCTTCGAATATTTTCCTCAAAAAGAAAAATTTCAGAAAGCAAACTCGCCGGGGATTGCAAGCGTTTGCCAAGCAGCGAAGAGGGAATTAGATTCTACGAAGTTTTTCTTTTTCTCTCTCTTCCAAAACTCTCCTAAGTTCTGGAAACAATTCAAACATGGGAGATTCCATATCAAAGAGCCTCGCTTAAGTATTTTCTTGTTAATGTTGGAGCCAATTCTCTCTGTCTTTTTTATGCATCTCAGCTGACTTTTTGTATGTTCTTACTGGATTGAGTTCTATTTGCTTTGCGAAAAATTAGCTCTATACTGTGATCAATATAATTCCATAAGAAAAGAAATGGTACTCGGCGTTCAATGAGAAAGAGACACAGGAATTCTCCAAGCGTCGAGTATCGGCCAACCGTCGGAGGCAATTCCTCGGAAAAAGGTTATCACCCACGTGGTCGCCGGTTTTCAGGAGTGCCCAATGCGCATTTCAAGAACTAAGCTTCCATCATCAGGGGGGTCAATGAATCCATTCAGCATTTGATATCCTTAGCTCCCTTAGGTGGAACAGGATATTTAAATAAAGAGAAATAAAGAGAAACTTATGCGGGAGAATCAACATGAGATATTGTAAAGGAAAGAAAGATCAAGTTTTAAATTTTGATCTAAAAGTGTGTTAAATACCTTTTGCTTCAAGATATTAAGTAATTCATAGACTTACTTCCTTTAGAAGACCTTGGTGGGAAGACACAGGCAAATAAAGATATTTACTAAATCAAGATTAACTTTCAAGATTATTTTAATACACGACTGTTTTCATACGCGTGCTAGCATTTACAGGAGCCTGAAGGTGCAAACATGCAAAGTCGGTCATTATATTTGGTTACTTCACCATGATTTGATTCTGGATTCCGAAATAAGTCCGAGAAAATATAATTACATATAAAATATGATGTTTTATAGGAAATAAATCAATGGATCCATTTCCCATTTATTTACTTTGGACAAAAAACATTTACTATTTTATACGCGTGATGAAGTCTCTAAAGGGACCGAAATGTATATTTCATTCTAAAATGTTATATCCCCCACTATCAGATTATACTTTTTCGGTATTTCTCATAGATTCCAGAATTGGTGCTATCATAGAACGCTTTGTACGATTTAGAGTACCTACGATAGTTAAAGTTTTTAGATAATGCATTCATGAAATATATGTAACAAATTTAAATCGTATTAACTTAATCGTATTAATCGTTTATATTGAGTCATAAAGAAAGAAATGCTGTATCGAGTGTGCTGTCGGGAACTGTGGTATCCAGCGTAAGTTATTTTGGTTTCGGATAGACCTTGAGTTAGATCTTAGGATAAACCTTGGGATAAAATGCTGCCCGTAAACATTCTCCACGGATAATTAGTAACAGTTGAAAATTGATAGATCGATTGACGATTTTCTTCACAAAAATTCATTACAAAGATCCATGTTATTTTTTAAACTGAACTGATGTTTCTAACTTTGATTTGATACTCGATCCACTTCAATTCCTGACCTCCATTCACCGAATCGCTCCTGAAAAAGGCTGCTAAGACCTTGGCCCCGGAGCATCCATCTTCCTCACCAACTTTTATTGCAATTCGCGTTCATTTTATTTTTTACGTCCTGTATCTCCCTCCTCTCTTTTCAGGGATCCTTTATTTCTACTACGGAAAAAATCGATGTTCTTTTTTCTCCCGGTCCGTTTTAATCCCAGTTGTTTCCCGTGTTTCGCCAAATATGAAACGTTTTTACCCTCGCTATCCGCTGCGATTCCCAGCCGTTATAATTTGTTTGGTCGTAGTTTGCGGAATTGGGGAATATCATTTTTTACATTGAAAGAGACGAGCGGCGCGGTAGGGGTGTAAAGAGTAGAATTACGAACGAAATAAAAGTGGGCTCGCGTTAACTTCTCTTTAAATGGCTCATGGGTGGGCTCCCCTTCCTCCGCCCCTCCATGTTAAGCGCGCCCAAAGAGATTTTTGCTCGTTCCGCCACGAATGTATCTCCCCTTTTTTATTTTCGGTGGTGCCGCGAAATTATTTTACCGTGGCTGGAGCGCGTGTTACGCTTTGCAGGAAGGAAATTAAAGTATTGTTATTTAAAAAATGTGAAAGAAGGAATCCGTTCCGAGGGATCACCGATGGCGCGGTTCTCCTATCGTATCGTATCGTTCTCCTATCGTAGATTTCGAGCTTTTTGTCATTCGTCCTCTTCATTCATTTCATATGTTTTGCTTTTTCATGCCAAGCGCCCTCTTTTTTCCTCCCGCGTCAGAATTTATTTCAATTTTCATGGAAACGAATCCTTCCGAAGCGATTTGGCTGTAGTTCAAAAAACGATTAATGCCCGGTCATTATTTTGACGAACACATTTTTAGGTTGGCTTACCATTATTTCGGATGGCTTCGCAGCATTGAATACCCTCTGAAGCACTATGTTAGTCACGATTATTTATAATCTCAGGTGATGCAAAGATATATATTTCAGATGCGAACCTGTTCGTTATCATCTCTTCCTTTTAGTTTCGTTTAGAAAATCCATTAATAACTATAATTGGTCGTGGAAGTATGAGGGAATCTAGAGTTTATCTTCGGAAAACCAATCTCTAATTAAAGATACTATGTTTCAAAGGGATTAAGCTAACAATTCTAGCCTCTGAAACAAGTTTTTGAACTAAATAGATCTTGCGTTTCAAAAAGAGCTTAGTTTCCTCTTATCGTTCTAATTTCATTGAAGGAACTTTACCTATAATAAGGCTTACCATAAGTCCTGTTTTGATATGGTAAATCCCGGTTTCCCGGTCTGGCTACAGCCACATTTTAATCTTCTCCTGCTCTAAATTAATGAATTTTAAGTAAATACTTATTAAGCAAAAAACGGTATATTCAAAGGAATAGAAATATTTCAAAGAATATAGTGCAATGACTCTTTAACCCTGCACTCAAAATAATAGAAGCTTAAATGTGTTTAGTAAATAAATGTGGATTCTGATGATAAGGAACCACAATTAATAATTAACGGAATTCGCGTTAGCTACAACATGTAAATCCCAAGTTTAACACAATAGATTAGATATAATCTGCATCTCATTCCATGATTCGGCATCAAATTGGCACGCAAATCCTTTATGTTGATCAAATATGTCACTTTCGCCACAGAAGATTCGCTAGCCCTGGCCTAAACTATGTTTTAAAGAAACGTCTCGATTTTTTCCCAGAGTAAGTACTTTCTAAAGTTCTATCAGTTTCTTGCTATTAGAGTGTGGTAACTCTACCCAAGATGCTCCAAGTATCTTTCCTGAAACTAACTCTCAGTCCTTTAAAAACATAAATATTTTCTTTCGGTCAAAAATCATATGTATTGGAGTGATTGCATAATAATACCCAAAGTATGTATGCTTCAGCAATATTGAAATTCTTTGCACCTTCTGCAGTTGACCTCGTCTCCATATCACCCTGAGCATTCCTTCAGAAGCACGAGAACAAAGTTCTCGAAGTTTTTCATCTCATTTCTGATATTGAATTAAACTCTGCCTTCTGCAGAGGATGTTTACTCAAGCGATATTTTTTCATCTATCTGTGTTGATCTGAAGTTCTTTTTTGTCTCTTAGATGGGAAAATGTTTCAGCATATGAACGGATGAAAATATTTTTTTCTAGGTTCCAAGCATCAGGAAATCGTTTCTGTCATTTCCAGAAAGTTCTTTTGAAGGGATGTAAGTAATTATCAACTTGATTTCCTTAAACTTGTTGCTAGTTTGAAATTGATGTAATATGATAAGATAGAATAATTCATTTTCAATTTGAATTAGTTTGCTTTTTGCCTAAGTGACACGCAGAAGACCTAAGAAGCAATGTCTCTTGCATCATCAAGACCCAAAAAATAAGAATCATCATTTTATGAATAACTCAGCTAAATTTTACGCATTTCTTACATTTTCAAATTTTGCTTAAAATCACGACATCCTTAATTATACCTTCAATCAAAATGATTTCATTCCGTCTTCGTTTCATTTTTAGGTAACTTAAAGATTACCATTCGCGGTACAATTTTGGTACAAGATACATTTACATTTATTAAGTATTTGTTTAATAATTACTACCTCATATTCTTACTTAAAATCTTTCAATTCTAAAAGGATTGGCTTTTTGCGTTTTCCCTGCTACATACTGAACGTTTTTCATACGAACACAAGTTATTTCGTTTCACTAACACTATTTATATGACATCAAGAAGCTATTTTAAACATTTTCCTAACTAACCTAGATGCCACGTAATTCATAGAGATATAATTTCAATACAATATAAAGCTGTTTTACATTTGCTGTTTGTAAAGTGAATAACAGACGTAGAGAAATTCTAACGATTCTGAATTTACTTCGAAGATGTCTAATTTACGCTCGTAAATCCACCGTATGTTATGATGTGATAATAATGCCGCCACTGAAAGAGTGAATTTAATTTTTCATAAAGATATTTTTATCAATCCCGTAGGTCACAAATATCCACTTTTATTAATTTCACTAACCGGCGATATATTTTATGCTCCAGTCTCGTCTCAGCTATCGAATATTTTTAGCAAACGAATTAATTGAACCACAGGTAAAGAGGGCAACACACACTTAACTCACCTGGCACTTAGGGTATTGCTCTTTCTCGGGTCGCTCCACCTTCCAGCCGAGCAGCGGAGGTATGCAGATGAGCCCGCTCATCAGCCACACCAACGCTATCATGATGGCCGCCCTGGCCGGCGTCCGTCGCTTCAGATAGTCCACGGCCTGCGTGATCGACCAGTAGCGATCCAGACTGATTAGGCACAGGTTCATGATGGACGCGGTACACAGAAGCACATCGGCGGCTGAATGCACATCGCACCACCAAGGCCCAAATATCCAATATCCCATCAGCTCATTCGCGAGCGAAAAGGGCATGATCACGAGGCCTAGAAAAAAATCTGCCACCGCTAAAGATGCTATGAACCAATTCTGTATATTCTTGAGGGCCTTCTCCGTCGCTATGGCGATAATCACCAGCATGTTTCCCACCACCACCACAACCATCAGCATGGTGACGACGATGGAGGCCAGGATGATGTGGGGGAGGGAGTAACCGCTGGGGTAATATCCGGGACCGCCCCCGGGGACACCATCGCCTCCTCCGAGGATTATGATGGTTTCGTTGTAGTAATCGTCCGATGGGTCCACGTCCAGACCATAAGTCCCGTTGCCGCTGTCGTAGAAGGTACCGTTTGTGGAGTCACCGAAAGCCGCCGCCGCCGCGGCTGCAGCGGCGGCGGCGGCTGACGAAGGACCACCGAAGCCTCCGGAGGATGTCCCGTTGGTTGATGGCGACTGGGAGCCGTCGAAGAGGACGTAGTTGTCGTCGTCGAATTTAAAGACATCTAATGTGCCGTTGATGGCGGATTCGTCCTCAAAAGGGGAAAAGAACTCCATGTTGGAGAGCGGGAAGTTAACCAAAATCAAACGAAAATCCTGATCCAAATCCTTAAAACTAGCGATTGAGCTCGATCTTTCTCTATGTATTCTTTCTCAAGCAGGGGATTCGAAAAAAATGCTGTATTATTGGTACAAAATACTATGACTTTCGATCTCGATGGAAAGAAAAAGTCGCGAATGTCTTTCTATCTTTTCTAGATGTTGACTACTTCTTTCTTGCGTCACAAGAACGCATCGACGCGAGAGTTAGAGCGGCAAATCTAACGCTGATCCTTATGGTCGATGAACTGCTCACTTATCACTCCAAAGAAAATAATTCAATAGTTCTCGAATGCGTAAACGAACTGTAATATCACCATGTGCAAAAAGAAGGGTATCCAATAAAAAAGGTCAAACTCCTCTTTCCTTCTGAACCAAATATCTCTCTGAGGAACTTTTATTTCTTAATTTGTCCTTCGGCCTCGCACTGTAGAGCACTTGCCTCGCTTATCGAAACCAAAAAGAGTACATCGATAGGGAGGGTCGAAAACGCAATGTGTTGGATTCCCTCGAGTATTCCCTAAAGTTTTTTTCCTTATCTTAATTGTTAGGGAGGGATTATAGTTCAACAGCGGCTGATTGTCGACGGCGCCGTTGCCATTCTCACAGACGTAACAGAAATTTGTTCGATCGTCAATTGGAAATGGACAGCGGCTGCGAATTAGATCAGACCTCAACCACTATAAAAACCCGTTACAAAACCGCCGCGCCGTGTTATCACAATATCACGATCCTATGGGGCGCTTTGGAGTCGCTTTTCTAGTGGAAGTCTCTCGAGGCAGCTGCAGCCCCCTACTGCCTCCCTTGAAGCCTCCGCCCAGTGCGTGGAAGGCCGCTTTAACACCCTCCGCCTCCACCCCCGCCTCACTGCGTCCACCTCCTCCACCTCGGCCCCCCCTCCTCTTCCGCCTCCTCCGTCGCCGTCCGCGCCTCCTCCGCTTGGTGTGGTGGTGCTGATGTAGCGAGCTGATCGCTGGGGTGGCCAGGGACATCACTCCACCGCGGTCGCCTTACAGGTCGGCGACGTGGTCGGCAGTTGTTGAGCGGGGAAGGGCCAAGAGACGAGGGAGTGGCCCACCGATGGTCTTTGAGGTCCTCAATGGCGGCGGCTCTTTGGGCCACCGCCCGGTGACGTCTCCGGGAATCCACGCCTACGGTCGTGATAGTCCTTTCCGTGATTCAGCCGCCGTGGACGTGCTGTGGCGATAAACGGGGAGAAAATATCACACCACCGTTCCTCTTCGGCCCTTTTTGTGGGTCAGCTATAACGAAGTGCACAAACACTCGCGTTATCAAAAGAATGCAGGTTTGTTTCCGCTCGGAGGTGGATGTATTTGAGAAGCGCGGTTTATACCCACACGCGCCACCCCTTTCGAGTGCGTTCAATTCGGAAAGGAGGGCCAAAGTATAGGAAATCCCTTCACTTGCGTATTTTCTAATATTTGCGATGAAAGTTCTCGACTGGTCTACCTTCTCTTGGAGAGAGAAATGCCTTTAATTTTTCCTCTCCCTCGTCTTTTATCCGCCCTCGGGAGATTCCCTTTGCCCTCCTCTCTCAGGTCTGACTAACTTAAAAATATATATAGAGTTCCACAGGTGACCATCTTCGCATCCTCTCGCTTTTCCCCTCTCAAGGGAGTAAGAAAGGCCGGGTTAACTCTCTCTTATCCCTCCCGTATCTCCCAAAAACCTTTTGGCCTCAAATATTTCCGAAAGAAAATAAAAAATCTTACCAGTTTATATCTTTCCAGGGCTATCTTTCCCCGAAAGAGACGCTGGAAGGAAATGCTTTCCTCTCTGTCCCTGCTTCACCAAAACACGGCAGCCAATGACTTACTTCGAAATCTGCCTTTTTCTCCTCTGATGAATTGTCTCACTTTTTCCTTTGCTACCGTTTCCCAGTTTTTGCTCCGTAAAAGTTGGAGATTATTTGTTTCCTCCTCTTTCGTGGCAGAAACTGATTTCTTCTTTGTGGAGGTATAAAACAAAATAAAAAACACCGACACGAGTTGAATAAGAACGTTCCTCTCGTGGGATCGAGGAAAACTGCGATTTCTTTCTCTGTTCCTTCTCACACTACTCGCAGAACTGTTCGAGTATATTTAGTTCCAGGCACTATGGGTTCACACTAACGTTTAAACAATACGTCTTTCTTCTCGTTCTATAGAAGGTATCGTAAAATCCGATTTTAATTCTTTTAAGCTCGGTGCGTGAAAAATCGTTCTTTCTACGTCTAAGTAATTTCAAAGGCTTGCGTGGAGGAAAGTTTGGAAGCGTATATGTATTTACTACACAAGAACACACGTAAATGACACCGAACAGTCTAGCTCTAAAAACAACCCTTTTTCGAGAAAACAAACACCGATAAAAACACTGTGTAGAAAAAGGTTTTGGAGATATAACCGAAGTTGTAAGAGAGAAAAGATTCTGGAAGAGAGACGAGGGAAGGACAAAAAGTGCTATTTATACTTGACCGTAAACTACATTCGTCCAATGTTAACTCTTTTTCTCTCTATGGGAAGAGGGAGTGAGGAATTTTGATCGATACTTTCATTTTGAAAACTCCTTGCAAAGGTTCGCAACCGTTTCGCTAAGCGTAAGATTGAGAAAAACGGAAATTCCCCCAGACGATAGATTACAATGCCAAGGTCGGGGTCACCGGGATGATTCGCAGCGATAGCGGGAAAGTTGGGTTAGCGGAGGCAAGAAGCGCCGCTATTAAATTTGAAGTGTTTCGATGCGTTTATACACGAACGGTAAAGAATGTCTTTTGTTAACGTCTCTGGAAGAGTATAGATTCCTTTTATGTGCGCTACCCTCACGACCTCTTATACCACCAAATGTAGCGGTGAGCAAAATTTTACGGACTGGAAATTTACAACGAGGGATTTGCAGAGGGAGTGTATATCTGCAGATATCGCTTAAAGAGAAAGGAATAACATAACCTAAGCGAGGAGATGGTTTTACAGCGCGCGACGTTTCATCTGCGCAAATCTCTCACTAGATGGAATAGATGAGGCGGAAATTTCTCCTGAAAATGTCGCTTTCTTGTTGACAATAGAGAATTCGGAATAGGGGTTCAAAACTTATGAATCAAAATTCAAGAGGACTTCGGCGAATCGGATCGCATAGAAAGTTTAGAGGATATTTTTGACGAGAGTGACTTCACTCGAGGTTTTTTACGAAAGGTGTTGACAACGGGCTTTTGGACGAAAGATATACGGGAAATGAAAATGTTATTAGCAGTATAGTATTGATGCAGCTATTTTTCGAAAAGAATACTTCTTTAGGCTCTTTAAAGGGAGGGCAGTTTCTGTATGACGCGGATATACTGGATAAAAGTGAAATTACAATCTTAAAGAGAGATGAATGCAGCTTTTACTTCTAAAGAACCTCAGGAGAGAAGTTAGAAAATCCAGAATCTTCTACGGATTTAGAGAGAATTATTTCCTTCTTTCGGTGCTAGACAAAAATATAACTCCCTTTAATCCCTACGTGAAATCCTTCCTTTTCGACAGTTCCCACTCTCATGTTCATCGGAAAGCATAAGAAAGAACAATCAGTTTTTTCGAAGAAAGGTAAGCTTATTTTATTTCCCCGAGACGGGCAACTTAGATTAGTACCTCTGAGGAAAAGAATGGGGGAAGTAAATTTTCTTTATGTATCCCGGCATTTTTTCGAAAAGATAGGGAATAGGACCCGAGGGGCCTTGATGGTTTTAGATGCAAACAATAGAGGCACTTCGAGAGACTCTTGGATCGATCCTACTTTCTTGCTTTGTGTAGTTAGGGAAAAAAATAGAAACTTCACTCGCAATTCCTGTATTTTTCTGTCTTTGGCATGTCCCTCGTAACACTTACATATTCTATAGTCGTTTGCAGGGTCGAACTGTTTCCAAGTTTCGCTTCGGGGAAAAATGAAAATGATGAATATGAATGATAGAGATGAGAACACTCGGTTGTTGTAAAAGTTGAGAAATTGAAAAGGACGAAAGAGGAGTCACACCGAGCTTGATTGGCTGTTTATTAACAGCGTTACGGAAGAATTTTTACATCCGCAGTTTGAGCGAGTTTTGAATTAATTTGATACGAAGGTATATTTATTCTCGGCCGAAATTAAACCCTGGAAGTTATGAAGGAGAGATTCCTTTCCTTTCTCACTTAATCTTTAGAAGGAGACTCGGGAAGGTGGTTAACAAAAGAAGCAGAAGGAAAGAAGATGATGATGGATGCTTTGTTTACCGCGTGAAAATTTTTGGTCGCCAACGCGAAATGATTTCCTTTTACGAACACACCTATAAAGTTAATATATCGGATGAAAAGAGTGAACAAAGAGAACGAGAATACTACGAAGATTGCAAGAGAGAAATTTGATGCAAGGGGATGAAACTCGAAAAATTTCTAAGCCCCTGGATCTTGATTCTCAACTTCACTCCTCTCCCAATGAAAAATACCTCACGTTCGGGAAAACACGGATGAATGTAATCGGTTTAAATTTCACTATCCATATGACTAGAAACCACCGCGCCTTTGCTTGCAATCTGTTCACAAATCACTCGAAAGCAAACCACTTAAATTATCCAATCCACTGGAATCAGCATTCGCACACGTATCGGTTAACAGAGAGGATGATTGGGAAGAGAAGGTAATTTTAATTCGGAAAGTCGTTAGAAAGAGAGAGAGAAAGGCAAAGCGCATAAGTTGGTGCAACCGAAAGTTTCTTGCGAGTTTCACAAAGGAGAGATATTAGGCGGGAAAATTAACTTTTTGCTTCTTTTTCTTAGTTTATATTTCAAGAGAGGCGCGCGCTTAATTTTTTATTCTTTGAAATATTTTTTTAATCGAAGGACACCTGCGTCGAGTATAAAACTTTTATTTCATCCGATCACCTTCTATTCCGACGAAATCGAAGAGAGAGGTTCGGTGGTTTTTCGTTAATATTTTAAACTCGCTCCTAGCAGGGCCCTAGGTTAAAAAACTAATGACATATACCCGTTTTGCCCGAGAGAAACCTCAATTCAGAGACCACGATATAATCGGAAACAAATCCAAAAAACGTTTACTTATGTGATTAAACATTCAAAATTTTTCCTTCCTCTTTTATTTTTTTACACACACATATATTTATCTTTTTGCATATATTTTACACACAGCGAACACAGAGGGAAGGATCCGGGAGACGATGCGAAAAGAAAAACCAACCTTTAGTTCCGCAAACCCTGATTTGCTAGCGATGAAATGAAACCTGACTCAGTCCCTTTCGCAAGCCAGTCTCCCGTACAAAATATACACGCGCAATGCAATGCTTCCCGCAAAATAAGCGAAATTAATTTCTTCGTTTCATATATATTTGTACATATGTATATCTTTTGTACACTTATTACTGAATATAATTTATAACACACACGACACTTCCAATACTCGAAATATACACTCGCGTTTTCACGGGGTCATTGATATTTCTCTTTGTTGAATGGTTGCAAACGGGACTTGGAAGAATAAAAAGGATCAATTTAAGCAAAGAATTACTTTTGGTTAGCTGGTAAAATGTAAATTAAGCTGGGTATACGTAACGTTATGACCAAATCCTTGAGATTTATCGACAACCAAATGAACCGAATCAAATCTTTCTTGAGGATTTCAAGATGTTTTGAAAATGCTCCCGATTAAGAATGAATTTTAAAATGCCTAAATAATATCTTTACCGGTTTCGGATTAGATCGGCGTATGACGAACTCTTGTGTGAAAATTGCATATGTTATTCCAATAGTTTCTAACAACGGTCTAAACTCACAATTACACGACGATGAAGAATAAGACGGACTAGCTAAAAAAGCGTCGCTTGAAATGAAATATTTACCCGCTTTATTTCCGAAAACTCGTTATTCTTACCACCAACCTATCTGCATTCCCAGTTATTTTCAAACATCCGAATCACAGTTGCAAACCCACTTTTGCTTTCGCGGCAAAGCGTTCTGCAAAACTAAAAGCAGATTAGCAGCTTTTAAACCGCTTAGTCCAAACTCTTGACCGATATATTTCCAAAGCGATGCGGATTTGTTTCTAAAACAATGTGAATCGGTGGGATGAGAGCGCCTTTTTTGGCACTGTAAGGAAATAAATGCTTTAAAAAACGCCTAAAATACATTCACACTCTCATCTTGCTCGATAACTTTCGCACGCACACACGCACTGATACAATCGTGTCTTTGGGAATCTGTCGAACTACAAAACACGGAGACAATCCTTTCGCTACTCAAAGAACAACAAACTTACGTTTACTAAGTGATATTTGAAAAATACCCAACGACGAGTGTTTATAATTCTTCGCTAAAGAACTTTTAAACACACCGCATTAGTATCTGCTTCAAATCGCAAATATTCTCACTAATTTTGTCCAAAGGTACACGATAAAAACCCTCTTTTATCGCTTCTCGCTGCAAAACGCAAACTGATCCATCCATTCAGCGTAATCTGAATATCCAACGATTAAAGAGCTCTCTCTGATTCTAGCAACGTGTATAGGAAAAATACTCATCCCTTGAAAAATATCTCTCTGAAAAAACACCGAAAACGATTAGCGCTCGACTCACGCCTAATTTGTTTACTTGTTTAATTAACAGCGACTAGCACACACACATACACGGAACGGGACGATACAGATTTAGAAAAATGTTTATTTTAATAGTTAACACCGGGTTTCTTTCGAGAGGGGATTTTGTTCTTTTCTTTTTTATTATACAGGAAACTATTCGTATGAGACACTGGAAGACTTTGTGATCCACTGTCGTTTCTTAGAAACGCCCAAGTAATGGAAAAAGAGATTACGGACTACTTAATTTAAAAAAGTTTCGATTCCACAACATCTTTTTACAAAAAACAGAAACTGAAAGAAGAGACTCTAAACGTAGATTTTTTTCCTTACAAACTTTTCATTACAAGCGCATGCAAAGGGTGGGGTTTTGTTTCGAACGCAGTATCGGCTGGTTTAATGATCGGAACACTGTGATGGAGATAAATGATGGAAGGAAAGGAAAAGGCTCGTTTAAATCTATCGTCTAGGGTTAGAGTTAGATGCGAAATATAAATATATGCGGAAATATGTCAGAATAGCAGTAAATTCCTCGAGAAAGAACAGACTTAGATCTCAATATTTTTGTTGATCGAATTAGGTTCAGCAAATATTTGATTCTGCCAATTGTTTCGAAACCGGGAATACAGGGTAAGCTTATTTCTAATCGGAAGGAAGGGGTAGAAAGGGAAAGAAATGAGGCCTTGCTTAAGGGGAGAACATAAAAAACAGGAAAGTACTACATAAGGCCGCAGAATTGGCCGTGAACTGGGCACGGCGGGGGGACCGCGCAATCCACCGCCGGTGTCTTGCCGCACCTCGGAGGCCGACCCATGACCGCGGGCATTCACGGGTGAGGCTGCCGAGGGGCGGGATTCGTTCCCCAATATCCTCTTTCGGGACAAAAGGCGGCAGCTGTCTTATGGGCGGACATCCACCAACCGCGAAAAAGTACACTTAGTACAGAAGAGGGAAAAAGAGAGAACGTTGGCTAATCCGTTGGATCATTATCGGAGAAAAACTCAGCGACTTGATTCGCTTCCAAACTGATGACAGGAATACATTTGCTGGGCGAACTTTTTAGAACGCTTTATTATACGAGGGATAAGTTAAACTTTGCGTAAGTAAGCCGTAGATTTTTTACTAATTTTCTTCTTCTTCTCTCCCTCTCCCGTTAATTAACAAAACAGCGAAATAAGAGGACAAAACAGAATTTTCCAGCTATGCTAAATTCGAGAATTAGATTTCCATTGGTCTAAAGTGAACCAAAACCTTACAGAAGAGGGAGCCAAGACTGCTCAGAATTTTTCTCTCTAGAGGGATTCTTCGGTTACATCCCCAAAACCTTTTTCCTTTAATTAGTTACCTCAGTTTATTTCTCTTTACCTAGCCATTTCACGCTGAAGCCCTCATCTTACGCCCTAGCCACTGCACACATATTTGGGCATGGCTTCGCTAAGCACCCGTATTTTTTCAACCTACACCCTAATGAGCAGCTGAAGACGTTTGGCTTGTTATCGGCGGCTTCTCAATTAACTGGATCACCACTCCTCCTCTTCGTTGGACAATTCTTTCCCTCAGCAGTCCACACAATCGTCTCCACGAAGGAGGCTATAACATCATAAGGAGCGAAATCACAGAGAGGCCAAGAGGATTGGAAGATATAAACGGAAAGAGAGTTGTTTACGAGCGGAGGAGAGAAGATGAACAGTGGAAATGGAGGAGAAATCACAGTCCACAAGTCCCGAGGGAAGAAGCAGCGGGAGTGGCGCCCGTCTGTGCCCCGGAGGAGCAAACCGAAGAGGAACACACAAGACGGGAATTGAAACAAGTGCCGGGCGAAACTTACGGAAACAAAACACTCGATATATTTTTTCCGAGAGGATCAGGACCGCGAAGAGAGGAGCTTCCTTTCCGTCATAATTTCTGCAGATCCCTTCCTACTCCGGCATTCTCTCCATCGGCCACTTCCCGGAAAATCTCTCGGCTCTGGGAGGCGTTTCAAGTTTTCCACGAACTACGGGAGGCGGCGAGTGCTGTTTATTATTCTTGATCGGATCGAAACACTCCTCCCGTTTTTTCCCGCCACTTTTTCTAGCACAGATGAAAGATTGGATCTACGACAGCCCGTCCAGAAGTCGACGATCGTCCGCGGATGAATCCAAGCGGTTCCTCTCCCACTCGCACACCGAAAAAAATCTCAATAGAGATTTGCCTCAATCGCGCGCTCCCAGCTTCACACTTCTGCCGCTAGAAGCCCACTGACATCGCCGCTTCAAAGTTGGTGCTATAGGGCGCGGGAGGGGAGGGCATCATCAGTGGCTCCATGGTTAAGGGAGCGGCGGATTCGCGGAACGCGTGGGGTTGGTCCGGCGCGTGAGATTCGTGTCAGATCCTCAGAAAGAGGCTGGAGGGGTGAATTGGAGAGGGATTTTTTTCTTTAATTATTTTCTCTCGTCGAAGGGATACAAAGAAGGCATTGTTGACGCTGGACGTGCGAGGAAGGAGTTGCCAAAGTATTTTTTCGTCCGAAATTCGATGGTTTGGAAATTACTCGTATGCCAGCCGTGGTTGCGATGTAATTTGCATTTGCTACGCATCCGCTTCCAATGTCAAATTCAGTTATGATGACGCGTGATAAAATTGAGCGTCGAATTAACAGAAAAGTCGTAATTTTTCCCTGATAAATTGCTAGCGCTAGCGGTTTCCGTGCAACAAAATTGTGATGACGGGGTAATAAATATATCATATCTTTCATTTTGTGAATGACTGTGAAGCAGAAAAATGTGTCGTGCAAAGTGACGAATTTTGGAATTTCTATACATTTACGAAATTCTTTTGTTTTAAATAGAAAATATATCTATGAAAAATAAATATTTTAGAGATATCCTAAACATTTATCTTTACTTAAAAACAATAAGTGCGGTAGGGTTAAAAATAATCATTTATATCTCCATTTAATGTTAGATCTGCTAAAATTCCATGAATATACTAAATAAGCTAATATTACCATTGATTCATGACCTCAGCACGATTCATGCACATGCAAATTATGAACTGAAATCCGTACCTTCGTCACGACTTTATGTACAGAAAAGTCAATCCCACCCTTCATCTTTTCTTTATTATATATTATAACATATATATCATTATTATATATTATTATATATACTATAAATTCTGGTTATTCCTCTTCTTACTCTCAATGCAAGGAGATGATACCTTAGTCAGCAATACTTTATTTACATAGAATTCAGCAAATGAATGAAAATCACACCTGATTATTTTGATGTAAGCTTAAGAATCTTTCAAAGACAATCTTTGATTTGTTGGCAGAAAATCTGAGCAAAATAAGCGAAATTAAATCCATTTACTTCTCAAAGTTAAAAATTATAATATTTTGTAATAGTCGAGTATAGTGTCCTCTCTTGTAGCACATTATTTTTATGAAGGTGTCCTCTTTCTTGGAATCTTCTGAGTCTGTTCAACTCTATATTTCGGATGTTTATATTATAAATTGAAACCCAATACTTTAAGAGCATTATGCTTTTCTTTAGCGACTGGTTAATGTACCTCAAAGAAAGTAATTCATTAGTATTTGCTCTGTTTTTAAAATTTTATATGAATCTCTGTGGGGGAAATTATCCTAAATAAGATTTTTAATTTTATAGGTTTCCTTTTATAAAATGTGCAAATGTTAACTGTTGCGACTTGGTCTCTCTTTTTAAGAAAACATGAAGGTATCCTTTGTCGTGTTAACCAAGTGTATGTAAAGAGTCGTAATGCGTCCTTCCGATTAAGGCTTTGACATTTATCCATATGAAGTCTTGGCGCAACTGTTTTGGCTTCATTCCACGTTCATTTCATGTTCTGTTTAAGTTTAGTCAGCCATGTGAATATCGTTTCTCTTGCTGCCTACTTTCAGAAGCTACTAAGCCGAACCTCTTGAAAAAGATAAAAGTAAAATTTTTAAATTAATAATATAATTTTACAGATTTTGTTTCCTGTAATAACTACAAATCTAGTGATGCAAATGTTAGACTTAAGAAGCAATTTCGAAGAGACTATTATATGCCATTAATTGTGAATCAATTATTGAAATAATAATATTTTCCCGTTAACTCGCCGTACAGCTCGTTTTAAACTGATTATTTTAACAATTAAACTTAAACTAGTAATTTTTTGGGATAAACAATTCAATTTTCTGTAAATCAACCGACTATAGTTACCGTTACATCGTTTCAAATTACAATTTAGTTTCATGACCTGTCATACTACTTTGGTGGCTCTATAGATATATAAATAAATAGAAAGCTTTCCGTTTTCATTACATTTGAGCGGAAATTCGCCTGCCCCTGGATTTCATGCAAATTTGCGTTTTGCCTCTGAAAACGCCATCCATACACAAATCCTGTCTCCGCCACTTTTCACCCTCATCGTGGCTAGTCAGCAAAGTATCAGAACCACTCATTACGATAGACTCGCTTCAACCAAATATACTTTACATCGACTTTAAAAGCAGTCTAATTTCCGTAGTTTTTCATCCTTTAGGAAAAGGAGCCCAACAAAGTTGACCTTTAAATATTAGCAAGAAAATGTTCTCTGGACGGAAAATTTTGTTCCTCTGAAAACCGTCGCCAATTAAAAATTGCGGTTTGAGGATTTATTCCCTTCGTAATCGTGATTAGGGAAAAAGGTCACTTTAACTAACTTTCCAAGCGGCATAATATACGGAAATTTGACCCGCACAATTTTTGAGACCCAAAAATATTTTAGGTATCCATTCTTTGGCGGTTGGGTCCACCTTTTAACCCTGGAACGAGGTAAGGTGTACCGTACCCTTAGCGGCCCTATCAAAGATAATTTCTCTCAGGATGAAAATATGAAGCTTACAAACGAAAAGTATATTCGGAATTGATATTTGAAAATAAAATTTAGCAAGGTTTATAGTAAGAAGACGCTTTGAGTTGGCTAATTAGAGAAAATGTATTTTTAGACTTCTATTACATTAAGCTTTGTCTAGATCACAAATAATTGATAACTCGTGATCGCTGCCTGGTATTCTTTTGAATACTGATACAATATTAATTTTTGCAGAAATAAACCTCCATTGGTCGATAGAACAATGTAGCAGATGCGAAATTTTCCACTAGAATTTTTAAAGAATGATTTGCATAATTTTCCACTAGTTTAAACATTTTACTTCCATGAGGTCCGCATGCATTCCCAACATTTTCACTTTAAAATTATTTATACGGAATTTATAATTTCCGTAATTTAAAAGAGCCACTGGATAATATTCTGCCGTCGTTCTTTTCCGTAAATCCGTCTACTGTAGTTGCGGTAATGTTGTTGCTTTTAATCTCTGAATGTATTTCTGTATTATCTTAATTTATTTGTTTGTAAAAATTGTGCTATGTTCCACATCTATGGCATCAACCATTTGTGCCACTGTTTGCCCGCACAGTGGGGTTAGCGTCTTCTTCAGTTGAGAACATGTTTTCCAGAAAACCCAAATCTTTTCGTTTTTCCTTGCATTTTTTATTTCTCTCTAATTTTAATACTAAATTCAAATATGTACCAAAAATGAGGATAGGGGAAGGAGGCCAACTTGGGTCTAACCTAACTCTGATCGAAGAATTCATTCACTCATTTACATTCTATACTTTAACTTTCGTCCTTTAGGATTATATTATACCAAACTGCTCTAAATTCGTATTTCCTGCATAACAAAATGAGTAGGCCTGGAGTTCACAACTCCTGCGTCCAGATTGCCCGTGGCTCTGCAACTGCAACGATCTCCCAATGTATTCGACCTCAGCAGCAACATCGTTTGTTTTGAATGGGATGTCTTTATCAATCCTTCACATTTTAAATTAACTGCTATACTGTGCTGAATTACTCTGAATAGAAGTTTGTGGCATTGTTTATATTTGATAATTTGCAACCACGTCGAGGCGAATCATTCTTTGGTATCGAGAAATTATCAGCTTTGAGTTATCCTTTTGTTCATAGGGACGCTATGTTTACGGTAGCAATTATTAAAATCTAATATTCACTGTTGTGAATTTTTTAAGGAGACATCGGGTTATAGAAGAAATTCGGGAACTTAGATATAATTGTTGTTGTTATATAGATTTTAGTACATTTTTTGGTATGTTGATGAGAAACCTTACGGAAAAAGATATTTCAATACTCGTTTTTATTTAGGAGACAATTTGAGCCAAAATTAAAAAATGTTGATTCATCTTTACCTTTTGACCTTTTACTTTCTTGTTTGTCAATAAAAGCCAGACAGCTGACATTTGAGTGTGAAAACCAAATAGATAGGTGGTCTTTGTGAGAACTCTACTTTTCCATTTGGACCAAGATAGATATTGGAAATCATAAGAGTTATTAATTACAGATAAAACAGGGAAGTAACTTCCATCGATAAATTGAATTACGGATAAGGTTTATTTTAAAGGCGAGCAATGAAACGAAAAAAATAGTGCATTCCAACTCAGAAAATCCTTAAAGTTACTAAATACTTATTTAAATCTCGTCCAGCATTGAAAGGAGTAAGGATAGTAATCATTAAATTATTCCAATTACGTTGAATGTTTAAGATCTGCATAATATATTTTAAATCATACTCAGAAGAGATTTTTTGGGGCTAATATATTTATGATAATCATAATGAGAAAACTAAATAAGACAAATTTAATGCGCAGTAAATAATAACCGAACTAAAAAAGTCCTCATTTTGTGATTTTATTTTCTTCACTTTTATCAGCTGCTCAGGGTTCATTAGTTGTTCATGTAAATATGCTTCCTAAAACTGCAATTTTTTAACTCAGCAATGCTTTTGATAGTTTACACAAATTCTCAAATTTCTATAGTGTCAAACAAAATTAATCGGTGGAAAAATGTTACTGTTCTGACCAAGTTCACATTAACTACTTTGCAAATCCATAATTAGTCATTGTATAAAACTACTTGTTGAATTTTAAAAACCTGCGCTAACTATCACTTCGTGATTGCTCAAACATTTCCTTTTACCTGTAGGCGAGAAACTTCTTAGATTCGCTTATATATGTAACAGCGAGTCAAAGAGACATCTCATTAAGGATGCAGCAAAGAAATACAGTCTTAGAAAGTCGTGGGTGCAGGAAAAAATGTACTTCCTCTCCAAATTAACATCTGCGAATTAAATCCATCTTGCTCTGGAGGAACGAAAACAAAAAACCCGCATGTATTTTATGACAAGGCGCTCTCCGACCAGATGTGCGATAAGTGAGGCTTAATTAGGCAGAGTATAATGAACATAGCAAAAGAGCTCGTTCTCTGACCCACTTGAATGAATGACTTCTCCGGTCGTAATGCGGGACGGAGTCCATGAACTACATATTTTCTGCTGCCCCGGTCACGTTTTCATCACCGAGCATTCGGAGGTTTCCCACTAGAAAACGTCTGCACTTGGAGCACAAATCGTAGCAAAAGGTCGAAAAAACTATACTTAGCACTCCTCCGTTGACGACGACGAGTTTTATTACCTTCTTCTGTGACTCAAGATTTCTAGTAATTGAATTTCTAGAAAGGCATGGATGATTTACAACTCACGATTGTCATTAAATTTAATGCATCGAAGAGAGACCAAAAAGTGCTTCTAGTGAGTTTCCTTGGCCACTTTTCTCATCCTCCATCAATTTAAATATTTCAGATTCAATTGGTGTGTAAGTTTATTAGTTCTATTCTCAGGCGGCGGTAACAATGTCACATTTTGGGAGCACATGATTGACCTTCACGATGAATTCTATAAAACCAAGTACTATTTTAAGCGTCTAAGAGTTTATTTTAAAATAAATTTTTCATTTTAAACAGCATAACAGAAAATTTATCGAAATGATAAATAAATTATTAATGGGAGATCCAATCAATCATCTCAACGTTATGATATCGGTAGGAACTACTTTTAAGTAAAATCATTGAGGAAACAATTTTTCTGGGAATATGGAACGAATTAATACGAGTATTGATATTTTTCAATTATAGAGGCTAACTAGATGTATCTAATTTAGAGAAGCGGAAGGTGCAGATGGTCATCAACTTCTAGAGAGGCCAATAATGGAGTTTGTCAGATACGCTGTAGCAATCTTTCTCTCCACCATTTCCTTCTTCATAACTTTCCATCTTTTCCCCTTTTTTCGCTTCCCTGCTGACCACAAGGTCTCTTCAAATGCCACAAGAACGCACTTAAGGGAACCAAATTTTACCTGCTAAAACGAACTGCTCTCCACCGAGCCATATCTCCTAAAAGCAATAAATTGATCCAAACTGTCGATTGACTGAAGATGGTTTTACGAATTTTGTAATAACTGTTCTTTTAGTATATTTATATGTAATATTGTTAATTAAGTATTATTACAGAGTAAAAGTAGTGTCTATGCGGAGTTTCAATACTAATCGCAAAGAATAAGTATCATACGTAACTTGCATCATAAATATGTATTTATGAACAATTTTTATAGCCAAGCAACTTATGAAAGATCGTAATTTCTCTAAAGGCTGAACATGTCTTTATTAAATATATCTGTATTTCACATAAAAGTTTAATTTTATTAAAACGGTCAGTAGGGATGTTCATGATATGTAAATAGTGTAAATTGTTAAGGTAAAAACTTATTGTCTCTAAAGTACAGTACACATTTCAATACCGAAAGTTAAAATACATAAATAAATATTCTTTAATTCTTCTCAATCAATTATGTATCAATTATATCTTTTTATCATTTCATCAATTTATTACGTTTTCATTACATCGATTGATTTCTACTTCATCAATGATGATCATAGTGCATATGAAACATTTAAACATTATTCTTCATTTCCAGTAATATTGTTATCAAGAAAAATATTGAAATTATTTTCGAGTCTTGACTGGTGAAAAAAATCTCAATGTATAGGTTCATAAAAATTGATTGGCTTAATAATTCCCGCTCAAAATAAGGACTGAATAAGTAGTCTTATGAGAAAAGAGATTAACGTATTTCATTTCCTCTATAGTATAGAAGTTGACCTATTTCTGAACATCAAAGAAATTATGAGTACGTAGCAAAGGAAATTCTCTACATACATTGGCTGAGCTTAAAGAAATTGAACTCATCAAGGATGTGAGATTACTTTTTATCCCTTCTCTCGGCTCATCGGATGGCTAATCAAAGAAGTCATAGGGTTAGATAGCATTTTTTTACTACAGTAGATAGAAGTGAACGTCCTGGGAAGTTCATTATCATCATTTTTCGTGCACGAACAAGATCGGTCTCGAAAGGTACTGAAAAAATCATTAATGTTTATTTTCAAACATTCAAATGTAAAGAATTTAAGGGTTGCCGTCTGGTGAATGCATAATAGTTAAAAATAACATGAGTTTTTACCTTATAAAATAATAAACAGAGTCTACTTATTGACGTGAATTTGAGCATTACCTTAGCATTTTATCAGGGTTCAAACTGTTTTTAGTTTTGTTGAAAAATTATCGTATAAATGAAGTAAATCTTTATCTTAAAGCAATAACAGTGTTTTTACTAAATTTATGATCTGAGAAATAAGGAACGTGAGTTTCCTAGTGGTATAGAGTTTTCTCAATGAATTTCCTTTATTTGATGTCTCTGAGACCTGAGGAATATCAACAGACAAAACACAGAATCATACCTTATGAAAATTCGAACAATTGAAAATGATACAGCTCGTTGCTAGATGTGAAGACTCATTCCACATCAACGAAGAGTGTGCGCGAATAGAAAATGTCGATTTTGTGAGTGGAAAATTGACGATATTTATTGCTGAAGTGTATGTATTGAAGTTGCTCCTATTCATGTTAGTCATTTCCACGCTTTCATCCTCCTCTCCATATTTCTCGAATTCCATCCCCGCGTCGTTTTCCACTCCTTCCTCTGAACACCATTCTTCTTCCCTTTCCCATATAGACTTTTGCCATCCCTTCGCCATTCCCCAAACCTCACTCTATGACCTTCCTCCATCCGAGGAAGCTTCCAATATCACCCTGTAGAGAGCAGCACGCGCGTACATTTTTTTTACTGCTTGCCAGCGATCTTACCGTTCAGCACTTCCCTCTCACCCTCTTTCGCTATATCTCTCTCAGTTTTTCGGAACGTGGCTTTTCCATGCATTTCTCCCCAATCTCTCCTTCTGTCCTCAATTTATTCCCTCGTCTCTTTCCCTATATTTCACTGTTTTCTTTCCTTCATTCCTCTCTCCTCCTTTCGTTTTGAATATGTTTCTCCCTACCTTTTCTTCCTTACATGCCGCACACCAATTTTAGGTTTCTCGGTAAATGTTTGTTCTTACGCATGAGGAAACATAGTGATCTTATCCGGAGGTCTCTTCTGGATATGTATTTACTCGCACTTTCTGAATTCTACCTTCTAGCAGTGGCTCATTAATCTTTCTACCTCTAAAATCCTGCATACTTTTGTATACTAATAGACATATATAATAGACATATATTATACTCCTACTAGACATTACCCTCTCTCTGGATTATAAGAAATTAGCCAAGATTCTCGTCGATAAGATAAATTTTGATTTTTATCTAGATCAAATTTACAATTAAATTTTAACCAACGTATTTTGCTTCAATTATGTAAGGCTATACCACCTATAAGGTATTATTATTTTATTACAAGAATTCAAGTCCTATTATTTTATATTTAGCTTTTATACAAGAATCAAAAATATTCTTCGTCGTATTTCACCCCGCATCGTAATTGAGATCATTCTGAAATTAATCTGGGTTTAATTCTTCAATGAAAGTTTGGATAGTAAATTGTCAAGTCAAATGTTAAAACAAATTAGATAAGAGACCAAAAGTTTAGCTTACTTCTTCTTACTCTTCTTTAGCAACTTATAGCTTTACTTCATTAAAAGTCATTATAACTCAGTTTAAAGATACGCTTATGGTCACCTTAGGTATTTTGAAATGAGTATAAAAATCCTATAAATTTTGAACTCACATTTAAAATTTAATATATTCATCCATCGATTATCTAAATGCAAAGCCTTGTCGCTGCAGCTCTTGCCTTCTTCGTTTCTCTTGAGGTCGTAGTAAAAATTCACCCTTATTCTTGCTTGTATAGTATGTCATGTGGGTACTTTCTGCTTCCTCACTATGGCTTCCTTTTTTCCCAACATTCTTCTCTCAAAAACAACTACGTTAATCTGCCTGTTACACCCCAGTTCATGACACATGAATCTCACTCTCCGTTTCTCTATTACATTCACTACTTCGCGCTCTCTGTTCGTTTGCTTTAAGATTACCCGTTCATTTTCCTTACCTAATTTTCAGCAGTCTCCGATTGTAACATTCGCAGCCAATGAGCTTCTGAAGAAAGATTTCGCAGTTTTTTTCCTTTGTAAATCTATATCTGTGCTGGTTACAGGATATTTCCTTTTCATGGAAAGCTAACGCAATCCTTTTCAAGGTAAATATAAATTTTCCTTTTAAACTTAATTAATTGATTATAATAAGTGATTCTGCATCTTGAAGAGCGAATTTGCTATACTTGTTCATAATTTTTATTGTGTATTTAGTTATTCGTTATTGCATCTTCCCTCATATTGTCCTAAACGTGCTTTCGCTTAAAATATTTCTTTTATGTTTAACAAAATATTTAAAATACATGTCAATAAACGAATAACAGAAAAAAACCTTATACCACGAATATTTAATAGCGCATAAACAACGCAAATAAAATTGAACCCAATTCCGGTTCTCGGTTTTGATCCCTATTGTTTACAAAAATTAAAGCCATTTCTCTTGGAGTTTCTGTTATGTTGATAAACACAGTTTGTCGCTTAGACAAAGAGAATCCTCCTAATAAAATTTAGGACTTGCAGATCGAAGAATACTGCCTAAATTATTTAAGGATAAGGATATTTAGTTTCCAGTTCTCTCTTTTATTTCCAAAAATACATTTTATTGTTTTCCTTCTTTCTTCGATCAGATCCCTTTCTTCTCCTCCGTATTTTTCTATTCCAATACCACTTTTATATTTTCTTCGGCGTCACATGCTACACCCAATTCCTTCCCTCGTCTCCGAGGACTGTCGTAAAAACTCCTTAACTAATTTTCCTTCTTCCTCTGACCTTTTACTTCATTTAATACTTTTTCTATTTCCGCAAACTAAATTTAATGATGCCTTCATTTTTTTATAAATTTTATTGTATCTATTACAAACTTTGACGTGTCTCTCCAAAGGAATTGGATCCTCTTCCATTTCCAACGCCCCTTGATACTTTTTTCTTTGTCTACATTCAATTCCAGCTTTATAGAAGTACTTACATCGACGACTTTCACGCAAGTTGAGAGGACTGAATATCGGAGACGAAATTTGTAGAATAGGAGAGGAATAGGATTCGTTTTCCTAAAATATTGGAAAATGTATAGAATGCTCCTGGAAAATAAATAAATTTTTATGACAATATTTTAGGAAGTCGGGAAGCAAATGAATCAAAAGCATGATCGGCATAAGGAGATAAAAATCCGCAAAGGAATAGAAAGTATTTTTGTGACATTCGTCGAATTTTTCCATGACTAAAACCCCTTACGAATCCAGTGTTAAATCAATCGCCTAGCATTTCGTTCGATATAACGTTTGCAAAGTCTAATAACCGATAGCTTTACTTTACTGATGGTTTATCATTGTTTAATCCCTCTATCGAGTACTGCAAAATTTCGACGCAAAAGATTGAACCGTCTTTCTTGGCGAATGAGGTCCATCCACTATTCGATGGGTTGGTGTACACCAGAGATGGGGAATCTGCAGCCCTTTTGCTAAATGTGGCCTTTTTAGGGGATCGTTGAAGCCTTAAGGCACTTCCTGAAAAAGATGTAAATGGAACCTGTATGTAAACCGATCGCTAACCACCACCGGCCTTGGTGGCCGAGTGGTTAGCGTTCCAGGGACCCCAAGGTCCCGGGTTCGAATCCCGGCTGATCAGATTTCTCTGATCAGGGAATAGTTGTGCGAGTTGTCCATTGCTAATTGTCTTGGTGAAGCATCTCCTGACGAGCTATGTTCTCAGGAGCACTTCACCAGATATTGGCAATAGCAGCAGAATAGCAAAATAATAATTAAACTTTTCTGATGATAGCACATAAAAAATAAAGCGCAATGCTTTCTTTCTTAGTCTAGTAAGAGAATGAACTCATTTTCATTTCTAAAGCTTTGATAATTAAATATGTGAATCAAGGCGAAAAATGGGTGTCTATATTCCAACTAGACACTTAGGGGACCCGAGCTCGAGTCCCGGGCCTGTCACACTTTTCTTATGACCGTTTCTCCTTTGGTGTTTTTATTAGGTGCACAATTTTATGGTAAATTCAACTTAAACTATTTTCCTTCGATTAAAGTGGTTCGCTGATAGTTAGAAAACGCGGTACCTGCTGATTTCATTACTATTTATTATGAAAGAGAGAGGAATTCTCGTCTCTATCCTATCATTTCTTCCTTTTTCCCCCTGTGCTCGCGCTAATGGCACACTGGATATCCCTTGCACTGGCATCGCTCCTTTTTTTGCTGACCCCCGTTTCTTTATGCCAACCACAGAAGGACGTTGACAAGGAATCGATGGTCATGTCTGTAGGAGTTCCTTTCTCTGATTGTACGCGCCACCCATATCATTTGCCTTTCACTGTTTCCATCTCTCTCTCCATGTATATTCTCTAAAATCCTTTGAATTACCCTCTCCTCCATCTAGAGTCCTCTTTATAACTGTTTAAAGTCGATCGGTTGGATTCTTTACGATAGTAATGAAATTTAAGTGCCCAGAGTTTGAGTAGATGTGAAGCCTTTCCCGGAGAAAAGAAAAGGTCGGAATGGTCCTCATTTTGGTTTATTTCCTTCGCTCTTTATTATTACCCATCGGCTTCTTTAATCTTGAAAATCCTCGGTTGTCGCGGTTGTAATGGGAAAGAAGGCAAGCATACTGTGGTGATGTCCATTTACATGTAGACTTTAATTTCCACTCGATAGAGAATACGCTTGAATAATTTATTCTGCTTATTGGAAATCGATGCGTGTTATATTTTTCGCCTAACTTCCCTGATACAGGAAAAGGAACGTAACAATAGATTCTATAAGATACCATGCTTACAACTCTCAAGTATCGCAGATGGTTAGGTAGTTTTACGAAGTCTTCGCTTGTATTTTCTGGCGTATTATCGGTGGAGGAACGGAGAAGAGAGAAAATATTTCTGCAGCTACGCACGTACTCCTTGGCAACCGTTTTTAATTTTTGACGAAAGCTCTCAGATCCTGGAAACTTGCATACGAATGATGCAAGGAAAAGAATTCAGAATAAATTCAACATGTAGTCCGTAAATTTTATGCGAGTATTTGCTTAATAAGTTTGTATGGCAAAGTACAGTAGTTACTCTTTTTTTATTGGAGATAAGCTGGAAACGTGACTGGGGCCAGCGAGATAGGGCTTACGAAATGTACGGGAAAACAGAAAATTCTCATTTTTTGACAAAAAGAAGACAAATACGAAAAATAATCGGAAAAATAAATGATTTATGAATTTAAAACGAAGAATCAAATTTCAGGGATTTCAGCTGATTTCCAAATTGAGTGCGATCGATAGCTAATATTTCATGAAGTTATTTCTATATTTGATATTTTATACTGTATTAAATTACACTGTAAATTTTTTACTATTATATACGATTGACTGCGAGCAAACAACTTTGTAAATGGTAGATAAGCAGAGATTCTCGAAATTCCAAAGAAAAGAGGAACTGAGTTTCTGCTAAAATGAATAGTATCGATAAAGAATTTTAGCATTTCTATTTTTTTCAAACATAAATGAAAATCATCCGAGTGACAATTATGAAAATTTTAACAGCATATAATAGGAAAACAAAAATTACAAAGCGAATCGGAAAATACACAGGGAACTGTATTTAAGTAACTAAATTTACTTAATTAGATAAATAAACATCAATAGTTCATTATATATTAATATATTATTCGAATTATTACACCTCTTGTTAAATTATTCATTCTAAAACAATATTATGACTTTACACTAAAAATATCATCATAACTTAAAATAAGGATTAATTCGACTTTGTGTTCATCGCTTGGGAAGCTAATGCATTTTTGGATAATATTTAGAAAATTAAAATTGTTGGATTATTCTAAAACTGAGTTAAAACGCTTTTAACTCATATTTTCCATTTAATCGAAAGTTTAATCGCTCAATGGATGCAACGCTTGGTAGAGTAGAATAAAAATTAGTTTAATCGTACAATGTGTCCAAGCTGGGGAACGATAAAAACAATGTATGGATCGATAATCCAATAAACTTTATCTGGCGACAGCTGAAAATTTTTAGTTCATCTCATATGCACAAACATGTTCGTCACATTCCCTTCTTCCGAACTAGCAATTTTACTAACATAGTGCTTCTTTCTGCGGAACTGCACAGAGAAGAACAGCGCTTCCAAGTCTAATGATTCATTCAAAATCGGAGATCGCAAGGGGAGACTTTGTTTCGTTAAGTTTGATGCTACTCGTTACCTCCGGAAAAACTGGCAGCATTGTGCTGGGCCAAGTGTCGACGAAAAGGGCTAATGGATATTCGCTGCTGAATTTTCCCGTCGGGTATCGGAGGAAGATGAATATAAAAAAGGCAGAGGGTTGTGTTATTGGGACAAGAGGATGGATTGGGAAAATAATGGCTTGCTTTTAGGAAGGCGCACTTTGACGCCCCGAAATTCTTCATTACGAATTCTCGACCGAATTTCGCCGTCGATGGAATCGTTTCATCTTGTTCTTTTCGGCAGCTTTAAACAGCGTAGAAAGGCAGCCTTTTGCTGTCGTGGATGAATTATTCCGCGGAAAAGAGATTGATTTGGGCCGGAGAGTGAGGATTTTATTTGAATACAATGCCAAAAAAGGAATTAATTTCGGAAAGATAAAGTTTTTAAAATACGGGAACATATTTGCTACAGCAGAGATTCCTTCGTGGAAATTGAATTAATTTCGGACGGAGGGATCGAAAAATACTCATTCATTTTTCTCTCTTTATTCGGACGACTTTATTAACCGATCAGCCGCAGTTCTCTCTTGCACTGTAAATGAAGTCAAAAATACAACAGCGGACAAATCGAAAAACAGTTGCTTTAGAACGTATTCCACAAATTTTGGTCAGAACACCTGGAGTTTTTATAAATGCAGATTCGGATTGCGAAGAATGAGGTGCACCGCTGATGTAAAACTGTAGTGAAATCGACGTAAACTGGCTATGAAAATTAATAATTATAATTAGAGATATCTATGCTTCCATGGCTGATTCCTCAAACATCCGATATGTTTTATAAACAAATGTTAGAAGCAAAATAGAAAAGAAAGAACTGTACAACTTAACAGCAAATAGTAAACGTGTACAATTTAGGCTTTTAATCGGAGGTGCGAAAGTTACCAATGATTATGGTCATTGATAAACTTAAGGTAAATACATTCTCCTCAAATAAGCACCGAAGTAAATATAGCAGGAAAAAAACCGCCAGTCTTCAACAAGATATTCAGTTCTCCATTCTACATCTTTTGGAGAGTAATTGTTCAGAACGACAGAACATAAATGCCATTTAATTTATTTTCTTGTCAAAGTGAGAGGCATATTTTACAGTCCTTTTTAAGTTAATCCCTAAAGCGCTCAGTTTTTATGATATTTTCATCGGGTTAATTTCAGCGGATTAGTTTCTGTTTGATTCCAGCGCATCTCTTAGGTAACTGAAATAGCAATTTCTCGCGCCATTTACAACCTGGTCTTTAGCTGTGTCGATAGTTGAGTTTTTCCTAAATCATATTTATCTCAATATGTATAATACAGCACTGCGGTGCTGCATATATGCAGATTTACTTTAGTAAAAGATAGATTGAAAATTTTCAGTTGCGCAAAATAGTGGCAGCTGTGAGTTGGTTTTGAATTCGACGAAGTAATTCCTACAGCTGATGGGCGAGATGAAAATCTCTCATTCCCATATTCTACTGAAAATCTTGAAGGGAAATACACTAATAAACGACTTTTGTTTACTTTCTTTGATTTCCTCATTAGTTCTACCGAACATATCTCCCGATTTTTTTATAAATTCGGAATGAAGGAAATATTCTGAAACAAACGGCATAGAAACGCTCTTTCATTAACAGTCTCATTGAATTTCTCGAAATTGTAAGAGGAAATGCATTGATCCCGCGAGTTCAGCATACGACTCGCGTTTCTTACGCGGCTAACATCGCTCTCTCGCTGCTTCGGCGAGCGATAAAAATATTTTTAATGTCGGATTTTTTTATGTTCATTGTACGCCAGTGGTACAATGGAGCGCAGCAGCCGGCATAAATCAGATCTTGGATAAGTGGGATTTTTCCAGAACAAACGATATCAAACGAGGGCTATCCGCGCTTTTTCTATAGGTCATTGAAGATGCGATATTTTTTAAATGTTTCAGTTAAGCCCGCAATGGATCCGAGCGAAGTGGAATAAAGGGATTTTCTCTCGAGGAAGATAAAAACAAGTTATGAGAGTTGCGTTGTGGTTAAAACCTTTTTAAGCTATTCAAGGCAATAGAATTACAAATTCTCGAACTTGGGTGTATATTTTTTCCGATTTATATCCAGGCTGGTATCTCCAGAGTATAATGAGCCATTCAAAAAATACTCAAGGAATATCGTGTATGCCAAAGGGGTCACGCTTGTTCGGAATAGATAATTGCGATTTATTTTCCGTTTGAGAAAGGAGAGCAATGAAATGACTCCTTCAAATTCCAGCGAGGATACATAATGCTTTTATGGAGTGATGTTTTCTTTTTTTCTGTTTCACCAAATACGTCGAATGAAAGCATTATTTTCTACTTTGCCTCTAATATTCCAAACAAAATTACCTGTAATAAGTACCTGTTACCATGTCTAGATGTTTGGCAAGGGAAAGGAAATATTCATTTTCATTTATATAGTCTCTCTTTAGTTGAAATCTGTGATGCCATAAGAGATGCAGAAGTGTTAGTTATGCTGAATTATCTCATTCAGTTCGGTTTCTCCGAATCGAATTCTATGAAAAGTGTTAGGCTGTGCTGTACTTTCATGGATTTTTTTGCTTACAGAATTCTGTCTCAGCGGGGAAAGTAAAGGTGAACAAGAGATATTCCTGATATTGACTAACGCATCATTCCTATTTCAAAGCTTTTTGAGCTGATGGAGAAGGGGTTTCATCCCGCCTTCAGGATTTCGAGTTGACTTGTATGCTCATGCACCATCTGCTACTGCTTTCCATGCCGTACCTCTACTACGCACCTAACATCTAACAAAAGAACAAGTTTCAGAAATAATCAAAGCGACAAATAATAACGCAATTGTAAGGCGCTGCATAATGCATGTGATACTGTACTATGTGCTTCAACATGTCCGGAAAGGTGTACGATGGGACAAGAGTGGCTAATTACTTATCAGTGTGCATGTATTCGCTAGATTTGGTCGTTTCTCATTCTTGAGGATGACTGTCAAGCCCATGGTAGAACGAAATTATGTGGAAGTAGCAAACGAAAAATTCTCTCTCTCTTCACAGTTTTTTTAACAGATGAAAGAGTTGCAATATTTTCTAATTACCACAGTTTAATGACATACCGATGAAAAATGTTGCATTCGCTGAATGTTTATTGCTCAAATTTATTATTTTGATATTTTGGTTTGGTTTTTCATGGAAAATTTATTTATCTCATTTCCTCAGATTATCTATTTACCAACAAATTTTCCTGGTATTATTAAAATTGAGGATATTTACTCATTGTAAAACAGCTGTTTTCTCACATCTTTATGAATGATGTAATTTGCAGATCATCTGATAAAGGCAAAGACTCGTGAAGGGAATCCTATAGTTATCAAAATAAAAAAGAAACTTTTGGCATATTATTGAAACGATTTAGGTGTCAAAAAAGATTTCTCGTCCTCAAGATAACTCTCTGTGTTTTTAAGTACATCGGAAGGTTTTTATTTTCTTTTGAGTCCATTTATACCATTATTTCTGTGCGCAATCCATCATCCTCTCTCGAGCGTTTCAGACTCGTTCCCCTTGTTCTTTATCCTTCATTTTCCTTTTCATCCACATTTCCTTTTTCTTACAGCAAGTTTCCATTCATATTCTTCTCCCTTTCTTCTCTTTGAACCCTTCGTCTTATTCAAAACTCTTTCCTTGTACTAGTTTCACTTTCGAATTCAATATCTCTTTATAGACGCCATATATTGTGTTCAACCTGATAGATCGTTGGTTCGATTCCCGGTCGCGACATATTTTTCTAGCCTGTTTTTCCTTGAGATTTATCCTGGGAAGAAGCTCTATCGTGCAAAAATACTTTAACCCTTTTCCTACGGGTTAGATTTTTGTCAAACATTATGCCAGTTATCATCGAGTGGATAGGTACATTACGAAGGAAGCATTTGGTTTTCTGAAAATTCAGAACAAAATATAGTCCTGAAGTCAATATGGTAAGGCTTTACAATTCGGAAGGCCAAAGCTCAAAAGAAAAGCCATCGACATAGGATAAACGGAATTTAATAAATTCCGACAGTACCGGGAATTTAACCCGCAACGTTCCATTTTTCGGCACTTAGCTTTATCCAACTCATCTATATTAAAGGATTTATAAAAATCCTCTCCGCGGGTAGCTTAGTTGGATAATGCAACCTACGAGTAGGAAAAAGATCTTTGGTTCGATTCTCGGTCCCGTCATACATTTTTCTAGTCTGGTTTTCCTTGGGATTTATTCTGGGTGTAACTCCTTCTGTGCAAACATCCCAGTGCATTTAACTCGATTAAATTCCAAAAAAAATCGCTTTGAGTCCCAAAATAATGCTTACGAAGAAACTAGATCCTTCAAAGGAGATTCCAGATCAAAAAAGTGGATGAAAGCTGCGGATTTACTAGACATTCTTTTAAGACCTTTTGTAACTTCCTTAAATTAATTCCCGTATTTTAAGAATTTTACTTCCTAATCTTACTAATTATTCCTAGTGAAAATGAATGTGAAAATTTTCTATTTTTGTTCGATCAGAAAGATTTCTTACTTATATAAACGCTGCGGTTTTAACTCTTTGAATATCGACAACACTCATCTCATAAGTTGCCCATACGGTGTCTTAAACGGCCTCTCTTACGCAACCAAATGATAAATTTGGCAGACAGATCAGAGAAAGCCCCAATTCGAGACACTTAGCAAAGGTTAGCAAAGTTCTTAAATCCATACTGCATGACAGAGAGCGAAAATACATTACATTGATATGGAATACCCAAAGGATAACCGAAAAAGAATGTCGACATTCCTGAGACCCGCACTTACATAGAAACCCGTCAATAAGGTGATATCGAAATTTAGTGGTTTGAACACTTGCTCGAAAAGCTGGAGACTTCGGTTCGGTTCCCAGCCATCTCTATGTGGCATACCACTTCTTGGGTCTCAAGCCGCTAATGGTGCAAAGATACTTTCTAACCTCATGCCTTGTAATATAGAAAATTTTGATTCACTATTTTAAGACTCTGAACTCGTGTTTAAAGTGCTTTAGAATACTTCCCACAGTACTCCATTCAACGTGAAGCAGCAGAGATAATTATTCAACATTCATTACCTGTGTACTCATTCTCTTTCCATAGAATACCATCGTAGAGTCGACAGTATTATCGCTCCCGTGGTCGAAAACCAACAGAACATTTCAGGTTAATTAGAAGTCTGTGATTACCTTTTACGTGACCGCTGGCATTGGTGTAGCAAAATTATTCCTCAGGATAATCTTGAAAATCCTCAGAACTTAACGTCCTTATTACTTTCATTGGAAATTTCTACCATCCAATTGTCGGACTTAGTTTGTTCCTCGTATTTCTTTGGCTTTGTTTTCCACCTTTTGTTTCCTTCTTCATTAGTCCCCCTCTTTAGTTATTTCATTCGACCCATCCAACCGCTGCCGCTCTTGCTCAAGGACCTCATTATTTCTTTCCCCAAATTGAACTCTTTCTAAATAAGATGGTGCTGCCATCACTAATCATGTGCCGTATCCTAAAATTTGAAAATTATTCAACGATGTGTACGAGAGCTATTTAGAATAACCAAATTTTTTTAAATCTTAATATTCTTATTCGTTAATATTTTCTTTGCTAACCATGAAAATGAATCCTTATGAGTAATTTAATTTTAACGTAAGAATAGATTTACAGCCTGACACGAAGTGCTGTATCGTCTTTAAAGGTATTCGGAGGATTAATATCCTAAAAAGATTTGAATATGTGACGGATTGTACTGAGAAACGACTAAATATTTTGTGATTAAAATGCTGTAATAACAAGGCAGTCATAACATAAATTATTTAGATTTTAAGTTTTCTAACTGGATGCTAAAATTCATACTGAAGCACACTTCAAATATTTTCATAGATATATTACAGATGATTTTCTGCTAATGTTAAGATTGACTTTGATTGTTAACTATCAATTTAGGTTTCTAGATGAGTGTTCCATCGATGAGTGTTCTATCTATCTAGATGAGTGTTCCATCTTTCGTTCTATCATATTTTTAATATATGAGCGATCATTCGTTAGCATTTGTTATTAAGAACACGAACAAATGAGAAATCTTTATTATAATATTTGCCTTAAATTTAAATAAATTTAATTTAAACCTAGAGTAAATATATTTATTAAAATACCATAAACGAAGAGAAAGGGATATGTTGATAGGCCGCGATCGCTGCATAATCCGAGCGGGCAAAATGGACTGCGAGTTCCTGCGATTTCAAAGCTGCTACTGATTAGCTGCTAAGAAGCTTAGCTGTCTGTATCCAATCCGCTACTCTTGAAGGTGTATTTAAACAACTATATCTTACGGACTAGTGGAGAAATACTCCTAGGACAAAACTGTTATTTTATATCTCCTTGTTAGTATTTAAAGTTGCGAGTGTAAAACGTGGACCCAAAGAGAAGAAGATATCAAAGGATTTTTGAGAGGTGGCGGAGGACGGAAAATGTAAGTTAGGTTGACAAAAGGCAAATGATGATGTTCAAAAAGAGGGAGAAAGAAGGGATTTGATTAACGGAGTTAGGCGGAGGGAAAGGAGTGGGGCAAATGTTGAGTAAATTTGTAGGGAAATAAGTGAAGGAAAGATAAAGTCACAAGGGAAGGACTAATGTGAGAAATGTTGGCTGAAATAAAGGGCGGTATAAGTTATCATGAAGTGAAGTAAGGGACGTTGAGTAAGGAAGCATTATAAACTTATATCGAGATACGTCTTCTAAAATGTATTCGTACAGAAGGGGGTAGAAACCATTTTGACCTTTGAAAATTCAATAATGAACTACTTAATGAGGATTAAACTCCCTTGATTCGAAAATCTTTTTTGTCGTAGAGAATTTGAAGGCTCTTAAGTTTATCCACTTATCATATCTTTGAATTAGGAATAAGGTAATTAGGTTTCGATTGCTAAGAAGCTTTAAGGCTGATGGCAGCAATTCAGAGGTGATTAAGGTACTTCACTAAAAACCGAAGATTAAAACACAGAAGAAAGACGAATGATATTTCTTCAATTCATAAGCGGTAAGAAAGAATTCTAAGATGATATTATCTCTCTCTCCCTAAGACTATAATGTATATGTCATTGTAAAATGATTGCATTTTGTGTTGGCTTGTGTTCCTCTGTTCTATTACTTGAAAACTTTTAAGTAAAACTGGTAGTGTTTACATTTTTTTCCATTACCATTCATTTCCACTTTTTCCATTATTTACAAGGGAATTCAATATTGTAAGGCCAATAATAAGATTAGAGTTTACATTCAATTAGCCATAAAAATAAAACCAAGAAGATGAAAAGTTTAAAGCTTTCAGAGTTAGTCAAGACTCATTTTTATAAGTAATAGAAACAAATTCTTGCAAATGTTCCTCTCAGAAAGAAAAACAGTTTTACTAAACTTTAACACACTGAAATATACCTTAGTAGTTTCTCAATAGTTCTCACATTCATGCAAATGTTATCTTGATACCTTCATACCTGATTTATGGATAAATATTACCTGATTTAATGTTAATGCTAATTATCGCCCAATAGAACAAGACCTACTTCTCACCTTAGAGAAATGTGAGGCTTGAGCTTCTTATCTTATACTTTGGTTTATATATTTATCTGTTTTCCTAATTATCCTACTCATAGTCTATACTTATACACTAATTTCTCTGTGCATTGATAAAATAAAAAGGAAATGTACGAAGATTTCTTTTCGAGAGGGATAGCATGTGTAACATTAAATGAAATCGGAATCCTGACCTCCTTTCAAATGAGAAGTATTTCAGGCGTATTAATTCACGCTCACGTCAGGGCTTACTTACTAAGTAAGGAGTCGGATCACCGCATAATTACAGTAGAGTAACATCTGAAGATAGCGTTGAAGTGCCGATGACAAGCAAGTCCTCGTCGCTCTATTTTCGGCTCAAAATATGCAGCATAATTTTCCACATGATCAGCCTACAGGAAGTTGATTACAGATGCTATCCATCTTCAGTAGCAGCATTATTTCGAGAGAGGAATCATAGATTCATGAGAGCAGAGGGAAGAGTGTTCTTGAGGGACTCTAAATGCTACTAACATAAAGAGATGTGGTTACTGTGATTCATTGAGCACTGGAATTTCACTGTGTCAAAGAAAATGCCACATAAAATTTGACATAAGACATGTACTCGTATATGCAAGAATCATAGCTAAAATACCGAATACTAGATTTTCAAATATTCCATCGCAGCTCAGTCAGCAATAAAAAAAAAACAAAAAAATGTACACAAAAACTGATTATTTACATTTGTTGCATTATTTTCCCCTCGCCAAATTAGGGCTTGCAGAGTATACTCACACAAAATAATGCCAGTTTGTATTCATCCTAGAGGAATTTTGAATTAAGAAGTACTATAGATTCTTTATTTAGATAAAGGTATTTTCAAAAGTGTCATAAAAAAGAATATTCGGTAAAGGTTAAGAACGATAATTACACCTATGTGGGGTCATATTCGAACAGTTTTTTCACTTATCTATTTTCTATCAGTTATCCATGCAACATATCATTCCTAAAAATATTTGCGTAATTTATATTATTTTGTCTCGAAACATCTTATTTCTCTGAATAGAGTCATATCACTTGTCTCATAATGAGATTTTTGTCGAAACATCTTTTTCTCTCAAATGATTTTAATAAGAAATTAGGATGTAGTATTTCAAATATATCGTAGAAGCAACGAATCACATAATAGTTCCTTTTTCAGGGAAAAGAATATCTCACGCAACATTGCTAACATTTTATTTAGTGGAAGCCATCCGTTCAACCGCCTCATCATACTCATAAAATCATACATATTACTGAAATTTGGAAATTTCCCTACAATCTCTTATTGATCTTATTGATCCAAGAAAGTGAGTTATTAATTAACTCACTCCATAGAAATGAGTTATTAAATAATGGAATGCTTGAGTTAAAGTTTCGCTCAAACTTTCAATTTTTCACTTATTTGGGAAAAGTAGAGGTAAAAGTAGAAGCTTGAAGATAACATAAGAAAAACACTAGAGAGATTGTCCCAGGAGGAGGTCACACATTTTGCCCGTTTGGTTCGAACTGTCAATGACAGGGCGGAATAATAGGTAGATTGGAGTTAGTAACTTGGGATACGCCACGGGTGGTGGGAATGGAATGGAGGTATATGCCACCCTTGATGCGTAGGAATGGGTATTTCATTTCGGGCATGTGAATATGAATTTCTTGCCTGAATTCTGCAATTGCAAATTACAAATTCCTCAATTGACTTTAAATTTTAAAGCGAGTATAATATTCCATTCTTATTTTTTGAAAAACAAAAATATGTTATGACTGTGTATAAGATACACTGTAAATAATGAACTAGTTCATGACTATTTGTAATAGTTTCCTTTGCCAAAGGGTTTATAGTCGTGATTTTGTGTACATTGATATTGATGGTGTGTACGAGTGACGGTTTTCCTATGCGTCTGGGCATCATTGTATACGTGACGTTCGTATGCGTTTTCGTAAATGTTGTTGTGATTTGTATCGAGTGAATTTTTGATGAATGTTGGTGTAGCTGTATTTTAATCGTGATTTTGTGATAATGAGATATCCAAATTACCGATTTAAATGGTGAATATATGGTGACTGGATTGTGGGATGATATAAATGTTTTGGAGAGGATATCGGGGGATATTCTAAGGAGTGTTGTTGTTTTTGAGCGTTTATTGATACTGCTTGTGATTATGGTGGTGATGCTTTGGACTTTTGGTAGTTGTGAAGCTTCTAGTGTAAGGGTTTGTGGAGTTTTTGTGCCTTACTTGACTGTGTTTAGGGGCTGCCAATCTAAATAGTCTATTATTATAAATAACAAAAAATTAAATCATAATATGCGTAGGAAGGTTTACCAATGTATATAAATTATATAGAATTTCTCATAACTGCGGATTCATTTGAGGATTATTTATTCATTTGGAAAAAGAAATTTCGTCTAGCAAGAAAAGCTCGGTGAACGATATTGCCTCAGTTTTCGTCTACGATTACGTTTTTTCTACAATGCTTTTTCGAGCAGAATCTGGTCATCTCACTCGATGATCCGTATCTCGTCAGAAAACACATTTGACACACTTGACGTCGCAAATCCGCCATGCGTTCAATTACCGCAACAATGGAGTTTTTCTCTCGTGCAAAAATTGTTCAAAGTGCAATCCGACGGCCGAAAACACTCTTTTCTTTCTTGTGTCGAATTAAGATCTTTTATTCTATACGCTTCATTTTCTCCTCTATGAGCTTTAGGGCCCAATAAAAAAGAAACTAAATTGATTCAATTCCGGACGTCAAATTTATCGTTGCGCGGTCATCCAAGAACGGCTGTAATTTCCATCGGGGGCCGTGTCCAAAAGCTCTATTTTTTTAGCGACGGCAGCAAGGAAAAGATGATTTTTTTCTACATTGTAATTAATTCGAGCGCCTTCACGTTGATTGCGTGTGCGGCACTCTTACACGCACGCGCTCACTCTCTGCGGCTAATTAGTTTACCGTCCTTTCCAACATGGATGTCGATCAATTTTGACGTCCTTCGGGATTTTATGCAGTCACCTTTGCTTTTTTCTGCTATTTTCCCAACCGTTCACTTTTGCCCAAAATTTATCCTTTCCTCTCACCCCATCCTTCATGCTTCGTAGTAATATTGCTAAAGGTGCTTCGACAGCACATATGGATTCCTGCTGGGAATCGAACCCGCTCTCTCTTTTAAGGCAAACGCGCTACCCTCTGGGCCAGTTTATTCCAATCAGTGTACCGCGAGAAGAAGTAAGTCTACCAGTAATACAATATTTAGCGATACTGCCGATGCGAAAGTTTCAGTGATTGCAAATTCTTCTGCGTCAAAAATATGCGCAAAGGTAAAGGTGGTTCACCACACTACTACTGGTTCACTATTGATTCAAAATTCAACACTTTTGTACTGTTTTTGAGCATTCGGTTGATAAGATGTATAGAAGAAATAGTTATTGATGTATTAAGGTGGATTATTTTCTTTTACATACTGTTTTTCATTCGCTTGGATGTTTGAGATGATGCCATCTTCTCAGCCTTGGTAAGGGGTACAATCCAGATAACCTCGCATATGTGGAAATGCTTTAGAATATGCATTTTAATATCATTATAATTTCACAATTTAACATTTAACGTAAAAATTACTTTACTTTTAATAGCAAGCTTATTATTAATTTCGTTGTAGTGCTACTCATTATCTATTTCCCAACCTTCTATGTGCCGTCATATAAAATGGATCTCTAGGCAATCCGGGAGCCCATCATTCATTTTTTCCCGCTCACAGTCCGCTGCCTTTTTCCGGAGTAGCGAAGTATGTGGAATATACAGGGTGGTAGTCTAATCTTATTTACCCGGATTGGGGGGCTATGAGAAATTTCAAATTTATATAAGCCAGAATTACTCCTTCAATTTGGAAATATTTCTTTCGTTTAATTAATTCTACTCACTCCACATTTGAACGACAATATTCATTACTATTGGGGCATGTACTGGCGCCCCGTACCATCTACATACTACATATATAAGTGCTTAAGAATCGTACATACATTAAAACTTTTATTGTAAGCATATTCTGTTGTACTGCTAAGCACTTTAAAATTGTCATTTTCTAAGACTTTCCTTACTTTCAAGAGATTTTTTGAATTTCCTTTAAAATTAAGTAAAACCATCATAATTATTACTATCATAGCATCACTGTTACCTATTTACATTATTACTATTATTACTAAATCTAATAATTAAAGTTCCAATTATTTTAATTAAAATTAAGTGCTAGATTAAAGTTCTTGAACTAAATTAAACTTAATTAAAAAAATTGGTTGATTATGATTAATTCGATATCCGAGTTCGTAAAATTATTTATTCTAAATAAACTCAAAGAGTTTTCTAAAATAAACGATGGTCAAAAATTTTTAAAAGCAAATATTTCCACAGTTTCTTGAATATTTCGTTTATATCGATTGACAACACTTAAGGAAACTGTGAGAATGAAAATTATCTATACCTCTATATTATCTATACCTATATTATCTAAACCTCTATGTATAAATTGTTGGTATCTCAAAACCACTAAACTAAACTGGCTTTCAATCAAAAATCATACAGCAAGACTCCCACTTCTGATAGAAACCTCCATCAAACGCAGTACACCTCACGAGCCTAGATGTACCGGTCCGATACACGGCCTTTGCTGCTATGTCTACTTTTCATTGGTTTCACGTAAGTCACATTTTCTTCTAAAAATAATTATTGCGGCAATATCGGAAGAAGTAAGATACGCAGAATAACATGGATTTCCATAAAAAAGGAAACTTAGGGGCTATAATGAAATTTGTATTTCTGAGATAAAATTTTGCGCTGATTATGTATCGAAAAAATCCCATTCGTTTTAATTAACAGCGAGAATTATTCTCAGAAATAGGTCCCATTATTTTCTACTCCTTAAAGCAGATTGAAAATTGTTTTAGTTTGCAAAAAGCGAAAGGTTTTATGCGAAACAAGAATAATATACGAAGGTATTATATGTTATAAGGTGTAGAATAGTCAACTCCTATTATATTAATAAAAATCGATGAAAAACAGAATTGAAACTTTTTCATGATGAATTAAGTTTGCATTGAAGTATTGAAGTAAGAAGTATTGCATTGTAGGTGACATAAATGGTAGATATTGAGCGAAAAGATGCAGATTATTCTTTAATAGAACTCACATCAATATATACATTGCGAATTAGAGTATTGTGAATCAGATGAATGTTTTTATTGAATCCGGTAACTTATGATACAGTGAATCACATGTCCTTATTGTCCTAACATTTCATACTCGCTAATTTCAGATACGAATTCATACATCGCTTCAAGTTGATGTATCTAACTTACTATTAATATATAGATATAGGGTTAACAAATATTCTATCGACATTATTATATACGTTATGTGATATATTAAGATAAGCTCTTTGTACGATGTGTTGCTACTTTGTATGAGCTGTCGTTCATTTTGATTTTAGAGGGAAAAATGAATACCAATTTTCTCTGAAAATTGTTGACCAAAACTCGCCATTGACTTCTGTAAAACGCGATTCATTTCCGAAGATTCAGCCGCCATTCCCAGTTTTTTACCTAGTATTTATGGCAGAAATCTAAAAGTTAAATATTCAAATATTTGCTCAAGCGATGTTCCAATTCAAATGAATTCCCTCGGTTTCTACTCTTTTCGAGTATCTGTTTCTACAGAAATATGGTAAAAACAAACAAGTTAGTGAAATCATCCTTTCAAATAAGTTCCCAACCGCTCCCACTAATGACGGTGACAAGCGTGACTCGAGCATAAAAATTAAAGATTCATCCATTTTTAAATACTGCATTCGTCCAATAAAACCGTGCGCTGGCGAAATGAAATTTTGAAACGGGATTCATGAGAAGGAGAGGTAGAAGGATAAAAAAATCGAGAATATAAATTGGTAATGGTGGTGGTGTGTTATGCTGCGTGCGCATATCAATAAACATTCGCACCCATTTTCTTTAATTTATGGAATAACGGTGGCGTCGCCCGCATAGGAAACCAGATCCGCAGAAAAACACACGAGAAGGAACTTCCTATCTCTGACGCTTATACAGGATCGGCACTCATTATAAATGCATGAACTTCGGTTACGGCGGTGGTGAAATTTGACAGTAATAGTTTCGGATCGAAAATGGCGGGTCATGGAGCAGTGGGATGGGTGAATGTGGAGTGAGAGGCGTGGTTTTTGGAAGCTCCACTCAACCATTGTTTCCTCTCCCTGCAGAGTGGAACTCCGGGTTTTTGTAAATGGAAAAGGAGAGATAGGAAAATAATGCATGAGGGAGGGTCTTTTTCTTAGGGCAGGCGTAGAAAGACGGATACCTTCTGATCGAGGGAAACAAGTTTGATCAGCAAGGGCTGAAAAAGCAGGATATTCAGGGAGGGGTCAAACAGTGTAGTGGGAGAAGGTGGTAGATTTTGAGGGAACATGATTGAATATCGAATACTCCCGGTGTCACCAGCACTCCAGCCCACTGGCTGCCTTCCAGGGGCGGAACGCGGGATCCACAGGTCCATATATCCACTTCCCCTCCGGCATCCGAAGGGGGAGAATCGCGGTAGGGATAGGAGAGACAAGCGGGTCAATATTTCGAAGTGGGCGGAGATTAGGTTGGAGGGTATAAAAATCCCTTCTTCCATCACCGTCCTCATTTAGCCCCCTTTATTCTTTCCCCGAGACAATGGTGGATACAGACTTAAGTGTTTGGGAGAGAAGAAATTGGAGAAGGGAAGAGATTTGAACGGTTGCGTGCGACGAGGGTCTGTGGAACGATGCCAAAGTACGTCCAAAAGATAAGAGAGAGAGGGAAAATCGAGGGGATAATAAGGTCGTTAGGTTTTGTTCCTTTTTCACGGTTCCGTGTTACAACTCATTATCCTCTTAGTTTTCCTCGTACATCTCCTATCTCCGTGGCAGCTCTTACTCTTACTTTCTGGGACTGTTCTTTTTGCTTCCTTAAATGATTACCCTCGGTGATTTTTACCCTTGCTGCGTTTTCGAGCTCGAGGTTAAAATGCCGTGGATAATGATTCCCTTTTCTTTCCTCTTCTTTTGGAGATGGTTTTTTCTCTAGCCGTGATCAAGAGTCAACGTCTCGGCATAAACGAATTAATACAGCGGAAAAAGAGCCTTATTTCTCCTTATCGTGCTTCTCCGAGCCGTTTCCCTCAGCCCATTACCGTAATCAATGTGATAAGTTTGAAAATGCGCGTAGTTTTAGGGTGTGATCCGGAAGACTAGTCAACACTGGGCTTCAATAAGACCGGGGCGGAATGTTCATTCCTGCACTATAATCCCAAGTTGATGGGAATGTATAGTTATCAGAAAAAATGGGAGCGTATATGTAAGACATTTTCTAATTCGATATTAATCCGTGTATGGGTGAGATATACTTATGATGTTAGGGAGACTACTCTAATTCTGTGGTAGCGTTTACTGAATGAATGCATGCTACAGCACAAACAGTAATGGTTTTAATAGTTGACTTCTTAATTAGCTTATCGTTCATTAGCGGCCGTGGTGCTGAAGTTGTTAGCGTGTTGGCTCTCCAACCCCGAGATCACGGATTCAAGTTCTTTTAAATAGGATATTTTTCTGGCTAGGCAAACTTCTCCTTTCTGAATTCACCTACATTTAAATATGTACCCTGCAAGGCGCCTTGTGATAGGATCTTGCGGTTTATACATTACGAAATTACTTATCTTATCGATTAATTTTCCGTATCGTTAGCAGAAAAGATGAATTCTTGAATCGATTGGTCCTGGCATATATTTCCCTAATCTTTCTCAAAATCTCAGAATGGCATATGTAACATAAAGGACCCATACCATCGACTACGTCTTCTAAGAACATATTCTCTCTGCATTTGTGAAAGTAGTTAAACCTTTTGTACAATCTTCATCTTCTAAAGATTCCCATCCTACGTCCTGAAGCATCTGAGATCACCGCTTTGTCGTGACAGTTCTTTATAAAGCATATCACCTTTTGTTGCACTTTTTTAATTCGTAAATAAAACACTTTTCGGCAGAGTTCCGTGCACTAGGTAAAGCTTCAATGCTTTAGGCAAAGCCTAATTAAAGCGTAAAAGCACGTCCACATTTATTATGTGTGTGGGTGCTCCGTGTTAAATGAATCGTTAATGTTATTCCAAATGATTCGCCGTTAAAAATTTTTCCCTCAGGGGATGTACGGTTATTATTAGTAATAAATTCTCTTTCAAAGAAGGTGACTGCAGAACATCCGTCTACATTGCACTGATTATCGAACCACTTCATTCAATTTAAATCATTCTATCGGGCTATCTGATGTTTGTGCTCATTCATTATATTTGATATTAAATTGAGTGGGATTGCCGTTTTCCTATTTATGTTTAAGAAGTTATCATCATAACACATCTTTAGCTATATACTTAAAATACACTATTCTCATAGATTGTTAACCTAAGATTTACATTTGAGATATTTAATGATTTTTGAGAGATGCAAAGTAATCTTGCCGCTTAAAGATCTATCACATATCTATCTTACAAAATGGAACATCGGGATATGATTACATTCGAAACATTAAGATTCTAATTACTCACGATTCCATCGAGCGGTAAAATTACCAAATTTACTAAACTAGAAACATTACCTGAAAATTTTCAAGTTATATGAAAATAGGAATTGATGTCTCCTTATAAATTTTACGCTTCGTCTGCTAATAGCTAGCGTCAACATTTAACACTATATTGTTCTTGGTGATTTTCTATGTTTAGAATTTTGAATTTGGTTGAGTTTGGTACTGTTAAATCGGTGCAGTAACTGAGGCCTTCCATTTGAAATGATTATTTATTCTCACGTATAGTATAACGTTTAATTTCTGAAACGAATATCTAAAATTGAAGTCTATTCGAGAAGTGTTTTACAAATAACTATTAAGAATGAGTGACTTTAAAATTGAGAAGGGTCTATCATTAATAATTTATTCGCAGCTTATCAGAGGATTTGTGGGATTCACTGAGTGCGAAATTATATTAGCAGTCGAAGCAATTTTTAAAAATGCTACCACATCTAGAGGATTATTTTCTACAGTGAAATTCTGTAACCTTTAATTAAGTGCTAAAGCAAACTACGCAGAGTGATAGCCGATTGGCCAATCGCCACTCATTCGGTCACGAATGCCGTGGTTAACTCACTCATCTTTTTACTGTGCAAATCTCACCCGTTCGCTGGGGTCGTTGCAATGGAATTTGATTCGAAAGTTATTTTCCAATCAGCGCGAATTCAGGCCCTCGTGAGGTTTGTTTGCTCTCTGTCGGCAGAAATCGCCCTTTTCAGAGTCGTTTTACACTTTTGCGAATTTCAGACAATAAATGATATTCCGTTGGATAAGATCATGCATCACTAATGGTGACTATGATTTTGAATGCTTACATAGTAATGAAATAGAGACGTAATGTCTCGAAGATTATTTAAAATAATAAATTCATTTACATATACATTTAGATATAATCATTATACTAAATCATCTTTTAACCAAGGTGATCCCACTGGAATATAAATCAAAGTTTAGCCATCATAGGCCAACTCATTTTATAAATATTGGGTGAGTTTGTTCTGCAATCACAATTGCAATTAGATTTATCATCATATTTTTTAATAAAGTTACTTTCCTTTTTCAGGCTGTTATTAGCAGGAATTTTCCTATTAACTTGCTGTTTGTATTTCATACATCACATCTGTAAGCATTTACTTGTTAAATCTATGTTTTATCGATCAAGAAAGATTATTTTCCGATTAAATTACTCCATCAAGTGTTTATCATCCGTTTCATCACTTCAGTAACTTCCTCATAGCGTTTATTGTATAGGAATCCATTTCTTTGAACCAACAATGTCGTATAATTTCTGTAGATATCACAAGCCATCGAATTCCATAAAATATCACATAAAAAGCATTTTTATAATGTAATATCTATATTCATAATATAATTGTGCTGATTAACAGCAGACAATTAAGCAATACCTTGCATCATTTTATGAGCATAATCTTTCGTTCCAATTATTTTCCCTAAATATAAGTAGCATTCGTAACTCCAGTTTCTCTTCAGAATGATTCACACCTATATCATGAATATGATAAGTTTCGTGATTTATGAACTGAAAATTGTGTAACTTTCGGATACCTGTGAAGTTTGGATATAATTTCATCGTAACAAGTACAATGGACACAAGCACATTTAATTTATTCTGTTACTTATTGCAGGTATAAATAGTTAAAGCTTTATAAATAAACTATTTTGCGTAAGTCTGCAACGCCTCTTGGTTTGAATTGAATATTAAATATTTACTGTAGAATTGTGATGATACAACTGAACGATGTACTGTATATATTAAACTCTTTAAATTTAGCCAATCATCAGTTTTTGGCATCGAATTCTACTCCGTTTAATTTGCCTCCACTTAATTATCTCTGAAAATATGGAATGAAGTTAACGGACTGGAGATAATTCAAATCAAATAAAATTCTTCAGTTTCAACGACAACGATTATGTAATTGAATCGATGTTCATCTAACAATTACCATGTCTCTCTCCATGAGAATTTTAAGCGCATACCATTTTAAGAGGAACACCCAATTCTGACTGGAGGTGAGCACCCGACAATTGTTCATCTTAAATTCATTCCTCTCGATTGCCCGTGAATTAGAAGGTCAACTGGTCAATGGTTCCACTCCATGACTCGATTACAGCCAATTGATCCCACTTAATGAACCAAAGTTGGGAAATTTATTCGGATTAACAGGCTACGAGAAAGCGGACTTTTGCCGAATTTAATTATTCATCCTTCCGCATAATTGGATCCAATTTTCCCCCTTTCAAGAACTCTCGGACGGAGCTCTTCCATACAAACCTTCGAATTTTCTTTTATAATTCTCGTTTAGAATTTAGCCAACATGCAATAGAAGGCTCCTTTTTCTGTTTTTGAGGTAAGGGTGATCTCCCTGAGGGCATAATAACAGTAAAGACAAGTACATGTTATACTTTTGCCTTAGCTGGATGTCGAGAAAGTTCGAGAAATTTGATAAAGGGAAATGTCATTAGGTCCATTCCGAAATATTGATGGAAAGGGCCGTAAGATGATTTTAAATCTCTGATTAAGTTCTTCCTTGAAAACCGCAAGGTTATCGTGGTGGAAGTAATAGTAAAGGGTTAAGGTGCGTTGACAGTTGAAATCAAAACATGAATATAAAGATATAAATGCATAATTTACCGATATAAAATTAAACATCTCTATGAGATATATGGCATCATAGTAATCACATAGTCAGAATAAAGAGAGGTTAAAAATATGCATTTGATAAATAGAATACTGATCAAACGTGAATTTAATTTGGTTACAAGATGAGGCACTTTAAGTTGATGATTTATACTAAATTCCCTGTTTTAGATATATGCTTGAATTTTTCTAAAAAGCCCGATTTTTCTGAAATAACGCATGACTTTAGAGATTGTCTTCCAATACATGTCCCCTCTGACTCCTGCGAATCATGTCAAATCTGTCAAAATCCAGCAGTCGTCACAGCACGGCGCCATCTTTTCATCTGGAAAACAAGAGAGGCATGGCAGTACAACTGATCCTTGGACGTGTGATCTCCTCTCCTCGGATACTCCTGACTGAAGAGGCTCACGTAACTGATATAATGAGAACCAGACTGCGGTTTCTGAGATTTTTCTTGGATTGCGTCCACTGTCCCAAGGCAAATTTTCGGAGGGAAGCCCTGCAACCGTCTCAAAGAACCAGATAAGGATGAGGCATTGGTACACTCAACACCTCCTTCGCCATTTCCTGTAAATTATCCAAGCTTGCTAGGGCTGCAAGACAACTTCAGTTTACAATACATAACTGCATGCTGGGCATAGCTAGGTTAAGAGAATTGGCCTCCTCTTGTGAATAAACAAAATGGATCCATTTTAGTAGGCCTGAGAAGTCGATATCCCATTACATTTGGGAGGAAGGGATCTCCCATTCAAGGAATCAGTACCACTTCTCGGAATGTTGCCTAGCATCCACCTCAACTGGCGGGAGTTCATATATTTATTAAAGAACGAATACCTTTCAACACTCAATATTATTAGATCTATATCCACTTCAACATGGGGTTAATCGATCCACATTGCTTCTACTGATGTGATCCAGATTTGTTATAGCTCTATCATGGATACCCTTCTTATCTAACGGACACACCACGGTAAATAACCTAGGACTTCGTATGGCAACAGGTGCCATCAGAACAAGCCCAGTCCTCAGTTTATACTCTGACGCATGGGAACCCCCCTTACATGTAAGTCAGAGCATTTGAATTCGTAACGATGAACTTAGCCCATTCTTTCCAGTCTTATGTATTAGCATAGTTTTAACCTATGGTTTTTGAACATATGCAACGGACAAAAAATGGTTACCATTCTCTTCTGAATCCAAAGAGCCGACCTTGACCTTCTGTCAATGTATGAATGGCGAATGGAATGTATGGGAAATGAAATACTAGGCATAGCTTCCAGAAGGTGTCGGGGGTTCCTCTGCTGATTCCTTCTGACCGTTTGTGTGCTTCCTTCCGAAGAGTGGATGATCGATTCGCGATCTCGTGGCCCACACTAAGAATCTACTGCTCTACTATTCCATCTCAAATATAGGAAATGCGCTAACTGAGAGGAGAGCCAAGCGCGCACAACTTTCCGTGTTAGAAATAACATACTGCGCATGATGCATGGTGAGCAATTATACCTCAAATGTTCCCCTCTCTTCTGCATTTATATCCCCTCTTGTGTGGCATCATTGCCCATAAGATGGCGAATGGAGTATAGTAGTGTAAAGATAAAGTGTTTTGACAACTAAGGTCATTTTACATTTGTGGGATCGCACTAGAAATCGAGCCCAGAACGCTTTCACCGAAGTAGAAAGTGTTGCCCTCTAGGTTATCCAGGAGTCTATCCTTGTTCATTTATGTCTTTCCACGCAATAATGCTATTTTGAGCTGCCCAAGGAAAATTATGAGCATCGGAGTAGTCAAGTGGTTATTTATATCACGAAGTAAATTTTACACAGAATCAGTTTTATGCAATCTAACAAAATTTCGGTTCCACTTGTAGAGTATGCGCGTAGAGGCTTAAACGTTTCTTTGGAAGGATCTCAAAATTAAATCTCCCGCGCGTTTACAGCATCCACACAACGTCCGCATTTAAGGAATCGGAAGAAGTGGGATTCGTAAAAGAGAAGGAAAAAGAAAGAGATGGAGTTCTCGAGGACGAGCAGAAATTGAGATAGAGTGAACGCTCTTTGGCTCTCTCGATTTTCCTCTCTTATCCTATTTTTCTCCATTATACACTCTTTTAACCTCTTTACTTTTCCTCTTCCCCTCGAAATTGTGCGGATAATGGAAAGCAGTCTTCAAAGAGCGGGGGAAAGTGGTTTCGTGTCTTTTTTATGCCTCGCCGAGGATGTGCTAGGTGATGATTTTCTCTTCCTTTTGCATAAATTCCCTATCCTCTCCTATTTTTTCTTGCGAACGAATTTTATTTACACGCTTCAAGGAAATATTGCGAGAACTTACCCTGAGAGAAATTCGTCGAACAGTGCCTTCAATCAATTTCCTCCAATGTTCGATGGACAGTGAGAGATGCTATTAGTTTTTCACTTTTGTTCAGTCATGTTAACTATCGATAGATAAAACACGGTGCTTGTAGCGTGAAATGAAGAAGGACCTTCACAAAAAACTTTTATATATTCGATCGTGTGATGATAACGAGCAATATTTTGCAGCCGGCTTTCAATGACAGTAACGACATTTAATAAGAAACGAAATATTCTCGACAAAAGCCATTCTAATGCTAGGATTCTGAATCACAGCAAATGATCAAATTTTTCTTTTTTATGAATCAGGTCATTGTTTATCGACTTCAAATAAACGTATGAAAATTTCAGTAGATAATATTTTTGCATGTTCGCTTTTATTCTAATGGTTTATCTAAAGAGAAGTTACAAAGTACATACGTACAATCATTATATCTCTAACAATATATTCCGCCATTATTAACGCAATGTATATCATGCATATTAGCTGTACCCCATTAAGGACAATGACAGGCAAATAAGAACTATAGAACATTGTATTTTCATCATTAAATTTTCTACATCAAATTTAGGTATATAATTTACTTTTCATTTCTTAATTATTTTTCATTTTATGGATATAAACAAGAAGTGTTATTTAGTATTATTAAATAATGGTTAATAAAATTTAACTATCAACTCCAAAGATTTTTCAGCAATTAGCAAGAAATGTTATGATAAACAGTTGAAGAATCAATAATTTTTAAACAGCTTCAGCCATAGAGGCTTCAATGAAAATGGGGATAAAATCTCTCACTATTGAATGAGACCCACCATGAACAAAAAACTATTCAGTACCTTTAGAATGGATTGCAAAGGTAATCTTCATATATAAAATAAATAAATAAATAAAAAATTGTTATTTATATTATTATATTATTATTTAAATAAATTTAAACTTGTTATTTGGCTCTGATCGATAAAAAGATATCATATCTTTAAAGCTATTTTTTGTCTCATAAGTATGGTCGATATCTTATTTGAATAGATTTATTTACGTACGATAGATTTGAGTGATTAGATAACGCAAGATCACGAACTACAAGGGTATTATTTTTTCCAGCTTAATATTTGTATCATGACCTTGAACCTCCTACCTACTTGAACATAAGACCTCTTGAATGACCATGTCCTCTAAATTGGTTCGAAGTAATTAAAAATATAACTTCTGTGACTACACTTCCAACGTCATGAAGAGACCACGTTAATCTTAAGGCCCCGTGTAATACTTACAAGGAAATGGTGCGAGCTGTTCCGACTTTTGCATAGGAAACGAAAGTTGACGATAATTGATTTTGAAGACATAGAGAAATTGATTTCTGATGGAACAATACGAAGATCACGCGGCTTTCTCATGTAAACTGTGCCGCAAAATTTAGGTGGTCTCTTCATGACGCTGGACGAAGCAAACAATTGAACGTTGATATCTACAGATGTTTTCGGCGACTAATTTTCTAAGCTCATAGTCATCATATAGCAGATTTCTATAACCTCTCAAGCAAGATCACGAACTACTTCATCTTAAGGAAAACACTTAGTAGCTTCCAGAATAAAATCACTACTAGACTATTCCTTTTCAGCTTCGTTTGGGCATGCTAGCAACATTAGTTAACAGAATAAAAGCATATGGAAGTTACGAATTTCTGGATGTTATTTATTGGTAACCTTTTTACTCTGTCTTACCGAATCAAACGAGATAATAAGTACATAATTACTCTGAAAATTGAATAACTTGAAAATGAATCTCTTTAATACATTTAATAAACGCACTCTAATTGACCAATTTTCAAATGAAAATTAGTGGCTGAAAATGGAAAATGTTGCCTAAATGATGCACAATAGAATATCAATTATATTTTGCATGTTAGAACTAAAGAAAGTCGTTCGATCAAACGTAGAGTTACCAAAGAGACGAATCGACAACGCCGGCGACTTATTTTTGGCTAAATTTAATTTACAACCGTTTCACTTCCCCTCGTCTTTTTCAGTCTTTTGTGACTCATTGATTTTCCTCCGCCCTTGAGTCGGGACACATTTAGGAGAAGATCCGCGTCTTCAAAAAAGTGAAAGGCTTGATGCGCGTCCACCACTCCCACTCAACACCCACTCGCTTCCGCGGGTCGGCCCTCGATATTTTCGAAACTGTCACCTTGATGACCGTTTGCACGCATACAATATTATCTCCTTGGGTTTCCCTCGAAATGCTTGTTTTTCAGCAGCCCTAAGAAGCAGGATTCAAAGATTTACAAGTATAAATATACATCCGGACGCAAGCGGCGGTTTCCAACCTTAATATAGGATGTAAGTAACCGTTTGTGATGACGTTTTATCACGTGGAGGGGAATTTATAGTTTTGACCTTCTTCATGGAGAAAATTTTATCAGATTCCCTTTGAAGGAACGTCGGATATTTGCGTCCTATGAGAGGAGTTAGCCATTTGATAAAGGTTGGTCGTCAGTAAAAATAGTAAAATGGGTCAAGGATTAATATAAATCAACCCTCTAACATAATTAGCCACTTTAGCGTTAGTGAATAATTCTTTGGTCTCATATGAAACATGGATATAGTAACAGATAAGGTTAAGGAAAGGAATACGAGGAAAATAGATCCTATTGGAAAGAATTTGGACAGAGGTGGGGAACGTACGGCCTTCAGGGCATATGCTGTCTTTTTATTACCTTCTCTATGCCTGCATTTGAATAACTTCGTCTCCAAATATTACTAATTGTGGCAAACGAAACTAAAATGGAAAATATTCTCTTTTAGTCTGCGCACAGAGTGATTTTGATTCCAGATCTGATTTTGATATTAAATGATTTGAATGCAAGCAATTCACAACTCAAGAATGGCCCAATGGATTCACATGTAGCCTATCTCATGCAGTCAAATGGTAAATGTATCTTACTGATGGATAAAGTTTCCCATAAAAAGGCCGTTACTTTCCATAATTTGGAGCAAAAATATTTGTCTCTTAGGAAGACTTCCACTGAATCTTGAATTCTATCCTATTTTTATTTATTCATAACGTATGAAAGCGTTGAATTTTTAAGGAAATTTCTCTCTTGAAAACCTTCTGTGACTCTAATGTAATATGTAGTAGAAAATACGTCCCGAAAAGATTTTCCTTGAAACAACAGCAGGAATCTGAAGCATTATTACTTTAAAACTTTATGCAGGATCTCATCTTGAAATAGAGATAGAGAACTGGAAAAAAATATTTAATGAGATCTGTATGACTTAGTTAAAGGTATATTAGCATCGGTATTCCTCATCTTATGATATCGCTGGTTTTTCTTTGAAAATCAAAGTAATTACCTTTGCGGATATATATTTTGAAATAAATATTTTTCAATTTAAATTACAAATACACACATAATATGAAACACTAAAAATTGGAAACACTACGATATAAGGGCAATTTCCTGTCAATATTCCGCTAACATCGTAACATTAAAATAACCATTTGATAATAATTGGCTCTGAATTATCGAATTCACATTATAAAAGTATAAATAAACTCAAGTAAATCTACCATTAAGTGCTTCAGGCACGACTTTATGGTAGGACTCTATAACATGAAGAAGTGAAAAGATAACAACTTTTCATTTTTTACGTCATAATTCTGTCAAAATACGCTCTCTTACACAGAATGCAGTGCATATCGCTACATATTCGTAGGAAGCGACTACTGAAATTAGACTTAGGATATTTTTAACTTGGAATGATGAATGGGAGAAGAAATTCCATGGGAATTAGGGAGGCGAGTAAATTGAGAGGTCCATTCATACGAAGGATGAATGTCTAAACTGATCTCAGCAAGAAGAGGAAATTCTTTAAAGCGAATGTGTTTGGGTGCGTGGGAGAGCGTATGGCAGGGGGCTCCTTTGAATAGCGGCGCAGTTGAAAGGCGTTAAGTGAGATGAAAGGTGGAATGCGCTGAGAGATGAAGGAAGGGAAAGGTAAACTGGGAAGGAAAAGAGCAAAGGAGAGGAGAAAGGAAAACATACGATTGGTTCAGAGAAGATGGGGTAAAAACCCATGTTACTCAACAGAAAGTAAGCTCTAGACAGATTTCAACGAAGTAATTAGATCTCTCTCAGTAAAATATACCTTTATAATGAAAATAGAGAAGGCTTCCTTTAAACCGAGGCGTCGGTTTGCCAATCAAGAGGCCGCCCAAGAGAGATGTTTCATGCTTGTGTGACATACATAACAAAAATTTGTTAAATAAGTAAATTACTTCCCATGTCGTTAAGTAAATAAGAAAGAGAAATCGAATTTTCATTTCATTTAAAAGAAATTAAGTTCTATTTACTGTCACCAAAAATATTTTAAAAATAGGAACGAAGCAAAAACATAATTTTGTTTATTTCTTACAATCAGGAAAATGTAGTCTCTAAGAGAGTACCTTTCTTCGGGTGAAAATATACAAGAAGCAACTAATCTACACTCGTTTCTTCAATGGATTTGTATTTTTCATTTCTTTCCTAAGCCCGCTTAGTAAAAGTAAACAATTCTTAAGATATTTCCAAGAACCTCGTTTCTTTGAGAATGATCAAAGCAGTTTAAGTTAGCATTTTTGAAATTACTTCGACTGAGTAGGTAATATTGGACGTACGGATTCCCTCTGAGAATTGAACCCGAGACCGCTTTCATCCAAGGCGAGCGCTCTTTACTACCCGGGGTCCAAGAGCAAATCGACAACAGTTCTGAAGTTGAATTATGAGGAAATAATCGCGTAATTTATTCTTTGCGTCGTATAATATTTCCTAATTAGTGAAATTGAACTTTCTTTGAAGAAACGCAGATGCTTTGAACATCATGTAGAAATCGTCACTCAAACCTGAATCTCTATGAAAAGAAAGGAACGATTTACGAGATTATTTCAATCTTGGTGCGTATGATTTTCTTATTTTCCACTCTTTTCACCCGAGTCCCCTTATTCCAATCGTTTTCAGGGTTTAAAACTTTCCAAAGCTAAATGTTATTAGTGGCGGTAAAGTGTGAAGGAGACGGAAGGAAACAAGGAGTGGAAGGAAATGTCAAGAGTGAGAATGAAGGAAATACATACGTGGTGCCGAGAGCACGTCTCTGAGTGGAGAAAGCACGTGGAGCGACAATAATTGGAGGCACTGCTGCGAATTCGGATGCCAAACAACTGTAAATATTGAAATAATTATTAATCTGGTCGTGATTCCTACGCTGCGGAAGGAAGCTATGCATGAGAATCTTGATCTAACGAAGGGAATGTAAACTACTTCTAGTTAACCCAGAATCCGCGAGATGAGATTTCTAGTCTACACCGCAAGATAGGGCTTTACTTTTTCCTCAATATACGATCATAACACAAAAGGGAAATAAGTATCTTAATAAACCACGAAGACAGTTTTCCTATAAAATTTAACATCAACTGCTTTATGAACAAAAGACTGCTTAGTTTTGAGTTATAAAGCAATAAAGCAATTCACCATGTAATTTTATGGGGCATTATGACATTAAATGGTGAATAAATAATAATTACTTAATTTTCTACAAATAGGAAAATAAACAATCACATGCGAAATTAAGTTAATCAATACATAAATAAAAGTGACTATATGTAAGAAAATTCTGCAATACATGAAGAAATATAACGTCCTAGAAGGCTCAAAGAATTTTCTAGTTAAAAAAAATCGAATCATAGGAAAAATTTATATCCTAGGAAATATTCAGTAAATCAGTGGTAAATATCATAATTCTGGAAAAAGATTAAAATTTGCTAAGGTTTACTCTTTGGAAAGAATAAAGGTTGAGCATTATGCCTAAATCGTCGCAGAGATACATCAAAACTGACTAGAGAAACAAGTGCGCGTGAGTCGATAACACCATACAAAATTTTCCGTAAAAAAACATTATCAGTATTTTTTGGGGGTTACATATCTTACATTTGGCATTAAAACCTTTCTAAATAAAGACAGAACCAGTTGCTGAAGCCATATATAAAGGTTATGCGGTGTGAGTTCCAAATCACGCTATTGAAATTACAGTAGAAATATTTATTGGAGGTAAAATACCCTTGGGGGATTGGCAGGTTAGGGTGTTGATGAGTGAAACTGAACTGCGTGGAATGTTAGTAATGTGATCTTTCTCCTTTTACAGGTTGTAAACCCATGGCTACAAATTCCAGAAAATAACCATCGGATGAGCTGTAATGTCTGGTGATCCTATCGGCCACATTTCCATGAATTTCTTCCTTCGTGTGTAAGTCTTAGTAATGTCGTCTATTAAACGACATCCAAGGGAACGAAATATGTAAACCGAAAGTGTTTACACGTTCCTTCTCCTAAAAAATTTTCGGAGCTTCCAAAATGAGTCATTCAGAGAGGTTTCACTTAAGCCCTCAGAATTCGAATCAAAGTGTGTTTCCAAAGACGCATTCAACTGAGGACAAAACTGTTTTCGATAGCCTACCCTTACTCATCAACCTTTTGAAGGACTAAGGCCAACTTCCAAAGCAAGGTACTCAGTACGTTTTGGGCTGCTGGTCGTTGAACGTTCGTCCGTTTTCATACGGATATATACTCCACCTGTGAAGATACAAAAGTGCTTAAAGATTCTTCTTGAGATACTTTACGAGAATCATGTCATAAACCGCTACAAATTCGAAATTCGAACTCTACAAGAGTCAAATGATAACTTTCCGTATACCTTCAGAAGTCGAAGTGGAAGAATCTACTTATGGAACAATAACAGTTATAGGGGAATCTCTTTGTGTTACAATACAATAACAGTGTATAAGTCATAGCAAACTCATGCTCTGAAGGAATGTGAAACAGAAAAGTGCTATTAATCCTCTGCGTTAATTGACGGTCTCTGAATACTCTCTTCCCAAGAAGAGGTTATTATTTAACGTTGTGCATCGATAGTCATCGAAGTCACCACTGCATCACTTCTACAAACTGCATCACTTCTACAAACTGCACCACATGGCAGCATAACTACGGATGGGACTTTGGAAGCTACCCTCTCGAATAGGTGAGTAGCATTCGATTCTTTTTCCATCATTTCAAATATGTTAAGATGTTTTCATTCGAAATAAGTTGATTGGTGGGAAAATTTGAATCATGCGTGGAATGAAATCGGTAATATTTACTCTTAGACGGTTACTCATCCATATTATTGATATTGAGTGATCAAGGAACTTTTATAAAATACATATTTATCCGTGAAATTTTTCGGGCATGACGTATAAATATATACATATCAATAATATAATAAAACTCTGCTTGGCCAAACAGTATGTATAAAAGCAGCTGAGGATAAACCCCTGAGTCTTTTAGGCGTCCGTATAAAATTTGGAAACCATCTCACGTCATATTTTGTCTCTGTGGTAGATCCCATCTGTCATTCTTGAAATACAGCTGGATCCAAAATCCCCTTCCGAAAGCCCAATGAATATTTTCCCTTCCTTTGATACCCACAAGTTCAGGAATCTGTACGAATCTCCTTGAGGCCCCGTGGGTCCATCAGTATGGTTTATATTCAACGCCATGATCGTCAAAACTCCACTTTTCTTTATCGAGGAGCAATCAGATTTGAATTCCACACGCACTTTGCGAAGGCCTCCTCTCGGAAAACATTCTCTCCGGAAGGAGAAAACAATTTGGTGGAAAACTATTTTGATAGGAATGACGTTAGGGAGATATGCGGAATAGGACAAATACGGAGGGAGCGGAGGAATCTCTTCTCGGGATTGGATGACGGCGACAATGGGCGAAACAAATGATAATGGGTATCGAGATGGAATAGAGATGTCGGTGAAGAAGCAGGAGGAAATGTATTAAGGAAGAAGGATCGGCCGTCGAAAGGGTGGGGAAATGCGGTGGAACATCTCTTGATGCGATGCTCCAAAAAAATGTTTCGAGTTTTTCACGTCTTGCTCTCCTCTTACATCCGGCGTCGAAGATTCATTTGATTTACGAAATTATTTGGTTAGCTGTTCCAAACGTCATTCGGGCCGATTGATTCCGATCATGAAAGGGAAATGTCTGCTCAGATTTCGCCTTAAATCTAAGGTGAAAGGTAGGTGGAGATAGCTTATAGAGACTCAAGAGATAAAATCGGTTTTATTGCGTATTTATCGAATAAATTTACAAATGAGGCAGTCGTTATAAAGGTTACCAAAAAGGATGGTGAATGATATAAAAATATAAATTCACGCCCATCATTGCTGGGAAACAGTATGTTATGTTGGAAAGAGTTTTTCATCAAAACTAATATGCTGTCCAATATTCAATTCCTCAAAAGTATATGAATATTAAATTAGTTTCACGAAGGTAAAAATAATGACTGTTGTGGAACGCCTGAAACCAATAAATGTTTCGGTATCTTTTAACATTTCAGTTATTCTTTGGGAATCCTACATTATTATTATTATGTATTATAAATTATTTTATCTTTGTGCAAATAAATTAACATATTTTGTAGTTTGTCATTTTGAAATCTTCTCTAATGTGCAAAAAAATAAGTCGGGGTAATAAGAGAACCCTGTAAGTCAGTCAGTAATGAATTGTCATAGATTTTAATTTAACCAGGAAAGAGAATAAGGACCAATATAATCACATATTTATTCTTCAACAGCTGCTTTACATTCTCCTTTATCGTATAATATTCCAAATCTGCACCTTCAGCTGTAGAGGTTCTGGAAGACTTGATAAATAGGTGGCGTTTCCTTCTCTTATGTATTTATTGTTCTGGAGGCAAATGAATAACGTACGTATATTCTTTTTCTCATTGACAGATAGTAGACACTTAAACTTATTTTTAGAATCACAAATCAGGTGACATACCACCAAAGTACATATGGGGAATATTAGTCGATTCCTGCTTGGAAATAGTTTTTAATAAGGACTTATAAGCAGATATGACGATCAAATCGATTTTCGACTTTTATTATTTACAAGATATTTTAAGGTAAAATAACATATCGAAATTGTATTTAGTTATTACATGGAACTATTCAGCAAAATCAGCAATGCTGTGAATATATGTTAGGCCATCAGCAAAATGATTTGAGTAGTACAAACGCTTTCTTTGCAATCAGATATCGGGCAAAAACTTTTACAAAAATGTTGTGCCAAAGATTTCAGAGCAAGTAATATACTATTAAGAGCATATTTAATAATTCATGGCATTTCCTAAATTTAAGGTAAAATATTTCATGTTAAAGGAAACATTCTTATGCTAAGTAGCTATTGAATAATATTCTATAATCGGAAATACATTTGAATGAAGTAAGATAGAGACTTAAATCGATTACGTATGACTCAACAGAACATAACTTTGAAGGTTATTAAATTTAAGCGAAGTTACTTTAAAAATGAGTCTTACATTGAAATATTTTCCAGAATATCGAAACATTTTACCATACTTAGAAATGAGAATTCAAGAAATGTACTACGAATGAGACACAACGGCTATAGTAAAAGGAGTAAACAGGCGTTCGGTACGACACAAACCTTAGTATTTTATGTTCAAACGAATGATAATTTTAAGACTTAGGCTTCTTTATTGAAAGCCAATTCCCTTCCTCTGTCCTATTCTACATACATTTGTGCATTAAATGGTTCACTAATCCTCGATAGCTTCCCTTGAATACCTTATCGGACAATGCAAACGGTATTAATTTTGGGAATCTGCAGGGAACTTTTTAGAAAGGCGTCCTTTTCGCGACGTAAATTCGAATGTCATTTTCCGAGAATCTCTTCTCCCAGATTTCTCGATAACACTTCTCTTTACATGAAATAGTAGTTCTTTCAGTGATATAATCTGTAATTAAGGAAAAGTAATATTCGATGGCGTGTAGTTAAACAGCATTCCATAGGTGAATCTTATCTTAATTACCTTTTTACTATCGTTTGGTGCAAGAGTTTGTAGCCCTAATTTATTATTTATTTAAATAGATTAATATCAAAAATTTGATACTGCTGACCTACGAATTAAAACACAGATACTGATTTATATTACGTTTCATTTTAACATCCCATTTTTAAAGAAATTAAGCAAATATAAATATGGAAAGCGTTCTCTTTTATTTCTCTTGGAGATAAATTCTTTTTTGTGCAGTTTCGATGTTGAACTCCATGAATGAATGCTGTAAGTCGCGGTCTGATCGCTTCAAATGTGGTCTCCAATGAAAATGGATTCCCCATCTCCGGTCATGTACAAGCTCATCTCCAAATTTCACGATAAAGCATTATTACTTGAGTCAGCAGGATTTTTTCTAACGTATCAGACATTGAATGAGTTTACTTTCATTTTTCTTATTATTTACGGTCTTGCTACATCTTCGTTCATGTCTGTACCTCTTACTTGGCACAAAGGATTTTTTCAGGCTCCACTTTTGCAAAGAGCTTACCATTCTAACTCTCTTTGCTGCAGGTCTTTCCAACAACTACTCCAAGAAGATCTAACGAAGCGTAAACACCATCAACATCATATTTTCAGATTTTATCGCGTTGCTTCCTTAGGTCGACGCAAAGAGCTTCTTTCCTCTGTTGCTTTCCACTGGGTGAATAAGCTGATATTCAACTTTCTGGAAATTCCCTTTAAATCTAATTTTACACATTCTGTCCCCTCAATGTTTGAGGTGATTAATTTTTCTTTGAATTCTGTGCCAAGTTTCTTTCCTCTCGACAATTCGCTACATTAGAAGTTTCTCTTGTCAATCCTTTTCTTGCACTCAATATTTTATGGCAATATTATAATCGTAAATATATGTAGGAAATTTTACGACTTCGTCTATTATATTATTTTTGTAGTTCAATAATTTAGGTTTCATGATCATCTTGCGGTTGAATATTGATAGAATATCTGTACATACGGAAACTGAATTTTTTGTGGAGTGAAATCAATTATTTAAGGAAAACACAAATTCGCTCAAGAAATATAGAAATATATAAACATGGCGATTAGAGCTGGCACTTTTCAATTGATTAATATCAATTCCTAAAGCCATCCACTCTCTATTTTATTTCCTAAATATTGAATAGATTGAAATAATTCGCAGTTTATTTAATGGAAATTGTGTAATTGACAACAACGTTTAACCACCAGCAATATCTATAACATTTATTCCCTTATTCGTTTTAGTTCTCGTAAAAGTTTGATTTTTTCTTTATTTAAACTAGAAGTCAAAGACGGATGTGGACTATGATTCTGTGAAGATATTTTGTGGGATAATTTTTATATCTGTACGTAGTAGCACATGCAAAATATCGAAGCAGTTTCTGATCATTGAGTTAATACCGTGCCATGTCGTTTTCCATGTTCATTGCTAAATTTCTTTGATTCGGTTGAGAAGCCAAAAAGTTACTTTCTAGTGTTTTTGCTGTTATTATGGATAAATAGAATGATGATGTGTAAGCCCGTAGAGACGCCATTTTTAATTAATGTATACTAGTCACCGCATTATATATGCCACGCACTTCTTAGTAAAATGTTTATAAGTTAATGCGTGCATCCTATATATTACATTGTACATACGCAGGCTCTTCTAATAATAATAGTGTGTTTTTTCGTTACCTCTAAAAATTTTTTGTAAAACACTCACCGTAAAATGAAAATTTGAATGTGTTTTTAGGTTAGTATGGTTTCAAAGGAGAAGATCAAGAAAAATGGAACTGAGATCTTTTGTTTTCTAATCTCACATTTGACTAACGGACGGTTCAAAAGAATGTTTGAGTGAAAATACGGATTTCTTTGTGATGAAATCCCGAAGCCCTCCTTTAGCTCCTAATATTAAAATTTTTCAGAAGAGAAAAAATTGTGTGATTTCTATAGAAATTTTTAAGCCACTCCGTCAAAATAAGAAATACGAGTATTTTAAATTATGTACGATGACATAATAGGAAATCTGAATCCACCTCAGTCCTATAGTTATAGATTGAAAAATCAAACCAGATTGTAATCCGTTGTTGGATCGGTGATTTGGATGGAGAAAGTCATCTTGGAGAGCTCTGTTCTTTCCATCCTTAAAGTGACGAAGTACACATCGGCGTAAGAGGTACTCTCGGTCGAAAGAAGTAAAGGGAGAGCGAATGTAAATGAGAAAGAGCGGATGACAGCCAGGATGGATGCAGGAAGGGATGGGAACTGAAGGTCATGTGAATAAAAAGCGTGAGCTTACGAGATAAATGGGATGTATCGAAAGAAAAAGGGGAGGAAAAGGGAGATCCTGTATCAACCATCGATTCGGAGAGAGTGGTTCTCGTTTCTTTACATTTTTTTCTCTCGAAAATATCCATCCGTGTTTTCGTGTACATTTGCGCTGAGAGAGCGTGCGACGAGGGCTGAATAAAAGGTGCGTTACTTCCCTTGCCTTCCACGATCAAGCAAATCGAATGAGAGAGAGCTTTATTTTTTCAGTCGGAAGATGGGGCGGGTGTGCTCAAAATGGAAAGAGTCTAGGAAATGGGCGAAGATCGAACGGCGGATATCCCAAAGGTAAGGGATGCGGAACCGTGCACGAATGTACTCCGCTCATCTGTTCTACGATCCTCTATATCTTAATCATCCCTCGCATCGATCGGCTTTCGAGCGAAATCGCAAATTTTAAATACGTCATCAACCGCGAACCTGCCTCGAATGAAGAGGAAAGCTTTCCGTTCCGATGAAGTCTCTTTTAAATTGCTGCGATGGCCGCGGAATCAAGGTTGACTGTGATGTCGCTAAGTATTTGCACGTCCGATGATGGGGCTTTGATCAAGTGCCTCCAACGGTAACATCTAAGTTTACCTTGCTTGTAATACTGGATGAAAGTTTTCACCATATATATGCTCATTTGATCAGAAATTCGTTGAAATTCCTACATTTTTGTCTCAGATTTTCAATTTTAGACCTGCGCTCTTTCCTAATATAGAGGTAAGGGTAACTGGTCGATTTGTTATCAACTAGAGGCGTGAGAACATTCGAAATTGCGAATCGGATCGAATAATTTTTTTTCGACAAAAATTTCGGACCGGATCTGCAAAACTTGAAATCGGGTAATGATTAAAGTGATGGAAAATTATGTCGTAGTTAATATAATTTTCACTCCGCATTTCTATTTTCCACATGAAATTTGGATGGCATTATTTATGTGGCTTCGCTGCTGACCAAAAAAAATTCACTAATGAAGACAACTATAATTAAGAAATTTTTAATCTAAAAACAAATCGTATTCATATTTGTACGTTAATATTTGATAATAATTATGATAAGCTGGAGGCGAAGAGAATTCGAACCCCTTTTTGGGAAATTTTACAAAAAACAAATTGACAAAGCATCCTGTATTGAAGCGATTCGAATGATTAGTAAAATAGATTTGAAGTTGGAATGATTTATTCAATTAGATTTTCAGTTTATTCGATGTTAAAAAATGCGATTCACTCTTTATTCTTACCAACACTATTTTGATTTTCCTCTAATCTTTTTGCCCGATATTATAAAATTGTTTATAGATTTTTATTGATCGCATGCTTAAAAAATGCTTTCGAGATAATCACAGAAAAACTCACGTGATCTCGTTTCAAGATAATGCGTATTCTCATTATATTCTTCATGGACAAAAAACAGTATTTAGTTAGAAGTGGTTTCCCAGATTTATAAATGAGTGATTAATCGTAAGCAGTGGATTTATTTTCTATAATGTTAAAGTATTAATATCTGATAGTATTAAGATCTGATTGCTTTAAAATCAGTCCTATGTACCATAAAATCGATGATGAAATTCCTAACGTGTGTCACATGCTTAATGAGAGATATGTACGGTAGACATGAAATTATTCAGCATTAAACTGAATTATTATCAAGTATCTGCTTTAAGTATTCTGTTCTTGAGTTTCATGTTCGTTTTAATTTTCTTATTCTTACTTTCTAAGCCATTCTAGAACCTAAACATTACCTTAAGCGTGCAATGTCCCTTTTCCCTCATAATTTAGGTAATTTATTCAAGGGAATTCAGAAACATATTATTGGTTAGCGCACGTAATTTTATTTTATTTACTGACGGTGATGTTTCAATCGAGTTTGGTTATTTGATGATTACTCCGATGTGATTGAAGATACTAATCCAGTTATTGAATAATGATTTCATGGATTGTAAATGGTATTGGAGTCAAACTTTCAACTACTCAAAAATGAAAACTGCACTTAATGAAATTTCTGTGACGAATGCATTTTTCCATTACAAAAATACGTGATTCATGAAGAGCAAGTGATGCGGCACATAAAGAGGATGGATTGTAGCCAACGCACTGACAGGTCACAAACTATGACATCACAATCGGAATTTTGGGGAATATCAAACTTCCTGTCCTCATCTCTGGAAATAATAAATAACATTGCCCTTTTAATATGTTGAATTATAAAGAACGTAAAAAAATCTAAATTAATAACTTAGATTAGAGGAACATTTCTTTATTTCACTTTGGTCTCATTTAAACCTAAAGTAAATTTTGTCACAGGATTATCATTTATATATTTATGATTATTTACATATATTCTTTACCTGTATCATTTATCACCTATCATTTTATTTTTGTCTGATTATAGGCTAGAAGATTTCCGAAAAGAAAAATATTTTGTCTAAGCCTTTAATTACATGAAATAGTAAGATTAACGACTGCCGGAAGCTCCAAATCTTCAAATAGCCTTAAATTAATTACAAAGCTACAATTTTTGTGAGTTGTAATATGATACCCTAACGTAACTTACCAACGGCAACAATATTAAACGGAGCGCATTGCTATACGATATTAACACTACTTTATACGGTCATAAAGGTAACGAAATAATATCAAATATCAAACATATATGAAACCATTACTCGGAACGAAGGAAAAGGCCTAAAGTCCAGCGGTCTAACTCTGACTCACTAATCAGTCCCAATTATAATCTTCAAAGGAAAAAGGGATCGTAGATCAGCTTTCACTCACAATACCATCCGAGTCTTAGGAGTCTTATTTCTCTGAGTGTCCTCATTCAAATTAGCTGAAAGGCTATCTGCTTATGCTAAATCCTTGTTAACGCCAATTCCGCGAGTTCTTTTCGAGTAACTTATCTGTAGCGTATTTGCTGAGAATATTATGTTTATTACTTATTCCCTCTCTCATCATTTTATTTCTTCCTTTCTCTCGCAATGGTCTAAAATACTGTTTAATTTTTCACTCCAGAGCAATCGAGTAAACGCAAAATGCCAGAGATACAGCGTTGCAAGAAATTACCTTCTAAAATGTAGTATAAAAGAAACTGATAACAATGATTCTCCTATTTTTCCAAAGTTACGGTAACTCTTATCGACTAGTTGCATAACCAAAAACATTGAGTTTGTGTGAATTCTAAAAGAATGAAAAAAATTACATGATGTACAACAGATCCAAATCAAGAAAAAATTCAAATCATCATACATTATAGCCAGGCTCTACTTTATTAGCAGTATATACTGGAATAATGTCGTATCATTGCTGGTTTTCCTCTTTTTCTGTACCGGCTTCTCCAAATTTTCATTGGAAGGCCAAACTTTCACAGGGATCATTTCACTACTTATGTTCTTTGAATCCTTGGTACGCATGCTTCTGCAGGCGTGCAAAATAGCATGAAACTACAAAAATGCGTACACCATTTCTAAAATAAAACATTTTATATTCTTAATTTTCTCTGGACACTGGATTTAAAATAGGCAGTTTGAATGAATAGGAAGTCTGGAGAGGGTAATATTCTTTTAAGCTTAAACATTGGTGCGCCTTAATTGACATTACGTGAAATTCTCTCGTGACATTAAAGATAATTCAAATTCCTCAAGCGCAATCGCATGCGATATATTAAGACTACAATTGGTAATACTTACAGAATACTAGAGTTTCTCATGTAGCTGAAAATAAGAATAATTCAGCGTTTGAGCAAAGATTTGTCTTGAATCTTTTAATCGTCTGTGATTAGAATTCGATTTTCGACCAATTAGAATTTATACACGGGATTTCAAAATCGGATTTCAAATTAATTGTTCCTTTAGGCGTTATCGTACTTGAGATTGCCCAACTTGTTAGATATAGCAAATATTTCCATTAGATTCAACTGTTATCCAAGAATATAGTAGATCATTCTTTATCGCTATAGCTTCGTTTTCATTAAATAACACATTTCAAATTCAAGACTTCGCGGTTTAGAGTTGAAAGAAAATTACTGAAGAATTTTATGCCTGTAATCTATGTGCCTCTGCCAAAAGTTTTGTATTTGCGAATGAGAAAAGGTGTAACGAAAGACAACACACTCTGCATATAATCGCTACGATACACCACTTAGTATTATGATGCTTAAGAGAGAGAAAATTCTTAAAAAAACGTAGCCACTTAACGCGTCATTCCTGGTATATTCGCCTCTCTGATACAGCGTTAAAGATGGGAGAAATATCGAGTTAAACCAGTCGATTAATTAATTCGTTTTTCCGCCAAAGATACGCCAGAGTAATTGATTAGGTACGTTAAGTCATTTTGCAAGCACAGATCAAAGAGTGGGTTGCAGGGTTCATTTTTTGATGTTGGAGTTTGATGGTGATTATAAAAATATGGAATGAAGGCATTCCCGATGCTGGAATTCCCCTTGTATCTATTTATCCTCTCCGTTAACTGCACCTAATTACATCAATTGGCTGAGGTAGTGTTGGATCTAATTGTGCTTCCCTGACTTAGTGAGTGAGAGGAGAACAAATTCTTTGAATTAAAGGTATTAGAGATATTTAGGTAGACCTTGTTCATTAACTGTAACTGATCCCCAAAAGATATGAGGATTAAGTTTTATGTGTAACAGCTCGTACTTATTGATCTTTCAGGTGATCCCAAAAAGGGGAAATTCCACATCGCTGCTAAATTTCTCGGTGATATCGGATCTGGCAACCAGCGGTGACCTCGATAAAATGACGAAGCTGTTAGCAAAATAAGTTAAAAAAATCAAGAATATTACCATAGATATCCTCGTTAATGTATCTCGTTAAAAATTTTGGAGCTCAAGCGGCTTATTTTGTTTACGTTAGCATATTCATGAAGGTGGCGTTGCGACTACGTTAAATAGAAAAATTATGAGCTCGTTAAAAATTCTTTGATGATCATTAAAGAGGGTTCGCGCTTCATATCTATGCAGGCATGAAGATGCCTTTAAAGTTTCACACAAGTCTAAATATATCACAATTAATCACAAAAGATAACTAGAATACATCTAAATCAATTAATCGGTAGGGCTTAACACTTTACATTAATTTTAAGATGGAAAAAGTTAGCGTAAAACTATTACAATGGTTTTCACTGATCACAACTATTTTTTGAAAAAATATAACTTCTAGTGTTTACATTTCTATGATGCACTTTATGTATTATTATAGGTCTAAAAAGAGAGAGAAATAAAATAAATATGTGGATACTTCTTGTGCACTTATAATTTCGGATACATATAGTAATGAAATTCTGAGAGTATCATTCTTTTTGAAAAAATCGTGATTTTTTATGATTGAATGATTCGTATGTTCATTTGTTTAATTTCTTCACGGGCATAATCTATTCCCCATAGTATAATGCTGTACTTTTAGCTGAATAAAAGTGTACCTAATATACAGTCAGCCTGTTATCCATACTTATAATTTGTGCAATATATGATAAGCTAATGCATTCCCTAATTTAAAAATATGAAATTAAATACTTCTTTTCGATTTACGTTTCTATTTGTATGTGCATTTATCAAGTATATTGATTTGAAAGGGTTAATTTTAGAATTTTTTGTTACGTTAAATTCCTCTCTTTTACTCTTTCCAAATTTAAAAGTTATGAGACTTATTTTATTAATGTTTACTTTCACACCACAAACATTTAAGAAAGAATCCATTTCAGCAATGGAATATTTCAAATTTTGAACCAAATCAGTTAGTTAATTATTTAGTGAAGTGTTTCCTCTAAATTAAAGTTGGAAGAGATGCACTGAGGAGGTATTTGCAAAGGAACCTGCAGGTTAGATCACGAACATTTAAAACATAAAAGCTAAAATTATTGTATATAATTATGTACTTCCCTAATAGATCTCTGAAAGACTATTTCCCATATTCAATATTAACATACAATCTTTCATATTCTTTTACTGTCTCAACATGTCCTTACATCGTGGTATTATTTTAAATCACAACGGGAGATTATTATCATTATTTTCTTATATTATTTTAAAAACAAAAAGAAATCGAAGTAAATATCATTAATGATTTAAATTACGTGATATTTTCGCAGATGTATGTTAAAATTATCAATGTTATTTCAATCAAACGAAATCCCATCGTCCTGTAGCGAAACCCTTATCAACAAGTAGAGGAAACTTGCCGAGTTTTTTCTTACACCTTAGCGATTGGACTTTGAAATAACTCAGCAAAATCCCAATCCGTTTACATGGAGCGTATCGCGAGGCATAAAGCCGGGATGAACAGCTTCCCTTTCATCTTAGCTCTAAATCATGTCTGAGAGCACTTTCAGTAGATTTAATTTTAAGCTCCAGTTCGAAAGCTTGGCTAAAGGTCAAGGACGTATTGGAGACATTCAAAAAGTAAGCGAACATCTTACACTCTTAAATTTTTTCATAGAAAGAGAACGTACAACGCTATACTTAAAGTACAGCACACAAACTGTAAGAAAGAAACGAAAAATTCATCTTCAAGTACCAAAAATACCGAACCGTTCCTTTATTTATTCTATTTCATGCATTTACAACGGAAAGAAAAGAAAAATAGGTAAGAGTTGCATTTTTAAAGCTAAACTTTAAACAGGTAAATTTGGTCACATCTGACCACACAGTTTATTTTCTTTGTTTCTTGCTAGAACATTTCTCTATAGCTTTGACACTTCATATATTTTACTATTTTGTTTCATTGTTTATTTTGCATGAAATAATATTTTTCAATATATTGAAAATATTGAAAAATGTCTTTGGATCTCGATCATTCTGAATGGTGTAATTTTGACCCTAATTGTCTAACATTTGCCTACAACATTGATTTTTTTACATGAGGTTAGTAATAATTATAATTCAATATGATATATGCGGTACATTATAGGATGCTCTATAGTATAATAAAGGATCTTTCCCTTAGCTTCACCCTTTGATTTTGGCTTCCTGTATATTTAGGAACTTCTCCAAATATTTACTATCAATTAGGGGCTATATTCCAAGAATCCAAGAAATGTAATATTAAAATGCATGAACAGATAAAGCAAATGTTAATTCAGTAACCTCAGTAGGAAGTGAAAGTTTTGGTGGTCAAATTTGATCCCACACCTCTTTATACGTAACATTCGATGTTCTTGCCGTGCCTTTAAAGTTTAATCTATATGAATATAAACTTAAGCTTCCCCATCGAAAAATAAAATTTCATGAACTTATCTGTTCTTATTATAAGACAGATTTAGAGAGTTTTGAAAGATCCTACTGTCCGAGATTATAAAATTTCAGCTATAAAAGCTTACCTCATAAGTTAATTTAACTCTATAATTCAATATTTTGAGGATTTGTAAACGGGAAAATATTAATATTAATAATAACTTCGTAAAACTTAGTAGTTCGTTAAGCTGCTTTATTTCTGGGTTTGGATCGTTGAATTAGCTTGTTATTTATTTCCAGTTTTGATCTTTAAGAAGGCTATCGCTCATCTCGTCCCTCTAGCTTCCTCACTCGAACAGCGTTTTCCCGGATTCACATACTTCTTGTACTCCAACGAATTTTGCTCATCTGCAGTAGTGGGCTTTCAATGAAATGTTTCCTTTAGATTAACTGCGTAATAGAATACACGAAATGTAATTGATCAGGAAATTCATAGCATTCAATTTATTTCCTCATAGTTTACTGCAGATTTAATTAAGGTGTCAAGTAAAATGGCCTTCCACTGAATATTTATAAGAAAACATTGTAATAAATAAAAATCTAGATATACGAAAACTATTAACACAACTTCACAAAGCGTATGCAATAGCCCATACTTGCTAACTCAAATTAAAAAAAAAACAGAATGATAACTCCGTCACATTCTCGTTTCTGAGAATAGGAACTTCCTAAAAATATTCCAAGAAACGAAGATTCGTGAACTTTTCCTTTTAGAGTGAGCTTAGCAAAAATCCCTCCACGTCGATCTATTCCGCGACCATTCCTCAGGAGAAAGCCATTGAAATCAATCTGGCGAAAGCGAGTGGAAAAAGAGGCCTTCTGGAGAGAAAAGATAATCCTCAGCTAATTAAAGGAGAGATCAAGGAATGACACGTGATGGCATAGGTGACGAGGGAAGTTCGGTTGGATATGATGTAGATTCGGTGGAGAAGGATGGTGACGTGTTGGAGATGAGAGGGTTTTAAAGGAGGAGAAGGCATAAGACAGTCGGATCTTCGGGAATGGAGAAAGGGAGATTGAAGGCGCTGTCTGTAAGAAGAGGGAATATGAACTGGAATTGAATGGTGGAATTTGAGAAAGTGGGGGAGAAAAACTTGGTGAGGGGCGGAATAAAAAGGAAAGGATATGAAAGGGAAAGTGGGCTTCCCTGACAACGAACATTTTCGGACTTTAGCGTCGAAAGTAAAAATATGAGTCTTTCATTTGAAACTTTTTATCGCTGCGCGTTATGGAGAGAAAAGGAATGCTAATCTTTTTTCGGGGCTGTAGAGGGAGGTACTTTTTACGGCACCTCCTCGCGAAGAGCGGGGTAAAGCAATGATGTTTTTTTTAAGTGTACGCGCCAGCACGTTTGCGACGTCTGGTTTGCAGAGCGTTGAAAATTCACCGGTGTGAATTTTAATATTTATCTCGCGGCACTTGTCAAAGGAATCTCCAAACGGAGCGGAAAAACTTCATCGAAATGCTAATATACTTTTGCTACTCGTTGCCTAAGCATTTTGCAGCCTTTCTGAGAAAGTATACATTGTAATTTCCTTTTGCAGCTAGACATATCGAGAGGATTTTCTTTGATAATTGAAGGAGAAGGATATTTGAACCAATCTATTTTTTAAAAGGGAAGAATAACATGGTAACATGACCATAAAATATATTTTAATTCCTGATCTATTCCGGTTACACACCATCATAAAACTTGATGATGGCGTAGTTATTCTTCATTATTCATCATATGTTTTAAGTCCGGCCCATGAAGATAGACTGCAATATATTTTTAAGCTAACGTATTCCTTTATTTGACAGGCCTTCAATTTCTTGAAACCAAAAATTTCTACATTAAAATGAAACACGTTTATGAGGAATAAACGAAATTATTTTAAAATTTGTATATGATCCCAGATACTTTCTCCTTTTCTCTTTTTTTACTAATAATATAAAACGAAATATTAATTCTCACTTAATATTGTATCACTGGAAGATGAAAGAGATAATAATTCCCCATATTGAATTTGTGACTATGTTGTGTAGTACCAAGTGTAACATTATAGTTCTTCTTAGATCTTTTGATTCTCTTAATGAGAATAAAATTAATAAAAATAATTTAATTAATAAAATAAAATTAATAATGAATATAAATTAATAAAAACATAATGTTTAGTATGCCCGCATTTTATCAGTCATTGAATCCATAGCACTGAACGTTTAATTAAATTCCGTATCAGTAATTCGCTATCATGATGAAAGAGTTCTTTTCGTTTTCGTTTCCATCCACATACTTCTTCTTATGCTCTCTTCATCTAAGATAATTGCATCTCCGAGCCATTGAACATTAAGCCGTAGAGATATCAAGTCTCTGGGAAATGCACCACTTTTTCTCTTGTTTAAATGCAGTATGTGATTCTTATCATGTTAGTCATTCCGTTAAAAGACTTTCAAAAGTTTAATTAAAAGATCTAACATTAAACGAGTAATTTCGACAGATTAAGTAAGTGGAAATTTTACGAATCATAAAACAGTTCCATAATTGTGTAAGCCTTTCTCTTTCCCACTCAAAAACTTTAAATAAATTTGCAATTTTTCATTGTTTTGGCGATTGCTCTATTTTTCTAACATATTTTGAGAATATTTATTTGTTGAATTAAGAATTTGATAATGTTTTCTTAAAATTAAGTATTACAATATTTGTTACTCATGTGGCCAATCCTCTTACGGAATTATTATTCGTAAAGTGGAAAAAAGAAGCACCTTTAAAGTTGGTTGAAATGGATGTGTTATACACCTGGTACATTAATTAATTCCCGGTATATATCCAACAAAATTTCTCACATTTAAATTTGAGGTATGGGAATTTTATGATGTTTTCTTTTGTGATATCTTTAATTTAGTATTTTATCCTTCATTTAATTGTTTAGATATATTAATGAAATTAACCCTTACCTTACCTCCAATGAGGTAGCTATAAAAAGAGAGTAAGGAGGATATCAACTATTTTAAATAAATGCTGTTAAAAGGATATATCAGAGCTCGCATGACTATAATTTACAAAATGTTTTGTATAGATGACATTTTATAGCAAAATGGCAAGGTATATTTAAGGATTTTAGTACGAAATTCTTAACTAGATGCATAGTAATAAAGCTTTGAGTATTAACGATGAATGGGCAATCTCCTTCTTCTACTTTAATTCATACATCCCTTACACTGCGTATCTCTTCTACCTTACATACATCCTTACGCCCATACAAGCAATGAATTTTACTCCTCAGTTAACGTCTTCTCTGAAGAAGAACCACACCCAGAGCCAGCTCGAGATACGGTCGACCCGGTGTGCCGAGTCTTCGGGGCCATTTGACGTTTACCGAATATTTTTCTGACATTCATGCATAGCATCGTGTCTATTCATGAATCTTGTTCTTTTCATGGAATTACCTCTTATAGAAAAGTGCGTGGTCGTTTTTTATTGTATAGATAAAACCCTTAGGGGTTAAAAGTTATTTAAGAGTCGATATTTGGTTACTAGCGAAATGATCAATCAACCTTAATATTGTGTATTAATTGGTTTCACGAATTAATTGAAAAAAATAGCTTTTTTAGGGGTAGCTAAACTTATTATTAATCAATATATCCTTTCAGTTTCATTATTATAATTAAAACAATTTGAGAAAATCGCGATTATCATTTACGAAATAATATAAGAAAAGTTGATTAAAATATCAGTTGTTGTCAAGTGGTTGTCACTTCAAGCGCACTAAAAATTGGCATTTAAATATCTATATAATCCTGCATGACTCCTACCCCTCGGGCCGTCCTTGACCATACTCTATTTACCCACACACAATTGAACCCATTGGACTAAAAAACCCTTTTCTCTCAAACTTAAATACTCACTTTGCTGTTTCACAGTTATGTGTCGCGGTCAATGGAATGCTGGCTTGCTAGGCAGTTTGATTCTACTTCTTAAAGAATTGCGTTGGAGGTCCCCTGCGTGGTAAGGTGCTGCACTCTCGCTATATTGGCATATGCTTGCTCTTACAGGCCGATAGCTTACCTATATCGTACGATGGAATTTCTTCAAAGCCCAAGTACAGTTCAAAGCATTCATCTTAATACTCTTATTCAACAGTTTCTACCAAACGACAGTTTAAAATTCTTGAAGGACCAAATTAGGCTAATAAATAATTTTGTAAGAAGATTATGACGGTAACAATAAAGCTTTTCAATGACCGAGGTAGTTTTGATGTAACTGAAAACTTGAGAACTCATCTATGTCCTTCATATACAGGGTGTTTCAAAAGTCTGGAAACGGCGAATTTATTTCGCGCACGGGTAGAAAATCGGGATTCTGATATTGGGGTCTTTAGTAATTTTGCCCGGGGAATCGAATGGGCCCATCAGATTTTGAGATCATAAGAGATATGAGGCCCAACTTTGAAATTTCAAATGTAAACCTATATTTTTTTATTGCGGATTCAGATTCAGCAAAAACTTTTACATCCGAATTGGCTAAAACCCAAAATTTTTTGGTTCATTTTTGGGCCCTATGGTGCGTTTTTTGGTTCAAAAGTCACTTGACAATTTTTTAGTGGCTACTTTCTTCATTGCGCCTCAAGATTCAGCGGGAAATTTGTATCGAATTCCTTAGGGCCAGAGATTGTTTGGTCTAGTTTTCGGCCAAGTGAGGGCGTTTTCGCTGTTACAGGGTCAAATTGAAGTGTGATGGCATATGTTTTATTATGTACTCGGGTAAACCATTTGGGATCATAGGGAGATATGACAGATACAGAGCCCGGCCCTGGAACTTTAAATGACACACTACATTTTATTCGGGATATTACTTTATTTATAATTTGTTACGGTACTGGACATGGTTATTTTATTAGGTGTTCGAATTGGTGTCCATTCACTACAGCGCAGTGCGCTGGTTGTTGGTAAATTTCCTAATTCACTCGTGCCAACATTTCTGGGGTTATCGCAGCTAACACCTGTACTATCCTTCTCTGGAGTTCTTCGATATTCGCAGGCTTCGTTTCGTGGACTATCTATTTCCGCTGAATCCGAATGCGCAGTAAAAAATATCGGTTTCCATCTGAAATTTCAAAGTTGGGCCTCATACCTCTTATAAGGCCCCATCAGACTCAAAACCTGGTGGGCCCATTTGATTGCTCGGGCAAAATTACGAAAGATCACAGTATCAGAATATCGATTTTTGCCCCCTGATCTGATTGAATTAGACGCCCCCAGATTTTGGAACAAAAAACGCACCATAGGGCCAAAAAAATGGACCAAAAAATGTTGTGTACAAGGCAATTTGGATGTAAAATTTTCCTCATATCTCTTATAAGGCCCCATCGGGCCCAAAATCTGATGGGCCCATTCGATTCCCCAGGCAAAATTACTAAAGACCCCATTATCAGAATCCCGATTTTCTACCCGTGCGCGAAATAAAGTCGCCGTTTCCAGACTTTTGAACCACCCTGTATAATCCAAATGCAGAGGAAATATTGCTACAGCACGAGTCATCTCTAAATTAAATCTTGCTTTTGGAAAACTCATCCTCTCAACCGCACAATTTTATGTCACCAGACCATGAATACATTTCATCAAATCTACTACATAAGTTGATTGATTAACTTCATCGAGTTGATATATCCAATAAAGTTAATTTAATTCTTTTTGGTGTTTCTCCATGTGGTAATGAATGACGCGGAACCATAATTTTCAATATTTTATCCAATATCCCCGGTAGTGTAAGAAGGAATTAATCATAAAATGTTGTTCATTATTTTCCAAATGAATAGGATAAATTTTCTTCTTTTAAGACTATAATGAAACAGTTTATCAAATACTTATTCTTTGGAGAAGGTAGGATTCATCCTACCCTAATTTTTTCGAAAACCGGCATAGAAACCTGCAAGGCATTAAATTGGTAGCAATAATTATTTGGAGAGGTCAAATTCTTTTCTCACCTGGATGTACTCTAGCTGATATTGCACGATTTCAGCCACATCTTCATTTCCTGACTTCCCTAAAGAAGGCAGTCAACTAAGTTTTGTCCCCAAATGTGGGACTAAATATATCTGCAGCTCATGAACTCTTACTGGGAGGCAACCGTGCTATTTACGGAAGCAAACGCATTTCATTCTAAATATCACAATGATAAATAGCGCGCTATTATTTACGACCTTCGTGGAGAATTTAAAGTTGGAGATTACGTTAAGGATATTTCGCGCCCTTAGCTTGGGTCGCGACCCTAAGTCGAGAAACCCTGTAAAATAAGGGAGAAATAAAAGGTGGGCACTATGACTAGAGAAAGATGAAGATGAGTCTTGCCATTTGTACTGCTTATCTTTATAGGCGACAGTGCAGTTAAATTCCCCTTCTTCAACGTAAGTGAGGTTCCCACACCGTCTCATATATCACCTCCATGTGCTCCGCGACACTCCCACGATTTTTTCATACGTTCTCGATGATTAATTGTGCACACAAAACAAAAGTGAACAGACCGACTTTTTCATTCGTTTCCGCCGAAAGCAAAAGTAGATTTGCTCATATTTTCACCCCTTCCGAAAAGTTTCTACTAAACTGCCGATATTTTTTCATCTTATTCTATTTTCTCGCCCTCTTCCAGAGCAGCACGCCTGCATCTGAATATATATTTGCAACGCGATATTAGAATTAGGGGGAGCTTCCATTTTGAATGTCTCCCAGAATTAGATTGTAGGTGTAATTTACTCTTTCCCTGAATTGTATAGTGCACGAAATAGCATCTGTTGCTAAAGCACGCTGTTTTATTACTTTTTCTTGAGGTGATTTATGCAAGGGAGGCGAGGTATGAACGCCCCATGAAAACCATGAATATTCATTTCGAGATTGCCTTTTGTTGGAGTTTACCTCGCCCATTGCGATCTGCGCTTGATGACGTACAAAGGTAATAAAAACAGCATTCGAGTAATATTCCTTTCATGGGAGTTCATTCCTTTTATAGAGCTAAATACTCAAACTGTTAGATTCCTTCAATGAGAGAGGGAATTATTTAAAGTCCAATAAACTTAGTAGAATGGATTTGAATCTTTACATTAGTATTACTCGTAGGGAAAATCTACCAATCTTTTAATAGATAGATATGACTTTATATCTTGTACTGCTCTACCATAGTCAGCAATCATTATGCCTGTTTGGACGTACATTCGTCCGGACGTCCGTATTTACCACGGCAAGTAGCATGCGTCTTACGATCGTCCTATAAAATTTCCCCCTACTTGCATCTTGGACTGGTTCGTTTTAGATTCGAAACTTCTTCGACCCGGTAATATTTATATAAAATAACATTTAATAATTTGGTTTTATTGTCTGTCAACCGCAAGAATATTCGTTGAATATACATTTCCTTTCAGTTCGGTCCTTTATGAGGAAGGATGCTTTTTATATCATCCGATGTCTATTTCATTAAATATTTAATACATGTTCACACTTTAAGATATTTGCTGTGTTAAATGATTCAAGGAAAAATGTTGTACAAGTACTTTCACTAATTAAAAATCGGTTCCGTATATTCCTTTTTAAATGTATGAATTTTTTTTATTATGAGCAGTTTAAAGTATTTTCACATTTGAAATCATTTTAAGGATGAACGGTTTAAGTAAAGAATTCGAATCCCATTCTTATTAACTTTGTTAAATCTGCTGTAAAGTTACGAATGTAGTACACGGAGACATTTTCACGGACTCCTGCGAAATCAATCTGCCTTAGATAACGTACTAAAGCGTCCCTAATCTCTCAGGTCCAACGTGGTACTGCCAGTGATGACCTTTAGAGCTTTGTTCTGCACCATCTGCAGCCTTCGGAGCATGCAACCTGATTCAACGGAGCATAATGAATCTCTGGTCGGGGAAGAAATCTTGGCCGCAAATAAAATTTTATCGCTTCGTAAGGAAGGCGCTCTATCCTGCGCTCGCAAGAACTAGGAGACTAATGATCCGTGAGGTTTTAAAACAGTGACAGCTCTATTACATTCGATTCAAAATTGGAAAATTCATCGGAAAACTCGAAGATTAGTACTTTATGAAATTCATCTTTAATTTGTGTAATTTATTAGTTTCTTCCTTAATTTAAATTTCGACGATTTATTTCCTATTCGGTTGGAAAACTATCGTCTTTCGTGATCGCACTGATTGGCTTACCATCGAAAAGGTAACATTATATTCGAGCGACTAGAAATACCAGAAGATAGAATGAATAAAAAATGTAAAAATGAGTAGAAGTCGAGAACAGGATTAGTGATAGATTTTCCTCATTCACTCACTAAAAGAGTAAAAATAAATTATTGATTAATTATGAAATAGGAAGGTAGCATTAGAATCTGAGATTAAAAGAATATTGTGATGTGGTAGAGTAAGTTCATTAAGTACACACTATACTAATGATGAAACTTCATGATTGAAAAAACGTAGATGTATCAAATTCTAGAATAAATCGATGACATCTGTGATTTTTTATGCATTTCAGTGTTACGAACTAAGAGGATCAGATACTAATATTCCTCAATTCGACAGCAAGGATATTGATATTATATTCGTATTGCTTGACAATTTTTTGAATTTTAAGCCGAGTGATGAAGAGTAAAATCAAGTCGGAATTTTTTGTACACATTTGCTCTTTGAAAACATCCCGCTATTTCCATCTTCATACATACATTTTCATTTTTTAATTCTATTTTTAAATTAAGGCGTAACTCTTTCTACCTCAAAACATCTGCCATCAATGTGCAGTTTTTAAATCTCTTGCTATCGTTTGAGATTACATCTTATGGCTCGAATCAGATTAATTGTTATAATCTTGTTATTTTAGAACGTTATCTGAACTCATTACTCCACTCATTACTTGGCCTTAAATTACATGTAGACTTTTGGGAGAAATTGTAAAATCATTTTTTATATAATTTTTTTCAATTCCTCGCCACGCATTACCACAGAAATAGAAGACCATCTCGATTCTAAGGATAATAGATTAACGGAGGGGGTATAGTGTAACACCACATTATTAACATCTTTTGGATCAAATAGTAGATACAATATTAGCAATTATAAGTTGATACATGTAGAATCATCTCGAGATGTCTTTTATGAAGTTTTAAATAATTCAGAAAATTTAAATTCATTTCAGATGTAAAGCAGCTCATCTAAGACCGCTTTGCACGATAATAGAGGCAGTTTATTGGTTAAAAATCAGCTTAGAGATACATAATAGTTCCTTAGTGCTTAGAGTTTTTAATAATACAATTTTTGCCACGCAGTAGATAGTTTACATTATCTTTTCAGATATAAGTAAACTATGTCTAATATATTCAATTAAATAATATCGGATTATAGTAGATCAGTCAGCTGCCTCTTGTGCATGAGATTTGATTTGGCTGACCCTAACAGTTCAATTTTCCGCGCAATCTCTTTTGGATATTTTAATTAGCCTTTTCTCCGCATGATTATTCACCTAATCTTCTATTCACGTAATCGAGCTTAACCTAATCATCGTTAACATGGAAATGACATAATTTCATTTCGTCATTACTCTGAAAAATCAAATTCAAAGGATTAACTTAATACATGCGAACAAAAAAATATTGGAAAATATATGGTAAAGTTATAAATTTTCCTATCTTTTTTTAATCCGAAAAATCATATATTTTCAAATAAAAGGATTTAAATAATAAATACTTGCTTTAAAATTCCTTAGAATCTGGATCAATTCTTTGGCAATACTTAATACATAAGAATTAATGTAGACTTCTTAAAATGACTTAAAATGTATCCTTCTCGACTTCATGAGAGCAAATGTAATAAGTGAATGACAGTACCTTTCGAAATATTCTCTTTTGGATCCCTCCTGTATCCTGATCAGCCAACTCAGCATCGGTGATAAATAATAATAAAATAAATCATAATCCATATTTTATATTCCAATACAAGTAAGAAATAGTTTTCTTTAACTTAAACTAATTTCTTGCAACTTGTTATCACGTAAAACATCTTATTTACAAATTTTTGTCCTTAGTATTTTCAGAGATTAGGTAAAGATCATTGTTTACGAATTTGATAATGCGCAAGGGCATAAAGTTTTATTCCACTTCAGAGCCCCGGTTTACTTTGGAATTTTTTCTCCCTTCCTTTCTGGGAAGTCTTACGTACTTGACCGCACGTCTTACACATGAGATTAATGGTTTCCTCGGAGAATAGGACGGAGAAATTTGGATTCCAGCGGGAGAAAAAGCGCATGAAGCATTATAACCTTGTGGTTTATTTTTTTCTTACTTCCCGCAAACGAACGATGCAAGATAACACCAGAAATGCGGCAAAATGGCGGTGTGAGAAGAAAATTGAAATCCAAAGGAAGTAATGTAAGGAGACGGTCGAAAGATTGAAAGTGGGCATTTTTTGCCTATTGCGTAGATGGCTCGGCAAAAAGGAGAAGAAGCGAATATACTAAATGCTCAGGAGCACATTCTACCATACATTTAAAGAAAACATCTTCGATCCCTTAAGGGGGAAGGACTTTGGCTAGCTTTTATCTTGTAAAGTAATTGCGAATAACTGCTGCGTAATTAGACTACCAATTATAGTCATTAGTTATAGAAGTAGAAAAGATCGTGAATGTATCCCCTGCCAAACGCAGAAAGTTGACTTGTTGGTTGTAGATGTAAATGCGTTCTGTACTACTTGTGTCATTAAGCAGTGGATGACATGAATTGGGATTTACTGGGACGAGATCTAGTGGTATAGAGACATGTAAAATGACGAATCTAGACGAGTCTGATGAGCATCTTTTATGTGAAAAGGCTGTTGACGAGTAACTTGAGCGAAAGAAGGCGTCCTATTTCATGATCCTCACGCCAATTTCCATCATTGGGGCTTCGCTATCCTGCTCTATCGAGCGTTCTAACTAGTTTCTCTCTATTTCTGCAGTACTTCCTATAAGCGTTAGGGCGTGACAAGAAAAAGAAAATAATTTCGAATGTCTATTCCTTTTATGAGGTACTTGCTGGAATTTAAGCAACGGGATGATGATTTCAAGGATTGTGAAAAGTATTACAGAACATTAGTTCAGATTCGAATCCATTCAAATACCCACATTTCATTTCTGGGAGACGATTTTCAAAATTGTCCTGAAGCCGAATGTTCAAGTCAAAATTTTCAAAGGCCAGTTACTACATAATTTAAGCAGTTTACTACTCTCAATTTTGTCGTTTAACCGTCTATTTAAATGAAGTAAATTTTTTGATAAATTAATTTAAAAAATCTTGAATTTTACAATTTGGAGGTAATATTGCTAAAATTTTTCGATTCGAGGAAATGCTGAAATTAAATGTATTATAGAAGATCCAATTCTTCGAGTGATTCTTCTCAAGTGATACATATGGTAAACTAAACTAATTGATTCGTGACTGACGTTTGTTTTGTGAAGATAACAAGCAAAATCGTAATGTTAATAATCCGTTACATTTTTATAATGTTCGTAGGCAAATTCACGCGCGTTCGCGAGACATTTTCGCTTTTGGGAGAACGAAAGATGTGGCACTTCCCGTGCTCGGCATTTTTCCATTTGATCACGTAATACATACATATATATACTCATGTATGTATGCGCACATACGTTCATCAGCAAGCGTGAGGTAGTAATGACAAGTCTTGTATATTCAGTTAATTCAGAAATCCCAGCAGTGATTTTAAGGAGATATCGGTTTTCCTTTATATACTTAATTCAATGGAAGTTGCTTTGCCTCTAATGACGTTTTCGAAGCTCAACCCATTCATTTTGATCCCTTAATTATTCAATCACTCACAAAGATTTGCACACATTAGGTTATACAGATTTAAGGTAAAATCTGTTAGATATTTTGATAGAGATTAATCAAATTAAAACTGCTTATATGTCAAGACTAACTTGGAGATTTTTATAACGCTGCACTGCATGAAAAAGGATACATCTTCAGCACGATTGGAAAAATAAGTGACAAAAGTCCAGTCCAGGTGATTGACGGTTTAAATTAAACACAAACATAAAAAAATATAAAGTAAGTTGATTTTCCTGTTAAATAATAATCGCTTTCTTTTCATTTCAATAACATTTATTTCTTAAAGTTTCCTCTGATTTATCCCATCATTATGATTACTACCGTGTGCAAAAATATTACTTTTGCAAAGGCAAGTTACTAAGTATAGATTTTTCTAAAAGACAGTAATTTCATCAAAGAAATACATAAATATAAGATGGAATTTTTGCATACAAATAAATACCTTTCTTCTTTGAAGTTGAAACAGCTCGCCGCGCTAATGGCAGTCTGATTGCCTCTCAGACTGACTTATTTAATCTCTCATACATTTCTTCATGTAGTATAGAAAAACTTGTAGAATATTTTCTTCTCCCGTTAATGTGTAGTGTAACTGGATTCTCGTTATGGAAACTCTTCCTGCGTTTCATTAAGAAGGGCTCTGTGAAGCGACAGACCTGTTTCGGCGACGTCCTTTTAATATCGTCCGTGATCAATGTGGGAGGACAGCGGAATTGACAGCATTCCTCGTCCTAGGATATCGTTATTCATCATTAGAGCCTTGCTCCATCACTCACCCAAAGCTCGTTTAATACGCTTTTCACCTCCGCTAGAAAGTTTTTCTATATCGCATGAAAGTAATATATCCGGAGATAAGACAAGAACAAACATTGTAAAGCAGTGGAGAAAAACTCATTACATGATGTACAGAAAAATGGAGTTAGTAAAACGAGTCGACCTGGGTTACCGGTATCGTTTCACCCATTTTACTCAGCTCCGTAAACAAATGACGGTTTGTTTTGTTCACTGATACGTCCTTCAGAATTATTCAAAAACTCAGGAAAGAATAAATAATTGAATATGGTTATTTAATGAATATGACACATGAACATGAAACATGATTTTTGTCCATAATAAGTTTCTCTTAGATAAATGTTGAAAATTGAAGACAAAGGTCGAATAAAATCAAGAATAATAAACAGTAAAGAAAAAAGTCTCGCAAATTACGATAAAAGGAAGATAAACGGGATTAGGTACGCATTGAGGAGGAGCTGTTATTGTATTTAACGATGAAGATGGCTTAATATTAGAATACCTGCGAATTCCAAACTGTGTCCTGCAGCAAACTGTTGTGCCCTAAGAGGAAGCAAGTATCTCCGCCAAGATTTGACGAGAATTTCGATGCGAAACTTTGAATGTTTTCAATTTTTAATTGCAATGTAAATTTGCGCAAATTTTACAAAGTTATTCAATACAATATTGAAACTTTTTCATCAGTTTCGGATAGACATGGGCGCCGTCTTGATTTTGGTCAGCGGCGGCGTTCAGGGAAAATGAAGCCGGCTGCGGCGGCGTAACGGCGGGAACGCCGAATGTTCAATCGAAGGCGGCGGCGCGGCGTAACCGGCGCGGCACGTAAAATTTCTTTCGTATACGGCAGAAAAAAGATGAATAACTTGAATTTCTCAGAGTATTTTATTATAATTTTATCATAACTATGAACAAAATATAGAACTATCTTGAATAATACGCAGCACAATGGGCTATAATCGAAAAAACCTGGTCAAAAAACCTTTTTTTAAAATCCTTTTTTTTTAGTGCGGACTTCAGTACTCGCCATTATTGAATAAATCTTACCTTTGCAACCAAATTATTTTCGCTGATGTCTACGCATTAAAATTTTACAAATTTACCAAACTTAACAAAAAATGCCGGTTTTTGATATTTCGCAAAATTCAGCTCTAAGCCAATACTGACCCCAAATGAGCACAATCGGGTAAAAATCAATGCAATGTTATAAATCATTCTTTAAGCTTTATTATGATTTTCGTAAGTGATCACTGTTGAATATTTGGTTTATTAATTCAACAGAATGGCGAACCTTTGTTTTACAGTCAATTTTCACATAAAGCGAGGAAAACAGTAGTGACCTACCACGATGTACACGGGCTAACTTATGACACTATATTCATCTAAGCTCTATGAACAGTAGTTAAAATAAAGATCTGTGACAATTTGCGACGCCGATAAATAAACCAACTTTTGGTTGGGGATGCAGAGCCTTATCCTGACGCTGGATGGCCACCCTCCATGGTGACCTTATTTTTGAAAGAATTTATGAGCGAACACGCTTCTAAATGCTTATGTTTCGGGGATTTTTAGCTTAAACGAAATATTTTAGTAACTAAATATGAATAGGTGATAAGATGAATAAAAAGTTACCACACTTTATCCGTTATACAAAAGTAAATTTTCAGTAATGCATCACTACTATGTCGGTGAAATGTGCACTGCATGCGACACGTCATTAAAAGGCAAAAAATATTTCTTTTCATCTTACAGTCATACCAAAAGTAATCAGTTAAAATCCCAGACCACGTGTGCTCGACTCTAAGAACTTCTTCTTCAAAAAATTACAGACAATTTATTCACTCCTTGTAGAGAAGGTAGCAGTCCATTCAATATTCTAAAGTTGTGTGATAAATCAACAATGTCGATGACCTTGCTTTTAACTTTTGCGCTGAAGTCCTAACACTCGCCATTTAATTTCTACGTTCTGCCTTTTTATAGTTTTACTTCAATTTCTCGGTCTGAAGGCACGTCTTGTGGTATTCTTCTGCATTGTCTTCAAAGAGCATCCCAATTTATTTTTTATTAATTTAATAGTACAATGTAATAGTAATACTCCTCAACTGCCTTACGTATAGCTAAGATCGATTATATCTTCGTGCTTGTAGCTTGCGATCGCTCTTTTTCTTCATGGGATAAGGGAATCATCTCTTTCCCATTGAAAAGTGATATTTTCTGTCTTCACTCCACAACTCCGCTATTTTGAATATCATTCACCTTATATCTGCTATGGAAGAGACGTCATTGACGACGAAAACTGCCCTCAGCGTTATTCGAGCCTCAAAGGTGAACATATAAATTTATCAATAGATATTTAACTATGTATCCAATAAATTCTACTAAACCTGAAAACAATACATTGATTCAAATAAAATGATTGTAACAAAATAGAGATGTTAACAAAGATTTTAAATATGTATAATAGTCGTGTATGAGAGTCGTGTAAGAGATTCGTGAATGAGAGTGGTGTATGAGGGGGTAAGAGTCGTGTATGAGAGCCGTATATGGGAGTCATGCAGAAGAGTCGTGTATAAGAGTTGTGATTAAGAGTCGTGTAGAAGAGTCGTGAATGAGAGTCGTGTAAATGAGTCGTGGGTAGGAGTTGTGTATAAGAGTCGTGTATGAGGGGGGAAGAGTAGTGTATAAGAGTCGTGCGTGGGAGTCGTGTATGACTGTCGTGTATGAGAGTCGTGCAGAAGAGTGGTGTAGAAGAGTCGTGTAGCAGAGTCGTGTATAAGAGTCTAAATATATGATAGGATATGATAGAATTAGGGTATTGTATTTACCACTTCCCAAAAATCGTCTCCGTAAACATAAACTCCGTGAATCCAATAGAAAAGAAGCAGTTGAGCCGTGTCGATTCAAGACATGCTAAGTGTTAATAATATTCTTTAAATCACCAATAATGTTAATGAAATATATAAAATGAAATTTAAACTTGGCCATAATCAATTTTTTATGTCCTTGACTGAGCAACAGCTATTTCGTTTTTAGGAAATGGCAGGAGAAATTTTAAATTCCTTTCCCGATTTTACGTAAAAAATATAATGAAAAATTTTTCGAGAGGTAATCCTCACGGTATTACAGGAATATTTTGAATGACGTTCGATTTAAATTAATCCGGAGGATAAAAATAAAATTATCTTAATTAACATTTTCCATAAATTCCACTGAAAATTATTTTTATGGCATGTTATTATATTCAAGAAAAGGAAATATGATAAATAAAAGATTTATTTTTATATTAAATGATAGTAAAATACTTCAATTGCACTACGTTAACGTTTATATCGTTCACATTCCAAAAAGAATCAAAAGTATCGATGACTACAAATACTACATTACTAGTACTTATACGAATTAAAAATAAGCTCATGAATTAAGGCCTTTACAATATAATCAAAAGTATACACTTTCATATTAATCTACCTTTAAGGTTATATTTTAAGCATTTGCTTCTAAGAGATACGAGTAAAATAACGTATACTTTACAGCCTGGTTTCGTCTTATTCTTCTCCTGGAGGAACAAGATTTAAATTTAATTATATTTCAAATTCACACTATGATAGGCCTATCATAAATGTCTCAACAAATATATTCTATGGCAGTGAAATTAAGTTAGAAGTTTCAGACCTGAATTGTGCATTACCATAGAATTCTATTACAAACTTGGTGCAGCGTAGAGAATATCTATGAAAGTCAACGCATAAACAGAATTAGACATTTTTGAAGACTTCTCGTATTTTATTTTTATATTTATTATAGATATCTGTAATGTAGCTATAATTCTAATATTTCATTTGATTCTTGTCTATTTCTCTTTTCGCTGAAAAAGCTATTTTCAAAGATATTCCGATAAAATTATTTGGTAACTTCAAGAATCCTATGAAAATGTCAATTTTAGAATATAAATACAAAGAATTTCATGATAAGTATATAGGGATTTTCTTAATAAGTAATGATTGTAAAGATACAGCATCATAATCAAAGAAAATATATTTAAAAATTTAAGCCTGATGACTGTTTGTGGAATCAAATACCTATGAGTTTTACTAATAAGAATCATACTTACGGACAAAACGAAGTAATGAATTATATTTTTTACATTCTTCGATTTACCATTGTATCCGTAAAATTCATTCTAACATTATTGGATAAATCTTACTTAGCTACGTTCATGCCCCCTGCTTTATATGGTACGATTTATCTAAAATTAATCACAGCATAATGAAAAGGCAATTTCAATACACAATGTTACGATACTTTGAAGAATTTCGTTCAGAAGAATTTACTTATAATTTATATTCATACTTTAATACATATGTTTTTATGAATATGATGAACACATGGGCATAATATTTTCTTGAATTTATTTCACTACTGAATTTAGATCTCTGTCACAAGTCACCTTTCTACGTCCTTCTCAAGAAACGAATGTTCTTCTATTAATTATTCCCTGATGATTGATGCCCCCAAAGAATCGCCGAATAGATGTTTAAATGGTGAAATGCGCCCTTAAGAGTGCGGAATAATAGCAAGAACTCTCTCATATAATGGATTATATTTATAAATGGACCCCTTTCTTTCTTGCTCCCTAAACTCGGTTTCAGGAGCGATTTCTCCTCGTTCCCGTCCATTTCCCTTTTCTCCCTCTGTAAAATTGATCTCGGTGTGGAATCGAATGGGGCAGATGGCTTTTTCGGGATGAGAAATGGAAGAGAGAAATCCCTCGTTTCAATGCAGGAAAACGAGGCTTATACTCAAAGGGACTAATGCTGCATTATTTAAACTGGCCCTTGAGAAAACTCGCTTATCCCTGTAGACACAGCCGATCAAGGGCTTCTACTCAATGCGCGAATTCAGAAAGCCCTGCTCATGTCGGATATTTGTACGTTTTCTAGCTTAATTACCGCGAAGCATTTGATTGTTCCACCGAAGAGAAATTAGTTGATATGGCTTTAATGTGATACAAGCGCTAAAATCCCTTAAAGCCACGCTAATATGTGGGATTAATCGAAAACAGTTGTGTTTTTAATCTTCCGTCTCTTGTTTCTCAAATCTCAAATGTTGATTTTGAAATTCCATGCACGCTGGGATGATACTTTAATTTATATTCTTCTCGAGCTTCGGAAAACTTTCAATCAGCAATTATGAATGTTTTCCGAGCATTGTTGGTCAAGAAATAATTTAAACTGATTCGGGTATTAAAGTTAACTAGATGAGTATATTAAAATATTGTTACGCGCAGAAATACCGATATCGGCGCAGATCGACTGGTTCTTCTGTAAGTTTCCAATTAATTGTTCGCTCTTTTGTTAGAAACCAAGATATTTGTTGGTTTTCAAGATCAACTGTGGCTTAGTTGGTCATCGATTCAGGGTAGCTTTATCTCATTAACACTATATTTAAAAAATATTTTTTTATATATATTGTGTAAATTTTAATTGAATTTCTGAAAGCTTTCATTACTACGAAATAGATTCAATTGAATAAATTTTATGGGGTGGATGTGATTATATTTATGTATATCAAATCCCCCTAGTTCATTGAATCATCCCAGTCTTTTACCTCACTGTAAGTTCATGCGCTCTGAATTTCCCTACATATAACGTCCTTTTCATTACCTCCTGGAAACTTATTCCGTCTATTACGTTATCCAACATTTTTTTCTTTAGTCTTCCACTTCTTTTATATCCTTACTTAATTTGTTTTCTTTATCAAATCGCTCAATATTCTCTCAATATGTCACCTTTGCCTTTATTTCTACAATCATAATCCTTTCCTCTGCAACCGTTTTCTCGTATTTATTTTATCAATTACACATGGTTACGATTTTGGTCTTTTTAGATGAATTAAATTTATAATCATGTATCGTACCAATTATAAATAAAAGATTGGTCGTCAAGGCTCTTCCCTAAATCCCGTCTGATCTTGCTGCAATTCCTTTATAAGATTGGTTAAAATAATTCTCACAAAAAATCTTTATTTTTCTACTATTGTTCCTTTTAGTCAGTTGTTGGCATGGATGATGCCCTTCATCCAAGTGTTTTGTTCAGAGAAAAAATGGTTATCTCACCGTTCTCCATGCCTCAGATGCCTCATGTAACTGTGGAGGTGTTTCACAGCAGACTGGACACCTAAGTCTGCGATTGAGTCTGAATTTCATGTGAATTGTACATTTGGATGTATTTATTGGAACATTAGGGTACTACTACTATTATTTTTTTCATATGTCATATTTTCCTTGAAAATCGCTTCTTCTTAGTAGAATATAAGTGATCTACTAAAATTTTTGTTGGAACAAATGAGATATGGAGAATTCCACAATGACCTTTCGCATTTCATGTTGACCTTAGTTTGGCTTTTTCTGCATTGAACTGTTGATTAAGGAGCAGGTAATGGTTCATTGAAAAGAATTACAAATACATACAGGTTTATTTAGTAATAATTAAAAATTAGGTTAGGTCTTTGATAGGCTCTACCCTATTTAAGTCAAACCTTTTTATAATATTCCTGATAATGGAAAGAACATATCAAATTGTTTTGCTACTTTTAGAATTTTCTTTCATTCCTTTCCGAAATAATGCATCACGAGTTTAAAGATTGGTCATTTTTCTTAGGAAGAAATTATTTAATTATAATTGCGGGAACATTTAAAAGCCTTCTTAAGTTCGAACATTCATCTAAAGTTCCAAATGATGCATAATCAATTTCTGAAATTAAATTCGGATACATCGCGACGAATTACAAGTTCATACGTTTCGGGACTTTATGGTGATCTGTATTTCGGAAGCGATTTTTATCCGCAATTTTTCCGAATTCAGTTTATTTCTTCTCGAAAACGTAATACTATGTCATCAGTTGACTTTCTAAAATCCCAATTCGATGAAAGAGAAAGTGATTCTGGAAAAAACGCGGTAGCAAAAAGCACTGAACCATTTCCTCTCGCGCAATTACTTCAGCGAAAACATTTTAAGGACCTACTTCTCCGTAAATAAGAACTCGACAGGAATTCTAGGAGACCGCAGTCGTGGTTCTAACGAACACATTATGATAGTCCATATCTCAATGTTATAATGGAACCTAGGGGTCTCTGTACCCCGTAGACCAAGGAGATCTCGTTTATTCTAGAAAATTAAGAATCTAGGTATTTAAGTCACAGGAAAAAGTCACAAGTAAGAAAGTCACGAGAAATAATGTATATGAACAATCAAATAAAAAGAAGAGGTTTCTTAATTTGTTAGCCAAGATTTTCCTATATTGAAGGAATTGCTCGTCCCTAAAGCGAACACCTGCACTCCAACACTGCATTCCATAATATAACGACAAAGTATGTAATGGTGTGAGCCATTGACGCATGCCACTCAAAAGAGCCATCTTGAAATGATAAGCACCTCATAACTTCCGTAGCAGATTTTAATTCAGTTTGTTTTGTCAAAGTGGTGACACCCTAAAGATTTCAGGAGATGCTCAAGATGGTTTCTGTGACATTCCACGAAATAACGAATGATTATATTAATTTTATACTTTTATATGTCCTTTGCTAGCTAAGGTAGTGACGTTTTCCCGTGAACACATTACTATGACTTTATTACTTAAATTAAAATAGATTGTAATTTCTATCCCTAGCCAAAATCATGAATTTTTTCCGTGATTTCCCCCGTGACTTCATTACCGGTCACCGTGGAATCCAGGGATCGCTATACCTCTTCTATTCAGGACCAAACAGCTATATTCCATTTATTCTTGCAAATCACATGTCTTCGCGATAAAAACCTTCCTCTCCCAACATGGCGAGAGAAGCAGTCTTGCACTCTCACAGCAAATATTTTTCGGCTTCCATTTCCAGCCGCGCCCAAAGCACTCCTCCACGACGAAAACAGGACATCCCCTTTCCATCTACATACGTCATTAACCATCGAGACTCGTTAAGTCTCGGATGAACGCGGTATAGGCGCCAAAGGCAAGGGCCTAGAATGAGATGGATATGCGGTTGAGGGTACGTGTGGCGGAGGGAATGCGAATGGGGGAAAGGGAGGAATCGATAAGGAAAGACGAGGAATGTGCGGAAGTGAGTGAATATGCCGATAATTCGTCTGGCGATATGAAAAAAGGGTCATACAGACAAGCATCCAGACGAGTGAAATAAGGCGAGACTTTCTCATTAGCATTTAGATATTTAGCCAATTGTTTAACTCGTGATTTCAAAAGTATATGGGCATAATAAAGGTTTAAAATTAACTCGTAGTATTACTTTATGAACTGAATTCACTGTGAATTCATTACTTTATATTTGATGCAATTTAACAGTAACTTGAATGAGTAATTTTACTGCAAAGTGATTCATTTCAAATTATCGTATTTCATTACAAATGTGTACTAGTATAAGAGTTCTGTGAAATGTGCTCTAATGTTTTAAAGCCGTGTATTATACCATTGGGAGAGTGAAAAACGGTACAAATATATATTTTAATATATATTATAACGAGACAAACTCTTCACAAATCAATTAAATGATATTGCTGATCCCCGACTTGACCGGCAGCGAGCATTCCATCGCTCCTTTTGCCCTCCTCTTCATTTAAGTATGGACAATTATGAGCTCATCGACTCAAAGAAGGTACAAATCCCATTTTCTCTCATAAAGAAAGAAAAATTTACTATAACAAATGTCAAAAGAATAAAGATTAGAATCAATAATAATAATAATCATAAATTGCGCAAGGACAATAAATTACAAATATGGCAAAAATTATCTCGAACAAAGCAAAAACGGAAAGAAGTAGAGTTTACACGTAGCTTCAGTGGTAAGAGCAGTTGACAGTCGGATACTGGAACAACAGTGGGTCAGTGGGTCTCGCTGAAATTCCAACATTATTCTATTACAGAATATATTAATCACTTTGTGGCTTCTGAATAGGGAGACGTCTTCCGAATATCTTCTGTCCGTAAACAAGCCGAAAAAATTAAAAATGCATCAGCGTTACTAAACAAAGCACTGACACTTTCGCGCAAAAAAATACACACGAGTATAACAAATTAAAATAAAAAGATGGCACCTGGACACAAATCGTCACGATATATTCCGTGCTGATGATATAAATCGGTACGTATGATAAAATTTATCGGCGTACTCACTAAATGTAGGTCTCCGAGGGATACGATTAAGCAAATTGATACGCGTTAATCTTTGTTGACTTTGCTGAGATAGTTAAACTCTCATTTTAAATATGTACTGGTCATGTAATTTATATTCATTTCTATAGCAAGAATGAATAAGAATTTCTGCAGAGGCATTATTAAAGTTTTCTTAAATTTTACAGGTCTTGTGATTTTATAAATTGAATTCCCGTTTACGGAATCAATCTAATTTGGAAATTATTCAAACGAAATTTATGAAAATTCAGTTTACCGATCTAAATGACATCGAAATTTGAATCTAAAGAACAATCTCCAAAGGTAAAATATGTCACCTCTCGACGACGTTAAAATACCGAAACTATTTGTTATAAACTGGTTTTACTGATACATTTACGAATCTCATAACTCAGAAATAACGAAGATTTTATTAATACCTACTCCAAAAGACGATATTTTCATAAATACGACATTTTCATAAAAAACTAAAATGGAGTAAATAACACATTATAAGATAGAAACTACTTTATTAAGAGAGAATTTAATTTATGTCACAATTCACCGTTAGGCGCTAAAAATGCATTCAAGAAAGTTAAAGTTTATACGAAATAAATTAAACATTTTGGAGAATAGAGAAACACAATTGGAATGGAAAATCAAGATAAAATAATCACATTTTTGCAAGAGGGGAAAAGATCAATTGTGTGGGATGGGATTTGGTGATGAGAAAAACGATGGCCATCTTTTAAATTTAGAGCACCAAATATATAAAACCAATCAGTAAAAAAAAATGAGATGTGATTGGTGGGGTAAATGGATCTTGTAAACTGACAGAAAATCATAGTAAAGGAAGACAGGTAAATGTCAGAAGATAAAATGGTCTGTTGGTGCTAATCGTATGAGAAAGAGAAGTAAGATTTTTGCTGAAGTATGGATGCACAATGTATGTATGTATGTACATTGTACATACTTAGGCACTAAGAGGTATATGGATGTGTTTTGAGGAAGGCGATGTGGCCATGTCAATCGATAATCCATTACGTCATACCCAATAGCATGTATCCTTGGGGAATTAAATTGGAATAAAGCGTATCACGCATGCGTGCATTTCCTTTACAGATATACCATAAACAACCTGTGCACATAAACAAACCAACGTAGAAAATTCTGATGACACATCGGAATCGTTAAGACTAAAGTAATGCATTTCAATCCTTTAATCTTGGTCGAATATTAATTTCTCCAGAATAATTTCTAAATAAGAAAAACTGTCAAATGTAAGATTCGGTTTGTTTATTGAATCTTTACAATTTAAATAATGAACGATGAGGTAAATGTGAAACGTGATGAAAAAGTCTGATTGAAAATATTAAAATTTACGAGACTTGAAAGTGGTTTTGATTTTTCATTAATAAAGTTCGCATAGAAGAATTTTTTTCTGACTGATGCTAAATATATTTTTCATTGAAAGATTGAATGATTGATCATTAACCGCGAATATCAGAAATATTTTGGGTAAGTTCACTTCAAGAGTAAAACTTCTATTGTGAACTGTTCATCGCTATGAGCGTATCCCAGATGAATATAATGAATTGAATATTGAACGAATATTGAATGAAATAGATTCTATGAGAGAATCATTTATTTTACAATAAATTGAAACATTTTGAAAGCTGTTACAGTAACTATTATGAATAAAACACTAGAACAGATACATTGCGCTAGAAGTCCATTTCAAGTTTCGTTTACGGTGATTTTTACCCAGAAAAATTTGCGCGTCTACATCTAAATGAATACCTTGAAAGCCGAATTTCGGTGTGTGGCAAAGGTAGTAATTTTAATAATGAACAATGTATATTTAAATATGTACTGTAAATAGATAGTATGAAAATATCATCTAAAATATGTTTATTATATGATCTTTCATATTATCAAGCTCGTCATCTCATATTGTCAATATGAAACAAGGAAGAGTAGTTTATCTATCATAGTTTAATTCTACAAATATTATTTAATTATACTCTCAAAATTATATAAGTTGTGATTTAGTTCATATCTGGTCTCCCTCCCACTCTATTTTCTTTCAGATTAGAAACGACCGGTCGTTTCTTTACAGTTACCATCCATCTTTTTCTTTAGATATCCCTACATCTTATATTTACTTAAAGTAACGTTCATCTCTTTTCTTCAGCGTCCCATTCATGTATTTCCACCAGTAATACCTTTTTCTTCTCCCTCAAGAACTATTCGCATTCATCTCAAGCACCATTTCATTAATCTTTCTTCAAACCAACCATTCTCTTTGAAGAAAATAACGTAAAACATCTCTTTCAAATTAGTCGCTTAGCTTTAATTTAGTCGAAATTCAGTCAAGAATAATCTCTCCTATTTTGCATAACAATCTCAGTTGCTGAAATATGTCCTTATCCTTACATAGAGGAGAAATCGGTTTATATAAATATCGATATAAAAAAAAATTTGCGTTAACTGAATTCCTTGCATACGCTGTCCGTCGCGTTCCAAAGATTGCCTTATATAAAAACATCGCCATTTATATTTTAAAAATAAGCATCCATCCATTGAACTCAAAATAATACTTAGATATGCCAGCTGTTTAAATATATTTGTAAAATTGAGGAAAATAATTTTCATGCTTCAGCATTGTGTATTTTTAAGCAGTCAGTTAAAAATACAAAATTATAATTTTTATGGCGATTAAAATGTCAAAATTAATATCATTTGATGTTATCCGAAGTAGTTTATGGGGATATTTACTCTGAGGACATTAAAGGTATCCGTATGAACAGCCGTTTCCTTTTGATCTTGAAATCGCTTGAAAGGAAATCTGAATATAATTATTTTATTATTTAACTTATTTAGAAGGTATTCTGGAAGTCATTACTCGTTCATGTGTTAACATCATCAAGTCACCTACAGAGCTTTAAATTTAATCTCGTCGACGAAACATGTCGAATTAAAAATCTACTGTGGAAGTTACATGGTGTTTTCCTTTAAGAACGAGTGCTGCTGTATTCCATGGAGTCAAAATTGACCGCATCAATTTTCTACGCTGAAAGTTACAGGAGAATGAAACGGACCAGTGTTACACTTTGTGTAAATCGAAATTTGGCGTTATCTGCTTTTGTGTTAAGCGGTTTCGCTTTTTTCTCAGAAATTGAGAACACTTGTGTTCGTATATGTTTGCCTTTACTCTTCATCCCCATTCCATTTTCGACGGCTACCCTTCTTCTAAAAAACTCTCTAGATCGAAGCGATCACCGGCCCCGTAGTAACGATTCCATTACCATTCCCTTCTCTCCGTCTCTCTTTGTTACTCCATTTATCCATTGAAGCGTAGAAAGGAGACCCTAACGCACTCTCCAAAGGAATTCCCTCCTTATTCTTTCCCACACTGCTTCCAATTCCCTTTCTAGTTCTCGTTGCTCGGCGTACTGGTCGTGTTGATAGTTAATCATGTGCCGTGGTCTTTGCTCGCTAAGTCTGAGCGATGAGCCTGTCACTTCCCAAAACCGTTGGGGACAGTTCAATTTTAGGTCCGCCTTTCACATTAGACGGAACTTTTTTCACGTTTTGGATTCGGCGGCAAAAAGAGAACATCCTCTTTTTTCTTGCGTTGATCGGGGTGGACGGACACTCCAATTTTTTTACGCTCTGACGCGCGACGACGCGGAAATAGCGCGAGTTCTAGTGTTGAGTCTTTTTTGTTTGAGTTTCGCTTTCTGTTGAAAGGGTTCGCTGAAAGGCTCGTTGATATAAGCCTCGTGCGTTTTCCGGTTTGCGATTGGCGAATGGAATTCCGGTGCCCTTTCCTCGTCCATCATTTTAGAGGTTAATGCCAGTCATCCTGGAATGCAGCGATCTTGCAAGGGACGTCCAAATGAGAGGGAGGATCCACTTAATGGCGCTGAGAGATTTTCTGGCAGTAGCATGCATCCGAAGGCAGCCTCTCCGAGTATTTTCTCATTATAAACTGTATGAGGAAATTTCTCTGGATTTCGAGAATGGCGAAGAAATAAGGTGAAAGTGAAAGGGACTCGAGGAGCGTTCCTAGTGACTAGTAATGGTGTTTACTTATCAGCATTCCGTAGAGAATTAGTATTTAAAATGGAAACTCATCGCTGCCTGCACTTTCCGAGTAAGAGTATAAAAGAGAATGTACTAAAAACTTTCGTGGACTTTTTTTGGTCTCTTTTCTTTACGTTTCCTTTTATCTCTCACGTACTACATTTATATTACATTAATCACCCGCGAGCCGCTGTGTATTGCAGGGGCTGTGAAATTACCGAACACTTTAATTAGCCAATTGATTGATTTATCTCATACTTATAAACGTATCTTGTTGACGTCTATCCTCAAAAATCGCCCTTCCTTAACGCAGGATATATATTCAGGAACTATATTCAGACGACAGAGGTGCTAACGAAAAAGAGTCATACAATTGAATGACCTTAGGAGAGGATGACAAAGGGATAAATATACAGGTGTATATGAGGATGAGGCATAATCATAAATCATAATTAAGAATCTTATATGTCAATGGGTAACCTATGTTTTTGCTTTTAGTGATGATGAGAAATAAAAGAAATAAATAAATGACACCGTCTTACCGACGTGTCAGTAAGATTGTAACCGACGGTATGGTTAACCGATAGAATCTGCATCCACTTTAAAGCCGAATAATAAGAATTACTCAAAACTTCTCCAGTCAGTCTTGAAAGTGATCAGGTAAATTTATACTTCTCAAAGTCAGAAATAAAAAAGTGCAGTGAATCAATCAATTTGAAAAACTCATACGCAAGTATATGCGGTTCTTCCGTCGCCATTCTGCCAATACATCTAAACTCTTTGATAAACATTGAAAATATAACTTATATTTTTAGTATTTATAACCTTATTCAATAATCTTAAGTTTCAGTTTGAAGTCATAATAAAGGAATCATCTAGTAAAGTTTACGTTTACAAGTTAATTTGATTTTCAATCAAATTACGGAAAAATGTTTACTTTATGGACTTGGGAAGAAATTGCTCCCTCTGGAGTAATAACTACATTCTCATCCTCTACCACTATGAGTAACGAAGTTCACATAAAAATTTATCGCGAAGTATGTCCTCTCAAATAAGCTATTAGGTTTAATATTGAGCTGCGTTATTTCATGTGGTAGAATCCATTCTTTCAAGAACAAACTTACATTATGTTGACCTTGAGAAGGGAATGGCGTACCATCTTTCAACTTGTTGGGTCAAAGAAAAGATAATTTCTTCGTAAGTTCGTCCTTGAAAGTCTGCCAGACGAGTTGTACACGACTTGCAAGAAAACTTTGCGGTGAAATCGCGCTCAAAATACGGCAAAACTAAGAAGGAAGGAGGAGCTATTTCTTAAATAAAATGAAAAGTCCATGAGGAAAATGATGGACGGAAACTTTGGTGCGACTGAAGGAGGAAAATGATCAGAGAGGAAGGAATTTTCGTGGCTAACCAGCAGATAAATTGTTATTTCTAAATAGCTACTCTTTCAGAAGGTAATATCTCGCATGAAGCGAAGTTGGTGCGGGAGAAAAAGAGAGAACTTCGAGGAAAATGGAAAGATAATTTAATGAGAAGATGAAAGAGTGAATGAAATGCTTTGTGGCGATGGAAAAGGCAAGATGATAAAGAAAAGTTGGCAAAAGAAGTAGAGAAAAAGGAGTCACAAAGTACAATATTCAGTTGAGAGAAAAGTAGTTAAAACAGAAAGAAATTCACGTTTTTCGTCACCGAAACTCCATCAAGAAGATATTGGGGGCCGTAAAATTTCAGTAAGTTTTAACAAATAGTTTTCGTTTTACTGACAAGTATTTTCCCCGCCAAAAGCGTCCAATAATATTAATATTTATTTTCTCTGTTTTTACGTGGATTTGAAATAGAGTGGTTCATTCTATACCAAAATAATAAATGCATCACTGGACCATGGAAAAAGAAATGAATTCGTTCTTCAAACAATAAGATGAACGTAGAAATATGCATTATGATGTATCTCCTCCTCACCGACCTTGGGTATTTCCACGGGAAGACAAATATTTTCTCTTTCCTACTAACTATACTAGACATACTGATGATTTGTCGAATGAGTTGATAATTCATACAGATCAACTGTTGCCTTTTCGTCTATTTTGTGAGAAAAGCTATTCAAATGTATATTCTAACATTATTTTTATAATTTCCCTAAATAAAGACATGTCCTAAACTAACCTAATAATTATTGTTACCCCTCTAATCATGTTTATGCAGTAAATATTTTAATAGCATTGGAATTTATATTTTATCAAATTAAAGGATGAATCAATTATAAGAATTCAATGAACTAATCCGATGTTGATATCAAGACATATCTTCATAATGATCAGAAACATCCATTCAAGTGTTGTCCTTGATGGAAAACTTTGTTTCTCCCGACCACGCAAACTTCATTATTTGCTGTCTTTGACGTTTAGGATACAAGGGAGTATGTAAAAGCAAAGATGCAGAAACATAAGACTAAAACATCGAATACAACTTCCTAAAAACAGCATTCCTCTTAATATGGAATCATTATCTTTGATGCAGGAGTCATTATACCGAAGTTAAATTGACAATCTTCTGGAATCTACTGTGAATGCGTAATATCTTTCATTTAATATTTCCTAAATTCATGCTCGTTCAATTGCCAACGTTACGTAGGATGATCGACTACGAAATTTATTTTCAATATTTGGACTTCAATTGATGATTATAATGAGTTATGGCCGGAGGTAATGTCCATTCAGATATCCATAACTATGAATCCTTTCCCCTTAAACCTCTTTTCCTGAAAAGTAGACTCTTCACTTACTTTTTATGTTCCATACCTCCAGCGATCTTCCTTCCACTAGCAATCGCTCTGCCATATTCGCTTTCATTTTAATTTTCTTCATTTCATATGATATCTCCTTCATTTCTCACTTTCTATTTTTCTATAACCTCCTCTTTCTCAAGGTCTCCCATTCCCCTTCATTAAATTGTTCTCTCCAAAAATATTTCATCTCGCCCATATTTCTCTCTTCCGATTTCATATTTTCTCCATTCCGTTTTTATTTTTGTATTTATACTGAGCGTAAATTTAATTTAAATAGATAACTTAAAAATAACTTAAATGTCGGAAAAATATGAAAACTTTATTAAATTTTAAAGCTTTTTATGCATAGTAATATCCATTAAGACGATATTCCGCTTCTTTAGGAGTGGTTTCCTCACGGATCAATCAATTAATTATACTAAATCACTTTGTTGTGTTAATAAATTAATGTCAATTAATTATTTATGAACATTGTTGGTGTTTAAAATGAATAAAAAATGTTTCTCGAGTGCTGAAAAGATTATTATCGAGGAATATACTTTCAAATTGAGTAATAGATATTTTAATTAATTATTTAACTAATGCTGTAATATACTTCCGCGGAATTTAGTTTCAAACTAGCAGAACCGTCCATTGATTCTCGGATAGGAAAAGACCTGTAATAACAATTAAGTGGTTCTTTGTTTACTGTGAGCAATGTACAATCTATCATTTTACCTCAGTTCTTTATTTAAAGCAGAAATTCCTATTTAGTTGTTTCTAGAATCTCAGCCTTCAGCTGTTTCGCTAAAGTTGTCAATTTTGAAAACGTTAATCTTAAATTATAAATTAGAATGTGAAAGATGTCTCGAAGAGGTGTCTTTGTTGACCAACTCGGGCAAGCAAAGAAGAAAGATAGTTACGAAGAACACCGCTTCGTGCTGCAATATTCTACGAAAATAACTTTAATTTAAAGCGATATTCCGATAAAGCAAAACAAACGTACGTAATTTGATTGTCTGCTATCACAAACTTAATTTAACAACAAGCCTTGGAAATTGAAACACAGAATTTTCTATCGCCGTTCCATTCTTTAAGTTTGGTAATTAAGTACGACACTTTTCTCTCTAATTCCTTCGTCTTTCCATTTTCCTGCAATATGTTTTCCTTCTATTTTCCTCACTCTCTTCCATCCGTCATTCTCTCCTACTTTGTGTGTCACTATTGATAACCCTATTCCACGCCCTGTCGTCTCCACCTTTCGGTCGTTCCCCATCGCTCATCTAGCAGCGAACTGAAGGGTGACGCAGGTGCTCGAGGAAGGAAAGTGGAAATGACTCTAAAATATTATCTCCTTGGAAACATTATGGCCGCTAATTTTTGACCTGCTTACTTTGTTTACCGCGTTTACCTAGTTGTTTCTCGATCAAGAACTTTTTCACAGCGAGAGAGAGAGAGAGAAAATTTATCTGATGTGAGTGCTGCTGTTTTCATCTATCGCTGAAGGAACTCGGTGAAATGCAGATAAAACTTAGATGACATTATTTGTCCCATTAATAAATTCCCTAATGTAAAATATATGGATCTAGAACCTACTAATTTTGACCAATTCACTTCATGAGTAAGAATGAGTAAGAATGGATTTACAGTGTAAATTGTTAGTTTATTAAAATAGATGAGACAGGTAGATAGAATTTAACTAATAGATAATACTGGATTTAAATTACAGAGGAGTGCCGCTGTCTTATCTCCTGAATTTTCTTACCCAAAACTTAACGTTGTCGGCGTCGGTGATTAATAGGCTAAATTATGTAGGCTATATTACTTATTGAATAGGCTACGTTATGATGCCTATTGAAAGGCTACGTTACTAGTAGAAATCAATCGTAGTTCTTATTATTTCTCTCTTAAAGGAAATGCGACATGATTGGTAGATATCTCGGATTTAATTAATCAATATGTCATTTAATTAATCGCCCTTTTTATGTCAAAAAACAACTCTGCATTTTTATACTTTTAGTCTGAGACGTATCTACAACAATCCAATTTAATAGTATTGACGTCTCATTGATCTCTGTGCCCGAAGGCGGTTGCATCGTTTGTGTACTATTTCAGTGCCCCGAAAACGAAGAAATGTTCTAAAGCAAGCTTCCAGCATCATCCTGCAATTGAATTTATACCATTGTCTCAAATTTCTGGGCGAAGGAGATGTTTGATAGCACTCAAATCTAAATATGACTAAATTATATATATTTGCTCAAAATAAGCTCAGTTTAAAAATGAGAAAAATCATAGGATTGATGCATTTCTGTAATCCGTAGAAAATATTCAATGATCTATTTAACGTTAATCAATGTACCTATTCATCTTTTATCTATGTATTTCTTTTTATTTCACAAGAGTTTTACATCCGACAGTTACTGCCTAATTACTGCTAAGTATGTATCATGCACGAAAAATTATAAATATTTTATCAGAAAAGGAATATAATAAACGCTTCGAAGAAGAAACTAAATGATTCATGTAAAATAATTCACTTAAATATTATGAAAATTCATGAATTTTAAATTCGAAATTTACTAACTCAATGTGCGAAAATAACATTCAATATTTAAATCTTATTTATTTGATGTATAACTGCCAATTGTTGTTTAGAATATAAAGAAATTATATTTTTTGCAAAATTAAAGAGTTCGACGACTGATTGATGTTAACCACACCTCACTTTCCAATTAAATTAGTTACCTGAAATTTGGTCATTGCTCGATTTAACTTATGCATAAGGTCTTCTGTTTTATTTGCAGAAGCTAGAGGTTATCCTCTCCATCAATATTGGAATTTTACATGGTGTACAATCCACAAAAGCCAATAGGAAACCTGTTTAATATTTCCCAATTTAATTTCTCATGGGATTGAAATACATTTACACAAGCCATTTTCTCTCACCAAATTATGAGATTTACTTTTCCACTAATTTCTTGTTTTTCCAAATACGAAGGACTTGATTGTGACTATAAAACGTAAATAATGAATGAGTTATCAATGCCTTCCAAATTCCCCAAAAGTTTTGAATTGTTTTACGTTCTACTTTGCTGTCCATTATCCGACCAAAATGAAATGAGAGTTTAAATATTTTAGCTCTACCAACTTCCCAAATGCCACCACAAGTGACGTGCTGTGCACTCGAATTTACCACAACTGCTATTGTTTATTCCATAATATCAACAAAAGATTTTCGACTTAAAATTTTACATTTCCCGGTTAGATTTTCGCCTTATTACCTCCAAGAAAATAATTTAAGTCTTGTGTCAGAATTTGAAATAACGGTAATATTTAAAAATTGATCTTTCTGTTGACGTTCTGTAATGCAGCTCCTTGTTTCAAAAGAATATGCTTAAAATTGGAGAAACATATCCAGGATCTTTCTTATTTACATGGGTATATTTACTGTATACTGTACTGTACTGCTCTATTAAGAAACCTAAAGCAAACAAAATATGATTTAATCGAAAGGAAATTTTCTGTCTAAAACATTTATCTTTCAATCGTGTAGTAAATTAATTATTTGTTCTCAACTATATTTAAGATACATATTTATATATTTGTTTATATGCATTGTTTTGTAATCTATATGCTAAAACAGTTACAAGAAAAACGAAAAACGCATGTGAATATTTATGATAAATTGAAGTAGCATAATTAAATGGATTCAAAAATAATAGAAGGACATTCAATAATAGAATCTATAGTAAGGTAGAATCAAACCTCTTCACATTGTCAACCATAATTGAAGGCGATGATCAATAAATACATCTCATATTGGAGTCGCTATTTCCCTATTAATTAAGAATATGAAGACTGTAGGTCAATCAACTACAAAACATTTTAATTATATGTAAAAGAACACCCACTTTGTTTGAAGAAGGCTGACATGATTTATTATAAACATCTTTTATGTTCTTTAATTGAGGACGGACTGTGTTGCACTGTTGACGGAGGCATCAGTCGGCCAATCAAAAGAGTCAGAAGATTTTTCTCCCTCCAACTAATGCACCGTGTTTACCTTTCATCTCAAATAGCGCATCTGTCACAGCGATGCGTTTATTATACTTCCCAATAATGACAAGAGTAGGTCGTGACATCGATTTCTGAAACGTTCAATCTCTTGCCATGATTTGAGACAAACAGAGTTATGATTGGATTTTCCATTCAACTTCGCATTTGGGACTTCATGAACAAAATTAGCTCTTGGGACTGACTGTCCGTGTCAATCCATAATCATTCAATGGGCTTTCAATTAATTCCAAATGTTCAGCATGGTAGAATTCCTCGATCCTCTAACAAGTTGTGAATGTAATGAGTGCAGTTAGACCGAGAAATATGAGATTTCCATGTTTCCACCTCCCTTTGTAAATTATAATAATGTTGTGATTTGTGGTCCAAACTTATTAGCCGTTATTTTATGAATATTGAGAGTATCTAAATAAATATCAAAATAAATGTCTAAATGAAAATGCTTTAATGAGATGAACTATGAAGGCTTGTAGCATTCATCCCTTCTTTCATATCACCATTATATTGAGACGTTATGTGAATTTCAATTATTATTTTTCCAAATTAATATGGGATATTATTATATTGCATTATTTGATATCCAAACTTAAAAAAGAAAGCAAAGTTATAAAGTAATTCCCTGTAGTTTTTCCTTTTCCAGAATACCAAAATAATTAATCACCACTGATTATCGAGTCTAGAAATGGATATTTTCCAATAAATAACGCACAGCTTTAAATATATTTCATGTAGTTAAACTTAAATTAATATTTTTCCTTGGTATATACGAATGTTTCATAGTAGAACCACTTGTTACTTGCCTTCTAATTACCTAGAACCACTCTTTCTAAGTAACTACATGAATCAACAACTTTAATTTAAAACTTTAACAAATCAATCACTTTAATTCCACGATTTTGTCCTTTTGGTGCTTTCTAGAGACACAGAAATTCTAAGAAACATACTCCTAGATAACCGGATGGCAGAATTGCCGTAAGCCATTAATCAACTATTCAACTTGCTGTTTTTCATCAACACTCTTCACCATTGCTTATTCTCTTTAGTTTTTGAGGTGCTTACTAAAATCTTCTGTAACATCTTCACAAATTCTGCTTTATTCACCTCCATTTCACATATTTATCTTTAAGTGTTACAATCTCATATTCCTGTACTTACATGGTCCTCTCGATCATGGTGGATAGTTGCTCGGTTCTCTTCCCTTTTTCTTCGTATTCTTTCCACTTTCATTCAGTTATCTCCGAATAATATAATATAATTTCCTTGTTTTATCTTTAAATGACTCATTTTTCATTATTCTCATTAACTACTCTATAGCTCGACTAGGAAGCCGCATATTTATTCTCTCATCTCCTTCTCTCATTCACGGCAATATACCTTTAATCCTTATCAGAATTGTTTTCTTTTATTTTTAGAGAATCATCCAATGTTCACTTGAGTGATTTCTATATTTAATCCTCGATATTTTCCTTCCTTCAAAACTATATTTCACTACAATTCGAAAAACAGTATTAGAGTATTCTTGAAAGTTTCAAACCTTACACATAACCAATGTTATTTTAATATCCAGTTTTATTTCTTTAGATAGTCTCCTTGTGATTCTATACACTTTTCTCAGCGACGCTCTCATCTCTTTAATTTGTCCTCTTTAAATGGTAGCTTCAATCTTTTTTCGAAAACAATCGTTCACGAATGGCATGAGCTCCTCATTCAATGAAAATCTCTGACTATTGAGTGAAAATTCGAGCCTAGAAAATAGAAAAAAGTCGCTGAGATCAAGATCTGATGGATACGGTGGATGGTTTGTCTATTCAAACCGCAGTCCATGGATTTCTGCCTTTACGATTGAAGTTTGAGACGGTACTTTTTTGGTTCTGAGTGAGCATACGCGGCACCCAACGCGCGTTTAACTTTTGCTTGCCCAAATCTTCAGCCAATACATACCAAACAAATGCTTGTGGGGTGCTTACACGCTCTGCTACTTACCTAACCTTAATTTTTCGGTCATCTGCTACAATTTGGCGAACTTTTCCGTTGGTGTTGTTAGTGTTTGGCGGTCCCAAACGTTCCTCGTGAACCAAGCTAGATGACCACATTTCAATTCATCTGCCCAAAATTTCTCTGTCGCAAATGATGGTGCAGTGTCCCAGAAAACAGAGTTCTTCGTGGCTTTTATTTGCTTAGGCGTATTGCCTTTCTAATTCAAGAATTGAATGATCGCTCGATATTCATTTTTTACTCTATTTTACATAAAACACTGAAATTCACTAATGCAAACTGTTAAACAATAAATGAGCTTCCTTTATAGCCAAAATTTAAACAATATTTATCAACGCTTGCGTAGTTATATTGCTAGGAAAATCTTTTACGAGTCGTCCCGTCTTCATAATGACCCCTTAACCATTTCAGATAACCCTCGTACATTTGCATCATCTCTCTTTAATTCCAGCTAAAGATAATTTGTCTTTCCAAAGCAATTATTACATATAAGAGAGTAGAGCAAGTGTCGAAAAGATTGTTTCGTAGACAACTTGTATAATCAGATTGTTAAAACTGTCTTATGCTCATATATTCATAGGTTATTAAAGATGTAGTTCTGCTTAATTAAGTATTTCTATTTAAGCGTATTCGTTCGATATACTTGCACGTTTATATACGAATACAAAAACGCACATATAATAATCTATTCCGCTGAAACTGATGCTACTTCTTACTAAGATTTATTATTTAGTGGTGAAATGTTTTAGTATTTACTTTTCTCTTATTTTTATCCTTTCATTCTGTTGTTATACGAGTCTTCTAAATGTCTCCTAAGTAATTCAATTCCCGGAATAAAGCTAAGATTACAGCGACTTTAAATAAACAGATTATTATATCACTCCCACCGAGCAAAATACCTAGGCGTTGTGCGTCAAATGGTTCATGTTTCAATGTGATAAAGACAATGAACTAAAAAAAGAGAATTTCAACTGAAGACGGGAGATAGGTCTCCAAAACGAGTATCATATCTCTTTGGCTCTGTGTATCGCTGGTTCAGTTGGTCGTTATTGTATCTCACATTACTTCGTTGGTTTCATTTTTAGGCTCCTTTCGTTTCGTGTCGGATTAACCAACCTCCTCTCACAACCACCATTCCATAATTCACTGTTGGTTTACTTCCACAGTCAGTCGCTTTTATGATATGGTATTTATCGCACCATACATGAACCATTCGACGCACTTGGCATTTTGTATGGGAAGACAGGAGTGACAGAATCTTCAGTCTAATTCGATTCTCATAATTCCACAAAAGTAGTTCCTTTAATCCCTCATGTATCGTCTCCCCCTCAATAAATTTCTGATTTCCCCCACCGTTCAGATCACCTTTCAGCTTTTTTCATGTGTTTCCGTCCGTCTTTCCACTGTCTTCTCCTCTTCAGTCGATCTCCCTTGTACCTAATTCCTCGGAACTTCCCCAATACTTCGCCTGTAAGAGGAATCTCTTTCCTCATGTGCCATTAATCATTAAATTCCTTTCACGCCTTCAAACGGTTCACTTTACTCCACTCTTTCCCTCCAAGTTTCGTGCGAACCCCTTTTCCGCGGTGCCTAAAGTGGCCCTGAATTCCCCAGGGTGAACAAACTTATTGGGAAGGAGTCAGCTTTCGCTTTTACTCCACCCTCGCTCCCTTTTTGCCACCGTTTTTTATCCTACTTTAAAAAACTTGGCGGACAGGTTCCTTAACATTTTTATTTAAGTAGTTTCCTCTAAGTTTTTGAGAGGATGCAAGCCGAAGGGGGATTCTCTATCCTTAAGTGGCGTTTTGATAGCTGGAAAAAATTGGAGAAATTTAAGTCGAGCATTTAGTGAAAACTTTGGAGGCTGACTTTGAAATAAAGGGGATGCTTCGGTATTTTTTTAAAAAGATAAACTCCGTGTTCAAGGCATTCGAACCTCAGCGTGGGAATTCAAGCCGATCCCAGTAGTGGTTTTTGTATGTTTTTAGTTTCGTACTTAGAAACCATATATAGCCTACGAAAAATTTTTATTCCTTCCGAAGTCCCAAAATAAGTAATTAAAATGTCCCGTGAAAGGCCGGACGTTGAGGAACGACATTCTGAAAAATGTGAAACTTTTGATCTCGATTTGATTTAATTCAGACGGCCAAAGGGCTCGACTTACTTACATATTTTATTGAAATTTTTTACCTAATTGAAAAATTAACAAACTGAAAATTAAAATCTTAATTAATTTCTCTACTATTTCGAATAATGTTAACTATCAAAGAGGGTTGAAGTGGAATAAAATATTCCGGTAAAGAACATACATACATAGTGATAAATAACCACTACGAACTTATTTTGTATGGATAACTTTAATGGAACTCTCCTACGGAACTCTCCAAAACGTTACTAATTAATATGAGAGAGAGGCATTCTATGATAATTATCTTTGTATATACGAGGGTCATCCGGAAAGTAGTACCCGTTAGTGCCGCATGAAGTGCTGACGACGCGAGTAGCCGCTGGACAAGGTCAGATAGCTTCAGTGGCTTGTCTGCCTTCTCTGAGCCAAGTTGCGTGACGCTAGCATTGCCTGTGTTGTTTCTGTGATTGTTTACAATGTTTAAAAAAATTGAGAACGCCGCCAGTTGTGAAGTGAGGGCAGTGATTAAATTCCTCAATGCAAGAAACGTTCGCCCATGTGATATTCATCGCCAATTAAAGGAGGTGTATGGAGACAATGTAATGGACGAGTCGTCTGTTCGGCGGTGGTGTCGCAAGTTCAACATGGGGAGGGGGAACACACACGACGATGAGCGTTCGGGGAGACCGTCTGTCATTACAGACCAACTGGTGAGCTCAGTTGACGAATTCGTGAGGAACGATCGGCGCGTCACAATTGATGACATCTGTGAGCATTTTCCCAATGTTTCTCGAACAATTGTTCATGAAATTGTTAAAGACCATCTGCATTATGCAAAAATTTGTGCAAGATGGGTCCCTCGCATGCTTACAGATGAGCACAAAACCAAGCGTATGGCTGCAGCACTGACGTTTTTGGGACGTTATTCTGATGAAGGAGACTCTTTCTTGACTCGCATAATTACTGGTGACGAAACATGGGTTTGTTATGCATCACCTGAGAGTAAACGACAGTCAATGGAGTGGCATCATGCTCATTCACCAAACAAACCAAAAAAATTCAAGACAGTTCTGTCCACCAGGAAACTCATGGCAACCATTTTCTGGGATCGACGAGGTGTATTGCTTATTGATTTTATGGCCCGTGGAGACACTATTAATGCCAATGCGTATTGTGAAACATTAAAGAAATTACGGCGGGCAATACAAAATCGGCGGCGAGGTCTATTGTCTACTGGTGTCATTCTCGTTCATGACAATGCCAGGCCTCATGCAGCTGGGATAACACAAAGACTTTTGCAGCAATTCAAATGGGAAACTTTCGACCATCCACCGTATAGCCCGGACTTGGCCCCTTCAGATTTTCATCTCTTTACAAAGCTTAAAGACTTTTTGGCGGGGAAAAGATTTGACAGCGATGAAGAACTTAAAGAAGGAGTGACCCTGTATCTCAATGAGCTGGCGGCGGAGGACTATGCAGCAGGAATACAGAAACTTGTCACACGTTATGACAAATGCCTTAATTTGCTTGGAGATTATGTTGAGAAGTAGTTTAAAGTATCCTCTTTCAAATAAAATTTTTTATGTTTGTTAATATTTACTTTTGTGTCTTTATTTCACGAACGGGTACTACTTTCCGGATGACCCTCGTAGATAAAAATGTCATCTCTTGGGTATTATGTTCAGCATTCCGTAAACATATCTATTGAAAGTCTTGTATATCTGTAAGACCCTCAATTTATTTTCATAAAGTTTTTCTCGAATGTATTTAGAATAGAACGCTCAATAGACTATCAATAATAACTGACCTTCAATCGTTGAATATTCTAGGAGTCACAATCCGAGATGAAAAATACATGAAAAATTTCTTTATCCGCCAATTCCCTAACCAGTCTCTTCTTTCTTCGAATAGGAGAGTTTCTGTTAAAAAATTACAACGATTTTGAAATTTAAAAATGAGATTTGCGATGATACATGGATTATTATAAACATGATATACATCATCATATCTTCAGTTCTTCGTAAATACATGGTTGGTCTGAAAAGTTTCCGACATTTCGTCATTTCTCGACATGTTTTCTGAAAATTTTCTGAAGATTTCTGAAAAATATGGGGTCGGAAACTTTTCAGATCACCCTCGTATAAGTGTACAATCTTCATAGGAGGAGACGATGATAGTTTTGGAAATACATATATTACGGTTATCAATTTACAGAATTTATCTAAGAATTAATCAAAGAAAATAGCAGCTACATAGGAATAATTTCAGATAATTTTGTTTGATTAATTCAAGTCAAGCTTATGGCTATGTGGACCGAGTGAAAACCACGTTACAAGCGGGATATCGCTTTAAATCAGGATATTACAAATTTCGACCTCCTTTTAGAAAATATGGAAAAGGTTTTTTAGCCCTTCAACTTTAAACTATCTTACAATTGAAATCTTACTTAGCTTATTTTATTTGCCGCAGCTGTAGATATGTTATGTGGAGACTCCGTAAAATAGTGTTGTGCAATCCTGGTTGCTATCTTGCAATATATTTTTACGATTTGTCACCATTTTTGACAATGAGAGCACCTCTTTTTCTTACTTCGTTTTGCTAGTTATTCATTCTACGATGAGGCAATATTTAACAGATAAGCGAATTTACAACAGCAAAACGATCTCTCCAAGACTACGCTCAACACTTTGGTGCCACTCTGGCTAATTTGATTTATTTACAACATTAGATCGCGACTAAAAGAAACTTTAACCGGCGAAATTTTAAGTTCTGCACTGAGAGGAGACAGATGCGGAAGTTCTCACTCTATATCAGAGCTAGTATCGGTTCTGACATTCGAATAGACATAGATCAGCTTCGTGATATATCCACTTCTTCCTCACAGAACTAGTTATCGAAATCAACAGAAAAGTAAGCCCTTAAGGGTAAGTAATAAGATAAGAGATTAAGAGTTTAGATAATGTAGGCAATGTTTGGTCTATTAAATGAGGTGAAGGATTGACAATAGCGGGTTGCACTGCATCTGAAAAATCTGAAGTGGAAAGTGGAGCGGTATTTTTACCATACGTTTCGGTACTAAGATATAGAGTTTTCCTAGTGAAAGATTTTATTGTATGTTGATACTGATTGAAATGTTATATCAATATTAATTGTATCATTGTTAAAATTAAGTGGGATAATAACATCAGCGGGAGCATTGTAAACATTTTTACTGCATATCATTTTTATCACATAGATAAATTCAAAAATAAAAACAAAAGGCTAACAAAAGTGTATTAATTTGCGTAATCACTTTTATAATTAAATTTGTATTTATATTGGTCGAACGTATTTATAAATTTTGGATCGAGTTGGGCAAAGGAAAAGTAATACGTGCGTGGTGATCTATACGTGGAGAGAAGAAAAAAATCACTTAACCGAAGAAATTTATCCGTCCAAAATGGTAAACAGAGGATCAAATGGGGCGAATGAGGAGTTAACCGAGCATGCTTTTACCGTACGTGGTGGTCCTATTCAACGGAGCCAAAAACAATTTGGCAATGCGAAGGACAGCAAGAAACATCCATTCCTCACTTTTTTATATTCGCTCTTCGATTTGCGATTCGGTTACCATTCGCCTCCATTAGCCCTAATTGATTCGATCTCTAGGATGCGCATTTCCTTCAAATGTTCTACTATATATTATGGAATTCTCTTCGCCATGATTGCACTTTTCCTCTGTTCTTACTCTCTCCTTTCTTTCATCTATCATCCTGTTTAATGTACTTTCAGGGGCTCATCCTATTTTTCCTTCCCATTTATTCTCTATCAGTCTATTTTCAAACAACCTTAGATCTCCAATTCCTTCCTTTCTTGAATTTCCTCGGCATCTTTTTAAACAATCACCAAAAAAACAATCTGCTTAAGTATGTACAATTCCAATATATCGTGACCTTTTTCATAACATGGCTCTTTTGAAGAATATACATATTTACACATCATCGGAGCATTAGAATGTATGTGACGTAATTTAAATACGAGCTTCATCAATATCTAAATATTCATAGTAGGTGTAATATTCACATATTTGTGAAGAACATCATGGGTTAAGAAACAGAAAATCCTTTGAAATCCTTCTATGTTATAACTGTTCTCTATGCCATACAGTAAATCTATCTATTCCTTCTTAATTTTTAACCGTAACACTAACCATTACCATGTATTCAAAATCCAACTTCTGTCTTCCTCTATAATCTCTCCCTTCTAATTAGGCTGCTTTCAGAAAATTATAACTTACCCTAAAGTGGGCCTACTCAATCCCCTCATAATTTCACCAGTTTTCCGTTGACTCTCATTCTTCTCATTGAATGAATTATGCATTATTTAACCAGTCTTCCCATCTTGTGTTCATCACACACTAGGTTTCATGATAGTTCTACAACGCTATATCTTCGGTTAGCCTGACAGGATTGACGCTAACCTGGTTGGGATGCTGGAGAGACGTCCAATAAATTACTAACAGTTATCACACACGTGACGTAACCCCCTTAGATGTTCCCTGGAGCTTCATCTTAGCAGTATTGGAGGTATTATTATGAATGCTTAGATAGCTAAGGTCATATAGGCTCCCACCGGGGACGGAACTCGGGACCGCTTTTTCAAAAGGCCCACTGGCCCCCCATCCTCTCTCTGGCGTGAGCATGCTTTTAGATCCCCGAATTAATCTATAGATTTCAGGATATAATTCTCTCCCTCAGATTCTGAATCGGGCGTTTCTATAGGAAACAAGAAAGAATGCAGCGGGGCTCACGTGACTCCTGGAAATTATTCTTAGTTACAAGAAAGATGAAATCCATTTATATGAACTGTGGTTAATTCTTGACAAATGATAGTTAATTTAATGTTCAAAAATTTAATTTGCATTTCTAAGTTTTATTACATTAATTCATTACGTAATTTAACTCTTTTCTCTAGAATGCAGAGTTTTCCATCTCAATGACGTACGTACCTCATTTTCTAAGCTCCATTCACTTCATAAGATTCCTAGAGTATATATTTAGGTCTCACTCATGTATATATTTTTAGAAGAATCTTGGATATAAGGAGAATATATTCCAAAATTAGGTTGTTATTATCAATTGCCAAATTCGGGCAATGTGCGAGATGAAATACCCAATCCGCGAAGTGGGTATTTTCGTTTTCACTATACTGAAAGGTTTTCAAATTATCATCTTGAAATAACATTGGCTGTGATTGGTTGAGACCATTTAGGTGGAGATAGCTTACTGTCTTTTGGATAATATTTATGACGCGAATGATGATTTCTCGCATTAATGACCTCGTCAGGAATTCCAATCGTTGCTTGCGTAAGTTTATTCAAAAGTACAATTCAAGATAAAATACCCCGCCTCCATCTAGCTAGAGTCAATCCAACCCATCTAAAATCATTCCAAATCGCTTAGATGAAAACTATGCTTTCTTTTCGCCCATTTTCAGAAGAGGAGGAATGAGGTAGTTCAGCATTGCTTTTCCCAAAAGCTAGGATGTCACGAATGGGAAACGTCCATGTAAGTGAAGCAAAATGACTATACGAATAGCGTATTATCATGACAGCAGTGATCAGCTTAGTAAATAGATTTGGTGCAAACCTTATGGATATTGAGAAGGATCTCTTTTCGTGTTAATAACCGGGTTAGGGAGTTAAAAAATTCTGACTTTTCGGCCGTAACCTCTGCTGCCATTTAAAGGATGACAGTATTTGCGGATGTTGAGTCTTTCTGGGCTAAATTTGGATCCAACAGCAGAGGTGGCGGCCGAAGCGTTGGACTTTTCCAACTCCCTAATCTGGTTCATAACCCGAAAAAAAACTCATCAAAAAACTCAGTCATTATTCAGCGTCATATATACATAAGCAACTACCATTTTATCACCACTATGAATTAGACTGAGATGAATGTAACTGAAAGGCACATATCTCTGAATTCTGTATTAAGGGATGTTGGAAAATATTAATTTCGTAAACTTATACTTGAGGTAGCAACACACACTAAATTTACATTAAACAGCACAGCTTTTTCATATATTCATCTGTAAATTTCGTTGAAAATACGCCAAGCATCCTTCTACCGATATTTCTCAAATATTTTTAACTGATAGATTCTCTCACGCGTTCCCTCCTTTATTTCCTGTTCGCCTTTTCCTCCATTCCGATTCTCTGAAATCTTTTTTCGAACCTATTTCCCTCAGCGACGGATACGTCCCCTCATTTCCTCTCCAGCACCTCCGATGTCACTTCAAGTAGATGTTGCAATCATTTTATCGGTGGAAATCTATCTAAATTTATACGCATATCCGTCTTTTGATGCTACAGAATCTCTCTGATCGATCGACCTTGGAATAGAAACGCTTATGTTTTCACTATAGCGATATTTTACTATGATGGTATGCTTTCTCAACATAACGTGAACTATGATTCATCCCCAAGATTCTGAGACACTTAGTATAATAGCAAGAGGAAGTAAATAAGTCTACGTCAAAAATACAGCTATTTGGCCATCAAATTACATCACTGACTAATTTCCATTTTTGTTGCATTATTCTTGAATAAATATGATAGCTGTCAAAAAATAATTTTACAGAAAGATTTTATCTATCTAAATATAGAATATCTAAAATTGTAATACACGAAAAAAATTACATTTCTATCACCTTCCTTACAATCATGGAAATTAAACGGAGTTATTTTTCTATATTTTATGTATTCTGTATGTATATTAATTAAGTCTACTTGCTATTCAAATTATGTTTCTTTTTAATCGAAATACCCAGCGTACAACGAGAAACTCGACATTTTCAAATGAGCCTAGACTAAATCATAATTTGTAAGAGTAGAGCGGCAGTCATAACTGAAACTATGGGTGGCCCTAGATTTGTTAGAGCCTTTGAGAGTCTCCAAATAAAATAGCCCTCGAACAAAGTTTGAGAGAGTATACGCAAAAAATATTTTATAGAATTTTTATAATTGCGCCAGTAGTTTCGGCTAAAAAATCCTCTTCAGAGTTAAAATTAATGAAAATTTACTTAAGATAGAATATTTTCATTTTCCAAGAGAGTCTCACAGGTATAATTATTTTTTACTCGAGTATGAAGAAGTTGATGAGAATGATAAATCCTGATTATTCGACGAATTTGCGTGTACAACAGCCAGAAAAATAAATTTAAAAGTTCCCATAATCTTATCATATTACATTAAATCAAACTAAACCTTAAAAAATAATCTGAAATATAACTGTAAGCGTTTTAGAAACGTAATACTAACACAAACTTGAAGATAATTTGCTTTAAATGAGCAATATGGATTGGAACAGAATAAATAGCGTTGTACTTTCCTGGGGAACGACTCAAGCAGCAAGTGCTAAGGTATCTCTGTCAGTAATAAATGACGTGTTAAATTCTAGAAGCCTTATTAACTTAATCAATTTTATTAAGACCTCAAGAATAAATTATCCGTCAACATCAATGCATTATCAATTACCAGGGAAAATTCGCAGTATAATGCATCAATTCGCCTCCATTGGACATATGAATAAGCTGGGGATAAATTTCTCCCAGCCTGGAGTGTGGCGAATGAAGATATTAAACGAGCAATCCCATCAACGAGCGATCTTCATCTCCTCGGATCAACAACCATCTCTCATTCTCTCGCAGCCCCCCGAAATCTTCATTTTTCACTCATTCTCGCATTCCTTTCTCAAAGCATCTTCTTCTACCCCTTTCCATACAGATCAAATTCTTTCACCTCCACTCATTCTTCTCTTCATCTTGCTTCTCCTCTGCTATCCGCACCAATTCTTCCTCATTGCAAAAAAACAAAGATTATCTTTCTTCTGTAATTGATTGATTCTCAGCTTTACTCTCATTTACTGACTGGACGTAACCTGCAATGTGTGATCTAACAATACTTCACTGCGAAAATAATTTATTTATCCAAATAAAAACTCCTTCCCGAAATAGCTCGAAGAATAATGATTAACTACAAATATAATATTCCAAATACAGGACTTAAACAGTAAAAACGATCCTCTAGGAAATGCAGAACCTAATTCTACGCATCAAACTGACGTTGTGATTTAGATAAAAGCAAGAATAGGAAAACTTTAGAGCCATAAGCAGTTATGCTATCAATAAATTTGTCAATTTTATAGTTAATTAGCTGAAGTGTCTCAATTGAAGCAATAGAACTAAGATCAAACATAATAGTCCTGTTTGTACTGAAGAGAATCTTACATCTAGTTAGTTTAGATTAGCTCAATGCGGTAGGCTATCGAAAATGAGAATTTACGATCTTGTCAAAGTTTTCATAATTTAGACATGAAATCTTAGCTGTGGATGTAGATCGTTGAAATATTTATTTGTTATGAAACTTATTTCAATTTCATTCAATGATTCCTCTTAATTTAGTTTAGGAGAAATGGAGCTTGCAAACGATTAAAATCAACATTAGGTGTGTATATTACGGGAACGCTTTCAATCGTTTGGATATAGACCAATAGATACATGGAAAGTAGTCCATTATCTGCGGAGAGACAATTTTAATAATTTACAAGATTGTAATAATTACCCTCAAAGGAAATAATCAGCAAATAAGAGACGAAAATGAATAGGTAGAGTCGATACAGTTACCGATGCGTGAGTGATTAGACATATCTCTAATTACTCTTTTCTCTGCCTTTCAACACACTTTTCTTCACAAATTACTTTACTAAGTTATGCAAACGATCAGTCCTCCGTACTTTCCAAGCTACGTACTTAGGATAACTCACTGTAATAGCTAAATAACTTTCCAAACAGTACGTAACTTGCACCTAAATACTTGGGTTAAACTTTAAGGAATTAGATGCCTTCTTAGTAAAGCACTTCCTAACCAGTAGAGTACGGTACGAAGTTACTTGATGCTACACATAATCGCAAAGTTGTGAAGTGTTATTTTCGTAGGTGAGTGGAAACGCTAAATATAGATTTTTAACGTATTACTTTTATTCAGTTAATTATTCTCAATGACGATTTTAAATGTCCATCTTCTCCTCAATGTATCCTTACAAATATTAATAAAAATCAGCCTTAAATCGATGGTACATAATAGACGATGGAGATAACACGAGTGGCAATATTACGCAGTGCAATTGAATTCGAATTTCACGGTAGAAAGATAAAACTACCCTCTTTACAGTTTTAAACATATTTGAAGTGAAAAACGCATAAAAGTTCTAGATTAATTTTGAACTTTCTCTATGTGGTGGGTAAATAGCTAGAACTGGATCGATGAGCGATGATCATACAATTTCTGATCATATTCTCATAAATTAAAAATTGCGAAATTAATATTGGAAATGGCACGAAAAAGTGCAGAATAATTATTGGATGATGACTGTTCTGCTTATTTGTTACATAAATTTAAATGGTGACCTCAATTATGGAACGTTATAGTCCGCTTTAATTTAAATTCGATTTTTATCCAAAACTATTGCAAAGGTACGCCAATATATCATTAAAGGGGGATAACACCATTCGTCTAATATAAATTAATCATTCTTTATGCATGTCAATTATGAAATAACTCAATTATGTTTGCAATAATTTGTATATGAAACGAATATATTTGTGAAAAGTTTGAATTTTGCGTTACCATTCGATACTTCTTCCCTGTAATTTTCTATATCTCCAACAAAACACCCTGATTACCTAACTCCTTAAACAATCGTCTTAAAGATGCCAGCTTACTCTTGAGAGTCGCCGATATCGAATAGTTTATTTAATCGAATTAAGTTAATTTCATCTCGCTGAAGAATTTTATCTCTGCACTTATTCCTTAATTATTAATCAAATCTTTATCGTACTCCTATGGAAGATTCGTCTTCGAAATTGTATTTTGCTGTAATCTTCACCTGCTTCTTCTCTCCCATCTTTCTCATCATCTGCTTCTCTTCCCATATCCTCTGACCACCCATTCTAACACGCCAGGAATTTGCGGCGTGTGACGCAGGGAGAAGGGAAAGGAATCCAGCTCCTTGCACGCTTTTCTTCGACCCTTCTCTCTAGATCCTCTTTTTCCGGAGATTCCTACACTTCATTCCCGTCCTCTCTCACATTTATAAGTGCTTCTCTCCACAACTCTTCCATCTTCCAAACAAGGATTGAGTGCGCGAATCCGTAAAACGAATTTTAACCCGCGTTATAAATCCATGCGCTGCGAAGTCATCTGGTGGATTTGCGATTTTTCTCTTTTCTTCTCTTGAAAGGTGACGATGTGTTTTCATCAGGACGCGGATTTCTACAAGTCAGCGGCTACGAAAAAAAATCTTCCGATACTTTTATTATTTTCACAGTAATACTTTCGCAAACATCTAAAAACGAATCCGCGGAGTTTACTTAACGGTAGTCCTCTAACGTAATCAGCTACGCATTCCAGGTATATTCTAAATGTTTCCTTTTACTTGCTTGCTCTTTATATTGAGTGTTTTCACAAAGAATGAAATACAAATTTTCTTCCAATGAAAGATAATAGTTTTTATTGCAATTTTTCTTTATATTTCACATGAAGGTGCATTTATGTTAAATTCTTTTACTGTTGATACTCAGGTTCTCTTTCATAATATTCTGTTTACTCGTGTATTTGCAAACATAGAGCATTCTTTGAATTTCTCGTATTTGTAAAGTATTTTTTAGCTAACCGATCTTCCTTAAACTGTTCGCTTAAAATTCAGCTAATTATTTGTAGGTTTCACAGGTTTATTACACCCTTTCTGCGAATGCTTTCTTGCTGTGGCGTAGTATTTCTTAAGCGCAAGCATAGATTTTTTAAACTACAAGGTAGTTTTCCTCAGTGAACTTTTTTCGATCTATTTCTTCCAATTAAATTGCAAATATCGAAAGATTACAAGTTAGGAGAGACTTTTTGTCAAAATTGCTCCACTAATAAAATCGTTTTAGCATTATTATCATTTCAGCAGCACCCTATAAAATCAGAGACTTTAACTATATCGATCCTTGAAGTAGTATGTAAGAATTGAAGTCTTCAAATTTATTACGAAAATATTATTTTAAATGAGTTATTCTGATCAAGGGAGAGACAAATCCATTGATCTGTGGCCCGCAGTTGGAGATGATATTACGATTCTCTGGCGAGACGCTTATAGAGTTCTAAACATTTCGACGAAATCGTGGGTAAAATTGAATTTGCATTTATTTCTTTGATTTTAAAACTAAAATATTTTCTTTCCGTTCTTAATATTTTGCGAAATACATTGTTGTACCCCGGAATGTGTCGACCATCTTTTATAATACATCTCCCAAATTATACGACCGTGCAAAAAAACCACCTATTCGATACAATGCCAAAAATATGAAAAATCAATTAACTTCATTAGTATTGATTCGATGGGATCGACTGAGCATCGTGATCACTTTTGGAATTTAAAAAAAAATATTTTAATCGATTATAGTATGAAACGTCAATCGAAAAAATTTTTATGCAAATTGAAAATGAAGCTACCCCATATTTTATGAATGGAAAATTCTTTTTCCCTATTATTTTGTGTTTTCAGCTTGGTGAAAATGACGGAAAGCCTCTGGAATCTGAGCATAAAAAGTGAAGAATATAAGATAAAACTTTCCCTCTTCTTCCGTCTTTTAGCCTTGTAAAGTTCAGGCGTAACTCTTAAAGACGTTTTCATTCCAGCCAACATCTGCCTTCCTAATTTAATACATGAATTTCAGGAAACTTCCTTATGTATAACATCTCAAAAAGCTTCAGATATTACTCAGACTCTGATTCAAGAGCTTCGCTTCGCCTTACACTCCTTTTATGCGAAGTCTTTTTCAGAGAAACAACTCCTTTGAAGAATATAATGCGATATTTCTTATTTTGCTGCTGAAATCGGCTGCCGAGAGAGAAGCATGTTGGCCGAAGAAATGAAATGGAGGAAAAGGAATTTTAAGGGAACGCAGTGAATGATCTTGATGGTGAAAGGATCAAAAGGATGGGTGCGAGAAGACGGGAAGGAAAACTGACGTAAAGTGGTTTCTCGTTCATTTGATTTATACTTTTCTCTTCAACTCATCCAGCTTGCGCCGAAAGCTGAGTGACGTCCGCCACGAAAGAAACAGCTTCTCATATCTAGAAATATGGAAAAAGTTGTCTTCTTTCGCCACCTCCTTTATCTTGCCTCAGATTCACTCGACGCTCGCATCTTTCCTTATTCTCGCCAGTGTTTTAGAGGGACTTTACTAGGAACTACGAACTTTACTGGAACTACGCTTTATTCCGCTACAATTCATTTCGATACTTCTGTATTTTTATACCGAAATATAAATGGAACTATATATTTTTATATTTTCAGGTATATATCTCGAATACATTTTTTATATTTGACCTTCTTTTGATGGGATTATAAATTTAGTGAGGATTTTATATCTTTCCGCTCTCAGGGCAATTTTCGATAGTCTTAAAGTCAGTATGAAATAAATCTTATACACTGCAACCCAAAGATCAACCTCAGAAAAGATTTACGCAAATTAAAAAATTCGGAAATTCGAACGATAAGGAAAATTTGATCATTTTCCTCAAAGCAAAAGCAAATTCGAAAATATCGGTATATAAGCCTTTCCCTCGTCCTTGATTACTGATCATTTACTATTAGCAATATATTTCACAATGTGATTACTTTCTAATTTTTTATGATAAATGATTCAATTGCTTTTATAATTTTCATCATTGCATCTATATGAATAGGGATTAAATATTTCTCTTTCAGGATTATTTCTCTTCAGTTTATAGGATCTGATAATTTCAGGATCTTTCTGACATGGGAAAAAATGTTCTTTGTCAAATTTAGTATAGAATCGTAAAACAACGATTACAACAACCTTAGCTCGCTAAGGTCAGAACAGCTCGGTCGGCACTCATAGCTCGACTTGGGTCAACTTCCCGTCGTAGAGAACACTACAATATTTCTACGGGATTCCCTCCCGAATTCGGGCGAGTGCCGGGTTTAGTCCCTTCTCCATTATAGTACACCTGAATTTTGGCCTTAAAAATCTAATTGGCGTTAATAACTTGCATTGATTGGCAATCAGTAATAATTACTGATGTGAGGAATTTAGTGCTGTGAGTGGATTTGTTGAATATGTTAGTGATTGTGAATTTCTCTACATGGACTGGATTGGCGCATAAATTCGTTAATATCTCTTGCCGCCGGACAGATGTCAATGACTTAATAGTTGTAATGATAATAAGACTTTAAAGTGATGACTAAGCCTCCTAAGCAAGCGGAAATGAAATACTAGAAAGATAGTAATACTTGAAATTTTATAATTCGGTTTAATCCTGTTTAATAATTACACATAAAGAGCAAACAGAGTAGACTACAATAAACGATCGAGATAGGATCAGTGCCAATAATACGCAGGACAATTCATCGTGGATTTCATAGTAGAAAAGTATAACTCTCTTTTTTAACTTTGGTCGTATTGGAAGCTTCCAAAGAATAGAAATAATAAATTAATTATGAATTACTTTTATACATTGCCTAATTACTTAACAGTAGTAACTGAATTAATATACTACGATGAGTAATAACTAATGAGAAACAATAATCAAACGCTAGATAAATAAAAAATATTAGAAACCTGATACTTTACATAATTCATAATATTTAATGATCGCTTTTAATTTCCCTTAAGATATCTCTACAACGTCAGATGAGTGACACGTAGTCTAGGAACCACTGAATCCGCCACGAACATTTTCGCCTGTCCCAGTCACCGCAACTTCATCTATGGGGTTTACCCATCGACAGAATCATCAGTTTCCGTGGCGATTTCATCTCCCAAAAACCTTCTGCACGATGCTGAGAGATATGGAGCGAAATTTCAGTGATTTTCGCATTCAAAAGGGGAAATAAAATGTCCCCAAATCTCGATTCATTCAAATCCTCGGCGTTCGTTATCGAGGTGAAACAGAGAGGATTTTAACGAGTGCGGGGGGATCATCACAGCCACCGCATTACACGGTCACGTATAGAGTGGAGACTCATCGCGGCCGATATTTCTTGATGAATATGAATAGAGGTTTCTCTGCAGAGCGACAAATCTCAACGCAATGTTTTCCGTGGTCAGCTTCGCAAAGAGTTGACGCGTTCGACGGATGGCAAAAAGAATCGAAGTGGCACGTATAAAGGAGGATAGGTTTGCGAGATGGGAAAAAACGTCCCGTGGAAGACTCGCGTTGGGAGAGGATTAACGGCGGCGTGGGAATTACCTCTTCACGTGAGGCGAATGAAGCGATGGCAGGCGTCACAAGTGCGCTAATGCAATGAGAACGTCAAAGTAAATCGAATGGCGTTATTCTTGGGGTTTCACTTTGGAATGGAACAGCCTTGTGAAAAGGTCATGCGAATTTGTGCTAATGTATACAACCCAAAATGCTTTCTTAATAAATATACGTGAAATCCCACTCCTTTGCCTTTTTATATGACATAATATTTTCTTTCCGAAATACACCATAAGCTTTTCGATAGCCGATGATACTGTTTCCGGGAAGAGATAATCCACAAAGTATCCCGAAAATGACAGAGTTAGGAAACGAATACATTTCATTTTCATTATTACTGAGTAAAATCAGCACTCTTGTAAATATTTATACATCCGTAAATTTCAGCAGCGAATTTTTCTCAACAGCATGTAAACTGAAATAATTTTCAAACAAAATATAAATTTTATCCTTTAATTTGTTTCAATTGTACTCGCTATATTTTAAAATTAAATCCGCCTGTTTCACCAGTAACTTAGCATTGTAATCTTACTTCTAAGATTTAATCTGACTGATTAATAGGAAACTAGTAATCCTAGGGCAATTTTGTAGAATTTTTCAACGAGAGACTTATTTTTATATTCCTTTTATTAATTGTACTGTACATTGTTTATCCGGCGTAATTTTAAAACTGATTTTTATTAGGGAGATAAATCAATCGAAGTCAAAGTTTTCGTTAAGGCCTCTATACAGTTTTATGTATTAAGTTAAGCAAAATCTAGAGGTATAGACTAGTACAACCACAATGTGGAATGTTTTCCTTTGATTATGTCTTTCTCATCGTCGGCTCTCATAAAAATTGAAGCTGTAATTATTCATGACTATTCTGCTACCGACTAGATGGCAAATATTTATTTTCAATCACTCATAACTTTCGTATAAATTATAATAGAAATGATTTTTCTCTTTGTTTATTTTTCATTTGTCAATAGTAACTTCACCTAATGAAAAAATTTGATAAGTTAGAGCTCTCAAAAGAGCACCCTTGAATAATTCATTCAATTCCAGTTCATTTCATTCTTATTCACATTCTGTTTGCAATCTATTTGCTCATTTCTACCTCTCGTTAAAGAATTCTCCTTTCACCATTCCGTAGGCGATTCATCTGTAGCATTCCCTTCTTCCACCTTGAAATTAATGGCGCGGGATGAAATTTAAATTCCCAGATTCTTTCAATCGTTTGCTTTCTAAAATATCTCCCAAAAGATGTTTACTTCGAATTTCTGTGAGATAAAACCGAATTCCTTCGTTGATCACGCAATCCTAAAATTTTCCTACTGAATTATTTCTCGAATAACCTTCAAAGAAAAATTACAATGTTCCGTTATGAGTTCTTCGTGAATAACTCCTTAAAATTATGTCGCAATTTATCCGATAAATAAGGAATTCTGGTGGATTTGTGCGTGTATAAATAGAATATTCATGGGAATAAACCATTTAAAATGCAGCACAAATGATCCTTTGCAGGTTTTTCTCATCTTTCATTAGGACATTACACGGATTTTGCTTATATTACCATAATATTCAGGAAGATGAACGGCATGTTTTTGCCTCCGGCCCCTTTCTCCTCTCGAATACTGCTTAGCATGAGAGATTTTGCAGGGAATATGCACTTCCTTGAAGAGTCCTTCGGCAAATGTGTTCGCTTAGCAATGTGTGCTCTTTAAGCTGTGTCATCGAATAAAATTCTGCCTCATCCGAAAGCGATCGATTCCTAATTTCATGAACATACCTTTGGATGTTTAAGTTTTCATGAAGTGGAAATTTTTAAATTAATTATTCCTTTGGTTTCCGTCAACTAAGAATAATAATCGCACGAAAGATGCAATTTTTACAGGTTTTCAAAGGGAAACTGCATATTTCAATAACTGTGCTTTGATTACCTTTCCATCCCCTGAAATTACCTTATCGAATTTGCAGATTCACTTAAAAATAAAATTTTTATTCCCACGCGTAACACATGGAAAGATATGGTTAGCGAGCAATCTATATCTAGTAGCTTTAATATTCATGATGTTAATTTAGATAATCAAAAAATTATTTATTCGTATTTTCTTATTTTGACTGATTTTCATCTTTTCCATATCGGGCGATGTTATACTATCTTTTCTACGATTATTAAAACGATATCCTAGTCTATGGTTAGCTGTACACTTCCGAGGATGTAACTCAATATAAAATACAAAACATAGACAATGCAACTCGAAGCCATTTAGAAAACGATGATAGTGTCATTACACTCCCTGCCATACGCCACTGGCGGCTTGCGGGGTACTCATCTAAATCTAAATCTAAAATCTAAAGCCAATACAGAAAGGCTGTTGTATTACGAGTTATCTCAAATGTTATTATCTCAGCTAATATTTACGTGGAATGAGAAGTGAGAAGAGGATGATTCGGTATCTTACTCTGGAAATTAAAGTTAGTACTTTCTCGATGCCCCTGGTGCATACATCAAAAGAAAAGTTCAGTCATTTATAGGTCTTTTCCTTACATTAAATGATAGTTTTACTTCACTATGAACTTTCTTTCTTTCTTTAATCTTTCTTGCTATAATTTTTAATTTAGCATATAATTAGGTTGAGAAGATTAAAATATTATTATAATTATGCCCAAAATTTAACTCGATTGAATACAGGTCGTTAAACTATTTCTTTGCAGCTAAAATAACGTAAGTAGTATCATAAAAGCCGCAAACGGAGTTTAGGTATTCAAGTTGTTCAACAAATAAAACAACAGAAATATAAAATACCATCTTTTTGAAAGTAAATTATAACTGGAAGATGACCGACCTAAAAGATAATTGAAAAATAATGATACTTTTCTTTTATGACGCATACAACCGCTTCACGTAACTTCAGCCTTTCTCGAATATTGATTGAAAATTGGCTAAAAAGCGGTCCTTCCTAATTAATCCCACTGCTATGTGGACTTCAATAAATCCTTTTATTGCCGGTCAATTTTATTACATTGGTAAGGACTTTGACTCTCTTTTTAACGTCTTTCTATAAATATCTTCCCATTATAATGTTTTTTATCCAACTTCCAGTAAATTCTATTTGGTAAATTCACAGCTCCAAGTTATCTATAACGATTATCAATGCTCCAATGTTCCGGTCTACACAGGGAACTATTATCATACGAAGATGTTTTAGGAATTCATTGCCAACATTTTCAAAGTGGTGAAATTTAGAAAATTACGAATATATTTTGTGAACTTGCTTAAACCTGTTTCTGTAATGGGGGCATATTTTGGAACTACTTTGCGAACTATGCAATAAAATACTTGGAACTACTTAATTAGGCAGGCAAGGAAAGGTTGTTCTATTGTTTTCTATCTTTAGATAGAAAAGCCTTCCGAAGAGCTGCAGGAATGGTACATTAAGAGGAAATGGTATAATGTATCATTTGTGATTGGGATTCTTAACAAACGAGTGCAATGAAGACAGAAAAAGTAGTAGTTGGGATAAGTTCAAACAAATCTTAAAATTAGTTTTGTCCACCATGGACAAAATGTGAGGAATACTAGGTATTGTAATGGGTAGTTCTAGATGGCATTCTGCAAAGTTCGCTCAAAACACTTGGAGTTTAAAAGAAGTAGTGGGACAATAATTTTCCCTATTCCACACGCCGAAAGGTGGCTTGCTAGACATCAATCTCTCGATAGATAAATATGAAGGAAGGACGTCTAACACGAAGACCATATACGGATCGTTTACCATATAAAAGTGGTCCACTAGCTAAATATCTAAAGATTACCTAAAATTATTCAAGCCAACCTTAGATAATTTTTAAAGGCACTGGTTACAAAGCTATGGTTAGGAATAACTTTACAAAGTGAAAAATTACTCTCATTTTACTTTTCATTTTTAACGCAACTTTTAACACAACAAAACTAACGATTTTCAATTAATTCATTTCGAACCTCAACCATATCGATGGGCAGTCTTGAGCTCTTAAAGTCCTCCAGTTGCTGTGTACGAACACACCCTCTGCGAATGGAAAGGTGAAGTTGAGGAAAGGGCGTTTAGTAGAATATCTGTTGGAATGCAAGGAATTTTAAGGCACATTGCCATGAGGTAGGAGACGCGTTAGGGGGTAAAAATTAAGAAAAGAATAATAAAAGAACCAAACTCGGTATGTTCCTCTAAAAAATATGAAGATCTCCCACGATGAAAATATGAGTTTACCCGAAAACTCTCATTTTAAATGATTTTTCGCTCCTTAAATGGGATCGACCATTCAACTGGAATTAGTTGGCTCTCTCAATAACTAAGTATTGCCTTTCCTAACGAACAATGAGGCCCATTTTCTCTTTGATTTGGAAAGTAACCTCCGATAATCGCAATCTGATCTCATAACTTCATAGTAGTGCTACCTTGTAATGCTTTGTCTGCTGGGATGTAACTTCTCCATACTTTCCTAAGAAAATAGTTTATGACAAACTAGTCATCCTATAATCTACAGGAGACAGCACTTTCAGTTTAAATTTGTTTGTGCGAGCGTCGATAAGATGATTTGATTTCAGTCATTTCTCAGAAATTGATGTTTTCACTTAGATAGATTTGCACAATTTTTATTCTCCAATAGATTCGTGTTTTTGAATTATTTTTCGAATAATAGATTGCTATTGATTTTATGTAGTACGATATTGGAAAATTATTTTATATATTGTGGAAAATAAAGCTCAGCACTCCCTCTTCCCGTTTTATATTTTGCTATTGTGTGCTATATTTATTGATATAAACCTATTATACCATATTCATTTTTATGATTATTGAATTTTCTTCGTTTTCATTCCATAAATTTTTATATCATTCTGTGTACAACCAACAACGTCTCCTCGCGATGCATTGTGACGAGTAATGTCTCGGAAATGATTGCGACCGACGGAGACCCACGGCAGCGCATCGAAACGGGGAGAAAGTATGTCCCGCGAAGAGACAAGTGGTCTGAGAGGAAGGATGTTTTGTCAGAGACACAAGTCCTTATCGAGGGAAGTGGAAAAGGGATGACAGTGGAGGAGTGTTGCAACCGGAGAGAAGCTTCTTCCAAGAAGGGTTGGATGATGACACACCCTCTGCGAAAGAGTAGTTTTGGAATTTGTAAGCTTTAATGCTTTGCCCTCTGTTGGTTCTTACGGACAGGATGACACTTCCGAACAACTCGCGCTCAACCCCCTTCACTTGTTCCTCTCCGCACCAAAAATGGCGTCTTTTCATTCCCTGTCGATTCCCATCCCTTAACGTCGTAATTTTTTTATTAAGGAGCCGTCGCAACATGTCTTTACTCATCGTTTCGCTTTAATAGTTTTCGCGTCCTTAGTTTCTTCCGAATCTTTGTATCACTGCACCTTTTCATATCTGTCAATTTTTTCCATATTGTCCTCATTTCTTTCCCGAGAGGAAGCGATTTAACAATGTCTTGAGGCAAAATATAGCTTGTTAGAGTTATCAGAAAAAGTGCACTAATGTGGTATTTTTTCCTTTCGTGTAATTTTTATCCACCCGCGATTACTATACGTATATATTATGTTGATGTTCCAAAGGAAATTGTTGTTAGAATATTCCGATGGTAAATAGTTGAAAAATCACAGCTTTTAATACCCCGACCTTATTGTATTTTCAATACCAAATGCTCCTGATTGTGTATTTTCTCAGTAGGCGTAAAAGAAATTCCACATTTTCATAAATTCCACACACTAACAAGGAGAGACCCTCACTTTTGTCCGGGGATTTTGATGAAACTTTTTGTGGTGGTGCAAAAGTGCAAAATCGATTAATTATACTAAATCACAAAGTGATTTAGTATAATTAATCGATTGATCCGTGAGGAAACCACTCCTAAAGAAGCGGAATATCGTCTTAATGGATATTACTATGCATAAAAAGCTTTAAAATTTAATAAAGTTTTCATATTTTTCCGATATTTAAGTTATTTTTAAGTTATCTATTTAAATTAAATTTACGCTCACAAGGAGAGACCCTCACTTTTGTCCGGGGATTTTGATGAAACTTTTTGTGGTGGTGCATAAAGTAGAGTAATGAAATAGTGTAAGGGCGTTTCTCTGAATGGGCCTTAGTTTCGCTGCAATAATTAATTGAAAATTGAAAATCTGAGTATAGGCAACCCCGCATTACACGCCCGTACTAGCCGAATCTGCAGGAAATAACACGTTTTTTACTAATATTTTTAACTTAATTTTCATTTTCGTTTTTAATTATTTTCCTTGTTACTTACTTGTGGACTAAATAATAATAATAATAAATAGATTTAATCAATAGTCCCATTAAATAACCTTCGCCAGCGCTATTTCTTCATTTACGGTACTTAACGACGGCTATCCTAGGAGCACAAAAAGAACTTGCATTCGAACGATTTCGGATTTCCTATTCAATAGAAAGCGACTGCCTTCTAATGTTTAATAATAATCACTAGGTGCCTCATAGTTGTTTGTTGAATAATAATCGTCTCCGACCACATACATGCAGATAAATCCCTAGCTAACGGGAAAAAATTTAAAAATATTGAGGTGGTATCATCAAAATGGGGGAAATTGTCTACAGAGATATATCAGGGCTTCCTAAGAAGTGTAGTAAAACCATACGTGGCGACTAATTGTTTTCTTTTGATAGTTGATTCATGGGGAGGGCAGACAAACTGCAATTTATGAAGAAATATTTATTGATGACGAAAATATTCCGACGTGCACAGTAAAAATCATACCACCATACCATACGAAATGCACACCAATATGCCAGCCTTGTGATGTGTATTTTTACAGGCAAATGAAGATTTCCATTTTCCACCATCAATCGCTTTTGTTAACTTCTTTCTTTTTGGCAAAATTCATAGTTTTTGTATTTTGTCGTTTATATTCATACCAAACTAGCTGAATTTATGACAAATGAGACGATTTCCACATGGGCTTCCTCTTGGAACCGTTTCACCAATGGTGAACGCGTTACCTTATCGGCTCTCCGAGATTAACCTAATTTTTTATTTAATTTATGATTTTTAAAGGAATATTTACGTTTCCGATTATTGAAAGTCAATTGGAAGCAATCTTTAACAGAATCACATTTGAAGGTGATTTTTATTATGATTTCAGCCATCGATGGCATTATATATATTAGAATGCGTGAAAACATGGATCCTTTTCTCAATAAAAGTTTAAAAGTCATTATAAATTATTCAAAAGGTGTATTTTTGGTTGTGACAGTTTGATAGAAGACTTTTTCCGGAAAATGTTCGAATGTAACTTGATAAACATTAAGAGGATCATTAAAAGTAAATATAGTTAACTAACTAATTTAGGAATAAGGAATTTTCTATGATACTTATAATTGCCATCGTGTATATATATATATATATATATATATATATATATATATATATATATATATATATATATATATATATATTATATATAGCTAACTCTCCGGATATACCTATATATATATACGAGTAAAAGTTGCTTGCATACTGCAAGCTATCCGTTGAATACAGTATCATACCAAGTACTGCCTCAGTTCAAATTTAAAACTTCGCGCCAAAGACCGCCTGGCGACGAACTAAGAACCCGATCGTGAGAGAAGACAGCAAAATAATATTAGATAAGTGCCATCCTTACTTGTTCCAAAGTTTCGATTCAATATCTTATCGGGAAGGTCCCACGCCTCTGTCACCATTCCGGGTTTTATCTTTCCAGCTTATCGGGAGGGCATTTAAAAAGATTTCCGCAATGCATTTCTTATGGAAGAATTTTGCATCCACCTGGCGTCGAACTCACTGTCATTTGGCTACATTTTTTCCATGAGAAGCATAGAAGACTACCTCAACTTCAACCTCCGAAATTTTGGTTACTCTATCTTAACGATAAGTGCCTCAAAATAATTTTCAAAAATCCGCGCAATGCATTCTTATGGGAAAATTGCGATTTTGGGGAATTTCTGGCATCGAACCCATGATAGCTAGCATCGAAGTCTGCATTATTCTGGCATCTAGAGTGTAGGGCCAGTACGTCGAAAAAATCTGACGTCGATGGCGCTTGTGGAACATGGTCAGAATTCGTATCCCCTATATATATATATATATATATATATATATATATATATATATATATATCTATTATATATAGCTAACTCTCCGGATATACCTATATATATATATATATATATATAGATATATATATATAGGGGATACGAATTCTGACCATGTTCCACAAGCGCCATCGACGTCAGATTTTTTCGACGTACTGGCCCTACACTCTAGATGCCAGAATAATGCAGACTTCGACGCTAGCTATCATGGGTTCGATGCCAGAAATTCCCAAAGATCGCAATTTTCCCATAAGAATGCATTGCGCGGATTTTTGAAAAATATTTTGAAGCACTTATCGTTAAGATAGAGTAACCAAAATTTCGGAGGTTGAAGTTGAGGTAGTCTTCTATGCTTCTCATGGAAAAAATGTAGCCAAATGACAGTGAGTTCGACGCCAGGTGGATGCAAAATTCTTCCATAAGAAATGCATTGCGGAAATCTTTTTAAATGCCCTCCCGATAAGCTGGAAAGATAAAACCCGGAATGGTGACAGAGGCGTGGGACCTTCCCGATAAGATATTGAATCGAAACTTTGGAACAAGTAAGGATGGCACTTATCTAATATTATTTTGCTGTCTTCTCTCACGATCGGGTTCTTAGTTCGTCGCCAGGCGGTCTTTGGCGCGAAGTTTTAAATTTGAACTGAGGCAGTACTTGGTATGATACTGTATTCAACGGATAGCTTGCAGTATGCAAGCAACTTTTACTCGTATATATATATATATATATATCTATATATATAGGTATATCCGGAGAGTTAGCTATATATAATAGATAAATATATATTTATATATTTATAGGGGATACGAATTCTGACCATGTTCCACAAGCGCCGTCGACGTCAGATTTTTACGACGTACTGGCCCCACCCTGTAGATGCCAGAATAATGCAGACATTGACGCTAGGTGTTATGGGTTCGATACTAGAATGTCCCAAAAATCGCAATTTTCCCATAAGAATCCATTGCGTGGATTTTTGAAAATTATTTTGAGGCACTTATCAGTAAGATAGTGGAACCAAAATCTCGAAGGTTGAAATTAAGGTAGTCTTCTATGACTCATATGGAAGAAATGTTGCCAAATGACCGTGACTTCGACTCCAGGTGGGTCTGAATTTCTTCCATAAGAAATGCGTTGCTGAAATCTTGGACAATTTTTTTGAATTCCTTCCCTACATGTTGGAAGAATAAAACCCGGAATGGTGACGGAGGCGTTTTTAAACTTTCTTTCCTGAATTTCACAATTCGTCTAGTGTTCCTTGGTTCGATGCAAGAGGGTCATTCCGATTCCACCATGCATTTCAAACGGGGAAAACGGAATCTTATTTTAGGACCTTCCCGATAAGATATTGGATCGAAACTTTGGAACAAGTCATAATGGCACTTATCTAACATTCCCATGCCATTGTCTCTCAGGAACGGGTCCTGTGTTCGACGACAGGCGGTCTTTGCGCGAATTTTCGGAAATTGTTTTGAGTCCTTACTCGGAGCGATAGAACGGCGAAAATTTCGGAGGTTGGAGATGCTTCGGTTATCTATTGTACTAACTGAAGAAATACTACCAAAACACGGAGAGTTTGACGCCAAGTGGTTGCAAAATTCTCCGGTATTAAATGCATGGCGGTCAATTTTTTCAAATTATTTTGAATGCATATCCGATAGTCGGGAATGATATAAAATGGATTGTGCATAGAGAAAATTCATGTTTCATATACGCTGAGGTTCTTGGTTCGATGCCTGGGCGTCATTTATATTCTACCATGTATTTCAATGGGGGATAGTGTAATCTTATTTTAGATACTTCCTCATAAGATATTGAATCGAAATTTTTGAACAGATCAGAATTGCACTTATCTAATATTAATATGCAATTGTTTTGCACGATTGGGTACTGAGTTCGTCGCCAGGCGGTGTTTTGCGCGAAGTTTTGAGCATTGTTTTGAGGCAATCTTTGGTACGATACTGCATTCAACTGATAGCTTGCAGCATGCAAGCAACTTTTACTCGTATATATCTATCTATTATATATAGCTAACTCTCCGGATATACCTATATATATATATATAGATATAGGGGATACGAATTCTGACCATGTTCCGCAAGCGCCATCGACGTCAGATTTTTTCGACGTACTGGCCCTACACTCTAGATGACAGAATAATTCAGACATCGACGCTAGGTGTCACGGGTTCGATATCAGAATGTCCCAAAAATCGCAATTTTCCCATAAGAATGCATTGCGCGGATATTTGAAAATTATTTTGAGGCACTTATCGGTAAGATAGTGGAACCAAAATCTAGGAGGTTGAAGTTGAGGTAGTCTTCTATATTACGAATGGAAGAAAAGTTGCAAAATGATCGTGAGTTCGACGCCAGGTGGATGCAAAATTCTTCCATAAGAAATGCATTGCTGCAATTTTGAAAAATTTTTTTCAATGCCTTCCCAATATGCTGGAAAGATAAAACCCTGAATGGTGACAGAGGCGTTTGAGAACATTCTATCATCAGGTTTACCGTTTCTCTAGTGGTCCTTGGTTCGATGCAAGAGGGTCATTCTGATTCTACCATGCATTTCAAACGGGGAAAACGGAATCTTATTTTAGTACCTTCCCGATAAGATATTGAATCGAAACTCTGGAATTAGTGATAATGGCACTCATCTAATATTAATTTGCTATCTCCTCTCACAGAAGGGTCCTGAGTTCGACGCTAGGCGGTCTTTTACGCGAATTTTTGCAATCTGTTTTTTTAAGCCGTTCTCGATGCGATCGAGCAATCAAAATTACGGTGTTTGTAGATGAGATGGTCTTCCATAGTACCAAAGGAAGAAATGTTAGCAAATGACCGTGTGTTCGACGCCAGGTGGGTTCCAAATGCTTCCGTAAGAAATGCATTGCTGCAATTTTTGAAAATTTTTTCCCATGCCTCCCCGATAAGCTAGAAAGATAAAACCCGGTGTGGTGACAAAGGGGTTTGAAATCCTTCTTTCATGAATTTCACAGTTCGTCTAGAGGTCCTTGGCTGGATGCAAGAGGGTCATTCATATTCTACCATGCATTTCAAACGGGAAGAACGGAATCTTAATTTAGGACCTTCACGATAAGATACTGAATTGAAACTTTGAAACACGTCAGAGTGGCACTTCTCTAACGTTTGTATGCCATTGTCTCTCACGAACGGGTCCTGCGTTCGACGCCGGGCGATCATTTACGCAAAATTTTTTAAATTGTTTTGAGGCCTTTCTCTATGCAGGAGACTATTCAAAATCACAGCGTTTGCGTTTGAAGTAGTTTTCTATAGAACCAGTGGAAGAAAGGTTACATATGACTGTGAGTTCGATGCCAGATGGATGAAAAATTCTCACGTTCGAAATGCACTGCGGCATTTTTTAAGGATTTTGCTGGATAAGCTTCGAAGATGACACCCGTAAGGGGAACTTATTGTAAATTTTTACCAATTAGCTTGCAGTATGCAAGCAACTTTTACTCGTGTATATATATATATATATATATATATATATATATATATATATATATATATATATATATATATATCTATTATATATAGCTAACTCTCCGGATATACCTATATATATATATATATATATATATATATATATATATTTATAGGGGATACGAATTCTGACCATGTTCCACAAGCGCCTTCGACGTCAGATTTTTACGACGTACTGGCCCCACACAGTAGATGCCAGAATAATGCAGACATCGACGCTAGGTGTCATGGGTTCGATGCCAGAAGGTCCCAAATATCGCAAATTTCCCATAAGAATGCATTGAGCGGATTTTTGAAAAATTTTTTGAGGAACTTATCGGTAAGATAGAGGAACCAAATTCTCGGAGGTTGAAGTTGAGGTAGTCTTCTGTAATATGAATGGAAGAAATGTTACGAAATGACCGTGAGTTCGACGCCAGGTGGGTGCAAAATTCTTCCATAAGAAATGCATTGCTGCAATTTTTGAAATTTTTTTTCAATGCCTTCCCGATAAGCTAGAAAGATATAACCCGGAATGGTGACAGAGGCGTTTGAAAACTTTCTTCCATGAATTTCATCGTTCGTCTAGTGGTCCTTGGTTCGATGCAAGAGGGTCATTCCGATTCCACCATGCATTTCAAACGGGGAAAACGGAATCTTATTTTAGGACCTTCCCGATAAGATATTGAATCGAAACTTTGGAATAAGTCATAATGGCACTTACCTAATATTAATTTGCTATTTTCTCTAACAGAAGGGTCCTGAGTTCGACGCTAGGCGGTCATTAGCGCTAATATTTGTAATCTGTTTTGAGACCGTTCTCGATGCGATAGAGCAATCAAAATTACGGTGTTTGCAGATGAGATGGTCTTCCATAGTATCAAAGGAAGAAATGTTAGCATATGACCGTGTGTTCGACGCCAGGTGGGTTCGAAATGCTTCCGTAAGAAATGCATTGGTGAAATCTTGGATGATTTTTTTTTAATCCTTCCCGATAAGCTGGAAAGATAAAACCCGGAATGGTGACAGAGGCGTTTGAGAACATTCTTTCATGACGTCCACTATTTCTCTAGTGGTCCTTGGTTCGATGCAAGAGGGTCATTCCGATTCCACCATGCATTTCAAACGGGGAAAACGGAATCTTATTTTAGGACCTTCCCGATAAGATATTGAATCGAAACTTTGGAATAAGTCATAATGGCACTTACCTAATATTAATTTGCTATTTTCTCTAACAGAAGGGTCCTGAGTTCGACGCTAGGCGGTCATTAGCGCGAACATTTGTAATCTGTTTTGAGACCGTTCTCGATGCGATAGAGCAATCAAAATTACGGTGTTTGCAGATGAGATGGTCTTCCATAGTATCAAAGGAAGAAATGTTAGCATATGACCGTGTGTTCGACGCCAGGTGGGTTCGAAATGCTTCCGTAAGAAATGCATTGGTGAAATCTTGGATGATTTTTTTTTAATCCTTCCCGATAAGCTGGAAAGATAAAACCCGGAATGGTGACAGTGGCGTTTGAGAACATTCTTTCATGACGTCCACTATTTCTCTAGTGGTCCTTGGTTTGATGCTAGAGCGTCATTCCGGTTCTACCATGCATTTCAAACGGGAATAACGGAATCTTATTTTATGACCTTCCCGATAAGATACTGAATTGAAACTTTGAATCGCGTCAGAGTGGCGCTTATCTATTATTCGTATGCCATTGTCTCTCACAAATGGGTCCTGTGCTCGACGCCAGGCGGTCATTTACGCAAATTTTAAAAAATTGTTTTGAGGCCTTTCTCAATGCAGGAGACTATTCAATATCACAGCCTTTGCGTTTGAAGTAATTTTCTATAGAACCAGTGGAAGAAAGGTTACATATGACTGTGAGTTCGATGCCAGATGGATGAAAAATTCTCACGTTCGAAATGCACTGCGGCATTTTTTAAGGATTTTGCTGGATAAGCTTCGAAGATGACTCCCGTAAGGGAAACTTATTGTAAATTTTCACCAATTAGCTTGCAGTATGCAAGCAACTTTTACTCGTATTATATAAAGCTAACTCTCCGGATATACCTATATATATATATATTTATAGGGGATACGAATTCTGACCATGTTCCACAAGCGCCGTCGACGTCAGATATTTTCGACGTACTGGCCCCTCACTCTAGATGCCAGAATAATGCAGACATCGACGCTAGGTGTCATGGGTTCGATACTAGAATGTCCCAAAAATCGCAATTTTCCCATAAGAATGCATTGCGTGGATTTTTGAAAATTATTTTGAGGCACTTATCGGTAAGATAGAGGAACCAAAATCTCGGAGGTTGAAGATGAGGTAGCCTTCTATGGTTCTTTGGTAGAAATGTTGCCAAATGACCGTGACTTCGACTCCAGGTGGGTCCGAAATTCTTCCATAAGAAATGCATTGCTGCAATTTTTGTCATTTTTTTTCAATGCCTTCCCGATAACCTGGAAAGATCAAACTCCGTGTGGCGACGGAGGCGTTTAAAAACATTCTTTCATGAATTTAACAGTTCGTCTAGTGGTCCTTGGTTCGATGCAAGAGGGTCATTCCGATTCCACCATGCATTTCATACGGGGAAAACGGAATCTTATTTTAGGACCTTCCCGATAGGATATTGAATCGAAACTTTGGAATAAGTCATAATGGCACTTACCTAATATTAATTCGCTATTTTCTCTCACAGAAGGGTCCTGAGTTCGACGCTAGGCGGTCATTAGCACGAATATTTGCAATCTGTTTTGAGACCGTTCTCGATGCGATAGAGCCATCAAAATTACGGTGTTTGCAGATGAGATGGTCTTCCATAGTATGAAAGAAAGAGATGTTAGCAAATGACCGTGTGTTCGACGCCAGGCGGGTTCGAAATGCTTCCGTAAGAAATGCATTGGTGAAATCTTGGATGATATTTTTTAAATCCTTCCCGATAAGCTGGAAAGATAAAACCCGGAATGGTGACAGAGGCGTTTGAGAACATTCTTTCACGTTATTCGCCGTTTCTACAGTGTTCCTTGGTTCGATGCAAAAGTGTCATTCCGATTCTACTATGCATTTCAAACGGGAATAACGGAATCTTATTTTATGACCTTTCCGATAGGATACTGAATTGAAACTTTGAAACACGTCAGAGTGGCGCTTATCTATTATTCGTATGCCATTGTCTCTCACAAATGGGTCCTGTGTTCGACGCCAGGCGGTCATTTACGCAAATTTTTAAAAATTGTTTTGTGGCCTTTCTAAATGCAGGAGACTATTCAAAATCACAGCGTTTGCGTTTGAAGTAGTTTTCTATAGAACCAGTGGAAGAAAGGTTACTTTTGACCTTGAGTTCGATGACAGATGGATGAAAAATTCTCACGTTCAAAATGCACTGCGGCATTTTTTAAGGATTTTGCTGGATAAGCTTCGAAGATGACACCCGTAAGGGGAGCTCATTGTAAATTTTCACCAATTAGCTTGCAGTATGCAAGCAACTTTTACTCGTATATATATATACATATTCATAAATGCTATTATAGTCTACCTCATTAAGAAATCTGTTACAGCTGAGATTCCATATATCTTTTGTCTTCCGTAAAATTTTACCAAAATTAGTGGTCGCTGTAAACCGATGATCATGATATAGATTCTCATTTAATTTTCATTTCAAAATATAATCTTCATCTTTCTAAAATTAATATTTTGTTTCTCGGAATATTAATTTCTCGTGAAATTTAGAATAGAAATAGAATAGAGTTTAGAGTGTTATAATAATAATAATAATAATAATAACACGTCTTTATTGCGGGCGAGATTGAGACAATGTTGTCTCTTCTTCCATCTAACACTTAATTTGGAAGGAAGCAATCTTTCAAAAACAAAAATTTAGATTAAGTACTCTGATGGCTATGGTGTAGTTTTAATCCGTAAATACATTTCAATATAGCCAGAAACTTATAGAACTATCTGTCCATGATGAGTGACTTGTTTTCCTTCAGTTTTGAGAAAAAATTAAGAATTTAAAAACACCGACTAATTTATTTCTAGGTAGTATTAAGGTTCACCCAACTAGATAACTCAAGTAAAGGAAAAAAAAACGATTATAATCTTGTGATGTTAAACTTGAAATATCCCACAATTATTGGAATATAGACTATGTAAACTAAAATATTGCTGTATTGCGTCTCGTCTATCTATGTAAACATGCCGTTAAATCTCTCGGTCAGTTAAGATGAGTTATATCCCTTATTAATAATGTTAAGGTATACATCGTCATTTTTAATAACCACCGTCATTTTTAATAATTACCGTCATTTTTAATAATTAATTACAGTCATTAAACAATACTTATTTGTCCTTTACTGTTCCGATGTGAAGGAAAGTAATGAATAAAATTAAATGCTATAATAGAATGGTGGTTAGCTAATCATTAGAGTCGGATCCTCAAGAACGTGTCATTTTCTTAATCAATAAACTAGTGTACCAAAGAACCGTAATTCCATTAATTCACAGTGAAGATGAACTGCATTCGTTTAATTGGGCAAGTTGGGTTTCTAGTTTGCTGTCATGTAGTGCGTACAACGGAGATAAAATTCAATTTCCAAATGCAACTCTTACTTTATAAGTCTCATAAGTACTTCGAAATAAAGTCTAATTTTAAAAAAAGACTGAAGTCTAAATGAATGTGCGTAAAGTATGTGAATGGAATCCCTGTTTTCTCTTAACAGAAATTGATAATTTTCTTAAGATTGGTTAGTAAAATCTGAGTAAGATTTAAATGCGGTGTATTCAGATATCGTGCAAAATGCTAGCAATTTTCTCAATCTCCATATTTGCTCAAGAGCTCCGCTTTCAAAATATTATCTTAAATTACTGATAGTTTGAATTCTCCCATGTGTTTGTATCTTAAAAGATTCGTGAACGCGAAACCCAGAAGAAAATTAAAACCTGTGAAATGATAACAGCATTCCTAACTGGCTGCTTGACCTTTCCTTAATCGTTATAACATTTACAAATTCCTCCTGGTTCTTCTCACACACTCTTTACTTTAACCAACACCAAAACTTACTTCTGGGCGCGACACACCGTCGCTAACGGTGGTTCTCCGATGACTCCGCCGATGAGGGAGGGAAGGGGGGGATTGGGGGGGAAACCCTAATAACCCTAAGAAGTGGACCCTCCAGGCCGTTGTGACGTGCTATAGGGTTCACCTCTATGCCTAGAGGGCCCCCTGCCACAACTTCAAGGACAAGCTCCGACCTCATAGACAGAAAGAACGAGCAGGTGAGAAGTGAGTGCTTAGTTACCTCACCCCTGCAGAAGAAGGTGAAAGAAAGGCCCCTGAAACAGATGCCTGCGACTGTAGGCCTACGAGTAGGCTAGGTTTGTAGGGAATGCCTTCCCCACGCCCCCTACAGAGCAGGTGGTTAGTACATCTATGGTGCACTTTTAAGAAAACTACTGATAACTGTTGTCAAATTCATTGCAGCATTTGACTGTGATATGGCTGCAATAATCCATCGTTGACGTTTAAAGTTAAAAAAAGTTATTGAATGTAAATTAAATGTTAACTTGATGGTTAAATTCTCATCTTTACATAAAACGCAGAGGATATTTAAATCAAAGATCGCAACTGTTACTTAGGCTTAATGTAACAATAACTGCTGTTGTAGGCACACAACTTGTATTAATATCCTCTATGTAAGTTCATCTGAACAGAAAAGAAACTGAGTACTCACGTGTAGTTCTGAAGTTAATGATGACGGATCTACCTGTGGAAAAAGAGAACGAATTCTATAATAGGTAGAGTTCCCTTCATATCCTCCCAAATCTTTTAAACATTTACCGACAATTGTTACATTGTTATACATTTTTACTTTCTCATCAGTAAGTAATAATCAGAATCTACACGAAAGCCTTCAGAACTTCTCTTCAGGGACACAATTCATGAAATAATCTACTGTAGTGCGCGATCCTTTGAGTTACCCAATTCTCTTCTGAATTAATTCTTCAGGCCGATAAATATCTAGTGAATGAGAGTATTACATCATAAAATGCGAGGAGTTAGTGAAGTTAGATTACTACGAAGAAAACATTGTACTCCGAATTTCGTTAACCATCAACAATTATTGCTAACCATCTGTCAAACAAGCGTGAGAATACAATAGAATCTTAACAAAAGTATTAAGTCAATCTAATTTTAGGTCGTAATGAAATTTGCATGGCACATATAATGTAAGAATACTATTATTTGAAAGAGAATGAATTGGAATCCGCTGTTAATTGATAAGAGTTTCGGAGGGATGTTCCCAGAAGGTGTTAGTTGTCCTTTCTAGGAATTGGTGCCAGACGGCCATCAGTATGTCGACGATTGAAATGTTTTCCGAACCATCTACTTCACCAAAACTTGTTAACTTACGAAAAGGACTACAATCGCAAAAGAATATTTGATCTTAAAGTTTCTGATTATAAATTTCTGAATGTATGTACTAGCTGACGATAATAAGCTAGAGACGAAATAATCAACTTCCTGTTTACGAATTTAACGAATAGCAAACGGACACACCATATCACAATACGAATCCGACATTAGTCAATAAGATTCGAACTCTAGTTGAAATGAAAAATCTCGCTAAAACATCCAGTATAAACACGGCACATTCACACTCTTAAATATGAATTTTCAGACTCCCTGCAATATATTTAAGCATGGTTGCAAGTGATACAAATGAGCGATATTAAGTTAAAACACAATAAATATTTATGGAAACATTAGAGGAGAAAATAGAATAATAATACATGTAGTATTTACGGTAATTTAGGAGAAAGTCGAACTTGAGTGTACATTCGAAGGTCATTGAAAACACGGCTATTTAAGAGGGACTAATGTCTTTACAGTGAAAGAAAGGAAGAGCCAAATGTCCTTGGATGATAACAAAGTCAATAAAAATATCAGTGTACACTTCATTGCCTCTCATTTTCATTGATTGTAAATAAAGGCAAAAAGGAAAGTGTCTTATGATAATAGGGAGTGAATAAGAGGAAAAGTGACTTACGAGGGGTCCAAAATAAACAAGACAAAAGAAAATCCTAAGGACACCAAAACATTTCTCCTGCTAAAAAATTTGATGGAACAATCTAAAAAGATCGTAACGAATTAATTATTCATGGAAACATTTGATGTCACAATTTGAGTTTCTTAAATAGGAATATATAAGGAAATTCATCATCGACAGTAACGAGAGTTGATATTCACTTGATGCATCAGAAAACTGAACTCATAAATTGTCATTACGCTACTTATTATAATATTGACATCATAAATTGATTGTCATTACACTGCTTATTATAAAATAATCGAGAGCTAATGACCAAAAATTAAACGTTATCTAAATTACTTTTAGATTAATATCTCAACAAAAATGACGTTTATTATTCTTGACAGAAATTAGAAAATATTAATTAACTTCATTCGAAAGATAATTTAGGATTATTTTCTTTTGCCAGAAAACTATTTGCTGGATAACCGTTCTCTCCTTTTAATCGCTTCGTCTCCTACGAATTTATATAAGTAGAATGTTGTGGGGGACAGAAGAGACCAATGCAACCCTTCGTTTTCACTGATAACCTACTCAGATTTTCTAAATTTAATATTAATACATTTTATACTAGATATATTTAATGTAAAAACAGAATAGAGATTATTAATCGGTAAATAAAATATTATATATTGCTTTTGAATTACTCACCAATTTTGGTTCTCCGGTAATCCTCAACTTCTTCCGTATCAAGCAGAAGAAACTTAGAAGTAAAACAATTGCCGAGGAGGAAAGCATGCTACTATCTGGATCTGGAATAGAAACAGAAGATTAATTTATTAATGAATAGTGAATTTAATTTTAGGTGATACCGTATTGTACATTTGTTAGATGAAATATTGGCCAATGATGATAATTCAAATAAGCAGGATTTTGGTTAAGACCAAATTAAAAAATATCCAATTCCAGGTATACATCCTTACGGTAGATTCATTCGTAATTTATAAAGTTGATTAACAAGCATGAAAGGCAAAAAGAAAAAGAGGAATACTTAGAGTACGTACTATAGTTATCGTTTTTTCTGAACTGAGATGAGTATGGAAACTCGATCCAAAAAAATATGAATAATAAAGATGAGTTATTAAATCAATAAAAGATTTGTTTGAAAAACAGTAAATATTAAGTTAACTATTGAAATTCAGTACCCAATTTCTGGTAAGAGAATCGTTAAGTATTGTATTACACCTTGAACATCACCCAAAAATCATTATCTCGAAGAAAACTTCATAATAGATTTCCTCAAAATATCAGATCTAAGAATCTTCTCAGTGACTTCCTTGTAACTGTCTAAGCCATCCGTTGAAAATAAACTCACTCTATTGTGAATTTAAATAAGTGAGAACTTCAAAGTTAAAAAATCAGATTCGTCTTATATATAATATTATGAATGAAAATAATTGAAAACTAAAGAAATATGCTAAGAGTTGTTCCGAATTTTAATGTTCAAATTAAAATGCAAAATTTGTTACATATTTGGTTCAAAACACAACTCATAATCTCTAAATGTCGCAGAAATATGACTTGCGCTATAAGTTCTACTGGAAATTAGAATGATATTTACCACTTCATGGCGCAACTGAATTTTTAATTGTAATTTGCGAAACTCTACTTGATCATTATGTGTAAGTTATAGCGACCTTAACTACGATTAAAAGAACAAGTTCCATGAAAATGATTTCTCAATTGAAATTAAACATAAAGTACAGGTTCGGCTGGAATTGGAATCACATTTTAGAAACAGAAATAATGACATCGATTTAATTAACAACTAATCGCAAAGTTAAACTTCAAAATTCAAACATAAAATTCCATCGAAATATCGGTTGACAGAAAAAGCTAAAAATAGAAAAATAAAAGTTAAATCTATTCTGGATCTAAACAGCCAATAAATAAAGGTTTAAACCGGTCACGGAAAGCTATAGAAGCATTAATTTAAACTTTCTTCGGATATTGTCCTTAGAACTTGAGACTAGTGACTTCAAGACTAAAATATCGTCAGTATATAATATATTGGATAAAATTAGACATAACTGGAATTAATTGCTCAGTAATAAAAGTATTCATGATCATATAAGATGAGCAATGTAGTAGTAGAAATCGCAGATCCTTATAAGAGTAGCACTTGTCACGAATAACTATATTCCCTAACCTAACAATGGTTACGTGAATAATAATCAACAGCTCACTAATTAACTATAAAGTCAAAACGAAGGATGACTAAAAGTAATATACATAAGATTAATTAATGTTACTTACCATAACTGAAGAAATCCCTAGGAAGTCCCACGGTATGTAATAGCTCCGGGTTCAAGACCATCCATTTCCCTCCATTTCTTTCACAAATGCAAAAACCGAACACAATACTATATTCATCAGTGATAAAAATGAAAAAAAGAAATTCTAAAACAGCCATCTTTTCATGTTAACTTCCGTTTAAATTACGTATTTAGTAAAAAAATGTTCCAAATTGAAATTAAATACAGAATACTTATACAGGCCGGATTCGAATCGTTAATCAAAGTAGAGTAATATTGGAATTGCTTTAAGTAGCTAAGGAATGTTGAGTAAATTCGAAATTCAAATGTAACGGAAATGGCGGTGGACGTTACGTTAAGATGGCGGTGGACTACATTTTCGACCCTCTCTAGTAAAAATATCTCCGAAAATTATTCTGAACCTAAATATAGCGAATATCCGAGGAGTAAAAGTTATATCGGAAAAAATCGAAGGATCACCTGGGGATTTACTCAAAAAAGTCTCTAGAAGTTGAGAATCGTAGATTCATTTCATTAATATAAATTGTCGGAGATGGGATAATAAAATAAACATACATAACTGGATCATGGGACGATGAATGCTAGTAAGAAAAACATGAAGACGAATAATCGGGATAGTAAATCATCTATAGTCAATCGTGAGAGTATTACGTAACGAAAAAAAACATGTACACTAACGATTGTCACAAAAATAACAACTTAAAAACTGTAACATCAATTATTGTCTTTAAACTAAGAATTAATTCAAGCAAGATTCATTTATGTTACTTACCGAAACTGGAGAAATCCCCGAGAAGTCCTGCGGCCATCTTGACGTCGGAAGATGTCTTTCCAACCCTTAATTTAACTATAAATAATTTAAGAGGTTCTAATTTGATAACTTACTATGTAAAACTTAAATTATGCTACACAATTACTAGATATAGAATCTACTAACCTCCAAGAAGTTTGAATTCTAACGGTTTTTTTTCGTAAAAATTCTTCAGCATGTCAGCACCAGGCGAAGTTTCTAGATCAACTAAAGTTTAAACCTAAAAAATCAACGGATCAACGAAACGGTGAGATCTGATTGGTTGTTAATTCTCGCAGTTACTTTTACTGTCACCCCTCCCACTTTTCCCCCTGCCGGAGAAAGTTGTAACTTATAAGTAATAATAAATTAGCATTAAATTAAAAATATATTTATTTAAACATATTATAAGTTTAATTTGTAAATTATTGGAATACATTTCGTTCCTCTAAAACCTTGTACTTAAAATCGACGTAAAATAGCTGATAGCTCCGTGTGACGTAATCATGACTTACGTTCAACCTATGGTATGAACTACGGTACGAGAAACATAATGAATTCCAATCATTCAAATTATGAAACTATGCAATGTGATCTAAAAAGAATTAATGCAATGACTACGCAATTAATAAATAAACATATGGTTAGTTGCTGTATTTTAATATCTTCCATCTCATATGAGAAACATATCAGATAATAAAATTTAATTTTTAGCATTTACTTATAATTTTATATTTAGAACGTAAAGAAAATCAAGCTTTAAAAGTTTTGGAAAATAAATTATATTAGCGGGCATTGATTTCATAATACGAATTTTTTGATGATACCCAGATCTGGCATGATTCCAAGTAAGACTTCTGTTTAGTTACTATGTATTTAACGTAAGTTAAACTAAATACTTCGAATTCACTTTGAAGGTTTTATCAAGAAAATGGTAGATAAAATTTATTACATACGTTTCGTACGTCTAAGTTACACACGTGATATATTTCTGAGTTGCGGGGATTCGTAATATAACAATAATGAGATAAGAACGGGAATAAGGATTTGAATATTTAAGCCTTTACGTCATATGGTGGTCATTAAAATTAATCAATACAATATGTATACCAAAGAGATATGAGTCGTTACATCCAAGCTATCACACCGAATATTTCCATGAATTACATTCGAGTTAAACAAAGATTGAAATATTTTTTTTTAGAAATTTTAGAACACATCTTTTATTCGAAGCTTAGAAAATTCATTAGCCTTAGTGAACATGTCATTTTCTCCAAGAATAAGTAAAAACTATGTACACTCAATACTATAAAGATAAATACATTTCATTTGCGGTATTAATTTAAACCATAGAAACAATTAAACCAGATATATTGAATAATTCAGATGCCACATGTCAAGAGACATAATATTACTTTTCTATGTAGATTATTCATTATCCTTTCTCTTACATCTGTACTTTAGTATTTAGAAAAAGGCCAATTCGAAAATAGAATGAGGCTTACAAGGCAAAATGAGGGGGGAGATTCTTTGCGTTCTTTTCTCAATGAGCTGGAAATCATCCATGTCATCATCTTATGAAATACCTCTACAAATATGCACTGAAAACAGCCTTTCGACGTTTGGTAGGGAATGTACTTATTGTACATTTCTTTTTATCAGTTTTATTCATCAGTATAATCCATTTAGATGAGAAGGAGAAATACATAATTGAAAATAGGAATGTAGAAAGAACGCAAAGAGAGAAATATAAAATGTACCGACATTACTGTCAAAGGCAAATAATAGTAAATAAAATAACTCTAAAGTATTATAATAACTATCTCACAGAAGTAATACTAATTGTAACATACATTGGCCATAATATTTATAACTATATATTGAATTTTATGAGTTGTAGGAACGAATGAGGTTTACCACGGCAGAAGAAGAATAAGATACTTTGACTTTATATTTCTTATTGAGGTAGGATTTTGGGAGTGCCAAGATAAAGTAGAACAATGAAACCATGAAAAAAATTGTTCATATAATTCGAAGAGGTAATAGATTAAAAATTACTCATATGTCAAAAATTAAATTTATCACTGCCTGATTAAGACAAATATTATTCAATAGTTAGGTATAATAGGGCATACGGGAATAAGGTAATAATAATAATAAATACCTTTGAGTCAAACCAGTGAGAAACTTAGAATCATGAGGGTGATAATGCAAGCTAACTCATCGTGAAAATTGTATGCTTTATTAAGAATAATTAATGTAATGCTAAATGTAACTTTGTGAAATTCATGACAATATACACGGTGGAATAAAGAATACTTCAGTTATCTTTTAGTACTTAGTAATGTTCTTATTATATCCCCCCAGTTTTGTTCATGGTGGCGACAATATGAAAAGTATTGAGGTATTAGTGATGCTTGATCATTATAATAATATCAACCGAAATTACAGCAAAATTTCGTGAACCTCCCACTCTTAGCGTTCTGGCTCGGTGGACGTTTAACTCAGTCTTTAAACAAATTAAGTTACAGAGGTACTTAATGCTATTAATTTAGCATTAAGGTGAAATAAATGTGGAACTAAAAGATTCCCAGAGTACCACTCATTCTTCGGAACCTTTAAAATTAGCTAAATTAGCTTATAATTATGTAAATAATGAATACCAAGCTGAAGTTAGAAAGAAGAGATCATATGGTTCACAATTTCTATGGACATACTCTGTCTATTGCCTTACATTACCCAACTTAGATTGTATGTGAAATAGACCACAATATCCGTGTATTTCCTTGTTAGAATAATCATTCTTACCTTCCAATCCTATATAATTCCGGCTTGATAAGTAATAATGATATAAGTATAATAATTTGGCTTGATAATGCACGAAGAACCCCGTATTCATTAATTTCACACCGGAAGTTCATCCATTCAGTTGCAATGGCATCTTAACACTACCGAGTTAAAGACTTACGCAGAATTCCCCAGATTTAGTCCAGATCCATGTGAACACCTGCCTTCATAAGAACTCCAATTTAAGTAATAATTATTCAATCGATGACTATGCTCACTGCTACACTTCGACGTGCTTTTCGAAAAATCACCGATCATGGAGCTGAAACACACCTTTATCCAAAATTCACAAACACAACATGATATTTCACATACACTCACAGCACAAACTTAATGTGATTGATTTTTCATCAGATATCACTTTTTTAAGGCTTCTAAGACACATACCGATGGAAATACTTAAGGTTTTAAGTTCCTAGGTGTATGATCAATCTCTTCTTGAGGCAGCAGGTCTTGGCGTGTTTCCGCGCTTTTAAAGAGGATTATGGTCTACAAAATTCTGACAAACGAATTCTGCTCTTCACGTCATGTGGCCTTCGAACTTCTCAGTACTTTGTCTCGCTAAGTGGACTGTGTTCAAAATGGCACCGTTTACATTTTTCTGTGGGTTTCAAATTTAACAAAGGTGAAAAGGAGTTAGTGTAGACTGGATTCAGCTTTACATTCAGTGATATAATTGGAAAAAGTGTGAGTGGAAATAAAAGGATCATGGTGGCTGTGGTGCATCACATATTCCGAGTATGGAGCACATGTAATGGCGTCGGTAACTTGAACATGTCCTTCGCGAATATTAAAATCGTTTGTGCGAGAGAAGATTATAAGTCTGAAGAAGGCCTCGTAGAGAAGTGAAGAAGCTTTAAAATCGGATTTCTTCGCAGCTGGACAAATAACATAACCTGTATGGGCTTTGGAAGTGTGCTTTTAAATTTTCATGTATTCGGACGCAATAATCTGAATTAAAATTGAAAGGAACCAGAAGAATTCTCAATGGTAAGTTATTTATTGCAATATTATTGGGAAGATTAGTTGGAAGAATATCCAACGACGTGCTTATAGAGACAAGACGAATAGCGTTGGCCGTGCTGATTAGGGAATCCAAAAAGGGACTAATGATTCACTTTATTTGAAAACTTAGAATTAGTTTCATAGTTTTAATAATGAATACGCTGAGAATGACAATACAGTGTTAATGCCCAAAATGATTTCTCTGGATCATCTCGAATTGAAACATCTCGTATACGTTTTCCTGTGCTGCCCCATCATTTCTTTTTTTATTAATTCATCTTCAGTCCTTTTCCTTTCGGATTGTAAATTTATATTTTGGCGGTAGAAGTCGGTAGAAATTTTTTTATCACTAGCTTCAAAATACCTGATGAATCAGTAGTGAAAACGTGTGTAAAAGAGAGAGAAATATCGAGAGGATGCAGTAAAAACGATAAAACGGTAATAATTGATTTCAAATGCTGTATCTTTGCAATCTTTCGTGGAGTGATTAGGATTTAACAATATTTAAATCAATTTTATCGTAACTAATATTTCTATTGTAAAATAATATCGATTAAAATTTCGTAGACATTTTAAGTATTTCATTACCTGCTATGAATCACATAGGAGATGGAAGATATTAAAATACAGCAACTAACCATATGTTTATTTATTAATTGCGTAGTCATTGCATTAATTCTTTTTAGATCACGTTGCATAGTTTCATAATTTGAATGATTGGAATTCATTATGTTTCTCGTACCGTAGTTCATACCATAGGTTGAACGTAAGTCATGATTACGTCACACGGAGCTATCAGCTATTTTACGTCGATTTTAAGTACAAGGTTTTAGAGGAACGAAATGTATTCCAATAATTTACAAATTAAACTTATAATATGTTTAAATAAATATATTTTTAATTTAATGCTAATTTATTATTACTTATAAGTTACAACTTTCTCCGGCAGGGGGAAAAGTGGGAGGGGTGACAGTAAAAGTAACTGCGAGAATTAACAACCAATCAGATCTCACCGTTTCGTTGATCCGTTGATTTTTTAGGTTTAAACTTTAGTTGATCTAGAAACTTCGCCTGGTGCTGACATGCTGAAGAATTTTTACGAAAAAAAACCGTTAGAATTCAAACTTCTTGGAGGTTAGTAGATTCTATATCTAGTAATTGTGTAGCATAATTTAAGTTTTACATAGTAAGTTATCAAATTAGAACCTCTTAAATTATTTATAGTTAAATTAAGGGTTGGAAAGACATCTTCCGACGTCAAGATGGCCGCAGGACTTCTCGGGGATTTCTCCAGTTTCGGTAAGTAACATAAATGAATCTTGCTTGAATTAATTCTTAGTTTAAAGACAATAATTGATGTTACAGTTTTTAAGTTGTTATTTTTGTGACAATCGTTAGTGTACATGTTTTTTTTCGTTACGTAATACTCTCACGATTGACTATAGATGAATTACTATCCCGATTATTCGTCGATGGAAGATATCGAGATGACTCGTCTTCATGATTTTCTTACCATCATTCATCGTGCGATGATTTAGCTATGTACGTTTATTTTTTATCTCGTCTCGCAAATTATATTAAAGAAATGAATTTACGATTCTCAACTTCTAGAGACGTTATTTGACGAAAGCCCAAGGTAATCCTTACTCCTCGAATATTTGCTGTGTTAAGGTGGAAAACAATTTTCGGGGTTTTTTTTTTACTAGAATGAGTCGAAAATATTTTCGACCGACATCGTAACGGAAATCTACATTTGAATTTCAAGCTGACTTTGGATTCCTTAGCTAGTTAAACCAGTTCCAATATTTCTGTGGCTTGATTTACGGATCGAAACCGGCCTCTATCAGTATTCTATATTTAATTTCAATTTGGAATTTTTTTATTAAATACGTAATTTAAACGGAAGTTTTCATCAAAAGATGGCCGTCTTAGAATTTTCTTTTTGTTCTTTTTATCTCTGATGAATAATGCATTATGTACGATTTTCGTAGTTGTGAAAGAAATGGAGGGAATTTAGTATTCGAAACTGGCCTATATCAGTATTCTATATTTAATTGCCTTTGGGGACATTTTTTATTAAATACTTAATTTAAACGGAAGTAAAGATCAAAGGATAGTTTCCTTAGAATTTTCGTTTTTTATCTCTGATAAGTAATGCATTGTAGAAGATTTTCGTAGATGTGTAAGAAATGGAAGGGAAAGGAAGGTCTTGAATCTGGAACTCCTACTTGCCGGGCGGTTCCTCTGATGAATATCTCCATCGATCTCGGTACCTGCGCGCAAGTGAGAGATGCATGTTTTTCTTTTTGCGTTCTTTCTGTTTTTACACTGAACTGAATCAGCGCATTTGAACGCCGGAAATCATTTAATAATTATACTTCACATTGATTTCAGTGCATACAGATTTCGTTTAGTGTACCCTCAATTTGAAATATAGCCATTATTTCTTTATGTATGTCGTGCTTATTAATAAATTGAATAAAATATAAAAATAATTTTACTGTAATCACAGGTTACTGTTAAATATGATCTTAACAATAATCCTAAATGAATCATTATCTTTGCCAATTGCTCGCATTTATATATGCACAACACAGTAATACCCTAGATTATAATACCACACAATATTACCCCATTGCTATTCGCAAATGAATTAATTTAGCGTTTCTATTTTTCCAGATTCTGACATCCTTCCCTTTCGGCACTTCTATTTCTTGGGAGTTTCTTCTATGTGTTCGTGGAAAGGCACTTATGAGGAGTAACCAGGAACAAGAATACCCGGAGAACCACAAATGGTGAGCAGTTAAGAGTTTTTCTCTTTTGCATTTCTTCTTCTGATGGATCAGTATTATTTCTAAAGTGTAGAATTTGAGTGGTTGTATTTTTGGTTGTTAATTAACGAAATTAAACCAGTTGAAACTGATTGGTTTATTAAAAGGGATAACATGGTATAACGGCTGGCAAGAAATGCATTATTGGTCCGTTATTTATCGTGTAACAGCCAATGTATATTAACATGTTTCAGAAGGAAAGTTTTGCATGAAAAAACGCTTTTTGGGGAAACTTATTTTCAGCAGGAAATATAACATTATTAAATTCTTCTGTTAAAAAGAAATGGTATTTATAGTGCGATTTGAAGCCACATTTGAAATTGATTATTTCGAATTGCATATGGAGTTTAAAATTTTCTTTGAGCAGCTTAGTCGTGACCAATAATGAATTCTTTTCTTAAACTTTTTTCCATTACAAACATATGAACTGCTAATCTCTTCACTATATTAGATGAAAAGTACTCCTTTCTGTGCGGAAAAACCGTGTGGTACCGTTATCATGGTATCTATTATATATAGCTAACTCTCCGGATATACCTATATAGATATATAGATATATATATAGATATAGGGGATACGAATTCTGACCATGTTCCACAAGCGCCATCGACGTCAGATTTTTTCGACGTACTGGCCCTACACTCTAGACGCCAGAATAATGCAGACATCGACGCTAGCTATCATGGGTTCGATACCAGAAATTCCCAAAAATCGCAATTTTCCCATAAGAATGCATTGCGCGGATTTTTGATTATTTATTTTGAGGCACTTATCGTTAAGATAGAGGAACCAAAATCTCGGAGGTTGAAGTTGAGGTAGTCTTCTATATTACGAATGGAAGAAGTGTTATAAAATGACCGTGAGTTCGACGCCAGGTGGATACAAAATTCTTCCATAAGAAATGCATTGCTGAAAGCTTTGACGATTTTTTTAAATGCCTTCCCGATAAGCTGGAAAGATAAAACCCGGAATGGTGACAGAGGCGTTTGAGAAGATTCTTTCATGACGTCCACTGTTTCTCTAGTGGTCCTTGGTTCGATTCTAGAGCGTCATTCCGATTCTACCATGCATTTCAAGCGGGAAGAACGGAATCTCATTTTAGGACCTTCCTGATAAGATACTGAATTGAAACTTTGAAACACGTCAGAGTGGCACTTCTCTAATATTTGTATGCCATTGTCTCTTACGAACGGGTCCTGTGTTCGACGCCAGGCGGTCATTTACACTAATTTTTTTAAAATTGTTTTGAGGCGTTTCTCTTTGAAGGAGACTATTCAAAATCACAGCGGTTGCGTTTGAAGTACTTTTCTATAGAACCAGTGAAAGAAAGGTTACCTTTGACCGTGAGTTCGATGCCAGATGGATGAAAATTTTTCACGTAAGAAATGCATTGCGGCAATTTTTAAGAATTTGCTGGATAAGCTTCGAAAATGATACCCATAAGGGGAACTTAGAGTAAATTCTTACCAAATAGCTTGCAGTATGCAAGCAACTTTAACTCGTGTATATATATATATATATTTAAAATAATTATAAGTATTTTGAGTTCCTTTTGTAATTAAATTTAACGACCACTTTATTAGAAGAAGATGTACAGCTATTCATCACTTCTAAGGTTAAAATATTAATTATTAAATGTTTGAAATAATTTAATCCTTTACCATATGAAAGACGATGAATACTCCTAGTAATTAATTAGCTGCTTAAAGAGATTGGTTGAATAAAGGAACATAATGTAATATTTTTTTATTAACTGCTCGAGAACCAGGAACTGTATTGTTGGAGGGATTTTAATCAACAATTATTTTAAATATCGTTTAATTTTTTCATCATCTCCAGAATGTTTTATAATCAGCAGTGAAATGAAATTTTATGTGTTTAGGATCATCTGCTATATTAATCAAAATTCGAAAGCAATTTAAAGATTCACCACCTTTTCGTCTTTGGTTTCATATATTATTGGTAAATTTTATCAATATTTTAATGTTATTCTTTTGATCTACATAAAGCTCAACGATTTAAAACAGGACTTGCGTAGATTTTAACGCTCTAACTGATGATCCTCTCCTGGTCTCTCACTTACATCGATAGAGACGCTTGTTTCAAACGATACAAACAATTTGATCTTTTGAGCCAACTATCTCCTCAAATGTAAATGCATGAAGTGGATAAATCCAGCAATTTTTAAATATATAAATATGTTTGAGAAAGACATTCTTAGAATAGATAACTTCGTATTTTTCGGGTATTCGCAACTATGTTTTTTTTATCATGACGAGTGTTTCGGTATCATTAGGACTTTCCGTTTCTCTTATACGCTTCTTGCTTCACCTGCCAGTCAGTACTTCTTGAAACGAGGGAGGCACTTTCCTTTTCACCTTTGTTTGTATTCAATGAAAATCAAAGGACAGTGAAGTGTACATTGATATTTTAGGAAAACGACTTCGTTATCATCTCCAAGGACAGCTGGCTCTTTTTTCCTTCACCGTTAAGACATTAGCCCCTCTAAAATGGCCTGTTTTCACTGACCTTCGAGTCTTTCTCAAGTACAAGTTCTTTCTAAGTTAGGTAAACAAACAGAGTAAATATTACATTTATCATTATCTTAGTTTCACCTCCGGTCTGTACATAAACAATTTCTTTAGTTATAACTTAATATTGCTCATTTATCATTTGCAGCCCCCAAAAACGTTCTGTAGGGAACGCAAAAAAATTTTAAATATGAATCCAAAGCACGACTTGCTCTAGCATCTAATTCTCTTATTTTTTTGCTCGTAATTGAATCGGCCGAAATAGCACACGATGTCTCAAAATTTGTCAAGCTCAATCTAGCTTCTGGTATTCTTTCTTTCAAAGATTCCTAACCTGCGTATGAGATCATCTTCGTTACCTTTGCCTTTTTTCGTAGCATTTTACAAATAAATTTATCCCTAGCGCTGCACTTTCTGGAGTTCACGGGTACCAACTTAATCCGCTGGATACTCTAATATTTTCATTCACAAGATTTTTTTTCAGAGACATATGCTAAGCAAGAAATCGTGTTGTAATTATTAAACGGACATTACTTTTGCTCTTCAATTACAAGAAAGCGATATTTTAGTATAAGTTTATAATGGTCGCACATAAAACATTGAATAACAAAACGAACAATAGTTATATTAAAGGAGAATATCCGACACTTCAGTTGGCATTCTATTTGAAGATTTGCAGTTTTTATTAAGAATTAATTGGGATTTAGGCAACTTTCCGATGTGATAATTTCAGAAAGGAAGGAATTGTGTAAGTCATAGAATCACGCACAAAAGCAGACTTTCCCATAAACTGTGTCTCTAAGAAGATCAACTTTTTGTATGAATTCCGTGATTTCTTAAAAAAAGTATAACAATGTTACAAATGTGAGTGATTATTGAATTACTGTTTACATTAAGGGAATTCCATCAGTTAAACAATTTATTCTCTTTTCCTACAGGAAATTCCATCATCATTAACTCCAGAATTACACGTAAGTACTCAGTTTCTTTTCTCTTCAGATGAACTAATGTTCCTCTACTTCATCAAACAAGTCTAATTAACTCAAGATTTGTGCTTACAACAGCAGTTACTGTTGCTTTAAGCCTAAGCGACAATTTCGATCTTTGATTTAAATATCTTCTGCATTTTATATAAAGATGAGAATTTAACCGTCCACTTAACATATAATTTACATTCAACATTTTTTTTTAACTCTAAACGTTAACAATAGACTATTGCAGCCATATCACAGCCAATGTTGCAATGAATTTGACAACAGTTATCAGTAGTTTTCTTAAAAGTGCACCATAGATGTACTAACCACCTGCTCTGTAGGGGGCGTGGGGAAGGCATTCCCTACAAACCTAGCCTACTCTTAGGCCTACAGTCGCAGGCATCTATTTCAGGGGCCTTTCTTTCACCTTCTTCTGCAGGGGTGAGGTAACTAAGCACTCACTTCTCACCTGCTCGTTCTTTCTGTCTATGAGGTCGGAGCTTGTCCTTGAAGTTGTGGCAGGGGGCCCTCTAGGCATAGAGGTGAACCCTATAGCACGTCACAACGGCCTGGAGGGTCCACTTCTTAGGGTTATTAGGGTTTCCCCCCCAATCCCCCCCTTCCCTCCCTCATCGGCTGTTTCATCGGAGAACCACCATTAGCGACGGTATGTCGCGCCCAGGAGTAAGTTATGGTGTTGGTTAAGGTAAAGAGTGTGTGAGAAGAACCAGGAGGAATTTGTTAATGTTAGAACGATTAAGGTATGGTCAAGCAGCCAGTTAGGAATGCTGTTAACATTTCAGGGGTTTTAATTTTCTTCTGAGATTTGAATTTATTAATTTTTAAGTACAATCACCGGAAAGAGAATTCATCATATATTATTAATTATGCATAAAATTTTTAAGTCGAAACACTTTCCGAATTCGGATATCGTGATCATTTTGAGAACTTTTCGGTTTACATATACTTCCGTTAAATTCGTTTTCGTCACATGCAACCAAGTACTTCCTCAGAAATAAACTCTTAGAAATTGTTAATGTTCCACAAGATAAATTCTTACATCAATTTACACAATTTTTATCTTAATATTTAACTTTTATGGCGATGGATGTATAAGATATTGTTTTAGTAATAATTGTAGTTGGAGAGTTTGTTTTTCTCTCATGAACACCACACACGATCGCAAACCCATTCACTAACGCATACGTGTATAGCACATTCTCACCGTGAAGATAATATTATCGTGATTTACTCGGACACTAGTGAGTGGATTTAAAAAATGTCAATGTGTTGGAGGATCCTTTTTTTAATTATTAGTAACCAACTTCTTATTATGGCTTTCACTTCAAACGATTAGCTTTCTAAAAATTGGAACAGTAAAGGACAATTACATTAAACGTTTAGTTAATAACACAGTATATTTAATAATAATGAAGAATAAAACCATTTTATCATTATAAATATAAAATATAATTACTCTTAGCTCTCGGGCAGATTAACCGGTATCTTTGCATAAAAGGATGAGACACAATACGGTTTCAGCTGACATACTCTGTTCCTGCATACATTTAACTTAACTAGCCAGGTGTCTTTTTAATCCAACTAACTTTAATCGGTATTTGTAATTATTGAACCTTCCGGAAAGAGATAAGATAAAGAATTCACTCATCTTTGGCAGGCATTGGAATTATTTGCTTTCCATATGGAAGTATTTTTAAAAAATACTAGTGCACGAATATACGTTTTACGCTATTGGTCTACAGTAAAGTTAATTAAAGCTTCCTTCCAATCGATTCTTTAAGATCGCGACAGTATAAGGTACATTTAAAAATAGCCAATTCAATCCAAATCTTGGTGAAGGCTATGTGTATGCCATGTTCACTGGAAGACAAAATTTGCAATGAAACGTTCTATTCTACATTAAGTTGAATCGATACTACTAAAGTCTCTTGGTGGAATTTCCTCAATACAATTACGTTGTATTTGCTACATAAAAGTGCATCACTATAATGAGCAATAATTTCAATTTTTTTTATTGCCAATATTTATTCAATTTGCCTGATCCATATGAACTCTCCGCCTTCTTCCAAATTACTAATCTCGTCTTTTCTTAAAATCACCTTAAGCTGTAAAAGTAAATTAATAGAAGTTAGATTATACATAGAATGAAATCATCACAGTCTAATTCCTCTGAACTGTCTTCGCATTTACCGGCCAACAGATTAACCTTCCTGTTCCATAGATACGTGATTAACTGCCTGTTTGTATCTTATATTTTTTTGTACATTTATATGAATAAAACTGCTACGATATTCTAGGCAGACCACCGCGTGGATCGATGTCTTTGATAATATTCTTTGCGTTATTTTTTTCGCGTTTGTTTTATTCAAGCTCATTCTCTCGCACTTATTAACCTAGTATTACTTAGCTATTTGGTCATTGGTCAAGAGGTCCAAATTCCTGCCGCAAAATAAAGAATCAGCTTGTTTATGGGGAAATAATGTACTACGCAGATGGATATTGTCCGCTTCACTAACCAAACTACTACTTGCTTAAGTTCTCTTGCACATATGAAAACATTGCAACCTCGCGCAGTCAGCATGGTTTCCTTCAAGGTTGCTTCTGTGATAGCCATTTAGCTCTCCTTAGTCATGATATGATGCAAGCAGCCGACAAAGGCTTTAGGCCAGATGACAGATTTTGCTAGTTTTTAGGACGGCATTCGATACAGTGCCATACGCGAAGCTACTTCTCATACAATCGGCGATCATATCAGTGTAGATCATTTAGGTTCATAGGAATCACTGTTCCCTTCGATTGAAGGAGGGCTGCTGTCTCCCGATTCTGGTTCTTCATCGCTCTCTTTCACAAATTCTGCATCTGCGTCTTCCTTTTCAAGGAATAACTCTTCCTCCTCAATGAAGATATTTTCAGATATGATCTCCATGAATTTTTCCACAACTTTCTCGCCGATTAAACGGGCCTTTTTGGATATTTCCACGTTCACGAGATTATAAATGACATTCATGGCCGTTAAAGTTTCTGGAAATAACAGTATTTACTGTACTATTTGTCAATATTAAGAGTAAAAAATCCAAAATTCAATGAGATGGAAAAAGAAAATGTTATTTGCGGAAATATTGACTAAAAATTCGCTCAATCAAGAGAAAAATTTTCTCCTAAAGTTCAATAATAAATTTAAATCGAATGTGAGCACATTTTCCTAGAGCAAAAATAATTCTGAAGAGCAACCTTAACGCTTAGCTAGTAGATATTTAACTGCGCCCGTAGCATCCTCTTTAGAATGTTCGCTGAAGGCTGCTGGACTCCTTTCATCCTTACTTGAATATCCAATGGAAGAAGTGCTAGGTAATAGAAGTAAATGATAGCAAGAGAAGTCACTCTCCAGTCATAGGCATTGCGGCACCACTCATGGGGAAGTAAGTTTCTTTCCAAATATCTATCAGTATTCGTTTCCAATAGAGAGACGTTTACCTTCACAAAATTCTAGTGGCTTCTATATATGTTGGCTTGAGTTTTGTTAGAAAATAGAGGTGACGTCGAGTAAGACATTAATTATGGAAAGTTTCCCGTTAGCTAGGGATTTATCTGCATGTATGTGGTCGGAGACGATTATTATTCAACAAACAACTATGAGGCACCTAGTGATTATTATTAAACATTAGAAGGCAGTCGCTTTCTATTGAATAGGAAATCCGAAATCGTTCGAATGCAAGTCCTTTTTGTGCTCCTAGGATAGCCGTCGTTAAGTACCGTAAATGAAGAAATAGCGCTGGCGAAGGTTATTTAATGGGACTATTGATTAAATCTATTTATTATTATTATTATTTAGTCCATAAGTAAGTAACAAGGAAAATAATTAAAAACGAAAATGAAAATTAAGTTAAAAATATTAGTAAAAAACGTGTTATTTCCTGCAGATTCGGCTAGTACGGGCGTGTAATGCGGGGTTGCCTATACTCGGATTTTCAATTTTCAATTAATTATTGCAGCGAAACTAAGGCCCATTCAGAGAAACGCCGTTACACTATTTCATTACTCTACTTTATGCACCACCACAAAAAGTTTCATCAAAATCCCCGGACAAAAGTGAGGGTCTCTCCTTGTAAGTGCCTTAGCTCTTTCTTTTCCTGCTCGGGTAATGAGCACTGGATGGATTTATCACGAAATTCTAGCATTATGCATATCCATATATGAATGTTATATATTTTACCAATATTCGCATGAATATTATTAAACTAAAATCATGAGTCTAATTATATCATACAAAATTAATTATATTCACGAGTTTAGAATAAACATAATGATACTTGTAAAAACCGCATATTAATAGCGTCACGATCGCATTTCGCATGGGTTTTTGTCACTTTTTGCTTTTTGTTTATTATGCATGCATCATAGTAACTATTTTTATAGTGTAAATATGTTTAGCTAATGCAATTATTTATTTATTGAAATCTTTTTCCTTAATGGTGCTGTCACGATTAGCAGTGTCGCTCAGTTCTTTTCTAACTGGGTCAAAATAATCTCACAGCAGGTTTGCTGATGAAAAGACCTGCCTTTTTACTATTTGAGAATACCAAGTACTGATAAAACTGAAGCACGGCTTGGTCATCTCTCTATAATACGTCCTCGATCCTAGAATAGTAGGCCAAAAGCGCCTATGGAATGGATGACAAATAGTTCTATCTTTTCTTTTTGTATAATCCTGTTTTAACAAGGAAAACATCAATTGTGAAATATTTATAATTTAATATTTGTAATTTATCAGCATTGGTGCTTCACCGAATTCTTTAAATTACCCCTATTTTAATGCTATTCTCATTTGCTAGTGGTGCTCTGTGAGGAGGACTCTTCCATCGATTAAATTAAAACTACATTTCTCCACATTATGTTCTGAAATAATCTTGAGAAAAAACATTTAAATATGATCATATTTATCGTAAGTAGACAGAGAAAATCAATGTTAAGTTTTGAATACAACTGAAGATACGAATTTTAACACTTGAGGAAATTCACTGTAATATATATAAGTTCATGGTAAACTAGCTACACTAGTTAAAGCACTGATCCGTTGAAGTTTAAAATTCGCTGAAACTAGCTACCTTCCAGAAGCTATTCTTTTGAATTGATGAAGTTTTGTTACTTGCAATGTTCACTCACTTACTTGTCTAAAGAGTGGGTCTCATGGAAAAGTAAATAATAACTGCGTTACAGCATATGAACACTTGTCACACGAAGAATTAAATACTCTTGATAAGAATTGCTTCAATTCCTATATAAATGGTGATAAAAATGTAAAATAAAGATGGAGGGAAAACTAAATACGTGTGTGTGTGTGATTATTTCCATTCTCAATGAAAAACAACTATCAACCATGCACGTATGGTGTTTCAATTTTCCATCATTTGTTCGTTTTATATTATTTTTATAAGTAAATATTAATCATTAGAAAATCTCAATTTGTGAAATACTAAATTTCTTTGGGTTAAAGGAGTTAGTATGCTTCAAATAATTCTAACTGAAGAAAAAAAACCAAACGGCATGATTAAAATATTTCGTTCATAATAGCGTTCGAAATTTGTCAATTTTGAATCTGAAGGTTTTCTCATCAAGAGAAGAGTGCATTTTCGTGGTAATCTACTACATGAACTCAGCAGCTGCTACTGAACTCCCCGAATTATAAACAGACGCTGACATAACGGCACAGAAACGACCCAATCTCTGCTTCGACGAAACTTCCTCTTGAAAACTTCTCTCCTTCGATATTTCTTCTCCTGCACTTGGCGTTGGTCCGTACGAGTGCGATAGCGTTACGCGCCAAACCTCAAGTGCACACCTTCGAATTTCGGATATCTCCTCTTCAACATTCACCTCCACTTGCTCGTTATAGTCGTTAAGAATTTTCTTCCCCGCTATCTCCGTTCTAGATGAACTCATCTGTTTTGCCTCTCTAGTCGTTCAATACATACCAACTGCGTCAGAAATTCGCGGCACTCTTTTTAAGTCGGGTCGTTTCTGAACCATCTTTTGCTGCGGAGAGCCATTTTCATTATCTTCTTCCTGTGCCTTTTGCGGCACTCCATTTCTTTCTCCTCTCCTCCATCTCCTTTCCCAATTTCTCCTTCCACAAACCTTCATTTTCTTGCAAAGACAAAATACTTGGATACAACGTGAAAAAATGAATATTTAGGCTCGAGTTAAATGACGAGATAAAAATGTGAAGTACTTTTAAGAATATCGATATGCTTAAATGAAAGACTTTTGGCTTCGGTTAATAGAATCATAGAGTACTTGCTCTAAGCCAGAATCGATTTTTCGGGATTCCTGTCGCATTTAATTCTACTTAACCAGATCGCGCTTGTGGTATTTGTCCCTATTTAAAGTACTCTAAGTGTGGTATTTGTCCCTATTTAAGCACTCTATCACTTTAAAAACTAATTATTATGTAGTAAAAATTAATGGGATAAATAAAACATAATAAGGACTCCTGAATAGCAATTGGGTCGCGCATTCGCCTTCAGTGAAAAATATCCTTTGTTCGATACCTGGTGGTAGTTCACGTGTGAAATCTTAGCTCTCGAGTCACTTTTATCAGTACTAATATTGTTATTAAATCTTAAATAAATTGTTAAAAATATTAACACTGGAGTTGTTTAAAATAAGACTAAGCTATAAAGGACGGCGTTCATTTCAGGCGTAATCGCCTAAGGGTACAGAAAGATGGAGCGGTATTTACAGTTATTTATCTTGATCTATAAGGTATCATAAGCTCGCAGTACCTTACTTACCCTAATACGAGGAATAAATACGACAGTCTTACGGATTTATCACAAAATTATATATCATTGTTATCGCATGACCTCCAAAATTGTGGTGAGGTAATCCTTCAAATTAACATTCGAGAAATAATAAGTAACACAAAACTAAGCATTGTATTCAATGAGGACGCTCATGACGAGAGTGAACATCAAATTAGTGAAATAGTGCGCGAACAAGGTAATATTACAAGAAGGGAAATGTTAACTCGGAATCCAGCAAACATGAGATCATCTCTCGTTATATCCGACACGAACGGAATTGCGTGCAACAAAGACGCAGGATAATCACCTCCATTCATTCAGCGTGCGGGGTCGACATTCAAAAATGAAAATGAGCGTATGAATATACTCCTCTTTCTTTCCATTATTTATCTCTTCGCCATATCCCTCATTTTCCTCGGATATAATTGCAAGTTCTCTGAAGAAGCGACGCCGGCCAACTCCCACTTCCCAAGGGAATTCTAAGGGCTCTACTTTCTCAGTCCCCCCATTTCCTTCCCACTTCATAATATCTCCTTTCATTATATTCCTATTCATCCTCTTCACTTCCTATTCCCCTCATTTCTTTACTAAACCATATTCTGTCCTTCATTAAGAGTAATAATTTCCTTCCCTAAAGAATTACATAATGTATCACTCGTAAATCCTTAAAATAACCTTTAAATTTCTACGATACACAGTTTTTTTCTCTAAATTACACCCTTACGTACCTTATTCACGCGTAAGAGTATTTTCTCTAGTGAAATCTTTAGTCTACGTCCATTACGATTGAATTAATCAGAACTTATTATATTTGGTGAGAGAGTAGTTGCGCTTTCCAGTGAAGGTCATGCAAAAAACCTAGTACTCTACTTACGATGCATAACATTACTAATTATTGCTAAAATTTTGTATCATCCTAAGTGTTAAATAAATGAAAAATATGAAGATTTTCATAAAACTTAGAGTCCTAGAGGATCTATAAAACACTTTGTAAATTCAAAAGTTTGAATTTTTTGTTGGTGGTGGAATAACTATTGAGAGTTAAAATTTTAGTTTAAGGATATATGTGGAAAGAAATGATGAATGAGTGCTTCGATGCTGTCAACCAGCTGTGCAAATTTCAATGAACGGATTTTTATACCACAGAATTCCTCTGCTTCTATTTATCAAGAAATTTATGATTTAGTTAGATCGTTGTTCCAAAAATGTGTCTCTTTATCATTTATCGTATACCTTAAATGTGGTTCACCAGACTTTTTAATACTACCTTAGTAAAAGTTTTAAGCATTTAAAATTTCGTTGAAAGCAAACTTTTAATTACACATTGACATTCTAGCCTTTTTAAATAATGAGTATTAATAAATGAAAGTTTCTGATGAACCCTTAAAATTTTTGAGTATTTTATTTTTAAGATTCGTAGGTGAATTGATGCAATAGTATTAGAAAAATAAGTGACAAATAGGCAATAAAATTAGGTCGTCCATTGTACACGATGTAGAAATATATGCAAACCACCTTGGTTAACCAGTACATTCGTTATGTATAATAATATAAATAGTTATACATAATTATGTATACATATAGTCGTACATATTATGTAGTGTATTACACATTAATGCGTACTATATATGTGTTATAAATATGCATATGCGTAAGTACGTCGCACTTTCCTTTCCACTCAATATAACTTGATAATAATTATAGATAGTGAATAAAGAAACAGCTTGGAACAAATATCTCAAAAGAAATTAAACATCTAATCTCAAACAATTATTATACATGAATATTTATAGAAAAAACGTGTATAATTATTGAGATGAATGACTCGAGTCCAGGTTTTCAACCTCAAAGCAATCGAACTTAGTTATGTACGGTAAATATTGCTTAAAGAAGTGCATGCTGTTTACGAAGTGCATGAGGAGTAGAAGATTGTCCGTAGAGTGATGTACGGTGAAGACGTTGCCCCAGGACAGTACGGTACCTATGGGCTACGGTGGCTGTGAAGTCCTAACAGTCGAGTCTTGAAAAATTTTTGTAACTAAAGGGTGTAGAGTGAGGAATAATAATTTATCTATGTAAATTTTAATTCAGCAATTTAGGTTCATATGAATATGTACATACATGATATATAAGTGTATGAGGATTGATATACTGTATAGCTGTATCTAAGTGTCAAACTTTTTGTAATACTGTAGTAGTAATTTTTATCGTAAATGCGTATTGAACTTGACAGATTTTGGTGATACCTGGTGAAACTCCTTCATGATCACACACAAAGAAAACTCACTATGTAGAGTCCACTAAAACTTTAATTTAACCTAGGTTTCGTTACGGTGAAACATCATCAGGCGTAACATCATCCTGATCGTTTAAATAAAAGTTTTTGTGGACTCTGCATAGTGAGTTTTCTTTGTGTGTAAATGCTTATTTTTGTAAGTGGTTCATAAATGTGCTTAAATTGTCAATTTTCTATTACGTATATTGTCGTAGTATTGTATGCAGTATTGCGGTATGTTACTAATGTATATAACTGTTATTTAAAGTTGCCTCCGGGCAAATAGTCCATTTGTAATGATAGTATTAGTAATAATAAATACGGTTCCCTCATCTTTAATCCTCTAAAATTACCCGTAAAGAAGAATTGTTCCTTTAAATCCAATGAAAATTCTTACTCGATTCGCTGCATATAACACATTGCCTTTCCAAAAGGATAGTGCATGTAGCTCGAAAGGGAATCGCACTAATCTAGGAAACGGAGCATAATTTCGCCTGAGCGTTTCTGCTCGGCCTTCATCTCGCATCGGCGGTCTTAAGAGAATCTTAGCAAAAGCGCGGGCCCCAAAGGGCTCCTTTTCTTCATTCCATCAGAAGTGGAATGCAGGACATCTCAATTCCCACCTTCCGCATCTGCAAATTCTCATCAACGGAATCAGTACCCGGCTTTTGAAGGGAGCTTTCCCCATCACAATGGGATGAAGGCGCGGATGCGTGATTCTTGGCGGTGCAAATAGAAGGTGTTCGTGGCTAAGCGGTCAGCTGGAGATAAGTTTCGGACTGAATGGTACGTGAGGGCTTCTCATATAAGAAGTTCCGCTTAAACGTTCTCCGAAAGGAGATAGGCAGAGATAGAACGAGAGATGGGACTGCGTAGTACCATCATCTGAAGATAAGTATTTTGTTCGCATCCCCAGGAAAAAATGAGGCTTACCTCAGCCTTGCACCTAAAGAAGTTCGTGTTACGATCGGTTTTTCAATATCTTAGAGATTGTGTTTTGCACATCGTTTCAGATAAATAACATCATTGTTTTTGTAGTAGAGAAAGCTTTCAATATTTCATTAGTTAACTCTGAAAGCAATAAAGCGGAGTTTACTTTTTAGATCGCGTTGGTTTAATTTACAGAAAGAATAAATGCATCCAATCGCAAAAAAAACTCTTCCTAAGTTAGCATGCAATAAATGTAAAGGAAAGTATTATAACTTAGCGGATTATTTCTTTTGCTGTAGTAAAGGGAAGGCGGTAAGCCAAATTTCAAAGGTAATTACATTTTCTGTGCACTAATTTTCATATAAATTTTTTTTCTCTCTTTCATACAAGATATTATTTTGCCTTATATTCACTTTCTTATGCACTTTCTAATACCTAATCGATGAATGTCAGCCTAAAAATTAGTGGTCGTGTAACAAAAATGAAGACCGTGAACTTTACAGCCTTAATACTATGGAATTGAAATTTTTAATAACAGCAAGCGTAGGCTGTTAAAATAAGTCCCCGAAAATGCCAATTTCTATTTAATTAGAGTCCGTAAAACTTGATTCCCCTCGTATTATGCCCACAGTATGTATTCAATATATTCATATGTTCCAATGATTAAAATAGTATTTCATGAATATGCTTCGACAGCTGTTTGCATTTGAGTCTCCACTGGAAATCGAACCTGCGACCGCTTTCACCGAAGACTATCCATGAGCCTGTAATGGTTATCGCGGGTATGTTTAGATCTTGCGCATTCTAAGATGGTACGAATGGCGTATTTTATCGCACTTGTGTTCATTTGTCTATCATTTGTCAAGCAAAGACCTTTGGTGAGTAATTTAAGTCTAGAGAAGATTGAATTGAACGATTTCTGCAAAATTGCATTGCAATCGAGTGCTTGAGGGAAAGGCGTCAGAATCCATTTATATATGCTTCCACCGCATTTATGTTGATTAAACACGATGTTTAGCCATCGGATTCTTCTATTTTGAGCGATCAAAGTGAGTTAGTGCCGGATGCGCTAGGAAAAAGGGCGTTTTCAAAACGACTGGATTTGCTTTCGCGTAGAATTACCCTAAATTATTGAGGAAACAGAAATTCGTACGGAGTGGCATTTACAAAGAGAGACGCGGCCATAAACCTGTTATCAGGGGATTTTATGGCGCATTTACCATAACAGGTGCATTTTGTTGCGAATGTGACATCCTGAAAGCAGAGCTCGTGTCCGAAAAGCATTAAATTCGTAAACATATTTCACTTTTACGAGGCTTCCCTTATTGCGGAGGCTGATTTTGTGGTTGGCATTCTCCCCCAATGACGATCACCAACGCTGTCTTCATTATATTCGTGATTGGATGTCGAGCTAATGTATCTCTCCCAAGTTATTTCTTGCTTTATTCTGTTAGATGTCAAACCGATACTTAGAAATACGCGGTCATACCGGAACGATTTGAAGAATTTTATCAAAATATCGATCAGAAAGTATCTCCTTATAAAAGTCAAAAGGATGAAAGCACGTATGGAAACATTGAACGAAGTATGATCTATTATCTTATCGCATTCATCATTGCATGCTGAAAACGTCAGGATTTACGAAGCCGAGATTTACAACCCAACCGATTGGCGAGTAATATTTTGAATTGAAAAATAAACGAAATGACTCTAAATACGTATGTATACACTAGTGAATATCGGAACTTATTGTAACTTATTCAGAATATCATCAATCAATCAAACCATCTACGTCCCCACTGGATGTACCGTTAGTAATATTATAAATTTTATTTGCATATACAGAGCTACATCTTTTCAGTTCATAGAAAACACTTTCTAAAAATTTTCGGTATTGTTCCAACGTGGAGAACCGCGCATACAGCGAAAAATTCAATTTTTCCAAATGGCGAGGAACGAATGGTAAAAAATTATTCTCGGTGAGATACAGACGTGCTTTGAGTGAGTGGATCAAAGCTTGTCTCTGAAAGCAATGGCAATCCATCGGAACGCATTTCCAACGAGAAAATAGGAATCATTGAAAGGAGGAATTTCAAACTAGTAGATGAAATGTTAATAATACAAGAAATGTCGTTATATTCTACTTTTTCAGCCTTTACGAATATTGATTCGATTCCAATGTTGCCGACAGCGCGCTTTTTTGACCTGCACTCTATGAAATTTCAATTTGATTGACTTTGATGACTGATATCACGAGAAAAGGATTTGAACTCTCGTCCTGCTCACCATTTAATCCTAAATTAAAATGCATCAGAGAAATCAATCAGCCATTTATTTGAGGAAAAGGAATGTATCGTATTTTTCTATTTATAAATTTAATATATTTGAAATAGTTTAATCTTAAAACATATTCCATTTTTAGCTGTACTCTTTCTGCAATTTGAATTTTGTAAGATACCAATCTGCATTAATATCGTAAATGTAGTACACTGCATTAGTGAATTAATATTAATTATGGCTAATGCATGGATTCAATATTATAATTGAGGCTTATGCACAGTATACATTTTAAATATTGAGAAGCAAATGCTGTAACTAATAAATGGTTCAAAAGTGGATATATATATATATGTTGTATATATACTTATGTCACCGATAAGGACTCGGTGATATAAGTCAATATCATCCTACTTTAGAGATTGCAAAAACTCTATTAAAATGGTAAATCCAAGAATTTCTGTTATGTGAATTAAGGATCAATAGCTGTCGGAAAATTATCTTTTAAAGAGAAAGTACGAAAAAATAAAAAAAACAACATCAGCTGCTAAATTAAGAATCGAATCTATGTTTACATCTACTTATGTGCCCAAATTATTTCATTATGAAAGAAAGCCGGTATGTCTATTGGGGACTGAGATTGATAAGTTTATCGAAATATTTACAAAATTTTTGTATGATTTTTAGGGAAAGAATCGTTCTCTGTGGCGGATGAGAAAGGAATTTTTCGGTAATGTTCAAAATCATCAAAATATTTTTGTAGTAACTTAGCCCAGTCAAATTAATCCTTCGAGTAAACCAACAAATGTTTGATATATTATAAAATTGAAATTCTCTCAAAACAAATATGGCGTATGCGTGAAGTCGATAAAACTCCAAAGCCAAAGATGTTCCGTCAATAAATATCGCTAAACGAGTGTATTTGATATTTCATGAAAAAAGAGATTCCAAATTCTTCTCTTGCCATTTTTGAAAGGAAATTAGAGTAAAAGTTAATCGAAACTTTATATAATATATTTTAGATATGAAGCTGAAGAGATGGTATCGCAAAGACTCAAATTGGAAAAGTTTCGTCTTTTCATCGTAACCCTACCGTCGCAAAAAGATTGATTCTTAGTGAGATAGGGCATTTTATTTAAATAGAGAAAAATCTTGACATCCTCCTCGGAAATTGTATACTTTCCAATGATGAAAGTAGACAAACATTGATGTTGTATTCCGTACACATCCACGTTCGTTTTGGTTTAATTTTGACAGCCTTTACAAATGCTAAATCAGCATTCAGAAAACTTAAAATAACGATGTAAATGCACTTCGAAATCAAGCATTAGTTGTCTAAATAATACCTCCAGTTGTATGTTACGATTATAAAATATTACAGTTACACAAGCTGTTCATAATTTATTCCTTCCTAGTTCTTAATTACTCAACACTAACGAGCCAAAGAGTACTGCTCACGTTTTATCGAAAGGGGAAATGAATCCATATATTTCATTAGGAAGAAGTTCATTGCAATCGAATTTTCAATACATCGCGAAATTGAAGGAGTATTCATGGGTTGTATAGTTATCCTTTAACGACAGTAAAGTTTTGATCTTAGCTGGCACAATACAATATTTAAATGAAATCCCTCCCATTTTATCTCTTTAAATTCCGACGGTATATCTTTCTAGTCTCTCCCGGATGCGGCAGAGTTAAGTGATTTAATTCACAAAGACTGATTGTCTTATTTTTTGTTTCATGATGTTGCACCACCTGTTTTCTCCATTAATGAGAAGAGTCCGTCTGCGACATGAGTCATTAAAATCTTTTCCGCAAATGCAGTGAGAAGGCTGAGTCTTATCGAGCGCTACCAGGTTATTCTCAAATGTGTATCTCAAGGTAAATCTAATAAGTTACGCTTTGAATAATCTATTTTCCTTCATGCTCACAGGAGTCATAATTGTTATAAATAGGTTATACGAGAATTAAAATATGGTTTGCTTTAAATATCAGATATATATCATGAATTTGCATTATCTGAATTTACAAAATCCGAAAATTCTTATTTATTTTTTCTTGATTAGCATGCGTAAGCATTTTCTATTGCAAGAGAACTGCTTCTGCGATAAATTTGTAAGTAACGAAGTTTTGGACTGCGATTTGAAAATAGGAAATCGATACAAAAATTATTTGACATGTGTACCATGAAATAGAAGTTTATGGTATGATTTTATGAACAAAAATAAAATTCAAATTTTCCATTTTCATTTTTTAAATCATAATTTAGTATCAAAGATTCATTATGAAGATCATAATTATGGCAACTGTTGAGTTCTGAAAGGGAATATATCAAAGCGTATCATATTCAAGCAAAATTATCATGTCATTCTGTATGCGCCTTCCTCCACCCGAAATGCTTAAAGATGTAACTTAAATAAAGTTAATAAATTATGTCAATAAATATTTCAGGAAGCAACACGTTGGATTTTTGTCAAACGGCGAACTGTTTCTGTAACTAAGCCTAAATTTTTTATCTCAACTTGTAGAATGCCTAATTGTATCTCAATTACTTTTAGATCTATTTAAATATCTGCACGCAAGATTTTTAGCTTAAACGAGAAATAGTTCTGGTACATCTTTGAAGGAATTACTCAACCCTCTCACTCAGAGTATCGAGATACCCGAAACACCTGTAGCCCCCGAAAGGTATTATTTCATTCTATTCTCCCTAACGTTCCACTACAAAATCGCCTCCCCCAGAGATTACATCTGCCTGAAAATACATTCACTTTGGCCATAACGTTTCTATCTTGCGGCACGCAAGCAAAGCCGTTTGAATCGAAGGAGAGAGGCACCGTACCATTCGGCGACCGCTTCTTCTTTAAGTATAGTGACCGCAACTGTATAGGATTATCCTCTCTGAGATAGGCTCTAGGAGAACCCTTTGGTAGAGAGATTTTACTGTGGGAATGTAGAAGTAAATATATGCTCTAAACGCGACGACGAAGCGGCGAGCGATATAAATTGACGAGATTAGCGCTACATTCGAAGAGAGAAGGAAACGTGTAGAAAGGAAGAAAAACTCACGCAATAATAAACTCGAACATCTTCCAATCTCTGCTGATCAGTTACCGCCAAAAGTTCACTGTAATGGGCGATATTTTAAGAATTACATAATTGAAGTTAAAATAATTTTATTTTTAATTAAATTATACGAACATGTTTTAACGGTCGATCACCATTATCAGGTGACATGGCGACCGGTAAACCTATTAAATGTTACCATTAGAAACAACGAGCCTTTCTTGATCCATTCTTGCCAGCCAACCGCCAAATACCCATTTGAATAGAACTACGGATTTTCCTCGAATTTTGTAAATAAATAGCTTAAAATTTTCAAATAACAATCATAGATTCAACTTCCTCGAAAATTACAAGACCCTTTCGTATATCAGTTCCTGCAAAGTCACCAGAATAAATTATAAAACCATTTTCCTTCTCGTTTACGGCTGAGTCAAGCACCCAACCGCTTGCCGATAGTATTCCTCAGCTTCACAGCCCCTCCTTCGATATACCAATTTCTTCTCTCATTATATTTCGTCTCTTTACTGCCCCACACCTTTACGAAGTTTTAATTTAATCCAATTCTTAACCTCTGGTCTTCATATTTCAAAACGACCTCGATCATATTCCGTTTTTGTATATATTATGCAATTAAGATATGTTTACTGTTTGCCAAGAAACCGAATATTAAATATTAACCGTTGAAATATGGTCATGTATATTAATCGAAGATAGAAGATTTGTTGTGCAAGAAGTAGTTTCTTGTCAGTTTCTGTCTTATTAATAATTATTAAAAATTCTTCGTATAAATAAGCGAGTGAAGAAATTCTTTCTTTAATTTCTCTCTCTTCAATAACATATACACTTCATACATCACAACGATATACTCCTTTTGCAAAGAAATGAAAAACGAAACATTTACAAGATTTTATAGACATTAAAAACAGAGGTTATAACTTAGGAGAAAAGAATATAAAATTGACCACAAATGGTAGACAAACAGGCTCCGATTTACAAGTAGCGATTGCTGAGGCTTCGAATGAGAAGGTGTATCAATAAAAATTTACCAATAAGTAGTGTAATTCCATATCCGAACGCATTATTCAAATTATATAATCTTCTTTGTGTAAAAATTGGCAACAAGTTCCCTCATAATTTCGCTGTTTTGAGATGATATGTTTACATTGTTACAGAGTAGATGTGGCATAATTCTCGAAGGTAAATTTGGAAGACTTTTCATTCAGAACTAGTTAAATCACCTTATAGTAATTTTTCAATGTTAGTTAGGGACGAACATACATATATATATATCAACCTAATAATTACTACGCTCCAAAATATTTTTTTCTTTTCTCATTTTCTTTCATTCTGAAGTTCAAATGTATATTCTCAAAGTAAATATAAACTGTGCGAAACCTTATACTATTGAAAAATGTTTCCATCTATATGCAACGATTATTTTTTAGTTCTTTATGATTTAAAGTTGATTTCTAGTAAAGCTGGACTGTCACACGCAAATATTTTATTCGCACCGGTGTCCCTTTGTTCTATTCACAATTTTATGAATGAAATTTCTTTCCCTTGACTTCCTCACGCATATTAAAACTTTGAAATGTTTTCAAACTAGACTAATTCCAAAATTCTGTTTGAATGGTAATAAGCTTTGAATTGCAGTTATTTACATGGCAGTAATAAAACTTTGGGAGCGTTGCTGTGACCTAGTTTCCGAACGTATGCGATACAAAAACTTCAATTGGCGTTCCTCTCCTGGTAAAGCAGATGTTAAAGGTTAAATAAATAGTCTACAGTGCATGCCCATTGCTTTGAAATAGTTCAAAATTGATCGTTTCTCAGGTGTTGAGGAATTTTATTCCCATTGTTGCCATAGTTAAAGTTATTTGCTTAACCTTTGTGTTCGTACCTTCATTTCCAATTTAAGCATCTCGCCTTTTATGTGATTTAATAAATAAACACAACAATTTACGTGCATTTAGTTGATCTGTATTAGTAGAAACATTTATAAAACAACCTCAAATGCTAACTATAACTAAGTTGTCATTTATCAATAAGTAAGTAAACAAGATAATATTGAAACAAAAAATAGCTGCAATTGCTATGTTTAGACGCTCACCGTAATTGTACTCTCCTAACACGGTCACACATTCATTCTGTCCTGATTAAACGTTTAAAGGAATTAGTGACTTATCTAAGTCTTATCTAATCCGAGCTAACAGATAATCCCAAATTCCTACGTCTAGCGCACGTTAATTGTTTCCCTTTTCCAATTCTCAAATTGATCCGAAGTTTTAATAATGAAGTTTTAAACCAGAATGAAAGAAGTGACAACGGCGGGAAATTTTCCTTTCCGCACTCGCCTATTTCGAGCTAGAAATTACCATAAATGGCCGCGCTAATTCGTTTACAGATTCGGATATTTCCCTCAGCTCATCTAATCCGAAGCCAAAGACGAAGCAAAAGAAAGAGAGCGGAAATGAGAGGAAAGAAAGTGGAGAAAGCCTTGAAAGGGTGAAAGGTGAGATAGAGTGAAAGATAGAGAATGGATTGGTATACGTAGAAGCGTAAAAGTGTTGTATGCGAGGAATTGTGGCCCCGGGGGAGAAAGCGATCCAGAAATCTAATTTAAGGTGGAGAAGGGTTGCGAAAGTGTGTGGAGGAGGGCGAAGCAAGATTCGACCCCTCGATGGGTTACCATCCGGTCACGTAGGAGAGGAAGACGGATAGAGCAAAGAATAGAGGAGATGAGCCAGGAGGAGAAGATGGAAGAGTACACATAATTACCGCCGTAAGGTGGAAACTCCTTTTGTCGGCTCTCCATGTATCTGAGTGGGCCTCTTTGATTTCCCACAAGATCAAGATGGCCAGCAGAGGAAAAAGTGAAGGGGAAGTTGCGCAGAGAAGCTCTTCGAGGGATTAAAATTGTACACGTTATTCATGAGTCGCAGATGATGCCACTGCAGACATTTTTGCGCTCTGCGTGACAGAAACATCCGCTCAGGTAACCGAGTAAAAATCATCACGTGTTCTCTGCAAAATGCAGTCCCATAAATTTTAATCACCGGATAATCAAGTTGTTCCAGAAATTCATAGATCTAAAAACATATTTTATAAAATGTATCGTTTTGATTTCCGCGACTATTTCTCTCGAAGGTAATTCTCGAAAGGGTTCGTAAGCAATAGCGGACCTTCTATGTTTAATTCCGTTAATGAAGGAAACTTGGTCGAAGTATCAAAGCGATGACTCTCTGTGTCCCCTTTTAGAGCTGGATATAAATGAACATAATTCAATGTTACTCTAAAATTTATATGACAGAGGAGACACACAAGTATGTGTCAAGGCGGCCAGTATATGTTGAAAAAGAAAGATTCATAAAAGAAACTCATACATTTTAATATTTGTTTTAGACGTAGAGCAATCTCAATCAAGATTTCGTAGGTGAAATAATAAGCCGGTTTATTCTTTTTAAGATTTGAAAAGGGAGAGTACCTAAGATACCGAGAGAACTAACACCATCTATGATTAATTTTGCCATAATTTTATAAGTGTATTTTAACAAATCAGAATATTAACATTACCAAATTGTTCTAATAGTACACTTCGATCATCGAATAAGGAATACCAAAGTAATTTTTACATTTGTATTGAGAACGAGTGATATTATTAGAGGGCAAGACCACTAAAATTCAATCGCTGTTCTCTAGAGGTGTGAGGAAATTCAAAATTTCGAATAGAATGTTTTTGTTCCATATATATTTATAACTACATCGACATCTAAAAAATATGAAATGGAAGACAAACTTAGGTGTCGGAATGTTACGCTTTCGTAACCCTTCTTTGTTTCTTTACTCAGTTTTTACTCGTAGACTTACTAACTTGAAGATAAAATATCACCGTGAGAAAAAACGGAATATAAATGTAACATTCTTAGTGTGAATTATGAAAGGAATGTCCATTTTATAATTACAATAAAAATTCCCTTGCTTCTCGCTGAAGGCGTGTATCATATACTATATAGTGAACGAAGTTATACATATCGCTTCCACAACACGCTTTACATTTTTCAGCCAGGCAGATTCTCGCGGACAAAATATCAAGTGAATGAAAGTATTAGAAAACATTCAAAAAGGTCAGGTGTTGCTTTGTGGAAAGTCATCTTAATGAAAATTGAGAAACTTTGTATTTTTCCGCAGGGTATTTATCCGCGCCTAGTTTCACTTCCGAGGTAGCGACATTAGCCCCGATAATGCTTGCCTTGAGGTGATAATACAGTCGTTTTCCTAAATATCTCAATACTTTACTATCTCGGTTGCTTCCCGTTTTGCAAGCAAAGGCGAAAAGGAAAGTGCCTCGTTTCTGAATAAAAGGAAAAATGTTTGCTAGAAGATATTAAAAGTGAACAATAGGAAAACGTCAGAATGGAAAAGGCCGAAAATACTTTCACGTGTAACAAAAGGCTAAATACACCTCTAGTAATAACGACCTATTTCCACAAGTCGTTGAGACATTCCTGTGTATTTTGCATGAGCGACGCAGTTAGTAAATGTTTCGATTGCTTTCAAATTTTGACTCCTGCAACATAACCTCCGAAGCTTTAAGTGCTTCAACGTTTATTTACGGAATGTGCAGAATCACTTGCAACAATTAACGTCTCCTAAATAATAACAAACAATAGTTTGGAAATAGGATTGCTCGAGATCTAGCGGACCAATCTGAAAAGATCTGAAAAGAGAAAACGAATTTCGTGTTAATCGAAAAATTGTTGACGCGATTTGTGTTCTTTCAATATGAATACTTATCGTCTTTTACAATGAAAAGAATCGTAAGTTATTATGAAATAAAGGAATTGACGTTTAACAATTGAACTCATAGATATTCATTCATTGTATAATGTAGTTGGGATGGGATGAAAACAGACAAACGCCATTTAAAATAGGGAACGATAAATCAATTCGATAGAACAATCCCATTGTTAAAGCCGTATTTTGGAAGAATTTAGTAGGAAAGTTTTCTATTTCTTGAACACCATTTTCATGTTAACCGTCTCAATCGTTTCGAATTCTACGAATTAATTTACGTTAGAAGTCAGAAGAGATGGAAGAGACCAATTGTACGCTTAGTGTTATATTCAGGTCTACTATTTCTACCGTTTCGATGCTCTAAATTTTATTTAAGGCAAACATAGTAATGATAATAACGATCAAGAGTATTACTAAAAATATCATTAATTAATTCTCACCAAATCAAGGCATGAGGTTCTCCGAGTAGCCATGGATCTCCTTTGTCCTCTTCAATTCTCTTGCACAACCGCACAGAAGGATCTCAAAGAAAGAGAACTGCCGGAAACGGAAGAAAAACACAATCTGCAAAAATAGAAACATCGCATTAATTCTTTGTGAATAGTACAATAATGGGTAGTATTGTTTATTACATTAATAAGAGTGAGCAGTTGCTAACGTTGTTATTTCAAGTAAGGATTTTGATAACGAACTCAGTCAAAAGTACCTGAATCAAAATCTTTAGAATTAGAGTAGATTTATATTCATATTATATTCAATTGATATTTCATAGTCTAAAGTGGTAGTTATTAGAAAATCATCAAATGACCTTGCTTAAAACAATGAATATTTAAGTAAATTCTAAAATGCAAACCTCCCGCTAAGTTTACGTATAATTACTGAATCACACTGTGAAAATATAATTGTCGAGATATAATTCAACACTGAAATCAATTTATCCCGAATATAAACTGTGATAAGTTTCTTGCTGGTTTCCTCAATGATAGCCGTACATTGAAAGTGAGTGGGAATACAAATTAGTGAGAACTCGAAGTACAAGATTCAGATGCAAATTACGTATGAAACGGTGATTAAAAAGGGAAAAGAAGATAAGAAAGTATTAAGATTCTGATAGCAAATGTTAGTTTTCTAATTAAAATGATAAAGCAGTTACGCATCCAGTTCACAAAATCCGCGGATAATCTCGAAAATGTTGCTGAAATATTGCATTACATACGTACGTATATTTTTCTTGCCGTATATACCCAAAAAGAATAAGACTTTGGGAATGCGCATTAAAATCAATTGTTATATATCTACCAAAATAGTCATCACGATGAAAACATGATCGAAGCAATTTTTATCCTAAGAATTTCACGTGTGTGATTTAAATATGCAAGGAAACGGTGTTTGAGATGAATTTTCACTTCCTAATGTTGTTATCTTGATCTTTCTATATCTCTGTCCCTTCTGAACGCATAATGTTTAAAAATCAATCGGGTTACATGAATGTAGCTATAAAAGGAATTCCTCTCAAGTTTAAAGGTAAATTGATATCACAAATGGAAGGACTGAATATGAATGTGTAAATGATAGAAATGAAGCGGCGAGAGAGGATAGAGGATTATTTAATGTTTGATCAACCGTGTGGATAACGAACGCTAAGATGACATAATACAATATTTCATTTAACTGAAACATATAGCACTACAGCCATGAAGCCTACTTTATTCAAAGCCAACTAAATGAAAATGCAGTGAAATCTAACCAACGAGATCGACATCGCTGATTCGAAGTATCTAGAGAAATCATTTTGGTGTGAACACTGTATTGCTTTGCACTTTGTATTCGTTGTAATTGGTTTGAAGCTGATGTCTAATTTCGCACATAACGTCAGTGATTCGTCACTATTCAATTCCCTAAACATTACGCTTAACTATATTCGACATATTAACACTTCATACGGCAGTCTTTCTACGAATTTTCCCAGAGGTATCGAAATAAGTACCTAAGCATTCGAGTTGTTCTTATTTCACCAATTACATTCGGTGTACTGCGTTCGGATACATCAACACTTTCTTATTCACCTTTGCATGCACGTAAATGTGATGTTAATGGTCCAAATGCGAAGAAAATCCGTTTACAGCATTCCCATACCTCTTTGGTGCCGTTCTTTCAGGTACTCTCGTACGGCTGATTTCAATATTTGCAAAGAACCGTATTCCAATCACTTCCACTCACAAATTTATCAAATATATCACTAATGTAACACTGAATTCAAAATAAAAACTCCATTGCACACTGTCATCTCTAAAATTTGGAGGAAAAGTGAAGGCCACCATTTTGAACTCAATGCGTTTGAGGAGACAAACAACGCGAAGGTCACATGGCGAAAACAACATGTTTCGTTCGTCAGCATTTTCTATACCACAATCCTTTTTGAGAACGCGGCAACGCTGTAATATTTCGTGACATCATTAAGAAGTGATTCTCCATGTTTCTGTGGACGTCAAAACTTAAATTTTCCACGTCGTTAAGTTTGTTTTTAATGCTTACTATAGTTTTATCCGAGTGAATTGTAATCGCAGTGAGTTTTATATGTATTGTGATATGTCTGTGCAATATCTTGTTAAAATTTTTTTTGTGCATTCGAAGCATAGGTTTGCGACTAATGGTTTCTTCCGAGAATAAACAGCCGTTAGTGCAATACTTAACTATTTACATGGTGTTCTTATGCCGCAGATCGACATTCGTTACGGAAGGTCTAGCCAATAGCTCGCTCGCTGATAAATTAAAAGCTACAGTAATGTGGGTAAGTTTGAATACTATTCTACTTTGATTAATGGAAGTAGTGATTTTCATAGTGACATTTTTCAACCCAGCATTCCGCTTCAGGGAAGAAAGCAAAGACAAATTGTATTGTTCCTTATCTTCCATAGAAGGCCTTGTTCCTTATTCTTGACCATAGCGAGCTATTGGTGGTGTACCAATTTAGAACTTTATTTCTATTCTACCATGCATTTCAAACGGGGATAAAAGAATCTATTTTAGGACCTCCTCGAACTGAAGCTTAACTTTGAACCCTTCGTAGCTGAGGATATTGAATCGAAATTTTTGAAAAGGTCAGAATGCCACTTACCTAACAATAGTCTGCAATTGTCTCTCACGAACGTTTCCTGAGTTCGACACCAGGCGGTCTTCCGGGCGAATTTTCGAAAACTGTATTGGGGCTGTTCTCGGTACGATAGAGTATTAAAAATCACGGAATTTGCAGATAGGGTGGTCTTTTATAGTAGCAGTGGAAGGAATGTTACCTAATGAGTGTTGTTTCGACGTCATGTGGAAACTAAATTCTCCCTTAAAATGTGTTTTGCGATTTTTAAGAATTGTTTGGAATGCTTTCGCGATAACTGGGAAAGATGAAATCCAGAATGTGAACAGGGTTCATATATATGTATCGGATAATCATGGTAGAAATGTTACCAAATGACCGTGAGTTCGATGCCAAGTGGGTGCAAAATTCTCTGGTATAAAATGCATGGCGATCAATCTTGACAATTATTTTGAATGCTTTCCCGATAATAAGCAATGATATAAAATGGAATGTACATAGAAGTAATTCATAAGTTTCATATTCACTGTTCGCCGTTCTTCTGATAGTTCTTGGTTCGATGCCTCAGCGTCATTTCCATTCTACCATGTATTTCAAAGGGGGAGAACGGAATCTTATTTTTGGACCTTCCCGATAAGATATTGAATTGAAACTTTGGAACAGGTCAGAATGGCACTTATCTTACATTAGTATGCAATTGTTTCGCACGATTGGGTCCTTAGTTCGACGCCAGACGGTCTTTTGAGCGAAGTTTTGATCATTGTTTTGAGGCCTTTCTTGGTACGATACTGCATTCAACTTATTAGCTTGCAGTATGTAAGCAACTTTTACTCGTATATCGTATATCTGTATTCGACACCTGGATCGTTCGGAACGGCTTCTTTGATAAACTTACGGAAAACTATTTTATTTTTTTTAATACAAATTAATGTTACTTATCTCTATTTTATTATATTTATTTATTCTTCATTTTTGTAAAATTTAATTATAAAAAATGGTGTTATGAACTCATAACAGGAATAAAATGGGAGTAAACTGATAAAGATTTTTATTTTGGTCTTGAATTACTGTATTTAATCTTCGAAGTTTGTGTGGTTGACGAAAATAGAATAGAATAGGAGACTTTCAGTTATTATGTCGGAAAATGAAGAAGTCATACTGTTATTACCATTAAAATTCATCAAGTTTTTCTTTTGTTATAAGCGATCCGACCCCTTTATGACCAAAGAGATTCTAAAAGCATCGACTGAGTCATCCACACGTAGAAAAAGAACTTGAAATTCTTACGTTTAACACATCGAAAAACAAAAAAATGAATCAGATTTCAATCCTAGCTAATAGCAGTTGATCTCAGCTGGTCCAAAATTATATTGCCAAAATAGAAGCACTACGACGCAATTCATAAATACACGGAAATATAGACAATTGAAGTATCGTTACTATAGAGGAGTTGTTCTTCTCATGAAAAGTCATCTCTCTAAAGAGCCAACGGAGATGGAATGACTCCGCGGCTTCGACGCCAGGCCGGTGCATCTATAAGGAATACATTAGGGCAGTTAAAAATATTGTTGAGGAAAATATAAATAGATAGCAGAAAATATAGATTGACATCACCCATGGAAAGAGTACTAAGGAGAATTACCATTTAGAATAAAGTTTAAGTATGGGAATGAGAATTTTTCTGTTTCCCTCTTTTATTTTTATACATACTCTATTTCATATCCAAAAATGCAGCAAAGAAAGTAAAAAGGTAAAGTTCATAAACTTGAATTGTCGGTGGATGCGATGATGATGGTCCCAGAGCAATGTTATTTCATCTGCGGCAAGTAAAACCTATTCGACCCAACGTAAGACATTATCCCGCATAATACGGGTTTTCTCACGGTCCAATTTACACAAAACACATGTTATAAATACCGCTTAAGATGCATTGCTACCTGCTTTAGACGCGGATATTTCCCAGATGCACTGTAACCCGCTTAAGCCAATCGTTCGCATCATTTTAAGGACTAAAAATTCCTACATCATCTGTATCGCCATCTTCTTATAATTATATCTTATCAAAATTTCATTTTGTAGCAAAAACAGCTGTAACTATTAATTAACACCATTTAGAAAAAAAGGTATCTCTCATTTATCTTGGCCTTAGTCATGCTCATGGCAGTTATAATATGACAACTGTTGAGAAAAGAGACTTCTCAATGACTGCTATTGTCCGGATCTATAAGAATTGATGAGCTCAAAAATAACTTTGAATTTGTATGAGTGTCATACGGTAACCCAAATGTCGTACAATAAGGATGAATTTGATGTGAATGAGAACACATAAAAAGATTTGGGGTTCGTTTTCGAAATCAGACTGATGTGGAAGTTCCAAGACACTACCCTTCTGCTTAAGCGCATTCTCGCTTTAAGCGGAAGGTACTCATACAAATCGTTTTATTGCCAAAATGAGGTAACATTCGTCATGTGCTCGGGCAAAATATTTCATTCCACGTAAGCTTTGCGATTAGCGGAATCCAGAAGGCATCTACATACATCTGAATGTCAGACGGCGACGTGCAAAAGAGAAATGAAACCAATTAGTAAGGAGGCAGAAATCTACGTGAAGGGCGAAGGATACGTCCGAAGCTAAAAGTGCGAATGGAAAGGAGGAAAATAATTTGCAAGTGGCAGACGGAAAACGCCGCTTTATCCCCAAGCAAATGTATCACGTCTACAGTCCCTCTTTTTGCGGAAAATGATTTATAAATATCGCATCAGAGGTGACCGTGCTTCGCAAAAGACAAAGTCACCCCAAAATCCTTAATTTTCCCACATTGCACAACTTAGGCGAAAGATATCGGAATTAATTCTCTGTGGTATCAATGGGAAAAGGAGGCCTTCGTTTTCCATTGCATTTGCTTTGGGTGAAGTTAGGTATGTGTTCCATCAATCGCGGCTACTATTCAAAGCTACACTTAGCGGCAGATACATACACTTGTCATTTCTGTTTACGGTAACTTTTTTACATGTACATTTCAGATGTAAATGCTATTGTGCTATAAAGGATAATGATATTCCAGAAAGTTAAATAAATGCACTCTCTAGATGTGAGCGTTGGGCTATGTTACGTGTGTATGTATGCACATTTTATTCCATGTATGTAAATTGAGAAAGAAAACTATGTTAAACTTTTCTATGAATTCATAGCGCTACTTGTGATATGTAATGTGCCACTTTTTGCAAATGCGCCTTAGGTTGGCCACCCCTACTCTGCATGCATTACATTTAAAGTATGCTTTAGGAAAATAGTGGAATCGTCGCCGTATTAAAGATTTTCCTTCGAGGATTTCTTGAAATATAATGCATTAGAGTCGAAAATAAGTCTAATTAAACATTAAGATATTGATTCATATAACTTCTTATTCTAATTCTCAGAGTTGAATTATTAGCAACATTTGACAGCCTAACCTAAAAACACTTCTACGTTTCTATAGCAACACTCTGACTTTAAGCTTATATAATCCGCTACTAGTTATTGCTTTCTGATATACTCATTTATCTTACAATTTTTTACTCACTATTACTCTCTTGCCACTTACACTCTTGGGACTCTTCTGAATTAAAATTCAGAAAAAACAGTATTCTTCAACCGTTAAAGCATTTCCTAATTCACCCAAAGTGTTTCGCCAATGGATGAACCCAACTGAGAGGTTTCTGCGGAAGACAGTGTTTTTGTGGTACTTTTCACACATAGAAATTTTTATAGTAAAATTTTCAATCAATAGTCGGTTAATCCCTAAGTATTTTATCCAAGATAAATCGTATTTCACCTAAAGTATGTTTCACACTATAGTGTTTTCTAAAGCGAGTGAGGTATAAACAAGATAATGCTGGAATTGGATTATTAATACATCTACTTAATTGAAATATCTTTATGTAAAGTCTTGAAAAAATATTTGCTAAATAAATCATTATTATAAAATAGATAAACGCAAAAATGCGGCCTAATGTGTAATTTACGTTCTTATCATTTACGACCTTATCTTTTATATACCTTAGTATCTTTTGAAAACACAATTATTAGAAATATCTTTTGAGTGAAAGGTCTCGGGTTAAACATCCCTTGAGCGAAATACTTTGGGTTAAACGTCTTGATACCAATTTATTAAAGAATCATTTTCTTTGTTTTGGCTACAGACACTTGTTTTTCTTTTATCGGTGTTGAAGTTTAACTACTTCGTATTCATTTACATTTAGTTCAATACTCTTAGAGATTTCTAGTTTTAGTATTTATTCAATGTAGTTTTCTCTGACATTTTAATACAACTACTCTCTTAAAAGTCAAGTATAACTGTCAAAATCCATATTGGGTGATTCTTTGGTGGTCGGATATCCCAAAATTCCTATTGTTTACAGATCAGGTTCAAATTCAACAAATGGCTTCAGGAACGTTCTTAAATCTCTAATTCAATTGGTACCCGTGTTTTCCTTCCTTACTTTATCACTCTCGTTAAATATTTCTTCGTTATAGCGAGTACCATTGTATAAACACAGTATCGTCTGATGACTACAGACCTCTTTTTTTCTCCACTCGCATTTTGCCTTACGCCTCCTTTCATCTTTCTCTTTACTGAAATTTTAATAATTTACGCCTTTAAGCAGTATATACTTTCGTTTCAATTTATTTTACAAATATTTTAGAATAATATGTGATAAATATGGTAAGCGATCTGTGTACATACATTTTAATCTCTTTCCAAGGGGTATCTGCCGTTTGACATGCGCTTATTAAAGCGTTGAAAATTCATCACGTGACTACTCGGAATTGCTTTCAGATCGGCGCTGCAAATCGTTATGATAAGCGATCGCTGCAAAAACGTTTCGCCGCGAGACCGCTTTACCGCGGATCAACGTCAAATAACGGTTTAGTTTCGGGGGGACGTGCGTAGAACCAAAATCAATCTCCCGTCTTCCTTTGTTCGGATAAAAAAAGAAGGCCTGTGGGTTGGAAAAAGATGGAATAAGAAAATCCTAGGAAGACTATACCGAAAGAAGGGCACGTCATATTTCCTGAGACGGGGAAATCCGTCACAGAGTTACCGAGAACATCCTTAGGGCTAACCAAGGAAGAGTCTTCAAAATAAACTTAGAAGATATCGATACATGGTTACGGTATGGAGCATATTTGAATATTAAGCAGTCAGAAACTGATCCAATCCTTGCGGAAACAAAATGTAGGGTCTTCTTTAAATATTTTAAACTCAAAGATGTGTTTAAATTCTTACTTTCTGACTCTTAAAACACTAAAACACATTCTCATTAAGCTACCCCTGAATTAATATTTTGAGCGATCGGGAATTTAGTAAAAATATAAATAAAAATAATTTTGCTTAAATAAATTGTTACCAACAAATCATTATTTTTGTCCACAGAATGAATGTAATTATGGATGGTGGACAATTATGGATGAATGACAAAATTTTTTATTAGAATTTTCGTAGAGATACATACCTCGATACCATTCATTTACCATATGAGCGTAAATTATTCACTGATTTTTTTAATTTATGCGAACTGATTGGGAAAATAGACTTAAATGCATTATTTCACAATTGAACCAACATTTTCAAAAATATCCTCGAACATTTTCCGTATTAAAGGTAAGTTGGAAAATTGTGATATTTTGATAAATCAATGGAGTACCTACATGAGATTATTTTGTAGCTGCAAATCTCCCTACCTAGATAATTCATTAGTAAGCATAAGTTTTCTTCCTACCCATCGATTTATGAATGTTAAAATATGTTGTGAATAAAATAATTGTTATCGTGTCCGTCATACATTGTTACTATATCAGGTATGAGAAATATCACCTTCATCGTGGATTAATAAGTCCATTTGGTAACTTGTAAGACGAGCAAGTTAATTTTATTTATTTAAGAGGGTTGGTTAGTGTGCAGAATCCAACGCTTTCTTATAGTGCCAAAACCTAACCTCATACTATAAACACAAGGTGTATTCCTGAAAATCAATCTAGAGCCAAAATTAATAGACCGGAAAAATTGAAAATAGAATCTGGAATCACTCTTGTATCCAAAGTTCCTTTGTGACAGGTCGTGCACATTTCCCGCTTTTTTATGCTGTTTTACTTCCTCGAATGGAAATTTTTAACATTGATGCATCCTAAATAGAGAGTTGAAACTGCCTCACAAGCTGCCGTAACGAAGTTTTACTGGAACAAGCTGCCTGAAGCTTATCTAAGCTTGTCACCAACAAAGTTAATGTCATAATCTCTGCAGTCACTTGTGAACTAAGTAAGGCTATGCTCTAATTAAATTTGCTGTCCTAAATATCCAACTCATCTTCTTGCGTTTTGGTTTTGTTATCACACACACTTTATCTAAATCACTAGTTTCAATCAACAATCTAAAATACCACGAATTCATAATTTATGAATAATAAAAATTTTAATTTAACTGTTTTTCATAAAATCATAATATTTCTTAGAAAATTTTATACTTGCCCTTACTTTTATAATACAACATCTTTTATGTTGGTCTACTCGATATGTCAATTTTTCCCTCAAGCATTAAATATTCATGATTACTATTTAAAAAATAGTCGGGATGTATCTTTATTAGAAGAACTTGCTCATTATTTCCATTTTAATTGATTATAATAATCATGATGAAGTAACTGAACATACGTTCCAACGAAAGAAACTCTAATACGGAGAAAGGTTCGAATTATTACAGTTTCATGTTCAGAGCCACGCTTAAATATTTCATGAAGCTGCCTGTTGATGAGTTCCACAAGGTCAAGAATTTTCATGTGAGTTGAATCTATTCCTTGAATCTTGCATTCTTTTTTATATTGTCACATCTCGATAAATTCAGGTTTTTAAGAAAACTTTACTGCAATGTGGCTCATCGGACCTCATTTAGTCTTACGAAATACTTAAATTATACTTGTTCATCATAGCAAAGAATCCATACGAATCTGAGAATTTGTTACGGGTAAGTTATAAAATTCCAATCAAAATATGATGGATGCTTAGAAGCTTCATGGATACACTTGAGAGGTCTCAAATCTCAAGATATTCTCCATGTACTCGATACCGAAGTATTGCTGACTAAACCATACAGACTCAGGTTTTACTTCCTGGAACACAATAAGAGTAAGCGACTTAGTAAATTAGGACATGGTATGATATATTTATGTGTTTGACATAGAGCCGTGATTGCTGATGAAGATGCAATTCTTAGGATTATCTAACGAAGCACGACTTTTTATAAAATATGTCAATTAATTGAATTAGTATGCATAAAAATGTCCAATTTTTCTCCTACACCTCAGTTTCTATGTAAGTGCTGCTATATTTCCATGCTGCATGTACAGGCACGAAGAGAGAGAATTTTTTGCTCAAAGATTGTGTTTCTTGAATAATATTTAAAATGCGGCTCAAAAATAGGAAAATCGACATTCTGAAATCTAATACCACTTTACGTATTATTATTACAATTATTATCTTTCAATTTAATCTTTTAAGTTTAATTTCACATTTATAACAAATTAATCAACATATTTTGAAAATCATCCTCTTTTTATAATAAAGTACAGCTGTCTACAGTAGTTGAAGACGATAAGGATAGAAAGTCCGAAGCACATAATCTGAACCTATAGAGGTACCCATGAAGCTCAACTTCAAGATAATGTGTTTCAGGAGATGCTATTTTAGTGCAGGGAATATTCAGGTGGGATATTCTTCAAATCCCGAAGTATATTCTCAGAATATAGGCATAAAAGTAAATTCAAGGAACAAACATGTAATCCCATAGCCTCTTTGATGTATTAATTCGTGGTTCAAAATTAAACTCCCCCGCTTGGTATTAATCCTAGTCATCTAGCAGCAGTCGGGTCTCCTTTTTCCCGAGAAGATATCCACGCGCCAAAGACTTTTGATACCCTCTTTCTCGGGACCAAAGCTACTTCCGTAAACAGACCGATTTTAGGCCTCTCCCAGAGGAGCATTTTCGAGGAAGAGAGTTAAATCTCTTTAGGCAACTCGTCCTCTTAGGGAATTCGGTCCTATTCCTCTTTTAATGCCCTCAGTGGTGGGATTGAGCATCAACTTCCATGCCGTTTCCCCATGAGCTTACGCGGTCGTACTTTGGCGAGCGTCCTTACCTTACCTCCGGAAGCCACAATCCGACGGCCAAAGATGTTTTGAAAGGTGGACTGCAATCTCACTCCAGAGACCAGCTACGTTCCCCTCATTGTTAGAGTGGAAGATTGAAATAGGTGAGCTTGATATTATTTTTGTAAGACGATGAAATTGCATTCATACACGCATCTTTACCTGGAAAGGATAACTATTTTCTTAGGCTTTTCGAATATTAAAATGATAGTCCTAATTTAGAATTATGAATCTTTATTTGAGTAATTTTCACTTTTCTCGTCCTTTCTGCAAGCAAGAAAATAATTTCAGCTGTTTTTTGCCACTTTCACACTAAGCGGCAAAAGAATCGTCACGCCAGCGGCAACGATTTAAAATTTCTGACCACAACTCTTTATCCCGAAGCGGAGATTGCAGTATTGTGCAATTTAAGTTGTAATAGGAAGGAAGCTACACTAATGTAAATATGGAATGCTACTTAAATGCAATTGCAGACTGATAAAACACGCTAAGAAATACCACACTAGTGTAATCAGAGAATGCTACAGAGAGGGGGCAAATAGTCGACTTGGCAAGATGTAATCTCAACATTCTGCATTCTATTTACTTCAGAGAATTTCAACAATCGTTAATTCATCATAAAACTGCCAGTATGTCGTCCCTTTCAGAATTATTGATTATAGTTTCTAAATCTATTACCTGAATTTGATATATGACACTATTTGCAGCTGACTGAGCTCATTTAATTACGCTTTAACAGCATTCGTGACCCCGGTCGTGAATTCGACTGTATTTGACGTTTGGTTACTCATTTCAGTAAGGATCTTCCTAATTTTTTTCGGGTGCTCTCGGATAGACAAGTGGGTTTGCCCGTTAGTCTACGGCGAATGAATTCAAACGCCCCGGGTTCGATAGCGGCTCATACATGCGGAATGAACTCCAATGTCGAAGCGCTTTTAAAACTATTACCATCAATGTCGTTTTTCACAAATTTTATTACCAGCAGCGCCATTATTAAAGCTTAACTATATTTATTAGTTTTTAATGGAGTTTTAAACGTGTTATACAAATAATAAAATTTATAACGGAATTATACAACGATTTTGATGGACGCTGATCATATATCCGCCTCAATTTCCTCTCCAATTTATGAGATTAAAAATTTAGCTAATTAATTTTGTTTTTCGATAAAAATCGTTCAATGCAAATAGATTACATCGGTAATTGAAATCGAAGTTTTTAGGAAAAGCTTTTGCTACGTGAATCCAGAATTTAATTTAAGGAAGATATGGAAAGGTATTCCCTCGGTAACATTTTGGAGCAGTTTTCTTAGCTAGAATTGCAACCCAAATCTTTCTTAAATTTGCAAGGAAATAGGTCAACAGATGGAGTGGCTTCTTGGAGGCAAAGAGAAGTGGTATCACACACTATTCCAGAATTTAATTAGAGGGTCTGAATATACTTCGTGGGGAATAATGGGAAGGTAAAACAAGCTTATGCACAATTTTGGAGTTTGAAATCATCAATGAGATAATATTTGCGCTCATTTTTATAGCTTTAACTATTTACTTTTTTAATTAAAAGATAATGGTATTAGATGTAGTATTACGTCTTACGGATATTAAAAGGATTTTTATTTGGTTTTTAAGGAGCACATATGATGATGATTAAAATGGGACAATGGATACATATGAGGAGCAGAAATTCATGAAGGGTTTATCAGCGTTATTAAAAGTTGCTTTCAAATATCAAAGCTGATAGTGTAATCCATTTTCGTAATTAATTTGAGTCACCATTGTATCTTTGATCACCTTATGAAAGTAGCAGCTGAATCTTAGAATTGGAATATTAAATTTCTGCTGGTATAGTACCGTATCAATTAAAAAACGAATTAATTTAATATATATTTAATTTAGTATATATATTATTTATAAATTCATTCTAAACCTGCATGTAAATGTTAAAAATAAGTAGCTAGATTAAACACTAAAAGAAATTTAGCTGTCTAAAAAATGCAGAGTTACAACCTAAACTCTAGCCCCGAAAGCTATCTGTTAAAAGTTCTGAAAAGAATAAATATTCCACAACCATTTCTTTAAGAGTACTCAAATCTAATCTCCAACGAAATATTAAGTCTAAAAGCAAAATTGTAGCCTGAACCGTATAAACAAAATATATCCACACCACCATATTATGAAAGGGCAGCCATTCATTCGCTCCCAGAACATGTTTATATTTCAACGCAGCTCGGCGAATTCACACAATAGCAAGTCAGTACATTTTTTGCCCAAAGCATCCATAACACATTACTCCATAAAAGGTCTCGTTCGCGAACGTTTCTTAACTCAATGCCTCACAGACCGCGTTTGTATGGATATCCAAGTGAAGCGAGGGAAATTTCCCATTTATATACCTGAATTCTCTTCTCTTTTAATTCATAAACGCAAATTCGAGGGACGTTAACACCGTGCTTCAGGACGCAGCAGAACATAACTGTAGAACGACGCATGTTAATTTTCTCTTGCCCTTGAAGGGCGCTCCAACTTTTACCACGTCCACGCTTTAGTTAGGGATTTTTTGACCTGGATATCCTTTAAATTACTCGTATGATTGAAGGGCACTCGGCGAATGCCTGCGTTATTTATGATAGTTTGCAATATGAAGAGAAAAAGCGCTCTCTTACGGTGTTATACCTTATTAGGTTAGCAGTTTTATTGACAAGAGAGACTACGCGTATGGGATGGGATGAAATGATATTCTGCGTAGCTGATGGCTGATTCTCCTACGCCTATGTGATGCAATTTATTGAACTAACAACCGTTCTCGCGCGCAAATAGATTATCTTCAAACCAAATCATACTCATCGTCTGTTGCTATCATAAAATAGACTTTTTTTGTCTTGGTATTCGCCGTAGTGTAAGGCGGGGGAAGAGGCCTAATTTTTTGTTTGTATCACTATAACTCCGGAACAAAAAAAGAGATGAAGATTTCAACAATATCAGAAGCAAACTAAGGTTTAATTGGTTAATTGAAATGCATTTCGTATAGTTTTAGGTAATCAGGTGTTCCAAAAAATATATTTTTGTGAAAGCCTACACTTAGGCATCTTTCCCCATGGAATGAGTATAAGATGCCATGGCTTGTAAAAGATTATTAACTCTTTAGAGATATGGTATAATTTAAAATAGATTTCATTTTGAATGAAATATGTACAAAATAATGAATGGATACATATTTATTTCCCCTTTTTAAAATCAACGTTCTTCAATATTGTTCTTAAATAAAATAATAAACTTTTTCCTTACAATGAATATAATATTTATGTAAATTATGAATACTTAGTGTACGTATTTTCCGATGTCGTGCAAGTCTCATACAACCCCTTCTGACAGTTTATGCAAAATATCCAGTCACCTTATGGTCCCTTTTTTCATAAAAATAGCCACAACAAAAGAGCAATATTAGTCGGAGTCAAGCAGATGTCTGAATCGGTTGTATAGTAAAAATTTACTTTAATTTCGTCACTTTTATTGATTTCTTTTCTCTTTGCTGCACTTTTTTTCGCAGACTTGGTAAGTGCCCTTTCTTTCACTTCTCGAAGATTCCCTACTTATTCATCATTCATTCCCCCAATGAGTGCGGGAAGATTCCAAATCACCGTTCTCTAGTTCATATCAATGTTAATATCTCAGCAAGCAAAATACAAAACTACGAGGTACCGAATTGATATCTAAAACCCATGTTGTGGTTCCTGATCCACTAAAAGTCGAGTGAATGGTCAACCAATATAACAATGAAAGAATCACAGAGCAAAAATCAAGGTAATCACGCATATGTTCTCTTCCAAAAAAGAATATTTATCCCTCAGAGGACATCGAACATGACCCAGGAATGAAGCAAAGAGCAATAAAATAACTTTTTCTTAATTTTTGTGATATATTATACATTTTTATTGTATACTTTTATTTTTGAGGGTTTTTCTTCTGCTACATCGTGCTATTTTTCAAAATCTCAAGGATTTACGGAAATAGATAATTTAAAATTTCATACCATAGAATCCTACATTTTCCTCTAATTTTACTATTAAGTAAAAGATAAATTTTGATACGATGAAAGATCACATCAACCTATTAATATTCCAACACTGTGCTAAGTGCTAATGTTCTCTTCGCTCTAAGTGTTCCAGTTACAGAAGAGAGATGACGGAATATACCGAATATTCCTTTCATTTCACTACAAATATGTAAAGGCAAATTTCTGCAATATGTCTTAAATATTCTTAGTCTTTACGATTTAAGTACCCGAGCCTTCGATACAACACCATTATTATATCTTATAATATTAATGTTAGAACCATTGACGGTGGTTATGCTCAGTAGGGATCTCTTCCACATTATGTCACTAGTTTATTCCTGTTTCCATGGTGAAAATGTGTTTTCCTGTTTTGGAAATGGTAAATGCCACAGTAAAACATAAATAGCATGAAAAATTAAAACTAAAAGATTAATTACATGGAAAATCTCTAAAAATCGAGTTAATATTCTAAATATAAACAAAACTGATTATTAATTCAAAAACGTGACAAAAACATTATCATAACTACGAATTTCCAGGTACTTATGATAAATAAATTTATCAAATGGATTTTAAGAGATATGTATTATATTTATAACATCTATTAAGTGATCAGAAAACCGCGAGTAAGAAATAATGCATCGTTGAAGATGAAACGGCTTTTAAGGCAGAAGAAAACTCTCGAGATATGGTCGATACCATCTTAACTCATCAAGTATCTGCCACCGAGATGTCTACGTTAATGTAATTAAACCTATCTCAATCCGTTCGTGGATCTGAATTCAGATTGGAAATGGCTTAGCGGAGAGAACGGGTAAAAAAATCCGCTACGGGCACAGAAGAGAAAAATAAGGAATGTGTGGAGAGAGAGAGATGATGATTGCTTCTCCCGAAGGGAAGGACCATCCTCTGGACATATCCTGGATCTAGTCAGCTGGAATAGTTAATATCCTCACTCTATCAAACATGCTACTCTCTCACGGATTGCTGTGACCTTACGGATATGGTAATGCGCTACTTTTTTGTTTTCGGACATCGGAGTCTACTCATGGCGTTGAAATTGGAAAACGTAGCTTTCTTGCTCCTTTTTCTTTAAACCAAGATTGTGTGTTTTTTCCTTCTCTTCGTGAAGTTACGTGATTTTCCAAACGGGAAGGAGATGAATCTTTCGATCATCTTCAAAAATGAACCACTAATACTGTGCCCTTTAATTACGATAGTTTAAAAACTTACTCGAATAGAGTACACTAATATTCTAACGTTAGTAACTCTGAGTACTTTAAGATTTTAGGATTTAGAGTAATAGTTTATCTTTTTGTAAATCGCATTTATTTCAGTTCATTTACGTTGCTGTAACAAAAGCTATAGACGCCTAAATAATATATGTTTATATACTATACGAATGTGAATTTCCATGAAATATTTTTCTTATGAAGCTCGTCTCAAGTTTGCGCGATAGTTATTTTTCATTAAATTTAGCAATAGACATAAAGCCTATAAAATATTCATATGGAATTCATGACTCGCCTAATAGTTATATAATATGCTGCCCTGCCACACACTGAAAAGAGACTTAAAGGAAACATATTAAGATGAAGGTTTATTCAACCAAGTATACTTATTAGCATAATTATATTGAAATAGCGTTGTCAAAGTCGAGCTGATTGAAAAAACTGATCGTAAGTTGTTACCTGTGAATCTACGCTGCAAATTTTTCATAGCCGCAAATGCTAAAATGCTCAGAATATAGCCTTCTATTTGCATAGTCTATCATAGATTTTTACAATACTTAAGTATACACCAAAGTTCCTTGCGTTTCCTTATGGAAAACTCCATTATCTCGGATTCAACGATTATATTCGTCATCAAGGGGACAAGTTGTAATTTTCAAAAATTTATAAAATTTTCTTGTATTTTATCACTATTTCAATTTCTGATCAATATTAAATCCCGCAACCAAATTAAAAAACTTTACTCGATTTCCCTTCTTTTAGTGTTAGTTTCAATTTCGTACATCTACTTTCTTCTAGTTTAACATAGCGAATAAATTAACTAAGAGACAAAGGTTCTCCAAGCGCCGACAGCGGCGACCGTCAGTCGCCATCCAGCATTGGACCCCCCATGAAGATGGAAGCATTGTTTCCGAAATGTACATCGGGATTCTGAATAACTGGTGACCGCTAAACGATTATCCGTTTCCCGGGAATCGCTCTTAGACGGTCGCCGCTGTCGGCGCTTTCGGCGGAGAACCTTTGTCTCTTAGTTCATTGACCGCCGAGTTCCTTTTTTCTTTCTTATAGCGAATAAATACCAATAAAAGTGAAGTTAACGTGTATTTCTTATAATAGTGCTTTTAAAATTCTGAAGTCAAATCGTAGTGAGGGGCGTAATGTAGATAAGAAGCGGCCCATTATCTCCGAAGGGAATCAATTTAACAATGAATTAAGTGTGAAAGTTGGGCAACTTCTGGTGACCGATTTTTAATGAAAATACACACTAACGTACACACACATAAAAACAAATACAAAATCACTACTTTATTTATAAGATACTTTTCAGGTAGATTTTATGATTCTATGAGGTCGTACAGCATTTAACTCAAAACTTTCTAAATCTAGGTTAAACTGCTAATATTATAAATAAGCCGTAAAAGTACTTCTAAAAATACATCTCAGCATACAGAAAGATTTGATTTTAACATCAAAGATTTATAAAAATATAATACTTTCGATTTGAAATTCACGGTCACGTGCAATCCAACTCTCTTAGCTTCGCTTCATTTTCCTCTTAAGCTCTTTATATATTGCCATGGATACAGATAGGTCTCAGCCAGCTCTTAAATTCATTTTATAATTAATTAAAGTCTCAATAGCAGGGATTACTTGGAGAATTAATTTAAAGAGACTTTTCGCTTTAATTCTCCTTGTAATACTTATTCTTCTGAACTTTGCGCTACACTTATCGCAAGCGAGCTTATTAAACGATGAAAAACTTGAAAATTGTTGAAGCGTGAACATTAAGTCGCCTTCTGACCCCTCCAATGCCTCTCACAGTTCGCATTGACCGTGGAAAAAACGTACTGAGAGGCTTACAAAAATTTCGGTTTTAAAAACGCTATAAAGTTGAATTTGGGCAAAAAGAATACGATAAATGTTCCATCACACTAATCTGTGTGAAAAGGGGGTAAACGAAGAAGAAATATCTTGTTGCTGATAAAGGAAAATCGAATGTTAAATTCTGATATGTTAGGAAAATTTTAAGCAATTTGCTAAAAATAAACTAAATATGAGAAATGAAGTACATTCATGTTCATTACCTTTTGAAAACAGAAAAAAATTGTATGCCTCTTATTACTATTCCAGAAGGTCCCATATGTATTTTTGATCATACTATTTTGAACATGTTTTATGATTCATTTAACATATTCATATTCGAGGGAAAAGTGGAGCATCTAAATACTGAGGAAATTTCGGACCCAGATCTTCCACTCATATGTCGGATGTGCTAAGCAATTGAGCTATCTCCTGGAACAGACTTATTCTTCCCTGTACTTACTGATTTTCATGTACAGAAAATAAACGGAAAACCGTTATAGTCCCTAATCTTTCATGTAAGGATATCCTTTATTCCTAACCACGAGGTAGCATTAGGACGCACTAACAAAACCATATCGATACTCAATATACTTCTCTCACAAAATAATATTTTTAAAATACTTCTATCGTAGCCGAAAATAAACGCGTGATGCAACCATCTTCTTGATCTGGGGTGGGGAATCTCCTTCTTTGGATGTTTCTACAGTTTGGGGTTAAGATAAAGCTTCAGATCGCAGATCTATTTCACTCAATTAATTTAACATCGAAATTATACAAAGGAAAACAGGTAGACGCAGAGTAGACCCAAAGAGAAAATCTCCAAGGAGAGACGGACTTATAGAATATTCTGACGGGAGTCGAACCCTGATCCACCAATGGCCACTTACTTAATCTAACCATTGAGGAATATAGTCATTAAATGTAAACACGAAGTCTGCAGGCAACAAAGTACAGGATATCCTTGATTAGAGCGGTTTGAATTGCTCCTAAATTTTCTGATACTCTCCCCCATAACATATTTTTCACGGCATTGTGTTTTCGCGGGTTTTTTTTCTCCTCTTTCTTTTGTGGGTATTTTCCCGCATCGTGGGTTTTCTTTCTATCAACCTTCCGTTGTGGAGATTTTTTCCCCCATCAACCAAATCTTACCTATTTCCTTTTTTCCTCTTCTCTTCAAATGAGTTTTATTTTCTGCATTTTTTATTCTTTTCTTTAATTCTCATGTAAGATTATCATATGAAATTAGGTGGAAGTGACGCCCACTCGGGCCAAAGCTCCTAATAAAGGTTCAAATAATAATAGCAATCAATCGGTTTTTAAATTCGATTTGTGATCTGCTTTTTTCTTGCGGTATTTGGCAAATTACGAAGGTTCCGACGAAAGGTGATTAGTACGGTAGATAACGGTTTTAATATGCACGGCATACTGTAATGGCTCGTTGACCGCTTGTTGATTAAGGATGTTTTACTTCTCTCTCTTTTGATCGATCTTAGATCTGTTTCTTCAGAAATAAATTCTACCACACCTGGTCCTTAGCTGGAGAGGTCCATCTGTTTCCCCATCTCTCACTGGCAGGCAATAACCCTCTGGAATTCCGCGTAACACAATCTTGGGAATCCTTAAGTTATCCATACTAACCACATGGTCTCTCCAGAAGCATCTCCTCTTGCTGCGTAGTTTACAATATCCTCCACATTGCTGGTTTTATGGATTTTTTGGTGCCAATTTCTTTTCTTCTCAAATTTCAAGTAAATGTTTGAAAGTGTTGAACGGAATTTCTGAACGTTCGGACCAGAAAATGGCTGCAGCAATAGACCGGCAATTAAAAGAACATTTTTCATTCATTTCCATTTGTCGTTGTAAATATTTCCAGGTACACTCGTTTAGTGCTAAATCACCCTTTTCCTATAAAATAGAAAGGTTTCTTAAGCGAGAGTAAAAATATATAAAGTAGAATTAGTAATATGTAATTTAGAAATTCTCTTCCATTTCATGTTCACTTAATTAAATAAAAAATTATCTAAATTCGTTCATTCGCTTTAGGGGGTTAAGAGAAAGCTATATGTGACCGCAAATTCCCCTCGTATGTTTTAGATTAATAATGAATGTAAAACTTTTCTACGTCTTTTTCTCACTCCCGTCTACTAATATATTCCTAATCCTTCGCAAAGGACTGTGATTGAAGCGCTTGTTAAATAAGGTCAGCAATGGAAAATAGATCTCATGGGACTTAATTGAGAGATTAATCGATCGCATTTCGGAATCCTCGGCGCAACTGCATCCTCACGATAAGGGAGTGCGATGCATGTAATGCGCGTAAAAATTGCGACGGACACGTGGGCTTAAGATTGGAGATCAAAAGATCCGAGTACTTTTGGAGATTGATTGGAGGGCTGCCCGGGATTAGAAATGCCGTATGAATTTGCAAGGACACGAGGTGGAGCGAGACAGATACTGAAAGAGCGGCTGTTCGAGAATACTTGGACAAATGCGCCAAAGGGAGCTTTGTTTAGCCTAATGGAGTGTATATTGTGATTGAGAGGTTGGTTTTTCTTTCAACTTATTTCTTATATTTCATTCTGGGATTTTGACCATGATTGAATAATTCCTGCCCTCCTGCATAAACCTTTCCAGTACGTTTGAGACTTGAAGAGACTAAAACGTTGAAGTGGGGTTTCCTAAAAGAAAACTGCTTATACTGAGCAGAGATTTGGAAATAATTGATTAAAATATAATCTTTTGGTTAATTTTCGTTATTTTACCTCAAAGGAACGTTCATGGAGAAACACATTTTGTATTTATCCACTTACATTTAAAATTTAAAGGTGCACTGTTTTAAGTTTTGCTTAACCTTGGAATACCGAGATCTGGTAATCCCGTTCCTTCCATTGGTCAGTTTCCAAAATATTATTAAGGAATTTCAGCGATATTCCGCGGAACTTATCCATGTTTGAACTAATTAAAGTACAAAATTTGACTCAGATCACGAAATTAATTATGAGTTGTTTGTTTTACGCTCAAAAATACACGTGCAGGCAGGAATTATATTATATGGATATATAGTATGAGAGATAAAATTTTCGACTGACTCAGTGATTAAATCATAAAACTCTCAATGATTCTAAATCAAAGTGATATAAATATTTCAATAATCCCTTATATACATCTAAACTGTGGATATTGCTAAAACTCTGAAACCGTAACTATCTGAAGGTACGACTTTTCATAATGTTGAAATGTAGAGCAGGTTAAGGTTGAAAATTAATAAATGTCCTTTCAGTTAGTCTTTTTACACATTATGTGACATCGGTGAGTGCGTTATGGAAGCTATAAAAGCAATAAATGATGCCCCAAATTTTCTGTTGATATGAGCGACGTAATGGAGAGATGCAGTGCCTTTTTCAAAGGATGCACTTTGCACATTCCTATTTAAAAGCGAAATAAAAATCCTTTTTTTCAAGCAAACTCGTTGCATACTGTATTTTATATAACTTGAGTGAGCAATCATGGCAGCGGGAAATTGTACTTAAGATTTGAAACCAGCTGTTAGGTGAGAAAGATGAGCTTAATGTTTAGGACCGTGTTAAGAGGAAAATTATTATTTGAACGAATGTGTTGCACAGAATGGCTTATGGATTTGAAATATGTAGTGGAAAGGTGAATAGAACGGCATAGTTGGACATGTGTACCTAGACACCTTTGGGATTCACTTGTAATGGAATACATGCGAAAAAAGACTGCTCTGAGACACGCGGTAAGGGCATAATTTCCTACGTACATGATGGCGTTTCCAAACATATACTGCGTTCTTTTTCACTTGCTAAAGCTCTGCATATTAATAGCACGGTGTTTAGCACCATGCAGTGGCAGCTGACAAATTTTAGTGATATATTTTCTTTTGCTTTTCTCTGTCCTAATCCTCAGTCCTATATCATCAAACTAAATTTTCAGGTGATAAGTTCTTTGTGACCTTGTCAAAGATCTCTTTTTGATTAAACCTCTCATTACATAACACACGATAAGCATTTGGTTTTTTCCATTAAAATTTACTATATGTTATCTATCTCAAAAAAGCCAAATTATATGAACTACGTTCATCATTGGCTTACAATATTTTAATATATCACCGTTTGCGTCCATCGGCGAAGAACTTTCTTTCTAATTGAGTTTCCCTCTAATTTCTCGTAATTTTTATCAATTCAAGTAATAAGGCATATTCATTCAACGAAATAGTAATCCTCATTAGTTTTCTCTTCTTTTGATTATTATCTCGATTTCATATGAAAAATATTACTTATTCAATTTTGAAAAAGAATTGAAGTCTGCAAAAGATTAAAGCGAATTTTAATTGAAATTCAGATAAGAGTTTAGTCACATGCCGTGATTCCATGTCAAAGAAGTTCATTTTTCCGGAAAAAGAGGAAACAAGTTTAAGACAACGTCAGAGAACCATACTAAAGAAAGTCTGTACTCTATGAAAATCCGTGGCTTATTTTTATATCCTCTCAAATAAGAAGAATCATCCGTTTTAAATGCATATAAGTACGGAATCAAAATGTTGAATCATTAATTTTTCTTCCATTATTATTTTAATAATATAATTAATACCCGACTTTGTTCAAAAATTTTATCTTCTTTTTAGATGATACATTTATAAGCGAGTCAAAAGAACACAGCCTTCGCTTATATTTATTCCCCCTCAAAAGAAATAAGAGGTAACCTTCCTTTGTTTAGCAGAAATTTACCGTTTTGAAGACTATTATCTTCCATTACGCATTTACTATCTCAATTTGGGGATTCAGAATCTATGAAATGAAAATATAAAGGAGAGCAAGGGGGATTGATTCTTATTTTCCTTATCTTTTCAGCCGTGAAACATTTTTAAATGCCAGACACTACGGCGCGTACTTCTTTTTACAAAACCAGTAAAGATACCATAACTAGATATGTTTTTCTGCTGTAGCATTCAAAATTTAAAATTTTTGAGTTGAAAATTTGCTGAACTATTTTCTAATCATTAAACTGATGAATAACTGACCAAAATAAAAACGAACATTAAAAATTGTAAAAGTCCATACACAAAGAAAAAATAAACATTTTATCCTTTATTTTAAATCAATAAAATTATAATTAATTTCAGTTTAATTTTTTTATCCATTTAACTCGATTAATTCTTCATAAATTTCATCCTAAACTGAATTTACTGCAATATTTCAATCAAACGAAAATCCCCTCTCTTTCGAAGAGCTACAATTCAATCCTCATGGATGTTGCCTTATATTGATGGAGCCGATACACTTTAGTGGGTAAATCCTTCATTGTATTGCGTATTCCGGCGCAATATCCTACGGTGGCGCTCATTTTACCTCTTTCTCGCGGCAGTCAACCGAAGCTTCGTTGATGCTCTCATTTTGTATTCCCCCATAAGAGCGTTCCCATCTGTTGATCCCAGCAATCACTCTAGCCACCCGCATGTGTGAAACTTCCATTTTATGCATCGTATACTCCTTGATCCACCTTCTTCACACACAAAATGCAAGTTTTCTGTTTTATCTCTCTTCCAACACGTAATTGCGCCAGAAACCTTGAACTTTTAGACCAATATCTGGCTTCAATCAATATTTAATGATACTCGAGAAGTTTTCATTCAATATGATTCTGCATCTCGCGAGTTAAGAAATTAGAGTAGAAGTTCGCAACATTGCCTGCATAGATACCTTGAAATGCGACTTTTTTTACCTCCTAACTTATAACTGGAAGGTAGATAATCTAACTGGAACTGTTACCAGTGGAGCAAAACTCAGGCTCTCAAAATGTATTAGATGGAAGACAGTAACGGACAACATACTGTTCCGTAGCATTTCTCAAAAGGAGCTCTATAGGTAAAGCAGACTCTCGAATTCGTCATTGCAGCCTTCATCAAATGCCTGTTTTATTCTTAGTGATCGCAAAATCACGCTATATATTTCTTCAGATTCTCCTTCTAAAGGCTTCAGAGAAACTCATTGCGTAAGTTTCTCCGTGTTTTTGAGTCCTTTTTTACCCATTTTCCTCGCTGTATTATATTAAATAAGTTAAATTTTGATTTACATAGCTCTTCGCTATTTTGTTAGATGCTAACGGTAGCAACTTAAGAAGAGCAGCATAAAAATGATCAGTTAATAAAGTCAGCCTCATATCTAAGCAAAGGAATTCCTTCCACTGGTCTTGCTTTGAACTGAAGCAATTACACAGACAATGGATGACCGGACATGGTTTCGATATTTGATTATTTTTTCTTCTTGCGTTTTTTCAAAAATTAGGTATTTTAACATTTTTAATATATAATAAACAAATTTTAATGGTTGCAATTAGCTTTTTCACCTTTTGTCAATATCATTCAATTATTTTACGAAATATTTGTGCCAAAGCACTTTTAAAAGAGAATGTTAATAGTAGAATAATAGCAGAATATTATAATATGAACGAAACGAAAGGATATTAAAGATATTACGAAAGAATATTATAATATGAACGAAATATGACTATCTAAAAGTCAAAGTGTGTATCTTGAAACTTTGCTTCATTTGTGCATAATAAAAGATGTTAGTCTAGATAAAATAACTTTATAAGCATTGCGTCAAAAATTGTATATCTTAGCCAAAAGATATCGCTAGGAATTTCAAAGTTATACATTGCTAATGGTAGTCATATTTTCGATTTAGCTAAAACGGTTACTGAAATTATTGGTTTTAATTTGATAAAAAATGGCAGAAAACTAATCTAAAACAATAATTTCTGTTTCAACACATCCAAAATGAGATTTTGGCTGCTACGTAAGCTCTAAGTTTTCTCTTTCTTTTTTACGAAATATCTTCATATTTTATCTAAGCTTACGTGACTCTATGAATACAACAAGCATTCGACATTGTAATTAAAATTTTTCTTGAAATTTACTTTTTGTAGTGCTCACCGCGATTATATACTTACTACTACCGCTGAAACGTAATTAAATATTTCATGTATGTTATAAAAGAAAAAGAATTACAATGAAGTTCAAACGTACTTTATACACGTTTCTAAAGGAAGTTACTAAAATCGTATATATAATCAAAATATATATTCGAATGGTCTAATAAAAATGTAAATTTTCATACAGTTGAACGATGCGATGGTGGCTAGTGATCCTTCTCCGAGATAAAAATCACGTTGAGCCAAAACATAGTAGTTTGTTCAAAAGTTATTTCCTTTCTGGTCCAGTCTGCTCATATCTCATTCCGACCTATGATCATAGTGGTTTTGAGCATCATTCAGAGTAAACTAAACTTGATTCTAATAATGGCTCATGTTCATCCTGTGATGACACAAGAGAGGTTTGGATTCACTGCTTTGTGTTCACTCGGAGAACATAACGACCACGCTGGACGACTGTGTGTATGCTGGCAAGGGAGAACCTTAATTTTCGGGTATTCGGGTCGCTTTGCTTTACATGCATTTCCCTTAAAACCCTCATCATACACATTTCCTTTGCGTCTACATATTCGCGGTCGTAACCACATATTTTCAAACATGGGATAATTGATTTCATTATATTTGAATATATCACGTTCAGGATTAAAGTACTTCTAAGACATAAAATTGTTGTCCATATTGTTTTGTAAATAAGGATCTATCCGGATTACAGCCATAAAGTTTCAAAAAGCGCTAAACGCGACTGTAGATTCGTTCTTAATTTATGAAAATATGATGCCTCCGATTCATATGAAAAATTATTCTGGCCTAGTGTAAAACCTCGAAGGAAATTACATATAATATACTTTGTTTATAAAATCTTACACTCGCGCAGGTCCGAATAGTTAGTTCAAATTGGTAAAAATACTTTTTTTCACAATTTAATTTCAAAAGGCAGCGGTAATTAGTTCAATCCTCATCACTGAACTAAAATGTTTCACAAATCCTTCGTCATAGTGGCAAACATGCTTAGCAATTTCATGTATTAAACATATTATCATGTAGTATTTAACTGCATTATTGTTTAGATATTCTATTTACTATGCTTATAGATGTACTACAAATATGTACTTATTGAGTACGTATTCATTTACTATGTCAGCTCTTAATAATTTTCCGGTTATTACGATCGGTAGATTTTCGCAGATTTTTCACAGCCTCTATTCCTGAAGTAGACAATTTTTCCATAAGGATCTTTTAAGTTTTTATGCCCAAATTTGTTTTAAATTTCTCAAACTATCTCTTTAAAATGAACGACTGCGTAAAATATTATTTAACTGGCAGCTTTGACGGAAAAGGAGAATTTTAGTCTCAATGTCGCCCAAATAAAGCCGTTTTATTATTACTATCATTGCAGAAATTATTACTCCTATGTAAGAAGAAATTGACTCCTTGTGAATTTTATTGCAAATATTTCTAGTGAATATCGTAGTTCTTGAAATATGAGCTATTGATACAAAGATAATGCATTGTCATTATGGAGGGAAATCATATGTGCTGTAAAGTGGCTAAATATATTCTTCTTGTACATATATTTTCGTGAATATCAATAATACTCGTACCTCATAATGTCGTAAAATGCTGATAATGTATAAATCACCTTTTGACTGTATTTTTTTAGTCTTTTTTCTCACATTGTTACATGTTCTCAGTTCTTATGGTATGAGCGACTTAACTCCAAATAGTGATAATGTCTCAGATACCAAGGTTCGATTTTATATGACTGAAATCCTAAGGTAGTTCCATCCTATAATTAATATTTACCCTCAGTCCTTCTACATATATATTGATATATAAACGTTTATCTTCTCTAACTAGAATTATGTTTATTTTTTCTTCATCAGAGTTACTTCAACATAGCGTCGTTCTTTCTCCCTTTATATATACGCACGCTCTCCTCCTTTTTCATTCCGAGTCAAGGTCTCGAAATTTTCATCCGCTATAATTCATGCACTCCGCCGACACAAACATTTGGTCACAGCGTGTTCTTCCCTTGTTTGCAGGTGGCCAAGCGGTTTGCTTCGTAATTGGACCACTTTTGTGTTTTCATACTGGCCGAGAGCTGGGGAGAGAATGAAAGTTTTTACATGCGATGCAGAACTCATTTTTGAATCTCTTCCACCTTACTTTGTTCTTCCTCCATTATACCCTATTGTTCACCTTCTAATCATAAACTTCTTTTAATTGAAGTTCTTAATGTTACTCTCCCAACCTTTCCTTCTTTGCAGTTTACCACAAAATGTCGATATCAGAACCTAGTAAAGTAAGGTTTTCTTCAATATTTTCATGAAATGGAATTTTTATAATAAGTAAAGAACTCATTTTGTCTCAATTTGCGAGCTTGTATTCATCGAATTTTTCAGGAGAACCTCAGATCTACAATTGTAAGAATAGTGAAATTATTGCTTTTTTAGATGTTTCTCGCATATATTATATAACAGACTAGTGTGTCAAGAGATGCATAAAAGCAAGATATCGTCACTCAGTGAAAAAACTCATTGTTTTTTTTTATAGCCAAGACGGTAGCGCGTTCGCTTTTCGTGGAAGCCATCCTTGCTTCGAGTCTTGTGGGAGATTATATCAGCCAAAGCACTTTTAACAGTAATACAACTACTTTACAAAGAACTCCATTGAATTAGTAAATTATCACATAGGAAAGAGATAGTAAAATTTCAAATAAAAAATTTCTTATAGCAATTTCACATTAATTTTGATTATTTACTACTTATTATTATTTATTATGACTGAGATTTATTTTGTTGTGTTGATGGTAAAACGTTTGCTAATTATGAATTAAACCAGAAGAGAATTGGATATATGCGTTGTATCAAAATAATAAAAGGGCTATGAGAATTATAAAAGGGCTACGTGTATAGTAGGTGTAATTATTAGATTACTAGTGACGTAATACTTGAAAAATCATTTTGTTGATTATTTCCAGCTTGCTGTTTAAATCGCACAATTAGTAAAACAACTTACAATTCTGTGCTAAATAATAATCTAAAAACAATCATTCTGGTTTCTGGAAAATATTGTTCTATAAGAGAGTGAAATTATGACTTTAATATAAGGACATAGTAATAAAAAATGTTTATTTTTGTTTCCGTTATGATTGTGTATCATTTTTGTAGAATGCGTTCTTAGTTAAGAGTGTACATTGACAATTGTAGCGATGCAGACTTTTCTTTTCTGGTTTCTTTCTCTCTCATTAATTCTTTTTTATCCATTCGCACATTAATAGTTAAATGAATCAATAATTAACGATATTAAATCGATTTCTTAAATGTGTTGTTACTTGAAAATGAACGTAACAATATTAATTAAATCTAGTGATACGTGGGGGAACTTATCGATATTTAAAAGAAATGAGAACAAGACTTGACTAGTATTACTGATTTAAAGAATGTGATAAAAGAGAGCTGTTCCATTCCTTATACATTTTATAGTCATCATTCATCATCAACATTCATAGAATATTATTCCATTTCGTTTCAGTTTTAGACATAATTTATAAATAAATATTACCTATTCCTTCATAAGTAGCTTAGTTTCTTACTTCCATCTTGGTCCTCTTTTTATATTAGAAAATAATTAGAAACTATGTCTTTTCGTTATTGTTTTTGAAAACCGTCAGAGTTCAAGTAATGATAGAGAGAGATAAGATGGAGAACAATCATTACTATATATACATAGGGAATTATGTTAATTGTCTTTCTTTGGTGTATCTCGATCCTTATGTAATTCTTGGAAGCATACCAACCGCACTCCCATACATCTATCGTACACTGAACCCATCCTGCGTGACTCTACCCAATGAACTTTAGAGAGAAGTGAAATGAGGAATGGCGAAGATTAGAGGAAGATCCCATTTCCTGAGAAGCCAAAGTAGACAGAGATGCTGAAAGAACTTTCTTCTCCAGGTTACAGCTTAGGACGCTGACTACGCGCGGTAATGTTAGATAGTTTATAAACTGTTCACGAAGATGCTCATCATTAATGAACAAGAGACTTCCACAGCTTAAATGAGTGGATTCGTATTGGTTAGAAATTATAGATAATTTCTACTGTTCCTTCAAAGGATCTTATGGGGGCCATCTTCCAAATAACTTACAAGACTGCACTTGTGCAAGAAAATTTTCGAAATTCTTTAAAATTTTATCGCACTCTAATTATTAATTGTTCCTTGCCTTATTATTATCCCAAAATGGAATATTGTGTAGTTTCGTATACAAAACCCTATAAAAATAGAGGGATATCCCACCTCTACTATTATCATTTAAACTTTCGGCAACGTTGGGCTAAAGTGGTTTCATCTAATCTAGTACTACATTTTTACAAATACATAAACATACTCCCACCCTGATTGCTATTAATTTCTTTGAGAAAATAACTTTCATCCCCTTATGAAAGGTGTTACTTTTATTACCATATTATCTTACATTGAATTTGGCGTAGTCACATGGAATCGTATTCCATAATTTTTTATAAAAATGATCTTTTATAACCGAGGAATACCTTCATAAATAAATCCCTTATTCCCACGGAGAGAGGCCAATATGAGAGAATCTCCATTTATAAGGCCATAAGAAAGAGGTGGATTTCGAAATATAAGAAGTTTCGAATGTCGTTCCATTTGCAGCATATGAATCGGTTCGCAGCGTAGATGAGAACTGTCTTTAAGGAAAAAATATGCCCTTCAACTGATGAGTATTCCAAAAACTATGAAAACGTCACGGCACATTTTGAGGAAAAGCGGGCACGACGTGAAATGAATTCTCATTATAATGGCCTAGGAACTCAGCAAATATTCCAATGGGTATTCCTGAGAGGTTCGAAGGAGATGTGCATATTGATGGGAAGTATGCCTTCGAATCATTCTAAAATGCGTGCAAAATGATAGAGAATTTCCTATAAGTAATGGAAGGTCTTTGCTTATATTTTTTCCCTTTTTAGGGGATACTGGGGTAAAGTGGCCAATTTACGAATTTGAAAAATCTTGAAATGATAAGTACGCTTACGTACAAAATAAAATTATATATGTTTCATTAATTATTATAAATCAATATTAATGTTACGGTTTATCATCGATGAATATAAAATAAGAATTTTTTGCAAAAGAACTTGTATTTCGTTTTATAAATTTACTTGTAATTTTCACAAACAAAAGCTTCATCCTCTTCCTCGCATTCAACACACGCTTCATGAGCCCATTTGTGTCAACCAGAGCATCGTATTCATCCTTCGTATACTAATTTTGAATAACTCTCGTTACAGTAAGGTCATTCAGCATCACTATCTTTATCTAGTGCAAAATTTTGTTCAATTTTCGTCGACTTTCAGTTTCATTTTTCATTCTCTTTAATTCTCTTTGTTTTTAAATTGGAGATTTAACATCGGTTCCCTCTCCTTTATCCTTTCTTCTTCTTCTTCCTTTTTTTTCATCCGTATCCTTTTCCTTGAAGGGACTTAATGTTACAATAGCATATTTGCCTCTCTCTCCTAAACATAAATAACTAAATAAAAGCTCGGCAGTTAATATAATATCTTACAATAATTTAGAATTCAACTTGGGCAGCGATCGGAGGCACTGACCACTTTATCCCGTTATGAGCCACATTACACGCCATTTCATTTCATCACAACGATCTTTAAGGAAGTCTTTTAAATTCATCATTAACTGAACAATTTTAAATGTAATAGACAGAGTTATTGGCTATGTAAATTTAAAAATTGTATCAGTAATTAATGACAAAATAATGAGTATAAAACTAAACAATTCACTCAGATTCGCTGGAAAAATTAGAAAATCTGTTGTAACTCAAGCAATTCGGCCAGCTGGTCATTGATACTTTGACATAACACTAATGGCTTCTCTACGAGTTAGGTCACAACCTTGCAACCACATTGCAGTAGTTTCCAGCAAGAAAACACCGATGGCCACTTTACCCCAGTCTCCCCTGTATCTGAATTTGAGAGCAATTTCATCAACGTAAACTCCTTACCTTTAAGAGTTGAGCAACGTCCTGACAGCAAAGACTTAGGAAAATTAGACGCAGGTATATTTTGAATAAACTGGTAATAAATTACAATAGGTTAGAGAGACCGTTTAAAGATCCCAAATTTTTGGATGATAAGAGAGTAAAATACATTTTTGATTCTGAGGAATACATTTCTTCAGAGATGCATACAGAACGTTGTTGCAGCATGGGCAGTATGAGGTATTAAGCGGTGTTTTGATGCATGGTGGAGTTTTAAAGAACGCTACTACCGAAGTTGAAGAGATGTCAAATTGTGATGCTCTGAAAAATTCCTTTTGACAGCTGGATCGCCACAGTGATAAATAATGGTCCATGCTAATATCCGTGCGGCATCGCTCGGTTTTTCAAAATCCTGTTATTGCTCACCTTTTGCTTCACTCAGACCTGAATCATGTAAAAGATATCACAAGACGAAGGTTTTCATTTCATATTCAAATTCGGAAAAATATTGGGAAATGGATGATTTAGAAAAATACTGTATATCTTTATAAATTTATAAATGTACAGAAATTGAATAGCATGATAATGGCTTAAATAATGTCATAATTCATAATAAACAAATATTTCAGAGTACTATTTTTCATAATCTACAGAAAAGAACGCTTAACCCTATGATTAATAAGGCGTAGGAAATTTATTCAGTGATAATCATGAATAGTATACCCACCTATTCTGCAAACCATGGAATAATACTTCGAGCAAAAGCAAGTTCCACTCACATAAATTCATCCTTTATCCTATTAAGAGCTTAATATGAGATTGTATGCACGAAGGCATGAATCACTTTCTTCAAAGCCATTATTCTATCTTAACATGTACACAACCAACAAAGTATTCAAATTAAACTCCGATCTGAAATCGTGTAAGAATTTCATCAACACGTGCAATGAAACAGTGCAACACGTGTCGATTTATACTAATAAAACGTAATATAATTCGTAATGAGATTGCGTTTGGAGGAGAGTATGCGAGAGGGGAAAAGTCAAAGAATGATGGATATGTGACAGAATAATTATATATTATACTATATATTTATCTCGATAAAATATTTTCGTTCACATTCTCGTGTACGCAAACCTTACACAAATCTCACTTTTTATCAAACGTTCATTTTTGTACATAATGAGTTTATAAACTCCGTCAGAGAGTATAAATTTCCTTTTGAGCCAGAACTACAAGTTCTACTTGTCGCAATCAGAATCTTAGTTCTTTTCCTTCAATTCAAAATTAAGTATTATTTTATAAATGTGTCATAGACCTCAAAATTCAAGGGAGCCGGAAATTATATGAAGGGGGAAAATGCTGGACCTCCTCGTAACGACTAATAACTAACTGCTTCTAGCCTTTTCAAAATATACTACCTCACCATTGACCGAAAAATTCCCCTTAAATCACTGGTATCGCATTCCCTTAGATCTTGCAATAGGCCATCGTTCCTAAACGTATAGGACTTTGTGGTCTTCTCCCTTACATGAACATTCGGTGTTGCCAAGAGATAATAGGAGGATGGATAGAGGGGGGTAAGTCTTGAAATTTTAAGCCCCTAAATCTTATGCACGAATGACTATATCGATCTTTAAGTGGCTAACTGTACATATAGAAAGCTACATAACTCAGAAAAGTAGAAGTTGCCTCATGATGCAAATGCGAAGCACGGAATCGACCATTTCGGTATTCGCAGTGTACTTCTTTACTTGGAATTTAATCTTACGTAAGAAAAATTGTAATTCTATGGTTGGTTTTTATACAAACAGTTGACGATATTGATGCCAGCCCATCCAAAAAACGAGATTGCTCCTTATGCTCCTAAGAAAATGATCACACTCTGAATGCTCGAATCAAATAATATTCGGTAAAATCGGTATAATTGAATGCTTTGACGGAATAATAGATATGTTTCAAGCAGAATTATTTTTCAGAGATAAGAAAAAATAATAAGTGAAGAAATAAATAAACACGATCTTTTTGTGTTTTTCAAAGTTATTATTTCGCAAATTCATCCTTTCCTTGAACATCTCTCCTAGATTTCGCCATTTCTTTCTCTAACACTTTACTTTTCTTTTTCATCTGTGCACCTAAAAGAACTCTCCTCTATTTCTCCTTGAAATACTTCACCGAATCGATCTGCATTCGGAGAAACCATTCTTCACTGACTAAACAAAACGTTCGGATTAACCCACTCTCAGCATCGCTCGATCTCCCCGCGCTCAAAAAGGACAATCTCTGAAAATCCTTTTCGTGTATGGATGAGATGTCTCCGTGTCCATTTCTGCCTGCCCACACACACTTGTGCCCACACAACTTCCATTTTTATTTCATTTTCTTGCCTTAAACTCCAAACTCCTCCAGAGTACACGCCTTCCTCAATCCTCAGATTTTATTTTCTTTCGCTTTGAATTCCTCGAGGAAAGGAAGACGGATAGTAGAAAAAATTAAACTAGACACAAGATAGACAACAAAATGTGTCCCTGGTGATCTCTCCTAACTATTGAAGCTCTCTTTTGGTCTTAAGGTAGATTTTTTTCAAAAAATATGATATTTCTACATTTCCCTCCAAATAGATCTGTTTTTACCGCGGTTTTTAAGGCGAAAGACGTCTCAAATTCCTTCCGACGTCCTTAAACTTATCGTTTGAGAAAAGCGATTACATTTTTATGATAGTTTTCTGTCTTCTCTAGTCTCCAGAGAAATCATTCTAAGCCAAAACATTTGGAATAAATAACGTAATCATTGGAGAGTTTGATCTAAAGTTATGAAGTTTACAGTCACGACGGATTTTCTATCCTTAAGTGTTTCTAAAAAATTTGAGTATAAGTTCATCCGTTTTCTAATTACTTATAAATATATGTTTGTGGTTCGAAGTTAAGGTTTGTTACCTTCTTCAAAAAATTTTCCCCGAATATTTTCGAATATTAATATTTCGAACTATCTTTAAATTTCATTACATTTATGCTCAGATCTGAATTTACCTATTATATTTATGAAAATAGATTAGATATGGTATTTTTTCTATTTTTCTTCAAAATGTTTGAAAAATATCATTTTTGGGAGTGAAATTTTATATCTTGGATAACCATCATAGAAGATTTCGAAATGCTTATTCACGCAATTTATTAGCATAACTACATTGGGAGTTCTCATGTTAAGGTTATTCAAAAAAGAATATTTCTACTGCAAGAATCAATCCACAAAAAGAAAGGCGTGTAGAAAACCTGCATTAGGTGTAGGAATTATAAAATATATACATTTATTACAATACAGATAATATGGGTACGGCAAAAACCATCTGTGAACTCCCTGTAAATCATTTACGGAAAATACACCTTAATTTCTTAATAGAAAAGTTTTTATTAATAATTAACGTGTGTGAAAAATAAAGAGGGTAAACGATAAGAAAAAAATAATTATAATATTCTTCTTTTTATACGTTTCTATTCTGGATCTATAATTTATCCGCACAGAAAATTTCTACCATGTCCCAAAGCTCCTTCGTTTTTTGTTTTATTTTCTTACTCTAGAAATCCCACCACCATTAATTTTCCCCTACTCGTTTGTCGGCCTCTTTCATTCTCTTTACTAAAGGTACTACTCACACAGTAAATCACACAATGTTAAGTCTTTAATTACGTTTCTTTATCGGTGATTTAGTATCTCAGAGAAAAATAGTATCCAAAATTTCAACCTCTTGTTTTTCCTTACTATCCAACTTTCACCCATCTTTTTTCGGTTTCCCACTTCTTCAGGACTTCTTTCTTAAGCTTAGACCTTTAGTATTATTTTGATTATTGATATATAATATTAATCATGTGTTTTCATATGAAAATGTTAAAAATTTATCATTAAGATGAAACAAAATCTACCATCAAATGTTTGATATTACTTTTCGAAGACAAACTTAAGAAAATGCACCCCATTATTATTTATTCCTTTTTCTTTCTCTGTAATCGTATCACTGCGGCGACAGAAAGAATTTTAAATTCACAGAAAATTTTTAATTTGTAAATTACAAGTAGTTTTAGCTTCATCCATCTTAAATTTCGATCCCATAATAGCAGTAATTTCCTAAATGAAAAAAATCTTGTGTCTCCGCTCATGTTCCTAAAGTAAGCTTTTTTCATATAAAATATATTTTGAATCTCTTACAATCATTTACATAGCTGATCTCTAACTCTATTCATCTCTAATGAACCTCACAGTTCCTTCCCTAAAATATACCAGTGCAAATGCTTTTCCTCCTTTTTACTGCTCCCCACCAATTAGTGGACGCCATTCGAAATACTCTCATATCCTTGCAGTGTCACGCACTCACCCAAATCCGTCTTCGTTTGTTCTCCCTCTACCATCGTCGACCCGTTCCATTTTTGGTCGCTTTTATTTTATTCCTCTTGAATTTCTCCACTCTTTACTTATCGCTGAGAATCTTATATTCAACATTTCTCTTTCCAATCGGTTTCTCTTTTAGTTGGCTCCAATTTTCGTCTCTTATTTTTCCTCCAAGCGTTATGATTTGTTACAATTTGAGTCATAATTTCAATGCCATTTTCTTTAACCTTTAATAAGGGGTTGATTAATTATTTATATAAGGTTTAGAGGTAATTAATACCATAAAGAAACTAACATATCAATAATCATCAAAGAATGTTACATTACTAGAAAATTAACCCATTTAAACGATATAGAAACCAAGACTGATTTTTTAAATCAACTAAGATGGTACTGTTTATGAAGTTGAATATGTACCTCAAATATGATCTATGATAGGAAAAATACAAATAGTAGTTTCAAAATGTTTTGAAAATATATGCTATTTAAGAGTGAAATTAATTAGTTGTTTTCCCGAGAAAGATCTTCCCAATATTCTACGATAGCTCTATTTAACGATTTTTCAGTATCAAACGATTTTGCTATATTTCGATTTTATGATAATACTAGTTTTCAGATGACGTCAATCAACTCTTGGATATCAATAGGAAGGTAACGATGAGAAAACCTAAAAATGGTAGCAATGCGATAGTAAGCGATGAAAGAGTTCGATGGACTACTTTAAAGGATCGCAATTACGGAATTTTTGAAATACTTGGCGTGATTTCGGTATTCCGTCTCTGAACCAGTTTGTATCAAAGAGTTCAGGAATGTTAATTGAAACTTAATGCCCTTTCGATATCTCTGGCGTCCCCAACTGCAAATTTTGCATGATATCTGGAAAACATCAAAGAGAAAAGAGCGATATCATAAACAGAGAGGTCTAATATCGTATGATAAAGATTTTTCCGAAAGCAGATCCATCATCTAGATTGGCCAATATCTGCCAAAGGCGTCAGAATGGCATGTTGATTAAACCGCATGACTATTCATGATATTAAGGCGATAAGAGCGCTTTAAAGGCAGTGCGTAACACGCTAATTCCAGTTTTACTCATTTCAAAGATGAAGGCAAGCTAACGGGATTGGAAACGAACTAGACGCCTTTAACTTATGCAACACTCCGTACGATTTGTACTGCGGGCTTCCTATGCTCCAGGCGCTCAGGAAAGCCCTTTGAGCTAAGCGAATTTACTTACTCCGTGACCTTTCCGGGTAATCTATTACTGGAAGAGCAGACAGATTCCGTATCCTCTACAGCGCAACTGTACGATCGAATTTATGACAATATACTGGCGAGCAAAATTCTTCGAATAATCGGGACGCTTTTGAATCACACGGAAGATAAATTTTAACGAATTGTTTCCAGAGGTATCTCCAAATACTTACCACTGCTAGCACACTCATTTTCGCATTCTTTGTTGTATCAAAGAATTTCGGCGTTAATTAAGCTGGGCTCACGGAACCAGTTGAACAGCTCCATTTTGTCCTAGAACAAAGACAATAATTTCGGTTGAAAATTTCGGATGCCTGCACTCAAGTGAACTGCTAAACTTCTCGGAAATTCTCTTCCGCGCATTATGTGCTGAAAAATTTACACTTATTTTTTACATTTAATTACAATAAATTTTTCATGACATTTACGTGTAGTCAGCTGCTCTAACACACTTACCGCCTCAAATACAAGAAGCATATCAGCCTTGGGGCTCAGAGAGAGCAAGTTTATGTCTACATTCTCTTTGCGTTAGGAACGTTTTGAAATGATTCGAACGCTTTGGTGTCGTTATTATTGATGAAAGCTTTATGTATTTCGTTTTTTATATGTTATTATTATAGTTTTCTTATGGAGTGAAAGTCTGATTTCATTGATACCTTCCTAATCTTATGCGTAACTCACTCTTCTTCGGAGGTACCGCATAACAGTTACCGTTTCTATCAAAATTATAAAAATTCATAAAAATTCCTATCATAAGGAAATTGAAGAGAATTTGGTTATCATTTTATGTGCACTTAATGCCCTTAATAGATAAATATTTCGTAAGAAATATCCCAGCTTAAATATGTGATAAATAGGAGAAATCACACTGCTAAGATTAATTTAAGTAATGGATGATAATTCAGATATGCGTATAGATGGGGGATACATTTCTAGTTGTATCACTTTATAGTTATCCTAAATGAAATTACAAAGCTAAATTTGGTTAGCCTAAGTAGGACTTGAGAACTCGCATTAGCCTGCTTCAGAAGCCGTTCTTAATCTTGGAGGCAGCAACCTTGGGACCTTGGAAATGAACCATAGAGAAATCGGTTAAGATTCTCGAGAGAAGGTAAAACCGCATTTAAAACGGCCAAAGAACCATCCAGACAAAAAATGGTCAATAACTTTTTCAGTAAGGCTTAAGATAATCCTCCTCATATCTCGCTCGAAGCCCTCGGAGGTACACAAAGGGAATGCAAACAGTCATGAATCCATCAGCAAAAACATACATCCCATAAGGATTCCTCAGTTTTGTCATATCCATTTTACCATCTATTCGTTAATTATTTCATAATTTAAAAATTTATTAAAATGCAATGAATTAAAAATCGATTACAATAATCTGAATATTATAATAACATAAGTTAAGAAATAGATTTATAAAAAATACTGTAAAATCCGTTTAAAACGCTCCCTTTAAAGATGATAGCGTAATTAATAAACCGGTTCTTTTCATACGATATATATGCTAAATAAAATCCAGTTAAGACGGTCCAGTTAAGACGGCTGATAAGGCGGATTTCTCCAGTATTATTGTGTACTGTAACTCGCTATAGCTAAATCTTTATCTTATTGGACAGATCACTTATTGTAAATCGACATTTCCTCACATTTACAGATTCTTTGAAGTTATCATTGATCTATCATTTGGTGATAAAGATAACGAAAATCTTATGGTATCTTACATATTACAAACATTGTTATGCAATGAAAGCAAACTTGAAAGATTCATTTTTGTTTTAGCTAGCGTAGGAAACTATCTGAAAGTTTAAATCAGTCCTTGCTTGTGTATGTTTCATCTTTAAAGAAAAGCAATATTTACTTTAATAAAAAAATACGTAGGTGTGTGTAAATTTTTATGTTAATTTGTACATAGAGTATAGCATGATAAAGAAGTACATATTTATATATAGATAGTTTATACGTATGTACGAGCGTAAGAGCGTACTTATATTAAATATATAGTTAAAAAGTATTCTTCCTTATTGCTCGACTGAGGAAGTAGGCCGGAATTTCACTTATGTTTATGCTATTTCACCAAAGGAGGGGAAAAACCATTTTATACTTTTCCTATTTTGGTTAATTATCTGAAAATCAAATTACATTGTATAACATTTTTAATAAATGCATATAATAATTTTATATAGTTGTAGATGGAAGATGTGAGCTTTCACAGTTTACCTTATCAGGGTTCCTAGTAACATTTTAAATATCTTTGTAGTTTTCCATGATTTGAGGAGAACATGAAATAAAGAAATTTAGTATGAATGAGTTTCGAGATAAATTATGAGTTTATAATTTATCTATTATTTATATTTTATGAATTTTTGTTTTTATTTCTTGGTAGAATCCTTCCATTTTCCACTATTTCCCTGGATGATATCATCTCTAGATATATTGAAAATATAACTTTAGAAATACATTAAGCTTTCCTTTTATCAAGCAAATCTGAGATTTCGGAATATCTTTCCAAAATAAAACCATCTACAAATGGTAAATAAAGCAAACTGCATAATCTTGTCGCTTAGGAAGGAATTGGCTGCTGATTATTTCCATTGTAGCCTGAATTCTCATACATTTAAATATTAATTAGGAAAGTAGGATACTCTTCAATGTTTTTTAACATTTATATTAATCGTTAACTTTGAAATCCCAACTGTAAATGAGAGTACATTAAGTCTGAGACAAATTGAATTGCAGAGAAAATTACGTTATTATCGCATAAAAGATAACACGTCCTTCATTATCAACCCTTTAAGGTTACACCGTCATTGTTAGTCACAGTGATCTTTCACTCTTATTTATTCTTGATCAAAAGATCGTTTCATTAGATTTGACATTATGTTTTCCTGATTGTAACTTCCATCAATTTTCATTCATTCCGTCCATTTTCATAATAGGGCCACGTATTATAAATACGCTTTCTTTCTCCGAGATATTTTGGCAAATTCGCTGAATTCACGTGCGTTGGCAGCAACCGTGGAATCAGTGAGGAGGGATGATGAAGACCTAAATGTTTTCGCCGGCTAAACCGGCCAAGGTCCCGTAGCAATGCATCCTCGCCTCCGTCCACTCATCAGAGATGAAAAGCGGAAGAAAGAGCCATCTCTATTGGATACGAGATAAACGCCCGCAGGGATACACTGCCCTGGCTGTTTTATTTTACGTCCCGTCCTTCATCTATCCGCTCAAAATTTCTGCGTCCGGCTAATGCAAGTCTGAGCTGGTGTTTGTTCGGTGGAGCGAACAGAAATTGGATACAGAATATTAGCTTTTGTCTTTCGTCATTTTCTCGCAGCAAAGCGTCTCCATCTGTCATTTTCATCAATTTCAGAATATATTTGATTATTCTACATTGCATAAATCTTCAAATTAAGTGTTTAAATACAGTTTGCCTGTCCCTCATCAGAACAATTTCTATCTCATCATCATTTGGGATAATGTCTTTATACATTATTCTATGTATATTAGTGAAATCCCCCATCAAGAATGACGGAGTTTAATTTAAATAAATTATGGAGCCTAATGTAATAAAGCACAACTGTTTCGTACTATAAAGTTGCATAAATATCAGTCGTGCAAAATATCATCTAATTTTATTGAATACTATGAAAAACGCGGGACTCGACATAAAAAGATCAATGTACAGCTTGTTCTTGCTAAAAATACGTTATTCTCCAAAATGTCTACTTTTCTCTTCCTTAACTGATAATTATCTTAATGTTTTCACCTGAAAAACGGAAATACTTCCTGAGTTTAGACATACCGATTAAGTAAAACTCCCACATGGTCATCACTCAGTCCCTGCGTCTGTAAAACGTCGAAACGGGGCTGGCTGTCCTGCCTGGAGCAATACATATTTTTGATGATTGCAGTTGAAAATGATACTCTGACAAAGAACTGTCTCTTCTTCAAAATGTTGAACATCTCTTTAGCATTCACTGTATATAACCTCCAACTACTCAAGTATTCTATTCCAGGAAATACAAAATGATTGCATTAATTTTAGCTTTTTATCATTACTCTCAAAAATCGATAAAACCAACAACCGTTGACCAGAATAAGAATATTTACTAAATTACTTTAAATAAATTCTTCTGGTACTTGTCTCGATTGAGTATGACCATTATTGAATATTCATTATTTTAATTTAATTTTGTAAACTTATATGAAATTGCAAACGTTAAATTTATTTAAAATATTGACACTTATTATACTAATGTATTGGCCTTTTTGTGAAACCTTAAATCTCACATTTCCATGTCATCGGGAGAATAGAGAAATTAAATATGAAACTGCTTCTATTCCTTTTTTGTAGAGAGTTACTGACGTCGGTTACATAATTATATTCATGACAGTTATGATAATATTAGATCATGAGGGTTATTTCTATATGTGAATATAGTAAACAGAATACATGAGTTAATCTTTGTCGTGCTTAATTAAGTAAAAGTTTTCTAAGTTATAAGACGAAAATGATAATTCAAGTATGTGATATAAATTTTATTTATAAGGGTGTATTTGTATATTTTTCCTAAGCAGTTTTTTCTTACTCTTAATTCCTGAATAATTAGTAAAAGTGCAAGGTAGTATTTCAATCAAAAACATAATCGAAAAATAAATCCAAGGGAATCTCAAACATTATTCATACTCAGCCGACATTTACGGAGGTTAAATGATTGTTCATTTTTTCTGCTCTCATCTCTTTACAAAGAATTCTATCTTTTTGAACTTCTTACAATTGATACACATACTGCAAGGACACAAAAATGGGTCCACAGAAACACTAATATCCAGATATTTCTCCTTTAGAACTAATGTTTTATTTCCTGATTTTCCTAGTATCCTATTCCTATGGGCTTAAAATAAAAAATGGGGAACCATTATCCATCGGAAGTCTCAGAAGAATGACCAAGCGTGAAACTATGAGACCACTCTAGTGTTGCTTATACTCAAGCAGATAAACAGCGATATTCCACATGAGAAAACAAATGTATTCGCTGAGTAAACTAAAAGAGAATAAATTCCACTTAGTTTTTCATCTGGCGTCATTAGCAAGGTTGGAAAACAGAATTATTGAAATAAGAGTGTTTTCTTCAGAAACTGACTGAAATACCAAAATAGAAGCCCAAAAAGAGATCATCCCTAAATTTTCTTTCATTTTAAAATCGACATTCTGAATGCAGCAATCAGTAATCGAATGTACCCATCCTTTCCTGCTGACTGACAAATTACGATAGCAAAAGTAGAGTATTTCAATTGAAAAAAATGATATCCATCGGATTTATTATAGGCATTTCGTTCCATCTGTGAATGTGAATTCACTCCATTTAGCTTTCTACGGATAGTCTTTCTTTATTTTGAACCTTAGGAGAAGAGGATGCTCACATTTAAAGTAAACCACAACATGAATGCTTAATGACGTATGCAAGCTCTTTGCGGGAGCGAAAACATTGGTACGAAGCCGCAGCATTATGATTCCAAGCGAACAATGGTGTTGGATAGAGGCTGTGTAGGTACTAAATAGCTTAAGCCAACCCTGGCTTCATTGTTCGTTGGCGGTTTGGCCGATGAGAAAAGCTGCGTGTGAGAAGAGGATATTGGCAGAATTGAGGGAAAAGAGTGGAATGCGATGGGAATGGAGCATAACTTTATGGGACTCGCTTCACGACTTACCCATTGTGTTTTAAAAGCTGATCTGGACATAGTTATTGGAATGAGAGCTCTTAGCCACAGCATTTTAAAGGTTTCTCTGCAACAAAAAAGAATTTTTTTTCTTTCCAGTTAATTTTGTGGTTGATTTTTAATTCTTGCCTGTTTTGGATATACATGTTTTTTAGAAATCTTGCAGCAGGCTTAATCAGTTTAAATCATTTGAATAAGAATATTCTGAAATGAATAACTTTATTTGCGATTTATTTAAAGCAAAAATAGTTTAATGGATCTTGAGAACTTGTGTAACTAGGAAGTAACTTTTATTTCAGCCTATAAATTCAAATGATTTGCTTCACTGTTCTACGGTAAACAAAGTTAGTGTTATAACTTTGAATTATAAGTAATTATATTATTATTAAGTAATTATATTATATATAGTATTGTATGATCTATATTTTAAGAAATATTCGTTTATATTTAGCCTCAAACGTTTCATTAAAATAATTTTACACTATGCTGTATCAATTTGAATCGAGAGATAACTTATATACAGGATTTATATATATTATCTTTATTCATTTTATATTATCTTTCATTCTGTAATCTTTTCCGAATTTCAGTGATACACATCGTTAATATCCGTTTGAATTTAAGCTCACATTTGCCCCCTAATTTTCCAAATATAAATAGCAACATCATTTACCTCAAATAAAATATCCTTAAGATGCTTTTTCCATTTTATTTTATTTAAATTTTATTTTCCTGATTTTACATTCATTAAAGTACAACAAGTTAATTTCTTTCGTCAAAATCGATTTTTAAAATATATTATGAAAATTTGCAGTTTGCATTATCAGGTATTAAATTAGTTTTACCATCTAATGATAAAAAATATAACAATTTGATTTGTAATATTTTAGATCTACTTTGCACATAGTCTAATGTAAAAGGATATATAAAGATTGAAAGGAAACTATTTATTTCGTCAGTGGGGTCATAAAATTATAATTAAAAGGAATTGAACGTTTGAACTACAATCTCTCAGAACTATAGTACTGTTATCCAAAAGAGAATGTTGATAACCCTGCGGGCGGTTTCATTAGAGTGCACTCCAGAGATACTGTGATTCATTCGACCACTAATCATCCATTGTGAAATTAATGCAAAATTACAATAGCATGTCGTACGTGCTGTAAGTGAACGGGATCCATGACTAAATCCAGCATTCGGCACATTTCGTATAATTTTCTGTGAGGCTCTCTGCCAAAATGTGGCGACTTTGCGGGGAAGCCAAATGAGTCGTGAATGCAAGGACTGACCGTTCGCTATTGAAATGTTAAAGTGATAGATAATGTGTGATTAGAGAGTGAAGTTTTCCCTAAAATGAAAAGAATAACAATTTTAAGCAAGTGATATTTAAATAAGGGAAGATTCACTGTCATAGAAGGAAAGATTCTTCTCAAACTATAAGGAAATTTAATGAAAATAACGTGTAATGAAAAACCGTATATTAGAGAGAAAAATCAATCATCAACCTAACCCTTGATATATTAATAAATTCGATGATTACATCAAAATGAAGGCCTAAAATGTACTTTCTAATATGAGATCAATATAAAATCTATTTATTTCGGCCAAATAAATTAGGATAAGAACGGATTTCCTGTTGGAGTGACAATAAATAGATTTATCATTATAGCCATTCTTCTAAAAACAAGCAAAATAATGTAAAAATATGCTTAAATTTTACCGTAAAATATTTACAATTGTCTGTTTGCTTTGAGGCTATAAGAGATTTAATCATATTCCAAACTGTCAAGATTTTACTTTCTGTTCGTTGAAGGAAGGAATACTTATTAATTGTAATTTCAGAACGGACACATATACATATATGCAGCAATATTAATTAATTAATTTATTATCTTTATTAATAAATGAAATTTATTATTTTCATTAAAGATATTTTCACGAAATTCTTAATCCCTATTTATAACAGGCAAAATTAATTTTAAAATAATGATCTTCAATTAAAACGTTGAAAAGATCAACTATGGTTGGTCAATTTTAGCCAAAATAAGTTTACAAAGGTGACCAAGTGGATAATAAAAGCCTAAGTTGTGCATGTCTAGTAATGTTCTTAGGTTTTTTGTTTACCTCGAATAGTGAAGTGCTAACTTTCAGCAGAGCATTTTCACATCGGAGTGCTTTCAACATTTAATCTTAAAATACGGGCTAAAATATTTGATTAAAAGAGCTTTTAAACTAAAAGCTTACTCTGATGCTTTTTTATTGTAAATGTTTAGATAATTGTTTGATGTTGTAAGTTTCAATACGTCAAAATTGTTGTACAATCCATGTATGTTTATGAGGAATAACGATGTATATGGATTCCTTATTTAAGAAAAAGTTCGAGGTATGGTTAGAGCTTATTATTTTTTTTTATTGAAGTAATGAATTTAGGTCCACTAGGTAAGAGCTCTATTTGACAGTAACGTTGTGTTAAATGTGTCGAGTACAGGAATGCTGCGGAGAGCAACTCTTTTTAGTGTTTTTTTTCCTGTCGTATGTACAATTCAGTGCTCATATCCTCTTAAAATCTCACTATCGCAGCACAATAATGGAGAAATAACGTGCTACTTACATACCAATATAATGAGAATTAAACAGGACCCATTGTAATAGATATTAAATGTCGATTATTTTGATGCCTTCAGACCGAAATAATGTCACCATTTATATTGTTCTTGCGGTATATATGAAAGCTAACATATCGTACATGACAATACGTCAAAAGTCTATCCTCCCATAATTTTTGGTTAACTAACAGTTAGCAGATTGTTTATGCTGATTAAGAAATGTGTTCCTAACTAAACACATAGCTGAAGCCTTTTTGCATGAACTAATAGAATGCTCGTTATAAATTTTCCTCACAGTAAACTCCTTGCTTTAGAATTATAGGAATAAAGATTACTTTCGAATATATATAATTCGAATATATTTTAGTTTTTTCAATTAAGATCGACATTTGCTGAACTAAATCAAGGAAGATAGTGGATAGTACTGGTGGCCTCTCACTATCTCTAACTTGATTGAAGTACTGGAAAAGCAGCTGAGATAATCTCTTTTCCACTTTTAATCATAACGATATAATAGTTTTCAGAGTTTACTAACTCAATTTCATGGCATATATAAACAATTTAAGTAAAACTTTTCATTATTTTTTCGATGGCAAGACGGAAGAGAAAATTAAGGAAGTAATTACCGTCTTATATCTATTAGTCTTATATTCATAAATTCACTAAAGCCAAGGATATTAGTTGCAGCCATAACTCCCAGCAGTCACTATTTTCGGCCATCCTCTTCATAGTATGAGGTAGATCTCATTATTAATTCTTAATTTAGTTTGATCAATCTTTACTTATATTTGTTCCTCATTTTTACAGGCACTTTGTACAAGTATTCCCAATATCCGGGATATCCGTAATCTTACTTTAGATATTATTAGTAATGATGATAGCTATATTTGATTTCTCACTATAAAGTCACACGTCGCATTATATTTTATATATCTGTTTCATTAGTAACAGCGTCGTATTTAGCATTACATCGTGCTTTGCATTTTTGGGGAAAGATAACTTATATCGGATCAATAGATATATTTACATGGTTCATTATTATCATAGATCATGTATATGCATTAATCCACTCGTGAAAACGTCGAATTACTTCGATGTTAATCGTCACGGTCTTTATAGATAATTTTTGGTGAATTCAACAGATCGCAGAATAAAATCGATGTCACATGACATGAGTGATTAAGAGTCTCTTTCACTGTCGCTGATCGCTTTTCTGTTCCCAACTGATCGATATTTCCATTATATGCAGTCTCTTATCTCAAAATTAACTTCTTGTCGCCACCAATAATACATTTCTGCCTCTCACCATTTGCTCTTTTATCTTTCATGATGGCGTGGTCAACCAGGTACATTTATACAACGAAATTCTTCTACCAAATCTAAGAGCGCTTCCATTATCTCAACAAATCTGTTTAAAAATTCAATTCAAAGGATATTCGCCTATTATTTTTTCTCCAATACCTGAATATTTAATGAGGCATATTCAATACATGTTGATGAATTAATACATTATGTTCCCATTATAATTTATCTGAAGCACATACAAATTTGATCAATTTTCATCCTAGTTAATTATATTGGTACTAAATTTAATCATTTCCTAGCTGCGAAAAAATACATGAATAAATGGGATAGATTCCACCTTTCCGAAGTAAAATTCAGTATCAAAAGCAACGACTGCACGCAGCATTCTTAATAATAAAATGCGCCATATTTTAGGTATGCCATTTATCACCAACAATGAGCTTGAGGGAGGGATGTTACCATTGTCAATAGCAAAAATAATTTTAAAATACGCGTCATAAGTTAGTTTAAATTTAGGGAAATTCAAGGGAAACATGAAATAGAGTTAGGTTCTAGTTGGATGTCCCATACTTTCTCTGTATGAATGTTAAAGTATGAAATAACAGATTAGAAAGAAAAATATTTATATTGCTTTATCATTCATTGAACGAAAAATTGACGTAAAACTGATTCAAAGTACTACCGCAATGATTAACACACATGCATCTATTAGCATTGATTATTTAAGTTTTAAAGTGGGTATCTGAAGGTGCCAAATGAACGATATATTTAAAACGAATTCGTCCGAGACCGGAAAACAACGAAAACTTTATTAGCAAAATATAAGGGATTGCAGAATCACTCGTTATAACTAAACTGATTAAATATCAGTGTGAATAAAATAAAGGATATACGTAGTTTCATAACTAAACGAAGTTGCTTAAATCAAATTAAGATAACAATCATAGTTTAAATGCATATATTGCTACTAGTCCCCAGGATCGAAGTCATTTCAAGTAGAAAACTCACTTATTGGTACATGATTTTAGGGAACAAGGTCGAAAATAAAAAAGCAGAAATAAATGAAGATTAGCTATACTTAACGTGGACCCATGAGCGTACCTTGAAGTAACGGATCATTTGAAAGTTATAATTTTATTTAATCATGCTAAGAACCCCATTGATCAGAGTGCTAATTTATCACAGATAAAAACCATCACAAAAACATTTAAAATAGGAATGGAAACTTAGTTGGGATGTGTACAACGTATATCCTGCTTAAGGAAATGACATGTTCCAAAAAAGGCGTTGGTAAAAGATACAGCAATATCTCAAACTAAGCAGAGTTGACGAGAAAAAATGTTAAAGTTACACATCCTTGCGTATGTGAGCTTAAAAATATTACCCAGATCACAAATCTCTGACGTCGGGCGATGCGCTCGTCACGTCGATACGCCCGAGGGCTAGATTCTTCCCTTTTATCATTTTTATTCGCTTTTCCCGCGCTCGCATTAGTCGTCGAAAGGGTCCAGCCAAGAGAGGTGGAAAATTTTTACTGCCCCGATAGCGACTGTCCTCTTTGTAACAGGTGTTTTTAACTTTTTATTTTCCGCTTTATTACTTCGCGTCCTCTCGGATCGATGAGAAATGTGGTGGTCTTTTATTTTGGCTTTAGCACAGAGGATGGAAAATATTGAGTTTTTTATGCAGCTGCCGCAGGCGAGTGCTATGGGTAAACGGAAAGCAAATTTTTTGGTTCTAGTTTTCCTCGGGAAAGACTACTGTGTCACACCCAACTGTGGTTTCATCATGAAAGGTTTTGGATGTTCAAAATCACAGCAATCGATGCTGTTTTACCCTCTATCTGATCTTTCTATCTTAAGGACTTCCAGAAATGTAATGCTACTATTCTTTGTATATTAGGTGGTGTGGTTAATGCATTTTAAGAGAGGAAGTCTATTTAAATTAGTCAATTTCTTTATTAAGGCTTTCATAGCAGCTAGTAATTCTACCCTATCAAAATTAATTATCTGAATCTCTTGTAATTAGAATAACTTTCAAAATTATTAGTTAAGTAATACGAAACGCCCAGATATTCACATCTATTTCTCCGCATATTTAAAGGGGAAACAAGTTTCCATCTTCAATTTGACGAAAGAAAGGACCCAATTTTATCAGCGGTGTTATTTAATCTATATTTTGAGATAACCAATCACCTTAAAGGTGTTCCCACAATGGTTTTCAAAATAATATTGCTTGATTCGAAATGGGAAAAAAACGCGAAATCAAAATGAGAAAATGGTCGGTCATTTAATTCTTTCACTATAATATATTTTAAAATATTTAATTTCCGTCTATGTTTCAAAAATTAACGTACCACAGTAGATCGTTTTTTGGAAAATTTCAGCGGAGAGAATTGTTAAAAAGAGAGAAATCCCTAGTTTAAATTTCTTGACTCTCTTTTTGGTAAATACTTGCTGAGAAACAAATATTTAACTGGGGCAGTTATAAGAAAAGGCTATTCTTACTATTTTTTCTGAATCTTGATCAGAATAGTTTCGGCGAAAACCTTAAAACTTCAGCTCCATCTTCTTCTATCAAGTATTTTAAAACGAGGCATTTATCTCAAACAGTGCAATTTAATAATATGCTTATTCTTTGTTTTAGCACCTTGAGACGAATTTAGCGGTCTTCTGAAAGTTTTAGACACTTAATATGATAAAGATCTTCCTTTTGGTTGCCTAGGATAGTTTTGCTCACTCAAGCTTTAGGATCCTAAACTGAACGGTGGAATCGGAAAAACGCATCTGTTGCATCTGCCAATGCTAACCGTGAATGGAATCCTGCGGTTGAAATTTCGGGTATGCGCTTCTATGGAGTCTCCTCTTACAGAGGTATTCGTGGGAAGTTAAGCCAGCTGCTAGCCAAGTTACGATGCATCACTCTATATCATAATAATTGTACAAATATTATGGACTGATTTTAGTGTCCAAAGCAAGAAATCTATGAAAAAATGCTCAAGGAAAATGAAACAGAAATAAATCATTGATAATATATTTTTTATTGGATAAGCTTGTGCGACTTTCCGTGATTGAATCTATTCCACATTAACACGTCCATTAAAAGAAAAAACTTATTAGTAAAAGCCAATTCTAAGGAAAAACAAACCGAATCACCATTTTTTGTTGAAACAACATTAGAGAAACTTCTTTCGCTAAATAAAGCTTTTCTAATGAGTTCCACGTAAGACTAAAAAGGAGTCGTTGCCTTGTTATAAACTGGTAATGCATCACATCTTCCATTATGTTTTTAAGGTTTGGAATGAGTATTTTGTTTTGGCGTTTTCTAAACTTCTAAATTATTCCTGAATTCTGGGATTAGATCAAGTTCTTCCACTATCGCTATTGATTTAATTTTCTAAGCTTTTCTAAATCTTTTCTTATTCTACACTTTAAATTTTCGTAAATCAGGAAGCTTTCTACGATTGATAATCGTAAGTCAGTCTCTTGATCAGCATCTCTTCTCAAAGAGTTCAATCAAAGTAATGGAAGCTGTTGTATGCATCAATTATGCACGCATTGATATATAAATTAAATTCTTCATAAGAACCTTAGCATTAACTTCCTTCCACCATAGTGAAACATTCGTCTCTAATTAATGAAAAGAGTAGATTAATTACCAATTCGCAGCTGTTTAGGGATAGATAATTCTTCCGTAGAACTTTATATTTCAGTTGCGCTTCACACTCCCTCTTGATACAGATGAGACTTCGTAATGCTCCATAGTAAAATCCACTCCTCATGCTCAGTCTAAGCCACGCTAAGCGTCTTTCTGAAACATGATCTTTCTTGATCTGGGACGTAGGCTTAAATATACGCAAGCATGGTATACGGCATCTGCCATTAGGATACGAATAGGCTATCATTACGGTCTTTCATCAACAGAAAAAACGAGACATTAATCACTACTGCATTAATTATTAGCCCAAAGAACAAGAGAGGTTGGTTTGTGCAACTGCAAAAAAATTCGCTTCTACAATATTTTGATGTATACTGTATATTTATCCATTTAAAATACAACTTCAGATATGATTTTACCTACAGAATATAGGCAATAAATATAGAGGAAATAAAAATTCAACAACCATGGTTAGAGACATAATATCTTCTGAAAATAAGCATATACAATGAATATATAGATCGTTATAGACCATTATATGCATGCAACCAGACGATTTAATGAGTTTTCGGATACTTACGAGGGTCATCCGGAAAGTAGTACCCGTTAGTGCCGCATGAAGTGCTGACGACGCGAGTAGCCGCTGGACAAGGTCAGATAGCTTCAGTGGCTTGTCTGCCTTCTCTGAGCCAAGTTGCGTGACGCTAGCATTGCCTGTGTTGTTTCTGTGATTGTTTACAATGTTTAAAAAAATTGAGAACGCCGCCAGTTGTGAAGTGAGGGCAGTGATTAAATTCCTCAATGCAAGAAACGTTCGCCCATGTGATATTCATCGCCAATTAAAGGAGGTGTATGGAGACAATGTAATGGACGAGTCGTCTGTTCGGCGGTGGTGTCGCAAGTTCAACATGGGGAGGGGGAACACACACGACGATGAGCGTTCGGGGAGACCGTCTGTCATTACAGACCAACTGGTGAGCTCAGTTGACGAATTCGTGAGGAACGATCGGCGCGTCACAATTGATGACATCTGTGAGCATTTTCCCAATGTTTCTCGAACAATTGTTCATGAAATTGTTAAAGACCATCTGCATTATGCAAAAATTTGTGCAAGATGGGTCCCTCGCATGCTTACAGATGAGCACAAAACCAAGCGTATGGCTGCAGCACTGACGTTTTTGGGACGTTATTCTGATGAAGGAGACTCTTTCTTGACTCGCATAATTACTGGTGACGAAACATGGGTTTGTTATGCATCACCTGAGAGTAAACGACAGTCAATGGAGTGGCATCATGCTCATTCACCAAACAAACCAAAAAAATTCAAGACAGTTCTGTCCACCAGGAAACTCATGGCAACCATTTTCTGGGATCGACGAGGTGTATTGCTTATTGATTTTATGGCCCGTGGAGACACTATTAATGCCAATGCGTATTGTGAAACATTAAAGAAATTACGGCGGGCAATACAAAATCGGCGGCGAGGTCTATTGTCTACTGGTGTCATTCTCGTTCATGACAATGCCAGGCCTCATGCAGCTGGGATAACACAAAGACTTTTGCAGCAATTCAAATGGGAAACTTTCGACCATCCACCGTATAGCCCGGACTTGGCCCCTTCAGATTTTCATCTCTTTACAAAGCTTAAAGACTTTTTGGCGGGGAAAAGATTTGACAGCGATGAAGAACTTAAAGAAGGAGTGACCCTGTATCTCAATGAGCTGGCGGCGGAGGACTATGCAGCAGGAATACAGAAACTTGTCACACGTTATGACAAATGCCTTAATTTGCTTGGAGATTATGTTGAGAAGTAGTTTAAAGTATCCTCTTTCAAATAAAACTTTTTATGTTTGTTAATATTTACTTTTGTGTCTTTATTTCACGAACGGGTACTACTCTCCGGATGACCCTCGTACATACAATTTGGTCTCTACGCGTTTTAATTTCACTGTACCATTTAACTTTTAAAAACTTCAGATTTTAATTTAAGTCCTATAGATGGAGACAATAATAATTAATTTCATCAAAATTAATGTTTCGACATGATGGAAAATGTAGAGTCATATTGATAAAAAATGAATCTGCATAAATTCATAAATAATTGAATAAATAATATTGGCTAAAGCTCATATGTTACAAATATTCTCAAAATAATTTTAGTTTGAGGCACAACTATCATAGTCATATATACTCCGTTGGGTCCTCTCCAAGTCTACTTCCTTTTAGGGTTCTTCTTGAAATACGCATTTTTATGTACATATTGGTGCATTAAGCACACTTTAACAAACGGTGACCAGTCCGTATTCTCCTGTGACGGTGTCATCGGCTTCCTGTTGCTCACACGAGCGTTAAAATTGTCTATAATTACTTAATCATAGTGGGCTTCCTTATCATGTTCAGTGCCCAGAGTCTTGCTTGCTGCTGTTGGTGCTTAGACTTGTATGATCTGAACAGAGTAACGTTCATTTATCTTGAGTATAAGCTTGCAAATTCTGTCAGTTATACTTGTATTTTCTCTGCATTGTTTTTCCATCTCTTGTTGATCAGGAACCCGACACCTCCTAGTCTTCCATCCTTAGTACCCCTGTAATAAATTACCTTCCTTGAGTGTAATCAAGTCTTCTGATTTTCTTCTAACTTTGCTGAGTCCGATGACGTCCCAATTTATCTTCTCTGCTTCATTCAGTAGCTCCAGTGGTCTGTCTTCACTCTTCAAGCTGCGGCAGTTTTAAGTCGCAAAGTGTAGGGTGGTAGTTCTTTTCCTCATGATGGACCTCTGTAATGCCACCACCTCCCAGACATCCGAATGGGTGGTGCTTTTACGTCCGGATAAATTTCCATTATAGACGCTCATCATGAAAATAGTATTTGCATTTGGGGGATGAAGGACAATAATTCACCAGGCTGTCCTACTGCCGGTTGGTGAATGCTACTTTTACAATTTGGCCGGAGATATTGTGGAGGCCTTTTTAGAACGAATGAATCTGGGATATACATCGCCTCCAACCTCCGTTAACACACCTTCCGTGTGCCCCGTTGAGGCAATTAACTGTAGAAGTGTAAAGATGGGGGAGTGCGAATCTATCTATGAAAATATATATATTCATAGATATGAAACGATTCAAAAGTTTAATATCGTACTTCTTAGCTTACAGATGCCAAATTTTCCTTTGATAAATAACTAAAATTGCTTAATAGAGGAGTTTTTATCAAAGCTAAGTAACCACTATTTTAGAATAAAGACTATGAAGATATCATAAGATAACTTGCTTAAACTTGCGCTGGAAACGCTTCTTGCTTAGACTAACGCTGGAAAATTCCTGCTGAAAATTTTGGTTGTAAACTGGCCGATAGTAGCACAGAAATAATTTCTTATTTTGTTAGTATACTTGATATTATTATATTAAATCACGAAACAACATATGCGAAAATATTATATGATCTAATGATCTGATAAGCAACGATATTCTATTGGTTGCAAAACGCCCGTAATCCAGGCAACCAGCGGCATTTTCATTATTGCCAGCTGCATAATATCACGGCGCTGAGGAAATTTTCTGTAGGAACCGAGGTTTGGAAGCATCAGTCGAAAGGCTATATTAAACGAATGCACTTTCAAATATATTAAGAGGAAGAAAATTAGAAAAAAATTATAAAAGAAAAAATATAGTATTGTTCTGTTGACTAAAGTGGTATTCTTGAGCATAAGGATAATTATATAAGGAACCCTCTGATTCCAATTTTGTGAACGTGAAATAATGTCTTATTTATGGTTACTTTATTTTGCAATGATAGAGTTATAGACTGTCATCCTATAATGTTCTTCTTTAGCTCTTCTTTACGTTTCGAGGCAGATTCTGGTCAAAATAATTGATAGTTAAATTTTGTCAAAGGAAAAGAGAAACTTTTAGTCATAATAGGATTTAAAGTTACAAAAGATTAATACTATAAAGTAGAGATCATTAGCCCTGCAAGTACGCATTTTATGGCTAATAGTATAATAGCGTCCTGGATCATTACTCATACAATAAAAAGAATTAATATTTCTTCTTGAGATATCAGACGTTGAAGTTTTGAAAGAATCGCCAAAATCGCTCATTTTGGAGCATGAATAATCAAGAGGATACTCAAGTGCTAAAGCAGAGTAACCAAGGCTGAGGATAAAAGGCTCTCTAAATTCTTTGATCAATCTTTGCGGTCGGTAGAAGCTACAAGAATGTTTCTAGAAATTTTGCCTTGCTTAATAAAGACCCAAGATGGAGAATTAATGCAGTTCAAGAGAATGTACAAATCAGGCGATTCGGATAATGTCCAGTAAAAGGCTACTCGTTTTCTTAAGGATTGCCACGATAAAACAGTGAGTATAATCGATATATCTTCTGGAGTACGATGAGAATCGGTAGAGGAAAACAACAAGATTAATTCTAAATTCGTACAAACTGTTTCGTAAAAATAATCCTCCCAAAGTCCTGTTGTATTATGTACACACATGCTAAATATATAAAACATGTATATAAATAAAGCATTTTTCTAATACGGGGAAATAGATGATGAGACTGATTGATCCAAAATTTTATATTTCAAACGGAAGACACATGACTCTAGCAGACTTAGAACAGAGACTTCCAATTTCATATAAGCCTAGCATTATTTTTTATTTTCTATTACACACAATATATCCATGTACTCGGCTAGCAGAATATTGGTTTTCATCGATTAATTAAGGATACATTTTATTGTAAAGTAATTCTAGAAAAATATTCCAGAATTTTTTCTAGTATGCATATTTCTCATGATTGATTGCGCACTTCCGCTGACAATGAAATATTAACTCTTAAAAAACTCTTAACCTGGGATTTCTCTTCACTGTGGAAAATTACACACCTGTATGTATAAGAGGTTATTCAGTAAATAGATGATATTCGTGACCCATAATGCCTCTGTTTAACATCATGCCTTTCTAATACCCATGACTGGATCGTATCTCGGCCCAGCTCTTACTTGGCAATGCAACAGCTTGTATCATTAACACCTCTTACCAAACTAATTAAGTATAAACTTATGATAACATTCCAAAGGACGGTAGCTTTTCTTAAGTTAATGTCAATTGATTTTAATCTAGGTGAGCAAGATACCCTTACAACGGCGGAATGCGCGGTCATAAGCCCATATTCGCCCTCTCAACACGCCCTGCATTGTTTCGAGAGATTCATTATAGTAAAGCATTCATCGCTGACGAGCGAACTTCTGTCAGCGCCACGTGTGGTCTTCGCGGCACTTTACCATATTCATGAATCGTAAAACGTATTATATTCTGAATCATATTCGTTTTTCATGCTACCAAACACTCAAATTCAGGCTTATACTGCGATTGAGTTCTCTTTCCAAAAGTTTTTGGTAACTCTAAATATTGTCAGAAAAGTGACTCTATTATGAGGTTATCAGTAATACATCGTCATAAGCGAAAAATGAGTTTTATGCTATTTATTGAGCCCTTCTTCGATATCACGGAGAACATGAAGATATTTTACAGTTGCAGGGTGTACAGTTTACCGTAGAGAAACCATTAACTGTGTTAAAAACGTATTAATTTTTAGTCGAAAAATATACCGACTTGTATTTGTAGGAAACATTGAAATCTGAGAGAATATTCTTTTCAGAGTAGAGTTTACTCACTGCGCATTAAACTTTCAACTTTCAGAAACGTCCTGTGGAAAAGAAGTATCTCATTTGGTCAAATCCAAAATTCATTATTTTACTTCCCGAGTTTAATCCATGCCCTCGCTAATGAATATGTGGCTGTAAACAAGAAGTCTGACCCACTCAATTATACGCAGGAATTCTTTTCCTCCACTTCTGTATGCATATTTCAGAGGCCGAAAGAATAGCTGAAAAGGTTCTTTAACAAAGGAGAGGTCGGAAGTAAATTTTGATTCATAAAATATACATAAATATTTGCATAAACTTTACTTACCTTCAAGCAAAGTTGCGACTCATAGGTACCCTATCACATATTTCTGTTACAAAAAAATATACGGGTTAATGTTCAATCTAACATACGACAGTTGAGTAATAAATTGATGTCAGTGAAATAGTTGAATAAAATGATTATGGTTGGTGGGGAAAATTGATATTTATTAGAGAAAATGTACCCACAAACAGGAAAGAGAACGGGATGTAAAGAGGACGTTAAATGGCAAAATAGGAAGCAAGGTAAATAGCTAATTGTTTTATATTGAGAGTGATAAATAAGAATAATATATAGTAGAATGCAACATTACGGAAGTTTACTTTGGATTAAAGTAAGAAAAAATTACCATACACTGATGGATTGATAGAATCGAGTGATACTTATAACGTCATAAGTAGAAGTGGGAAGTTGGAAGAGGTAGAACTTGAAATTAAGCTCGGAAGAATTTTGCCTAATCTAATGATAACTGAAATAGAATGTAGTAATATATCCTCGAGTTTGCGGTGGGCATTCATCGCAAAGAAGAAAAAGGAATTTTTCGCCCCTCTGCCTTATGTTTTTGAACTGCCATGAGTGTGTGCTTCTCTTCATTTGTCGTGGAAATTACTCTTACTTTTTTACTACGTGGAATGACTCTTACCTCTTCGAGTATCTGGGGATTGAAACACGTATGCTGGAAGTGAAAGTGATTCGTGAAACTTTGGGAAAGACTACATGTGAAAGGAAAAGAGGTATCTGAGAAGGAGCCGATTGGATGAAATGCTGGTTTGTCGAATACGTTGAATTTTTCATCAATCTAATGGTGAAGGGAACTCATTTTCCTCTTTAAGTTACCAGTGGCTTTTTTTCAACACTCAAAAAGAAAAGATTTCCTTTTGAGGTAAAAACGCCCTATCAGACAGATGAGTATCGTAATTTAGTTACTGTGGCAAACAAAATTATGTTCCGCAGTATTTGACTAAGGTTCGCTTTTCCTCATATTAATATTTAAAGAATCTTCTATAGTTCTTAATGGAAACGTAATTATACTTCACGGTCGTGTTATAGACGTACAAGTTGTATTAATATTAGTCATCCCTTAGATGTAAATTATAGCTAATAATTTATATTTACGCTACATTGAGAGATACTTAGTTCTTAGGGTAGTAGAATGGAGATATATGATGAATTAATGTATAAAAATATTCCATTAGAGTGCACAATGAAATAAATACAATAAATATTAATTTTCATCGTCTTTGAAAACAAGAGAATGATAAATCAGGTTTTTCGACTTTTTGAGATTAAAAAAAGAGTAAAAACCGAAACACTTTAGTGACTACTTGAATAACTAATAATACAGTAAAATACTGAAATACGGAAAAACTAAGAAATTCTAATGGAAATAAAATTGAACGTCAAGATTACCGGAAAAGCTATAATTAATAATTTAAGAAAGCTCTCTCTCTCAACAACGATGGGAGAATTTGTTTGCGGAGCAAAAGGAAATTTTCTACTTATGCATCTATAAATCATAAAGATGTTTAAAGTGACAAATGGAGAAATCGCCTGCAGTTGCTCTAAAGTGAATGATAGTTACGCAAAAGTCCCTGAGCAATATATTTTTATCTTTTTTAATTTGTTTATACCACGATATTTAATTCAGTCGAAGAATGACGACGAAAAATGCTAACATGAAACTACAGCAATGTAAAAATGCATTATATGTAAGTTTTGGACATTTACTACATTAACATTTACATTGATTGAAAATGTTTTTCTACGTATAATTCTAAATAAATATTTCATACATATTTAAGTATAATGCTCATTCAACTCCCATCAGATTATATTTTATAATACTCCGATTATTATGAAGAAAATTTGATAGATATCTAAGAGTCTATGAAAGAAAATGATATTTTGGTATCTTTGTTACTTCACTTATTTCATGAGATTTCATTTCATCCAGTATTTTTTCATTTTTGCAATACGAAAATAAGATATATTTTTTTCTATTCCTATTGCAACATGACTTTATGAATTTTTATTGATGGAAACAAAGAAAAATTATATTTTATTGCCATTATCATTTTGGTAGATATCTGTCTGAAAAGAATTCAAACTTTCTTTGTAAAATGAATTGATTTACGCTATGATAATGCCTGATGCGTAATACACGATACTGTCTTCGTGAGAAATGAGGACAAGGATATGCCGTGAAATTTGCAGTGAAACAAAATAAAAGGTGAACGATATAACGGACTGAAATTTTAGCAAGTAGTTCATTCATAAGATTATAGATTTAAATTTTATTTTAATTTTGATAAGAATTTTAGACTAAAGGGTTTTTACGAAAGGATAATACCGAAACAAAAATTTTTCATGATAATACAAAGTGGACATTTTCGAAGCAGAATAGATATCTCTGACTTCATTTATCATGTCCAAGATGAAAAAAGACTAAACTTAGCCCCTTGTGGCGAACATCCCAAGGGCTTCCAGATTATATCTGCACGATTCAAGCCAAGAATGAAGAAGTGAAAAGCACATCAGATATGTTTAGTCCCACAAAAATGTTGGCGCGCAGCCACAAAAATCATAAAATTATGTTAGCTATGAAAAAAACTCTTCCTACTCTTTATTGCTACTACAAACTACATAACAAATATTTGTATCAGTACTAACATAAAATTGGAGTAACAAAGGTGCAAGTTGTTTTTTGGTATGAGTGTGACAAGTCCTGAAAGTATAAAAGAGACTTTTGAAAATAAAACTTGAACGCCTGGATAAATGCAGGCACACGGAATGAAAATGAACTATCAGCACGAAAGAGTTTATCGCAAAAGAAAAGCCATAATTCACGACATAAAACAAGCATAGTTCTCTGATAATCGATTATAAAATAAAGGAGATGAATATCATAGCATGCGTAGGCTTGCGACATTAAGAAGTGAAGAATAAATAGAAGTGAAAAGATAGTGACAGGAATGGGACTTCGACTTCATCAATCATGATATTCATTTTCGACTTGAAGAAGAAAGAAAATAAAATTAGGCTCTATGGTTTTGCTAATTAATTATTTAACTTTACCATGAAATTTCATTTACCGTAGTACATATTTTAGTCGTTGCGAAACTTCATCTTTTACTAGCACTTCTAATACTGTAGGTAAATATTTTAGTTAACTCTTGGTGAAACTTCTCTCTAGGCCATCGTCAAATATTTTATTTAATTTTTATTTTTGGATCAAGTCTATTCATGAATCTTATAAATTACCCTACCTTTCTATTTCAAATCAATTGCATGCTCTTTGCTAGTCGGAAACCGATAATCGTAAATTGAGTTCAAACGGTTGATGCACTTGACAGTATTTGTTCGTTGGGGCGCATCTTTAGCGAGAGAGCACTCCAAATGTAGCATTTGAGGAATAGAACAGCCTACCTGGAGAATTCTCCGAGACTTTCCCAAAACTATTATGAGCTTTATTGAGTTTATGAATAAAATTAATTACGTAGACGAGTGAGCCTGCTGTTAACAAAATACGAGACGGGTAGAAGACTGATAGAACGATGAACTTTGGGGACTTGTTGAGCCCAGGGGCCGCTACGGTAGCCGTGAATACTGATCAGGAACACTAAAAATTTTCCATTACAATTAATATTGACAAGCTTGCTTGAAAGCTATGGTAAATTTACATGTATATGGTAGCTATATAGCAACTCATTTTATTAACGATGCTTGTTAGTTAGCGATTTTATCTACTTATATTTGTGTATGTAATAGTTCAATTATAAAAACTTAGTGTTAATTATTAAGTTAATATTAAGTTAATATTAAATTATTAAGTTAATATTAAGTTAACCCCCTTTTACTTTCAGTCTGTAGCATTTATAAACCTACGAACATCACGTATTTCCGGTTGTTCATAAAAGAGAAGTGTTTACAAAAACATAACCCAATAAAGTCTTATGGAGAACTCCGGAGGATTCTCCGTTTATGTTATCAGTCATCAATAAATAGAAAATTTATTCTAATTCCATTTATTTTCTGAGTAAATTACACTTATCATAATGAAATTCAACTAATTTGAGTTCCATTGCTTGTCTTCTCAAGTACATCGTAATTGGAAGTGTTTCGAGCGGTATTGAAGAATCGTGTTTGATTAAGTTATAACTCTCTCTTGTTAGAACAGGAGGAATTACAAAATTTCTATCTTTTATTCTACAAGTATACGCTTATGGACACGAAAATGGTTTTCCAAGGTTTATGAAATTCAAACGACGACTCACTTTAAACTATTTTTCTAAATTATAGGATTAAAGAATAGACTGGCTATAAAAGGAAATAATAACCTACTCCATTTCTCCATGATAATTTATTTATTCAGTGTTGACTTTGTAGTAGGTCTCCATTATAAAGAAATAATGTTTAAAAAGAACCTTATCACCAATATTTTACTATGCGACCATGGTTTCGACCCTTCAAGTATGCATATAGCTTGATTTCTATTGGCGGTATAATTATAAGAGTTTTTTAGTATTTTTTCTTTTCAACTTCATTAGATCAAAAGAGTTAGATTATCCAAAAAAAAAAACATCTAGATTATTTTGAAATGACAAAAAGATGATTTTAACGAACATTTCTCTATCGAACTGAGATATGAAGAGAAACGATCCTGTAGAAAAATCATCTAATTTAAACCCATCAAATATCTCCTTTATCTCAAATTTCAAACATCGCCATGAGTTTAAAAGTATTTCCTTACATCCACGATTCATCATTTAAGCACGACCATTAAGTTATTTCCTGCTCAAGGATATCTTGAGGTTATCACAACACAATAGTTTTGAAATTAAATGCATTCTAAAAGTAAGTTTAATGTTTCATTCTTAAATTGTACTCACTTCGGTAGCTCAGACGAAATTTACATGGTCGATTGTTTCATTTTTATAATTTAATTTATATTTTAATGTTTTAAACCGTTTCAGCAACCTTTCGAACTCTTAGCGATTTGAAGTAAAGAAGTGAATACGATACACTCTCCGGATCTTTTTCCGGAAAAATGTTTTCTCGTGATATTTGTGCGGAAGCAGATTCCTGAGCACTCGCGGATATATCAGAGTGAGAAAACAAGCTGAAAAATATCCTCATGTTGCTAATGATGCTGTAAATAATTTAGTAGCGCAGGAAAGGTCCCCTTTTCGCACATAATAAAACGAACACTCCTCGAAGCAAGTCGCGAACTATGATTAGATAAAGTAGTCGGTCCTTTCATTTCCTCTCTTTGCTATAATTAGCACGTTAGGTGACATGCAAATGTGTCAGCCCCAAACACGTATAAGCGAACCTTTGCTCACGTAAGCCTACGAGACGAAGGCAGGGATGGATGCGAAAACAAGAGAAGGGAGCTGATGAAGGAGGAGCAGAGAAGGAAACGCTAAGGAATTAAGTAGACATACATAAGGTTAGGCAAAAATGATAACGTAGATGGTAAAATAACCAAAATATATAAGTGAAAAAACGAGGTAAATCGCATATAGAACTTCGAGAGGAGAGAAAGTATATGTTGTATGTAAAATGTTGTGTGTAAAATGGAATGGAATGAAAAGTTGCGTTACGTTCCAAGTTTAACAGTCCAGATGGACAACCTGCCAGGGCTGTGCCATGAGAGGAGACTTTCTCCTTCAAGTCTCAATGTTTTCACAAAGAAAGAGGCTTTTATTTACTTTTCAGTATAAAATAGCAGTTTTTACCTCAGGCACGGTTATGGGGATTGTATGCTTGTTGCATTGGTACTCACTTGCTTCTATTACAATTAATGTTAAACTTATTATATTTGAGAAGTAAGGATTGCTGCGATGAGGACAATGACGGATGAAAATTGAGATTTTTGGAACAAGAAAACGATAACATTTATATGTAACATTATTTACAACGATAGTATAAATAATTAAACTGAACGAGTTAAGGGAGTTAAAATAGTTACTGGTGTAACTATTTACTACCATGATGTAGTAGGAGTGGCCATGAAAAATTGAAATAACCTTTGCTATGTAACCGATGTGAGCTGATGAGGTATGAAATGAGTAAAATAATTAAACTCAACAAATTAATCGACATGAGCTGACGGAGTGAACCGCCATTAGTCTTTTTCTATCCGCGTACATCCTCATGCCCCTTTTATTTCCACAGTCTCCTATTAATTGACCCTCTTTCTCTTTTACACGTTAAAATGATTTTCTCTTTAAAACATTATGCTTTGTGATTTCGTATGTCATTATTGTGCAATTTAAAATGTACTTATATTACTTTTTGTTTACAAATTCCCTTTCCTCAGAGCCACGGTATTTATGTTAACTATTTCATAAATATTTTGTCAGCTTATTTATCACATTAATTCATGACAACGGTTTATATCTACAATCTGTTGCTGATCTTGTATATTATTGCGTTTCGCTTCATATGTTATGAATTCACCTGCCTTGACCATAAAATTCCTTTGATTTTAATGAGTTAACTTGTAATCGAAATGCTATACACTGCTTTAAATAGTAACACTCGAAATTCATTTAATTTTGAAATTTGTGATTTTCTTATGCCCATAACCTTTCCTTTTATTCAGTGATTTATATTTAATTCCTTGTCTTTTACATTGCTCAATAGGGATTGTATTGGATAAATACGGTCCCGAGTCTCAATATCGCTAAATCAAATTCTTTGTCTGTGAATAACTTGAATTAGCGAGCTTTTAAGTTTTCCATTGCGGTGCAACGGAACATTCCGGCGAAGGTTGCGCGCGAATGTGGGATTCGGAAGGGAAGCTGCGAAATGCGGATGAATACAGAGAGAGAGAGGAATCGGAAAGTGGAAGAGGCTTATTGCAAAATGTGTTTGTGCATGTGTGCTCACGGCCATAATGAAAACGCTTTGTACCCGAAACTAGTTTGGCCGAGGGAAGAGTTTATAGAGACACCCCTTCCCATCGTCCTAATGAAAGGAGAAAGTGGCTTGTGAGGGGTCGTTAAGTGCAATAAAAATGATGAGAGAAAAGGGGAGAAGAACCCTTCCCAACAGGTTATCTCATAGAAAGGGATGCCGCGCGTGTATGGTACGGGTTGAGAAATTTAGATGAGGATTCGTGCCTTTAGCGCAGGTCATCCCGGCGAAACAGCCTTTGTGGCTCCCTCAAGTTATTGCACTAATACATCGTTAACGAGCAGGCTATCTTGAAATCCATGTGCGAACATGTTTAGGACATGCGTTTTGGATTGCGACTCCAATCTCAAATTTCATGAGCGGAAGCTCTAAGTTTATGAATTAATTATCTTTGAATTAGAGGGTTTCATTTAGTGTGGGGAGTCAGAGAAGAATGGTGTTATTATTTCGGGTAAGTAAGTGAAACTCGGTGTAGGTAAACAACTGGTCAGAATACAAGCAATTGTTGGAAATTATGTGAATCCAACACCTTTTCGTCGCACATTTAAAGATATAGTAGTAAATTGCAACATTGCAACGAATGCAACTGTGACGTTGAGTATTACTGTAAAAAAGATCAAAAAAACTAACAATATATAGAATTTAAATATTTTGCGCAGAAAAAAATTAAAAAAACATCCGTAATGTGAAAATATCTGCATTGATGTACATGCACTGAGCTTAAGTCTTTCCAACAATCAGATCGATGAACTTTTCGTTAAACACTGAGAGGGTGTCTACCTTAATCTAATTTTATTTATTTCAACTCAGCTATTATAACATCCGTGTGCCCAGAAAGAGGATGACTAGAACTCAGTTACTAAAAAGATACATACTCACTTTAATATTATAAATATATTTATTAATTATTATTACTTATCGGTTTTGATAATGTGCCAATATGAACAAAATCTGGATAAAATGCAACTTTTCATACTAAATTTCTTTATCGACATTTATTTTTAAAATAAATTGTTAATAATTCTTCTTGGTATTTATTTAAATTCGGTCACTCACTTACAGTACCTTATGCAGTGTTTGGTTTTATATGAAACTGCTTTTCAGATTACGATAATAATTAAATAATTTTCAAAATAATAAGTCCAAATAAAGCCGTCGTAAAACAAAGATGCCTTTGAATCAGGCAACTGGGAGCAAATAGAAGTTGCAACTTCGAAGTTAGAACAAACTACTCAATTGCTTTACATCTTATAAATGCATGGTGAAATGAGCAAACTGCGTTTTCATTTACCAAAGAAATAATTAACGCATACAGAAAATTAATTACTAGAAAAACAGGGTCAAATTGAACTCGCCGCCCTGAAATGATGCGATCACAACGGTAACGATTGTTGTTTTCATGGGAGTTTTAATGCTGGAGATGAAGCCGTTAAAATAAGCTTTTACGCGGTCCCTTTTGAAGGCTCTCCGTTGGATGGGTAAAAAGGGCAAATAAATACTTACGTAAAAATCCCGTTAAAGCCTCTTGTATTTTTATTGTCTCTCTAAGAGCTTCCTCCTGAGATGAAAAGGCCCAACTACTATAGCTTGAAATAGGAGAGAACCCAAGAGAAACTCGGTGGAGGGCAAAAAGAAGGAAATACTGGATGCATTACGCCGAATTAGTGGATAAAATAGGCCTTCACCTGTTAATTAATTTACGGTAAAGGAAGGGAAATGATTATACGCTAAGATCAAAGCACGAAAAGAAGTTACGAAAAAGGAGAAAGAGCAGATCTAAGGAAAGACGATGCGATTGATGTGGAGATAAGTGGTAGAAGAAAAGAAAGGGATGATAGAGGAAAGGAAAAGGAAATTGGGTTGAGAAAACTAAACGATTGTGAGGGAATAGTAAAGGATAACTTGCCTTTACTCGATGAAATATTACTATTTTTGCTTATTCTAAATATTTAAGCTAATTCTGCATATTTCTTAGTAGGATAATAAGACAAATGTGTAAAAAATAATGAAGATTTATGTTTATTTTATATGGAAATCTCTCTCATTTTAAGAGTTTGATAAAATCACATTATTCTTATTTAATTGAAGTTCATGGTGTACTAACGCGACTATCATATATATGTATAAGGGGTGTTCAAATGAAAAGGTACGAAACGACACTGTGGGTATAATTGATGTCTTCATTCAAAAGTAATCATCAGAGGCCTGAGTACAACTATCCCTCTGTTTAACGAGCCAAAAGATTCCCTGCTCCCAGAATTCCTGTGGATGTGACAAGAGCCAGTCCTTCACCTGTGAATTGTATGTTAAATCCAATGGACGCGGCAGTGCGTAAGAGGATATGGCGTTCACATGGTAAAATTCGATGATTGAGGAGCAGCAAGGTGTCATCAGATTTCTGATTGTCGAAAGTATTAATCTGGTCAATATTCATGGTGGCCTTGTGCGGGGGAGACTGTATCCGTATCCTACGCAAGTCCATCAAAAGCCACGGCAGCTTACAGAAGGAGTTATTCTGCTCCACGATAATGCGCGTCTTCACATCTCCAGAGTCACAAAAAGGATACTGGCAAAGTCTAAGTGGCTTGAACATCCACTCTACAGCCCGAATATGTCACCCTGCGACATCAATCTGTTTGGTCCGTTAAAAAAGCATCTCAAAGTGAAACGAAAAACTCGGACGACCAACTGACGGACACAGTGAAGGAATAGTCACAGCTACAGGAATTCTGGGAACCTTTCGGTTTGCAAACTAGTGGAATAGTTGTGCTCAGGCCTCTGGTGATTACTTTTGAATAAACCTTCAATTATAGCCACAGTGTCATTTCGTACCTTATCATTTGAACACCCATCGTACTTTAAATAACAAATTTAATAAAACGAAATTGACTGTTATAATTTGCATCTCTGCTTGTGAGATAAATTGGAGCACTAAAATCATGGAGGATATTAATTGAATGATCGTTTATCAAAAAGAAAAAGAAGTAGTTATAAAGAAGTTATTTTAATTTAGTACAACAATTTACATTTGATCGACAAATTGACACAATGGAGAAAAGGGTTAAAAATATTTGCTAGTAAATTGTGAGAAACGATTGATGAAGACCATTTTTTTACGTGATAACCTTAGTCATTACCATGCTTCATGGAGTAGAATTCAAAAACAACTGAAAAGGATCTGAAGTGAAAATGTATCAATACTTACCCGTCATTTTCAGAAATTATGCACTACAAGTTACAAGCTACAATAACTTAATTTACGCCAACTTTTCCGCATAATTTCCTGGTCCCAACTCTTTTTGAATGTTTTTTACACCGTGATTTTCCACTAATAAGATGGTAAATTTGCCATTAGAATCTATGAGGCCATTTTATATGCTAATATTGTTATTGCATACTTATGTGTATATATATACAGTACGCATATATTTAAAATCTGATGAATATGGAGATAGCACTTTAATAACCCTTTCTAATTCAACTAATTTTTGACTGAATTATTTTTACATTTTTCTAGTATATCAGTACTCGTAACCATCGTTAATCAGTCAAAATTATGTATGCGTAAAACATTTTAATGAACTAGTGGCTTTAAATACACATTCAAAATGTTATGAAATACTCATGAAGATTCCTATCGATCTTCATGATAAACGATCTATTAAATAATTGTTAAATTACGAAAAATTAGATGAAATTATTAAAATATAATAATTTAAAAGATACTGAAGGCAATGTAGCCCACTGAGCTCTTAAAGAATTCAATGAAGTAGGTCGAGAAACAGTCCTAAAATCCCGCGTCACATCGTATTCAATGAAAAACGATGGAAATAACCCATGACCTTTGAGGGCTCTGAATATAGGAAACATAAACTTAATCATAAAGCCTATTATATTTTCAAAGATTCCAAGAGCATCCTTGGAATATGCTTAGTTCCGTATTTTTCTCAAGAAACGCAGATTATGAAAAGAGCATATACGACTCCGAGGCATTAAAATTACTCTGTTGCATGAGAGATCTATTTTCAAGAGACTTCTCACCACTGTATTCTTAGCGAGCAAAGAATAGGAAAACGAAAGAGAATTGTCATTTGATGTGGTCGCGAGAAAAGTAAAACAAACAAGCTTCTCACTTCATCGTGTAGAGGCGCTGCTCACGTCTTTTCCCTTGGCGATCGCGTAACGATGGGAAAACAAAGGCACTTGTTCGACTGAAATGGTTCAAGAAAGAGCTGTATCGCGACTCTGAGTCCTTTAATGAACATTTCCAAGTCTCCTCGATTCTTCTAAGTCTTAAGAGTACATCTTTGTCTCTCTCTAAACAAAATTGGAAATAAATAAACTTCGACTCTCACGACATGGCAGCTAACAACTTCCCTTAAGCAGCATGTATTTTATCATAAAAAACACATTTAGCTCTAACTCCATTGTAGAAATGGGTAGCCCTTCATTTCTTACAGTGCGATATCTGGAAAACGAATTATTTTAATTCATATTTTTTGCGGATTTCTTCTTTTGCTGTTTTTTAATGACTCTACAATCCTCAGTTCTGATTATTTTTCCTGTTTTTCTCACAAAGAGACTAATTATTCGATTATGGGGTTATACTAGTATTTTTGAAAGTGATTCAACATATGAGGCCATTTCGCACGTCGGTAATCGAGCCCAAGACCGCTTACTCCAAAGTCGAACATGCTGCCCACATGACTATCCGGGAGCCCTTTCAATTTTGGTGGAACGGAAAGCTGATATAAAAAAAAATGTGTAAATCCTAGGAACTGGAATTTAGAGAACACCCTCTTCATTCATGTTTAAGGATATCTACGAATTTTTGCCTTTTTATTATAAATAAAACGCTCTCTTGCCTCACACATTCGAATCATGACTTGAGCGATACTAAATATTAAAATATTTACGGAATACTAGATCATTCCTCGAATCTACAAATACAGAATTGAATGTGGAGTATACTAAAAATAATCATTAAACTTAATTTAAAATATTTAAATATTCTAAATGTTTCAGTAAATACTAATATTGTCTTATGTTACATTAATTTAATCATCAAGGCAAATACTACTTTCTCGCAGCACCGCTAGCAATCCTAATCACTGTTTTCTGAGAATTTCATTGTTAAAAACATCTTCTGAGGGGCACTATGACACCAGCAGTCTATGTATGATATTGGCTATCGGAGACAGAATTCAAATAAAGGGAATCCTTGATTTTCCATATTTCTCGACTACTCCATAATCCCCGGAGGTCCTCTGTACAATATCAAACAATATTATTTTACAAAATCTTTAAACCATAAATATTTTGTTTACAGAGCGGTATATCTACGTAACACTATCTAACTTTTAAGTATGTGGAGTAGACTAAAAGACAAAATCTATTTTATTCATAGAACACTTTGGAATGGCTCCTGGAATTCCTGCGCCCCAAATGACCACCCAACCCTGCTAATTACGAGCTCTAAGAAAGAATTAACTGGTATTAACTGAAATTACTGTATTACATACAACAATAAATATAATAATTTAAATATAATTTGAGAACATTTTTATGATTATGCACATACGTTCACTTATACCCTTTGCTGATACTTGCTAACTGAAATTGAGAACTTTTTCTGTGAAAGTGTTTCTGAGAGTAAAACTCTCTTTAATCTTTAACTCTAACGAAGCTGTGATCACAACGAAAGAGTTCGGAAGGAAAAGCTCTGTAATGATCGGTTGCAAAAACTCTGGTAGCGAACCGACCGTAGCAAATCTTCATAGACCCTAATGCATCATATAATCTGATGATTCTTAAATCTTAACATTATGATGAATGTCGTACTTACAGCAATGAAAAACTACGACTCCCCATGAAAATTGTAATAAAATTAGTTTATTTATTATGTTTCTGTGGCAAAGAGAATACTACGAAATTATGTTATTTATAATTATTTATCATGCTATCCTTTTCTGCAGATCAGAGGGCTGATTTTGGAATCGTATTGCAGTGAACTTGCAGAGAGCTTCGAATAATTTTGAGGATTTCTCTGCTGTATCTATTGACCGAGAGCCAAATTGCGGTGCGAATTAATTTCCTGCAAATCGAGAGAAGAATTCACGTGTGAAGTGAGAATTGCCAATTCGCAACCCATTCCCATGTAAGTTAAACGCGATTGAGTAATTGATGAAATAGGAGAAATACGCGTTTTTGATGTTTCGATCCTTAACTACTCGGTTAAGCACAACAAATAGCCAATAGAACAAGGGCTGATAGGAACCACGCTATCGGCCATCATTTATTGCTTCATGCGCTGAGCATTTCTCTCACCATCAATCACTCGCCTCACTCATATCGCGCATTAAAACCATCGCTTAATTCGCCAATGATGGATGCGATCTAATCAAAGGACCCATGCGAATAGTTACGCCTTTTGCCACGAACCCGTTTCCCTTCCTTTGATTTATTGATACGTTGATTCTTACGGGATTCCTGCGATTATGTCCATACCGTTCGATACTCTAATTGCTAAAGCGGTTCATGTTCCTCTCACCTTCGGAAAAACCAAAATCCTCTGACGTATTATCCAGAATATTTCGCATTTCCAACTCAATTTTTTAAAATATGGCTTCCTAACGATATCGGAAAGTGGCGAAATAAAAATAAACAATTCTCAGAAATATCCGCATCTAAGATATTTGTGACCGATTGCAATTTGATATTACAAAACGGCGCAGAAAATGCGTCATGCTACATCCACAGAAACCGGCTTTCATGCGTTGAACATTTTCTTTGTCGCAACAGTAACACAAAAAGGGGGCGATTTTATCATGCTAATGTTATTTTAAATCAGTTGAATTTGCTCGATATTGGAGCAAATAATAAGGGAAAATTACTTCAAAACCAAATTACAACGGGTCCTAACTACTATTAAGTACATAAAATGTCTACAATTAAATAAACCAACAGCAATGAAATATTTTGAATAATGTTCTAATTATTGCAAAATATTTTTCTTGCAATTAACTCTACTCCCGAAGTTTAATTTTAATATCCTCTATTATTCTTGCATGATGCATCTTTTCCGTTAATTTTTTTCGTTCAACTTAAGGATCGATTTAGAAGATAAAACTTTAGAAGATAAAACTTTAGAAGATAAAACTAAAGATTAAGTAGTCCAAATAATCGATTTCTATTACCACGATTTTTTAGTTGCTTTAAATTCCCCTTTTTTCCAATTATTTTCTCCCTTTCCTCAAGATTCCCAAACTAGTTCTTGCAATTTTCTACGATTCCACTATGACAATCTCTTCTCTTTTCTTCTTCGTTCCAGTTATCGATATCCTATCAGCTCCTGGGGTGTCTCAAGAATTTTCTATCCCTCCGAACCCTTCCGTTTCTACCTTTCCATTTATCACCACAATCAATTTTCGATTCGGTGAAAACCAATTCGGCATTTCTGAATTTCTATTCTCTCTGACATATTCTAAACTGATTCCGCTTCCCTCGCCAATCTTCCCTAACATGGTTTTCTATATTCTAGATTCTCATTTTATAATCTTATTTCAAAATTAATTTAGTATATTCTTTACCTTGATATAAGTAGCCGATCGGGAAATGCAATTGCGAAATTTCTGCGAAAGATCAAAACTTCAAGCTGCGGAACTTATTAATAATTCATTTTATAATGTTTCAGACTACAATGGAAATTACAACGTCGGTAAAATCTTTTTTCGCTCCTTTTGTACGAATTTGGGGAATTTTAGAATTTATAGTTAGGATTATCGAATCATCTATTCTATTTCACTTTCAATGTAAAATTCAGACCATTTCTCTTTGCAGAAACACCTATTTCAAAAAATTATGAAATATGAGATAACAACCTCGCCCATCAGATTATATAATCTTACGTGTAGTTTACTGACTGACGTTCTTCATATCCATAAGACCTTTTTCCCCTTTATTGGGGAAGCAAAACACAAATATTCGTTGAACGCAGCCTTCCAAGAACCGGGAAATTTAATCTGCAAATTGTTTTTCATATCCTTTGAAGATAATAGCTTTCTGCCAAGGAATTCTTAGAGATTACTAGAATTTCTGGGAAGCAGTAGAAGAAAATGTTCGAGGGTCGTACATCTGCGATACTAATAGGCAAGTTGTGCTTCGCATTAATCGCGCATAGAAAAACTGGTGAATGACGCTCTCCTGAAAAAGAGCGCTCTCATACCCTGGTATTCTTATTAACGCTTTAAATGTTACCAGAAACAGCCACATTCGTTAGTGTTTCAATTAAAGTTCTGAAGTTTTCGTATGTACATCAAAATTGGTTAACAATGAAGGAATATTTCATAGTGTTAGTCGTTATGAAATTGTTATATTTTGAAATTATTGATTGGTTAGTAATTATGAAATTGTATCAATTCCATTAGGCGGAAAAGACCAGCTCCTGCCGAAAATAGAACCCGAGAGAAGGAGGACCCACTTCGTTATTCGGATCTCTATCAAAGCGTGTTGATGGGCCTATGACTGAAAAGAGAGGTAAGATAATAGTAGAAGTAATTCCATTGATAACAATAGCAGAAGTGCATGATATATATGATCCTATGAAAGTTTCGAAAATTACTGCTGAAAGATACTAGCTTTCTTTATTTTCATAATTATTTTAGAAAAAATATTCATGATTATAAGCATAACTATGACTTGTAGCATCAATAAAGTAGTTCTTCTTCCTCCCTATTGAGTTATTAGGAACATATGAATTTATCTACATGAACAAGCATTATTATCGAATTTCTGAAATATAGTTGATTTATTTGAATAGTAAATGATCAGAGAGGTCTCTGCAAAACATTAACTAAAAAGAGGAAACTTAATGGGACTCTCACTAAGGCACGGCAATTATCTTAAGATAGTATAGGGAGAAAAGGTGAAGGGGAAAATTCTTAGAGGAAAATCTAAGGCAGAGGTGGGGAATCTACGGCCTTTTAGACACTCCTTCAAAGAAAGGTAAATTAAAATCGTAAAAAAAATATTTCTTACGACAACGAGTGAAAAAAAAAGAAATTTTCTCTTTCAGTTTACGCAGAGTATGAATTCGTTTTCCCGCATAAAATTTAGAATTTCAGCTAATTGAATGCAGCACGCAGTATGAAAGCGGCTAAATTGTTTTTATGCGGCCTTTCTTCTTACTGTATGTAACCTTCCGATAGAAAAGGGTTCCCAAACCATCAACAGGATATATTATAATAGATTATGATTAGTGTTTAGATTGGGAATCATAAAATAGATAAGCGATCGACTGGGAAGAGGACGGCCAGGAATTTGGTCTAATCATCAAATGATGTTTGGACCAAGTTGCAGATTCGTTGTCTTGAACAAAGAATATTCAGGATTCACATTTTCAGTGTTGATGGTTTCATATCATTCTTTATTTCTTTAAAGCATTACTCTCCTCTAACTGATCAATTTCATAATTTTCTTCTCCAATATCGGACTCAAGCCGATATACCGACACCCATTTCGGAGTTTCTTCGACCCAACTTTCTTCCCCATTTATTCTTCACTCACGTTCCTCGATTGCGGATTCTCACATTTCTTATGCCTCGAATATCGATAAAACTCACTTTTCCTTCCTCAATTTCCATCCTTGGATTTTTTCTCGATCCGGAACGGCTTTAGTGGCTAAAATTCCTCTTTTAAGCTCTCATAATCACGCTTTCGCGTATAAAACGGCACCTATAATGCCTTGCTTCGCTTTGTTCAAGAAGGGGATCTCGGGGATGATTTGAGAGCGCCAGGTAAGAGCGAAATAAAAAGAAATTATCGGGAATCTTTGGGCATTTTGGGTAAGCCGAGATATCAGAAGGCGATTATTACGGAGAGGGAAGTTAAAAGTGCGCGAAAGGAGTTGAGGAAGCGAAAATCGATATTGAAGGATGTGTAGCAGAGGGTGCGAAAGGGTGAATGAACCAGGAGAATTTAAGAAGATAATGGGGAAAAAGGATGAAACGTAAGAGGAGAGCTAAGGTGCATAGTAGAGGAAACTTCCTTGTGAGGGGTGAGTGCCTTCCTGAGGCATAAAGGTTGAAATTTTACAGTAGAATACTTTGGTAAGTAATGAGGGTAAAAGTAGTAACTTTGGGCACTACTAAAGAGTCCCTTCATCTTCAAGATGAGGAAATTACAGGTACAGGTGCAAAGTAAAGACATTTCCCTTTTATTTCGTTTCAAGATTTTTCTTGGGGAACAAATATTTTCGCGAGGCCTTTGATATATCTCCTGGAGAGAACATGATAGACTTTCTATATCTATAAAGGATTTTTTAAGCGAGAAAGTTCATTCTTAAATCACGTAATACTATCTCCCAGCATTTTTACAGAGTAAGTATTTTATCAGTAAATGAAATAAATTAGCTAAATTACTTACCATGGAAATGGATACAAATTCCTTTGCATCCATTAATAACAGAAAAGAGCGGAAAATATCTCTTAGGATTCTTATGACACAGGAATTACGTGGAATTTTCATTGTTCTTATACAATGAAAAATAGCCACATGACTGAGACTCGAAACCAGGTCTCTCTCTACCACGTAGTGGAATTGCTGCGGAATGGTATTTTCGAGGTTAAAATATCTGCCAGGAAAGTGGAAGACCTGGGTTCGAGTCAGAGTCGTTGCTTTTTTCGTTCCTGTTTACCTTTGGGTTATAAGGTACACGCCTACTCATGCAAGTTAATACCCTCCCCTATCTTTAAGTTATCAAGTTGTGCTTTGAAATTGCAATAGTAAATTATAAGTATGAATAAGAGAATATCAAAATACGATGAAATTCAGACATACATGTTTAAGTTGCGATACTTTTCAAACATTACTGAAGTATTGATAGCCGTGAGAATGATTAATAAACGTTGAACTGGTCAGGAGTGGTTTTCAAATAAGACAAAGGCCGTTGATGAAGAAACTTCCGACCTCTCCTGCGTCCTCCTTCATTCTCGAAAAGTTTTCTAATCATGGACTCGCAAATCAAGCGGAGAGAAAATCCCCACCAATACAATTTCTTCCTTGTCGAGAAGTTAGCGGAAATTGCAGCTCTAGCCTGTATGTACATTATGCAACAGTGAGAGGGTTATTACGACGAAACATCAAACCTCTTCACTTCATTCAAGTTGGTAGAATATTTGCATGAATCCGAATTAGATGCAAAAGAGAAAACTCTGTTCTCACCGAATGAACTGGTTTAATTCTTCCGGTTTACTCTATAACTTACATCCGTTTATCGAGAGAAGGAAAATAAAAATATATGTATTTCATCTCATAAAAATAAATGTAAAGCTCACTTTACCGTTTGCAGGCTTTATTTCCTATGCATGATTAAATAAGAAAGAATAATCAATGAAATCGAAACAAACACCAAAAGAAAGTAAATTGAATACAAAGTCTTAATCTGGTCGCCAAAAATCATTATCGGGTCGGAATTTGAGGACTTGATGAAATAAATGGAAGTTTTGAGAAATTTTGAAGCTGTAAACAACAGGTCCCCTTTACGACTAATTCTCAAGGGATGAATTAGTCAAAGGAGACTCGTAATGAATGGTATATACAGAAATATTAACAACATTCAGAAATTTTAGCATTTGCTGTTAGGAGCAATTCGCGGGAAACTACGTACGATCATTTTGGGAAAATTTCTTAATCTGCTCAACTTTGCCAATGTTATTTCAATCTGAAGAAGCTACTAAGTGTGCGTTACGATGAAAATATTTATCCTTAACATATTTATCCGAATAACTTAACAATAACTTAATAACAGGTTATTGAAATCTGACGATTCGCCTACTTCAATGTATACATCTCAGATCCGACGACAGATGAGGCAATGCGTTCCCTTCAGTGCATTCTTACCCTCTGCAAGTTCTGCTTCTATCAAAAATTGAAAGAAAAACACTAATTGGACGAAATTGAGCCAAGTTCTAAGTAGAGAGTTCTAAACAGTTACAAATTCTTATTTTCGATCTCTGACTTCCATTTAAAATTATGAGAAATGAAAAGAACAAAATTGCATTTTGGATTACCTGTCACATTGAATCATTGGAACTTGAGAGATGTTGAATTCAAAATATTGGATTTAAAAATATTTCTTCTACTTCTTTCTTCTTAAAAATATAGTTAAACTATTACTGCTTGGTTCTATTTTCCTCGTTGATAATCAAAGGGCACTTCAGCTACTTGCATAACTTAACTGCTGAGAATATTTATTCCCAATTTCTTTATTCCGTTGCGTCGATAACAATGACCCAAATCCATATCATATACGTAAAATTATTAAATTTCTAGTCCTGATCATTTTCAATTCGATACTATCGGATTTCCCCTCTGTTATACGTTGATATTCGACAAGTATGAATATCTATTGATAAAGCTCCGTTACATGAGCACATTCTATTACATTCTTATGTGAAGGGAGATTTAATATGTAACTTAAACATGAATTATGTTTATCGCGACCAGCATAATCTCCAAACCTAAAATAACATTTGTTTGTAAGAAACTCTCGTGTCTCGACAGTGTTCATTGGTAATTCATATGAGAATCCTCCTATTAAAATTTTCTATTTTCCTACTTAGTGCAATCATAGTGTGCGAGAATTGGGGAATTCCAATTCGCTGTAAATGCGGTTAGTGCGTATTCTGGAATTGATATTTCTACGAAACTTACGTCGCTCAGCGGTCTCTGACATCCTTTATTCACGAGGATGAACCCAAATCTTACTAAGGCTTACTTACTATATATTGTTCTACGGATCACATTTCAATGCCCTCACATTGGCTAATTGAAACGGAATACAGCTAGTAAATAATCGCTCGTTTGATACCTCATCTACATCTACATAAATACCCTGCCGCCTTTCGGCGTGTGGCAGGAGGTGTAAACACCGAACGATTGAGCTACTTTTTAGCCTATTATTATCCTGTACTGTTCGCGAAAAGAATGAGTCCTTAAAACGACTTTTTCTAGCGTCTATTTCTCTTATTTTCTTCTCATCGGGAAGTTTCTTCCTTAAATCACTTTCTACCATAATGATACCTAATTTTCTTACTTTTTGGAACGTTGATCTATCATTCATGAGAAAAAAATTGAACATAGTATTACGACTGCCACAAATATTGTACATAAAAACATTAAATTATATATTGTATTAAATATTTATGGAAATCTTAACACACTATTCGATTTTTATCTGATATCTATGGGTATAGATTGCCATTATTTGTCATAGTTGTTATCATTGAAGGCTATCTGTTTTAAGCAATACATTTCTGTTCAGTTGTCGATAACAACCACTACCTTCTTGTTTGTTATAAAAAGTATCCGATCACATTTTTACAAATAATTTAACAGAATTATTTCTATCAAAGATGATTCCTAGGCAAAATTGATATCCGTTAAAATGCTACTCGTCGTTAGTTATTGTATTTGCTCGTATTTCAACACCTAAAAAGATATTTTACATCCGTTTTCATAAGATTTTCTATGTTTCCTTTTAATCCAGTTGACTTAATTGCACATTTCGATCAAATTTCAGAGTTTCTTAATATTCTGATATCGATTTTCATTTTTTTGCGTTACGGGTACTTTTTTTTACCATGTGGTGACACATTTTTCGTTGCGGTTTTCCTTTAAAAATTTCCAATCGTTTGCTCCTTTGACACTGAAATAAGCCTTCAGGCTTTTGTTCTTGTTACGCTCCAAACCCTCACCGTTAAAGAGGATGGTTCGGCCTCAACACAATGGTAATTGTTTTCAGAAGGATTAACTTTATGAGAGCAGTGTATTTGTTTCGGTAACTCATCTTCAAAATTTCATGACAGTTGTTTACATTCACACGGTCATCAGCCATCGTAAAATCAGCGCTCTACATCTCCAAGTCTCTGTTTTTAAAATGCGGCGATTTATTTTGATTTTCTAAGTCATGTAATACACTATTCCGACGGAGGAAGAGTTCTGACCCACTTTCATCGCACAAGGCTACGCAAGCGCTTGGTCAGTTAGTAGCTCTGTTCCAGTTTATCCAGCATGTTACAAATTGAGTTATGAAATCCGCCTTACTCAAAGTCAAAATACAAGAATGCCAAAATATTGTTTTCATTTATACCGAAATAATGAATGATATTCAATATCATAGATATTTTCAAGCCTTAAAAATCTATTCATTCTATCTTATATATTGGAGGAAATTCCCCTATTTCTTTCATTAATCGTGCAGTGGAAGGAAATATCTTTTAAGACGATTTGTACACAACAGTGTTTATTCTAAACTTAGAGAAAACTTGAGTATGCTATAATTATATTTACATTAAAATATATTATACTAATAACTGATTTCTTTTTGCCATATTTTCTCTTAAATACATGCAAATAAATTTTGAAAAAGGATTATCCACCCAATCTGAATTTAATGTATCACATATTTGTTTCTTATAAGAAATCTTATTTCTAAAAAGAGCTGACATTGGATGATTGTAATCTGAAGCGGTCTTTGCTTCACAAGGATGGTATTCTAAGAGCTAACTTTCAATGACAACGCAGGAAGAGTATAAAATAATATCATTTATGTCTGGATTAATTTAATTAATTCTAAGTGCCAGTATAAGAGAATGATCCGCTGATAAATCGACCTTTCCAAATTCTTTCGGAAGAGTAATTGTTCTAAGCTGGAAATACTGAATGCATGAGAGAAAATAACATTTAGAATGTATGTAATCAAGGGTTTCTTAAGTTCAGAAAATATTTCTTTCGATTTTTTGTGGTCTATATGAAGTTCCGAATGATGAAATTGAGTTTTATGCCAGCATCATTACTTATCGTGCTAATTAAATCCCTGGTATGTATATTTAACGGCATTAGAGGAATAGTAGAAAATAATGGAAATTAAAAATGGAGAGGAAAGATTAAACAATACCTTTTGATTACGGAAATGAGAAACTGAATTATTCCAGTCACGAAAACTTTCAGTGTTTTCCTTGAAACTTTCCCTTCCTATTTAAATCCATTTCATAATTCCGAGAATTGTGAATGAGTTTTATTCCTGCAGCTCGTTCGAAATCGCAAGCTACTTTCCCAATTTTCATATTTTACTTCTCTTTCTTCCGAAAACCTTAAGTAAACCCTGCCGGAAATCGAATTTGCTTCAGGATAGTTACGAAAATTGGAAGGAAATTCGGTTAGAGGATACGACTGCCAATTCTTCCTTCGAAAATGAGCTGAGAAAAAAGGAAAGACCACGGGGAGCATTAGAAGACGTTCCGGAAACATTATAATAAAGCTCATTCTTGGTTACGGTGGCTAGAGATCGTGATTCGCTGGGGAAAATAGTTGTAAATGAGGAGCCAAAAGTTTGCAGACGGCAAAACGATGAGAAGGTGTCCTGACTGCGGTTTAGGAAAAGATGTGAGAATCAGAATGCGGTTAAGTGCCTCCCTTCCCTCGTTAAAGGATACTCGAGAGAGTCCTTGTAAATGAAATATTTCTTTGTTTTACTTCAACCTTTACCTTTCGAAAAGGAAATAGCATATTCACGAGTTCGAATTTCCCAAGAGAAGCGTGGATGTAAGGAAAGAATTACGTTAAGAACTAAAATAATCCAATACTATGAGAAGACGATGTGAGGGGATGTATATTTAAATTGTTTTCTGATTCTCTCTCGCATTTCTCATCATCAATAATTCGTTTAAACTAAAATAAACTTCAATCCTTTTATTCCTTTGATTACAATTCGCAAACTTTTCCAAAAAATGTTCTTCAAACTTAAATCCGTTATTCATCATCCAAGCTCTCTGCAGTACTCTAGAAGGACTTAAAATCCGAAAATGATACCATGAAAACCCCATTGCATGCTTTAATTCCCAATGAAGAACCATGTTCATGGATAATACTGATATGGAAATACTGATCAATCCGTAAAGGAGTCCACAAACATTTTTCCAATCCATCCTCCATGTAGTTAGAAGTATCCACGTACGATAACGCAAACTCATCCCACCGCATCAGGACGTTATAGAGTGCCAATAACATGCGAAGCTGACTCCCCTTCGCTGGGGATCTATTCATATTTGCTCTGCGCGAGTGGTATTCTCGGAATTTCCAGAGCTGAAACGACAAACGAAAACTCGATAAAGGTTGGAAGAACGCAGAGGCTTTTATAGATTTTGTAAATGACAACGTAGAAAAACATGTATGGAAACAGAGAAAGAGGTAGAAAATGAGGGCGGAGGTCCTTTAAAGTTTTTATTCTGAAAATTATATTTAAACTAGGTTCAAATAGATATATTTTTAGAGCACTGTTTGCATCGCAAAAGTACAGCGTTGTATTTGAAAGGCTTTGAAACTTATTCGCATTAAATTCACTAGAAACGTTATGCACTATATAATGGTAAAAATACGTATCCATTTTATGTAAGTCCCTTCTCGAAAAAAGACATAGTTTTCTATTCGATGGCCGTAATAGCTAAAAGAGTTCATAGCAGAAAACGTAAAATAGGAAATATCCTATGTCTAGATGAAGCTTCAGCAAGGAAATAAATAGATCGAATAAGGCATTGACCGCTTGTTTAAAGAAAAGATAAACATTCTATCTTCTAATTACCGAGTTATGTGAAAATGGAGAGTGACTACGGTTCATGTAATACTGATTAATCACGCATGGTAATATAGGGTATCCTTTCGGTCTCTATTACAGTAAAATAACTACGCTCACCCTGATATCTAAATACTACAAATTACATAGTAGCTACGCTTAATCTAACAGCGAACTCAATTTTAAGTGTGAGTTTTCCATTCCGTAAGACAAAGCACATGCAAAGAGAGTAAATTCGTTTTCTCAATTCCAACTACAATTATACAATATAATAACATATCGACTTTCACGATCATAAGATGTGTATATATATATTTTCATAATGAAAGAGCAGGACTTCAAAAATTCTTAAGTTTCTCTGTTAAAAAATATAAATATAAAACGTCTTACGGTTCACCATAAATTACCATCCCACACCTGATTTGATGATAAACTGTTTATTTTTGCGCATTCTCTCGGTTATGTTCGCTACAATTCGAGTATTCCCATAATAATCTTCTTCTCTCTAACGACCGTGACCTCAAGAAGGATCCCCTCTAAGCAAAGCATTCTGCATTTAAATTTACTCATATTCCCTCTCTTTGCCATTACTACTGAAGGAACTTTATCTCCACCGTTTTATCAGCATTTGGATATTTCCATAAAAGTGCATACAGCTGTTTTGAAGTTTGCAAAACGTTCGGATGAAAGCGAAAAACAAATTTCCTTTGATGAATCTAAAGATTTGGAAGAGCAAACTTGGAGTATCTTCTCAACCCTCTCGTTAGTCGCTATAAATGCCGGCGATATTCCGCTCACATTTTCGGTAGTTTTTCTAGCAGAAATAGAAACACAAATAGGGACGTAATTCTTGCCACCATCGTCTCACTCCAAGTTTTTGAAAGATGTTTCCGCGAGCGTCCCTTCGCGTTTAAATTCCGAAAGTAATTCGAACAACTTCAAGTGAAGGGAATAAAACCTCCGATACACAGCCGTCATGCATTCAACGAGTTCCCTTCTCCGGCGCGTGACTCGATTTGAATAGGTTATAAGTGGAAGAATACTTTACGATTCAATTTCAAAAGCCTTTTGGGAAACATCAACTCCTCAGTCTGCGCCGAATTCAAAATGGCGGACGGCAAAACGGTGGAGGAAAATTCCTCAACAAAATGTAAATGAAAGGCGTGAATCACTCGTCTCTTTCGCTCGAATACGTTCTCGCGCGCACTTAAAGAGGCACTGAATCACTAAGACATCTCTCTTTGTTTACTTTATCCAGCTTAATCTAAGACTGAATTTTTTCAGTAAGGAAGGAAGATAGTGATGTTTTTCTTCTGTTTTATTTGTTTTGCCTTATTACTCAAAGTAATGTAGCTTCTGAAACCATTGAGAAAATTATCGCCCAATGGACCTCCCTCTCCCCTAATCCTTTTTATATTATGTACATGGGTGGCACCCGACATATCGGTGATTGGACAGTTTTCTGAACCTCTCATCTCAACAAATAACAAATATTTTTGTTTTGGTCATTTGTCCCGGCCATCTGAGGGAGATTCCCCAATCAAGATACTTTTAAGAAGACAAAATGTTTGAATCAGAAAGGTATTACTTATATAAATTTTTATTTGTAGTCTCTCCATAAAGTGAACTACTTACTAAATAAACATTTCATGCTTGTTATTACATAATTTTCACTTTTCCTCTCTCCCACATATATTGCAATATTTCCGCTCAGAGACACGATATGATTTTAAACATAATACTTATTTTCTGTGTAACAGTTTTGCATACATTCCAAAAATGATGAAAGTTCTGGATTAGGCATCTCAATCCAAATAAATTTTTTAGAGTATTTCTCTTAAAGATTAATGGGAATTTTCATCTTGCATTAAGGAATGAAAGAACTTATTAATGTCCACAGGAGCTTTCATGCAAAAATTACTAAGAATTAGTATGGCTCCATTGCACAATTTTGAGTTTAAATATATTAGATTATTCCATCCTTTTATTTCTGGAAAAATTTCCCAGTGCATAGTTTCTCCTATTCAATCTACAATGCTGAAAGTCACAACAAGTCCTGCTTTCTCCATAAAGTTCATTGTAACTAGAATACCACTAATGCATGAGCTTGATATGATTTTCCTAAGTATTTTCTAAGGAAAACAGAGGATTTAATTAAGCTAAAAGCACGTTTTTTAGATAAAAATTCAGTAATTCACATTATATCTATCAGACTATCACTATGAACATGCATCCACACGACTGAGATGGCGGAGGCATCTCCAACAAAATTTAGTGATAAATGTAAAAATTAGGACGACTAGGGATTTAAGCACGGTTAGGAAATTACTCCTGGAACCATCCTATATATTAATCTTTACTCGTTACAGTTTTCCTTATACGTTTTGGCGCTATAACTTTGTTATAATAAGATAAGAACCTGAAAAGAGTTAAAGTAGTGCACATATTTTGTCTTAATAAGAAACATTCGAAGAAAACATTGCTTAAAAGATATTTATTTGTAATAAAATAAATTTGACATATTAGTTACCAGAAACAACCTTAACATTTGTGAAAACCCTTCCAAAGAAAAGAAAACGATAAGGCCTAGATTTAGAGGTTATTTGCGTAGCTTCCATAGTTTGCGTTAATGGTCTGCTAAATCTGCTCTTATTCCCCCTTTAGTGTGATCAGAAATTAAATAAGATAAATGTTAGATAACAATAAAAATATCAGGAAAAAGAATATTTTACAGTACTAGAAGCGATAAAAGTATAAGCATTAATCAATGAAAATAATCGAACGGAGATTTTAGCTTCGTCCGGTCTTAAAGTAATTGAACTACGTCGTCCAAAGTTGTTTGCAATATAAACGAAGAGCAGCTGATTGTTTAAAAACACGGTTTAAGTTAACGTATTATGAAACTATCAGAGGAACGTATTATGAACTTTCTAGTCTTAAAGGCTACTAGAATGTAAAGGAAGAAGAAGGAGCTTAAATCAGGATTAATAGGACGCCACTTGTACTATTAAAAGCCATCTTCATCCGCAATGGATGTTAAAAGTGATTAAATGTTCCAAGGTTAGGAGAGTCTCTGAAAATAAAGGAACTTATTAAATAAAGGGAAACCAGAAGCAGTGCAATTTCAGGATGGCGGAATTTAAGTCAGAAGTCATATCGAAGGCGTTGAGCAAATATCATGAAATAGATTTACTCAAACGTCACGAAAAGAGCTCGAGTGGTCGAGAATGAAAGTACCGTAAATATATGTCAGTGGAGAGGTGAAAATGAATCTGGCTTAATGAAATTAAACTGGTTTCAAATACGTAATTAAACGTCACATATTCATCTGCAATAGAAACCTTAAAACTTAAATATCATTCTCTTAGATATCATCATGTTCCCTAACACTTACAAAATATCGCGCTGAGGAAATGACAGTTACAGGAGAATATACCTTTCTTTTCTGATCTTCTCAACACAAATTAATGCCGAATTTTTCCTGAATATAATGGATAGTGGAAACTGATTTAATCCATTCTAATTTTCTTTTCTCGCTTCTATAAAAATATTCTAAAATATTGCTTCACTTTTTTGCTACTCTTTTTAAAAGGTCCTTATAAACGAAATCGTTAGTCAAACTAACATATTTCAACCGTAACCATTAACCTTAGTCACAGTTAGTTTCTGTTCTTATCACTGCACATATTATGGCCATTTTTGTCGTATCTACGATTTATTGGGCTCGTGAAATATGCATTGAATACCTCAGTGAATAGCTGATTCGCATTAATTACCTAATAATGATGTAGTCCATTGACTAACCGCATTTAATTATGTTCAATAAAGTTCTCTTACATGCGGTTGAAATGTAAACGAAAGTATGTCCGATAAAAAGGATATCTAAACTCTAGTTTATTAAAGTAGTAGTAAAGTTAACTAGAGTAGTTACATATAAACACATGTCCGTGTTTTAAAGTCACCTTTTAGTCATAATATAAGCACTGAAAACTTTCATGGACGTATATCCCCAGAGGCGCTATTAATTAAGTCAGAGAATCGAGTAAACACGACGCTGACAATAAAACTCCACAAATAAAGAGAGAGAGCTTTACGCAACAACAATCTGGTTAGATACTCACTTTTGTGCTTTCTAATTAATCACTGTAATTCTTGTGTCATTTCTAAGATTTAGACGTTATTAATTCATAGAATTCAAAATGTATCTTTACCCCACCAATGTGAAAATTTTCATCCATAAGACTTTGCAATTATTTAGTATTAGTATTTTCCGTTCTCTTTAGGAACAACGCATATTATATATACATACTTTATTTCGGAAAAATGACTTCTATTCAGCAACACTTCCTCTCCAGTCTTCTTTACCCTCTTCAAATATCTTCCTTAAACAGACTCCCACTAATATTTTCCCACACTTTATTCAACCATCCATCATATTTATCCACATCCTTCATCAAATATCGTTACCATTTGAATATCGGAGATCATATCATTTTAATACCAAATCGAATTATACCAATAAAATTTTAAAATAACTTAACGTCAAAGAATTAATTTTGCTTCTGCTGCTCTTCTTTCCCTCACGTCAAAAAACATTTTAAAAATTGCTTCAATATCGCTACTGTAGTCATATAAACAGAGACGTTTGATTACAATTAAAGAACCAAATAATCTTAGATTCATTATTATCTCTATATAAAAAAATTAAGCTGGCTTCTTCTAAATTCTTCACCGAAAATAATAGCAAAATTTCAACAAAATCCCGAGGAGTTATTATCTCACAAGTCTATAGTTATTGTAAACATAAAGATAACAGAAATTTAAATGGGGAGATGAAAACCAATATTGAATGAATAGAATCTTGGGAAAATTTGTAGTAATTTAGTTTCACACAAATAACTGTAATCTTTTTTTCATTTATAACTTGAAACTTCATTCATCCGTTCCTATACAAGATGTTCGTTACACCTATTTTGAATTCTTCTTTCTCCAATCCTTAACTTCTTGCCTTCTCTCTCCGAAGCGAGTTTTACCTCGGGGTTTCTAAGCGATCGACAAACAACAAGGAAAGAGTAAATAAGGGTACATAGGTAGTGAACGTGAGAAGGGATACGGTCGAGAAGGGTGCGCTAGGATTGAAGTGTGCAGCGAGGAGGAGAAAGTGAATGGGAAATCACGTGGGTGAAGTGGAGTAAAGTAGGCTCGAGGGAGTCTTTGAGCGTCGAAAGCTCTTTTTTATTCCTTCTCGGTGATTTTTTCAAGCTGACGATACGGAGAGGAATAAGCGTATGAGGTGAGCTCTGCATTATTCCTGACGAACACTCGTCACACCACTGCTCTCCTAAAGGGACTTCTAAACTACCTTCTGTATGCACGACTGAGGGAAGGGTGTGTGAGGGATTAGCGAAGAAGAAGGATGACGTGACTTAGTTTGGATACACTATCAAGGTCGCTCTCATTGTCACCACTGCTCATCGTCTTTTTGAACACCGTCGGCGAATTTTCTTTTTCGCGACGAACCCTCCACTAAAGGAAGTGTCCGTGATGGCATGTATTGTCACACAAAGCACCCAAGAAATATGGAATCCGGTTGTAATGAAACGGGTTGTGCTTGAGGAAATCTTCTTGCGATAAGCGTTTATAATCGATACATATTGCGATAAGCGTTTATAATCGATATATATTGCGATAAGCGTTTATAATCGAGAGGTGCAAAGGATTTATTGATTTATCTGGAGGTGAATATAACTCCCTGTTTATCTAAATACGACCGATTTTTATTTTTCATACCTATCTAGCGATAGCTATTTATTTCGGTAAAAATCCATAAACAGTACAAGGCACGGAAAAAAAATTCGTTTTAGTTTTGGGGATACCTTGTACATACTTAAATCGAATAAACCTTCAAAAATATTTTGCAGTAAAAATTAGCACCAAACGTTTTAACATATGATATGTTACATTAATTACAATTTTTCAGTACCTCCTAAAATATTTGTTAGCATCCTCACATTGTCTATCCGTGATGATAACTTAAATTAAGGGAATGAGAGTCCGAAACGCAATTAATAGGTTATTATAGATTATACAGCTCCGATCTATACTTAAATCCGTTCTAAATTAATAGTCAACGGCTTGAAAACAGATAAATATCACATTCATAGACATAATACTCAATTTCTCTTATAAGTCATTCCCTCGTAAATTCAAGAAATATATAGTTTAAAGTACCGAAAACCACTGTTTAAAAATATTCTAGAGTCTAGATTACTGAGACTGTAATGGTTCAAAGTATGCTTTAGATAAATTCATTTCAGAATCCAAATGTGATTTCACTCGCAACTCTTATGGTTTGTTCCGAACTCTAAAAATCTAAGGAAGTGGAGAAAAGAAGGGGATAAGACGCGTACATTAAAAGGAGTTAATCTACATTTTATTATAAAAGTTTGTTTTAAGAAAGTAAGAAAATATTCCAGCGTATTACAACATTAGGATTTTCTTAACCTTTCATTTACATATCCTTTAGCATAGAATTAAGTTTTATCTCTTACTTCGCGCATATTATTTGCTTCGCAATAACATCATAGAACATAAAATGCATTTGAAATCTATTCGTAATCACTTCTATCTCTGAATTCATTTATGACCGAACCAGCGCCACAAAATTTATAATGGTTTTACTGTACTCCGAGAGAGTTATTGTTAGAAAAACAATTGTTGCGATAAAACCCATTAAGTGGAACGGGAATGCTGCCTGACCTCTATTTTAGAGCTCAGTCACTCGCTTATTGTGACCTCAAGAGAAGTATCTATCTTAAAATGTCGGAGGTGACTAACTAATCTTTTACATGAGCAGAAATATATGCTATGTGAAGGGGGAAAGATAGAGCATTATATATTATGGGATGAGACAGAGGGGCAGAGAGCGTAAAGTTGGAGGGAATAAATTTTGTGAGTAAGAAGAACCAGGCATATTCGGCTATAGATAGTTCCTTAGTATTGATATATACATATATATATATATCCGAAGTATAGAAAGTTATTACTCTGCCATTGCTTGTTTTAAGGGTCATACCTGAGAATTATCTATTACGTAGATTAAGTTGAATCCGGAAATACTAGTTGTCAACGCCTTCAGCTGCGATGTAAGCGTTACCGGACTCGAAAATTGGTAGAAAGACAGAAAGTTTTCACGTTCTACAAAAATGAGAATATAGATTACCTACTGTCAAATATTGCTGTGATGAAAAATAATGATTTAACGGCTAATATTACTTTGTAAAGAGAAAAATAATAAGAATAACGTAGTGGTATTAATCTCCACTTGAGTTGGACTTTGATGCCATTAACTATCGTTTTATATGTATTGATCAGTTTTTCATGTAAAAATAATACTATCGATGACCTATAAAATGTTCCAGGAACGAAAAAGTAAAAACAATTAATGAAATCATTTGAGTATGTTATATTTTGATACGATTCGATCATAGTCACTCGATATAATTGATGACCTCAATTATTCAGGATAAAGGCAATATTACCTCCTCACTTCATAAGGATAATTTTATAGTGAATTATAATTTTTAATCATTCCCAATTAAAGCTAGCGTTAGAACTTAAATTCCTATATGATGATTTCTTAGTTCTCTCTCTCTCTTTTCTCAAATATTCTTCATATGTTCACTGTTTCTTTTCTTTCGCTCTTCCGTCCACAACATCCAGTCTTCTTTGTCTGAGTCGTAGTCTGTGGCTTTTCGAAGATGTTCCTGAATTTTTTTCCTATCGTCTACATCGTCTAAGTTTATGTCTGTCTTAAGATCCTTCTTCGGCTTTTTTTTCCATTTCGTTATTCCTCTACCTGTTTTTTTGTTCGAGCAACGGCCTCGAGATTCTGCTATCGCTCATTCGTTGCATGTTCGTGAATTTTCTTTCTTCTTTTCCTGGAAGTATCTGTGGTCTTTTCTTTGCATTTGTAGATTCCTGATAAGGGTCTCTTCATTCACTCCTCTATTTATCGGTCTTAGGATTTTCTGTGACTGTTTCAATAGAGGTACGAGGATATATTTTATGATACTAATGGGTACCTAGTTAAAGTTTTATAACTACTACTGCTACTCATTTGAGGAGTGAGAACATTCAAGTATCCAATTCCAAGAGTTATTTATTTTGTTCAACAAAAATGTCAAATCAAATAAACATATTTGAAATTTCAAAGCGAAAAATAACTTTAAAGGAGGAAAATTATGTTTTTGTCACTTCTTATTTTTTTTAATATCCTTCATGAAATTTGTATGGCTAATTTTGTATAAGTACGCTCCTAACGAAAACTAATTAAGCGATCAAAAATACTCTAATGACGAAATTATACCGGCTTTGGTGGCCGAGTGGTCAGCGTTCTAGCTCTATCGCTCAGACCCCAATGTCCCGGGTTCGAATCCCGGCTTTTTTCGGATCAGAAAATTAAGGTGACTGACTGGCAGTTATTACCGTTTCACTGGTTAAGTAACTCCTGACAATTTAAGATATTACTCTGCTTTCTGTAGAATTTACAAGAACTTAAACAAATTCAGTGGCGGTAACAACAAGCAAGGCAGCAAAATAATATCCGATCTAAAACATCTCCTAATTTAATTGTTAATCTACAATTTTGTTTTAGCTGATGACGACGATAAGCAGGATATGAAGAAAATTCGAAATACAATCGAAGAATTACACAAGAAACAAGGGGAGAGTATTTGTGGAATCGAATCGAATATTTAGTCGATCCCATTCTAAGTTGTAATAATTTAGCCATTAGATTTGAATTCAGTTCGAAGAGAAAAACCACACATCACTGATCCTCTTCTATATTTCTAAAGAACGTAATAACACTCTCAGCTACATTAGTACAATCTTTAACTTTCCTTAGCAGAAACTATTTCGACGGAAAATGATAAAAAGCATGAAAATATGACGATTATATCCATCGGTATCATTGTTCTATTAGAGACGCAGTAATAGTGACGTGGCAGTGGAGCAAAAAGGGATAAATCGATGCTGCAGAAGAAAAATAGAGAGTTAATGAACAGGAATAAGAGGAAGTGAATCAATCGCAGGGACATAATGTGAGAGAGAAAGGAAATGCTAGAATAAATGAGCGCTTGTCGAAATAATGGGTCGAAAGAGGAATGGGAGCCCGTGTGTGGGGAAGATGAAAAGAGTGGGAAAAGGGAGAAAAGAGAGTGGGGCAAACACTACGGAAAGTGTGTAATAAAGTGGGGGAGGCCGTTTCAAATGACGTGGGGTATGCAAGGGAAATTTCGATGGAGTTGAGAGAATCCGGCCGAGCTCATTCATTATTCTGCCGACCTCTTGTGACCTTCCTTCTCCTCCTTCTCCTATCCATCGAATTCCCCTCTACCAGGGACCTAGCAATTAATCAAACGATCAATCAAGCTAATACCGGCTCTGAATACGGCCACACTCTTCTTCGATACTCTGGTTCGTCTCACGTACTTGGGTATGATTCACTCCTTCAGACTCCGTTGTCATAATGGGCTGAGTTTTCGGTAAAAGGCCACCGTCTTCGGGGAGATTGCGTTCGTCAACTTGAGATTTCATGCCGTGATTAACGTGAAGGGGATTTTTGCGCTCTTCAACTCCACTCCGCTCGCTTGGCTCCTGCATGCAAAAGACGAATTTGCGGCGGAAACTTTTAAATTGGATGACATGCTCGTTTAGGATGGGATTTGAATGTTTTTGTCACTGCGGCGCGAGCAAAATCTCCAACACGATTTTAACATCCTTTCATTATAATTTCTTACCCCCATTCCTCGATTGATAGATCATGTAACGTGCATCCCAGCAATGCACGACCTTTGACAATCAAGGGCAAGAGATATTTACTGGGTCACACATAGAAATAATTTAGTAAATAAGAATAATTCATGTTATTGTCAGACATAAAACGTAACTAAGAAACAAAAATAAATATTCTGTTAACTTTAATAGAAATTAAGTTTTTATCATTATTTCGAAGAGGATTTGAAAAATTGAGAGAGTACTATTTTTCATTTTATTACTTTCCATTTTCTACTGATGTAATACTATTTTTTCAGCAGCATTTCTTCAGATGTTTTCATAGAATTACTATTTTAAAATTTCATTTCGTGTGGTGAACTTCGTTATCTCTGTGATCGAGTTCTCAATAAGCGCAAGAGGAGTTACAGGCCGCGTTAAAAACAGTTGAAGACCGCATGCGGCACAGGTTGTGCACCTCCGTATTCTCCCATCGTAAGCTTGCTATTATTCAGGAAGTTATTACACATGAAAGCATTTTCTAATTACGTGAACCTCAATTTTTCGGAATTGTTTTGCATCTTTCCATGAAATAATTTACGAAGAAGAATATTTTGTATATTTTTAAGTTATTTTCATCGCGATGCCCAAAGTAGCATTGGATATCCGTTGAAATCTCTCTACATTAGGCATCTTGAATCAAAAATACTTTGAAATAATGAAATTGATACCTCAAATAAATAATTGCAACAGTACTTTTTGGGTACTAATTTTGCACGGTTTGCGAGTAACATTATAGTAACCCATAACAGGAGAAATAAATCAGGAAGATTTTTCACTAGAAAGCTAGAACCCGTTGTTATAACGATGCAAAATAATCCAGTGTAGTAGTTTGCCAAGTTATTAAAACAAGATGTAGTTACCTCGTGAAATATTTTCCTGATTTATATCTCCCGGTACTAATTTTCAAAATTAACTATTTTATGGTTGTTAATTTAAGCGAGATATAAATTGAATTTGGTATTATTAAGGGATAAGCGTTTGATAATGAACCGTAACACTGTAATTACTGTAACCTTAATCAAGCTAATTACTCATGAAATTTAAATTGAAAATTTTTATTTTGTATGGTAAATATAATGGCAAAAATATAAAATTTGGAAGTATCTCGTTTAAATAATTTCGATTCTTAATTGTTCCTTTACAAAAATTATGATGATTGAATATATTCTTTGAAGTTTTAGGATCTGAAAGTGCATGAAAATTTGCAAAAATTTTGTAACTCCGAAGGAAGAAGGGAACAGGGAAGTTAATATCTGTGCGAAGTGAATCATTTTTCTTTAGAAGCATGTATCAATGATGTGATTAGGCTTTTCAAAAGGCTATATTCATAAAACTGTTATTTATTTACGTATTTTTAAATTCTGTTTTTATTTTTTCATACAATGTAATAAAAACTGTAATTGAGTAAACAAAAATTTTATATCAAATGTATTATTTCCCAACTGAATTGGAAGTGGATAAATTGGAACATATATTGATTAATTTCAGATTATAGGCGGGGTTATTCATACATTCAATTTAAATCGTCATTCAGGTTTCCCAAGTGGAAGGAAGTGATAAATAACGAACATTGATTCACTCCCTTTTGCACTACTTTTCCTAGTCATTTTTACAAATAAAATAATAAGTAATATATCTGCTGTAGAGATTCTCTCGTGAGCTTTTCTTGCCTTTAGCATTCGCCAGCTCCCAATATTAATGTACTTACTTATTTCATATGCATAGTATTGGTATTTTGATCAATGCCCTGTAAAATCCAAATACTGCCTTTTACATTGATGATTCATTATACAAATTTCTAAAGGAGCTGTGATATTTAAAATCGAATCGGTTCTTCATCTTTGAGACATGTTAATAGGATGAATTCAGCAGAAAAATCTGATTAAAAGTGGAAAAGATGTTCCAAAGAATCGACGAATCTAATGTCTACGGATTATGAAAAATAAATAGAATCTGGGAATGAATACGTAAGTGAATGTATCGGAAGCTTATTAGGCTATTAAAATGGTATATATTAAATAAAATGAAGCTTGTAGACACTACTTTCACATAAAATGTAATAGTGTGAAGCGACATAGATGAGGAGCTTATAGTAAATTCTTATAATATGTGTGGAAAATATTTATATGTAAATAAAATGACAGACCAGGCAAATGTCGAAATGGACGAAAGACATACAGATTTAAAGAGAAGTCGAATAATGGGCTAAACATTGGAGGAATAAATCATTTCCTGTTAAAGCGCTCATCTTGACCTATATTAAGCAGTATATGCGGGGCCTATTTGTTATACTATTTCAGATCTCTTAAACTCGAGGTTACAAATACCTTTATCACTTACCATCATATCAATAATATATACATATATATATATATATATATATATATATACATATATATATATATATATATATATATATATATATATATATAATGATGAATTTTAAGTTCGGAACAGCAAGACTAGCTTATGAAACGTTTTGGATTTTTCGCTCTCCCTAATATAAGATATACATATGTAAAATCCAACACTTTGAAAAGTTAACTCGAATACATCCCCTCTTCCCTGTTACCTGTCCATTAATTAGATTTAATCTTGATAGAGCCCGACATATTTATTGCAATTCGGGATTAGATGCGAATTTACAGAGGCCTATACAGATCCAAAACTCGTTTGAAAGCACGCATAAATACAATTACGAGCAAAAAACACGCCTCTAACAAAAAGTAATGGGATGCCGTTTTCAATGTTGGCTCCAACTGAGATAACAGCCCTTGTTCCAAGTTTGTAAAACTTCTGGATTAGGGCGAATTAATGGCAGCGGCATTTAGTTATCGTGCGCCTTTTATTGTTAAGCGATTTCATGAGAACATAAACAGGGGAGAACTTTTTGTCGCCATTCTATTACTTGATTGCGGTTTCATTGTGCCGGAAACATTCGACCGTTTCCGTGCTAATTGTGTTAAGTCTTGTTTATCTCTGGTTTAATTCATTCCTCGCGTAATCCCAAATTGGTGAAATATTGAGAGTAATAAATTTATTGAAACCAATGACATACACATCTAGCATGTATAGGATAAATCATTATCAAATCTACATTACAAGTAATTTCATTTATGTCTTCTAACAGATGTAAATTAATTAACACAATCATATTTGCATTACAATTACATTTACGTGAAAATTAAAATCCCACCACTATCTTTAGTATGACCAGGTAGTTTCTTATAAGAATTTAGTGCTACCACTCCAAGGCCTCTTCCAGTTAAAATAAGTCTATGGGACGGGGTCTTCTGTAGAAATTTACGAATTTCAATGTACCTGCGGTGAAATATTTCACATTTGCATGAAAATGCAAAATATATAATATAACAGAATTTTACAATCAAAAATATCGATCAAACATCCAAAGGAATCAGTTTAGAAAATATATTTATTAAATTTATAAATATAAGTTGGTTAGTCAATATATTTGACAGTTAAAGAAGATTTGCTCTACGTTTTACAACTCCTGCCCATTGCAAAAATTGCAGCTTTTGCGGAAAAGGGTTGAAGAGGTCAGGAATAGCTAATTTCTAATTTTTCGTTCCTTCGTTGTCATACATTTTGAAATCCAGCCCTTAGCTTTTTATTCATATTAATTTTTTTAATAACTTACTTTATTTACTTTAGATTTATCAAATACTATCCATCCCTGTTTTTCGTACTCAGATATTTTCATGACAAGTAATAAGAAGAAGTTTTATTATAGAGAGAAAGTAACCCGAGAATCAATGATAAAAATTTTGTGTTAAATAACAAATCCCAGTTTATAATATTTGGCAAATCCAATTTTATAAACTCGAATCAAGAAAAATAAAACGGCTTCAGGACCAGACTTACTTAAGCAGTTATTCAGTCTCTCAGTGGTAAATAGAGAAACTTATAATAAGTAATCCCTCAAAGTTAAATTTTGAAAATTCCCCTCTCCCGAGATAATCGGTGGGACTTAATCGAACAAATTGAAAAGTGAGCCCGCTCCTGTTTCTGAGTATCAAAATTTATATCCGTCCGGGAAAAGGACAACTTCCTTTCTCCATTGCAAACCACAAACAAAAAGAGAGTCCAGGATCAAGGATGACGATTTCCAGAGCTTAATCTTCCGACAAAAATCGATCCCGTGGACGCTAATAAAGTAACCGAAAACTCTCGCCTTTTTTCGGTCCTTTAAGAGATAAACGTGCTGAACGTAAAAAGGTAAAAATATAAAAGTTGAAACCTCCGCCATAATCCCAAAGAGTGCCCATCACGAATTTTTCCCTCCGTTTCTCCTCTTTCAGAGGGATATTTGCTTTGATAACTCCCATCATCCGAGGCAAGGATGCCGTCAGAAGCACCACCGTTACTCTGCCTGATAACATATCTCAGGAATCCTTTTGTATTTCCGAGGGAACCAATCCATTGGCCTCCAGCTTCCAATGCCTTCTCCCGCTACCTTCATTTTTCCCCGCACCTTAAAATCCTTATTTATTCCCTTTCTTCGTTTGCTACGCTTTCCTGTGACGTGCGCTAGTCTCCCCTCGGGGTCAAAACGCCATTATTTGGATTATGTTCTTTTCTGCCGCGATGGCGGGGAAAAAATGCCCGAAACTAAAAAGGGACGGATTGCATGTATGGTTCCCTTTTTCCCTTTCCGATTGCGTCCTTTATTCTCCTTTTTTAGCCCCTTCATCTCCGCGCCGCCAAGTTCCTTCCTTTTTATTCGAAGAATGGCGCTTTTGTTCTCTCGCGACGAAAGATAGGCAACGGAGATGAAATTGGCCAAAAAAATGCGGAGGAGTTACTCTTTTCTGGGCGCGAAGGGCTACTCAGGACAGGGATGTGTAAAAAAGAAGTCTCTATCAGGATGAGCCGAAGGGAAATAATGCGATGGAATCGGGGTCAAAAGCGTGGAGAGTTCGTTCTTTCGCGATTTCCTTTGTAATTATTCACGAGTGTGACGCGTAAGAGGGCGCTGGGTATCAGTCGTTTTAAGTGTAGAAGAGAAGCCCAACTTCCAATAAAGAACTTCTTTTTAAAGGTAATGATTATTCTAAAGCTCCTGCTGCTGCCCGATGACCGCGGTTTCTATGGATTTCGTGTAATCATTAATCTTCACATCAAAACGCTGCCAAATAAATACCAAAATATAATAGTGTGTGATACAATTTGTCAATGAAAGAAATATTTTATTGGGCTTTATTTTTCAATCCTATTTTTATTTAAATTTTCTTGGTGTGACGTTATGGTATCTAATGAAACTGCAACAATAATCTGTATGTTGTTTATAATTCTGTGTAATGAATATATTGTGTAAAATGAGTAATTCCATATACTAATGAATTCATAACACTACAATCAATATGTTAACTATTTATATGAAGATGGCGATAAATTTTCTTGCTTTATACTTGTTTGCCTATGTCCTGCGATGACTAAATTTATAGTTGTAATTAAATATGTAAACAAATATGTATTAATCGGAAACGAAGGTGTAGAATTCGAAAAATAAAATGAAAATCGACCTTCTATAACACTAAAAGGTAGTATACTTTCATATAATTTAATACGTTTAAATTTATGTATAGCTTGACCAATCAGTAGGTAGATACGTACGTTTATGTATAAAATAAAAATCACATACCGAAATTTATTAGTTAACTACTTAATATTTACACGATCTATAAATTGAAAAATTAATTGTAATTTTTTTACTCATAGATCAATATATGAATTTTCAAATTATTTTAACTGGTATCATGAAATTATCCACATGCGATTTTCTGAGGAGTATTACATAATGAATATAAAAAGAACTTTAGAGGAAGCCTTACATGAAACTGTCACACTATATAAAATAGAATTTCAGGGAGTGGAAATGAATATTCATCCTCGTAGTAAAATAAAAAAAACATCCCAAAACGGTGTTTAGGTTTTAGAGTAATAAAGTACTTACTTCTGGTTGATACCATTGAATTAACTTGTATTTATTACTTGGCCTCTATATATGGATTAGTCTATTCTTCGCGGGTATTGAATTTTATGAATAATTTTCCTCATGGAGCTAACCTCTGTAGAAATATACTCAATTTGGAGATAGCATTTTCTTGTGGGAGTCGCAAAATGAGAAATATTCATTCCGAAACAAGTTGTTTTTGACTCTCCCACAAAAAGTCTCATATAGCATTGCTATAGCTTTGTCGAATGCATTGTTCGAAATCAAAATTATTCTGAGGTAATGCATAAATTCTCCTTCTTCTGCTTAACCTTTTTCTTCCATTACTCGCATATTCAACTCTTTGATCATTTCTGTGACCGAGAAATACCAGAAGAATAATAAACATTACTATTCACCTCGACTACGATTCCATCTGTAGATTAGTAATGTTGTGAGAAATATTTTGACAGCTGAGGTCACTTACCATAAGAGCTTCCACCGCAGATTGATCCCGGGGCCATTTTAGACAGAGGCGATGGTGCTACCCACTTGGCTACCCAGGATCCCTGATCCCTGAGGGTGATATACGTGTGATTTATTGAATTTTCACTCAAGTTTTACAACTAGTAGAAGGAAATGAAAGTAAAATAAAGAAAGAATAGTTTAAAAGATTTACAACATTTTTCGGTTAAGGGTAAAAAATTATATTGTGCTGAGAATCTTTCTACCAATTTAAAGTGAGGAAAGAGAAAAAATCGGAAGAAAGAAAAACAAATAATAGCTAATTAATTTCATCAAATATATGAATAAATATTTAATCGCAAAACATTTTATAATTTAGATCTTACCTTTTTTCTGAAGAAGAGATCACGAAGCTCTAAATAAAAGTGACTATTTAGATAAATTTACTCGAGCAAAATCATTCTTTAATCGAATATCGTAAAATAAATGTATATACATGAGGTACTATTAATAACCTTCTATCATTGGAATATATTAAGTTAAAAATATTAGAGAATGAGGAAAATTGTCGATAGGCCATATTCACTTCTCCATAAATTCACTTTCTTCATGAATGCAGTGCATGCTTAACTGAGCAAATAGAATGCAACGAGGATTGCATTTAGAGTTGGCTGCATAGGCAAATCTGGGCTCGAGAATGTGGATGCGACCTATTTTGCTACGATGGCCATGTTAAGGAGGGACCATCTCCAATAGACACTACCAGTGTCGTTAAATTATGCCAGCAAACCGAAATTGGTCAAGTCTTAGCTCGGAACAGCTGAAATACTCAAAACCATTGAATACAAATTTGAGATGAGGGCCTAGAATAGAGAAGTTATTTTCAAGGTCTTTACAGACATTAGTTTTCCAAAATATAGTTTGCTACCTTCATTATATTCATAACCTAAGTAGAATTGGCATGTCAAGGGAACATATAATATCTGGAAATCAATTTAAATTTCAATATCTATTTAAATTAAAATTCCTTAAATTATTCAGTGAGAAATGTTGTTAATTAAAAGCCTAACATTTTTCTATCAGGGCAAGCGGATAGTCAAGTTTGTAGCGCGTTTGCCTACAGTGAAAGCAGTCTCGGATTCGAGGGGCCCCCATGTGCAGAATGACCTCGGCTGTCGAAGAAATTTTAAAAATGTTATTATGGAATTAATGTGGAATCTGAGGCTCAATTTCTCGGTATCCTATTTCTGTTGTTTCTTAGAAAACATAACGTTTTACGCAACAAGGAAGGTAAAAAATTATTGGTGGTATTGTAGTGTCTGATTTGTAACAAACATCTTAGAATAGTTGGAAAAATAGAGGAATTGATAATAATACTGCAGATGATGGAAATAATCACATAAAAGCAGAGTTCCTCAGTTTCAATGGCTTAGGCATCTAAATAAATCTGATAATTTATTGTGAGCGTAAAATATTTAAATATGAATTTAAATTAAGAATAGAAAATCAGAAGTCAAATTCAATTATAAAGTAAAATTTTAACGTAAGTCATGCAGTATAAATTACTCACCCATATTCTCAGATTTAAGAGAAAAAGATTCTTTTATAAGACCTATTTATATTGAATTATATTCTTATAAAGAAAGACGAATTTAAATTCTTCATTTCTATTTCTCTCTATCGTGCGCTTAACATTCTAAAGCATGAGATTACTAAATAATATAAAAATAAATATTGTAAAAATTTACCGTTTATCTAAAGGATTTTTACGCTTCAATATATACCCTGATTAAGCTTTGAAAAGATTAAACTGATGATAGCCTATTACACAATAGCATGATTATTATTTTGCACCCAAATATTAGCTTTTGACCGAGTTATTCAACGGTTAATCCTTGATGTCCTAAAAACATAGCAGATTTAATATCAACAGGTTACCGTCATTTCGTATATTTTAGGAATTTTCTTTCAAACCAAAAGATAAGGTGATTCTAAGAATAAATATCATAGTAAATTATCATTAAGTAAGTTTTATATTACCAGACTACAGTGATTAATTACGTAAAACTTTGTATTTCAAGGGTTGGAACAATAGATTTATGCTATCTAATCATATTAAAATTTGCCACCATAAATTCTCTTTACCTTTCATTCATCAGAGAAAATTAGGAAGGATGCGTAATGTTTTAAAATTTCTCAATGTTCATTTACGATCAATTTACAATTGCTGTTAGGAAATAAGATACGGTAAGCGAAAAAAACGTCATTGGCGAAGTTTAATTTTTAAGAATTGTAGATTAATTAGCCTTGAAGCATTCGATTCCTTTGGGCCAACAACGACAAGGTTGAATAGTGTATGAACATGAACCTACTCATTGAAGTTTTTAGCGAATGAGGGGAAAGTATTTTCCAATTAAAACAGCACTTGTATGCTTCAATGATCGACGCCTCTGCCAGTGATTGCGGAAAATACGATCATTATATATCTAAAGAATTTTACAGGAAACTTGTTTCTCCTAATTTCTCAGTGTAATTATACCTGAAAAGCATAAAAGTTAGCATATAAAATATAAGAATTATAATTTATAACCTTGTATATATTATATTTCGTTATATATTTTATTCGTTCGTAGATTTAAAAAATTCGTTAATAACTAATTCTGAAACTTAGCCTATGAAAAATTATTGTATGTAAGACTTTCTCACGGCTTTTCTAATGACAATTTTCAATTATTTTCTATTTCATACATATGTATTTGTTATTGCATTATTATTCATAATGTAGCACTTTAGCAATCGGACTCGACAGAGATATTGTTCTACCGAGTTGTTGACCAACCTACGTGTCGATCAACTGACTTGTCGGTCAAACGAGCCGTCGATCGACCGAGCAGTCGAACAAGTAAACATCGGTATCTTCATATAGCCATCCATTTCTCCTTTCACCTCTCAAGGCTGCTCAGAAATTGCTTAAAAATCAGTATGTTGTCCCATGTGTGTGTGGGACAACCTAAAAAAGAAATCTCTCACACTCATCTCAGCAGCTGATAAAAAGGTCTTCCTCTCAGGGAGTTTTTCTCACGATATAGTTAATGCGAAGGTCTTGGAAAAGGATGCTAACAGGTATGTTAAATAGCTTACTCTAAATAGAACTTATCTATTACAGAATTTAGGTCGAGTGCTCAGAGGAATAAGTTTGGTTTAAAGCGTGAATGGAATTTCTAACGGAGAATGAGATATATGATAACCAAAATCGCATCATTAAAGTAATAAATTAATTTGATTATCATTGAAATCAATTTACAGACATTAATGAAATCCTCAATTTTTGTATTTGGATTTGTATATCATAGATGATGTCACTGTCACTTATTCGCCAACATGCTGGATTTCCTCATTATGATTAATTTAGTAATAATTGGCTTAAATTCCTGCAATAAGAGCCTCTTCTAGAGACGTTTAATTCCATTCCACGAAATAGAATTTGCAGAAACTGAACCATAACAAAGCCGTAAATTTATTTCAACCTAATTCGTTTGCAAATCAATTCTGATTCTTCTCGTGGTTACAAGCTAAACGAGCTTTAAATTGATGGTCCGGAGTGAAATAATTTTCCAGATCCATTGTTCACCACACCTCACCCCACAGAGAGACATTTAGACATAGCAATGTGAAAACCGTTAATTGATTGTGAAATTCCAGAAGATGTGTTCTCGTCGAAACCTCATTACGGACTCGTTTGGTAATTACAGTAATTTCACCATTTTGTGGGCACAAAGGAAAAAATGAAAATCCCGAAAACTCGAGTAGTTCTTTCTCAATGATGGCTTGGTATTTGCGTCATTGCTATTAAATTAGTTGGATAGTTCATAGAAGTAGAACAATATTCACATTTCCAAAATAGCGTTCCTGAAAAAAGGCGATAAAAACAGATACAGACGAGATAAAGTACGCACGAAAGGAAGTTAAAGAAAAAAGAGTGTTGTACAAGGAATGCTTCTGCTCAACACCGTACCATTTGCGGCAAGAATGGTCTGCAACATTTACACGAGGCACCTTTTTCAAGCGGGTATTGCTGCTCGTCAATGCTTCACCAATTGAATAAGTTAGTTTCCCTTCCCTAAATGGCAGGAAGCAGAACGGTTACATAGGAAGAATGGCCGGAGTCAAATGGGAGTGCTTCCACCTTCGTGTTTAAGTTGCACAAGAGATTGAAATTTTTTGTTTTGACAAACGTCCCTTCGCAATTCTAACAACAGTTGAATCCCTCCTCTGTATTCTCGCTCGTCAAAGCATTTCAGCGAAAGCAAAAATTCTTGATAAATTTTACAAAGGCACCAACAATCCTAATAATAGCATCCAAAACTAAAAGGTGATAAAATATATATCACAAACGGTTTATACTTCCGACTGCTTTCGACTAGCGAGTTCATCAGATGAAGCATGGCGATTGAAAAATCTGAAGGTGAATCACTATTGTCTAAACCGGTCAGAAGTATAAAATATTTGTAGAAACTAAGCGCTACTTTATTTTCCATTTCTGTAGCATTTCACATAAGTTATTCGGTTGCATCCAATACCTTAGTTATATTGCTTCTTTCGGATTATCCTTAATTTCACTTTTGATTTAGTTTCCAATTAATGGCTGATTCCACTCATAGTAACAACCGTAAACTAGTTAATTATTGATACTATAACAATGTTATTTAAGAACCGTCAGAGCAAACTAGATAAGCTAGAAACGTAGAATAAAATTTGCCGCCAGAGCTAATCTTCATCTTTTGGAAATTTGGGAATCGAGGACACAAAATGTAACAAATATCTAGTGCAGTTAATATTACTTAATAACTCTAGTAACTTATACCAAAAAGCTGATACTTTTTCACGAAAGGACATTCATTTTACTGAATTAAATTTTACTTATTATAAGTGATTACATTTTATGATTTACAGACTATTATACTCAATTCATAAATATACGTAATAAATATTAACTACTGACTGCACCATTACAACATTATTATGATCATGTCAGGTCTCACTTAGGGAAAGTTACTGATAGTTTTTGGAAAATTTAATCCAAGTGAATAAGGAAAAGAAATGTTTTTAGCATTTCAATAGCCTGCTACTAGATATAAGGGAATAAGAAGATGATATTTGCATGATATTGTACAATCCAATTGCGGCTTAAAAGTCATATGAGGAATAACTTAAAGATACCGACGTAACTGGAACTCGAACCGGAATTTCTGCAGGCAGGCATTCCTTATATTCTTATTACCTTAAGGTAATATTTGTCATTTATGTTTCATCTAGAGTTCTGATTCTACCTATTGACAGTATGTGACGGTGATCATTTCCCGATTAACTTTTTTTAATGGAAAATATCTAAAGGTGGATAGTTATTTTCATAAAAATGTTATGAGTGACGCATACTACACCGTCTCATTTTCTATTTTCACTCGTTTAGACCATAATCACACACTCCGTGTTCGTTCGCCAACATGAACTCAAAGAATGCATTAATATTTCTTCTTATTTTCTTTCGCTGACATTGAATAGTGGGATTTGTAAAAGCGTGAATTCTGTTCAAAAGAGAGCTGAAAATAGGGTAAGAAGGGGAAAGGTGAGAGAGGCTTTGGCTCTTCTTTCTAGGCCTCATCAGAGACGTCATGCGGAAGTTCCAGACTACGGAGAGATCTAGGCCACCTATTTATTTGCTTGGATGTTTTTTTTTCCAAGTTTCCGCGACAATCCCAGTAGATAGAAGAAATTTCCTCGAATTCCCTTCAGATTTTATTTTAAAAAAGACAGCTTACAGACAGAATTCTTGCTGAAGCGATTTAATGTCGAATTTCAGAAAATTACAGCATAATATTGGATTGCGACGGAATAGAAAATCGCCTTTCTCTGAAATTGTAGCTTTGCTGCTCGTAAGGCTACTGAATTGAATGGGTCATTTCAACCATTTCAAACACACTGTTTCCATGCAATTTTTATCAACTAGTAAGGATCCAGAAAATATATAAGATGAATAAAGTCTAAAAATATATCGCGTTATGTATCAAAAGAAATAACGTTATTGGTCATAATTGGCTTCTTTGGGTTTAGATAACATCTATTCATATCAAAATTAATAACTATTATTTAATTGAGACTCAAATTGGAAAGACTGGCAAGTGATAATATGAAAAATTTCGATAAATGGAAATAAAGGACATAATTGTGGAGGTATAATTAGTTTTTATAAAGGGATAGATTAAATTGATCAGGTAACTAATGTATCAGAATTAGACCCACCTGCATAAGATTGAAGATATTTTTAAGGAATGTATGAAGTAAAACCTTTAATTGTTGTTGTTGTTTAAAGCAAGAATACTGATTTTCGAGTAAGTACGAATATTATGGAATAGAATTTTACTACTCCTTGCAATCTTTCATGAAGAATTATTGCAGAGGCAGGCATTTTAAATTAGAAGTAAAAAGAGAAGCTAGCTGGAGGGTTATAGAAAGTTAGCATACAAAATTTATAAATTAATTCCTTCGAAGGGTATGGTTAGGTTACTATAGTTCCGAACCGTAAACCATACTTTTAAGAAAATCGGTATTCTATTCAACTAAAGTGCAAAAGTAATTTTTCGGATAGAGATGGCAACTCCTGCCGTAGAGGCCTTCAGAAGGCTGTCTGCTAACTCTCCGTCAACGTGAGGAATTTTTGTTTACCTCTATATATCTCATTTGAACCTTTAAAGTTTTCTACAGTGGGCTCAATCACTGTTAAATCGAATATGTTTGGAAAAAAGACGCGCCTTTCTTGCCATTGTAGAGTTTCTAAAAACGGATGCGACATAGATTCATGATGCATTATCGTAAATCCGGTGTCGAAGAGAAAAGTTACTTTTCACTCTAATATTTAAAGCCACGATTCAATATTCCCAGTGACAGTTCAAACCCTTTTCGTTGGCAATAGAGAGTTTCCGCAAGCGCTTATCGGTAAACCTATATTTTCCGGAAACCTCAATGCGCACGCAATTCTACGTCGCCCTTGTGTGACTCATCACGTCAATTCTTGATAATCTCACGTTGACATGTGAAAGAACAAAATTGTGTCTGAGGTTTGCGGTTGGACGATTTGATTCTCCTTCACCAAAGCATTGGCACAAATTCCGATTATAATGTGAGTGGTCTCTGGTTAACACGCGGAAGCATGCGCTTTAAATTACTTATGTTAGTAGACAAGACTACAAGTAACGACAAGTAACCAATGCCAGGCTTTGTCCGGACTCTTATGATTATAATACGAAAGATAGACACTAACTTCTGTTTATGTAATCTATGTACACAACCATATGCGATGAGATATCTCTGAGTTTGAAGTCCGCCCACCTCATTTTCTAGCATGCCTCTGCTTTACCGGAATATATGCTCTTCAGCTTTGAAAGTTTCGGTATCGTAGTAATTCGAACATACCCTAAAGGTGATTCCTCAATGCTTGATTCTATCTAGAATAATATCTTATTAACTATTTTTTATTTTTCTAAAAATCTAAAATGGCAGATACCTTGTTAATTTTACCAAAGCTCCATTCCATGCTTTTCCGCAAAGGGCTCGTCATTGAATTCAAAATTCCTTATTTAAACCTGGTAGGGAAGTAGCTCTTTCAGGGGATACGCTAAATCCATATAAAGAACGTACTTCCATCTTCCTACTAGCAAATCCTTTCCAATTGTTGGTATATGTCCGAATCTCGGAATATTCCTTCAAAAATGCATTCTTTGTCATTGATATGTAAGTATAATAGATCATAAATATCACTTTTAATGCAATACCTTATACAAGTCGTCGACTGGGTTTGGGCCATTGAGGCTGACAATCATTCCATCAAAGCTTGAGATGGAATGATGCTTGAAGCAATGAACTCTTTTATCATTATGTTAATTAGCCTTCGCTAATCGCATATTCGGTATGCCGGTAGGTTAAAGAAAACACGCTTGAATTAATTTATGGATTATCGAAAAACGTACTGATATACCACGAATTATAGCATGTCTCTAAGGATCGCCTTACTGTTTTTTCGCACTACATAGTACACTGCATGTTCACTATTCCCTTTTTCCAAAACTTAGCTGAATTTTATTTTCATGAATATACGGTAAATCTTTTCTCCTTACTAAGGTAAGCTAAGGAAAAATTGGGTGATGACAAATAATTGACAATATAATAATGTATTATTATACTAATGTAAGCAAACTAATGAAAATTTAAGAAAATATGCAACTAGTGAAATTATGAAACCCAGAAATTGAACCTTTTATAGGAATTGCCATAATCTAATTTCAAAAGAGACGTTTCTTAGTGAATATATGAGAAAATATATGGAACATGCTTAAGAGAACAGAATATAAATACAGAAAACATAAATACAGAAAATTGTGAGAAAAGATGTCCAGCGATGAAAGAAGAGAATAATATATATTTACTAAAATAAACATCTATTTTCTTTTGCAAAATAGCCATTCCTTCAATTGACAAATTAAATGAATTCTTTCATTGCGCAAGGAAGAAACATTCAAAAAATAAATCTTTCTTTATTAAAGCATTTTTAACCTATGAAACGGTTTCAGCCGGTATTTCGTAGAATTTATTCGCAGTAGAAATAAGAACACTTTGTGGAAATCCACATTTAAAACTTTATTGGGACCTATTTTTCGTTGCATTCTAACATCTTTTGACTTATAAAGATATTTCAGACCTGGAAACATTCACAACAGTTCTTAAAAATCGCAATAATACATCTTAAAAGAGAGAATTTAGCATTCACATGGCGTCTAAACAACATTCATTTGGTAACATTCCTTCCACTGCTGCTATAGAAGGCCACCTCATCTGCAAACACCGTGATTTTGATTGTTCTATCGTACTGAGAAGGGCCCCCGTACCATTTTCAAATATTCGCCCAAAAGACCGCCTGGTGTCGAACTCAGGACCCGTTGGTAAGAGACAATTGCATGCTAATTTTAGATATGTGCCATTCTGACCTGTTCCAAATTTTCGATTCAAAATCTTATCGGTAAGGTCCAAAATTAAGATTCCGTTATCTCCGTTTAAAATGCATGGTAGAATAGAAATGACGATCTTGCATCGAACCTAGGACCATTAGAGAAACGGTGAACCGCATGAAAGAATGTTTTCAAACGCCTCCGTTATCATTCCAGGTTTTATTTTCCTAGCTTATAGGGAAGGCATTAAAAAAATGTCAAAAATTGCAACAATGCATTTCCTACGGAAGAATTTCGCACTCACCTGGCGTCGAACTCATGGTAACATCTCTTCCATTGGTACTATAGAAGACTACCTCAACTTCAATCTCCGAGATATTGGTTCCTCTATCTTACTGAAAAGTGCCTCAAAATAATGTTAAAAAATCCGCGCAATGCATTCTTATGGTGATATTCCGATTTTTGGGACCCTCTGATATCGAACCCATGATAGCTAGCGTCAAAATCTGAATTATTTTGGTATCTACAGTGTGGGGCCAGTACGTCGTAAAAATTTCATGTCAATGGAATCTGTGGAACATGGTCAGAATTCGTATCCCCTACATATGTCCATAGGTATATATAGATGAATCCGGAGAAGTAGCTATATGTAATAGATAGATTACGTAGGATAGCAATATCGGATAAAGTATTAGAGGTTATAGATAAGATAAGTGAGCTTATTTAAGGATATTAAGACAATTTGCAAGATGAGCCTTTGAAATATTCTTATGTGACGGCATACGATAATATATTATTGTGTATTTATGTTTTTATTTATAATAACATTTTATTGTATATTTATTGGTAAAAATCATTGAATATCCTGCTCTTATTTTCTTTTTACAAATGGTGAGTGTCCTAATTTATTCCTTAAGTGTCCTAGTTTCCCTAAGAAAAGTATGCCCATCGTTAAATATGTACGCAGTCTTCCAACGCTATCCACGTAGTCAGAGGAGAGTGATGTCCCTCAGAATAGAGGCACTTAGGGCGGTCCCTTCACAGATCGCTCTTTGCCGCGGAAAGAGAAGCGCAAATGGATGCAGAAGACGAAATTGAATAACATTGATCCGCGGAGGTGCGTGCGCGCGCTTTTGGTGATTTGAATAGATGAATACATTACCCAGCACTGCTAGATGACTCCCTTAAGGTCTCTAAATTCTTCCCTTCCGTGCATGCTTGGGGGAAAATCGGGCAACTTGCGAGGACTCCCACTTCGACAACTAACCTTCTCCCCTTAGGGAAAGAGAGCGTAATGCAGGCAATTTAATTGAACGGTAGTTTCCGAGTTTCGGGGCGCGTAGAAGAGAAATGGATTATCGGAAGTATCACCGGAAAACAGAGTTCTGCGAGTATTGATGCGCTCATGATGGGAATGGGAGTTTTACGGCAGTTTTTGAGAACTTCGGGTTCATGATGAACTTCTTCTCATATATCTATGCGTAAATTCGGGCGTGATCATATTGAACGGTGGCAAGAGATTCATTCCGATGCATCTCATTTTAGGATGCCTGCCAGTATAAACGCTCCCGCATCCACCGCTCTTCAAAATGGACGAGTATTCACCGCCAGCGAAAATTTTAGTTGCATCATATGCTAACATAGAGAATTGACGTAGTACATTTTTGGGACATTAGCAAGCATATCTTAAGTATTTTTTAGTTAGTTGAAGTTGATCGATTAAACATATATCTAGTTTATTGTAGAGATTATTATAATAACCTGTATATAGTTTGAGTTTCCAAGCAATCATGATTTTCATATTCTATAATTAACAGCAAAATATTTAATAGATTCATTTTTATTTAAGAATAATTCTTTGACCAAAATCAATATTCATGAAAGGAATTTTCCGACGTATCAGGGTATCTTAATGTCAATATCCAAATAATATTCGCTGATAATAATAATCGCTGGATCAATAGATGGAAAAGAAAATATGTGTGGCAGAAAAATCATAATTAATTTTAATTACTATTTTAGTATCTGCTATGTGCCTATTATATCTTTGATGAAATTCCTTGTTGCACATTTAGTTCCACACCTCCGTTTCATGAGAGAGAATTAATGTAATTAGCGATCATAACATAAGAATGATTTTTCCTAATCGATAACTTTGGCCGTTGATTAAATTAACAAGCTATTAACTTGTTTAATTTATCCAGCAAAAAGACCTGTAACCCATCAGTCAAATGGAGAAAATAGCTTAAGCTCATATATCTATCAAGGAAGCAGTACTTTCCTTCTCAGGTAGGTATTAGAAAAGATATCGGCATTCTTGATAAAGTTACATATGCATCAATATTTACAGTAAATTTCACCTTGGTAAAAGTTTGCTGAAATTTTTAAATAAATAAAAATTAAAAGAGAAGCATCAAAAATGTAATAGAAATAATAAGAGAGATTTTCCCCTTTAAATCCTAAAATTACACCATCTAATTAAGAAATAGGTAAGAGGAGATTGGTAGGAGTGATGTTCGAGATCTTGTGCTGCTTACACCTCACCTTCTACCGTATATTGTGTACGTTTTTATGATTTCCAAATTTTTACGATAAGACGAATCAGTTCCAATGTGCTTAATTCCAAGTGTAGTACTTCACAGTACTATTTCTCATAAACACTACCTTCAAAGATGATACTTGGAAAAATACTCTCTCTAAATCTATATACAACAATGCAAATTACATAGCAATGAACAAAATAAGTATACAATTTACTTCTTACTTCAAGCAATAGGTGTACGTTCATTTAAGAAAGCAAAATTATTTCAAGAGAAAGGCATTACTTTGAGCCAGCGGCGCGAGCTTTTGACTTCACATTTGGGAAAGGAAGCTGCTATAAATTATAAGTTAATAGACTCTGGAATTCGAGCCAGAGCCAAACTTCTAAGTTTATTTATAAAGAACACAACATTCTTAGCATCCGTGTATACTTTTTGTATTTATTGAACCCTTGAAACTTTTTCAAGGCAGCTCGAAAAGAATCTTCCGAACTCCACACAGGAAATTAAGAAGTATTAACCTTGGTCTGCTCTTCAGCTCTGTGTACTGTGAAGAGATCTTCCGTCGAACGCAAAACCTTATTCCCGACCTATTCTTATCTTCTTAAGTCCCCCATCGCATCCTTTCTTCCTCTCTTATCTTCATCTCACCATTCTCCTCTCTCTGTCACCCATTCTTTCTCTTTTTTCTTTCCCGTTTCCTTCCCTTAGGTCTTTTTCTCTGTCCTTTCCCTCCACATTCACAGCTCAGTTTCAAGTCATCCTCAAGAGAATCCTCTGTTTTCAACTCAGATTTCGTTAATAATGAGTGTGAGACTTTAATGTGATAAGTTTTCTCATCTCTAATTCATTTTTCAGAAATGTTTCTTTGAATTAATTTTTACATGTATTTTGAATAGATTCGTTTGAGTAGTTTAGCATCTAAATTAAATGCCCGTTATCTATGTTACGTTAGTATAAATTCTATAAATTCTATAAATTTATATTAATAATAGTTATCATCCCTCTGCTAGGTGAATTATACGATTCCTGTCTTAGTGTACAGGAAGAAGTATTAGTCACAATTATACTTTTTCTTATTCATCCTTATTTTTACCTAAGTTTTTAGTTTTCAGTGTATCATTCATAAGTCTTACTAATATTTTTCTGAGAGTTATCACTACCATCAGCCATTTAAATCTGATGTTGGATGTAAGCCTTCCAAACATTTTCCAATCCTCTCTATTCTGAAATTCTATTTGCCAAGTTACCGTAACAGAGGCAAAATCCAAAACTAAAGTATAGGATTATGTCTCTGTGCCATAGTTCCATAGGTTTTCTCCTTGGTCTCTTCACATCTCTTGGTGTCCAGTTGAGAACTACTGATTTCCAACGGTTGTTGGTTCTTCCCCCACATTCCCTGTCCACATATATTTCAGTGATCTCACCTTCTCTGTCACTTCTGTAGTCATTCTTACCCAATCGTTACGTTTTATGTCTCTTATTGTGATTTCAAGCATCCGACATATTTCTTACCTGGATTATTGCAGCGTTTAATACTTTCACTTACGTATGTCATCATTGATAAAAACCATTTATTCATCCTCTCCCTCTTCCATGGCATTATCATTTCTCATTTATGCGCCTTCCTTCGAGAGCTCTCCCAGTCTAGAATATTTTTAAAAGTACCAAAGCTATGTACGTGATGACATCGTCTATTTTGCGTAAAATTTTCTTTCGTGTGTTGATTTTCTTCCATTTCTTAATCAGTAACTTTAATTAATTCATAATCGAAAACTTAAATAAAGAAATACTAACATAGAAAATAAGCAAGATACTGAAACAAGGCAACTAGTAGATTGAGCGCACATTGTGACTTTTAAATCATAATATTTTTAATATTTACAACGGGTTAAACGGAATAAATTGACCGAGATCCAAAATTAAATTTTCAGAAAGATATAAGACTTACGGGAAACATTGTTGCGTCACAAGGACAAGGATAAAATCGGGTTGGGGAGTAAATTGAACCAGAATGAATTCCAAATAGGAGTTCGGTGAGGGTGAAATGCGACCCTTCTTATGCTGTAGAGGGCATCAGATTGACGCCAAGAGAGATTCATGGCCTCTTGGTCCACTCGATTAGGTCGTAGCAGGTGACCATGAATAACGCCTTCAGGTGAGGAGAGGTTTCATAAGAAGGCTTTGCCGCAATACCTCATTCATCTAATCTCGTTCTGAGCCTAATAGATGCCAGTCCTTGGAAGTTTTAATACCTCCCATAGCTACCGTGCGTTTTAATTAGACAAACCATCCAATTTCCGAAGTCATATAAAATTGTTTATTTTTCCATATTTTACTGTGATATTAAATGCAGATTCCGATAACTTGGAATCACTTGAATTGAAATGCCAATACTATGTGGCCCCTGAAGCTTTTCACAGTTCATATAAAACAATAATACAAATTAATGCAATACAAACCTCTTTATTGGGCGAATTTTGGACTGGATTTCCCTTCAAGAAAACACCCACGAAGAGAAAATCCTGCAAAATTATGGAATGAGAAAAGAGTGATAGAATGAGAGAGATATATTACAACATTGTGAAATTAAAAATTACAAACATTACTAAGAGATACGGTATACTATATGAAATAGTAAGTACTCTTTGTCATAAAACGTTGAACGTAAGAGGAAGTTCGTAATTTATGGTACAATGTATAATACAATATGTACAATATGTATGTATATTATATTCACACTCAGATGCCTATAAGACGTTTCTGTGAGCTCGTCTTAATTTCAATAGAAGTGCTTTGAATTGATCGCATTCATGGAAGCATCGAGTACATATTCTCTACAAATTCGCGTATTTTATGAATCTTATATGAGAAGGAATTAGATTTTTATCAACCCAGTATCATTAGCAATTACTAACTTTTTAACTGACAATTAATAACTAACAACTACTACTAATTACTAAATAATTTCTTAAAATTTACTTTTGAATATTCCAAAAATGCATTAAAGTAACATAGTGAGATAAACTGATTCTTTGGAGCTACGCAAAGATAGAAGAAAGTCGATTATCATGTAAAAATTCGAAGCAAAGCAAAAGTAGAATTCATTTACGAACACCACTGACCATAATGAAATTATTGCTATTATTATTATTTATCTACTTAAATATCCTGGCTGCCTTCTTTATACTAAATCGGGTTTTTCTCTCTCTAGATAGAACGTAAATCTTGGTATCAGTCATTTTGTACTACCCTAAATCCAAGATCTACAGAGGCTATTCCAAGGAAACATTATTTCTACTATTTTTCTTCGAACAAAAAAGCCCTTTTTGACAAAACCCGAAGCATCTTTATCTTATCAGGAATTAAGCTCGCCCACATCCTTTCATTTTTTTACCCTTCTCATTCCAAATCCCACCCCGGTGGCCTATTCTCTTCGCCCCACAACTTTCTACTTCATTTTCATCCCCTTCTCCTGATTTGTCTTCATTACCTACTTCCCGAGATGTCCTCGAAATCTTTCCATCTCGCTCGGATTTCCCTCGCCTCATATATCCTCACGAGTAAATGTTGCCCTCTTCCTCTGCCCCCTATCAGATTTTCATAGAATCCCTCTCTCTCTCGAGCAACAAAACAGCGTCATTATCAAGGGAATTCTATGATAATGTTATTTTTCTATACAAGCTGATAACAAAGGCTTGGAAAGAATGAAGAGCTTTTCAGTCTGAGCATAATATAATAATTAAAATAGCTCTCTATGCGACATTTTTGACCTGGTATAATAGCTAATGAGAAGGAAGACTTAACTGAAATAAAAATGTGAGTTGATTGAAAGTATTCTGCATACATTATAGAAGAGTACGTGTCAATTCTACATCGTACGGTTCATTTTTTCCATAACATTTTTCAGCCAATGATTAACAATCTATGTAACAGTTAAACGAGTTCATTTTACTTTCTGTAATGTTCAAGTGAATGCAGAACCTATTGCGTCATAACATTCTATTAAGATGTGAATTTCTGAAATCAGAGTAGTCCGACCTACTTATTTGACCGTTTCACCAGATAATGAGCTTCATTCCCCATGACATATCTATTGGAATATAGTTTCTTTAATAAAGAAGATGGTGGAAGAGAAAGATCTATGAAGAGCAACAGACAACGTATCCTGAGGGATTGGAGTAAAAGAAGAATGCGGACCCGAAAGAGTCCCAAAACTTCGATAACAATTATTCCAAATCAATTTCTGCATAATTATGTTAAGAAGATTTACGCACTAGCAAGCTCATGTTGCCCATATGCGAACTTATAGCTCAAAAAAATTATCCTTAATAATGTACCCACAGAAACATTAACAAGTTTTCACTACGTAAGTAGAATGAATTTCATTTAGCCTAAGAATAATTTTCACTTAGGATTCCACAATTTACGTAATATGTCATGCTTGTTTTATCAAAGGTTATCTCTATAAAATCGATCATTTTAGAAATAAGGTGATATGATTAGACGTATCTTTGTGGAAGGTTATTCAACAGAAGAGAGAAAAATGTAAATTTTCTACACTGTTTATAATCAGTCGACAAAATAAACAGCGAGGAAATTTTCTAATATTTTCCCTTCTGTATTTTTTTTGGAAAACTTACAAAATATTGCCAAACCGCTTTGAAAACGTCATCGGCAACTCTGGTTGGAAAGTTGCTATGAGGTTCTGCTCTTTCCTCATCACCTCTTAATAACCATCTTTGGATGTGCTACAAAAAGAAAAAGAGAAAAATAGTATGTCACCGTACAGAAAAATGAGAAGATGAGGAATAAATAGAGGAAAGCATATTACTTCAACTAAGTAATAAAAAGAAAAATTTCCACTGCTCAATATAAAAGTTCATATAAATATCTTCTACTGCCTTCTACCTTAATAGAGTGCATATTCATGCAATACTTCATACTTTGAGATATCTCCTTAATACTCGCTAATGGAAACAAAAATCATCTCTCAAATGAAATAATAATCCATCTCTTTTAGCTTCCCTACTTTTCTCTCGAAACTATCGGGTTTGCTTCATATTTAGAACTCTTCGTCTCGGAGAAAATATGTTATTCCATTATGTCTTCCGTGTATCTCCTTCTTCGATATCCTTATTAAATCTTCCTGGAGATACATCCGTTACTGTTCCACGAGAGATGACAAAAACTCGGGTTTATTTTTTTGCATGAGAAGGCTGTTTTATATCTGCCTGGAGCAAAGACAGAACCTTTTTCTAACTTTTTTTGGAATGGGTATACGTTTTGTAGATAATAACTTAGATGCCTCATTGGATAATACATTTTTCATTAATTTATTCACATTTTTTCCTTATCTGATGGCTAATATACAGTTTTAATGAGTTTACTTTCTGAGTCCATTTCAAAGCGAATACTTTATCCTTTATGCTTACATGGAAAGAAAGTGACATATGAGTCTGAGTCTGGTAATCTGAGTTATCTAAATTTTGTCACGACTTACCCTAACTGTAAGTTTTTTGACGAAGTTATCTGAAGTATATATCTTTTTTTCATAGTGTTTTTTATAAATAGAAACGTATTTCATTATCTGGCGAAATTGGAGCTGGAAATTCAGATTTGAAGCATTATTATGAAGCATAGTATCTACAGAAGGTATTTCTACAGAAAAAATAAGAATGAATGGTTCTGTGGAGAGAAATAACTATAATTTTTATCAGAAAAGTAGAAAAAATATATTCACTACAGAAAATACCTACAAAGATAAGGTAGGTTTGAAAAACTTGCAAAATTTTTATGAAAGAGTGATAAAAAAATAGAGATGGCAACATAGTAAACAATAAAAATAAAAAATGTAATTCAAATTTGTAATATACATAATAACATAGTATAATATAATCCTTTTCATAAAATTGAACAAAATAGGACTTTCTAAAATTAGCGTACAGTAGATTTATTCATTGTAAATTTCCTTTAAGTGATGGTATTAAATATAGATCACCAAAACGATAAAATCAAAAATCAGAGAATGGAGAAAAAGAAGTTGGAAATGAACTGAATGAAGGAAATATTCACAATGAGAGGTGAGGTGTTGAGAAAATCCATTGTGTGGAATAGTAAGCGATGTTGTACTTGTTGTTGTACCGCAACATTATTTTTGTGGAATAAAGCAACCTCTCTCTTCATTTTATTCATATTAACATAAGAAAGAAATAAATTCATATTAGCTCCATTTTGCAGTTTACATAAGTAAAGAACACTGGAATATAAAGAAAATTCTAGAAAAAAATACAAAGAAACGTCTCCGAAAAATAGGAAATGTTTGGAATGAAAAGCAATAATGGAAAAGTACAGTTATTGAGTCAGAGTTGCGAAGTATAAGAAAAGCAGGAAATGCAAAGGGATGCATAAAAAAGAATTGGATCTAGTATCACTCGAAAAGTTAAAATGGAAATCAAAGGAGGAGTTTGGAAACTTTTTCAGATAGGAGGCCACTTGAAGAAGGAGATGAAGAATGAGTCCGAACATCGTCGGGCGCTCCAACGGAAGCAGTAATTAACTTTTTTCGAGGTACTCAACTCCTGAGGTCTTATAGCCCAAATTCACACAAATTTACGAGCAGGAGGAGAAGTAATTCCACCCCACTCTCTCGGTGAGTGCAGAGTTTTTGGTGAGTAGTCGCGATACTCCTTCGCTACCCAGATGTCTACGGAGCAGCTACCATTAAGGGAATCGATAGCAAACGCCGCGGTTTCTTTAAAAAGGATCTTGCTGTTCCTTTAAAAGAGAGATAACTACGCTTAACCATTATATTTATTCCAGAAATTCCAATGAAATAGCATAATTCTCTCCACTAATAAAATAAGAAAATCAAAATTGCTCTTGGATACACATAATTCCCAATGTAAACATTAGAAATGTCACGTACGACTTTACATGCCTCTGTACTAATGTTTCTTTCCCTTGGGATCGGAGAATAGCTACTTCGATTTGTATTCGTGGAATCTTCAGAAATGTTTATTGATGTAAACAAACTTAACTACTCGTAAGAAATTTATCGAAAAAGTGATTCTAATAATAATAAATAATAAAATAATGTATTGAGCTTTCCTATAAAAAAGACTGATGAAATTCATAGGATTCATAGGATTCACAAAAATTCACAGGATTCATAAAAATATTTATGAAAACACGTCGTTACTTTCACAAAAGTATACTGGACATCTATACGGCATGAAAATACTCGCATAAGAAATACGCGTGAATTCCGTTTTCATGTCCTGCGAAATTCAGTTTTTATCCAAAATAAAACAAAAAATTTGACCAACGAAACCTAGATGGGTACTAAAGGAGGGGAAACTAATGAAGATTCTTAATTTGGCATTTTCGAATCATATTTTCAAGAATTACGAAAAAATAGACGAAAATATTGTATTTATAGAAAAAGTCCCCCTAAAATGTAAGGTAATTGTTGGATCCAATCTTAAGAATTCTCCCGCAATAATACAGAGGGAATTTAACCTCATACCAGAAATAATTTAATGTAATTTAGAATTACAGTTTCAGGCTTAGAAGGATCATGTGTATACCATAATGGATATACATTTTTAAGTAAATTAAATTAATTTCTACCTATTTGGACGTGGGAGTTCTCTACTTACACATGATTCACGGCCTAAATCGAGCTTAAAGCTTAAATATTTTTTTGCATTCATATTACATATATGAAAGACGATCCTAATCGTATTAAAAAATAAAATTCAAAAGTACAATTAACCCTTTTTTGATTGATTTGATTGAGGAGAAATTTCTGAAAGAATAATAATAGAGCTTTATGTCGGAAACAACAATGAGCATATCGGGTTGTTTTCTTTATTGAAGAAAACGCTTAACTAATAGAAATCATAATGCACTTACACATGTACTTTTACTTTGTTCGTCGATCATGACTTTTTCAATATCTTTATTAAGGCGAAAGCAATCAATTTTATTGCTGTTATCATGAACGAAATAATCAACGCCTCATAGCTCGGATGGTCAACTATCACTCAAAAATTGCAAAATTCATTACAATTTCCGTTAAAGTAATTCATAACAAATTGTTAATTAAGTAAACGCCTAGGAACGGTGGAAAACATGTAATCGAAAATAATTTTAGAAAGTCTTCCAGTCTGAAAGAAAGAATTATAGTAATTTGCGAATCGTACTTGTCCACTCAGAATTATGAATACATGTTTTTTTCGTTTCCTGCTTCTCGTACTCATCCACTTAAATTGCATTGTAATTATACATAACTTCGTAAATTTAGCCATTTAGATTAGTGAATTATTATTGGTCAGGAGTGCACTGCATAAAATGTGTCATGCAAATTTCATGTAAAAAACTGAAACACGAAACGAAACATAATTTTCCGCCACTTAAATTTGTACCGGAGTTTGGATTTCAATGATTTTTATTCGAGTTTTGCAGATTTCGGTTCAACTCCAAATTTTAGTCGAACAAAAAAATAATTCAAATCGAGATTTCGAATATTCGCACACCTCTGGAGTTAAAGAGAAACTTCGGAAAGAAGTTGTTCATATTTCGAATTTAAATTAAATCAACGGTGACGTAAGTACATTCATTCGCGGTATAATATGAAGAAATGCCTGCCGTAAGGATGACACGGAGGAATCAAAAATGCCTACGACAAAAAGAATCCCTTCCTTAGAGATAACGCGATCGTCTCAACCGTAATTGCTCACGAGGCATACGCCACTGATCCTGAAGCGGACAAGGGGAGAGAAAGGAAAGAGTACATCGGTCGAAGAAGCCGTTCAAGTGGATTTCGCATCCTCGAGCAGAAGGCGTAGATGTGGAAGCACCATCGAGACGTTTGGAGGACCTCAGCGTATCCGCAGCGTGGAATTGAAAGGTGTGACGGCAAAAAAAGAGCACTCGAGTCAAAGCGGCGAAGAAGGATCAAGGAGTGGAGAGAGTCTAAGACGGCGAGTTTAAAAGGGTTACACAAGACAAATGAAGGATGGACGAAGTGAAGCCGAGCGTGTAGAGAGGCAGTGGGGTGTATGTGTTGGTGTTGTGGGGTTAGATGCCGGGTGGTTGCGGAAAGAAGGATGTTGTGGGTGGGTAAATTGCGGGAAACGAAGCGTTTGGGTTCGGTTTTGAGGCGAGAGGAAGAGTTGGCCGAAGAGATCCGGTGGATGAAGAGAAGAGTGAATAAAATAAAAGGATTACCACGATGCGATGAGGAAGAGAGCCAATAAAGAACCCGGAGGAGAGAGGGAAGGATGGTCTGAAAGGGAGAGAGCAATCGTGTTTTTCGCTTTTGCAATAAAGAATTTCACGAAAGGGGCGAACGGGAGTTAAGGCTTTTGTTTGGTGTTTTACCGGCCTCATTTTTACAGTACAAATGTAAGTATTATCACTGGAAGAAGAAAAGCAGATAGTTTGTTTTCCATATAGGTAGGTTTAGAAACTCCATATTCTGTGACCGTAATATTTTGCAAACAATGTTCAGTAAAAGACGCATTTCGACTAAATTAATTTTTTAGCTGAAGTGCTTCATAAGAACCTCAATATGTATATCATATAATTCTTTTTAAACAGTAAACAAATAATCCTATTAATAGAGCCCCAAGAAACGATGGGAATATTAAGTAATATTTCCTACTCGCTACATCAGCAATTAATTTAGATTTCATCTGCGATAATATATTTCAAATCATTTTGATTGCAAATACTATTTAAATATAGCCCATCATCACTTGTTAAATGGACAAAATTGTTTCGCGTAGCTACCGGAAATCACATTCCGATCTAGTTTGAGGTCTCTTTACACTTAGTAAACTGTATTAATTTCCCTTCTCATACCATCAATATTCTGTCATATATACATATTAAATACATAGGTCGATTTTGTAAATAAATATAAAGTTCTTTAAAAGCTTAATGTAGAATGAAATACATGTACTTATACATACCTTTGTAGTTCTCTCTACTTAATTTGATTAACAAAGTATGAAATCCACAATAGCTTCGATAGCAATCGACAATAAAATCCACTATAGATTAGTCTTATTTAAAACATCGGTACCGATGGATTGATTATAAATGCTACTTATTATAGTTCATAGCTTCATAGTTCATCTTGGGATAAAACAGATATTTTGGAAGAGTTGCAAATTAATGATCCCATTAACTACTGCTGTCATCGTTTAATCACCAGTTTTTTCATTATCTTCTAATTAATTTTATATCGAGCTAGCCTATAGTACCTCAATTTGTCTTAGTTGCTTTACCTTGCCTTTGTCTTATTTTATAACGTTATACACAATGTAGAAACTTGTCAACTCGATGTGTTTATTTATTAAAATTTTCCTCTTCAATTTGGCCTGTTTTTCGGTATGCTTCTGCGAATAGTATAATTCAACTAATTAAGTTCACCTAATGAAACTAATTAAATTTCACGGTATGAATTATTTTGAATTTTAAAAAGATAATTTACGCCATATCAAAATATTATTGAAGCAATTCATGGATAAAATATATAAAAAAAGTTTTTAAATCTTTAGAATGAAGAATTTCGTGTGACTTAATTGGATTATCTTATACATTGTCATCTAAATTTTCTTAATTTGAAATCCATAGCCTTTGAAATCTATAGCTTTAAGATATTATCTCGGCATTTAATAAAACCAATTTATATGAAGAACAGGATCCGCCCTGACATTTGACTCTGCAACCATGAGTCGCCGTCCTCCAAAATTAACGCCACAATATCGCTCAGAGGGAAGTTAAAATTAGGAATTCTGGGAAAACATGATGAGGAATCCAGGTAATGGCGGAGAAGAAGCATGGCCGAGATAGATTGAAGGCAAGAGATGTCTGACAAAGAGAGAACGTTGACAATGCTGATTACAAGAGGAAGGATATGAGGAAGAAGAGAAGGATGAGAGAGCTCACCTTCCGAGTGAAAGTTAGGAGGATCTGTTGAGGAGAGATACCCTTGGGCTCCTTAATTCAGGGATGAGTTTGCCGATGCTGTCACTAGAAATTCCACCGATCTTCTCCCAGCAGATGTCATCCTTTAGGAGTAAAGTGCAGAAAAACGAAAGCAGCTAATGAGCCGGTAGACCGCTTAATTAAGCATTTCGCTCCCCACCGACGATCTCTAACCTCAATGCCCTCTTGATCCTTTGTTCGATACGCTCTGCTATTATCTCTATGTATTAAGTCAAATCGATGCTATGTATTTTCAATTTTAACTTATGTCACATTCGAATTATCATTTTAATCCACACTTTTCCATACCATTTACAAGTTTACTGTACCCTCTCATTCGGGAATTTTATCAAATAAAGACACAATTCTACATTTGACTCGTGAATTTTCGAATATCTAGTACCGCTCTAAATCGAGATATGGTAAAATTGTTCTTGTATTTCCATGCCTCCAAACTTATTGTTAATATTCCAACTTCTGGTTACATAGATATCTTGGAATATCATTACTATCAATCTTTCCCACATAAGTATAAATTTATATTCCAACTCACGTCATTGGAGGCTGCAACAAATGATGAAGATCGAGACATTTGAATGAGGTCTATAATGGGTACTCTGCCCTATCTTGGCGAATTCATTAATCTTTTAGAACAGGATAAAAAATCATCGTTAAATTTTCATCCTCAGTCTTGTTCATTGTTGAAGAAATGCGCGAACTACAGAAGTAATAATGATACTGAAAAAGTGTATTCCTTAAGGCCTCTCCTTATTTTGAATCTTATGAAAATATTAACTCATTTAGCCATTTTATTTGAGTATTGAGGCTTCATGCATTCTACTCGTTAATGAAAGCAAAGTCAATATCCCTCAATCCTCATCCTGCCATTTTAGCTTCATTACTCACTCTTCGTAGATAATGGTAAATAGGATTAAATTTCCAACTAGCCTTCGTATAGAGGGAGATAGCCATCTGTTATTCCTTCATTCAAATTTAGAATACTCATACATAATAAAATTCTTTTCTTTATTTGTAAAATTTGATTAACATATCAACTTAAGAATTGATCCATGTGAATCTCTTTGTATATTTTTGGTTCTCTTTCTCCTCTGCTTTTATCATAATTAACGTACCCTTTGCTCGGCTTCCTCCTTTCTATTTTCAAATTCATCTCCGGACTAATCCTGTGCTGCACTGCTTGTCTTTTCCTCACTTTCATTCTCTTATTTACCTTCCCCACTTTCTCCTTCACTCTCTCTTTTTTCCCTCCGACAACTTTTAACTCTATATTTTCCTTCTGAAATCTCTCGGTGCCCATCTGTCAGTCCCTCCTGCTGACAGATAATTTTCACTGATTTCATTTTAAATTTCTGAAGCTCTTGCGTGGGCATAGAAGGTCCCAAATACTGTAATTTTTGCAGATGTGTTGATTAGACCGTGGACTTTGCGGCGAGAAAAATTCCTCGACAGAAAAAACAAAGTAAGCACTGACCCTCGAATTGTTACGCAATTCTAGCGTAGTTACCGCAGAGGTGGATGTTCTCTTTGCGACTAGAAAGGTTCTTGTCAAGGACGACCTTCAGGCCGAATTTGCTCGAGCCAACGGCAGAATAAAGCAGAAGTACTTTGGGGTTGTGAAGAGTATGGAAGTCAGTGGAGTGGCAAAATTGTGAATAATATTTAGTGTTAAGTGTTGAGTATGTGTGAACAGAAGTGTAGGGATCAAAATATCCTAAGGTATATTGCTCGTGTTTATCAAGAGATTCTAAAATATGTTCTTCTAGTTTGGATAACTTCTTTCAAGGTATGTTCATTTGTTTCTTCTTTTTATTCAATGGGGTTATATATCATAGGTCTAAATTAGGAGTAGCACTTGTTCCTCAGGAGCCCTTACGTTAAGATAAACGATAGCACCCAATATGCCTCTTTATGCACCAATTGTAAGAGAAAGCAAACTCAGGGCGCCCCAAGCTCTCAAGCGCCGCAATGGTTTGCTTGCCCTGCTTTCCACTTGGAGCTAGGAGTGGATTTAGAAACTTGCCAAGGGAGAACGAGTTAATTCTGCATCTGTGCTGTAAAACAACGCCTAGAGTGAGGGTGTTCATTATTTCGCGTTGATCAAGTTAGGCAGTGATTTTCGCTGAAAATTATTTCAGATTTATATATTGTAACCATATTGCTTTCTACGGTAAAGAAACACATTATCAACAAGGTAGAATGGTAGGGTGATCTATAAATCTACGTGTGTGTCGAGGGGGGTGTCTATTGGGAGTAATAAGACTAAGAAAGTTACATCTCTAGTAATTTATATGCCCTCAACTATGTTTGTAAATTTCAATGATATTTTTCTCGTTATCTGTGATTTTGCATATAAAATCATTTACTGCATAATTACTGTCTTTGCTTTCCATATCACCGAGTTTACTCCTTCGCTGCACCTTTTGTTCGATGTTAACTTTTGGTTCTGCTCTTAGATTCTTAAATCTGTTGATTCCTTTTATTTGCTCCGTGTTGTAGATTTGCAGACGTTCACCGTGCATTTAGTTTCAAGAGTGTATATTGTCAACAATATCACTACATATATTTTGTTTTAGCTCCTAAAAAATTTAACCGATATCAAGTTTACATTTTACTGTTATTTCCTGAAGTTTGAAAAATTGTATAGTCACCCTTGGGAAAAACTATGTTAAGTAGTTTTCCAGCAAGTTTCTATGGCGCTCTTTGTGTAGTATTGGGGGTACCCAACAGCCCTGATTCAATCATTATAAAAATATTTCCTTTGTCAATTTTACCCACGACCTTTAAATACGAATTCGTAGTTTCGTATAGCTGTTTCATCGTGTGGATTTATTTTACTCATTTTCTCTGGTATTTCTTACTTTCGATATACCACGCTACCATGGGCTTTAGTGGGATCCCCAAATGTAACACATCGCTAGAATGTGCACTAATCCCTGTTATTACCATTAGACAAACAAGCACAGAATATGAAAGCTTATAATCCATTTTGTTCTCTTATATTCACCAGTTCTTTATCGATTTCGTTATTAAAGCTTGTACGCTCTTAAACAGTGTTTCGCAACGATTTTCAGTAGCCTATTAGTATGCCGTTGGAGTGACAAATTCGTGACTAACTTCGCATTACACAAGAGTTACATTTTGCCTCATACATTTTTGTTATATTAAGATTGTTTTGATATTGATGATTGAATTTTGACGCATTAGAGTTTTTCTCTTCAGTATTCATTTCCACTGAAATTACAAACTTCTCAGAATGCCGCAAAATTGGAACTGATTGTCCTATAGAACTGAAAATGATATATCTTGCTGTCGTAGTGACATTGGGAATAAAACATTACATAAGGTAATTACCGATTGAGGATCGGACGGTCGCGGAGATTATATACATACGTTACGGCATCGGTGGGCTGAAGGCACCGAGCTTATGTTGTGCCTTGCTTATAACTCTATTCGGAAAGTGCAAAGGAAACCACCAAAACATTAGAGAGTCGGTGCAAGACAAAGCATCATAGATAATCGTAAGACTCATTTGCGACTGACTCTGAATCATCCCTTGCCCTCTGTCCTTCCGACGTTACTTTTATCATCCAATAATGCTTCTAATTTGATTCTACGAGAATGTTTACAAATTGTTTCATTTTTCTTAAATATCAACGTTAATAGAAATGCGCCTTCTTTTAAACAATGCCATTATAGTAAAAATATTATTGAGAATAATTCCCAAAAGACTTAAGTCTTTTGGGAAGTCAATTTCGTTGACTTTGAGAAAATTGCGATCTCTAGGAGGCAGCCACGGGACTCGGCTTCGAGTATGTTGGTACGTGTTTATTTATTTATTCGTGTATATAATCAACAAATTTTATGGGCGAATGCATACACACAAATACATACATACTTCGAGCTCCCGGATAGCCATGTGGGTAACCTCAGTGAAAGCGGTTCAGTTCCCGGCGGGAGCTCACTTACAAAATGACCTCATCCTTCGAAGCACTTTAAACGATACTACTACTACCATTACATACTTTGATTCAAATCACAGTTTCCTATCGAGAAAAATGTTGAGCTCAATAATTTTTCTACATTAGTCCAGGTGCACGATTCATCGAATCTTTAACACATCTCCAAATCTATTTTACATAACACCTAAACCTAAACGGTTATTTGAAAATTTCTATTTCATCGAGGCTACTCCATTGCAATAATACTGCAACATTGTGTTTCATTAGCCCACGGCTTCTTCTGTAATCGTATCAACTTCTCCCTGAAATTATTGCGTAACTGTGTTTACGTTACTCGCTTAAATTTATCTAAATTGATCTCATTTCCATGTTAAACGTGTTCCTCTTCCCTTGCGGTTCGCTCAAGTCGTGCTCCATATTGCCTTACGTCCGCTCTTCTCAACGAGGCGTTTACCTATTTATGGCATCCCACTCCAACGCCTTATTTCATTCCATCTTCTCTTCCTTGCCATTCTTCCCTTCCATCGTATGATTTCAAAGAATTTAAAGTAATTTTTGAAAACCCCGGATTTAATGCTACATAGTAGTAGTACGTCACATCTTCACAGAAATTCGCGTGATTAACTGAGGCTTCAGGAGGACAGAATTTTGAAATAAAGAGAATTCGTTTATTACGAAGGGCTTAAGGTCATATGTTTGACTCAATTAGGTAACGTCTATTAAAGAAGGATTATAGAATTGTAATGGTCCATGCATTTATGCAATGGAACCTCTTTTACCTACTTCTTCCATTACAATTTTATTTATTTTGATTGGATCAAACGTAAATTAACATATATCACGTTAACCTTACTAGGATTTGACATTCCCATCTTTAATTTCATACTTTCTGTCCGATTTCCCTTTTAATTTCCTAATCATTCGTAAACCACATTTTCTAAAACTAAGCTTTCACACTTCATTTTCAACACTTGATTTGAAAATGTAGTGTGGAACTCTTCATATTAAATTAAGTTTTAATCGATTATGGGTGTCAAAATCGATCGTTAAGATGCTTTCAGGGGAAATCCCGTAAGGAATTCTTCCGCGTAGTCTCTTAATGTAGGGAAATACGAATCAATTGTGTATGGAGAAGTAGCCTTCGAACAAACTCCCAAACTTCTCAATTTCTGATTCCCAGGGAAATTCCTTCTAAGTACACCAATCCTCTCCAGCGACCAACCCTCTGCTTCTTCTAGAATGAAATAAATCACCTTCGCGCCCATATCTTTCTTAAAAACTCCTTTAATTCTTCGCGAATAAACCCCATCTCCTGCCCACTTCTTCCTCATTCTGCAAACCCATCTATCTTCTCCTCTCGTTGCATTATTCCCTCTCCTAATAATACTCCATCATCCTTCGCCACTCTCCTTCCTTTTTTAAACCTCGCTTTCCCTTCTTCTTTCCTTTGTCCTCTCCTCTTATCTCGATGCGGAACGAAGGTCTTCCAAAGGAAACCGTATCACTTTCAGGTGACAAATTTGAAAGCCTAATCAATCTGTCAAGAAGGTGATACTTTGCGATCAAGATCTGTGTTTCTCCGAATTGTCTCAATGTGGAAACAGAAATTATGCTTAAACTTGGAGCAGGACGGTTAATTCCTCTCGCGAAGCGCATTCTATAAAGTGATTAATTTAGAGAATTTATAAACTTTTTGTCTCATATACCATAAATTTACCAAAATACAAAGTTACTTATCATTATACGAGTTATATTAAATTTCTGAATGATTACATGATTTTTTAGAGGAGAATACAGTGTATTTGTGGAAGATTCTATAAATAATTGAATTTGTTTCTAAGATAACTAAAGGCTGAACTGGAAAAATAAATAAGAGCTAAAAATATGCTAATCCATGGAGGATCATTTTATAAGCATTCAGATTAGATTATGTTTCTAAAGAATTTATTGCTTTAGAGGGAGAAGAAAGAATGAGGATAGTATACGAAGAATTTGAATTTAATGAAGCAGGAAAGACCTGGGTATTCAATTACTCAATCTATGCTAATGTCAATCTTAACTATTATTCAATCTATACTAATGTCATTTTCATTGCATTTCTACACCTATAGAGTATCCAGAATTCATAACTTATTTTAACGCATTGACCTTTTACTACAGCTGTTACAAACTCTCTAAGGGATAAAATTTCAAGAAAGCAAAAAAATATCGAAGGAAAATTCGTAAAGGAAAAAGCTCTTTAGAAAGAGCGATTGTCGATTTATTTACCCGATTACCGATTAGAATCCACATATGCAGAGAATTAATAATTCTACACCTCCAAAGAAATATTTCACTTCAACAGAAGTGAAAGAATACAAATTTTCAGCAGAGCATAAGGCAATTATTAATTGTCTTTATTGTGAGTGCGAAATAATTAAGAATATTCAGTATTTAAACCTACGTTATAAGCTCTCGTACACATTTAAATTAAAATAATGAATTAGAGAAAGCAGACTGAATAATAGAGACATATGAATGTTCAAAATTTACATCGAATTAAATACACTTCTATTACATTTCCATCTGTATCGCATTTTCTTTCTTTCACCTTCTTGCGCTAAATTCACGTCTCCCTGTAATGATATTCTACCACATTCTCTTCCCATTAGAGGGAATTCCCACTTCTAGCTCCTATTCCCCACTCCTTCCCAACTCCCCTCGGTCCCCAACTCATCCTTCACAATTTTTACTTCCATCGTGACATCCCCAAATTATCCTCTCTCTTATTTAATCCGCATTCATTCCGCTAAAATTATAACCCTTCCTCCGCTTCTCGACCAATTTTTTGTAAGAGATAACCTTTTGAGGGTTCCTTTATCACTTTCTCCCTCCGCAGCCCATTCATTTTCTCTCTCGATTCATAACCATCCGAAACCCATTCCCAAAACTATTCTTCTCCGCATTTCTCTCAGGTAAAGTCCTCCCTTCTCTGACAGATCGCTTTTCTCTCGCTGTCCTTTTCGCCTAAGATCCTTCATCTCTCTTCGAAACGAATGAAACCTTACATTCTTGTAGAAAAATATATATCCAACCAGGAATCGCAGTCACTATTATCAAAAACTGTAGAAACTTTGACTCAATAGTAATTGTTATATCATTGATGGCCAAATACGACTTCAGGGATTATTCCTACTTTATACTGGCTATATTACCGCCAACCCTTTCCACTAGGCGTAGGATAACGGCGACATGCTTAACCTGTCACATAATATTTCATGCTAAAAAATTCAAATAATTTAATTTAGTGTATTTTTATTTAATTTATAAAAAACTAACAATTAAGAGCAATTCCGTGTTCTCTGACGAGGGAATTTGGCCGAAAAGCCGCAGAATATAATTAACCTTAATGATCTACTGCGGAACAAGTACATACGAGGACGCATAGATGAATTGGAGATAATTCGGCGTTTCAAGCAAGATTTTACTGAATGTTAATCAATTTCAGTAAATTATGGATCACGGCATATCTCATGAAAGGCAAAGCTGAAAAGAAAAAATATCTCATCTCAGAGAACGATAGCCTATATGTGGATACATTTAGTTTAAAATCAATACTATTATTCACCTTAACAGAAGATGAAATTTCGCGCTTATCCTTGCATACAAATGACACAATTACTGCATAACTATTGAAAGGATGCCCCGCCCTTAATTAAATATTTCCTTTGCTTTTCGGAGTGACAGAATATCTTCGGGCAAAAGGATTGTTCATAATTAAATTATTCCCTTATGCTTGGCATGAATGGGTAAATTTTTACAATAGTGATTGTGATTACCGGTTTTCCTGTAGCAAGGAAAATCTTCCTCATTAGCTCTAACCAACTGTAACGCCAGTCTTTCACTCTTCAAACATAATGGTCCTTCCCGCTTTCATGTTTCTTCCGTCCTTCTCTCTTTCTTTCTCTACTCCACTTATCTGCCTCTCTCTCTCTTACTCTGCGACATCATGGCAACAATCTGATAAGAAGTCTACTTCCTTAGACTGAGAATGAGAGCGAAATTGGGGAAAATATTTTCTTAGCTCTTCCTCACTCTTTTCTTTCCCCCTCCCAACCAATCCCTTCGCCAACCACTCCATTTTTTCATCACATTGCTTTCAGTTCCTCCTCCACGATTCTTTTTATCGTCTTCCTTTTCGCAATACACTCTTCTGGCATTCTTTTTTCAAGCCTTGGTTTATCTTTCCGTTGCTGCTTCTTTTCATTGTCATCAAAGCACATTCTCTTCTTCTTTCTTCCTCATAGATCATTCTCATCTCTCTCTTCTAGCTTAGTACTTTCCATTAATCCTAATGCACAACTGAAATAACGAATGCTTTACTACCTGAAGAATACTGTCTAATGATTAGACGAATCATACATCTCCATTCTTTGAAAATATCATTCAAAAAACGCTCTCTATAGCCTTATCATAAAGTTTCTCTAGATATTTTACAGTATCTACGGCAATTGACACAATAACCTTGGACAATTTTTTGCTATTGATATTTTAAATATCATTCAAAGTCCAAAAAATATACATTCGCCATATTATATTTATTCTCATTAAATACATTTGATTTCATCCTGTATATTCTCTACTTGTATTTCAGACGCTTAAACGCTAAATTGTTGAAGATGATAAAGTATTTTTGCTGTAGCCAATTCTGCAAATTCTACAATAAGCGAAAACAAATATACAGTGCGGCACGCGCTCTCATTTATGGTAACTAGATGATTTATCTCCACCTCTAAATGAAATAAATCTATAAAATATATTACAGATTTATGGGATAACACAATTTTTGAGTAGCGATTGTAACATGGAATATGTTTGACATTTTTATTTTATAAGAACCCATCAACAGAAACTGGTTTCATCTGATAGCTTTTGGACGATTATTCTTTCTTATGTTTAAACCATCAGCGGCCAAATCATTCTTATATTTTAATTTAAATATCGAGGGAGTAATAATGCTTGAATAAGCCTTTTTCTCGTATTATTTAGAACATGCGGCATCACGGTTATAAATAGTATTCCATGAATAAATAAAGATTGTCATAAACCTAAATATTAGTGTTGGATCATGTGGAGTAACCATTTAATATAGTGCAATTATTAAGCCAAAAAGATATTCTCCGAGTTTAGGAAGTGGAGGCACGGTTAGTAATATCAGCGCCGTTTCAACAAAAAGGTAGGCGACAAAAAAGGGTAATAAGGGAATCATAAGAGGAATTATAAAGGGTATCCTATACCTTCTTCTGCAGCAGACGGTGAGTGACAAAAACAAGGGGCGACAGAAGGCGCTTGCCTCACGAGAAAATGAAGCGAAGACAGATGTGAGGAATATTTCGAGGCAGATGTCGGCACTTGTGGGATTCTTTTTTCTTCGGCGAAAATAGAGCGTTTGAAAACGACGGCGGTCCTCCGTAATTGGTGGATGAGCATTCCGTTCACGTTACCCCGCAAAATGAATAGTGCAGAAACAAATACACAAAAGCATTATGGATAGAAGAGTTTCTGACGCAAGAGGTCTTTTCCTTTTATCTTCTTAGAACTCGTTATAAGTTATTCGGAGACCATTCTGCTGAGCAAGGATTGAAATGGATTTTGAGTGAAGTTGGAACTGAAGGAGTCTTTCCTCACTCCGCAAATAATGCCCAGAAACTAGCTTTGATTAATGGCCAGGGATGACATTACGATTCGAAGGTAACTCTCATTAGTATACGGAATAACGTGAGAGCGAAATCATTTCCTTATTCGGTTTACGGTGGTTTGAATTAATGGAGTTTTGGTTTTGAATATCTTTAGAACTCATGCCTTCTCCTTTACAGTTACTCTCCGTAGCATTTGTAAAGTCTGACAAATCTTAGTTTCTGAATATTTCACCGCATTTCCTCCCTCCTCACCTATCTGCTTTTTTCCTCCTCTTGAAAGCCATATTTTGACGTATTAATCCTATAAAAGATAGATTCTTTGAGCCTTAATAAGGCTCTCTCTAGATAAAGATAGCTTTTAATGGTCAGAAGAGAATTTTCTAATGAATTATACAAATGATCTTAATTATGGATCACCTACTACATGTTTCATTATTTAAAGTGTTCTTCTTGTAAAGGATAAATTAATGAGGCAAGCTTTAATGTTGCTATAATGCCACTCGAAACTTCCAGTTGAAAGCGTCCTAAAATCCCTTTCCTCTTATTATTGTAATTCTTTCTTATTCGTATCTCAAAGTTCCTTGAGATGATTTTCTTCCAAACTTTGAAAACTGAGACAACTTCCTCGAAAGATGAATGAAACTATGTACACTGGATGGAGGAGGTGGATTTTCTACCAGAGGCTATTACGGGCAGATGCAAATTAGGAAATGCCTAAAAGAAAATGCTTTTACTTGACATTTCCGCGTAAGTGAAACAGCTAATTAGTTATCGGGTGATTTGATATTCGAGATTTAACCTTTTAATGCTAAGCACTAGAAAATAACTACATAAAATGCGGCCTGCAGACTTCATGACGAATTTATATCTTAATGAAATGACCAACACTAGAACGACTTTTTAATATAATGTTCAATCTATCTAGCATATTCAATATAGCCAGTAGAAAATTATCTTATGTAATAGAATTTAAGAGGATTAAATGTAATAGATCAAAGAATAATCTCCGGTCATAAGGACGTAAAATTATAAATTTGTCCAGACATCATACACGTTGGATCCTCAGACTTTAATATATAAAATTCAAATCGATATTTTTTCTTATATAGTCTTCACCTGAAGATGTCGTGTAGTACCTGTCGCGTCCCAGATGCGTAAGAACTTTCTTTAATTCCGTTAATTCCATGGCTATAGTAATGAACTTTACATGAATAAGACCAGAAAAAATAATTTTACTTCTAGTCACACTAAATGCTAATGTCATCCGCAGAAAGCAGGTCAGTAAGCGTTAAGAAAAATAGAATGGCGGTCCATAGAACGGCGTGAGGCAGATTGCAGGAGTTTATTGAGTTATTGTTCTACTGAAAGTTCTCCCTCGAAATAGCTGTAAGTATTCAAATAAAATTTTCGATAAATTTAATTGAATAAAAACACCATTCATGTTAAATATTATTTGTCAATAAATCGAAATTTAATAGCTGATAATAGTTTCCTTAGAAAGATGAGAGAAATGTATCAACTTTGCGCGGAATATAATGCGTCTAGTAACCCAAGAAGAAACAAGTGTAAATATTATTCCCAAGACATGTAAATATCTTCCATTCTGTTTCTCTAATAGTAATATGCTTTAATCGTTCTTCATGGAGCATCACTGGGAGCGGCTACTTAACAATTTCATATATTACAGTTTCTATTCTAAAAAATTCCGCACCTAATGAAAATTTTAACGTGAAAACTATTATATATTTTAATTTCTCATCCTGATTTATTTCACTTGCTGTTTATACGCTTTTTCGTGGCCATCTTGCACTTATCTTCATTTATGCATGCACTTTTTGTTACGTATTTTCCGTTATAAAAGAATTATCCGTTTCCATCGTTATATTTATATGACTAGGATAATTTGAGACAAACTCATTCCTTAGAATAAAAAGTAAGCTGCTGTATGTATCCCTCTTGCAAATTATGCCCATATGTCTTCATTAATTTATAATTTATACAGTGTATTCAAGTTTTAAGAAAAAGTTGCAGAGTATGAGATTCAAATCCACGAAACCGCATAATCTTTGGCTAAATATAAGAGTATGATCCAAAAAATATATACGAACACAACGCATATCCCTCTGTTTGAATCCATAGCCGATAGAAGACGGACCGTTTTTTCTCTCACCAGACCGCTAACCTTCGCAAATAAAAGCAATTCTTCGACCAAAATAACAAAACGAACGGCCTATTTCAACAACGACCTAAAAACCTCGAGGTTCCGTATGACATAAGCTGGAAACAAACCCGTAAAAACCGAGATAATTGAGCACTTCTGCTTTTCCACAAACTAGAAAAAAAATTTCAAAACGCATGAAAGATGAATGAGGAGAAATGTATTATAAAGTGGGAAGAGGATGAAGGTGGAGAAAGGAAAGCGAAGGAAGAAGACAATGGGGACTAAATGCGTAATTCCCTGGAAGAGTCTCCCCGACATCCTTTTTCTCAGTTTTACGGCTGCGGGAATAAGTTTCGCGGGAGTTTCGGAGAAAATGTAGCAAGTTTGGTCGGAGTTATTGGTTTAGAACGTCCCTGGAGATGCGAACTCATCCTCCGTAAACCAAACACACCCACTCCCTCCACACCGCATCAACACCTCCCTTAAAATTAAAACCTTTTCTATTCCAACAGCGACCGCACCTTCACAGATATTCCATCGGAGGAACTAATTTACCAACTTTTGCTCCATCTGTCTCTTGTGAAGCACGGAAGCGAAAGCTACATTTCCTTGGTGCAGTCGTCATCTCCATTCCGTTACTACCAACATTTGCATCACATTCGTGCCACCTGATTAACAGATCAGAGTGGTTTACGAACAGCTTGGATATCCTTGAAGTTTTAAGGTGTCACTAAAACTTAGCACGATTCATCGACAACTGCGGTACGAGTTACTCAAGTTCAATGATTCCACCTTCCCACAGTGGTTCGTTTCTCTTCAATATTCAATATAAATAAGGGAACTTTAATAGAAGAGAGAAAAGGAGATGATAAATACCCTTAACTTAGAGATAATGCTTTATCCAAGTTAGCATTCGCTGTAAAGGCAATTATTAAACATTTTAAGAGAAAATATTCTCTTATTAAACGGTAGATCTGCAAATTAGTCGTCTGTTGTTCTATTTTCATAACGTTATCTCTAGTATCGAATTGTAGCTTATTCGCTTTGCTTTATCGGTCTTTTCTGCCTTAAAGTATCATAATAGCTTAATTTTAGAAAATTAACACAAGACAAGGTATTTGGAAATATATAATTCCTATTTCTACATCTACATTAATATCCTGCAAGCCACCTTTCGGACTGTGGCAGGGGGGTTAACCTATAAATGAGTAGGAAATACCCTTTAAATACCCCATAAATATTGACTATTTGAGCGAATTCTTCTCTTATTTCAATTTACCAAAATTTTTCATTGTCTGAATGGAATTTTAAGTGTAAAGGTATACACAGGCGTACAAAAAAGCCAAAATGAGAGACTAAAGAGGACATTTTATGTCGAAATTTCGATTAAATCTACAACTTGCAGATATTAAAATAATCAAATATAGCTATATAAAATCAGACATAGCTCCATCATTGGAATAATTGTTTTTCAAGTATCGAATTTAATTTTCAGAAAAGGCAAAATCATTGGCACGACAAGTCAATCAAAATGGAAACAGATCTCGGATCTTTGTATATACATACCTTTAGTTACATTAAATGTACCTGACGAAATATAAATAACCACTTCTTTATAAAATATAAAAAAATCTGAGAATGTAGCTTCTCCCCCAGTCCCTGAAAAATTCTTTGAAGTGAACCAGCATAATTTTGCGCCAGCTAAACGCTTTCAGGAATATTTTAAGCCTCTCCCATAAAACTATTTTCTAGTACCGGAGAATTCGTTAATGAAGGGATTGTATCTAAACTCTGATGGAAAATATAAATGGAGGTGTAGATTTAAGTCTGAAAGTGGATTCAGGAAAGCATTCCCGTTTAATCTATACGTGTTGATTACCAATTGAGCTCCGGAGAATTGCTCCGTTTTTATCCATCAAAATTCAAATTTTTTACTTGAATTACTGCATTTTTAGGCATTATTTAAAATTAAGTTCTATCTTAATTATGTAACCGGAATGCATTTATTATTACTTGAAATTATTATACTTTGAAATTTTTGAGCTTCTATATTTCCATCTCATTTAACCACATTCAATATACAGGATAGGTTAAAAATGGACCAGTGGTGCAACGTACCATAATAAAATTCTTCGTTATTGATTATGAATATTTTCAGGACAACCAAGCATGTATAACATTAATAGCACAGTGAAGATATTAAGCCGCTTAAAGGATTAATTCCTTGTATTATTCCTCCATGTGTAATTAACGAATAAATATTCACATCTAGAGTTAGGACAACTTAAGAGTACTCACAATAGAAGTTACATATGTTAAAAGATTGATATGGAGTTATTTTGAAAATCTGTAATCAATTCATAAAATACAGCTTTATTGATTCTTTCATGACTTTTACTAGTGCAATTTTTTTGGGTGTCGGAATTGGGAAAAATTGTAGGGGTTCACATAAAGCTATCCAAATAAAAAAAATAATTTTTAAATTAATTGTGATCGTGTACTAAGGTTATCTTTTACCTAAATCAGATTAAAAGTAAAATGATGTAATCGTAATGACTGATTTTTTAAGAGCTTTTACTTAGTAATCGATAATTATCAAAATAATTACCATTAATAAGTACCGTCAATATACGTACCGTTAATATACAACTGAAATTCAGGCCTCTAATTATCCAGAATAATGATGTTACTTGAGCTTGAGTTCAGAATTTTAAAAATTCAAGAAACAACGAGACTTGCCTTGACAATATTTCTTTTTACTAATATAATGCTTTTTTACTTTAACTTAGTAGACTTAAATGTATATTTATGTAAATGTATGATTTTGAATTGAATTGAAAGTATGATTATGTTTTGACCAAAGTTAAGGATTTTCAAAGATTCAAAAAAGTGCATACAGATCAGCATCAGTAAATAATACTTCCTTCCATAAAACCCTCTCTCAAATTTAAGAATTCAAACACGATAGTTAAATTAATCTTTTTGGTAGAATTGAGAACATTGGAAGAGTCTACAGGATCAATATGCTCTTGATTTGATACATTAGACAGGCATTTATATCAGAAAATAGTTAACACCACATCATTCAATCTGAAGCTTAAACGCATACCTTAAAGTTGCCAAAGGTTAACTTATAAATATATTATACAATAAAAAACGGTGAAGACTCCTGCTTGGATCAAACTCTCAGAACAATTACTTGGTAAATCCAATTTAAGTTGAATATAAAATAAAATCAGCCTTTTAATGGGTTACATCATGCCTATTAAAAATAAGTTCCTCAGAAATGCCATGTTAATCAATATGCCTTGGATTATGATAATTGTATAAATGAAACTATTCTTAGTAAAATCTGAAATCAGTCACAATTATTAGTGCTCCTCTCGAAAAACTCCAATCTTAGTTTCATTTTGTAGATATCCACAATGATGTGGTCCACAATGGACTACATCATTAATTTGATCTCATTAACTTTAACTTCTTTAATCGACATTATCTTTATTTAAATACCGACATCAATTAAAGGAAGGCTTAGGAAGAGTTACAGAGCGCTACATTTTTTTTGATTGGCAGGTTGATAAAAGATTCATTGGTCTACTATGAGTTAAACGCAAACCATCATTTTTACAGGTAAATAAGTAATTTGACAGTCGGTCAAACATTCTTTATTCAGGGATATACTCCTCAATCAAAGTCACCTCTCTCTCTTCAATTAAACCGTAGTTTTACCTGTGTTCCCACATTTTTAAATAAAAAATCAGTGGTAAACCTTAATTTTCATATTTTTGAGCATTGAAATATCTTTCGATTTTATAGAGGAGACAAGCTATGTTTCAAATGAGTAAAAATAATCTATTTTCCTTAATATAGGGTATTGCAGTTCCTGCTATTTATATAGCAATATTCGGATATATGATTTTTATGGTATTCGCTGGATTCTCTAAAGTACATTTTTATTGAGACATTTTCTGTACGATAAAAACAGATAACTAATCTAAAGTAGGCCAAACCAACTAAAAGGTTGTGCTTTTAAAGGAATATTTTTCGTCCGAGTTGCTAATCTTTGATATTTTACTTTAAAATTGCATGTTGCATTCTATAGCGACTTTTGAGTTATCTCTACCGCAGTATGCTCATATCCGCTTGTTCTATATTCCTCTAAAACCTAATTATTGAGAACAGAAGTTTTAAATCTTCCTCTCTAAAAAAAGTCGCTTTATAATCAAAACTTCTATAAGCTATCCAGAACGCCAATTTATTGTAATACATTTTTAGAAAAGTTGAAGTTTATATTATACTCCTGAAATTTAATTAAGTCATTAGCTTAAGTGAAGCCCGACTGGTAACTAAATATCAATTTTGAAATGACTTCCGGCATTAATTCCTTCGTATCATACTTCTTCAGAATTCGAATCTAGCTGATTAACTCTAAATCCAAATTAAAATTCGCGAGTCACAAAGAAAGTATAGTAAAGTATACTTAGAAAGAAAGCATAAGCCTAACACAAAATGATTTATTGATATGAATTTTGATAGTTTACATTTATTCTGAAAATATTCGGCTTTTTAAAAGAGAATTTTGTGAATTTTGATGAAGTATCCGGAAATTCTCCGGAATCAATTAAAGTCAATCCTCTATTAAAACTTAAAAATTTACAAGCAATCTCATCGAATCCCTGTTTTCAATCGTCAATTGTATATTCATTTATATCAATATGCATTACAAAGTAAATGAAAAATTATTCCACGTACAATGCAATTTTGTATATTTCAGAGATACCAAAATTTTAATTCGCTTTGATTGAAAATTCATAACTCCGGCGGTATTTCAAATTTTGTTATTAATCAAACAAGAGAGTCATTCTTGTATTCTGAGTTGATATATAAAAGCGATCGATCATTGCCCATATCCAAGTAGACTTCCATATACATATATCGTACACCAATTAGTCGGAATTGATTTTTATATGTATTATTCGCTATTGCCGAATTTAGGAAATGGTCGAAATGACATACACACTCTGCGGAGCGGGTATTTCCACTTTTGCAAATTCTGAAGGAATCTTTCAGTTCGGCCATGGCATATGTGTTATGATAGTTTTCGATAAGCACTTGAAATAACTTTGGCTAGGTTGATTAAGGTCACGTAGGAGGCGTGGCTCTTATATTGAATTACATCTGAAATAATCTCACGCAAACTAAGATTGAAAAAACATAGAATGGTTTTAAAATAACTTATTAATACTATCCATAATAATTTAACAATGTGACTAAGGCTCTGCTGATGAAGCTATTCATCCACACGGGTCTATACCATCCAGTGTATAATTGAAATTCCCGACGAATTCGTTAATACGGTAGTGTCAAATAGTAATTTGCGTAACTGTATTTAAATAAAATTCAAAATATAACACCCACCCAACCGAACTCAACCAGAGCTAGCCAAAGCCCTTCGAAAATGCTAAGCTGAAAATCATTCGTGTACGGCGACAGTGGAAATTGCTACTAGCGTATATTTAATAAATTATAGTGAGGAGTAATTTTACGAGTCATCAATTTTACATTAAGACATACATAAAAAAAATTTACTAGATTTAATATCTATCACGTAGATGCAGCCTTTAAACGTATTAAAGATGTCACATTATTATTCCTTACAGTTAAAACCATTTAAGACTTCATCACGCTTAAGACGCAATTTTCTCCCGTACCACACGAATCACATGGTATAAATACCGCTTGAGCTCTGCTTTCCGCTTAAGACGTTAATTTTGTCCGTCCCTAGATGGGCACGTTAATCGGATAATGACCACCTCATTTTAAAGGCCAACATTTTTTACGTTACGTTCTATCGACGTTTTCTCTCCTTATCTGCCTAGCTTTAACGAGGTTCCTTCTGACCCTCATACGTCCGATGACATAATTCGCGAGAAGATTAAATATATGGGAAAACAATCACAGAAACAGAACAAACACAATCAGAACAAACTACATCCCACCTTCGGAGCCGATTTTAGCTTTCAGATAGGGTGAAAATTTCCCTAGCCGTTTTCTTACATGCTAAATTAAAAGTCGCTATGAGGTGTTTCCTTAGGTCAAAAACTGGAATTCTAAAAATATCAAATGTAGCAGATTTACAGCATAGTATTTTGTGAGGCATGGAATATGTTCATATCATCAATGAATCATGCGGCTTGATTTATGCGACATATTCCATGCCTTCGAAATATTCGATTTCGAATTGAAACTTTCACCACCACCGCTGAACTATTTATAGTTCATCCCTTTTTTGTATGCGTGTAGCAAATTTCTTTTCAATGGAATACGAAATCCCGAAAACTAATTCACAAAAAGGTGCCCTCTCTTTCTAAAAATCTCGCAATTCTTAAAAAATAATATACGTTCTCTCTGGAGTATATTTTCGGGGTCCACGGCGATGCAGCAAACTAAGATTAATGACTTCTTCCACTGAATTCGTATTTGAAAATGATTTCTAAATATATTTGGGAAAAGTCAACATGAGGCTAGAATCAAGAAATCAAGACAAATATAGAATGAACCTGAAAATGTGAAAAAAAGAGTTTTAGAAAGGTGTTGAATGCGATGGTAAAAAAAGGTGCAAAGCGTCCCGAAGAGAAAATAATAAAGAGAAAGGATGAAGGAATATTGGACGGAAGGAATGGAAAACAACAAAAGACATTGAAATTGGCAAGTGGTCCCTAGCAGGCGTCAAAAAGAAGAATCATCACTCTCATAGCACTTTCATTCCATCGACGAATAGATCTCTGCATTGCTTTCATCTAGCATTTTCTCCCTCACTTCTCTCCGAGAACTTTAATCATATCCTCTTTCTATTTCTCTTTGAATTTTCTTCTTTTTTGTTTGTTTTACATGCCAAGGAATCCTTCATATTATATAAACATAAATACTAAATCAAGTGTTCTTTGTAGACCTACTTCAATAAGAAAAGTTTAGTATATGTAGAAAAGAAAAAAAAACTTGGGCCAATATCAAAATATCGATTACACGATACACAAATAAAATTTAGATAAAATAAGTAGAAAGAATCTACAAAGGCAACATGAGCAAAACTACAGAGATTACTATCTGAAAGATTCAACTGAATCACAGGAAATTATTGTGATAAATAAATTCGCAACATAACCTGCAGAGTTTCCATCCAATGGGAACTACGGCATTTTGATTTATGTTTGTATTCTCCTTGTGTCTTTTAGAGCAACCTTAAATTGGCAGCATCAGATTCAACTTTTACTCACAATAACCAGTCATCATTAAAATATCCTCCTTTCGCTCAGTAAGAAATAAACTTCTTTTAGGCCTCATCGCTATACTGTAAAAAAATATATAATGATGCATTCAAATTATTATACTAGTTCGTCGTCGCTAAAATCTTCCAAATATCAGAGTAATATATACAAATAAAGTGTGCTTCCAACCACGTTCCATGGAGTAGATAGTATTCCTCAGTCTGAGGTGCTTCAAATTTCGTTTTTAATAGACCATTAAATAAAGTTTAGAATTTCAAGGATGATTTGTAAAATCAGAGGACCTGAAAATACTTTCATATGCCGAACGACGCTTCTTTATCAATGACAGTTAAAATTCGCTAATTTCCTATTGAAAGATATTCTCTTTGAAGCTCACCAGAACATTATAAATGCCATAAAAAGAAAATTGCAAAATTTTCAGATTTAAATCAATTAAGGCACCATATTGAACTTACATCCAAGCACGTCCTCTTATTTTAGCCACCCTAACTCCAATATTCGATTTTCCATGGACAAAAAAAGTAGAAGGGAAGATGGAGGTGATTTCTTCCTGCCTTTTTCCACTGTTTTTAAACGGCACCATCACTTTGTAAAGCTATCCCACAGGAATACTGATCTTTTATCCGGTCAATACCTATTGACCTTTTTGGCAATCCTCCAGACTATTTAACTCGGCAGCTATACGTCACATGAGAGCCCCTTAGCTATGCCAAGAGAATAGATCAAGAGTACGAAAAATAGCTAAGGCTTCGCTTCTAAAATGGGAAGGATTAGCAGAGACGTATAATGTCTTCGAATCTTCACGATAAAATTCTTTTACTTACTTTAACTACAAAGTTGCAAAAAATATGTATGTACGTATAGAATTGCCGGTAAGACTATTGGAACGAGAAAAACATAGATGTAATGTCGGATGTAGCTTTTCCTCGGTAATTAATCGATTAACTTCATTATGACTCATTTTTTAAGGTGATCAAAAGAAATCAAGGCCCATTTCACTCCCTAATCTATAGCTATGCAAATATTCTTCAAATTAGATAGTCATTGGTTGACTTGGGAAAATATACTTCCTTGCCGTAGTTCGTGATTTTCGGATAAAAAGAGCGCACTCAAATACAAATATTTTATTTAAAAAAATTATATTTCTGTAAAATAAATTCCATTGTAAGATTTAAGAAAGTAATCTAGACAAATAAATTCATAATAATAGTTTCAAAAATATTAATGATCAGTAAATCTTCAAAAGGAGTCTTCAATTCGATTATAACGAATCCTTTATGAATACACCATATAACAGAAATACAATTCGATTATATATCTGTTAGCTGCTGTACTAAGTATTCAATTCAGTTTGGTAAAAATAAATTAACCAATTGCTTAATCTCATCTCTCCCTCTTTAAATCGAACATTGTGTAATTTTTCAGGTCCAAAAGATATCACAATATATGGTTTTTGTACTATTGAATGGTTTTCCTATTCTCTGTATCTAATAGGCACTCTCTGACCTTCGCGTGTCAAAGTTCACCGATCTTCTGAATTTGGGATATTATGGGCTACCCCTTATCGTGCGAGGAGGGGTAAAATTGATCGGAATTGAAATTTTAGGTTAAAGGCTTTGGTAACTTCTTGAGAAAAAATTACGTGCCTCCTGTGAGGTTTGAACTCACGACCCCTGGTTTACGAGACCAGTGCTCTGCCACTGAGCTAAGGAGGCTGATTGGATATCACAACAACTAAATAAGATAACATCTATTATTCTCTCTTCATTAGGACTATCTCACTTCTAATCCAAGCTCAAGGACTTACTTAATACTGCCGAAAACAAGTTACACTGTAATTGCGGATGAATTTCATCATTTCTCGCGATCAATAATTCAGTAAAGCTTGATTCAGCGGTATTGCAGTAGAGTTAATTTTCTACCTCGAAAAACTAATTTAATTGCTGGTTTTATTCGTCCAGTTAATTTAAGATTTTCCTGGAAGATTTCTTTCGAATAGCTTCTGAATTAATAAATAACTCCGGCCTCAAGTGATGGGAATTGTTGATATAAATAATGTTTCCAACGATCAAATTGAATCCAATAACTTAAATTATTTCCGCATTTTGAGAAGAAAATTTACGCATTAAAATTATATTGAGGTTCTATGAAAAATAATTAATACAGTGAGTGGATTAGTTGTTTTTAAATACAGGATTTATTTTATGTTTGGAATCCTCCTTCATTTTTTTCTATTCCTAGATCATTATTCTCCAATATCCTACTCTATATAAATACCGTCTTATCTTTAATATAAATCCCAATTCAGAACGGCCCGGAAATCACTTTCGTGTGGACCGCGAACTCAAACGAGCTAGACTTCCACATTATGCGACCGAAACTATTCCTAGGAAATTATCGTCTTGAATGCATTCAAATTTTGTGATATATTTTGAGGGTAAAAATCCCTTTCCATTTTCCTTTCTTGATAAGTTATTTAGAAATTGAAGGGAACAGAATAGTTGGTCTTATCGATCCGTCCCGTCAACCATTTCCCGCGAAATACCCTTTACTCAGACCCATTGGTTTAAATTATACGATGATTTTAAGAATATTCCTCATTAAACATATTAAGTGTTAAAACAGTGCTGTAAAATAAATCACCCTATTATTCTGGATCCTAATACTTATATTAATTTTGGGTAGTCATGCTTACTTGGGAAACGATTTACTTTCAATTCATGTATCATTATGTTCTAATTTGCTATTACCTTGCTGAAAAGAAGAATATCAGAGGTTTTTAAATCGAATGTTTACGTTATAATAAACGTGTAGATTGTTTATGGCGATGTACCTCCTATATTTAATCCTTAATTTCATAATTTCCTAAATTTTTCTGAATTCTTCCTGTGGTAATCATTCTTTCTTCCTATCAAACAAGCCTTATTTTAATCAAGCTTCCTCATTACATCCTTCTTCATACGAGTATTTTTGACCGAAGAGAACCTTTTTTATCAATAAAACAGTTGAACTATTTCGGGAATGCATCGAAGCTAAGAAATTATAAATTTGTCTGTAATCATCATTACATTTGCCGCACATTACATTCATCTACATTATTCCTTTTTCATGCATGCAGATCACAAGTTAATTTATGTTTCTTGCTAGTGGATTTAATACCCAGAGAACAACAATAATGCTTTTTTATTATTGTGATATCATATTTTCATGTTGATGTTTCGGAAAGCTCGTTGCCTATTGGAAGGGGTAAGGTTTCATTAATTTATGTTATGTTATCTATGGAATAACGACATGTAGTTGTATTTATAATTTGATTATTTCACGTTTTATTTTTGGATGAGTGGAGTATATGTATATTTCATCTGGACAGAACATGTGAAGGCAATATTACTGAAAATCCAAAATATCTTTTTTAAACGTGCTAATTATATTCCAGTTTTAAATTGCAATAAAGTATAAATATCGCTCCCCTTGTTACATTGATTTTCCAGCATAGTTTCTGTTACTATGAAAATATATCATAGGTAATCTTCTAATAAGTAATCTGTCCTTTTCAGTCCTTAATTTCCGCAATCAATCTCCTCTACAATGAATTTTTCTCTTCTCCATTATCCTAACTCCATTCTACCGCATGGAGATTCGTAGCATAGTGTTGTTGCGTACACAGATGCGTCGCTTGAAAGCAACAGGCGTATATCAGACTTGTGTCGATGTTAAGGCCTTTACCCCTGGCTAAAGCTTAGGCTACATGGATTTGGGATCCTCTATCCCGCTATAGGTGTAGCGCAGGTGCTTCAGACCGTTCGTTTGGTATACAACTTTGAGTGTACCTGCTCTTAGAACATAATAAGCCCATGGGGCGAGATCTTGGAATCACAAGCAGACCTAAACTGCCCTCACCACCCTATGGGTAAACCCCTTCCGAAATGGACAATATGTAGTCATTACGTAAATGAATATCACTCTCACTTTTCTCTCCTATCTCTAAAAAATCCCCTCCACTGTGAACATTGCGCCAATACTCTTCGTCATCGTTTCCTCGGTGACGACAAATTCTTTACTCATTTAAATGAGTAATTATATCAAAAATAACTTATTTTTTTTAAATGGATTTTAGATAGCAGCCCTTCTACTCAATGCTTCGTTGTTTGAAAGTAACCAAGAAAATTCGGGCTTGTACCTTTTAGAAAAATGTTGGTATTAAGACATATTCAACTATTTTTTAGCAATAAGATAAATTGATTGTATATATTTACGTTTTTATTATAAGATATTATTTTCGATCCACATGCAAAATGATATTCTTCCTAAACTTAATATCTCCACACATTTACATTTTAGTTCATTTACATTTGGAAATTAAAGGTTATATTCTTACCGTTAATTTTACTCTGAAATTTTAAATATATTCACATTTGTCTAATGTTTTGCGAGAATTCGTACTGATGATATCAATCTTCTCGAGCGATACTTTGTGAAATTCTATATTTTCTATTGAGAAATAATTTAATATAAGTACCCATTTTATTCTGCATCGAAAATAATCGCTCTAGCTGAAAATCATGATTTATTAGAACGAAATCCTTATCGGTAAAATAGATTCCTACCTACTCAAGCAAAACTCTTTCTTCTAAGTGATACTTAGTGTATACGCCCGACCGCCGGTAGGTGAATTGGAAATTGTTAATCTCTCACGGCATTTCCCTCGTCATTTGGAAGTTAGACCTCCAATAAAGCCCTCCCACAATAAGCAAACTCCCTCATCTACTTCCCTCCTTTTCCCATCCGCTTTCATCATTGACACCCCTTGCATTGTGCATCTTCCCTGGAATGGAAATTGATTCAGCGGCCCTTTGTGTCTCAGAGGGAAGGATGTGGTTAGTGCCATGAAGGAGCTGCTGGATTTAAAGGTTAAACGTAATGCGAATGTAAAGTTACCGCTTACACGTGGACACTCATTCGACTGTAAAATTTGACGGTAAGTTTTCCGATTTTAAACAGGATGCAACGTGATAGACCTTTCCTCTCTCTTTCCTTCTAAGGACTCATTTTCGTCAAATATCGTTTTATATAACTATATATATAACTATATGGCTATATAAATAATAACTCGAATAACACTATTTTACGAGATTAAACCTTTTACGAAATTAAAACTTGATTCTGCTAACAAAATTTTTTCTTCCTTAAAGAATGCCATCGGTGTAGACGCTAACAATCTCAAAACCTGTAGCGCTCGTTAAGAAAATTATAACATTTTTGAAAGAGTCATGCTCTGTGTTTAATTTATTTTTAACAAGAGTAAGCTCCACCAGTTATCGCTGGAATTATTGAATTAACATAATTACTAATTATTATATTAGTCACAGTTTTGGGATAGGACTCCATTTTGGATAGGAGAAAGAAAGAAAACAAAATTGAGCTATAACCTGATTGAAACTAGATGCGCTGCACTGAAGTCGCTAAATAAACATAAGTGGTAAAAGTTTATTTCTTTCTTTCTCTACGTAACTCGTGTGGATGAATTAATAATTAACCCGTTCCCGGTCGGGCCGTATTGGAGTCATTATCGTCATTATTACTATTTCTTTAGTGGAATTAGGAGCCTCCAATAGTATTCGTTTTAATAATACGAACAATCATATACATAAATCAGGAACCGATGTCTCTGTGTTGAACTCGGTGTTAGGAGATACTAGTTGTTCCTTCTCCTGAGATTACTAAGACTTTCTAAGCATTTGAGATCAGCATTAATATGGAATACTTGGTATAAACGATTGGATATCTTTGTGATGTACAATATAATAAAGTTACTTACTCTGTGGTAATATAATGTTAAAGCAAATGAAGATTATAATTTTTTCACCCGGTAAATAAGATAGGAGAAACTTCTTAAGACTGAGTAAAACGTGTAGAACCTGAAATTTTCATTCTAAGGATAATATCGTGCAAAGGATCCCTCTCTTCTTAATAATTAAATATACTATCTCATAAAATATTCCACTCGAGAGCCAAAGGAGATATTTAAGTACATTTAAAATGTATCTAATATTTATTCCGCTGACGCACTCTTAATTATTAAAAAGGCATCCGGGATGGATTCATAAGTGTTCATTTGGAGTTCTAGAAGCTATATATATGAAGTTCTATATTCTAGAAGCAAACTCAGTTCAACATTCTGCTTTATACCTTAGGAATTATTTATGTATACCTATCGCTCACTTTGAATTATAGAAAATTACTATTTATATATATTTTTTTCAATTTCATTAAAACGAAAGAGAGCAAATTATTTTGACATAATGATATGTGAATTATCGAAATCTTGAAGTTATACCTACTTAAATATTAACGATTAACGATACAGAATCAGTTCGGTGATGATTACAAAGAAAAAAACCTCCATGGGGGAAAAGTTTGCTAAACCACAAGATTAAGAATTTTTATATTAATATTTAATAATTTATTAAGTGTATGTATTGCAATCGATCCAATCATAAGTTATTTTGATAACTAACATAGTGTTGAGCAGCCATGAGACTGTCGATCGATGGAGCTGCAAAAGTATGGAATGCACTCCCTCAGCACTGTAATTCCTCCCTCCTTTTGACCCAACTTTTATATCTATGTATTGATTTTCAATCGAGCCGTAATTCGAAATATTGATGATACGCAAAACTCGTTTACGAAAAACTCGATTCCAGTAATGTTCAATGAGGAGAGAAAGGTGACCGATGAACCAGAAAAAGGAGAGGAGAAGAGGTTAACAGCGAGTGCTAGATGCGCTAATGACATAGAACAAAGAATGGCGGGGAAATAAATAAAAAGGATAAGAGGGAGTAAATAAATTCATAGATTAGTAGGGATGGAATAAAGCTGAAGAGAAAGAATGAGAGGAGAAAGTGGAAGAGGGAGCAGGTGTGGCAGTAGAATGAGTGGATTCAGGATTATGGAGAGAAGTGATGGAGAGAAACAAAAACACATGAATATACACCGGAAGTCAGCCTGAAAGGGACTAAGTAGGTTTATAGAGTTCATATATCAGTGTTACCGGTGTTTGTTTCGGATAATACTTCAAAACAAATGGGTTCGTGTAAATCAATTTCATAATTGCATGAAGTTAATAATTAATCTTAATATTATTATTGATCATTCATAATAATATATTTTATTAAATTTATTTCAAATTTAAATAATCGTGGAGGATTAAACTGAGAAAAATTGATAAACATATGATATTCTCCAGAACGATATTCAACGTAAATGAATTAATTGCATGCACTTCAAAAATTGCTTCATTCCATCTAAAATGATGAACTGTTTTGTCTACCTCTCCATATATTTCTTCGAGCCTTTATCTGTTACTTCAGTATTTCCCCAGCTTTAAAGACAAGGCAGAGAAGTACCTCCGAAATGAAGTCACTACTATGAAGCAAATAGGCACTTACACACAAGTAGTCTCTCTGTTTGAAGTGTACGAGCTGAATGTTTTCAGCTGATACACTTCAAAGACACCTTATAACTTTTTCCACATTTTGCAGAAGTAAATTAATGAAAAAATAGCTGGTAAGGAACTCCATCACTTAGTATTTATTTTTATTTATTTACTGAATTAAACAGTTCCATTTTACAGTAAAATAATTCCGAATCCAACATAAATATACTTGAATTCGGAAGGGCTTCAAAGAACCAAATTTAAGAAGAAAAGCTTTTACCCTACAACTATTCTCATAAATTTTATTCCTGAAATAAAATTTTTTATCAATTCAATAGGTTAAAAGCAGTTAAGATCATCAAGATGAAGATATTTGTGATTTAAACTCTATAAAAAGAAACGTAACACTGATATAATATCAAGATGACTGTGATTATTTACAAGTAATGAAGATTCGATCAACCTTATTCAAAAATAAATAAATACGATGAAAGTAAGTAGTGAACACGTAATTTTTTAAGAAATTTATGTAATATGAATGAGAAGAAAATAATAAATGTACAGATATTCTGAGCTTAAGGAGCAAATAAATTCTTAAAAGTGTTTGGTGATAAAGCATCCAGTTAACAGAATGGGATTGAGTTATGTGATTAGAACGTCTGCCCGATAAGTGGGGGACATGGGTTCGAGTCCAAGTTATATCGATCGTCTTCCACATGTGTTTTCACTTGAGTTTTACTGCCTCTTGGCTATTGTACAAAGTAAAGTATCCATCCCTTATCCATTTTCAAAAAGAACTCCCCGCTTTTCCGGCGTTAAATCTAATATTTTATTTTTTATTCAACAAAATCAGTTATTTATATTATTATTTTCTCAGTTTCACTTTTATTATTTTCGTGGAAGTTTAGGAATATGGAATATGATAGAAATAAATAACGTCTCCTTGCTAGTAAAACCTTGAGAATGACAAGTCTCCTCTTCCTTCTCAAATAGAGATCTATACAAAGTCGATATGCGCGATACCTGTGCTTCAATTCAAAACATTAATCATCATCATGTATTATGCGAGATTATATACGTGACTTATTCTGGAAGACTATATCTCATTCAGATGACCACGCAATTTCATCTCCATCCGCTGCAGAGTCCATAACAGTGGGGGGTTTAAAGAGTGGGAGAGGCCAAGGCAATGGAGAGCAGAGGGGTGTGCGTGCTCGTGATGGTCTTTCGACGAGAGCGCTTTATTTCTATCGAGAGTACTTCCATTTAGAAGGAGGCCGAGGAAAAATCGGAGCTGCGCTGGGGAAATGTTACCGAAATATCGTTTTATTTCATTTTCCGTTCGATTGATCTTAATGTCCCAAACCGTTCCGAATCTGTACCTTCGTAACTTGTATTTGTGATTGACTTCAATAAAATTCAATTTCGACCAAAAATCAGTCCACAAACCGAACTATTTAATAAACTACCAACGGAAAATAAGAGATCTTTCTAACTCTCTCTCTCTTTATACTAATATGTGTTGCAATTTTAAACTTTACTGTATTGGAGACTATATTAAACAATTATTAGTTAAGGAAACCAGGAACAAACTTTAATTCTAATTTTAATAACACTGCCTGAGTTATAAAAATCAGCAAAATTAATTCTTGGAATTATAGAATGAAAAAAATCACTGCATAAATAAGGCTCAGTAAAAGAAATAACATGGAATATGTATGAATTATAATGCAGTTTGATATTCTTGAATGAAAGAGTAAATTTAGTTATCCTTTGAATATAAACATAATCTGACGATTAATATATACTGTGTAGGTACTTGTAAGAAATACTCGTAGCAATGACTTGAGTATATCTACATACTTCAGATTAGTTAGGATAGCAGTACTATTTTTATTGGTTTACTAATTTCAATAATCATACAAATGGGCATAAATTCCATTAAAATACTAACGTCCCTCCTTTACTCATATTTTCAACCAGTAAACATCTTTCCGTTGGGCCAGATAGGGATATATTTTTCATGATCCTTCTAGAGTACAGTTGAACTATATTTTGCAATAAAAAGACATAAGAGGCACGATTTCATGTTTAACGGTTATTTTAAAATGCATGGATAAATTTCAATTAAAATTTCTTGTCTCTCGCCAAAACGAACTGTGAATATCTTGATCCTTGAGAGTACAATATTTAACACAAAAATTCTCTTATTTCTCATTTTCAAGAACGTTTCATGATTCTCCATTTCCTAAATTTTTCTCAACTTTTCATAAAAATTACTTCACAAAATGTTCATACTCCTTCAGCTTTGAAATTCAGTACATTTCCTACTTCCATTTCATTCATAATACATTCATTTCTTAGAGGAGGTGCGTGAAATAATTATTGCCCGACTACTTAGTTTGCTCTTAGCTATGAGAGCGTATAAAAAATTAAAGGGGAGAGACTGGACGGGGTATGGTGTAGAATATGTATAAAGGACGTAAAAAGGAGCAGAAGGCGGAGAAAACATTGGAATGGGCAACAGGAAAGGAAAGAGAATGGAGAGAAAAAGACGGGTGACAAAGACGAAGCTATTTTGGCAAACCCCCTAAAACCCATCACTCGGATTATGCCTCACTCCCATTCACCAAAGGATTGGGAGCGAGTGACGCATACATTTTTGAGAAATTCTTTTTCCGTCGAAGGAAAAGAGGGCATGGAATGGTAGATAAGGGGAATAGAGGAGAATGGGCGGCCTGGGGAGAATGTAGATGAGGAATGACGGAAGTTAAAGAAAGAGAAATGGAGGGAAGAGTAAAGCAGTCAACTGTTTGAAGCTGCAGTGAGCCTCACACTATTGTCAGCATCATTTATATGAATTGAGTGTAATAAAGATATTTATTTGCATTTCAACAAAAAAAGAATCATATTTTACTTTTCCTTGTGTTATTTCATCGTTTTTCTTTCATCATTATGAATTTGTTTGACCTAACCGAAAATACCGAGACAATATCGACATTTATGGTGATCATTGCGTTCATGTAAGTTTGATTCTTCTGCATAAATACTTAATCTCGTTGTTGATAACGCTTAGAAGTTTTTATCGGCTGAGACAAAAAGACGTTAATTTATGGTGGCGTAAAGAATGTACCATACAAAATTCTAAGTGAACGTTCATGCGTACGTCATAATTCAAATATGCGCCGATAGATGGCAAGCGAGCTCCCAAATACGTTCTCCACTAACTGACCGATGACAAGGACAGTCGTGACGTAAAGGTGATTTGCTGGATACTCTTCCAATCAATCATAAGAATTTATGTTGAAAAACAGATGAGTATAATTGATTAATTATAGATAAATAGAACTTATAAAAAGAGCATATTAAGCCGTTCGTGCGTATAGAGAGAAAGGACGGCAGCCAAATGACTAATATGGCGTACAAAATGAATCTGAATAATTCATAAGTTAACGGAAGACCAAAACAAGCTGAATGGGGTTTATGTGATGCTTAGGAGAGTTATGTTTCTGGTTTGAGAACTAAATATACTTTCGCACATTAGGTTAAAATAAGTTAAAATTTCGCGGCTTCCTCACTAATCATTCTTTGCTTCGCCTCTTGATAGCTTTATATCATTCAACAACTCTTGCTTCCTCTTTGCCTCTTCCCTTAGACCCTCCGATTATTCTTTCCATCTGATATTGAAGTATACTTCTATACTTCTATACCTGAGATCACCAATAGGGTAATGCGTTCGCCTTTATTAAAATCGGTCTTCGGTTCCGGTGGAGGCCCAAATAAAAAAGGAGCGTAATTACCTAATTTGTCGAGGTACCTCCGTAACAATTTATCCCCTCCCTATTTGGTCAATTGAATCTTTTTTTCCTCCAAATCAACCCGTCCTGCTGTCTCTATTTTACACCAAGACCACATCTCGAAGGCCTCCATCATCTGATGTCATATCTTAGTGTCCTCCTTTCACCAAAGTATAAAAAAAACACTCAAGAACGGTAAGTACTGTTCAACAAATAAGGATTGGCGAAATATGAGTAAAAGTATAGGGAATTAATTAATCAAACTAGCCATGGTGTAGCGTGAGCGTTTATATAAACGTTAAATAAAGGAATAAAAAATGAATTGATTTAAGGAGAAGAGTGATGTAAAGGAAAGAGTTGAAAAGAGGAATATGAAAAGAAGGAGATGAGTGAAGAGAGAATATCGTAATAGTCCCGTGCGTGTTTTTCAAGAGGGTGCCGTAAGAGGCAGGAAATGGCGGATTTATTTTTCACGAGAGGACGATATTTTCTGTGATGCTCGATTGAAGTAGATCAAATAAAGGCGATCCGAGAGAAAGGTTTCTTTTTTATCTCCTCTCGCGGCCAAATTCAAAATGATTTTTATTCTCTCTTGCTTCCCTCTCGCCATCGTCTCTCCAGAGAGGGTTTTCATCCAATTTTGGGAGATAGGGTAATGGGGTGTTGAATGCATTGAGGCCGTCCTCTTTCTCTTATCCCTCATCTTCAGCGCCGTCATGTCTTGGAATTCCCGCGAGAGCCTTCGCTAAGGGTAAACAAGCCAAGCCCACCAAATAAATCGGCTTAAATAACGCATCGAGTGCTTCGGGTAGCAATATAGGAATACTTAAACCACTTGTATTATTCAAAGTTTAGTTGTTAATTCAATTTCATATGGTTAAGCGATTAATGATAGATCACGGTCAACGGAAGTGATTAATTAGTCACCTCATTATACCGACACATCACCTTTAGCGGCAAGGTTTTTAGATTTCTTTACACATGACAAACAATATTAAATACTATATCGCTACGGAATTCATCAAAATCACGAAGCCGTGAATATTAATGAACGCAAATATCTGTTATTCTTCAAATATTTCGTTTTTTGTTACAACGCAAAGGCAGACTTACTTTTGAAGTCCTCCATCACTCACGAGACCACTTGTGTAACGCAGCGTAATTACCACAGCACCAATTGGGCCGTATGTTCGCCCCATGTTTAATTTGTTTCATTTATTTTTTATTTCTTTTGAGTTAAATATTATCCTTTACTTACTGTTCCAGTTGATATATTTTACATCGTACTTATGTATGAATCCAAAATACCAAGACTTTCCACAACCAAGGGAATCGAGCAATCACCTTTGAAATACTTGGGTACTCGACTTCTCCAAAAAATACTTTTAAAAATTCGATAAGTTCCTGATTAAATAAACAATGTAAATTATGTAACACTAAACTTTACTTATTAGTATTACATCTTTAAAGGGAATAGGGGCCCCATTTATATCCGTTTTTGATTTATCACACATACAAGCGACAAAGCTATGCCAGAGAACCCAGTTAGCGTTGTGTTAGAAAGATTGTGAACTAACTATTCCATCACCCAGGTGGGTGAAATTACGGTATATCAATGATAATAAATAATTCAACGATAATAAATATTTTTTATTAATGAAATACTGGTTTTGAAATACGTGTTTATTTAACATTTTTGGGATTAAGCTGCTTCGTATGTAAATAATTAAATTGGAGTTAAATGAAAATAGATTTTGCTACAAATTATGACACATTATTCTAACATATTATAATTTTGAGCCAAAACGTATCATGCCAATAAGCTATACAAATAATTCGTCAAAAATATGTAGAAAATATAATAAATATATGTATTATAAATGCACACCTGACTATAGACTAATTTATTTACCAAGAATTAGTAATTCAATCTAGATATTTTCGAAGAAGATTATTTACCTCGGCTATTTTACTAAACACGGTCATTTAGACCGTGCGCGACGTCCCAAATGACCACGCGACCTTAAGAGGTCGCGCGGTCATTACCAAGTCATTACGTGGTTAAATTACCAAGGAAGAGAGAAGGTGCAAGCTACCTTGGTACATAACTGTAACTTTTGAACCCGGGATATCTAAAATTTAAAGCTAACGATGATTAGTATAGTCCTAATGATCAAGTAGTTTTCTTTAGATAGAATTTTACTTCTCTCCATATAAATTTACATTATACCCAGTTGGATTCTAGTATCAAAGGACACCAGAAAACAGGACAAAGTAATTTTGGTGGTTATGATTTGGTAAGTCTATTGAATCATTTTCGGAATCGCCACCCAAGGGATGAATATCGATAAGTCGTGTCCCGTATGCGAGATGAATGGGTCCCTTAAGAAACGATTTAAGCATTCCTCTTCGCTTATGTTTGTTAACTTTTTATTTCCCTTCCACTCGAGAGACATTACGCCTCCAACAGCTCTCCATCCTCAAGAGGAATTATTTCTCTGAGTGTCCTCGCAACTCCATTGATTTCTGATGCGGTGCTAACTTTTCCTTTTATCTTCTGAGATGCCGCTTAAGCACGCCTCCCAATAATGAGTGCCAATTGATTATGAATGAAATTTCGCGGTTTTACATAGTCGTAATGAGACGCCGGCGGTAATGACTTTTGGGCAACAGTATCGAATTTGAAGGTCGCCGAGGTCCGATTAATCTTCGAAGGCCTCGGTAACACGGGCAACTCTTTGTAAATATGTTTACGATTTGTCTTTGCTTTCGAAATTAATCCGCGTTGTGAAGATCGATAGGTTGGCCAAAACTTACACGTGTTGGATAATTCGTCTGAAATTTACCAACGCAAAGTTCCTCCGGCAACTTGATTAGAGCGTAACTTTGCGCAAGACCCCAAATCCGTGAACGTGAATGGATGTTCACTAAATATTGCAACTCTAGAATGCCTCTAGATCGGAATGAGGAGGAGTTTGACGGCGGTAATAATATTTAAGGAGAACGGTTAACCACTCACTGATGAAAATTGTATGTTGTCATATGTAGAAACTCCAACCTACTTGCACATATAATAGTGTGGGAAAAAGTTGAATTGCTCAAGCGTGAAGTTTGCCTTGTGAGCAATACATAACGGATGCATTACTGTTCATTAGCATCTATATATTTTATTTTATTTATATTTCATTATGTCACCTAATGATGTCTGAAATGAAACTTATCAAATTGTCAAAACATGAGTTGGCTATCTAGTGAATTATTAATCATCACTAATCATATTTCGTCCGCTTCATTTACTCAACTATTCTTACTTGTTTGTGAATAATTATACTTACTAATCGAATTGATAAAATTCTTGCTTCTAATTAAAGTACTAATTTTGCAGGCGATTGTATCCTATTTAACGACTCGTATAATATATTTTATCGAGTAAAATAAATCCCAATTTATCAATGTCGACTGAGTATTGTTAGGCTATTTCATAATTTGGAGATCCGATTGAAATTTTCCGTAAAAATCTAATTATTATCGTAAGTCATTTCTCAAATTAAGAATTAATTTATTAACTTCCTTCAATGATGCATTTATCCTACTCATAAGTAAATTGGTACTTAATTATCAAATGCCTCTACAGACAGTAAAAGATCCATCGTCCTCTAAAAATTCAAACTTCTTAAACTGAATTCACTAGATTACAGAAGCTTTGACTTCAGAAAGTGCTCATGTTCTAGGCTGACCCTATATCAAGAGACAGATTGTACAGATAAGAGAAAATAATACATCATTTACAAAATAGCAGGAATGTTAATTTCGAAAAATTGATTATGATGTCACAGCAAGCATTTAACATATTACCTAGTGTTTACAAAAGTCGTATACATCGAACTCCTCAAACAAATATTTAAATCTCATCTTCTTCTCATCGGCGCTACAGCCCTACGTGAGCCTTGGCCTTCATCCCAATCAACTTCTCTTCGTCTCCATTTTCTCATTTTCATCTTGCATAGGTTCTCTACTAAATCGTCTAGCCATTTCTATCTGGGCCTTCCTCTCCGTCTAGTGACATACAGTCTCCATTATCTTCTTCAGCATTGCCGTTTCATACAACCTTTCCACACGGCCCAGCCATTGGATTCTCAAAGATTTCATTAATTTAACAACATCCTTCCCTTCCATAATTGTCTTTAATTTCTTATTGGTTCTCCTTCGCCATAAAAAATTCTCAATAACAGGTCCGTGTATTCTCCATAACTTTCTCTTTTCAAATATCCTCAGGGTATTCTCTTGAGCGATTGTAATTTCCATGTTTCTATCCCACATGTCATTACTGGCCTGATACTGATTTATATATTTGTATTTTAGTGTTTCGGTTAATTAGTTTCAACTTAAGCATCTTCAAAGTTGTATAGTATGCATATTTTCCAGGCTTGTATTTCTCATTTATGCATGTTATACTTCTGTTATCCCTGTCAATTATATTTCCTAAGTATTTAAACTCTTCTACACCTTCAAATCTTATCTGCACTATTCATTTAAATCACATCAAAAGCTTAGTGTTCTAAAGATCTAAACTTGGATTGTTAATCTAGATTATAATATAATGTATTGGATAAACCATAAAAATATATAATAGGCAAATTAAGAAACATAGATCAAGATGCATATAATTCCTTGCTAAGGATTAATTTGTTTCCCAGTAAACAATTATAATGGAAATTATTTTTAGCGCAAAATTAATGTCCTTTTAATCCTTTTAAGTCTGTGAAATAAGAGAAAACCAATTAAACGACAAAATTAAATATTTTCCTTGGTCTCTTGCACTTCCATGAAGACGATATTTCTTCTAAAGTTCTTTTGAATTTCTACTTACTCATATGAGCATTGTTAGTTTCCTCTTGCTATTTACCTAATCTCTTTCATACTGGTTTTTCTTGTTTTCATTCATTAGCTCTTATAGTTTCTTTCGTTACATTTACAAATATTTGCAAATTTACTACATGAATAAACCAGCCCTCTCCATATTAAGTATAAAGTTTATTTGATTTTTTTACTGATTTGGTAATTACCTAAAGATGTTCAGAAAACTAGTAAAAAATAAGAATTGCTATTTTCGTTATTGCGAAGTAAAAACATTAAGCAATAAGTAGGGTGAAAAGGAATGAAACCACATATCTATCACGTCGAATTTATATGGAAAACTTTTGATAACTTGGGCTAGTCAACGAAATCAGACGAGATTGGGAGACAAATCATTCTAATGAATGCCCAACTATTTCTTACGGGATTAATAGTTTGAAAAAAAATACGAGTAACGCCCTTTCAAGTTCTTGTTTACAGTGAATAAAGGAGATACTATTTCACATGGTATTAATGAGTTGACTGATGAGACTAAAAACTGCGTAATTTGTTTGACAGAAGCAATATTTTGTAATTTTTCATCGCATCTTACCTGATCATTCAATAACTAAAGAGCTGCAGAATAAACCAAAAATCTTAAATTCGAAAGTAGTTAATATAATCTTCAAATGGTCACCTTTAACATACTCTGAATTTGCATTAGAAAACAATAACCGACCTAATTTCATAAAAAACAAGTAAAATATCTACATAGCACTTATGCTAAGGTATGTTTGCTGTTACGTAAAGTGGGTCCCTGGACCATCAGCCGTAAGTTTAATCGGCATTCGAGGTTACATAAATTTCCTTCCTTGCAAACTACGGTCTAGTTTGATATTCATTTAACATAAGCATGCTAAAGCTTCGCGTGGAGCAAGTAGCAGAATATTCTAAGAACAGAGCTTGGAATTTCGTATCAAAGACGCATCTAAGGTTCCTGCTATTCGTTAGGTCATGAAACATTTACGTCTACTTCGAAACATTTCATGGCCAAAACTGTTAACTCATTAGCCTAGATTGCGGTTTCATCTTTCTCTTAAAACTCACTTCGATCACTATCCTAATTGCTTCACTTTTACAATACATAACCAGTGCAAAATTATTTACGGAACATGGTTTCGATGAGTTTTCGCTCGCATTTGTATTCAATACTATAATATAAGGGGAAAAAAGTGACAGAGAATTATCTCCAGTATTTACACCATTTCATTTCGTAGGCGTTTCCTAATTATTATCATTAAAGAATTAAATTCGAAGTAAATAATTTACATGTTAGAAGGATAATACGCTTATCAAAATGTTGTTAAAAATTTTCATATCTGTATATGCACCACGCAGGCCGGTTTTCGGCGTGTCGCAAGCACTACAGTTAAAACTAACTTTTAGAAGTCAATTTTAGAATACACTTGTTAAAGCAAGTATTATAATTCGGCCATGAAATGGCTGGATCTTTTCGAGATACTACTTAAGAGATTTCGAGATACTTAAATTTAGACAAAGAAATGAAGGAGATATGTTCGTCGTGTCGTGGTAGCTTGATTGGATAAAGTAAGAGGGAGATCCGAGTTCGACCCCGGATAAGCTGGACTTTTTCTCCTTTTTTTCTACTGCAGACTTTCATGTATTTCTATGAGGTGGTATTATCAGAGGTGGTATTATAGATGTCCCGCGTGTCGATGAGTTGGTGCCATCGTAGATTGATCCTCTGATACACACCCTTTCCAATCATAGCTTTAGAAATATAGATCGCTCCGTCATGGTGGCTTAGCTGGATAAAGCAACCGTCCGGCCATTAGGAGATCCAGATTCGAGTCCCGGCTGCGGCGGACTTCTCCTTCGTTTCTTTCTTTAACTGACTATAAACAGGCTAATTTAATTCAAACTCCCTTAGTGCGGTTCCTCACTTGGAATCTTCAGCAATGTTATTGGTTGATAATGGGATGATCTACAGATTGACATAAATTTTTGGGAAGTTTCAAATAGTGTATCGAAGTCTTTGCTTATGTAAACGCAATTCTATTCCAGGAAACATTTTTGAACCGTTTTTCTTAAGTCATTTATCTCTACTCTTCGATAAAATAATTATTAATTTTGTTTTGCTAAAATAATTAAGCCTGAAAATCATTGAAAGGAACCTTAGATGCATTTCTTATGAGGGTTAATGTTAATGATATGGAGACTTGCAGAAAGTAGTCTGTTGATTGTGGTGTTGTGATATTTAATGATATGTAAAATTTGAAGATGCTGCTACTTCCGGTTTTCAAAAACTTCTGAATGCTACAAAAAAAAGTTGCATGAATGAACTCGGTCTATCTCTGTATAAATCGTATTATAGGAAAAGTGCCAAAGTTAGCGGCCCGCAGCCAAAATGCGCCCCTTCATGTCTTCTCGTGCGGCCCATTTTGTCAAGGAGAGTGTCATTTTCATTAAATGATCATAAAAATTACCTCCTTAACTTGAAATCTCTCTTTTCAGTTATACTAATTTAGAATAAAGTACCCTGATATTAAATGCTGATCAAAAAGTATGATCAAATGATAATCTCCAAAACTTGAGAGGCTATTTAAAGGCAAACAATTACATGTTCCCGGCAAGATAATATAAAAAACAATGATCTTTAAGATTTAAGTATCGTGCGATATTGTTTGTAGATCAATCAACAAATTACATCAATAATATGTACCTCCGTTATAATATCTCAGTACAACCTTTGGGTATTTAAGTAATATAGTATTATCCTATATTTTGATACTATTATCTGGATAGTAGAACAAAACAAATTAATAACATGTTTAAACTCTCCTATAACTTTGACGTCCTTAAATATATATACAAAATAAACCGAAAATTGAGAAGCGGAATTAATTACATAATAACTTCATAACGTGCGGTCCCCGTGAATTTTATTTGGAAGTAAATATCCCGAAATGCTGACGAGCTTTACACCCCTGAATCAGTGGGGGATATGTCGTCAGTTGTTATTTATGGTTCTCGGCAAGTAACGGAAAGTTTCCTCTCTCCCTCGCACACCTTCATAACGAGTGGAGAATTTGTGCGAAGGATATCTCTCAAAGGTCAGGAGCGTCATCCACCCCCCAATATTTGAGCAACAGTCTCGCAGAATTTCACGGTTCGCTACAAACTATGGTGTACCGCATTCAGCCGTGACCTTGGTCCAGTTTCACGATTCAGTTGGGCTGAAGGAAGTCTAGGAAAAACTTTTCCGTGTCACGGTCAAGAGGAATCGGTGGAGGAGGGAGAAGGAAATGGGACTGTCGAGAGGAGTGGAACTGCGGCATTTGCGCTCGGATCAGAAGGGTTATTTAGTTCGGTCGGAATCTCCAGTGTCAGGAGAAGTTTACGTTACACGGCGAGCGCAACACGGCGAGCGCAGACACTTCCAGATGGGAGATTCGGAGAAAGAGAATTCGGAGTTCAATGAGGAAACTGTCCAATCATACGAGAAATTTTGCTATCGACATCACATTTTAATTTTTAAATTCATTTATCAAATAATTCGGTCACTATTTCAATATTCATCATTCACACTTTGTAGAATCATATTAAAATCGAAATATTTTATAAATTTTATCTTCACTTCTACAGCTCCACTTTTTCTATTAGCGACTAAAAGAAAAATACTGGGCCTAAGCAAGTGTTGAAAACGGATTAAATTCAATATGATAAGATTATTGGCTCAGGAAAAACAGCAGTTTGTTAGATAGTTGCTTAAAATAGGTACGGCCTATTGTAAAAACTGCAAAGAAATCATAAAATATTCATAGTATATTATTTTCATGGATCCGTATACATCAAACGTATTCGAAAGTATAATTCCCCGCGAGACTACCTGTTATTTGAATTTTAACCTTCGAGGCAGTATAAGATCGATCGAAATTCTAGTAATGCTCTTACCTCGCCTTCTAATTGGAATTCGGTGACCGTAAATGGTTACGCGATATTTGTTCTGAGCTGCTTGATTCCAGCAAGATGTAACTCACTGCAGTATCTTTCGTGAGGAGCATAATAACGCAAATCGTCATTCGCAAGTCGAATTATAATGAAAATACGGGTTCTGAAACTTAAGAGAAAATATAAATCAACGATATCCAATACGTGGTGCGTACAAGTGAGGAAAGGATCTCGCTGATTGATCAAATTTAATCCAAACTTCAAAGTACAAAATTTCTACACTTCTTTCAAACTGGAGGGTCATTATTTAAGTTCTCTCATGTCGACGAATCATTCCTTACTCCATGTCTCAGATGAAAATGCATAAATCAAAGAACGTGTGCACGCCCATATACAAGTAACATTCAACATCATCATCCATTCCCTACTGTGGTTATACAGCTAGAATTCTAATGACAAAGGGCACATGCAGCATAAGCAGTATCAATACTAAGATGTCTAGAGTGCACTTATTTACAATTCCCGTAGGAATTTAGTACAACTTCTTACTATCCAACCCGATGCACTTGATACATTTAAATTGAAAATTTCGAGCATGAAATTTTATTAGCTCTATAAATGTATCAAACCACATAAAATATTCTTAGAGTAATATTTTTAGATACTGATATTAAATTATATTGAATTTTTATTAAGTGATATTAAGAATTTTATACTTCTTTGTAGAAAATATTTATCAAAACGTACTTCGCTTTATTTCAACTTATTAAATTGAAGATAAATTATTGATGAGCAAAGTATTTCTTTTCTTTGTAAATTAATTTTATTCCATAACTGATCAATTGTAATTTGATGGTCAATCAACATCAAGGTTTTGAAAATAAATAACACCTCACTATTTTATTAAACTTCGACTGAAGATAAAAATTTTTATTGATTGATACTAATTATAAATCATGCATGATTAACATCTTCATCTTTATAATTTATGCATGAATGACAACTTCGTCGTTCAATCATTTAAAGAATGATGTGGAATAAGAAAACTGTCATTTAAATAATATGTAATTTGGAATCGCAACTCAAATATTGATTATTTTGCAATCTCATCCAAAAGATTGCACAGGAATTTCTGTTTTCAGTTTTCTCTTGAGTTTGTTGTCATTCATTTGTAATTCTTCAAAATAATTTAAGTATTACTATATTCGCTTAAATGATTTATTTCCCTTTTACCCTCGGATGGATTTGGGCAAAAACATCACACTTTATCATCAAAAATGTTTAAACTGGATCTTATATTAAGTCTAGTTTTCTAACTTTTTCTAATTTAAAGTTGAATTTTGAACATATCAGGAATCGGAATCGAAGTCGGTCATTGTATGGGAATCGGTGAAAGTTTTGGTTTCTTCCCATCACTAATGAGTAGCAAATTTTATGACGAATTGCTAACTTTCCAATATCAGCAAATAATTATCGAAAATGTAGTGAAGGAAGGAGACCAGGAGAAACCCAAGTACACTACTTCTCTCCGGGTATTTGTATATCCCTGCTTTGGTACCATTTCTGGCAAGGATTAAATGATGCACACGCCCCTAAAGTGACACATGGAACAAACTTTTCACCTCTCTCATTACCAGTTAAGATACCTATTATACAGCATTAGCACCGAAATGCTGGAGCAGCCTGACAGCACCACGAACACTTTAATTTTGAAATCTCGTCTCCTGCTTCGCGTCCATAAATAATACCAGATGTAGGTCTCGCAACGAAGCAGCGTGCACTTCCTTCAAGATTATAATTCGTCTAGGGTTGGCTTATGAAGTGCGGAGATCGTAGGCAAAGATCATAAGCGGGGCGCAAGGATTAGCTTCCCTCGTGCGTTTTCACACCCAACCCTCCTCGACGTTATCATCTATATTCAGCGAAGGGCTTATCGGCGCTCCACCGCTCCGCTAGTTACAAAGAGGAGCAGATTTCTGCACCCGGGACAAGAGGCACCTTTGGCGGCAATATTTCGGAGATAAGCGTCTGCGTTTCGAAGGGGAGAAGGCCGATGCCCAACTGCCGAATAACCTCCACAACTCGTCCACTTCATTGATTGCGTCTCGACCCAGTTTCCCGATGTTATTTAGCGACGAGATAAACGAGAGCTTTTTCGCGCTGATTTTCTGGCGATGCCTGCAGAGTCGGGCGAAATCAAGGTGCGTTTCCATGGCATTTTTAGGGATGAAGTGCAGAAATAAACACGGACATTATTGAAATTCAGATTGCAGAGCGCGATCTTTTGAAATGAAGGGCTCTTTTTGCCTTAGAGAAATGCCAGCATATTCGTATTCACAAAATATATATTTCGTTGTAAATTTGGCTTTATTTTCCATATTTCCATTAACTTTTTCTCTGCGTGTTTTAAGTAGGTAACTAAGCAACATATTTGTATAAATTAATAAAGCTTTGATAAATTTCCTCTCAGAAATGAAAATGACTCTATTTTCTGAGCGAAGACGTTTCTAAGTAAAAAGATTTTCATCCAGAAGTTGGCAAGTTTAATTAGATTTTTCGGTAAAATCTTTTCATTTTGCATTTTCAGTTATATCCATTTCATTTGAAAATTTGTGGAGAAAACGATTACACTCATGTTATCATTCTAAGATTGAGTATTCTTTTCACTTTGTAAAACATTGATATATTCGACGAGACAAAGGGAAATACATTTAGCAAATAATACTTATACTTAATGCAGGAGCTCATATTTAATGTAATTAATAGAATAATATATAGCAATACCGTCCTATAAGTAGTTTCATGTTGTATTCTCTGAATTTTACTTTGAACAGTATCATGTATCACTAGAGGATGTAATTACATAGGATACTTTGAAGTTGAAAAATAACAAAATGGATTGCACTATTCTCGAGATCTGGTATCTTAGTTCCTATCTAACCTAGAAACTCATGAAGTTGTGCGTTCAGGCGTGGAAATTGGAATTATATGTTTAAATAAATATCTGATTAACAGCCAAAAAGTAACTTTAAAATTCTACCTGATAAACAGTAATTGATATTTTTGTGAAATTTAAATTATTCAAAGCAGACAAATGCGACGAATGCTACTTAGTACAATCCGGAAACTTTCTTATGAACATATGAGCAAAAAGTCTTCGTCTAGTATAAAAGCCTGTGGAAACATTCTATAACATCTCTTTCCAATGTAGAATAAGATCTGAATGTTAACAATACATTCTGTGATATTGGATGAAATTGATCCTGTTGAAGTCGGCGAATAGGATAAAAAGGGCATAACAAACCATCCTAGAGTGAAGTATTTATACACTGATGGTATATCTCTATCTGAGTTGTTACTATATCTCTGTGAAAGACAATAGCCTTACTGTTCAAGAGAATATTATGGAAACATGAAGAAATGAATTCATGACTGTATTTATCCTGTTAATTCCGATTTATGCATTTTTTGTCATCTCTGACGCCATGCACGACTAGGAAAGATTCTTCGGGACTCTCTGCATTTCTCTTGCTTTTTTATTTTCATCTCCTCGACCAAGTTCTGCGTTCATATTTTGCCTGTCCACAAAGTTCTCCAGAATTTTGATTTGACTCGACAACGCAAGTAGTTAAGCACTCTTCTAATCCGCATTATTTTCTTCCCTTTCTGTCAACTTTTTTAATCGTCATGAAAATCCCTTTGCTTCCTCAAAAGAACATGTTTCTGTGAAAAAAGAAATGAAATTTTCCAGTGGTTTTATTTTAAACTTCCGTTTATAATACACAGCTGGAGGCCCAATTAACTGCGTTGAATGGAGAAAATGACGAATGAAGGAAACGTTAATAGCTAGCGTTAAAATTACACGAAAACTATAATATTTTTGCTAGTTTTTTCGTCCACTCGAGTAATATTGTTTGACCTCCTGTATCATGGTTATAGAGGCCCTATATTCACTCACTTAACTAATGTGCTTCATTGTATTCCTTTGTTTAAGCAACAAATTCAATTTGCGCCATGGACGTGGCTCTCATCGAAATGTTTTTGTTCGTTGTATTGCATGCCTTTCGCTGCATTTAGACAAATAATGTAAGAAGATAATTCTAAGGAAGGTCTAAAAGGAAATATTTTCAATTATGGATGCAAATACGTTTCTCGGGTTTTCAAATTTTAAGCCGGGGTACTTAAATTCTGATGAGTCTTTTCAGTATATTGGATTTTTGGAGCGGTTCTTTAATCATTGGTTCCAATATGGTGACATACGTTTCAGATATATGTATACATATATCTGAAGCGTACTCATACATCGGTTTTTGATTAATATCTTCCTTCTCGATGACCAGTCGTCATACCAGTGAGGAGGAAATAGTTCGCAATGAATCAAGAAGTGAACAAGACCGCCAAGTTTTTTTTCCAAAATTTATGAAATTACTGAGCTTTGAATAACGAATGCATCTAACGAATAACACGATACAGTGATTTTAAAAATGAAGTGAGAGGTATTTCATGTTTCAAGGTAGTGAACTCATTCCATGCTAATAGATTGAGATGACTGACATTTGAGAGCACTCATTACTTTTTGATTGGAAATGAAGCAATGACGGCAGAATTTAATTTCCAATAACATCTTAATTACTTAGAAGTATTTGAAATTATAACTTTGAAAATTTCCAGTGCTCTGCGAATATTTTCCTGTACTCTAATTTTATGTTTGTAAAACCAATTCGTCTCTAATAATATTTACGTAGAATTTGATATTTGACGCATTTTTTATACAAAGTTTCCCCCACATCACCTTTGCTATAGGATGACATCTTTTGTAAAGAGACCGATGACTACAATTCTACTTTCGTTTTGTATTAGAAAGGTTTCAACATTATCTAGCTGCCGATTATATCTTTTGTAAAATCTTAATTTTGCATTATCCTTTTTCTCTATCTATTTCAGCATAATCATTTTACGTCCAAAATGTTAGCATTTTACCTTTTCCTACGCTTGGCACGAGAATTTCCTCAGAAAAAGTAATTCTACCTTCAAAAGAAAAAAAAAGAAATTGGAACTTTGCAGTTAAGGAATAAGAGGCTCGAGAAATTGAGGGTGGCTATACCATCCCTGAGGATGGTGGCATATCCACCGGAATACTCATTGGGTGATTCTACAGCTTTTTTTCTCCATTCGGAGAAGAGGCCCGAATGGAGGGCCTTTACTTTGTACGTTTCACAGGTTTTATTTTCCACCAATCCAGAGTAAAATCCATTTTATCAGATATGCAATCAAATCCTTTCTTTTTGAAATTAATTGGTTCTCTATGAATTCGGAAGTTTGAGATCCAATGCAGATCGCGTACTTCACTCGAGAGACTTAATAGGTTTGCAGCATTAAATATATTTTTCGTTGGTTGCAAAATCCTTAAATTGATGAAATAAATATGTTCTGACGTAACTTTGTGGAAAGCCATAATAAATTATACAACTTTGTAATTTTCCACGGATTTTTAATAACGGCAACCGGTTTCGTAAGAAGTCCTTACATCTGAAGATGTAAGAAGCCTGAAGATGTAAGAACTTCTTACGAAACCGGTTGCCGATATTAAAAATCCGTGGAAAAATACAAAGCTGTATAATTTATCCTTAAATTGAAATGCCATCATAAAGATTCTTTACAACTTATTTTCCGCAGAAGAGTACGTCATTGCCATCTCATAGTCTTCCATTGCAAAGATCCAAGTCCTCCGATTCATGCTATCGGTTTGCGTGAGATTTGTACGTCTATGCAACGTAATGCACTATATTCTATCGATAAAGATTTTTAAGCTCAGATGCGGTAGAAGCAATAAAATACATCAGATTTGAAAATATTTCTCATCAAAGACTTGGTAACAATTCCCCAAAATAAAATTTGCAATAAGATTTCTAGTCAGGAAAATATGCTAAGAGAAGATGTTTTATGCTCAAATAGAATATTTTCTTATTAGTGGGAACTGTGTCAGGTCTAATCAGCAAAGGCCTTTGTTGGTACACCAATTTTTTATAAGTCTTTGAATTTGACTCTAATTACTACCTCAATTTCTGCACCATCGATAATTGTGCTCCTTTTTTAAACTCAGCTTTCACTCACATATTTAAATTCATTCTTCGAATGAAGGTTAGATAGCTACTTGTTGAAGCATATTTTTATATGATAGTTATTTCCTTTTATAAGGTGGTCTTACCATTATAATTGTGATAACTTTCATATTTTGGAAATCTGGAACAACAAACTTCACGAAGAACGACTATAAGATTCTAAGATACTTTATAATTAGCATTCTGATTTTCCCAATGCTAATGTTCCGTCAAAAACTTGTTTTCTTTCCTATAACATAATGATAATTTTCATAGAAATATCACTGAAAAAGGGAATAAACAGAAATATTCGTAATATTTACTTTTAAAATAAGGATAATCTTTCAAAAGTATCAGAAAATTCCTACAGCGAAGCGTGCAGACAATTTCGTGCAACTAGTATGTATTTTATGGATTCGATCATATCAAATTTACAAAAATATACTTTCCTTTAGAAAAAGGATTATTACAGAGGAATGTGTGTATCTATGTAATGCAGAAGTGAAGCAACGGTCTCACATCGACGTCCGATTCCTAATCATTCGGAAGAAGTAATACATCCATCGAGATCAACGTCTGCTTGGATACATGGAAGGGTCTTTGCCATTGGGTCTCCCTTTGTTGGATTCCGGATTAACTGAGTTGTTTCTTTCTAAAAGAAGTTCGCTCCTATTCATACGTCACACTGACAAATCACCGTAGACGGCATGAGTACCTTATAACACACGATTGATTACTTCCATCCTGATTCGACGCATCTGCTGAACTGAAACGTCAACTGCCTGCTGAGGATGCAAAGCGCCTCTTTAGATCAACTGTTTTGCATATGATCATGTGAAAGGGGCCATTGTTAATACCTATAGAGTGAAATACATTGTCAAGGGAGCCCCTGCAGAATCTAGGGTTAATATGACATACTGTTAAGATCTCCTTGACATTTTCTTTCGTATATTTCTGTTTTCATATCTTATATGTATACTCTTACAACCATATGTTTGGCATTACAAAAAAGGGAGTATAGCCTTAGTTAAAACAAAATGAATCTAGATAAGGTACCCTAATTACTGCACAGAGAACACGATACAATTTGGCAGAGTACAACTAAATTGGATGAACGAATTTTTTATTTTAATTTATTGAACTTACTATTTTATAAATAAATAAAGATAAATGAGGGAATGTAATATGAAATTTTAAGAGACCGTGTATAAACAATCTATGTTACGATTTAATCGTGATTTTGGATAGTATTTAACGATGAAGAGCTTATATTACAAGCATTAATTGTGGTAAGTTTTTATTATATCATAGGGCTACCTAATTACCCAGCAGGTTGCGCTTTCTCCTTTGTGGACGTGGTCCCGGGTTCTATACCCGTTAGGGGCCATATTTGCGAAAGACCTGAGCTGTTGAAGTTCGTTTTTAATAATACTGTCATTTAACTCAAAGAGTCTCATGGAATATAATGAAATATACTGCATCTAAAAAGCTTTGAAATGCCACCTAATACAAGTATATATGGGATAGATTAAAGCAATCGAATGTCATTTGAAATGTTCAATGTGAATCAAAACATATGAAAGCGTTTCCTCTGGACGCAAAAACATAATCACCTCGGTAACAGCAAATCCCTTCTGCATCTTGGAAAGGATTAATATTTTAAAACTGCAATTAAATTGACGTTTTAGATCCGTGCTCTAGGTTAAAAATATGCATTATGTGGCTGATTATTGCGATTAAAGGAAGTTTTCCGTGGAAGTGTATTATTAATTTTAGAACTTGTTGGGTACATTTACCTTTCTCTCGAAGCTAAAATTCAATTTACGACGGGTGATAAATAAAAAAATACCATCTGATATCTCACTCGCTCCATATCATCTACCAATTAATTTCATCTTCATTTCTTCTTTCTCTTCTAATTGATCCTTTCTTTTTAACCCCTTTCTTCTCTTCCTCCTTTCGAATCCCTCTCAGTGTTGTCTCCGCAGCTAATCCTCCTGCTCTTAAATCCTCCACATCTCCATTATCCGACACCGCGCTTTTACTCTTTTCTTCCCTCTCGTTCAATTTGTGGTCCACTTCTTCCTTTATCCTTTGTAAATCACTTCGCCGTCCTTTACTGGATCTGGAAAATCCGCCCTCTCAGATCCTTTTATAAAACTACCACTTTCCCCTTGATGAGACTACTCAGGCGAGCTTTTTTTCTCTAGCGTTGAGTCCGCACTCCGCGTTCGAATGCTATCCGTCCTAATACGCTTAGCGAAGGCGGTCTTTCCGTTCCTCTCTCATCCACGATAGGCACATTTAAGATTACTCAGAACATCTCCAAATCGACAAGGCTGGACTCTTAATCCTACGAAATGATTTGCAAGCACGGAGCTCCCATATATTCATGCAAAAACGATCGTTACAAAATCGTGGCTGCAAATAGCCACTTGACCTGGCTCGAAGAGTAACCATATTCTGTTATTTTGTAGGAATTCATTGAATAGAGTCTCCATCTAAGCAAAAGTCTAAGGAACGAATTTAACAAAGAACAAAATGATGATATTATAACGCGAGCTTAATAAGTTAAATAAACTATTGACTAAGTACGAACATTAGGTTTCTGTTTAGGCAGAATAGTTACAATCGGATGTAGAAAGAACTCGAACGCCACCTCCACAGTTACTGCTTTTTCTTGTATGAACGATTTTACCCTAAATAAACACTCCTCAACATAATGGTAATACATAATGGTGAGTGACAGCTATGTTTTGTTGCTTTTCTGCGACAGCAAAATACTGCTAAATTTATGGTCTAAACATGAGGATTTATTTTCAATTTTAAACTTTAAAGCAACCTTATTACGTATGATTTATCGAAGCCCAAACATATTGCCATTTCTAAGTAAATTAAATTAATTTCTCAGAGCTTACCGTCCTAAATATTAATGCTTGAAATATACGGTCAAAGTAAAATAGAAGGAAATGAAAATTAATATGATGTTGTAATTTTTAGAAAGGGAAATATTATTTGATTTTTTGATTTACCTATGTAGATATATTAGAATGCGATGCGGAGAAACTTCATGTTTTCAGCGATAACGTAAGATATAAATGCGAGTGAGTTAATTCTTGGGGCTACGAGGCGGAAAAGGCTTAGAAATGAGCCTGTAAGCAGTATTCTATACAAATATAATACATTTCAACTATGAAAGCTAAAACTGCGTGCTCGGCAACTAAAATAAGATTAAACATTCTGAACCATCGAAATTCCATAAAAAGTTTCACTTTTCGTCGCTTGCATTTTCGCAGGCTTATAAATATTCCAAACAAAAGCCCAGCGTAAATGCTCTCGCGGCAAACACCATTTGTTTCGGACCAGAATATTCGCCGCCCTTCTCCATAAGCAGGGAGTTAAAAGAATCCCACGAACAAACAGGTTTTTGAATGGAAGGGCGACAACACGCAGAGGCGACACACACTAAATCGTGGAATATGGATGTCCCAATGTAAAAAGTAAAGCTACGCCTAAATTTTCGATGACCCTATTCGCACGCACGGCTCCACGGGATGACAAGGAAAAGTGGCTCAAGTCCACCTATCATTTCATCCGATACTGCACATCGATTTCTCTGACAAGAAATCTCTCATCCTATCATATTCATCTCAGTGTCCGGCATATAAATTTAGAACTACCTCCATGGCCGACGGAATTTCGTTGAAAACAGAGTGTATTACTATTTCCAGTTAATTGGTCAGTTAGTATAGCGTGCCCCTGATGCTTTGCTATCGTATTTTTTACAGTTAATTAGATACCTCAAAATAAATACATTAACTACCAACGTTTAATTATTATTTTTTTTACTTTTTAGGGACAAATAATGTTTACAAATAGAATACTTGAACAGAAGTAAATTTTCTGTAACGGTGATTCCCTTCATTCCTTCCTTTAAACACATATCTTAAATTGTAGAAAGTAAACTAGCCTTTATCTCCATCTGAACACTTAATAAATAACATATGAATCTAAAAGAAAACTTTGTAACCCAAAGAATGGCATAAATTTCAGTACGTGAAATAATGACGCGCTAGAGTGAGGCAGATCTTCTATGTAAAGACCAGTTTCCGGTTTTTGCTGAGGTTAAAAATGTGTTATCTCGTCTCTTCAAATTGCTACACCATGCATTAAACCGCTCCATCCAGATACTCGGTTTCCTAACCCCAAAGTTGGAAATTGGGCGTATGAAAGATGCAAGTAGATTGAAGACTTAGGAGCAACATTAACCTTAAAGGGATATGCTTTGACATGAAACGAAGGTGATATTAAATTAGGCTTCCCCGAATGCAAATCAAAGAAATAGAAAAGATTCTTCTCTCAAATTATTTTCAAACATTTGTCCTTATAGTTTTATACGTTAAGTAATCAGGACTACATAGAGAATCAATTCATTCCAAAGCAATTTTACAAAATCGGCTAATGTACTACGGAGTTTGAGAAATCCCTTAGTGTGATAAAGTAAGCATTAAAAATTGATTTTTATTCATTTAATTATAGATATATAATGCTTTATTCTTGTTACCGACAATATAGCTTTGATAAATCTTCTTCGAAGATGTATTCCTTGGCACAACCATATCCAACCAACCATAAGAAATTATCTTTGTATTTTCAGATGCATAAATAAGATTTGAAGATGATTTTGAAATTAGATAAATGAAAACGCTTGCAAAATTCAGCGGGCATCTTTTACTAGACCCTAGTGCTCTCGTATCATGTTTAGACGAAAACTGAATGTAAAGTAATATCTATGGCGCAGACCTCTACCTGGTACTTTACGACGCAAAGCAAGTTGAGTCAACAAATTTATTTCATACTAAAACTCTTATTAAACAAAATTTACGATTTAACTTTTAACTATTATGGATTTCAACCAAGTCACATATTCTTATATAGAGTTCATCGCTTCTAAATTATCTACAACTTAGATGACAGAAGTCATCTATGTTGTACCTGATTAGGTAGTAAAGTGGTCACAATCACTCCTGATCATCATTCATTCTTTCGCTTTTTCCGTCTTTATCGTTCTCCTTCCCACTCGATTTCACCTCCTCTTCAATGGTCCCCTTATCGCTTTCTCTCTTTCGCCCACACCGATACCCTGCTCACTGGTAGCAAATCCGTGCGTCCCAGCACATAAATTCCGCAGCGTGCTTTGATTTCGGTGTCACAACGATATGGCATCCGACGCACGCTCCCTCTCCTTCTCTTCAAGTGTCCGCAGATTTATCGTCCTAATTTGGATGACGATCGTATGATTCCGCATCGGTTAGATGGAACCATTTCAATGGACGGAGATTTCGCCCGCGTCGATGCTGGACAAGGATGCTATCGAGGAAGTCGTTTCTTTGAGAGGGGACGTTTTGCACATTCTGCGCGGCGGATGCATGCAGTCGATTCCCGAATGAATCTGCCTCTGACATTAAATCAGAAAATTATCTGGAATGTGGATTGACTAAAGCAATATCAATTTCCACATGAAAGTATCTCTATGCACGTAGGCAAATTATTTGCATCTCTATGAAAGGAAATGAGCTTATATGAAGCAACGCATTCTCTTTCTATCAACTGAAAGATGCTATTAGACGCACTGATCACAATTCGACCAATGTCTACAGAAAATGAAAGAAATTTTTCCACGCCAAGTATATTTGCTACAAAGCAAAGATAACGATTTTCTGACCGAGCAATAATGCTGTAATGTATGTTATGTTTCTTAAAAGTTTTGTTTTAAAAGACAAAACTGTTTGAAGTATTTCTTAAATATTCAAACGAATAATATTTGCATTTGTTTTCAGTAATTCTAATGAATAAATAAAATATTTGAATGAGATTGAGATTGTTAATACATTGTGTGATAAATGTAAAAACTCACTGAATACTGTAAGGTATGGTTAAATAAAGTTTGTATTAACTACATTTTCTATGTTTTGAGAAACCTACTCATAATGATAAAATAGTGACCCCGGTTTAGCTCTCAGGGGAAGAGATGCACTAGTTACGAAATTACGTCGACGTCCACTTTCGAATTTTATTTACTCAAGTTTTGCGTTGACCTATTACATGTTGGAGGCTATCGAAATCTCTTAAAGACTACGCCGAGGCCAGGAACTCCTTTTCTATGACTTTTCTGTTTATTACCATTTGCTGTTGCAGTCGATATATCGGATGATAATCGAAAAGTAAATAATAAAAATTATTTAGGGTTATCCAGAGAGTCCTCTGGAATACGATATCCCGGTCTCGATTCTCGAAGGTTACAAAATATCGGGAATTCGGAAATCCTCTCGAGAATACACGGCGATGTACTGATGGACGAAGGGACTGCGTGGACTCGCTTAAGTGACTATTTAGGAATACTAATAATAAAGGAGACGAGAGAAAATTATAATTAATCGATCGACCACTATTGATATGATGTAATTAATTAAATGGTCATCGTTATCAGTCATCCTAACAGTATATTCGCATTTTATGAAAGCTTTGCAATTTGTCATTGTTTGCTTACAAAAATCAGAATCAACTTGAACTCCAGCATACATACGAAGGTCACAGAGAACAAGGCCATTTCATTAGCTAATACCCTAGCAGTGAAAGCGAAGGTGTGTCATCCATCCTTGGGATGGTTACGAATTCGTTTTCTCAAATATACACTTCACTATCCTCTCATTTTCACTGAATCTAAACAAAGGGTTTTTTCGGTGTTTCACACCCCCTGCCATGCACCAGTGGCGGTTCGCAGGGTCTATATGTAAATGTAAATCTAAAGGTGAATGAGAAGCGCCTTGTTTCTAAGAGGAAGTGCAAAAAATAGGAGATACAAAAGAAAAGTATTCTTAAATACTCACCACTTTCTGTTCTCCGGGTAGCCTTGGTCCTTCTTATTCTTCGCTAGAGCCACTACACGATCAAACAGGAGAAACTTCCATGCAATAGAAGTGGCGAGTACTGAGGGATGTCACAATCTGGGAAAATGGAAACACGAAATATAAAATTGATGAATAGCCAACACAATGTGGGTTGATATTTTATCGTTCATATATTAGAGCAGACAAGTACTAATAATAGTAATTAATATTTGGATTTAGGTTACGACCATATTCACTATATTTACGCCTATTCACGCCTTATTTTACGTCGTGAATATCAGAATAGACTTATTTAATATTTTATTCAAATTAATTGAATTCAACAGCAACGTTATAAAGAATATTTTGGAATAATTGATTGCAATGAAGGTCTTTTGAATATTAATATAAAAATAATTTAGCCCGTTTAATTTCCCGTTTTAAGAAAAATATTTTTATAAGGTCATTCTCCCATTTTAACTGTTTTGCCTATTAAGTATTATGCGTCAAAAGTTATAGGAAATGGATGATACTAATGCAACGTTTTCTCATATTCGATTTATTTTCATTCGTCCAAAGTCTGATTTAATCCGAATTTAATATAATACACTGAAAATAGAGATTGTAAATTTTGTTATTATTGCATGCTTCCGGACAACTCACTACTTGTTATCCCTCGATTGTCCATATATCTTCATAGCCTTTCGACGATCACACAGGAGAAACTCACAGGTAGAACGTGCCGAGAAGGAAAGGAAGTCACTATCTGTGAAAACAGAAACACCAAATTAATTCATCGGTGGATAATAAGTATAATCTCAGGTACTATTTACTTGTGCATAAAAATATATAAGAGCAAGGATTGACTAGAATGATGATTAAAATAAGGATTTTTGTTACGATAACATTAGAAACAATCTATTCCATATCGTTTATATTATAGTAGACTTTCAACATTTTATTCGTTCGATTAATCAATATGAAAGACATAAAGAACATGTGGTAATTATCATAATACAAGGTATAGGTACCGAAAGTTTTGAACTGATATGTGTATGAAATCTATATCGAAAAATATATGAAGCATAGATGGAGATCCATTATTGACCAGATATAAACTTCTTTGAAAAGTAATTAATGATTAATGAAATGTTTATGATCAATACCCAACGCCTGTTGAGAGTCTCGTTAATTGCTGTAAAAGATAGCTTATAAAAAAATTTACGCCATAAACCAGTTATGAGAAGTTTCATACTGAATTCCTTACTTTAAAACAAATTTGTGAGAACTTAAATTTTTAATATCAGATGGAACGTATGTGTGAATTGATTGCTTACAAAGTGAATAAAATTCTCAAAGCTGATCCAAATTCCCATTTTCAAATACAAATAATATATCCGTTAGACATTCGGATTAAAGCAACTGATTATCTTAAAAATGCTGCTGAAATATTAAGAACGCAATTTGAAAATACTTCTACTTTGATTTTTTCCACTTTATGGTGCAATTTAATCTTTACATTATGATCGGAGGAACCCTTTTGTGATCAGTAATTCCAAGTGATAGCAATGTTTCAATGAACAAAAGACGTACCCAATGAAAATGAATTCCTAATAGACATTGGATCTAAGACTCATGTTGAGCTGGAATTCAAATCGTATTTCAGATAAGGAAGAATAAAATTGATTTCATTTGCAACTAACAGTAATGTGTAGCCTAAAATTTAAAACGTATATTTCCGTTAAACTATTATTTAGCAGAATAGGCTTAAGATGAAAAATATAACGGAAAACATAATATGGATTTGAATTGCCAATATTTAAATATTAAAACCGGTCGCGGAAAAGTTTCGAAGCATTATTTTTAGCTTTCTTCAGATACCGTCTACAGACCTTGAGACTCGTGGTATCATTTCTGAAATATTATAAATATCATATTTGATCAGAAGTTGGATAAAATTTGAGCTACGTAACCCAAATTAAATGCTCAACAATAAGATTTTTGATGAACATATAAATGACGTCATTCGTACGTCACGAATAGATATATTCACTAAAATTTCACCCTGACAATACTTACATGTAACAGAAACAAGAGTTCGTGTTATTAAATATTGTATTGAATTATTTCAAGTAATTAATATGTACTTCATTTATACTACTCACCACAACTAAGGAAGTCCTCAAGAAGTCCCACGATCACCTTTACGTCTTTTATGTCCTTCTATCCGTCGATTGAAAGGGTTAGATGTAAGAAGAAACTTATAGTCTCAATCTCGTCCTAAATAAGTCCATTATTAGTTTTTTATTTACTTGTAAATTATTTTAGGGATTTAAAAATTTATGGTGGTTAACTTAAACGAATTTTCGAATCTACTTAACTCCAAATCATTCAAATTTTCACGGATATCTCGATACTGTTCAATACCTGTACAACGATCGAAGTCTCGAAACCAAAAATACCAACGGCTTAAAACAACCGAGAGATTTGAATGGCTGTTGCTTTTGCGGTCTACCCCCCCTCTCATCCCCCTACCGGGGAAAGTTGTAATTCTTTCATAATTATAAATTAGCACTAAATAAAAATTCCATTGGTATAAAATAATTTAAATTTATATTAGAAATTTATTTGGAAAATTACCTCCTTCTAGAATTTCGAACTTAAACTCGTCATAAAATATGTAGTTGCAATAGTTCCGTATGACGTCAATATGACAAATGACTAATGGTATGCAAAAATGAGAGAATTTCTGTTATCCAATTTATTAAACGATTTCATGGAATTTGCAAATAATTATTGCAATCACTGCATGTATTTAATATATAAATACTATTGTGCGTTATTGTATTTTCATATTTTCCTTCTCATAAGATAAATATATGATGGATTTTACAAATAATAATAAAATTCAAATTGTTATAATCTTATAATAAAATAGTAATTAAGTTTAAATATTATTTAAGCATTGTTACAACCAAATAATTACATGGAAGATTGCAGCAATTGAGATCAATTATAACTTTCTGTTTTTTTATCGAAATACTTCGATCTACTCTTACACCTATTATGTTTGAAACTCTATCGGGAATCAGAAAATAGCGGTAAGAGTATTCTATAAAATGAATAACATTAATGAACAGTCAAAATGAACAAAGACAGATTCAAGATGAATGAGAAAATTGAAGAAATTAAACGGCGGCAAAGAAAAATAGATATTAGATATTTCAGAGGATTCAGAAAAGTTATTCTGCTGTTAACACTATTTTGCAATATATTAATTATAAAAGGTTTGAAAATAATATCTACAAGTATCTATCGTAAGTTCACAGATGTCTGTGTTTGCAGATAAAGTGAGTGATTTTCCGCTAATGAATACCCCAATTACTACGCTCTATCCTATTCGTCATGACCCTTTCAACATGTCATACGGTAGTCTTTCATCGTATCTTCCCATGAATATTGGAATAAATTAGTAACAAATAAATTAATTACCAACTTATAGAAATTCTCCTGATTATTTTCCATTATATTCGGAATATTTCGTCCAGATTCGAATACTTTACAACTAACTTTCACATGTTCTTTAAGCTGACGTTGATTGACGAACTCCGAAGAAATCCCCATTTCATGGTTCTCCACGGTCACTATGAACTCTATCTTAGATTTATTAGCTTCTCCTGTAAAAACGATTGCAAACGTGGCGAAGAACGATTCCGTGTTATCGTAGCCATTACAAGTTTTCAGAAGATGTAATGCACCACAGACACCGTATTCCCACTCACGCCTTATTCAAAGAAGCACTGAATGAAACACGGAATTTTCACTACAAAAACTCCATTTCTTTCTTGTCAATATTTGTAATCTGCAGGAAAATGTAAATGGCACAGTATTGAACACAAACCACTTATTGAGACAAAGAGCGGAGTTTTACGAAAGTCACGTGGTGTGGAGAATAAGATTCGTAAGTCAGAACTTCGTATCCCATAATTCTTTCTAAATAGAGGAAACACGTTAAAACCACGTGACAACCTAAAGAATACATTACGCATGCTTCCAAGAACTTCATATCTTAGTTATTTGTCATCTGTAAGTTGTTTCCGAAGTCTTGGGGTAGTGTTATCTGCTGGAAAATCGATCGCAGTATGGTTTGCCTGTCTTGTGAGTGTGAGTGGATTATCATGATAAAGAATTGTATGTGCATTAAAACTCAGCCTTATGATCGGTGATTTTTCTAAGAATGTGTCGAAGTGAGATCCGTCTTTTATTGAATGCTTATTTCTTTATTTGGTGTTCTTATGAAGGCAGGGTTGACACGAATCTGCACTACTTCTCTGAAATGGTAAGTTTTTAACAGTGTTAAAATGTCATCCCAACCAAAATGGATGAATTTCTGGTTGGAGATGAATGGATACGGAGCTAATTTTCGTCCATTTTCAAATCAGATCAAAGTAAGAATCATTACATTGATAATGAGATATATGAGTAATGTGATTTATTTCACTTGCAATCCTATTTGGGTAATGTACGGTAATGGGCAAAGTATTTCGAGATGAATTTAATCGTGAATCACTTGATTTATTATAAAATATCAATTTTCAGCTTGGATATCGTTATATATATTGTTATAATCAAATTGCAAAAGTAGAGAATGAGTGGTAATTTGTGAATCTTTTAATTTCACAGCTTTTTCATCTTACTGCGAATTGAACAGCATTGTGATCCTCTTTATTTCGTTCTTTTAAAGGCTGGGTAGAATTTCCACCTTAAACTTTTTGGAGAGGATATGAGGCTTGGCAGAATCGATGAGGTATGAAGTGGTTTCCTGTTGCGTTGCTCATTCAGCCAGAATGCTATGAGTGGTAAGTGTCCATGAATGAGTACTGAATCATAAAAGCTTTCTTAATAGACAATGAGAAAGGGCTGAGACTAATAGAATGATCAAGAAAAATTAATATCTCAGCCCATATCTAGTTCTCACTGCTATGAACAACACGGGGGATATAATTAGAATATTTATAAACATAAAGATAGCTGAGTCCTTAATTCTTTCGTGTATGGTTTCAAGAATATCCCATTTTCATTTAGTATAATATAATTGCAAAACATGCTTAAATTTTCATACTAAAGTATGCGATTTTTGTTACATTTGGTCTCACATAACACGGAGACTGATTTGACTCAACAGGATATCTTCCATAGAAGATGAATGCTATTCATTCGTCATAACGTTTTTAAATGTCTTTTGGAACTCCATAGAGAAATGTATACCCTATTTACCATTGACTACTACTTGTCTTGAGCAGGCTATGATAAAATGAAATCTTCTAGGATATAAAGGAATTTTGAATACATTGCCTATTTGCCTAATAAGAAGCTAGTCTTTTCATAGTTTCATTGTTTTACGCTATTTTAGCTTTTAACATTCTGACTCCGGAGGAAAGCAGAATCAAGGTAGCTCATTCTTCATCTACTCTGGCAGGCCTCATTCCAACATCTCATAAAAAGCTCTATATATATTTAAGCCTATGTATGTTATATTTAGTATATGATACTGTGACATATTTTTACTAAAGTGTTATTTTATTCATTATTATTTACCATTACTGTTGGTAAATTATATACTTTTCTCTTTAATTATAAATATTATGATATAAATACATTGTATGTTAATACAATTATGTAATTATCCCCTCTCCCTTTCTATTCTAAATGTTCAATGGGGCTCGCCGCAGTACTTGTCGGCATCTGGCATACTTTGCGTAAATTTGTACGCCATTTGCAGCCGTATCGTCCGTGTGTGTACTGAAAAGTAGACGTTTATAATGTTTAAGAACATTGAATTGCCCGCCGGCTGTGAGATTCGTTCTGTAATTCAATTTTTCAGTGCCAGAAACTTGACAGCATTAGAAACTCCCCGTCAGATCTGTACAGTTTATGGAGATAATGGTATGAGTAACAGTAAAGTTCGGACAATGCAAGGTCATATGTTTCTTCAAAAACACAAGGTCTAATCAGGTCTTATGGATGGAAAAAACTGAATCAACCACACAGTCCAGTCTTTCCCTTCGTGGTCAAAGATTCAACGGTGACAACGAACTGAAAACTGCAGTGATGCGTTTATCTTCACAGGCGGGAGATTTCTTTGATGTCGGAATTCAAACATTTGTTGAACGCTGTTAAATATGTTTGAACAAAAACGGAAATTATGTAGAAAAGTAGGTAAAATACGTAGAAGAACTTAAAAAAGGTTAGTACTTTTACCACAGATTTATTTCAACAAATACACAGACGACCGGTTTCGACGGTTTATCTGATCTAAGTTCTTCTCTATTATGGACTAACACATTACCTCGCCTGATTCTGTGAAATTTAAAAATACGTAGAATATAGAAAAATGTTTCAATGACATTTACTATTTTTTTCTCCTAAATGATAAACGGACCTTATTTAAAAACACCCCTCGTATAAGTATAATCTACGTAGAAAAGTGATATTTTGTCTTCTCTCATAAGGCGTTTGCTATATTATTTGCGGGATTTATCTTCGTTTCCATCGCTCAAAATAAGTAAATTAATTAGTATACAATTATATCGTATTTTGTAGCTTTGAATAGGGGTGTTATATATTTTTTATTTTAATCTTGGAGAAAATACCTTGAAAGAAAGAAAAAGGAACTCGGCGTTCAATGAACTAAGAGACAAAGGCTCTCCAAGCGCCGACAGCGGCAACCGTCGAGGGCAATTCCTGGGAAAAGGATAATCGCCCGGCGGTCACTAATAATTCAGAATTCCTATGCTGTATCGATTTCCTTAATTTTAAATTGTCTAAATTAATCCTGTGATTGTGTTCTTGTATATGCTGTATAATAACTAAGATTTACTACAATTAAGTTAATTATATCCTTTCCCGATTCTTTCATACTCAGCTGTGTTATGACTCACCACCTCTATTGCATGGGAGTTCCTCCTGTTTGATCGTGTAGTGGCTCTAGGGAAGAATAAGTAGGACCAAGACTACCCGTAGAACAGAAAGTGGTGAGTATTTAAGAATACTTTTCTTTTGTATCTCCTATTTTTTGCACTTCCTCTCATAAACAAGGCGCTTCTCATTCACCTTTGTTTAGATTCAGTGAAAATGAGAGTATAGTGAAGTGTATATTTGGGAAAACGAATTCGTAACCATCCCAGGATCGATGACACATCTTTGCTTTCACTGCTAGGGTATTAGCTAATGAAATGGCCTTGTTTTTTGTGACCTTCGTGTGTGCTGGAGTTCAAGTTGATTCTGATTTTTATAAACAAACAATGTAAACATCACATTTATTATTATCCTAATTTCTCCTTCTGTCTACCCATGAACCATTCATTTAGTGTTAACCTAATTTCGATCACTTGTCATTTTCAGCAAGCTTAAAATGCTGCAGAGCGTCCGTAAATCTAAATTTAAGGATGTGAAGGTTGTTAAACGTAAACTCGCCTAGTTTATACCCTATTTGTTCACGATGATTTCTTATTTCGAATAGAATAATATCCGATTTGATGCAAGATGGACTTTTTCCGTTTGTTACTCGTAACATTCATAGAGACGTTTGGATTTTCTTCGTCTCCCCTTATATCATCGTTATTGCTACATAAATTTTCCGATTGATAATGAGAATATTTTAAGATTACATACATTTTAGTAACCGCAAGTAATTCCATTAGAGAACGGGTTTTTGTGCAACTCAAAAATTCTCGCACCACACTTGAGTTTCTCTCGACTGTGGGTTTAAAGTAATGCTCTAAAAATCTTTGTACAACTTCAGTTTGTTGCCAATCAATCTTTAAGGTTAAAGTTATCATATTTTTACACAGGAAGATAAAAATGGAATGCATTAGTAAGTACATAATGGGAACTCAATCTATTAATGATTTTTTCTTTTCTTACAGGAAAATTCAGCACCGTCAACACCTGAATCAAACGTGAGTACTTGGTTTCTTTTCTGTTCGGATGATTAAAGTCTTACATTCACCTAGCCCATCATAAATCAAATGTTTACTTGAGAGGATATTCACGCCAGTAGCGCTCCTTTTTTATTAATTTCCTTAGTAACCTTTCGCTTAAAAGCTCGTATTTGAGTTCTGAAGTAATTATCCCTGTATTTTATAATGCCACAATTTAGCCGTTATATCAACTAATAATTTTTACGTTTCATAACTTCTTTAATTCTTAACACGGCTAATTATTGCAGCCAGATTATAATTAAATTCTGATTATTCTTGTCAACAGTAGGCGGTAGTTTTCTTAAGAAGTTCTCAATACATGCATTAACCACCTGCTCTGTAGGGGGCGTGGGGAAGGCATTCTCTACAACCTAAGCCTATACTTTTGGGCCTACAGACGCAGGCATCTATTTCAGGGGCCTTTCTTTCACCTTCTTTTGCAGGGGTGAGGTAACTAAGCACTCACTTCTCACCTGCTCGTTCTTCCTGTCTATGAGGTCGGAGCTTGTCCTTGAAGTTGTGGCAGGGGGCCCTCTAGGCATAGAGGTGAACCCTATAGCACGTCACAACGGCCTGGAGGGTCCACTTCTTAGGGCTTTATAGGGTGCCCCCCCAATCCCCCCCTTCCCTCCCTCAACAGCTGAATATCGCAGCGACGATGTGGCGCGCCCAGGAGTAAGTTTTTGTGTTGGTTAAAATATAGAGCGTATGAGAAGAACCAGTACTTTGAAAATGCTAAGAAGATCAAAGGAAGGTCTGCAGTCAGGAATAAAATTATCTTTTCGGTAATTTTAGTTTCCTTAGAGTGTTGCATATACGATTTTCATAATATACAATCGCAGGAGAGAGTACTTAAATAATACTAATTTGAAGATGAAATTTTGAAATCGATACAATTAACCGAATATGAATATGGATAACTTTTGGAGAACTTTTTGTGATACAGAAACTCGCCTCACCACAAGATCTTACTAGGAGTTACATATTAACTTCTTGAAAACTGTTAATATTTCTTAAGGGAAAATAGTATACATGTTCTCAAACTTTGCTTGTTGATCACAGAAATTAGACTTAATGGCCACAGATTCTTAAAATACTTTTCTCTCAGTAAGAATTACGATTGTAAAGATAGTTATCTCTCCGATGTACACAACTTATGATAACGAACTAGAAACCCATATTACGTCCTTAGTGTGAAGGTAATGGAATCATGTTTTATTTAGACAACAGTTCATGGATTAGGAACATGACAATGTGTCATCTTCCTAATCAATCCTCTATCTTCCTAATCAATTCTCTAATGAATAGTTACCACCTTTCCACTACGGTATATTCTTTTCATCATCACCCTCCTCCATATCAGAGGAGTATAAGACAGAACTTTATTTATCAGCATAATATATCTCCTGTAATACCAACTAGTATTAAAGGTGGCCGTTTTTAAATTTTGAACTATCACCAAACTCAAAATATGAATAAGTCAGTCATCTTTGGAGGTTATTTTATATTTTATTTTGCTTGCTTTATACATATATATTAATGAATTTCTTCATTGTACACCAGGTGTCATCTTTACATACTTGGTCTGGAGAAATATTTTTTATACATTTCTTCCAACTTTATTTTAAATATCGCGAATATAAAAAATAACAGATAGGAATAGCAAACTAAACAAACTAAATCTAACTGTTTGCGAAATGTATGTGTTCAGCATATGCCATGCTCACTATTATGCAAAGTTTAGAATTCAGTTATTCTCTACGTATAATACATACTATCGGAGTCTATTGGTGGTACTTCTTCGCATCAGGATAATTTCGTTTACCACATGATTATACAGCACTATGGAGAGAAATAGTATTACTCTTTCAACTGCTAGTATTTACTCTTTTTGTCTGATACGTCTTAATTTTTTTACCATCGATTCGACTTTATTTACACAGTGGTGATAATAAATATCACCCAAAATTCCTCAATCATAACTAAGTTAGTGATCTATGGGTCCCTTTAAAGAACATCCTAATGTTTATAATGATACACCATCACGCCTTCACCATACATATCATTGTGCGCAAAAACTCTTCTGTGAAACTGACACATTGTAAAAGACACCTTTCAAATAATTTTTATTCCATTTTAATTTTTAAAAGGAAAAGATCTGTGTTTTAACGTATATATGTTCCTATTATAACATATATATCGCAAGTGAAGGCTGAAATCATAGAATACTCATCTTTAAATCTAACTCTGAAATTATTTCTCATGCATAAGATTAGAAAAATTTGCTTTCTTAAAGATGTCTGCCTTATGAAATCGTCTTATATTCATTGAAATAATTGCTACGATAGCCTGATAGCAAAAGACCCTTATTTATAGATCTTGTATGTATTATTCTACCAATTATAAGTAATAAGTTTGGATATATAATTTAACGTTAAAGATAATAGTATAAAGTAATAGTAATAGTACCATGTTTATTCCTTCTATCAAATGTAAACAAGTTAATCATCTTTGACAGGTATTCCGATAATTTGCTTGCTGTATAAAAATATATTTATGCATTACCTCATATTCTATTCTATTTTTATACTTACTTACTATTACGCGGAGAAAACTCTATTGTCAAACTGACACATTATTTAAGATACATTTTAAGTAATTGATTATGCCATTTCATTTTTATAACAATATAGTGGTTTAATCTATGTAAGTTCGTATTCTAAAATATCTATCACCAGCGAAGGCTGAAATAATAATTTGTCACCTTTAACTGTGATACGAAAGTACCATGTTTCTTCACGGATATGATTCGAATAATGTAGGGTCTAAAGCAATGTGTGTCTTATAAAGGGTCTTAGATTTATTTAAAGGACTGCTACGATGGCCTAGGCAGACCACCGCGATACGGACGTGGTTGATAATATTTTAGGGTTACCATAGTTTCGCTTTTGTTATATTTGGGTGTATTATCCCGAACCCATAAATCTAGGCTTACATGGTTATTTATATTGGTTACGACTTCGAAATTTCGGGTCCAAAATCTAGAATCGCTTTCACTGACTGACATCAAATACTCAATAAAATTTGTTGGCTCACTGGGTAATCATTAAGTATTGATAGTGCATAAGGGAGTAAAATCTTGAAATACGTGTATCATCAAGCAAAATAAATACCAAATGAGAGTCCAATTTATGTTAGAATTAATTTATTGATTCGTACGTATCGCGAAATTACTAAAAATTTCGCGAAATTTACTGAAATTGGAAAATTAATAGCTCCATAAAAAGGTAAACTCAATAAGTTAATAATAAACCTTGGGGAATATTCGAAATGAATATTATTTTTATTCACAACATAATAATAAAAAGATCTCACACACTTCCACAAAATTCTAATCTAATGGAAAGGTGTCTAGGCTAAAACTTAGCAAGTAATGTCTTCATTGAATGTGTAAACTTTTCCAAAACGTAAAAATATAGGTAATGTTTTTCAATTTTCCATGAAATGTTCCATTGTTCTTTTAAGCTTCTCTCGGAAAGCAGGCATCAAATTGCGACTCGCGGAAAAATATCAGCAAATTAAAGTAATCCTTATGTTATTAAGATATAGTCCTTATTACTTCACCTTTATCTATTATTATATTATATAATATTCAGTAATGAGATTTCAGTGATCCAAAGCCGAAATATTTTCTCTTAAAAATAAATAGCTGAAGCTTTCATGCAAAGTCTTTCGTCATTTATTGAGTATGATATAAATGAAATTTCCCAGATTTTTATCGATGAAATATCTCAACCCCTTTTCCGACATTTTGACGTTATTATTTGATCTATTTCACTTCATGATTTGGCACCGCATTTAAACGAATTTTTCTCGTGTATAAAAGTAGGGCCTTTTCCGATAAAACGTTCGTACGAGAATGCATGGCTAGACTATCTGTTATTTAGATAATAATTACTAGCATATATAAGGTTCCCAATTACTAATAGTCTGTTCAAGAAGTTGTTCAAGAATATAGAAATAAAATTCCTTGCAATAAAAGCTTCGCGAAAATGTACAATTAATTTTGGCCGGCTCTTCTCGATTTTGTTCCGTCGTGATTGGTAGTGTAAGATTCGTCGCAGCTTCTGACACAGCTCTCAGATATAAAGATCTAAAACTAAATTTTCATTCAAGATATTGTCTCCAAACAAACAGTAAATGAAAATGTCAACATTTACCTCCATTTCTCTCACGACAAGTTGTTTCTCACGTAAGAAACACAAACGTTTTTGAGGACGCATACATTGGGCCGCAAAACTAAATTTTTCTAAGGTTATGTTTCACAAATAATTTTTACTGAGTTTTGTTTGCTCTACTCAAAATCTTGCGTGATATTTACGGGTGTTGATTATACAAAGAGCAATCGAGTAAAAACCAGCGTCTTATATTACATTCGAAAGGAGTAACGACGCTTTAAAAAATGTTCATGGCAGAGAAAAGCTAACTTTCATACTTTCTTCGCTTTAAGTAATGTTATTATCGTTCTGAAAGGATTATATCTTCGCTGCAGTGTTGATAGAATCATTCTTACCCAAATGTTATGAGAACTGTTATTCTAAAACTCTAAATACTTATAATACTTATGACCGTTTGATTTATTACGTTACATTTATCGATGATTAATTATATTTTCTTACATCGTCAGGTCATACCTTCGGCAAGTAGTCCTGTGCCAAATAGTCTTTTAAAGGAGTAATCCTTTGTCTTCGTCGAGCAGTCCGACTCACGTAGACCTGCGCTGGGAATTCTCATTGCCCGCTTGCGCCTGACCGAAATTTCTTATAATGAAAGGGTGAGGGAGGATATTACAAATGAGTCCAAATTTCAGTTAATGAAAATAACTTTGAATATATAAATCACTCGATATCTTACTGTTAAAGAATAACCCTAAAGGGGCCGGGGTGAGACTTTCAGCCGCCCTGAAACGGAAGGTTTCTGGCCGACCCCGGCCAGCTATCCTGACATGTTTAATAATTAATTTCATCTGATTCAATTAAATGAACGAAAACAGTTCGGCAGGAACAGGAATATTGTCGAGGAATTGAGGACCACGTTTTTAAGTCCAAAGTTTTCCGAAGGTAAACACTCCTCGGGTCTAAATTGAGCATATTCTTGCTGCAGTCTCCATTATTTAACATCAAACTCGTTTGATTAGAAAAGGAAAGCTGATTTACGAAGTTGGAAATCTCTTTGAAAACTGCAAGTTTGCATGGTTATAGGGATGTTGAGAATACCTTGTAATGCAGGTGGGCCTATTCAAATCATCTGAAGGTGCTCATTTCCCAGGATGTGGACTCAAATATTTAAAGGACCTAGGTCGCCCTAGCGATTCTAACTTCACGGACCTCCCTTCTCTCCCTCTTTTCGTATTACGAAACCCACAGGCAGAACCAAGTGTCCCGTAAACAAAGGTTGGAAGGTTAACGAGACAATGCGTCCGAATGAGAGGAGACACTGGCGAAATATTCTTTTCCTACAACTCCGTGCGCATGGATGGGTGTGAGTCGAATTTGACCCGGAATACTAACGATAGCCACCATTTTACGGGATTTAATGTTACTGGTTTTTCTCCGGAATTCATCGAGAAAGAGAAATCATTAACGATTTCATGAATATCGAGTCAATTCTAAAAAGTTTATGATGAGAGAAGTAAAAGGAATTTCGTGCATTACTATTCATCATATACGTAGAAAGATACCTCTTGAAAGAACCCTTAATTGAATCATAGGGAAAATCCCGGTAACATTTGAATTTTTTCGAGCGATTCATGGTGATTCTTTGAACTTCATTATGATTACCAATCAACAAATTTTCACATAAAACCTTTACGAAATCACACGTATACATGCTCAATATTCATCATTAAGTATTAATTGCCTCTTTGTTCATCGATTTCACGATTTGTAGACGGAAAAAGTTTCCTTTGCTACTCATTTCACAGGTGAATTCCTAAGTATTTTGCGGATAAAGATAACTGCACTCTATCATTTCGTTTTCAGCTTCTGAAATATCTCATTTCTAAAATTTCTTGGTAAAATTTCTAACAGTATTAATACTACATACGTTACAGGGCAGTGTAATAACGAGTAAGATTTTGTGTACATTTTCATTTGTTCAATCTAAACTCGCATAGTACTATTTTGTGTTTCAAAATGTTTCTGCAATCATAACTATTAATAACCAAAGAAAGACTCGACTGACACAGAAATGTGAATTTAGGATCACTCCTAAGCTATAAAATCAAAATGATGAAGTGTTTTGAACCATTAGAAATAACAGAAATACAAGGACCAAATAAAATGTGTATAGGCCTCCCCAAGCGCTTTCTAATTCTCTCTATTCTGAGCTTCTCTTTGTCATGTCACCCATAAGTACTTAATGATCTCGGACGGTCATCGGTCTTTTGGTCTTCTCCTTGGTCTGTTCACATCTTTGGGTGTCCAGTCCAGAACTGCAAATATTCATTTGGTCGTTTCTTTAAATGAATATTTCATTTTCAAACAACTAAATATTCCATATATCAATATTAAATACTGTATTCAACCACAAATCCATATCCTCGTAACATAATTAATCTGTTCTTAATTTAAATGTAGGACTTGTAATGCTCGTTAGCTAATAGAAAACAGTTTTTGTTGCATTTATCGATATCACCATGAGTAGTACAAAATGAGGTTATTTTAACGAAGAATCTCCTTGAAATTCCAGTAGAGTTTACAGCATGACAATTGAAACTTGAGTTTGACCTTACTGCATCTTACCATTTTCCATTTTAAGCTAACCTCGCAAACAATCCAGTAATGATAACTGTAAAACTGGAATTCGTATTGACATTCACTCCATTCATAATTCGAAAACAATCGTGGAAATACCTGTGATCACTGTTCGAATGACAGATGACTTCCTAGCGCTCGCCGAACAGAATCGGCAGTGAAATTCGAAAACAGAAAACGTCTCTGCGGAGAAAACACTTGTATGAAAACAAACGATAGCTTCCAGCGCCGACGTAACAAAAGAGAAATAGAAGAATATAGATAACTGTCGAGCCGTTCTCTGCTTTGATGTGTTTGCGCGCGATACGTCATTCCAATGTTTCGAGCCGTAAACGAAATCTCCGTCATCGCTAGACACGCTATCAATCTTGGTCAGTTTTCTAAAATGGGTGCGACGTGTTCCTCCGTGATTGGCTGATTTTTCATCGCGACCTGATCGCAAAGATGGATGAAGGTCAGCGAGCAGATCGTGTCCTTTCGTTAACATTCTGGCTCCACGATAAATAAAACAATTATAGGTCAAAAAAGTGCAAGCGTACTTTTTATGACCCAGACGTCACGGTTTCTGGGGCAGTTTAGGAGTTAATAGTCCAATCCTCTGCTTTATTGGGTCACGAGGGAAAACCTTAAATCATCGACTGAAATCGATGATTAGTAGGTATGATGGAATTTCGGAGAGCTATGTTTGAATTAATTAGACACATCGAGATTACTTCAGCTTGTTAATGCACAATAGTTATAGAATCCGAAATCAAAATTTACAGAAACTCGAAAAGAAAGAGACAGTCTATATGTTTTATCTTTTAAACTTGAGTTTTAAATTTACATTTTTATATCAAAATACAATGTAAACGTCTTTACAGCCGTTTCTCCTCTCAGTTTAGAACTTTAAATTCTGGGAATCAGATTCTGGATGGTTTCCGTAAGTGTAACATTCATAGCTACCGAAATTCTTGTTATTTGATGCATTTTGATTGCAAATCAATATAAGGCTGAATACGGATGGTCCGAAAATTAAACATAAAAATCTGTCATTATCATTAGAAAAGAAATCTAATAATTTGGAGATATTTGAATGCTTTTATCACTTCAGGAAGTAATAAGAATGCAGTTATTTTAGTATCTACCTAAGTTCCCTCTTGTGCTACAATTTTTGGTGCTTTTTCCCGAAATGGTTAAATTAAATTATCAATAGGGCCAGACTATGTCAATTATTCCAACTACTATGACTGATATATAATTTACAGGCCACTGCCAGATAGGTATGGTTATAATTTTCGCTACCGAAACCATTCTCATTCAAATCCGTCATGTGCTGCAGCTTTTTTCAACATTTATAAGGAAATTCGAACGAAATTAATTATGCCCCACAGCTTACGCTCTTCTTGAATAAAAATCTTATAAGTCGGTTAAATTCCATTTTTTGTTGCTCTCTAAAGTATAATTTGGTATTTTTATTATCAATTTAATAAATTGAAGGCCACGGTAGACTATGTTCAGCTGCATGATTTTATTGCATACGAAAAAAGTAGAAATGAATTAATGAAATTTAATTAGCTTTCTCGTCAATCAATCATTACGTACATCATATCATCAAAGCTCCAAGCTAAAGCGTAAAATTCCTAATAGGCTTGATTTGAGTTAGAAATTCCGTTTACGAACATGATTACTCGTAGCAGTGTGTAGCTTTGACAAAGGTACCGAGGGAATTAATTTCATCAACGTTGCCAAAGGTACCCGAGAAATTTAATTTAATTTGGCTAGTCATCGTTGACTATTCTCGTGTATCCGTGATTGTAGATATTGAGTTTTAGGATGGCCATATCTGAAATTTACCTCTATATTTAACGGGTGTTTGAGAGATTACCTTATCATTTAATTCTAAAGTCATTACAGACTGAGCAAATAGATCGATAACATTTTTTCGATAGATAATATTTTTTTGCACAAATTTGAGATAATTTTCAAATTTTATTTCACGAAATACATTTCCATAAGAAGATTTACATCTTGTACAATTTGATGATAACAAAGTATATTTTTGAAATTTCAGACTTTGTTTTTAAGAATAGCCTGAAATAATTCTTGGGATTCTTTCAACTAGACGGTTAGTGTTATAGCAAATATTATCAAAATTGTAACTTAATTTCGGAAAATCTTTTCATTTTCATCTTTAACACTAATTGTGGTATTTCCAGAACTTTTAGTAATGTTCATTTGAAACAGCCTTGTTCAGATTCCTGTCTAAATATATAAGCACAACAAGAATACAGACAAAATGGAAAATCAATAGAAAGCACTTCCTCGATGCTTAAAGAGGATAAATTCGATCGAATCGTCAAAATCTCAAAAAGGATTATTTTTTCGTGTTATATTCGTCGTCTTGATATCCAAGGACTCTTTGGAAAATCTTTAAAATAAAATTCACGGCCCTTATGATATCGACACTGAAAATTTTCAAATGAAAAGAAACGCCATAATAAGTATACTTGGCAATAGAATATATTTCTTTTAAGTTTGACTTGTTACTCATAAGTTAAAATTCATCCAATAAACGTCATTCTTGGAAAGTACCTCAATAAGAACATGGTGAATTGGCCGATGGAGGAGAAGTAATGCAAAGGAAAACGTCCTCATAAATTTCATCCTGATGAGTGTTAGTGAGTGTTCATGGAAAGAAGGGGTGATTAAAGAACGGGAAAGACTCGATATGTCGCGTTGACGGGTGTACAAGTGGGTGGTTAGTTGAGGTGACGTGTTAGAGGTCCTGCCTGCAAGAGACGGCCCACTTTACCCTACATAACCACCCTCCAGTCTTTGATAACTGTGTCCATTCGCTCCTTCCATTACTCTCTCCCTTCCGACTGCTACTGCACCAACCTTTATATTTGACATTTTCTTTGCCTTTTAATCAACTATATGTCTACTCTAACTTTCACTGCAAATCTTGAAACAGACTATTAATTATCGGGTCACTCTAGTTTATAGCGCAGTCGACTCAAAGGGTATAGAAAACTGGTTAAAATGAAAGAGAATGAAACGAATTGTAACATTAATCCGTTTTCAGTCCTACAACTATTCATGTAAAATTAATTCCTTTAGCGCAAAATGGCAAACGCCAAAATCTTTTATGGTTCGTAGGGAAACTGTTCTTCAGATAGCACAAAATGGCCTTTTGATGGTATTTCTTTCATCAAAATTATTTTCTGTATTTTGAATAGCGTTTAGATTTTATTCATAAATTTTAGAGTTGTTCATTAAACATCAGAGTTTACGTAATCTCCTTTAGTTCACTGAGTAAAGTTTATTCATGTCATAAATGTGAAATTTGGATGCTTGGCCGTCCCGATGGGTGAAGAGGAGAGGGCGCCACTTTAAGGGGTCAATGTCATTAAGGTCTTCATTTTATTGGTATTATTAGATGTTTTATTTGGAATGGAATATGAATTTCACTGAGAATACGATAATAATTCTCTTTTCTTTACTAATTATTCTGAATAAAATCAAACAATTACTTGGGAATAAAATTAAAAGCGGCATACCATGCCTAGCATCTGTTTCTCCTTGGATTCCCATCCACATGGCTTTCCGAGCAAAGATGTTCTCAATCCTTACTCCCTGTATAATTCATTAATATCTTGAAATTAATCAAATAGCATCTGCCAGGTGACGTGGGAAATATGAGCTTCATTTTTATATCTTTTTCCAAAGAGGTCTCCAATCAGTCTCGTATTGCTGATCTTCTTGGAAACACTTCATAATCCACTTTCAAGGAATGGACCTCACTGTCACCGGCATATTCGGCGATTAAAGAGCTTTCCGAACCTATTATTCATTAACAACCAAGTTTCTATTCCTTTTCTTTCATCTTTTTCCAATTCAATACTTACACGCTTAGCCTTGACATGACATAAGAGCGAATTAGTCTTTTGATTAACCCTCTGCAGAAGTTCTTCTTTAAATAAGGATCTTTTTACAACAAACCCTTGTCCATATTGAAAATTTTATTTTGTTCGTTTTCAAACGTTAACGCTGAAAGGCATACATTCCTACATACCTGCCTCTCACCTCATTCCCTTCCGGGGTTAGACAGTCATTAGTCTCATTTACTAGCAATACAATACCATACTTTGCTATCAGTACATTAATCTCTCCTCTCGGACATATCCGTACATATCATCATACGCTCCTTAATAAGTCTTAAAAATTCCACGGCCATCTCTTCTCATCAGCGTTTCATTCACTCCATCCAACTAAATATTTTTCGGTCTTCCGCTCTTCTGATGCTCTTCAAACCCTATTTTAGCCATTCAACTTTAACTTCTAAATGCTCAATCCAAAGTAAGTTACTCTTTTAATGCTGCTCACTCATCCTCCTTAGAGCTTACATTCATTAAATATCCAGTTGCTAGAGACTGTCTCCATTTTTGCGAAACAGCAACTTGTTGAAATCCATTCCAACTGCAAGTAAATATGCGAACACTTCATATCGAAGTGCATCTAGGATTTCGAATATTGTTTTCGGATCCACACCCTATTTCTCTCCCATATTTTCTGTTTTTCTTTATATTCCCCTCTTTCCTGTTTTCTGCCTCACTCTTCAAGTGAAGTCTCCTCTCCCCTCGTGGTACCTATGGCACCTCGCACACACGCTCAATGAGGTACTCCAGAAGGTATCCTTTGCAGCCGCCGTGCAAGTCCCTCTCAACAATCCTCACGTTGCTGCTTCTCTTAATCACAAGGGTTGCTGAATTGTGTGTCATCCGAGAGTGTTCAGTGTTACTGAAATGTATCGACTTTGCCGGTACAATTCCGACAGTAAGTTGTTTGAAAGAGCCTCCCACAGCAGCGAGAGCTGTCGTGTAAATCCTCGAACTGACCAAAAACTATTTTTGGAGAAAGATGTTGAAAAAACCCCTCTTAATTCTTTAATGAAACATTCCAACATAAAGCGTTTTACTATGAAGGGGTGCGATAAAATTCCTTTAATTCCAAGAAAAGAACTAAATGTGTTAATTCCCAATTAAAACGATTTAAATTAATATCCAGTCATATACCAACACGATGGTGAAATTTTGATTGCCAATGAGGTTGTTTACAGAGCAACGTTCGTTGAAATAAATTAATTTCACAGAGGCTTTTAAGACGATCATTTTTCATTGTTTGACGATTGTTCATGCATTAAAATTCTCTTCGAAATAAAATTATGAACTCACATCTTATCTTGAGCTCTTTTTCTGTGCGTAGGAGTAACTACAGTGACCAGGAAGCGAAATGAACATGCATCATTCGTACATCACACGGAAGGTCTGGTTCTAATTAATCTTGAAAGTGATAAATATTTTGATCTCTAGCATCATATTGTTTATCCATTCATTTCCAGTTTCGTCTTTATTACTAGCACCTATTTTGGGACCTAATTTGCATGATTTTATTGTTTTACTTCCGATCAGTGGTAATATATTTCGTACCAAGACCTCATACATAAACAACAGTGCTGGTAGATGTTTGATTATAACATATTCTAGCAGATTATTTAAAATAAGTTATGTCGAAAGATCTAAAAGACCGTGTTTTGAAATATGCGATACATTCTACAAAAGTTTAAAATTTCAATCTTTTGGATTTCTATATCTTTTTAAAATTCCGAAATGAATTTCAATAATCACTTCTTGGGAAAGTTCTATAAACGTCATTTAGGTATCAATTTACATAATTATGGAGAAGAGGGCAAGGAATATAATTTGTAAAGATCGCATGCTCCAATCTTAATTCAAATGTCATTTTTAACGACTTTAGGTACAGAAGAGACGAAATGCGAAAGTGTAATCTCGTATTCGACTGATGCTTTCATTAAAATACCTTTTATTGCAAAGCCGTATCCATAGAGATTCTTTTGGATCGTATATCGCACACGGTGTCAGGTATGGGATGAGAGCAATCGGTTCCACCTGTGATTACCTTCTGGTGCTCTTCCATTTGACCTTTGCAACCACCGGACTCGGGTAACGTATGGTGCTCGGAATGATGGAAGACGGAATGAGATAAATGGATCCGAATGCATGATGCATAAAGGGAAACGGAAAGGAATAAGGGCGAGATGCCGAAGAGAACGGGTGATGTGTACAGGGAAGGCTGATCAGTAAATCTGTGCTCTGAATTACAAGGCCCTTGATTACCTCGTTTTCGATGTAACGGCGACGAGATGCTAGTATCGATTATTATCAGAATATTATGCCAGTGATACTGCAAATTTAAGGAAAGGGAAATTTAGATCGAAGATTTTGAGCTCATCCTTGGATCATTAATATTACACGGATGATATATAAAATATTATTTTCCATTCGAACTATTATTTTTTATTACATTTTACACATAGGTTCCCACCGGGAATCGAGCTCTTACCTAAAGATATCTACTTAAGAAAATAAAATAAACATTCCTTGAAAGATACGCATTCAACCAGGTGAAGGTCTACATCTTCCCTCTTGCTTGAACACGGTGACATTTAGTGCACGAATTTATTTGTCTTTAGGTTCAGTTTTACTTTCTTCGATATTAAAAACTAAGCACTAATTTTCCTAAATCCTGATTACATTTTGTTTGTAAAAGCCGTTTGAAAATATAGAATAGGTGGCCTTTCAGAAAATTTCTACAATTTTCATAATAAAGATTTAATTTTACATCTTTTTATTTGCTTACGTAGAAATCTTATTTGAGAAAAAATAGAAATTATAACTAGGCTAGGAATAATCATTGTTGAATGTTAGATTGTAGGGAACATAGATTATTAAGAGACACAGGAACTCTCCAAGTGTCGAAATTGGTCAATAGTCAGGTGCAATTCCCAGGAAAAAGGTTATCACCCACATGGTCACCAGTTTTCAGAATTTTCAGAACATAGATTATACAAAAATGTAGGTTATGAGAAAAGAAAGACAGATTGAATTGACTAATGAAAGAGAATTCTTAATGAAAAGGATGACATAAGGAACTTGAAGGATTGTCGTGAATGAGTAAGAATTCTGTTGATAGCATTAGAACAGGAGAATTGAAAACTTGGATCTCAAAGTCTTGGGATTTAGAACTTTACTCTTGAGTAGGGAGCTATAGTTATGATATGAAGTATTGCTCCTAAAGATGAATTTAGGGCATTCTTCTGCTTTTAAATGCATTATTAAATTAATATTTTAAATAATGATATGGAAACAATGGAGGGTCAATGATTATCTGTAATCAAATAGAATCATTTTAGAATGATGATAGGTGATCAAGATAAATAAATGGATTATTATACTTACTTTTGCGCCTTATGAAGTATTTTTCCATTTCATTTTTATAATCAGAAAAGAAATATATTAGGGAAACAAATATTAAATGATAGAAATTCATTTGTTTTGATTTTTAATAGAAAATATGACTGTAGAAGTTTTGGTAAAGTATTTTCCCATAGTTCCCATTTATTTTATTTATTTTCCCATATATAATAAAATACCCACTGCTAATTTTTATAATTTCAAAAAATTATAGGATACCTTGAGACATGCTGTTAAGAGGATACCTAAAAGTATCAAATTCATTGGAAATGAATCAAACCAAATATCATAACAATAGATTTTCCTTGCTGCTTCTATGAAATTCTGAAATTTAATTCAGCATTGTCTAAGTAATTTATTTAACAAATCTTACCTTCAGAATGAATATCAGAACTTGCATGACATAATATTACATACTTTTGATTGCAAATGATACATTTTAAATAAAATTTTGATGGAGATATATCAATATCTCTATTTTAATCAATTTTGGCACCTGTGGCAACTAACAACTTTTCAAATATTGCTTTCTACTTTTCTTATCTAGTATGAGGACTATCCTTAAGATGCTTATAATCCATGGAAAAGTTTGTGAGGAGAGCTCCAAATGTAGAGCACTAATGAAATGGTTTGAGTAAGTAAAATATTCCACTGAAATATCATTGAAGATATCTCTCAGACTATCTTCAACAGTGAGTCTTATTCTATCTGACAGAGTTGTCATAAAATAATGACTCATCAGTAATGAGGAAAATCAGTTTACAGGAGAGAAGTGTTTTTGCATATGAATCTAAAGTGATTGCAATGAATGACAATGATAGGAATTGTTGAATTTTTCAAGAAGTCATAAAAATTCAGGAAAGAACCTCACTTTCATTATATAGGATTGTTAATATTTTGGGGTCTTAATCAAGGATCCTATAAATTAAGAAAGTTATTTACTCTGGCTTGAAAACTGATTTTCTTCAAAAGATCTAAAATATATATAATTAATGAAAAATTATCATAAGTATAGCCAATCAAAGGCACAAGGATTTCATTTTTAATTCACTGCTAAAAGAAAAACCTTATTTATGCAGGAAAATTTATCTGATTCATATTGTTCATCCAAAGTAGCTCTGTTCATATAAAAATCATAATTAAGTTCAAGGATTTTGATATTTAACTGATCTTCAAATTGCATCTAGCTTCATTCGAATGATTATTAAAATCTCTTTTTAATGACTCTTAACTTCTGTAAATAGTATATTTACAAGATTTTAAAATCATAACCTCCTAAAATTGATGAAAATTGGACTGTAAGATTAATGAAAGAAAGGATTAAACATTGAATACTTTAATTAATGAACTGCCAGATGAAACTTTTAATAAATTAGCCATCAACTACAACTAGCTTCATCCGTACATTTTACTTATTACTATCATGAATATTTACATAGCACCTGACATGAAAAAGTTTTGATTGTACCTTTTAAAATTAAACTGCAGTATTTATATCTGTTTAACTTATTTATCTGAAGGATACCTAGTATTTTTGTTGTTACATAGATAAGCATTACTTTTTATTTACAATATTAATTAATTTTTCTTTATATTCCTTTTAATTGAAACATTGTAATATTGGTATTTTGATGATCATAGAAGGATTACTCAGATGTTTTAGATGTTTATGTGTTGCTTTTTATTGAGAACCAAAAATTAGAGCTGGAAGTAGCACATTTATTAAAGACACATCAAGATTGTTCAATGATTAAGATTAATTTAAGGTCTCTTAGTTTTGATAAATTATGATAAAATTTAAAAAAACAATAACAAAAATTTTATTACACATTTGTTGACTTTACAAACCATTTTCACCATTTATATGATGAATAAATTTGTACATACATTGATTACACCTTTACATTAAAGTAATTTACTAGGAAGGTGCTTTCCAAATTTTTGAAGCCAATGAAGCAGTCTATAGAAAATTAATTGATTACATGATTCAAAGACTGAGTTTTAAGGCCGTACAGTTGTGTTCTTATGTATGTTCTTAAGCTCCCAGTACATACTGAATACAAACATCTTTTAATTGTGCAGGTAATCAAGAAAAATGTAACTTTAGGAAGTACATTACATGTAAACTTATACATCTGAGTTTTTTATCACATCTTTTTCCATCTACATGCAGGTAATCAGGAATTGATTATCAATTAAGTGTCTCATTATGTTCCATCCCATGCTTCAAATAATAAATCTGAACTTCATATGCACCGTCCAATTGACAAAAACATCAGACCCATGTGAAATTAGGCAAATAAGGCATTCTTCAAGCCTCTTGACATTGAAAGTTAGTAGCAAAGTTAAGTACAAGAATATGCCTTAGATTCGGCAAGAAAGTTGTACGCGTGTGTTTTGCACCTCCACTAATATTTTGCACGAAGAATTCATTTTTCCATTTGTAAGGTGCAAGTTTCAATTAGAAGGAAGTTTCAATTTTTTCCCAAAATATCATTTATTCTAGGTAGCCAAAATTGCTTATAAAAAGTAAAAATATATTTTCCTCGTCACTCTGAATCCTTGCTTTTGTTGTTTTTTCCAGAAAAGCTTGATTCAATTAATCCAAATGAACACCTAATTGACCATTTCATTTATCTCACAAGTACACATACAAAAAACACTACCACCGTGATATGCAATCCCTATGATCTTAGGGTTGGGTTGAGCCATAGACAACACTTCTTTTCACGGCTAGAAGTATAACTTTTTGACATCGATTGCAGGACAACATCTTTGTTACAAACATCAATCTTGTTTGTCTCACACAAAAAAAAGAGAATCACAAACAACCTATTACAGGATATCAATGACAGCGATTAAAGGCCTCCAATGCAGACCACATGGAGTGTGCAGCAGAATCAAACAAGACTCAAGACTGCACACAAAAGTGATCGGTTTGTTAGTCTGCACCGGGGGCGATCAACATCAGACAGACGTCTCAAATGTCACCTCCCTTCTCGTACCCTTCTTCCTCCTTCCAATCCTTTTCACTCCCCCTCTCCCTTCCTTCTTGATCCCATCCCCCATCAACCCTTGCCTCTCACCTTCCCCTTCACCTAGATCATCATCATCCGCCTCCTCTTCCTCTTCTCTCCTCGCACCTTTTGACAAAATAAATTGCCTCGCTTTATGCTGCTGAGCTGTGAGTTGTTTTCTGAATTGTTGAAAGGGTTCTGGTTTACTGGATCTGAGTTCCTCGCAGCTAATACCTTTGTCCTTAAATATTTGTCTCTTCTGTTCTGCTGATGCTGAGAAGAAAGAATATCCTGATTGTGCTTGTTGTTGATATGAAAGCTGTCTTTGTCGTGGCATCATATCTTGGTATGGGCTTTGGTAGTATACCATTCCAGAAGGGTGCTGTGGTAAGGGTCTGTATCCATTGCTGTAAGGGCCTCCTGCCATTGCGCCTGGTACCAGATGAACAAGCAAAGGAGAAGAAGAGGAAGCCCGATCATCTTCCTCCTCTTCATCTTCTTCCTCATCCTAGTAAATTAAAATTATTTACATCTAAATTATGTAATCACTCTAAATAGAAAATTTGTCTATTGCACAATATTTTGCTTTCCAAGAGTTTCAAATATCTTAGGCTGATGAAAATTTTTTGATTTATTTAAAATATTGATTTTTCATTTATCCATGAGTGGGATTTGATTTCTGAAAAAATTGTGATTATATTCACAAAAAAATTACAGATAAGCAATTTTCAGAATGTGAGTTTTATAAGGATTTTTGTTATCCTTTTGTGATATCTTTATGGTATCTTGATAGATTTTCAATCACTTGAAAGTGAAGAAATATTTTTTTAATACTCAAACATGATTCTAAATGGTTATACATTAGTTCTTGAGATACATAATTTTTATTCATGATTTACATTTGGCCTAGAGAGATTAGGAGATGAATGTTTCTTTAAAGTCAGGAGTATCCCTCATATGTTAATTTGACCTATAACTTTTGACTAAAGGATAAAAAAGAAATATTTGATTTAATATTGACAATTCCACAGCACATGCAATTTCCTTTATTGTGCTACCTTTACCTTAACTATAAAATCAATGAAAAAAGAAATAAAATTTATAGTAGATATTATGAGTCATGAAAATGAATTTCATTATCTTCTAATGAAATAATGATAAATTCCAAACATTATATTTATATTTTATAAGAAAATCATAAAACCTTCAGCTTCCTTGACTAAAATTTGAATACCAATTTAAATAAGTTTGAATAAAGGAAAAATAATTAATATTAAAGGAAAGTGGTGATTGAAAAAGGAAATATCATTTATTGATAATGTTCCAAGAAGTGTAACTTTTTTATTAGCAACTTTATTCAATAAGCTTATTACTTTCATTATAAATATAAGTAGCTGAGTTAAAAAATAGGTATTTTTTCAGTGTTTTAGTTGATACTATTTTCATAGGTGTTTAGGCAATAATAAACTGCAAATTTTATTTGATTATCTAAATATGATTTAACCACAAGGAAATATTTCTCAATATTTTAGTCTTTCTGAGGTGAGCTTTTAAACAAATCTTTGAACGAACTCTTGATTTATTATTTTGTTAGAAGAGCAAATAATAATCCCATATGGTATATTTCCCCATGAATCTTGTATTTTGTCTCCTCATTATTAAAAAGTATAGCTTATTTCTTTTTTAGAGAACCCCTTCAAAGGAGGCTTCAGAAGCCCTCAGAGGAGAGAAGAATGGAGAAGTTTCCTAAGGATTCACCACCTAAAGAATGCTAATGCTTGCCTATCTATTGATTTCAATCATGCAAATAGATTTAATGACTTACTTGACTTGACATCATTAATATTTGTAGCTTCTATCTCAAATAAAATGTATTTCTCTATAAGAACCATCTAAGCTCTGAGGCATAAGAGACATATTCTTCAAGATGTAGCATAACTCATAGAAATACCATAGATATATATGAATACTCATAGGGCACTGATCCTAGTATTACAGTTTTTTGCCTCCATAATTAATTTAAGCTAATGTCAATCATCATCTTCACAGAGGTTTAAAATGCTCCCAAGACAGTTTTTCATTATTTCATATTTGCCCACTGGAAACAATAGAAAGCCCGGGATTACCGACCATCTAGCGACCAGGGAATCTTCGAATTAATCAAGGAGATCAGTAAATCACCTGAATCAACCAGGGTAATTCCTTGAAAGTCAATAATCTAGGGGTTTTCAGTAGTTTCCAGAAGTGGTCAGGTACATATCTACAACAGATTTAGGAGCATTTAAACCTCAAATTCATTAAAAGGCTTGTTCCTGTTGCTTTCCTTATGGTATCATCTGTATAAGTAATAAATCATCTTTACAAATGGACAGAATGTGACTAAGATGGTTTCATCTGAAAGTAATAAACTAGAAAATAAAACTGGATTTGTTCTTTACTTCATTGTGCTGCAACATTATTTGTATATTATTTTGAATGGTATTAGGTATTAATCTTTTCTCAAAATAATATGTTATAGTCAGAGTTGACCAAGAAAGGGGGTTCCATGGATGCATTACATCCAGCTCTCCAGTTTGTGGGGACCCCATTCCATTCATGATATAGTAATTTGGAATTTTAGTATATGGTAAGACAGGTATATATTTGCAACTGGGCATCATTTGCTAGATGTCAGGCCTAGTGCACAGTTATTTTTCCAGTAGATGTCTTATGAAGTCTTATAAATTCCTGTGGTTCAGACTGATCTTAAATGCTTTGCATATCTCCTCGGTCCCAATATATAAATCATAGTTTTTCTGTATGAAAAAGATCAGGATATTATTGTTTTGATCATATATTAAAAGCCATTTCTTAGTAAAGCAATCATATTATTAGTAATGTGGAAATTATGTGTATTAATTAAATTATTTACATTTATTAAAATTAATTATGTGATATTAAAGTAGATTTATTAGAGAAAGGAAGCTGATATGTATTTAAATATCCATTTAGATTATGTGGAGTGAACAGCATTTCCTTATGATATTTTTGCTCAAGATTTAGCAGAAAATATTTTCTGATGCATTTTAGAGACATAAAGTTTATCTATTCCCCATAAAAGTTATTCCTGGAATATCTTGTGACCATTGATCTTTAGTCAAACAATCTTTGAATCTGTTAATAAATAATATCAAAACTAAAAAAATTAAACACAGTGACATGCTGAAATGTATACATCAAATTGTTTGTACTACACTATAAAATGAAAAGTTATCTTAGTGTTTCCTCAATACAATAGAATAAACATCTATTAATCGTACTCTTTCTATTATATACAAGATTTCCTTACCCTGAATTCACCAATTAGTATATTCTACATACATTATGATAATTGCTCAGTGGAAAATTTATCTACATTTTAGTCTCTTCAAGTTGATAGCATTTAAGCAATGAAAATAAGCAATAGATATTTAATCATCCAAATTTGATGCATGCAGTGACAGGAATGCATAAAATGTGCATAATCATTCTCTTTTAAGTCTCAGTAATGCAAGCATAGAATGTAACAAAAGCAGAATCTAGATGCTCAAATTTATTCAAAAAATATTCCTTTGAGGGCTAGGTATCCTGTATATCTGAAATGAAAGTATTATATAAATTATTAATTTGGAAAATTTCTAAACAAATATCACCAGTCTGCAAGCTATACGTTCCAGAGACGAAAAATGTGATAATTTCTGATCTACCACTGGTGGCCATGAAACTAAACCATTCACCTGATAGCCTCTGACCCAACTTGCATCTGCCCATGCCCCTCCTTCAGTATCTGTATGATGATGCTGGGACCGTCGGACAAACTGTCGCCCGCTCATGGACACTGAATATGGCACAGTACCATAAGGCATATAAGATGTCATTGTAGTAGCAGGAAGTAAATAGGTACCTCCTCTCTGAGGAATGGGTGATGTTAAGGAATTTGTGGTAGTGGGAACCAGCTGATTAGAAACTTGATAGCCATTGGTAAGAGCTAATGGCTGCTGAAATTGATGATGGACCATAGGAGGGGAGACAGGATAGCGAAGATTGGTTGGAGGGGATACAGGAGGGGATGCAGAATACTGTTGTTGTCCATCTGCTCCTTTCATTGGTGGAGGCATCCAACCACTATGTACTGGTGACCACATGGAGCCTAAAGGCAATAGAAGTTTTTGTGGAGTGCTAGCAAAATTATTTGACTGGTGCACAGTGAAAGCAAATTAAGCCTTTTATAGTGTTTCTTAGGCAATGTGGTACAGGAAGAAAGCAAATATTGTGGATAATATTTCAACAGTAGGTGCAAAATGAGCATATCTATCGTACATATTGTAATAAAGCCAAAATTAATTTGCAACACACAGAATTATGGACATCTGCAATATTAAAGTAGAAGGCTGATTAATAATTAACTCTAAGTGACTTTAATTCCTCTTAAGACAAAATTGGATATGAATCTAGTGAATAACTATATTTGATGCCGATGCCCATATCATTAAGCATGTTGAGAATCCTGGAATATGTGAACATAATTTAACCAATGTGTGTATAAAACAAAACAGCCTATATCAAGTCATTATTTCAAAAACTAGGTGCAAAAAGTTCTTTGATTAAAAAAGGATTTCATTGATTAAAGAGGATTTGCTTGATATTTACAGCAATAAAGAATGTCAGAATAAAATTATTTATAACTACAAAATACTAGCCAGGTGAAAGCATAAGATTCTTACTATCTTTCAGAGTTTACCTCATAATATAGTGATATTTATTTAAAAATAAAGAATAGAATGCTTTTTAAAATTGTGTGTATACATATCCATTCAAAACTAAATCTGCCATGTATTCTTTGCAAAGGCTAAGTCCTTAAATAGCTAAATTACAGAAGCAAAGATAGTTACATGATTATTAAATATGCATTTATAATAACTCTTGTTCCAACAATAGCATTTACTGTAATATTAGAGGATATTGGGGTATATGTTATGTGTCTTTTCTTAATCATTTTGCCAGAGATGCAAAAGCAGGGAATTGCTTTCAATTTATGAATTAATGTTAGTGATCATCAACTGTGACATCTATCTAATTGTAGCTAAAATCAAACTTTGGGTGGTTATCCCTGTTTAACTGGCTGTAACACTGTGCAAAAGAAAGCTGATATGGCATTAGTGCCTCACATGAGGCAATAATGATCATAACATAAATATTTTTCCATTATAGCTATAGTTGGGGATAGATGTGTACTTTTCAACATAAATATCCATCAATTCAAACATCCATTCCATCACATCACAGTCTCAGGTCTCACTTGGTGGTAGTGTGTGACAACAAAGTTCTCCATGATAAATTTCTTATACTATACCACAAAATAAAAGATACACGACCTAGGTTTCGTGGCGAAGCCACATCATCAGGTGATGATGTGGCTTCCATCAATGGCATTTTTCCATTAATATTTCCAGTTTACACAAAATTATCACAATCTTCCTATGCTTCTTGAAATTCCTATTCTTACTGGATCCATCTTATGTCATTCAGCTTTCTTGAATAAGGAGTTTTATGCTCCATATGCAACATATGCAAATTGAAGCATTAATTTGACTCACAAATAGATTATATTTTCAGTCAGTTATTCTATTCACATCTCTTAGATATTGATATTTAAGAGACATACTAAATATATTAATAGTTAGCTTAACCTTGGGAGTATATTTATATGAATAAGTTGAAAATTTTGTATGATCTTGATATATACAGGATAGCTTCTAACAATTTAAGAGAGCAAGAAAGTTATTTGTTATTAAATCAAGAGTTAGAGGTAGGATGAATCATAAAATTTTCTATTTCTTGTGATCTGTCAAATGTCTAGATTTTTTTATTATAATATAAATGAGAAAACAAAGATAAGTAGTATTTAAATTTTTCATACTTTAAAAAATTAATGAAAATCTGAAGATTCAATGAAAAAATAAGAGTTACATTTCCATAGAATATGGCAATATTTCTTAGGAATATGCGAATAAATTTTCAGTTGATGTATGAAATTTCAAATTGAAAATTCCATTAGCAGGTCATTAATTTCCCAAATGCTATAGTAAATACATTTCTTTTCTGCATTGAATTTTGGTCTAAAACGACATAAATTAATGCGAAGATTTCCATGGTATTGAATTTCCTTATCATAAAGCTTCTTCTAGATATGCACCTTAGAAATTAAAGGGTCTGTCCTTCCAAAATCTTTTAATTCTATTGTAAAAGTCTTTAGACATGTAGTATATATGACACCTGATGAATTTTCAATTTCACATTTTCAAGTTATGGCATGTTTCTTTCACTTTTCATTTGTATTTGAAACCACACAGCTGAGATAACTTCCATGAATTTTGCCAGAAAATTCCACACAATCAATTGGTAGTATTCCAATCCATCAAACAGGTAACACTGTTATTACTAATCTTTGAAATATTACTCTATTTTTTATAAATTACCAAAGGAATGGTATTACAACTTAGAAATTTAAACTAATCATACCATGGCTTATCATATTATACCAGAATTAATTGATTAATAATAGCCTTTTTCATCTCAAAATATGCTGATAAAAGAAAAAAATTGCTAAAAACTATGTCTCTATCAATTACCTGCAAATAATTCTGTTTCTTCATACACAGTACATCAGCATTGATGTTATAGTTGCATTATTTATATACATCCAACTAATCAAATATTCCCATAATTTTATTCTGAGTTGAAATAGGTGATCACATTATAAAAATCAAAGCAGTGACACAAAAATCAATTAATTCACAAATATGCTAAGGACCTTTAGAAACTTATTTAGTTCCAATACACTCCAAAATTTTGCTGAATTCTTAGTAAACAGAAGTGCTATATAGCCAGATTCAGAAAAAGTATTATTTCATTTAATAGTGAAGCAAGATAATAGAGTGAAAATAGTGCAAAAGAAATAATTATCATGTTATACTTTTACAACACATGGCTGCCGACCCCAAAGTTTAAAATTTGTGGAAAGAGAGTGCTATATTTAGTTAATTTTACTTACATTCAGAAGCATTAGATGGGAAGGGCCTCCCAACTTTCCAGGCCATTGAGCGGACGCGCCCTTTGCTTCCTGTATTTACAGCATCTACGCTCAAGCTGCGCTTAAAGAACCTACCCTCACTCTCTGTGCGGCGCCATTTGTCTGCATTGTCACCCCTTCTTCCGGTTGTCCCAGATGGGTGTGGATTAAGATGCTCATTCAGTGAGTACAGCTTCTGAGTGATGTCCTTGCCTGATGATGAAGAACATTTTTATTCAACATTAGATATACAATATATGTACTTTGTTGAAAATTAGTCAACATATAGAAGAGAGTTGAAAATACAACCACCATTACAATTAATGTATGGCATACACATGATTCAGAATCTAACACATACGATGAAATATGTATTTTTGAGCTCCCCCATTATATGTGGCAACAGATTCCCCAGTCCAGCTTGGAAGTTTCAGCCCTAAAAGACGACACCTATCATATAAGATGACCCCTGACTTTTTAGAAGATTTCCCTGGGTTAAAATTTTGTTTTATATACCGGAAAACTCATGCTTTTGTCTAAGTACTAGACATTGAATCTAGCCAACCCTCTGGTATCTGAAGGCTGTAATGGTATTCTCAAAATATTATGTATCATGGCTCTTATAAAATTATTTCGATGCTATACAATTCAAAGTTTTTAGTTAAAAGAGTTTGATCATAACGTTCTTATCCGTAATAACTTGAGAAGATCCATTTTAAGAAAACCAACAATTTATAATTAAAAATCGAACTGAAGTATGAATTAACTACAGAAAACATTAGAGACAATAGTACAGCTAGTTCCAAAAAAAACTTACCACCTAAGCCGCAACCCGCATAACAGACGTGAAGCTCGATGAGAGCGAGTCTAGAGTTTTCCACGCATTCTATTGGCTCTTGGAAGGAAGGCGCCTTTTCAAAACCGTTGTGAAACGCGTTGAACGTATTTGTACCGTCTTTATTAGCACGAATTCTAGTTTAAATTTAGTGTTAATTTTTACTATGTCAGCAGCATAGTATTAAAAAATGAATGAAAATCGGATCTCCTTATTTCGGCCTGAAATTTCTGCGTAATTCCCCTTTTTCTGGAGGCATCGAGTAAACTTACTTTAGCTGCTTCAATTATCCAATAAAAATTACGTCATTGCAAGATTAAAAAGGGTTATATTATTACGTTTTTTATGCTCTTGACGCCTACAGGAAGAACTTTTAAATTTATTTAGAGGAAATTCACGACTATGACTCAAATAGAAAGATGAACGAAAACTCTGCAAGGAGATAAAGAATAATTAGGAATAAGAACACAATCAACTAATGTATGTCAACTAATTTATGTTGCAGAAAAATGCTATCGAGAAGGGGAGCATGAAAAAACTGCGAAACCTGCTAATGAAAGCAAAGATGAAAAGAAACTTAATCTGGACGAATACACTGAGAAAGAATCATTTTAAGTCAACCTGGTAGAGAGCTCTGAAAATTAGACCCAAAACATATTACAATAAAGTAAATCAAGTAAATTACGATCAACTACATCAGATAATTACATCAAATATTATAAAAATTTTAAATACCACCAAATCATATGATAGAAAGTAAAATATTAATTGCCGTGATATCATCATTTTCTAAGGTAATCGCTTAAAATTCAAATTGCTAATTTAGTATTTTAGAAAATAACATAGATATTAGAATAGTAGCACTCTTAATTTAAATACTGAGGACTACAATTTTTTTTCACGTATCGAATAAAAAATTAATTTACGACGAAATTAACGCCAGCATTTCGTAACACTTTTCCGAACATATTGTTCATTGCCAGTCCCAGAAAAACCATCCCTTTAATTAAATTAAGTTCATGTTCCTTGCAAAATTATGCTGTCCCAACTTTTATCTGATGCTAAATCTCTTTCTTGCCCCGTGGTGCAAATTTTGACTCGATTTCTTCGCAGTTGAATTATTCTACAATACAGAGGGGTATAAAATTTGCTTGATACTACAATTAACAGAGCATTAGGTAATTCAGAATAAATGCATCAACATGCCATTCTGTTCTTACTTCCATCAGGCATTCGTGATGGCAGTATCAGATGAAGCATTATGATTTTGAGATGAGATTTGGCTGTTTCTGACAAATTCGCGTCTGAAGATTTACTGAGTCTTTCAGAGAGAGCGGAGGACCTCCACCCTGGCCCTAGGAGTATCCCCTATTCATTCCTTTGTTGTTTCTTTTTCTTTTGTTGCGTCCATCGAAAGGTATTATCTATTTTCTCAAAGGAACCATAAAACGGCCGATGGGTGAAGGTGAACTCCGCTCTGAGAAGAAAAACCCCCTTTTCGGCATATTGTGGATGGTCGTATGTATCCGGGGTTGCGAATTTGAAAGCGCTAATGAGGATTCCCGACCGCACCCCTGCTGAGCAGGTATCTAAGGTTAGGGTATGGTGGCGGCGACCGATTACAAGTAAGGTGGGAAATGGTGGATCCGCGATTTGTTATCTTCGCCGCGGGTATTCCCTTAGGGAATGAAGATATTCAACTCTATTTTTGAGGTAGACGACCTTTCAGGACTTCTTGCAAGGAATCCAGATGGTTAAGAAACAACAGTTAGTATGGCAAATCAGAACCTTAAGACTGATTTGCATATTGCAGATAAATTCCAGGTTTTTGTATACTTGCATATTGCAGGTTTACACGTTAACATCTGGTTTATTTAGATTTACATTAATACCCCGCGAGCCGCCGTATGACGTATGTCAGGGGGTGTGAAAACACCCACAACACGATTTCTATTGTTATACTGAAATGATTTTCAGAACTATGCGCTAGGTGAAAGTGAGACTAATGATTAATGATCGCTGCTTCGGTTTCTGAATGCCTCAAGTAAACTATATAACCCGAATTGTTTGAATGGTGTATAATGATTAAAAGAAAAATCACCGTCAATAATTACATGAGAATATTCCTCTAATTCTCATGATTCATACCTTAGCTGTTAAAATATTCTTGGTTCTATATGTAATCCATTATTCCAACATTCACTCTAAGGACCTTCATAGCATCATCCTTCATCCTAGGCACATCATAATTCTCTACGAATTTTGCGAAGATGTTTCGAATTTTTTTAATGGTAATGCAAGGAAGATCATTCTAGTTGAAATAGGACCTTCGGAAAATCTGAATGATAACATAAAGTTGAAAATGTTTGGGTGCATCATATCTGAATTAGTATCTCTATATTCTGCTTTTAAAGTGAATGGCATAAACTGTATTAGCTTATTCTAAATAACTAATTCAACAACAAAAACGAAAAAATAAGTAATGTGCCTATCGTCAATTTATATAAATCAAGCTCCTCGTCAATGATTGTTTATTTATAAATATTATTTTTTATGCTTTATTTTGTCTCTACATTGAACTCAAAATTTCGTAGTTTGAAATGACTTGAGAAATGAAAAATTAATTAGAGAAATACCACCTAATATGTATTCTTTACGCTTACGAGAACCAAATCGTCTAATTTCTCTTACAACATCTATGATACAAAGTAGACAGAGCGTTGAAGATGATCTTACTAGATCGACTAAAGTTTCTATTATAATGTCACTAAAATATGAATTGAAACGTAAATACGGAATTGTAGACACTCCGCATATTCAATGTCGCAAAAACTTGAAGTTTATACGCCGAATACCGCTAAATTATATCTCTAAAGTTATTTAGAATAAACCATTGGCTTGCATAGGTAGTAATACTAATGTTAGCGATTTCTATTGGTTTAAAAAACCTCGAAATCTCTTTCCAAAATAAATTGCTGATAAGAAGATGGTTTAGTTACTGGCTTAGTGAACTACTCGAACTTTCTTATAGAATTAAGAGAAGGTTGCTATAAAACATTGAACATCGATATAGTATACAATTTAGGAGATTCTGGGAATAAGCTGATGCATGAGAAGGAAATTTCTGAAAGTATGATGAGCCATCGACGTTATATCTTGTATATTTGAATGTTAATCATTTTTGACTAAGATATTACTTAAATTGGATAAATGAGTAGTTTCTCTGGAGGCTGTCATAAACGGAAAAAATATATGTTCGATGAGAAAATTGAGAAGGTGAGCGAGTGGGTTATACTTTTAAAAGAGGTCGTTCCTCCTACTCAAAGTAAACAATTGGTCGACTAGGAAAGCAAAAAATGCGCCTACCTATTGTGATTCATCTAAAAATCTGGAATTAACATTCCTCTTACACTTTAGGTTGTTAAATCCATGTGAGTGTATGTATTACTGTTGCCGTCGTTTCTCACTCCCCTATCTCTATCAAAACAGACCCACTCTTGAAGTCCTGGTGAATTCATTGCTTTATTCACTTCTTCCAATCACTCCTTATCTTGCTTTTCAAATTTGTCATGGAATGTGGAGAGATAAAAAGTTTCTCATAGCCAATACATTTTAAATACGAAGGAATATTTTCAATATCACCAAGCGATGAATATGTAGATAGACTAGCCATACCAAACCACCACCCATTCATCTCAATCATTAAAATTCTGTCGAAAAATATGAGAGTTACGCAGGGCCAGCCATCAACCGAGGGGAGCAAAATTTCAACATGAGCCTCATATACGCTTCCCCATGTGATATTACAGGGTTGGAATTACAGGTAAAAAAGCCCTGGTAAAAACTGGGATACCCTGGGATAAACAATTGAAATATAAATAATGTAGGTAGTTTTGTATACATTCAAAATTAATTCAAAATTTTACATTCATAGCTAACAGTAGGATTCAATGAGCATTATGACCAAACCTCATTCGCACTATCTTTTTGTGTATTTTAGAACTTTTAAAGGTGATAAATATAGCGAGAAGAATGTTTAAGAACGTAATGGTTTGTGACTGCAACCATTTCAAGAGGAATCTACAGAAGAAATCAAGTTTATTTGATTAACACTTCAATGACACCGAAAATAATTAATTAATGAATTCAAAATTAATGTGAAAGATGGTAGTCTCGTATCCGTCATCTTTATTCATTCAGGACAATCAATCCTAGCACATTTTCTCTCAATTGATTTGGACGGTATAGTAAAAATTCCGACTGCATAGATGATAAAATTTACTGATTTTTTACCGATCGAGTTTTAATTTCGATGCTTATCAAATGAAACAAAATTTATCTAAAATACACAGAGAATGCCTCAAGACTTCATACTACATATTTACTTATAGATTTTTTAATGTATTTAAAGTAATAGCCTAGATATGGCCATGAGTTTGCCTTACTTTACTTGTGTAGATTGCATTCACATACGCTGTGATAAAACAGGTGATCGATATGGACTCCTTACGTATATAATTTTAAAGGCTAATAACTGCTCTCTTCAACGATGTATAATATTACTTACTATTATATTATATAATATAGCCCATTATAACCGCAGAGTTTTGGAAGCAAAGGCATCAAATTCGAGGTCTATATATTTTTGGTCCGACACTGATTGAAACAGCGCGGAAATTTTCTTTCTCCCATCTCAGTGCTAAACATAAGCTCAGAGCGGCTCAGAGGCAGGGTTTGCGAAAATTTCCTTCAGCCTGCTCGTGCCTTTCGTCTCAGACTCGAATTTTATGACAGGAAGGGAAGGGAAGGGGGTTTGCCTCGGTATCCTCGGGAATAACGGGACCTCGTGTGCGACATTTCCCTCTGTGCGAGAAGCAATGCTAGAATATATACTGATTCGTTATAACCATTTTATATTAACTGAATTCTTGCATTACGACATCCGTATTGTTATAATACTATTCTGCTAGGCCAATGCCACCAAACTCAGGATACTAATAAATCTTTGCAATATTAATAAAGCAAATAAATCCATTTCAACTCTGCAGGCGGAGTTATGACTCAAGCAGACCATCTCCGCCATGTTTTTCCTCTCTCTCTCTTTCTCTCACTTCTTAAGGCTCGCTCGGAGGAAATTCACTGCCTGTTATGCGGGTTGCGGCTTAGGTGGTAAGTTTTTTTTGGAACTAGCTGTACATTTACAAGATATGTAAACATAAACAAATCAAATAATTAAAAATTATAAACATTTTGTGTACATTTATTTGAGTGTGTTTAAAACTGTTTTCAATTCAATGTATGTGAATAATAATAAATAATACCTTTGAATAGAGAGCTTTTCAGCTACATTTAAGTAACTTAAAAATTGAAATTAATTTATCAACCTCCTTCAAATGTTCAAAATAAATTCAGTTTGAACTATTTCATCAGAAAGCTATAGAAGTATTATGGATATTTTTCTATTTTGCTCAAAATTTTTGTTTACCATAGCATCTTTAGAAATCCTACAATTTTGTAATATGAAAATCGATATTTTATGGAATGTGTGTATTAAGGCCTGAACCCACCGGTACAGCGACGCTGCCGCATGCGTTTTGATGATGGTACCTCTGACTGATGTTGAGAGGAAGGTACTCAAATGCAATGGTTTCATATGGGGCCGACTCAACCAGCGCGGAAAGTGCCGTCAGATTAGATTAAGTTCAAGGGATTAGTGCAGCGTCTTCGCTGCGGAAAATATTCCGCACGGCTACCAACTGAGCATGCACAATTTTTCGATTTTCCGCAGCCTGTTTGCAATCAAATATTGTCGTTATTTTGATATACGATATATCCTTAAAAGGATGCTTGTACACGATCCCTCAACGATATCTGTACACTGTACAAAGTTTTCAGAACAATCAAAGAGATAGTACTCCGTAGAATCTCGTCCCCATGAAGTACTAGAAAAATTATACGTACGATGTGTTTTCGGTATACAAGTGGCTGTTTTCAGCCAAGAGTTCTATAGTTTTGATAAGTTTTGTCGGAAGACGTTCAAAATTTGCAATAAAAATTCTTGAGACAGAATGTTTAATTAATTTATGCCAAGCATATTTACTTTACTTAATTGTATCTTTCCTCAATCTAATATATGCGACAATTAAATTTAAGTAACAGGTGTGTTACATATACTCCCTGCGCAGATAATAATAATATGAGCTTTATTTAGCATAATTCTATTCATTAAATACATGAAATGATACATTTTTAATGCATTATAGACTTTGGCAACAAAAAAAGGCTACCTTTTATTTACCTAAAGGTCCCCAGTTCGAACCCAGACAATAAACCGTTCTCGTAATAAATGCACGCAAACCTCACTTTTATAGGTTGCAGGCAACAGTTCTTTTGCAAAATTAAATTAGAAATAATAGTCGAACGAAATCGAAACTAGCACCAAAAGAAAGAAGATATGTTAATAGGAGCCATTATTAATCTGAAATTTTTACATTTGCAGTTACGAACAATTTGCAGGATCGGTTTACAGGTGATTGCAGGGAACGGCCATTTATAGGTTTCTTAATCAGCTCGACCTTGTGTACGCTATTTAGATATAATTTTTTTTATTTGTAATGTTGGTCCCCGTTTCTATTCCAGGTGGACCAAAGAGTAATCTATCGTAATAAAAGCCAATGGAGTACATTCATATAGTTTTCAGGCTATATTTCTATAGAAAATTATTATTTAAAAGAATCATCGTACAACTTTGATAAAAGTTTATTAAGAAGTATATTTAATCAAGACTCATCGTTATTGTCGGTTTCATAATTATCTCGGTTGAGAGTTAAGGGGCACTTCAATTAGAAATGTTTAAAATATTAATCTTGCGACTAATTTTTCAGCCAAATATCGCATTAACATTGAAATATAAAACATATTTGTAAAATTTAATGATACATTTGGAGTAACTTTAAGATATTTTTAGAGAAAATTAATTGCGTTTAGTTGGTTATAAATTGCATATTTGTGAAGATGTTTCAAAATTATTTTATGAAAGCTATGCATTAATTTATCAAATTAATAAAATAAGAAATAGAAGACGTTTCTGTTTCTAACTCCACTAAAAAAATTATCAAATTGAAGTCCAGAGTAACGATTGAAAAACTTTACCTCCTACATCATACACCAAATACATATAGGTGAAATGAGATGAAATATTCAAGGGACGAAATTCGCTATTTTACATAGAGGAACTCATCGATAGGGTATATTAATCTTCAAAATTTAAATGTGGGTCATAGAGACATCCTATATCCTAGACACAATCAATATGAAACATAGGAACTTTTAATTCCCCGTTGAGAATCTACGGGCTTTTCAGCCAGTGTACATTTAAAATTAAATGTTATGTACATACTATGTGCGACGCAGACTGGGAAATGAGAAAATTTCGCGAAAGTCACCATTCCATCAGTTCATCGGCGTAATTTATTGGTAAATGAAATTGTTAAGTTAAATTCATTGAGTACTTGTTTTCGTTTCGGTAATTATTTAAATTATCTCTTATTCCTAAGACATCGGAATTTGAAATTTTCAATTTCATAGCCGTTGGAAAGAAAATTTTAAGAAATGTCATCTTACGGCTATCGGTTTCTTTCAGCGCCTGCAGCTAACGCGTGCGAAATGTCGATCCTAAACAGACGAGCTCCTAAATAGTGAGTGCGTCATTTTTTCCGGTGGGGTCTACCATGCGGACAGGGTGCGTTTCTATGTCACATATAAGACCTCTGGATACCCTTCCAAGTGTCATAAAAACGCATGCGGCAGCGTCGCCGCACCGGTGTGTTCAGGCCTTAAATGTAGCTTTGTCCAAAATATTTCGGGCAAAGGTTCTGAGTATCTAAAAGAATATCAACCTTTGTCCTGTGTTTTGAAAACATACAATGATTTAAATAATTCTGATTATAGTATTTTGATTACATTAGCTTTTCCTAGTAGAGTAATTTCTAAATGTCTTAATGCCTAAATAATAAAGTTAAATTATAATTACTAATTACTTTCACTATGGTTATTTTTTCCTTTGCTCTATCCTGAAATAAGGAAATACATTTTTAATTGTTCATTAAGATTTAGAGACAAAAACCAACTGACTTTGACTGACAAACTTAACATTAACCTTGTTTGCCTCTAACATAAGTGTAAGTGTATACTGTTTGAGACATATTATTCCTGACTAGTTTTCATGCTATTTTTTTAAAGTTCTCTCTAACCTATCACTCGACCATTCCCCTTGTGTTAGAGAACTTACTAGGAATAAAGTATTATTTCTATATCATATCATGCACTGTATTCATAATCAATTTATCAGTTAATTTCATTAATAATGAAAGTAATGAGGACAGTAAAAATAAAGAAAATACTTATAAAAATATTGTTAACAGACTTTGAAAACAAATTATTTCTTTTGGTTTAACAGTAGAAACAGATTACACCATGAAAAGCAGATATTACCTATCAAGTTATGAATTACAGCTCCTAAAAGTGGTCTCATAGTCAACAGCTTTTCTAACTTGTTCCTTGACCAACACAGAAACACAGTGTCCTCCTCTGCAGTTATTGTAACCTATAAAAATTAATCAAAATAATTATGTAACATTATTTTATGTATAAGTATGAAAAATCTACATTTCTAAAATTTATATTATAATACGAAGATTACTATTATTTGACAGAGTAAACAATGAAAATAAGTAAAGCCAACACACTACTACAAATTAAAATGAGGTGCAACTGGTTTTGATATTTGGTCATCCTCAGGTGAGTAAAAATATTTTTTACTCTGTGAATACATATGAAATTTTTTTTATATATAGCGGAATTCCACTTAGTCAAGCCTGGATTCTTTGAGTTTATATACATATTACATTTCATCATGGTAATATTAATAATTATGAATGATCATTGACAGTACCTGAAATATTGCTGAAGGATCATCAGAGGCTGCTTCCCACTCTGGTGAATCAATAAACTGATGTGGTGAAATATGATGCAAAAGAGTCCCATTACATGTTACTTTCATCCTAGGGTAAGTGAAACAGTGATGTTACATTGGACAAGTTGAATAATTATCATTATACTTATCTTAGCTGTACCAGAAGAAAACAAGTGCTTATTTTTATTCACTTCAAGATAACAAAGTTAGATAAAGTTTTGTCATTTAAAAGTTTAGCTATTAAAGCATCAGCAAAAACATAAGATTTCCTAGGGAAATTAATCAAATTTTTGATTCAGTGGCCATAATTGAGTATTATATGTTATTAATTTCTGGAGACAATTCCATATTGTGGAATATTTTGTTAAGTCCCAAGAATTTTAATTACAGTATTACTAAAGTCTAAGTAGTAAAATAAAAATAATAGTACTGACTTTCCATGAAGTAATATTGACAATCTGTGATGAGCATTTGTCACATCTTCAGAGGCATATGCATCTCCAGCTGCTACAGCCTCAAGCCGAGCTTCTTTCGCTAATTCCCGAAACTGTGATCTGGAAATTCTCAATGGCTGGAACACTTTAGTGAAGAGATCGCGCACACTTTGTCCTGAAGACTGAGGTAAAAATTTCATTTCAATTAATGAAACGTTAATCCAATATACCATGTGTCAATTATTGTAATTCAAAACAAATATGAAGAAACATGATAATTTATATGTAGTTTGTCTAGTTTCCATTTCCATATTAATAGAACATCTGAAAAATTTGCATTTACTTATCTTAACTTTTTGCTCTGCCTTTTCATTTTATATAAATCATCAAAATTTTAAGATATAATTTAAGAGCATGATATTTCAAGTATTTGAAAATATCAGTTAGCTGATTGAATAGTTTTGTAGTCCTCATGAAAAATGGTTAGGAATCATTATACATTAGTATCAGCTGAGAATGTTTTCAAGAGGTGAAATTTGAATGAAATGTATTCATTGAAATCATCACCAAATTAATACAAGTAACTAAACCCTCTAAGGATGCTGCAGTAAGCTTTGAGGGTTTCCCACTGTCTTATACTGAATGGCATTTTCAAAGTAATATTCTAAAACAATTTAAGATAATCCTTCCAAGATAAGAAGTCTAAATGGGAACATAATCGATATTCTTATTGAAGTAAGGAAATATTAAGTAATTTTACCTAATTACTCATTTTAGGACACCTATTACTGCAAATTATGACATCACCTTCATAAACATTCAAATCCATTTTTATAACAAATGGTTTCATATGGTCAACTTAATATCATTTCTAAGTGATGTGATGGAGATAGAAATTAACTTTGTCTCATTTGGATATCACCTAGGAAAACAAATACAGATGAAAGAGTTTGGATGACTATAACTCATGCCCAAATCCATTACTTTCTAAGAAAATTTTCAAGCCTATCAGAAAGCATTTGCTTTAAGGCAGGTTACCTGAGTATGGAAAATGGTAGCACTAGGTACCACTAATTTAATTTTAGCTTGTGCTTATCTGCAAAGTGTCCTGAAAACTGAGAGAGTTCATTCTGCAAAGCAGTTCAATCGGTCTCCACAGATATTTTTACCATTATTTCTATTGTTTCTTAGGGAAAAAGAATTCAATGATCCATATGCTTGGATTGAATATCTTACATATCTTATATATTGAAATCAACTACCTTATACCACCAAACACAAATCATGTGTGAGCCTAAGGGATATCAGTTGTTATGAAAGCAATGGGTCTCACCATGGGGGCTGATTTCCCATTCTTTCCTTTTCCAGCTCCAATGCTATTTGCTTTCAAGAAGTATGAGGTCACTGAGGAAGATGTTGGAGGAGATGGTGGGTTTGGAGGCAGAAGAAGGCTCCTTGCAAGAAGACCACCACGGAAAGCATTGGCAAGGGAGAGGGCCAATGACCAGGCAAGAGCATCACCAGAGCAAATCACTGTGCTGGCCCAGATTGCTGACAAAGCAAAGCCTGTCGCTGTTCACATTGTGAAAGGTTGGAGAAAATTAATAATATAGAATGAAAAATATGGGTCGTGAATACTTAGATTTTCTTTCAGCTAAGAGATGACTGAATAATTTACAATAGTGGAAGAATCAAATGAAATTTAGAAAATGCTACCTTCAGCTATTCTAAATCTTGTGTTTTTTTGTTGAACTAAATTTCAATATTTACATGCAAACTAACCTCATATAAGTGAATCGAATTATAATTTAGTGAAACAATGAAGTTTTTGGACTAAATCATACAATGCTAGGAACAGTACATAATAATTTTAATCTTACTTTGTTACAAAAAAGTGCAACATCAAAGTATTTGAAGGAGAAAAAAGTCAAGCTTCTACCACCACTTATCTTACATTAATGCTTAACTATCTGGCTAGATATATATGTTGCATGGGTTGCTTTGTATAAAGATCAACCTATTAAAAAATCTCTTTTATATTATTTCCATCTTAGTATTTACAATTTGCTGATAATGCATTCATTCTTCATATATTAAATATTCAGCAGATATTCTAAATACTATAGCTTACTAATAAATGTATTCATGCTGTAATAATTTTATTTAATGGTTAATGAAAATACAAATGTAGTAAATTAAATCTAATGAACATGATAAATAAAATTAAGACCTCAAACTACCTTGTAATAATACCTATAAAATGTTTCTATATTAAGTAATCAAGTTGTTAGCGTAATTCACCTTGATGAAAGCACACAAGTCCCAATTTTTCATACATGAAACATGACCAATCTTGTCATGGTTTTAATCCCAAAATGTTCTTCAAGAGGATCTTGAGCATAAAATTGTCCATTCTATAAAAGACAGTAAGGATGACAGGCTTGAAATAACGAAATGTAGTGCACTAAAGGTTTTTCAAACTTGTAGAGATAAAATAAAATGATTGTTGTTATTACTTTCAAAAAAGGAAGAGAGTTGACAAAGAGAATAAACACTAAATTTATAACCTTAAAATTCAATTATAGCTGAAATAATAATGAAAATACATGTTAAATTAATGGAAAATCAAATAACAATATAGGATTATTGATGAGCAAGTGATTCATGAAACAGTATATGCATTAAGAGTAAATGCAGCAGAGTTTTGAAAGAGAATATATAAATAGTCATGAAAGACTCAATTTACAAAGACAGATGTGAAAGCAGTACTTAACATGCAGGAAAAATGTAAATACATAGAATACCCTTGAAAACTATGAGAAGAGTTATACAAGAAACAAACAATGTGGTTTGATTCACCAAGCAACATGCTAAGTAAATAGTTAAAGGTACTTAATATAGTAAGATACTTCTATTTAAAAAATATGGGGTAAGAAGAGCAAAAATAGACTGAGTATTATGAAATCTTAAGATTTATACTTATTTACAATGTATCAACATTTTCAAGACAGAAAAGATGTTAGTATAAAGAGAAATACATAATATGATACAAGCCATGAAAATTATTTTCTCTCATCTCTTTACATTGTTATACATTCTTTAAAAGCATCCATTTTTCAGTTCTGTTATTTCTATAGGTAGTTTTAAATGCTGATTTAAGAATTATAAAATATCAAAGTTAAGTATTCCATCACAATGCTCTTTCTGTGAAAATAAGTAAAGATAACAGATTTAGAGTTGGAGGATGATTTCATAGTTTATCACTTAACAGAGAAAGTGCATTAAATAGAGTTAAAGTGAATCAGTTTAAGGATCAATGTGGCAAGAGGAGAAAAACTTTCATGTCCCATGTATTGAATTGTCTCTCAGAAAAAAAGAGAGTTTCAAACCTAATTCTTACTTTGATAACTCAGCAGACAAAGAATAGTCTAGACATATCTGTATTTATTAAACATTCATTTGTTTAAAAAATATCTAAATATAATATATAAGGCATGTATACTCATTCTTTCATCAACACTTTCCCACTAGTCTGCTTAAAGTTATTGAGCAGATCAATAGATTATCCATCAACAAAACTCATGATAGATATTTCAGAATTAAAGCACAGCGCTACCAAAATTCCGTGTCTATTTAGAATCTTATTCTTCCATGGAAAATTTGTCTATAAAAAATGTAATTTCCACAGAAAAACACTATCCAGCAATCACATTTATTTGAAAACTGGGCCTTATTGCAAATATGTGTATGTTTTGGGACATTGTTTAATATTTTATTATATTTGCTTGATAATGGCAAATCCTGGGCTGTTTCTGCACATAAATCAGCTAAATATTTCTTTATCATTATGATGAAATACATACTTTAATGATAATAATAAATAACTTTGAATATTTTATTACTTAAATAATTATATTTGTGTAATTTTCTAGCTATATGCTACAAACAAACAACTTTAAGTTGCAACAACATTTCAAATAGATGAGGATACATACATTCCCTTCCTTTATGACATTTTAAATTGATAAGGATTTTTCCTCAGGAATACTTAATATTAATAAAGCCCTTAATGCTATTTTTTAATGGGACAAATTTCTTTTACTATGGCCAGCACCTTTGTCTATAGTCAATGAATTTAACCTTTGATAGGAAACAATAGTTTTAATGACACACTGTTGTATAAAAGATATTTATGTGATGATCTTAACATACCCCAATGATATAATTCTAATAATAACTAATGATAAATTATTCTATTCTTCATTAAATTTAAATAGGTATAATATCAGTGAATTTCAATCCTGAAATTCCATTTATCAATGGAAGTGGTGTATGAAATCCATAAGATCAACTCTCTCAATATATAAACATGTATGCAGTTCACATACTGCATGTAATTTAAATATAACAAGAAACCCTCTGATTAAAAGCTAAGTAATTAAATTTGAAGAGGAAGAAAGTAAAAAGAAACATTGCTCTTGAGGCATTGAGAAGTTCTCTTTTAAGAGAAAATAAGAAAAGTTCCATCAATTTTACTTCAAAATACAGAAATTCAGATTCTTTTATATCAAGGTGATGATTTAATATCCAACTATGCAACTTCACTTGGAAATTTTCTCATTCCTTAGAGATATGATCAAGTAATCTTATGAAATTTAGTTGCTTCTCTTTGTTGTTAAAGCTTTCCTTGTCTCAAATTAACATCAATATGGAATCCTTTAGTTTCCTTCGCGTAAAAAATTTTTCTAAAACTATCAATATTTTATAAATTGTCAACTATAATAAAAATAATTTAGAATATTATGGCCATTTTCTCCACATGATTTTTGGGTATTCTGGCATGTTGGCTGTTCTAATAGGACAACGTGTTGGCTGCATTCCAGCCAACTCTTTCAAGTCATACTTCAACTGCTGGTGATACATCTATGCTATTGGAACAACCAGTGTGGCAGAATAATAGAAAAGCATGCAGATCTCAAATAAACAACATGGAAATCTACATGTGATTATGGCCATTTTCATTGTTCTTAATCAGCCTTTATTTAAGATTAATAACCTCCTTTCCTGAACAAATTTTATTTACTCCAAATAAATACCATTTGCTGTGAGGATTGAAAAACAATCATCCACTGTTTAAGGTAGATTCTGAAGGTTTTCATCTCTTTCATCTTAGACAAACACCAGGCATATAATCACTTCCGTTTTCAAATGTGTAGTCTTTTAACTGAGGTTTTAAATTTTTTTCATAGTGTGGTACATTTTTTTCTTAATTTTATATCTTTATGGTTTTTGCAGTGAAACAAAAGGAAATTGATGCAACCAAAAATAAAATTTATAATAACTTAAAGCACTACTCTACAACATGTAAGAGATAAAAGTTATGCAGGTTGCAGATTTTTCCGGAATATAGATGAAATATGTTACATTAAATTTATATTTGATAAGTTAGCCAAGAAATAAAATGTAATTAAAATAAGAATTGAAAAAATATTCATAAGTTCTACTGATAAATTAACTGATAGAGTCATGAATAGGTGTTATACTTTAATTCTTTTTAAATATCATACAATAAAACTAACAATGAAAATAATTAATGATCATATTCAATTTCTAAGAAACATAAACAAAGTCTCAATCAGCCTGAACCAATTATAATGTTTCTGTGAACAAATCTGAATCAAACACTGAAGCAACAGAAGAGAGTTGGATACCTCAAATGTGATCAGGCAATGGTCAACTTTCTTTTTCTTCTCTCCGCTCTCATTTAATGAGAAAAATACCATCCTATCCTTGAAGATAATTTAACAGTCAATTCAAATATAATTGTATTGCAACCACATGAAAATGATTAAAGGGTCTATGAAAATTCCCAAAACATGAAGGCATTAAGTTCCTTAAAATTCATCACACAAACAGAATTTCCCTCACTCAATTAACAAAGTGGTATACTATATTAAAGATATCCTAGTCTTTATTATAATTGCTTTAATCATATCGTAGAACTAGAATTTTAAGTTTAGGCTCATATCACTAAGAGAAATTTGGGTTATGAATTACATTAATATTTCTGCAACTTACCCAATAGTATGGCCCTCAAAAGAAGCAGCAAGAGTGGAGGCACATGAGGTGGGGAGGAGGTAGCAAGGGAGGCTGTGGTCCAACTAGATCCACCTCCACCACCACTTCCACCACAAGATGGTATGAGGAAGGCTGATGCTAAAAACATGTGTGCTGCCTGATCATGAAAAAGTGGGTAAGTCAATGTCCAAAGAAACTGCTTGTTTCACAATTATGGTTTTTAGAAAAGGAAGATTGACAGGAATCCTTGATTTCAACTGATTATTTGAATGAATGAACTATTCATTGAGTCAAGTCATCTATAATAATTTTTGATTTTGTTTTCATTTGTCTTCAATTAATCAAGAGTGTAAATTTCAGCGGTTTGATTTTTCACCACCACTATCTATAGTAGCTACTGCAAATATTAGCTAAGTGTTTAAATATTAGAATGGAATACTTGATGGAGAAGGATTTCCAAGAATATGTTAAACAATTGTTGATGCTAGGTCAATCATGTAACAAAAAAGGTTTTAAAATGTAAGGAATAGATGGTCTTGCCTCTATTTTGTAATAAAATTAAAGATTTCCATTCTTCCTTTACTAAAATAAACTTACTTGAAAGAGACCATGCTGTGAAACATTCCATTCTGCACAAAAAGTTAAGGCAGGATCTTCCTCCATGCTATCAGATGAATTCAAACTTTGAGTGACATTTACAATGGGACTGGTAGAACTACTTCCACTGCCCTCTGATGGAGCCAACAGGAAGTCAGCATCAGACCATGAGAGCAATGTTCCTATTCCAAAGGTGGTGGAAGAGGACGTAGGAGATGGTGAACTGCTTCCATCGAGGCTTGAGGAAGGTGATGGTGTGGTCTCATTGTATGCTATGGCAGCCCATGAGGCAAGGGATGATGCAGGATCACTTATATCTTCAGAACATGAATATGAATAAGTGTAAATTCTTAACTAACATTATCTATTATTAATGAAACATCATTGCTGTAATTTTTAATTTGATACAATTATAAGGTCTCCTTATTCCTTATAAGGAATTATTAAACATCAATTAGAAATTTAATTAGAACTTGATGATAAATGATAATGATCCAGACTTCATCTATTTAAATTTCCAATTATCATGATTTAGCTTATATTTTGAAGTCTGATATTTATGTTAATTTATGTTTCAGAGCTAGTGAAGAAGGAACCAAATTGGGAACTGATACATGTAATTTTCATCAATGAGACCAGGGGAGAAAAATGGATATCCCGAAAATCAGATGCATGCCTCCAACTATTCTGTAGCTGCCCACAATATCAGTTCAAGTGTTGTTTTCATAATATGACAAATGCTTACACTACACTAGACACTATAATCTTTTCAGCTTATTCATATTTAGGAAGAGAATACTTCATGATCAAATAGTTTGCAGCACAATATCTACATCACTTCAGAGGTATATACTTATGCAAATATTATTTGTTCTTGAAACATCTCACAGTGCGATACTAAATGCTAAGAAAGTTAACTATAACTATCTCCATATCTTGAGGAGCTAGATAAAGGCAAATGATGTCAAGTATAAAAAGTAGAACTATTTTAAATTTAGTCATATTTATCACGAACTGTTTAATGTATTTTGTCAGACAATCAGTGAATTATGTGTGCATCGATTATTACATCTGTACAATGTACCTCTGTACATTTCCTTTTGGTTATTAATTATTTGCATTTATTTCTTTATCTTAGTTACAGTTTCTCAATGGTGAAGAAAATAATTGGTTTAGTATGTAAACTTTTCCGCATACCCTTATATAAATATTGAAAAAGCTGTGAAAATTGAGAAGCAGAATAAGTAACATCAGCTCAATGTATAGTGCAGCCTGTGTGAATTTGACTTGATAGAGGCTCCCGGATTGCTAAAGTGGCAGCATATTTGTGTTTGGTAAAATAGGTCCTGGATTAGATCCCAGAAAGAGACTAACTGGGAGTCAAATTCTAACAAGAGAATGATTTCTTTTCAGTTTTTGTTTTCAGATAGAAAATCATTGTCACTTGGGTATCCAAGTTGGTTACATCTTCACCAGTAGTGAAAATGCTTTAATTTCTGGTAAGAGCTACATTGTTGAACTAGCATCAGACATAAACTGGAGAGATACTTAAATTTATAGGAAGTGGATTCAGAGCAGTTTGGAAGTTGATTATTGCCAATCAAATAAACAAATTAAATAATGTTCTTCATAAACAATAAGAGCAAAGTGTCTTTCCATTTAATAGGGTCATCTCTCCTTCGTAAAGCATATCATTATTTCATTTTCTATTTAGAAATTTATATTTTAGATGTCAGAAAATGAACTTTTCTAGCTATATTGTTTAATTATTTTAAAATATACTTGTTTGCACATATGATATGATAATAATCATAATTATATGATTCTGAGGGTCAATTAGTTTTATTAAATCGATGTGAACTTCTGTAGCAAACTTTTTACTGAATTTATAATAACTTTCTTTATCTACACAGAAGATGTGCAATTTGTACTTTTTACAGAAGCGTTGTAATATCAAGAAAGTTATTAAATCTCCCGAGAAGTTAGACAGAATAAATGGATAAGTTGCTTGTTTTGTGTTAGTTTCCTTGCTTTATCTAAAAATTCTTCACACAAATCACTGCATATAAGTTAAGATTTGTGCAAAATATGGCTATATTAATTATTACAATTAATTTACGCTAACATTTATACTTAACCATTAGCCTCAAATTCACTTTGCTGTTTATATACAATCTGTGAGATCGAATGCGAGAATACAGATTACGAAATCCATAGAGGCACTGTTTTCTTTTACAAAACGAATTAGTAAATATTTGGTATTCGATTGGTAAAAAAAACATTCGATTGGTAAGGCTTTCACAGGAGGATTTGAACGTTCCTTGCGTAACAGCGTACTTATTTTCACTTTCATCGAGTAAGGAAGACTCACCGCTTGCCACATTTTTGGCCGAGTTGTAGGTCGATGTGAGTAGCGTTGCTAGCGTCGTTAGCGCGCTACCTTTCGTTCCGTACGAAGATGAACTGGAACCGGGAGTGGTGGCCGTGGGCTCCGTGGAATGGAAGCCTGTGGTTGGCTGTCCATAGGGTGCGATCGTGGGAAGAGGATCATCGGGCGCCGAAGCGAATGGCGGCGCTGGAGAATGAGCAAAGTAAGGCAGTGTCGAAGTAGGCACGGTGGAAGTGGAGAAGGCTCCGGAAGTTGAGAAGGTGTCGTCCTCGTAAGAGGCTGCCGAAGAAGGCGAGTCCGGTCGAGAGGAAGAAGAGTGTGGGAAGACGGTGCTGGTGGAGCCGGGAGTCGAACTCGGACCCATTGTTGATCCGTGCATTGGACTCACCGTAGTTCCCATGCCGTACGATCGAGTGCGATCCTATTTTAAGACAAAGAAGAAACTGTTTAGTAAAGTCCTTGATTTTCGCCACGAAGTTAGAGCTAAATGGCCCCTCAGTAAGTTATCGTCATATTATCAACAACATATCGCTACCCGAGGAAATACGGACTAGCAAAAACTCTGATGAGACCGTAAATCAACCCCCAGTTCCATCATTTTTCTTCGTATTTATCCTGGGTGCATGCCCTTATATGCAAAGATACCGAAAATCCTTTTCTTAGTATATAACTAATTTTCCATGCGAATTAACATCATTATAAATGGTATAATTGAACATATGATATATACAATTGATAATGAATAATATTTCATGATAAATTTTATTGGTATACCCAGGGCTCCCGGATAGTCATGAAGGCAGCGAGTTCGTCTTTGGTTAAAGCGGTCCTGTATTCGATTCCGGATGGTATTCCTACGAACGAAATTACCTCAGCTGTCCAAGTACTTTTAACGATAGTACTGCTACTATTGCTATACTCTTCTTTGGACTGTACTCTTGTCATGCGTATTCCTATGACCTAGAACGCTCAATTGGCTGGGATTTTGTTCCTGGTAGGGTCACCCATGCCAGGAAGGTAGGGACAGGAAGGATAGGGGCCTGACGAAAGGTTAGACGCTGACGCTGCATGAACTGAAATGCGGCGTCTGAGTCTCAGTGAGGCAGCTGTAAAATCGTGTCTGGGTGGGCCATTTTTAGTGATGTTGTCATGTTAAAAAACTGTTGAGGAAAGCAAGAGTAGACCACCTCAATCGACTATCCCATAAGAATGATATTTCAGAATAATGTTATTGGTGAAAGGAATAGGATTGGGGAGGAAATTATAGGAAAAAGTCCTTCGAAAAGAAAATGAGGAAAGAAGATCGTGGAGAAAATTCATAGAAAAAACAGGAAATTCAATTGGGCATACTTCATTATACTTTAGTCTTCTGAAAACTTGGCGGAAAGATGGAAATTAAAACTTTGGTGAATTAAGAGAGACATTTATCAAGTGTTTAAGTTATGAAAGAATTGGGCGATAGCAGGCAATGGTATAGCTTGAGGGCTGCGAAAAACCTATCTTTGTATCGATATACCTTAATCGAGATGTAGATTCTCGTATATTACACACATCTTTTCCGTTTCTATGGAGTTTGAATCTGGCATTTTAGATTGCTGATGTATAAAGTTTTCAAGAGTTGGAAAAGATCCAGATCTCGGACTTACGTTTCTTTAAACAGCCCTTGGGTAAGAGGACTGCTATCCGACTGTGATTATTTAAAATATTGAGACAGTAAGCATAGTTAAATTTATCCAGCTGAATTTTGTTCAATTCATAAATAATGTTTAAGTCTTAAATTGTGTAGCGAATTACCAATGGCGATGATAATAGAAAATGAGCTTCTGTTCATCAATAAATATTTATAGATACTACTCATACTTTAAGGTATAAAAATAGCATCTACGTGGAAGTAGCAATTTTAGTCTTTTCCTTTTATCATAGTTGAGATAAGTCGCATAAAAACTTAAAATCCGTCATCACTGTTGACCATTGCAGGCACAGAATAGAAATCAATACTCTACAATTTTTATGAATGACAAACACCAATTGAGATTTCCTTAATACTTACCCTTTCATCGTATCCGTACCCTTTTACTACACCGCTGATATAGATTTTTCGAAAGTCTCTCAGCTCGCGTAATCTTGGATTCGGTTCACCAGTTTTTAGCCCTAAATCTTCACGATAAGCCCTGTTTGCTTACTTTATCAGCCATTATACTATAATACCTTTCAAGATTATTCAAATGCATATCTCGAATCGGCGAACCGCTTATTTTTAAAATGACGCCGCTGGCAGTATTTAGGTCATTAATTCTTCACCATCGATCAACGTCAATGAAGAATTTGGAACATCGTCCCGGCGCGATTTCTGTGAGAGATGAAAACGTTTTGGCGGTAAAAAATCTCATGTCTTCAACATATCCATCGATGGGAAAGCCGCCACCTCGATCGTTAGTTTTGGTCACTTCTTCGATGATTTATCTTCGTCCCACTCGTGTCGCAACTCACCTGCTGTCCTCCTTCATATTTCCTGTGGTTAGTCACTTCAAATACTTCTTCTTCTCTTTCGCAAGGTAATATAGGTAGAAAAACTAAAGCGCGGCTTCTTTGTTAATGACGATGACAGATCTCAAAAAGTAGCATGGTTACTAAACTAAATAAAAATGCCCATAAAAATGATATTTCCTCAACTAATATAGGTATAAATTCACCCGATTCGCTCTTTATGTCATAAAAGTCCATCCTCTTAACAAATAAAAAGGATATAATACTAATAACAATTCAAATCATACATCGATATAGAAGTAGAATAAGTGTCATTGAATAGTAATTTGAAGAGTTTTGAAAGCGTATATCAGTTTATATCTAAGAGGAATTCTAAAAGAAGACCAAAAACTTTTATAAATTACAGATGATTTATGATAATTTGGGAGATGCTACGTTAAAATTAATAGAGAGATATTATATTAAAATGTTGACATAAATAACACTTCTTCCCGTGTAAAGATGATTTTAAACTATATTTATAGCATAGGGTTTATTAGGTTTTTTGTTGAGTCTTCCACCTGAAGCCAGCAGGCTGCAACGAAGAATCAATAAGAAATCAAATAAATGAAAACGATGTCATTGAACTTTAGTGACTTATGTGGCCTATATGACTATATGTCCATGTGACTATTTCAGGTATCCTTCTTTTAATTTGTCAGCGGATATTCTATGATATCGTTTTTCATTTCTTTAATAAATCAATTCCTATTTTTCCTCTCCAAATCATATTTCAGTCGAAAGCATGTAAAATATTTCTGGAATGTGGAGGAAGGGAAAAGTGGTCTCCTGTTGCTGTTAGAGCGAAGGTTTCCGAAAATGTGAATATAGCACGTTACTTATCTTAGTCTCCTTGATCTTATAACTAAAGATATTTCCAAACAGTCGTAGTTTATGACGCAAAATAAGATTTTAACCACTGTTTCCTAACCAAAATTCCCCGCCCGTCTTCCATTACCAGTATGATGCGTAAGTTTGATTTCAGATGTTTAAGATATTATTTAACTCTAAGCATTTCGCGTGGAACAGGTACCTCTGCAGATATAAGACATTCTATTCCCGCACAAGAAACAAGAGAAAGTCAAACCGCCTTTATGATTTAAGTCATTGGTATTCCTTCCCCTAATCCTTGTCGTCGCCTGTGATCCAGATTAATCGCCTTCGAGAGAAAAGCTCTAGTTTTTCCATTCTCTTATCTCCTCTATTCCTCTTAAAACTTCTCTGGGGACGCCGTAGAGTGCGTCTCATGGAAACATTATGGAAAGAGCCCTGAAGTCATCACTTGGTCACATTCTGGTAATGCAGTACAAAAGCCCGCTTTCTTTGGACATTTTTCTTCTCCATCAAACCGTATAATATCCAAAGGTTACCGGCGGCAACTTCCTTAACTACTTTAACATTTTTAGAAAAATGAAAGTGGGAAAAAGAGTGACAGGGAAGAGAGACCTCTCAGAGGAACCGTCTTTTTTTGCATTAAGGACGGCATCCGTATCTCACAAAGGAGGTGAACATATGTCGGAGACGCGAAAGAAAGCATAAATCCTCGTTTATTTAAAAAACAAACTTTAACAGAGTGTCATTCTGGTCCATTTCTCGAGCACAAAGTGTGTTTTTGCATCTAATTTTCGCTCCACGGATGGAGATAAATCCAACAGGGAGGCATTTTACCTCTCCGCAACAGCGTCTAATAAATTCTAGCCTAAATCGAAGATGAAAAAAGGCTATATGAAACAGAAATTTGTGGCCATAGAAGAGGGCCATCGTGAACCCGTTTTAAATATTTTAAAAAAATATGTAATATTGTTAAGTAAGTTAAAACGAAAACCGAAGTATGTTCAGTCAGAGTAACAAACAAGGATTGTTGCAGCAAACTACTTCAGCTAAAACAAATATTCCGAGATAGCAGATATGCACGAGAAAATGAAGAATAAACAAAATACAGTTGTACAAACATAATAGAGTTTTAATTGACGATAAAGCTAGAATATTATTTATCTCTTCTTTATCGCGATTGAATCTATTACAAAGCCTAATTCACAGATAAAGTAGATTTCTAATAAACGCGTTGATCAGGATATAAAATAATTATTATCTTTCTCATTTCGTAAAGCAGCAGAATCTATTCAAGCCACAATTTTCTCTATCAATGTGATGACGCCAAAACGTATATTGTAGAAATTCGGATATTCATCAGCTACAAATAATATTACTTGCCGAGTATACCAAAGGGTGAGGTTTATAATGAGATTAATTGTAATTTTCTGTCCGAATAGTTTTAAATTTTCAATTTTTTGAAAATTCTACAAAATCCTTCTTATTTACAGATTTTTCAGCAAAGAAAATTGGCTAATTTTGGCTATTGACCTGTGTAAACCCATCAAAGGAGACTTTTTCTTGATATAAATGTATCAGCCGTTATTAAAACTGAAGCTTGATGCAACCTACGATTTCCTTCTCAAATACAATCACGTGGAAAGTAAAGAGATTAATGTCACTATTATTGAAAAAATCCCACTCTAACTTTGTGAATTTCAAGGACGACCAAATGATGGAACTATATAATATATATATATATATATATATATATATATATATATATATATATATATATATATATATATATATAATATAAAACAGTTAAATTATATATAAATATTTTGATCAAAGGCTCCTCTACGAATTTTCATCGAAAATTCGCGGAAACTTTTCTATTCGTTACTCAGAATTAGTGAGAAATTTTCCTGTAACATTAAATTGTACTAATTTATTGTACATAAAGAACACTGTTGTTAACAGCCGCTGACTATGCTCCCATCGTTTTCAGAGTTCGACTGACTTGTTGAGCTCATTATTATTCCACAAAAGTAAGAAAAGGTCGATTTCGAATCAAAATATCATGAAAATAAATAAATAGTTGGTTGCAATGGCAGAATAACAATAGTCTCTGGTAACAGTAGAATATTGAAAAACTTTTGTGTAGCAAACGAGGACAATTCCCGCAAATTATCCACGAAAGTTTGCAGATTTGCTTCCTGAAACGTCAAAATGTCTTTATTTTCATAATATGCCTATTTATCAAAATGTCCAAGATGCACTGCCTTTGGAAAACGTTTACGGCTCTCATTGTTGAATTTTCTCTTCCAAAACTCTCTTCTGTTCGACAAATTGAAGTTTATAGGCGTCTAAAAATAGCGTCTGTTAAACGTCTTAGTTTTTAGCTCCGCAAACCATCACGTGACTTTGAGTGAGGGTTCTCAATAGGGCCTTCCACCGTTTCTCACGAGAATTACGCCGGAAAACTCCCGACGAACCTTGTAATTCCTTCGAAATGTCGAAACTTTCACGAGAAGCTAAACTTGAATGCAAAATTTTTCTGCGAGAACGCAAATGCCAACACAGCCAGATGCCCTTTATTCTTCCAATTCTGACATTTACTAGACTGACCTTAGTTCTCCGTTTTTGCCAAACTTTCACCAATTTTGACGGAATAACATGTTCGTGAAATCACATTGATTTCCTGTATTCTCTTGATGTAAAAAGTATATATTCACCTCCCTGATGTTACAAAGAACATGAATCCACAGATTAATGGTCCTAGTAAAATAAAGATCACTTCCTTTAGAATAGGACATTTCTAGGAATAGGAATAGGGATAAATACCACAAGAACAATCATTCATTTCGATCTTTCCGTTATCCAAGCAATCTGGGCGTAAGGCGCTTATTTTTATTAATAGATTGAATATTACATTAAATATAGCTTTAGGCTTTTTTATTGTTTCATATAATAAGCTCTCTTAGAGGAAACAGGCCATATACATGTGTTATTTTTCAAATCTGCGCATTTATTAAACATTTTTCCAGAATATGAATCTTGGAAGAACTAGTAAGTAGTAATCCATAATTAGTAAATTACTGAAAAGGAGGGGCTCGTTATAAATTAATAGATCATGTCAACTAAGTTGGCGTTTCAATATAAAAGGGATATAAAATTCCAAATGGGTGGACATTATGAAATATTACAGAAAATTAAATTATTCAAAAATGGAGTCAGTACGATATGTTATCCTTGTAAAATTGTCCTTTTCCAACTGCTATATAAAAATAACACTTCGTTAGCTAAATATAATGATATGAATTTCGATTTTGAGAGTAACATTCTTATAAATAATTCAAACAATATGAGTCATATTTTTAGAATCTTCCTATATATACATTAGGGCGTACCGAAAAACAAAAATTTTTAGTAGCGGAAACGTAATAGGTTGGAAAAGTTGCCTTTTCGGCTCAATAAGAAATGTGCAAAATATGGGCTCTAACAAAGTTCGTCTTGGGCCTGACCAAAGAGCTCGAAAATTCGAATTTTTGGTGAAAATCGCATTTTTTTAGGTAAGTTTATTTTTTTACTGAGCGTACATACATTTGATTAAATGGCTGTTTTAATTCATTTTGATCGAGGAACAATTAAATTAAGCCATTAAAACCGAATATGACAAGATATCATACTTTTAAAATTTTTGGAAACACCATGGAAAGTGGCAGCTCATCGCTGGTTCAGCTACCCAAGACTCATCATGAGGTAGAGCCTGCTAATCGAGTCCCGCCCGCCTGCATACCCGTGGAAGCATACCAGACAACTAGTTGATGTCTTTGAAGGCTGATTTTGTTCCAGTTTTTGGTATTCGCGAGAGGATCATCTCTCCTATGAACCCATCTCTTGCATCGTGGCCGTAGACTAAACGTGAGGCCTCTGTGACTTCTTTTACGTTTCGTTCGACTGCTTGAGAATCATTTGGGAGGGAAAATAATGCAGCAAGCTACTTTATAGGTTCCTTTGCATTACCTTTAATGTTTTGAAGATCCTAGGGGGAAAGACTGACAGTAAGTGGTGGCTTGATGACAGTGACTTTAGCCCAATCTATCAATTCTTCGTAAGAAAGCACGTCGAACTTCTGTTGCGGGATGATGAACTGATAAACATACTCCGTTTGATGGTTAATTCAGCGTAACACCTTCTACGCTCATCTATAAAGCGTTTTGAAACATAAAAATATTATTTCGGTACATATCATGATACTCCACTTCGAAGTTAGCACATTATTCATCTCGATAATTTATCATACACATTCATAAGCGATGGTGACAACCAAAACGATTTCTGGGCGAGCATAAAAGACATTATGTTGAATTACATCTTCAACAAGTTTTCGTGTTTGCAAAGGAAGGTATGGTGTATCAGCTATGGGGTTTTACGGCTCTATCTTTCACTGTGTGATTTCTCTTTATGAATACCACATTGGAACGTAGACATGCATGATAAACTTCGAGTTATGATTGCTATGTTTACTGATGAGCGACCTAAAATAAGAACACAGGTAGGACAGATTCATCAACGCAGGAAACCATCAAACGGAGTACGTTTATCAGTTCATCATCCCGCAACAGAAGTTCGACGTGCTTTCTTACGAAGAATTGATAGATTGGGCTAAAGTCACTGTCATCAAGCCACCACTTACTGTCAGTCTTTCCCCCGAGGATCTTCAAAACATTAAAGGTAATGCAAAGGAACCTATAAAGTAGCTTGCTGCATTATTTTCCCTCCCAAATGATTCTCAAGCAGTCGAACGAAACGTAAAAGAAGTCACAGAGGCCTCACGTTTAGTCTACGGCCACGATGCAAGAGATGGGTTCATAGGAGAGATGATCCTCTCGCGAATACCAAAAACTGGAACAAAATCAGCCTTCAAAGACATCAACTAGTTGTCTGGTATGCTTCCACGGGTATGCAGGCGGGCGGGACTCGATTAGCAGGCTCTACCTCATGATGAGTCTTGGGTAGCTGAACCAGCGATGAGCTGCCACTTTCCATGGTGTTTCCAAAAATTTTAAAAGTATGATATCTTGTCATATTCGGTTTTAATGGCTTAATTTAATTGTTCCTCGATCAAAACGAATTAAAACAGCCATTTAATCAAATGTATGTACGCTCAGTAAAAAAATAAACTTACCTAAAAAAATGCGATTTTCACCAAAAATTCGAATTTTCGAGCTCTTTGGTCAGGCCCAAGACGAACTTTGTTAGAGCCCATATTTTGCACATTTCTTATTGAGCCGAAAAGGCAACTTTTCCAACCTATTACGTTTCCGCTACTAAAAATTTTTGTTTTTCGGTACGCCCTAATATACATCCCAAAACAAGGTTGATTAATTCATGTAATTGTTGATTTTAAGATCTTTTTACTACAGAGGAAATTCTTATAAATTTCTCGGTACTTTTTACAAACGAAACATACATGGGTTTAATTAGCAGATCTAGATTAAAGTAAGGAGTTTAAAAATATAATTCTTTGAGTCCTCGATCCGAATAATTTCATTTGTATGTACCACGTACTTATTATATAAAGACTTCATTGCTCTATTATCTCACATGCTTATATTTTCTTTACTTGTAAGCATCCAGATGCACTGCTTGTCTGGTAAAAGGCTTTAGAAGGATAACACCTTCCCTGCGTGCTCCAAGTGTTTTAAGGCTTTTATAGCGTGACGAAGCAACAAGAATTCCTTTTTAGTCGATCAGTCGATTCCTATTTTCGATCGTTTACATTTCCCTCAGCAAATGCCAGGAGGTATCAAGATTGAGTTAACAAGTTTTGTTTCGGTAGGCAGCTCCAAGTTATGCTCCAGGTTAGCATTTGATCCGTAAAAGCCGAAACTTTGACGGACGGAGATCAGTTCTAGGGATAGAAAAGGATTGAAGACTCTCAAAGCAACTCTACAGGCGTTCTCCTTGAGGAAAAAGCGGTGAGCGATCACATTGGAGGGAATGGGAAGTAGAATCGGTTGTTTTTATATCGAAAATTCCTTCCTGAATTAGATTATAAAAATGTTTACATTCTGAAATGAAGTAATTAATTTATACAGAACTAACATATTTGAGAAAATTTAAAGAAATTTATTTTTTAAGCTACCTATAATAAGATTATTTTGAATGTATTGTCGCAGTGTTTAATTTATGGAAGATTTTATTATGACAAATAGGGATATTTTTATTTGTTGCGACATAGGTGATGAGATAGGATGAGCACATTTTACTCTGATCACAAGTGAAAATTAAATTATAATTTCAGGTCACTTAATACAGGAAAACTCATTATTCTAGTATTTGAGGCAAACGAAAATAACAACCTTGTGTTTGTTTTAGCAAATCAAAGCCTCTCATCTGAAGACAACCTAGGTTTAGGCTCTTGTTATATGAAGACATTTCCAGAAAAATGTGCTCTAATATGATTTCTTATCTTGGTGCCTTGATTCTCTCTTCATAATGTAAGCCTTAATATAAGAACCTGAATATTAAGTAATGGGTGAGAATTTGATTATAGTAAAAATATCTAAGCGATGTCATTGACATACCGAAACTATGAATTTATGAGCATCAGTTTTTCATATTATCAGAATATCACCAGTTTTTCATAATATCATAAGTCCAAAACTTTATCTTCAAAATTTAAATCATACGATAAAATTCCATGTAACTCTCACAACTAAGTTGTACACCAGTTTATCGTAGTCGAATTCTTCCAGTTTTTTAATAAATGTATTAATAAAAAATCTGGAACTACAATCTATGAGTTTAGTAGAAGAGGTGACTTTATAATCTTAATTTCTCTCAAGATAAAGACACCATTTACTTATCTGGGGTAAAATTGGTAAAAGGTTGGTATTGGTAAAAATAATCGTGATTGTAGCTACCATTGCGTATCCAGTATAATAAATTTAATCCTAAGTGAACAGCTTATTTATCCGAGCATAAAATAGGATTCCATTACATCTAAATCTGAAAGAACTTTATGACCTCATAACATACATGCAAACAGCAACTTGCCCGTTTTGTATGCGTCATAAACTTTTGGGGCTAGTTTTCAGGAAATGAAAAGATATCAAAAATAGAATATCCAAAGCTTCGTAAGAAGTTCTGAATATTAACAGAATATTCCCATTCAATTCTCGCAGAGGCCATCTACAGAACATCTTAAAAGCAGAAGCTATTCCTGAAGACAAATATTGTTCTAGATTTTCTTTAAAGTTTGGATCGTTCTTCTAAAATCTTACTTAGCTTAATCACGTCGTTGACTCGAAAAGAAAGAAAAAACATGAAAAAGTTTCAATCATAAAAATGCCAAATAATTTTTAAAATACGTTTTTAGAAAGCCGAAGACGAGAAGATTCAATCAAATATAAAGTTTTCAAATTACTTAGATTAGAAATAGAGGAAGACATTTTTGTTGCTAAGGAGACATTTGGGAAACGACTTCTGGTTGCTATTGAGAAGAATTCCAGCGATGTGGCGCCTGAAACCATTTGCTAAATTAGAAATTCTTGAGAAAAATGGACTGTAATGTGCAGAGAAAAAGGTGCCACCAATCAGAAGAATGAGATTGAGATGAATGAGTATACCTCTGTCAGATTAATGATGAATCATTTTCTCTTGGTCATCTCAAAGGAATGGTTGACTCCCAAATATCCTTCATAGCTTTGTTTTCCACAACTCTATATAATTAGGTTTTCATAAATTCTTAGAGTTACACATATCTATGAGAGATTCATGTGAGTAACACCTTAATAAGGCTCTCATAATTCTTTAATAGTTACGGCTGTTAATTTTATTTGTTGATATTTAATTTCTTTTTAAAAGTTGACATACATATCCCAGCAACTCTATTTGATCTTGCTTAGTCAAATTTGAATAAAATGTATTTGCAAAACTTTATGGAGCGATTTAAAGTTCCTTTTAATCTCACAGACACTTTTCACGGAAATTTGGCAAGCATGTCACACATTCAGGAATTTTCTTCTAATTGAAAATTGATTGATAGCACAGAATATATAGTTACTCTATACGTAAATATTCTGTTTCTCTATAAATGAAGGCAGATAACTTAAAATTAATTTTTCTTCAGGAAATTCCGGGATTATTCAAAACGATAGGAATAAGTAGATCGCTTGATGATAAAATAATGGGTGATTAGAAGGGTAGAGTAACTGTAAGTACAGATCCAGTTTATCCTTTATATGTAATGTTGAAATATATTAGTAGTTATATTATATTATAATAAATAGATATATTTTATCTCTAAAATTTTATGAATATATAAATATACTACTAGGAATTATTAAAAGTATACCTAAATATTTCATCTCAGATAATTCTTTATCTGTTTCAAGATTAAAATACATCATTCAATTCAATTGCACCCTTCCGTTCTTCCTTGGAATATCAAAGAACTGATATTATGCAAGTTATTACTATACTTTTTTTACCTTCAAAAACGTATAGCCATTGAAATACTTTAATAAACAATCTTTCATGCATACATAAAATAAAAACAAAATCGCTCTTAAAAGTGACACTTATTCACTTTTTGAAAGTGGTAGAGGATGGACGTTAAAAGGATTCCTTAAATATATTTGATACTTAATATTGAAATTTCGCTTGTTATGGACATTAAACTGAAGAATAAATAATAATTCGAAATGACGATTAACTGCTATGTTTGTAGGACTGAATAGGTTTCTTCGGACGGCTACTTTCTATTCCAAACATTCATTTATCTCATTCCCATTTCTTGTTGAATCTGCTTCGTTGTATATGAAAAAAATAGTTGGCTAAAAATTGTTATCGAATGGTAAAATAGGTTTTGCATAGGGTTTATTTCCAATATTATTTTACAACGTGTACTATAATTATATGATCCTTAATCATTTTTTTTCATACTGCATTAGTTTATTCCTAATTTTCATAAAGCTATCGTGATCGTGTATCTTCTGCTTATGATACATTTTCAGTCTGAAGCGTGAGCTTATCTCCGTTCTTTTTATACCTAATGCGCTAATGCATAATTCATAGAGAGTTACAATATCCGTTTGATTCGATAAAGATGCCAATAAAAGTGAAAAGAACAGAAACTGCGCCGAAATGGAAATATCTAAATGAAATAACATTTTCTCTTGAGATACCAAATTGAATTTATTATTTATATATGTTCAGATCGTTTCTTGCTCACTCATATCTCAGTGCTATTTTATGCTTAAAGTATTTTTTATTAAATTTTCGTCTCACTCTGGATTTTATTCCCTTATGTTTTCGCTTATCTTTTTGTTTAGCCAGCTTTTATTTTTTAACTTTTCGTATATATTTTCTGGGGATAATGAACACACATGTATATGAGCTATGCTTAAATTTGATATTAAGAATCCGCAAGAACGTGTTTTATATTAGATGGAAAATAAATGTTCGGGCATAGCTGGAATAAATGTACATAATTCATATCATACATTAAATAAATAACGAATAATATAGAGGCGCCATCCAGAAATGATTTGAAATCCAGCGAATAAGATCCAAGGAATATACATTTAAATCAATTAATTTTATCCTATCTAAATACAGAGAAAGGTGAAATTTTTACTAAACAAGAATTTATGGGTTTACGCTATCAAATTATTATCATTGTTCTCAAGATATGATTTTCCAAGTTGTCGTCTCTATGGAATAGTATGTGGCATTAATGTGATAAAAGAGAACCGCCTGGAATATTTTTTCTTAGGCCTTAATCATCCGAGTAATACTTTTAGGTGAAATGTATCCTTTTACGATTTCATTTCTCTTAAATCAGTGACAGCCATTTTTGATAGTAAAAATATCCTATTACGTTTATGTATGATGAATTGCAATCTAGAAATCCCAAAATGGATGAAAAATCAAATATGCGTTCATTCTTTGAAAAAGTATCAATCGTACTATAACGAAGACTGAGAAGGACGAAAGGACATAAAAACAAGTCAAACAGGAGCCTCAAACCCAGATCTTCCAATCAAACGAATGCTTTTTCTACCAGATTTTGTATATAGAGTTCCTTCCAAAATGGCATTTCTGAATGTTCGAGGTCCTGTCAAAATTTATCCTGTTGGTTTTTGAAAGAAAGGAAATCGGAACTCGGCCGTTTAGAGTAAGAGGTTTGGAATTTCTCTATTCGCCGAATGTGCATAATTGGCAATTGGAGAATTTTCCTAACCTTTTACATTGGTTTTTCTATAGGAAAGTTCCTCGGTACACGCCTTTACGTGCAAATTTGTTACCTAAAACTCTTTACTTAAGAAACATTATTTCCTCAATCAATTGGAATTTAAAACTTTATTTAGAATCCTTTGAATAGTACCTAGAAACTTTCTTAATTTTCCCTGGCGAAACAACCTGTCGCTGACTTTTAAGTCAATTACATCCATCGTAGTAAAAATCACGCGCCGTGATCTCATGCAACCCGTAGTGTGTTCTGTGCCGTGATCTTATGCAACCCGCCATTTAAGTTTGTTCTTGCAAAATTTGATAGTCTGAGAAAATAAACTCCAAAATTGATTTCTTTTCATTATTGATGTTTTTAAAGCATTTTGTTGAGATAGCTGGGATCGTATTACAATTGAACCCTGAACTTCTATTTTGCTAATAAATCATAGATATCAAAGACATTGCCCTTAAATAACTAAGCACTCCATAAAGTGACGAAATATTCTGCTTTTATTTGTTTTTGAGTCAATGATATAGTGAATATTTTCATCCCTGAATTCCTTATAAATACAAAAGGTAGCACGAATCATTCATAGCATTAATCTTCCTCGTGCCTTTGAACAAATTTCTCGGATCAGGGAATATCTGGAGATGGGAAAACAAATATTTACGTTTCTTTTCCATTTTGAAAGGCTTTATCTCCAATCTGAGGTATAATTTTTAGAAATCGACTTTCTAAATACTCAACAATAACGGAGAAACTAAAAACATTTTTGTAACGGCTTCTTTAGTTTGCCAACTCATCTGTCAGAATCTATATTGTGATTGAAAACTTCCTCTAAAGAAATGTGATCACTGAAATGCAATTCAATATTTTCATATCCTATTTGAAAAATACTCTGTTTTAAAACATTTAATTTCCCAAAACTCTATACTTTTTCGGGGATCATCCCATTTTATAATAGAAATTAAAGCAAGCATTATTTTGTCTGAGAAAGACAGAGATTTTAGCAACTAAGGCAAAATCATTGTCGCACTTCCAGATTAAAACATTATTTTTTCAGTATGTGATACCAACCCAAAGTACTGTAAATTTTATGATACAATGCACCATTTAGTGTGCAGATTGTTAAAACTCGAGCGTGAATCGCAACTGAGAGGAATTTCAAAGAATTCCATCCTACTTCACGGAATGTATGCATGTAATCGGTCTAATTAATTTTTACTAATTAATGAAAGAGTAATCTTTGTTCCTTTATCATTTGAGCAAAATTGGAGTATCCCATTTAAATCAGATTAAGTTGATTTTGGGAAATACAGTAATTTCAAGAGGAAGTATTTTAGCGTAATTCATTAGGCTTTTGGATATATTCTTTAGGTGTTTGAAGGAAAATATAATTAGTGGTTATTAATAACCTGTCGGAATCGGGAGTAAATTCAATAAATTCATGACGGAAGAAATAAGACAGAAGTTAATATTTTCCAAGAAAATTTGATATTGTTTTCATAATAACTGAATAAAAACTCTTCACTACTAAAAACACGTTACTAGTTTCGTTACCAGTCGTGTTTTTTGTGGTTTGATGTATTCTCTCATGTTTTTCAGAAATATTGAGTCCTGTCTTATTTTTCCTGGTGATTTATAACTTTTTCAGGGAGTCTATAAACTACTAAATAATCCGCAATATTAGAAGCAATATCTGGAAGATTCGCTTTTTTTATAAAAATTCAATGGAAAGAGCATTTAATTTCTAATAGCATTGGGTTTCGGCGATCTTTTCTTAGCAAAACATCATGAAATCTCATTTTTTTATTCCGGATAGATTTATATATAGATGCTAATATTCAATATTGAAAGATCCAAGCAATTGTCACAGATTTTTCCCTTTATTGTTTATGAATCACATTTCAGTTTGTGAACCTTCACAAAATGTAGATAGGCGTGGTGCCAGCCTGCGACGACGTGCAGCCGAACGGTTTCCTAACTTCAAAAATTGACCACAAATGAACAATTGTAATAAATGAAAAACTTCGATAGAAAAATGATTTTAAACTTCACAGAGCGTTTCGTGTTCGATTAGAATTCTCACCACTCTCGTAATTTGAATACCGCACCCTTCTCATTTCACATACGATTTCGTTCTTATTTTCGAAAATTAATGCGATTCTCCGGAGGGGGTTCGATCGCTGGAGTGAGTTTTTCCGTTTCGCTCTTCCCTTCAATATAACGGACGATGGAATTTTATGTTTAGTGGGCTGCCACGTGAGAGATAACACGTTACGAATTGGGAAATTTCTCAACTGCCTTCCGACGACGCCCTCTTCAGAGCCACCTACACATTTCACCGCGAGTGTTCCAGATTGTTATTTCCGCAACTCTTGTGGTTGTCTCCAAAACTATGCCCTCGATATGACTCGCTATGAAACAAATAAATTGCTTCGGCTTGGCATATTGTCTGCAGTTTTCAATCGGTATAAGTTTGGCATTTCTTCCGTTCTGTTTGCATAGTTTTCAACCTTTAATTTAGGGCTAAAATGTACACGCCGCAGAATATGGATAAGTTAGTAATTTTCCTCGCTCTCATCCGATTTTAAATGTCTTGTCTTTTTGAGAAATAATTTTGTGGCAAAAGTAAGTTACATAATCTTTCTTTCTAAAATGGAGCATCACCGTCAGTTCATATTTTATTTAATCTTTTATTATGTCGGGCCTAACAAATACTATGTGAGTTAGTCTAATCATAGCTCAAATATATATTTTCTCCATAGGATCACTTCACAAGGATCAGGATGTTAAGGTTAATTAATCTGCAAATTTGGAATATAAAATGAAAAATAAGAAAAATGGAAGTATTCTGGACAACAGACGCCCAAGTAGTGTTCCCTCTTTATCTGCTGCGAGAACAACAACATCAATTGAAAATAATTTGGAATGACTAAATACGATAAAATGTAGCTGTTTTTATAAGGTTGTCATAGGATGAGACGAAAGCTACATAGGATTAATAAAAGTAACTGGATTAAATTGTATTAATAATCATTCATATGCTTTAGGTTAGTGTATGGTGTGTACTAAACTGATAAAATATAAGTGGATGTTAATTGGGTAAAGCGATGACGTCTCGGAGAATATAAAGAATGATTTTCTACGAAGAGATATGAATAAAATGCTATATGCGCTGGCTGCGATGATACAGTTAGAGAAATCTCCTTATTATAAAAATAGAGAGTAGAGTATTTGGTATATAAAGAGAAAATGAACGGAAAAAATTCCAATTGAGAAAGAGAAAGAAAAGAAAGGGAAAAATGAATGAGTATCGGTAACGGGGTATTGATCAGTGAAATTGAAAGAGCATTCTTCGTTATGAAATGGACCAATTAGTAGACTTTATCTATCCTAATATTGGCCCTGCAAAGTATAGAAGAACAAAATTTAAGTAGTTTCAAATGAAAAATGGCTAGACGATATATTTAATTGCTTTTCATTCAATTAAAATACGATATACTTGGGTTTAAGAATCGTAATTTTTCAATAAAACCCAGCGACGGTTAATTTAAGCGCCTTTATTGAAACTGAACGATGAAAATAAATGAAATTGGATCACGGATAGCGGTGAAAATTGGCAACGGAAACGATCAAAGTATATCGAATTTGAGAGGGGTAACTTGGCCTGTAGCATGCACTTTATGACAACCAATGTAGGTGATGAAAGGATTATACTAATTTAATTATTAAAATAAATTAAGTTATTAGTAACTAATATATCTTGGCATTAAATATCACTAAAAGTCTTAAAATGAGGAAAAATACTAAATACACGGAAATTGTAGACAGAGTTGCTTGGACAGTAATTCCGCCATTACGCTACATATTCGTCTACCATACTTTTCCGATGGTCCTTTAATGATTATGATAAAGGATGTAAATGAGACATCAAAATTAAACAGCATCTCATATCAGCATATTTTTCATAATGGATGTACAACATTTTAACTAAGGTTTCAGTAACTAATAATTAATCATTCACATTTCAATCAAGTAAATAAGTTATAATCAAGTTTTATTTTTAAGCGCAACCTCTCGAGGAATCAGGAGTTACCTTCTCATACTTGATAATGAGCCTCTCTGTATCATCTACACTCTATTTTCCTCAAACTGCCACGTTTTTATGCAGAACACATCCCTTAAGATACAAATATGAAAACATTCAAATGCTGTTGGGTGATTATGAGTCCAAAAGACGGTCTAAACAGAAAATTTTTTAAATTACAAAACATGCATTTACGTTCAAATTCTAGATGAGGAAAGCATTCTAATGAATGCAACATCCGCTTTGAAAACTACTCATATTCCGCTTGACAAAGTTTGGAAAAATTTCGTATGAGGTTTCATGAAGTAATATAGAACGTTGAAATTTATTTCCCATTCGTATTAAAGCCAGGCATTTTAAACGAAAATATTGAATGTGATCAAATATCCTTTCAAGATACTTCTTAGTTACCTGTATTAATATTTTAAAGAAAAATAAAATACAGCGAGAATAAAAGTAGTGTTTGTATGCATCTTCAAGTAACCTCTTTTTTCATTTTTCTTTTCTCTCTACTTTCTTTTTGATATATCTGACCACATTTGATAATATATAGCTTGCTCTAAGTTTCTTTTGCAGTAGATAGGCTATTTGAATCGAATGTGTATTCCCACCGAGAGGCAAAAAAGAATAAAATCAGCTAAATGTACATATAGCAAGCTGCTCTATCACTCTTGCTCCTGTTTTCATGCTATATTCCTCTTCAATCCAAAATCATTAAAAAGTGGTCACTGCGATGCTCCAGCTCTCATTTCCCCCAAAATATTTTTTTTTTATATACTTTTTCTAATTTTATCCAACTTTTCCATATTGCTCTTTTTCTTCTCGTATTTAAACCTTTCGGCCCTATTCCATTCAATAACGGTACCTTTATTACGAAGAAAAATCTTCAATAACAGTTACTATCATTTTATTAGCACAGAAAACGCGCAAATTAATTATTTATCAATTATTATTATCAATGGAGTCGTTAAAATCAGCCATTTATTTTCGGCTACACTCTTCTTTCATTATTTATAATTTCATCACTAAATTAGAATTAAAGGAATATCTACATAAAATAGGAAACTTATTCTTCGATAATTAGGATTGCGTTTCTATCTATCTTCCTTTTATTTCATTTTCATATTATTATCATGATTTTTCTGTGTAATAGAGACATCGATTGATCGGTTATCAGGAAAATTTCTTGATTCACTGACACATTAAAGTTCATAAACTAAAATAAATACAGTTTAGTACGTTAATATCTATATTTTTGACTGATAAACAATGAAATCTTTACTTCTTATCGTTAATTTTTTCTTTTCTTTCTTTTTTGTAACGATATATACTCAACTGATATTTTAAGGGATGTTTATAATTTTTCACATTTTTCTATTCAGGTCAATACTTGCTGTTACAGTCTAAATATCATATCTAGGAAACGATCAGTTAAAACGTCTAGGCAATAATCATACATTTCCCTTCAGAAAATTTTTTCCGACTGAATTTTCTCTGTTTTATATTTTTACTCGAGATTGACCGAAGTAATCCATGAAACAATATTAATATAAACCTTGTCTCAAATAGCCTCACATCCTTCTTCTTTCCCCTCTCTTTTCCACACACTCTTTCCAATTCCCTCTTCTCTCGTATTAACTGAGAGGTACAGAAAGAGAGAAATCACTCCGAAATGCACGTTCACCAAGACAAAAAGCGATCGCCAGCCGCTTCCCCTTCCACAAAACAATGATTCGTTGAAATGGTTTCGGTGCGGAGCAAATTGCGATATGGAGTTCTACGAGTTATTGCGGCAGAGGCCTTTTCCGTACTCCCTTTTGCAATTTCGGACTGCTATGAAACATTATTTTAGCAAGGTTGCTGCAATTCGGTTTCCGTGCATAAAATTGCGTCCAAATGAGTCTCAGCGGAGTTTTAAATCGCTGAACGATCTGAGTCATATGCGCATAACGTTCTTCAATTTTGGTGGACTCGGTACACTGAAATTATATGCGATCTTTATTAATGATAGTGCATTATAGCGATTGAAATTTCTTCATCATCTCTCAAACACGACATACTTTCTCTACAGAAGATAATCTGTATAAATTTGCGTAAACAAATACAGATGCATAGAAGAGACTGAAAGCTGATATTCTTCTATTACTTCAGAATTTAAATATGATCCGTCTACATAGAATGCTTAAGAGTTATGAATGAAAGAGTAGCCTATATTGAAAAATCCTTTTATACTGAACATTTGAGATTCTTGGAAATATACATATAATTTCTTAAAAATCTTATGATTTCGGATACCGCTCCGTGAAAAAAATAATTGAGAAATGTTTTCGATATCCAATGAACATTCAGTATTCCTAATTTTTTCCGCTAATTGGAATACAAGCAGAGAGTATCGCAAATAGCTGTGGGGTTTGATCGATTCAAATATTTAGTTTGTGTAGACGCAATACGAAACTTGATTTTACTTCTATAAATCACACATTTGAGTCGTTCCTTTATTTCTTTCGACTCCAACTTCTTTGAAGATTTCAAAGCAAAATTTAATACAAGCGAATATTATTCAGCGATAAAATTTGATTTGGCGTTTGAAAACGGAAAAGTGTTGGAAAAGCTTTGGAGCAATTTTCCTAACTCGAATAATTAATTTGAAATTTAGATCAAATTATTCGAATAGCACACAGCAAAGTTGGAAAGTTTGCAAATTAGCATATAAGCGAATGGGAATTGATTATGGATGTTTAGCGTTACGTAAAAAAGCTATTTTACTCTACCGTATAATTGGCGAATAACACTCACTGTTTTCCTAAAATTAAGAACAGAAATTTTATCGGCGTGCTATGTGCATTTACAATTTTTTAATTAAACTTAATTGAATAAATAAATGAGCATTGATTTTACCTACCTTTTTGTGTTTTGATTCTTTTTTTAAGTAAATCTACTTTTTGTTGAGCTTCTTGTCTAGCTAATACTTTACGAGCAACGCCGCTAACACAGCTTATACTTTTCCATTCCCAATATAAATAAATATCTCTGAAACTCTACTATTTCAGATATTCAAAGTATCTTAATGTTAATCCTGTCATCGAGAAAGCTTCAACTTTTACCTACTTTAACTTCCAGCTGATATTTGGCGTATCCATTTTTGATCCATTTTCAAAAGTATAGTTTAATTTTAGCACATTTAATTTTTCTCCTTCTCCAAAGGAGGAGATATTTTCTTTTAATTCAACTACTTCCTTCTCTCTCCAAATGATCCCCGATAAAGATACACAATAATTGAATCTTAAGCTGTCTTTATCTTACATATCTGAATACTGAAAAGAATTGCCTATTTACTCAAATAATAAGTGTAAGTCAATTCTAACATCTAGAGATAGTGTCAAGAATAACTGAATTCGTTTATTTCTTAAAACCAAATGTGTGTTTTAATCAAGGAAAGGTCGGATACCCTTTAGTTATGTGTTTACATACTGTGAGTATAGTCCACTATTACGATCTACTAAGAGCACTAATGACGCTAAACGCAAAGGAACATTGTATTAAATTACGAAAATTATATCGAAGGGGAAAAACTGGATTTTGCATTAAAGTTAACTTTCTCGAGGAGCTTATAGCGCAAATGTATGAAGAATAGTGCACTGATATATATTGATGAGAGATTGCCTTGTATTCTATATATCATCACTGAGGAGATTTATTTCTTTTTTCTCGGTAACAGTTTTGCGTCGTCACAACGAGCGTATCATAAACACATTTCGTTTAAATTTTCGGAGTCGAACACTCAAGCCTTACCTCTTTATTTTGGAGAACTAGTTTCGGAAGTTTTGCATGTGACATACATTTTGACAATGAAAACGGAAAGATAAAGCTCCGTCTTTAGTAGCGAAGTAGATGTTATAGTCGTTAAAAACAAACATCCGCGAGGAAGAGCTGCTCATATCAGAGAAGAAGGTGGGCGTTATTATCTCACAGACTCTCAACCGATAGTAATTCCCTCGAAAAATACCTCATTTAATTTGCTTCTCGTCGTATGCAGATCAGATGCATTATAATTTCGTATGTTATGGCTTATGAGAACAGATTTCAAAACTTCACTTCATTTCCCACATTTTCCCGGGCGTATGCATACTTAGAGAGAAGAAAATACTTTTATCGCGCGGATACACCCGATCTCCTTTTTTCATATCCTTGACGCGGCCTTTTATACACGTCCGCAAACGAACTCCGGAACGTACTTATCAAATAGCGCAAGAAAATAAAGGAGAGTTCAATTCGGTAATAATGACTCACCTTTGAGCGCCGTTACTCTTTTTTCATTCCGCCGATGGATCGCGAAAAAATTCAAACTGTGCAAAGAGGGCGGGCAAAGCGCAGAAAACTGACTGGGTTGAAAAAAATGCGAGCTTTGAGACCTTGGCCAGACGAGGAAAGGCGCCCAGATGAAGGATGGAAACCTCCCTCTGAGAAGGGGTTGCAAGCGGGGGCGATTCTCATTGGTGGCCGAGGCAAAGAGAGGGGGGAGGGAGGGGAAGAAAATGGAGTGGAGAACGGATACAGGTAGTGGAATCTTATCTGAAATTACGAAGGACACATCCAGAGGTACAGAAAGGAATAGAAAGGACAAATATATACGAAGGGTAGCTTCTTTCAAGCACTTCTATCTCAAGACTATGACTATTATTAAATAACTTCTCTAGAACAGGATACGCACTTTTAAGAAAAAATGGTATGATAGACTTACTTATTGTCCTAACTTTACTGGAAAAGTTATCAAACGTTCTTCAATATCGGCGCGTTTTGCGAATTTCACGGTAAAATACAGTGTAAAAACTCTGCTGAGGATTAAAATAACCGGAAAAAGGCGGAAACAAATCTGAAGTAATTAATGTAAAAAAGAAAGGAAATAGGAAAATAAAGAGCAAAAAAGAGATGCTTTCAGCGTATAAACCATAAGGGAAATCATTATTAAGTAGCCTTAGTTTATTACAAAATATTCGCTTATATAATAATTAACGTTACATAAATAATCTTTTCTTATATTATTTATTGAATTCGAAACATCTCTTAAACTTAAGTTTCTTAAAATCTTTCATTAAAATATTTATTGAAGAATTTTAATAGATCTGAATGCAAACTTATCCTAGTTATACATTCATAATATTTCTTTTCATCCCACATTCCTGCAAATCTTACCTTCAAACGTTTAGTAAACAGAATGAATAGATGTAATTTATTTAAAGGCTATTTAGAAAAGTTAAGAAAGAAAGTACTTGAAATCTTTATCTGTGATTAAAGGGAAAAACATGAATCAGAGAAATCGTAAGAAAAGCAATGAAAAGAATGCTTAAAAAATGATTTTGTAAGAGATAAACTGTGATGATGCAAAAAGAGAGTGAGAATATGATATAGCTTAATGTAAAAAATAACTAATCCATTAAAATCATCCAAATGAATTACTTTTTATGAAGAATGCGCTTAAATAAGAAGATGAATATCATCGAGTTTCCAACAAAAACATTATTTACAAATCAGACTTTGTAGAAAACATTCCTGACCGAAACAATACCGCTTACTGAGATAAGTCCAAAATGGGTGAATTATGTGGAATTAAAAAATGTTTGCAAATGAATGAGCAAGAAACAGTCACAAATCTTAAAGCAATCTAGTTGGCGTGGAGCTGAAAATGAAAGGATTCAATGTAGAGTACAGTTGTGAAATGAATGAATAAAGATGCAAGAAAGGAAAAAATAGAAAATTAAGGGAAGTGCCTCCTTTGTGATATTATGGAAAATTTCAGAATAGCATTCAATTTTCAAGAAAGCCATCTGAAATATATTTTTGTTATCTTATCTCTCAAGAGAATTATACCCATATTTTTACATTTTATTTTCCCCAAAAAACCAATCGAGGAAGGTTGGAGCAATATGTAAATGTTTTAAGAACTTGAGCGTCCTAACTCACTTTCCGTGTGACGATTCCGTTATTAAGATAATCCAGCTAACCCGGAAAATGCCACGAAGTTGAATTATCTTCATTATTATACCCTTTATCAAGAGATTTGAAGGAACCAAACGTATAAAATTTATTAATGAGTAATAACGTTCGGCTAGAAGTAGTCAGATAATTTATCGTTGGAAAGGAATGCGGTAGGAAATATATGAGGAATTCAAGCATTTAATTTGCTATTTTTACGCTTTTCCAGAATGAAATGAATAATTCTGTAATTAAAATGAAACATTTTGGCGATTAAACATATATCAGTTAATAGCAATGTTAAATTTTCAATTAATAGGATATTCGGCTCAGTACGTTCTTCTAAAATATTTTCTCGTAACTAAAATATTTCGTCGTAGCATGAGTAATGCAATAATCCTTTCCTACGTCTCAGGATTAGCATAATGTTATTAGAAAATTGTCTACTATTATTTTCATTGATAGTCATCAAATTATCGCTTCTCTTCTTTTACCATCTCCGTTTCTTGTCCAGTGGAATTTCGCCTCAAACTTCAGCACCAATAATTTCGGCATAATTAAATAAATATGCACTTCTATGTTAAAATCAGTCGCCTTTTTAGTTTTACAACTTGAAGTTTTGTTTCACTCTTTGAGAATCGAGTAATATTATTTTTCCATTTACAGGTTTTTTTCTAGTAAATACATAAATTAATAACTATCGAACATAATTTTGCTATTGAAAACAACAGAAGCCTATCAGAAACTAGCTTCTATATTTTTACTTTACTTTTACTCCTATGATTTTAAAACTTGTATTGCGAAAATGAGACAAATTATAGATTTAAGATACCTCATGAAGTAGGTATGCGGATTTCAAACTGATGGAATAAAACAAACTGCATGTGTATGTCATCAAAAAGCATTGTGTAGTTAAACATTGAGGGTAAGCGGTAGCGTCACCCAAATCCTTCCATTGCGATTCGAACATCCTCTAAGTTTGGTCTGCACAAATGCAACATTTTAATTGTTTTCTGAGAGGGAAACTTATTGGAGGATATTTAAATTATAGAGGTTGTCCAATGAAAATCAACTGGTCGACATCATATAACGCTTTATGAACATGGCAGATAATCATGTACATTATTCCAGAAATTAAAAAAAAAATCGGACACTTTTAATTTGGTGTAACAGTTTCTATGGATCCCTTTACATAAAATCTTATTTCACGAATTTTTAATCGAATGTTTCATTCCTTTAAACTTTATCCTTCGATGATCTCAATATTTTTCTTTCCATCCTAGAAGTTGTGTCAGCGTTACGCGAATGGCACATCCTCTTCCTGAGCGTAATAGAGGGACCCCAGTAATTTCAGCAATAAAAGTGGTGCAAAGCTGCTTCCTTCTTTGCCATCTATCTATAGCAAAGTCATCCTTTTAGATGCCTCGTAAAGTGCTATAGCTACAACGGAAGGTGAACACTTTGAAATCAAATCAATACAAAGTAAGGAAGTGATTCTATAATGATTAAATTCACTCCTACATAAAGGATTAGTTTTTGAAAATGCTGTGGAAGAAATAACTTATGGAAGAAAATTATCAACAAAATGATCACTACATGGATGTTACACATTTTAATTGCTTAAATCATTTTTACTTAGTCCTGGAGAGCCATTTCCTACCAATTTCCATGCGGCATGGCATTAAGCAAAATAAAAAATATATATGGAAAAATATATATGATAATTCAGCTAAGTTTTCTCCTTAAATTCTTTCTCGGATTAAAAATTTACTTTTCAAAATAAATTAAATAGATATGTTTAAATCATATAATAAATAAAGATGCAGCTTCGGAGTAGCTTCGATAGAGTGGAGATTCAACTGCAAAAACATTTATTAAAAGTATTCTCAAAAGAAGGATTGAAAAAGTATGTTTTGGAAGATAGGAAACTAAGAGAGACAGGAATTCTGCAAGCGCCGAGAATAAGTACCTGGGTACTTCTGAAAACTGGCAACTACGTGGGTGATAACCTTTTCCGAGGAATTGCCCTCGACGAGTTGCCGATTTCGGCAGAATTCCTGTGTCTCTTACTCATTGAACGCCGAGTTCCTTTTCTTTTCTTTCAGATAGAAACTAATTACTTAATGAAGTACATAGTTTTTAAATTATATAGACTAATAAATATAAATCTACAGTCGATATCAGTAATAGATTATACAATTACAGGCTGTAAAAATTACTGTTTCTAACAAGATTATGTTTTAATTTTGTGGGAATCGTGAGGATATTTAGGGAACACGGTAAAATGATCATTTCACCATTGTCTATAGTAAGAAATTCCACCAATTCAAGGCTTCTTCTATTGAATTCGTAAAGATATTTGCTGGACATTTCTTACTGCAGCAATGAACATGACAACTTCGTAAAAATGGAAGGTATCATTTTGAAAAATGCACGTCTTAGATGGATAATAAGGTCTGAAATGAGAATATCTAGACTTATAAGCAGGAAAGGAATCTAGGAGGCGGTTATTAAATCTTAATCAAAAAACGCACACAGTAGTGAAATAATTTCCAGTTAGATGTCGTCTTCAGAGACCCCGGAATAGGCAACAAAAGGCGTCCAGGCGATTCCTCCTCAACTTTTCCTCTTTTGTTTGAAGCGATAAAAGGTGTCCCGAAAACAGAGCTTGCACCGTCATGGGAGATACGAGTCTAGCGACGGAAGAAGGGAAAAATAGAGGAAGGAAAGCGAGCTAGGAGTCCCATAATGGTAGAAGGATGTCAAGGAAATATGCACATATGAGAGAGGGCGGATCAGAGGACGAGATGGTCATTATAAGCCGAATTTCTTTCGCAAAATGATAATGCTTCTTCCGTGTTTCCTCATTAAATTTCACATTTAGTAGGTGTTTTGAAGGAAGGACTCCTTCACCTTTATGGACATGCGTCTATTCATAAGGTTGGCCAAGGAGGAAAGTTGCTCTTCATAATTCCGAGAGAAAATTGTCGCGCTTTCGAAGGAGTGGTCGGTAAGCACATCTTCATAAAGTCCTCATGATTTGATCGATATCCGTATAAAATTTAACAGTTCACGCATCAAATGAACTAAATTTACCCACGTGATCTGGAAGTGCATCTGCATCACTTCAGATTGAGAGAATAAATCACTGAATAGACACATGGCTGAATGACGTCTTTGAACGGTGACTCTGTACCAATGGCGTGAGAACCTTCTTCAGGGGATCACCAAAATAAGGGATCTCATCCCACATCATTACAGCAAGCAACTTGTAAACAATATTTTTACGTTAGTTTTTATTATCATGTTTAAATATAAATGCTGTGAATTTCGTCAATATTTGCTAAAAACTTCTTTCGACATGACTCGACACAATTATGTTAAATTTTACAAGCATTTAAGCCAAAATAATTATAAAAATTAAAATTAAAATATTAATAGTTAAAGTCGAAATTATCATAAAATTTATTTTTCCCTTTCATTAACTAAACGATGAGACTTGCTTCGCAGAAAATGTAAGTAATGATTGGAATAAAATTTGGAAACCTGCAGGGTGAAATAAAAGCTTAAAAATCACTTTATTAAAGGCGGCCATGCCTAGAATGCGAAATCATTTACGCGAAAAATGTGGAAACTAAAGAAAACATGGCTCTCTCGATATCTTCATTGATATACTCATCCGATTACGTTACGAAATACAGAAGAAGAGTTATTCTGACAATGCGATATTTCGATTGAAAGCTATTTCTACAGAAACATCCTCCCATAACTTTTCCGCGTGAATTCCGTCTTGTTGGTCTTAAGGGTGTGATGATAACTTTAAGCGTAATGAAAGTCACCCGATGCTTAAATGGTTCCTTATTTCTTCACTATCCAGCCCAAGCCTCTCCTAATAAAGCCACGTATCACTTAGTTATCACAACGAAATTAAGAAAAAATTCCACGAAGAATATATTCGAAGCGCGGCCAGACAGCTATCAGCTTCCATTTCGTATAAAAATAAACTTTCTTTCAGCGATTTTCCATTATTGTCTGGAACTCCTTGATAAGCTTAACAGCCTTGGATAAACAATTAAATTTTAATTGACTATCGGAATTGCGCACCGACACTATCGATTCAATTATCGAAGAGGTTCGCTGAAGTTGAACGACGTCTACATTTTATGCAGGACGCCTCGTGCGTCTCTTTTAGTGGAAACGTGTCCTGTCGACTGTAGTAGGAGTTTTATACAAATTTCAACGATTCTCGAAGGTGTAAAGAGCTTGGAAAGGAGGACGGAATCTAAAGTATTGATTTTAAGCATTCATTTCCACGTACTCGCGCCATCTTGTTTGAAAAAGGAATCCTCACCAACGAACTTAAATCTGTTGCCGAGGGCGTATTACCTTCTGTTTCGCAATTAACTTGCTTTCCTCAAAATATCCTCGGCTCTCTCAGCGTTTAAATTAGCACAAGATTTTTTAATGAGGACGGAGCTGACCAAGCTTCTTAATTCTATTAGTTGGCTGAATGAGTTTGTCGTATATGTCACTAACGAGAATAAATTGAATCGCTCACTCATTGCTTCAAAATGATATATTGCACAATATATTGAGAATTCATTTTTAAGATTTTCCTTCAGAATAAAATATATTTAGGCACTTTCGAGCAACCTATAGAATCGTATTCGTGGCTTAAACTAAAAACTGTTATTCTAATGATTTGGAGAACGATCATTGACTTTAGAAAAATATATTGCTAATGCAATTTTTCTAAAAGTTGCAAACCTAAAACAAAAGGCAAACACTTTTTGGAAAGAACAAAATTCGCAACAAATTACGAAATATCTATGACCGGAAGGCTTTCTGTTCCTCTTCATTGTTACAACATCAGTTTCTTCTGATCAGAAGGATTTTGTGTTGTCAATTTACAGTTGTATAGAGAAATAAAGAAGGACAAAAAGTTCGCTGTAGCGAGGACTCGAACCTGAAGCTCCTAATAGCGGGGCGATTGCTTTCTCAAAATATAGCAGAACCATCTCTCCTTCAATTTCTATGGCTAATGAGACACTATGCTTTAAACATTCGCGCAGTGCAGCTTTCGTCGTTGATTTACCTCTATGTGATTTATAAATGTTTTATTTCAATATCTTTTAATAAAAATGCATTATTCATGAACCATTAAATTATTTTCCTACCACTAGTAGTAAGCCCATCACCGTTTGAGAAAATCTGCAATAAAGGTCATCCAATAAGAGGATGTTACATCTCATGATCTTTATGTTTCTTTTTGAAAGATATAAATACTTATATACGTACTTGCAGCTAACCCGTTAATAAAACTCGTTTTAATTGCTTCAACTGAGTCTCTTTCTTTCCGTACTGCACAAAAATTTTATTTCCAAAAATATTAGTGGCAGTGTAGTGCCAGCTCCAGAATAGTTATTCATTTGTGATAGGTGAAGCGTTAAGAAATAATTTGATCCTAGGTTGATCTAATTACAAACATGAAAGGTACGGTGTGAGACGTGAGGAAACTAATGAATATCAATCTGTTAGCGAAGTAAAAGTTTCGCTTCAGCGCGCACGAGTGAGTGCATGGACACACACGCACACTTTTATTAGTACAGATACTGGAGGAATAAAAGAAAACCTTGGGCCTTTCTGTAACTCTGCCAAAGTAGAATCCAATAGCCTCGTCAGATACCAAGTAATTAAGTGCTTAGGGACATACGCTCACGGTGACTAATTTATTCACGATTAACTCTATTTGATTTCAATGTGAGAGCTTTTGAGCATTTAATTAAAAATTTAGGAGAATATTTTTTATAATTTCCGGTTAAACTTATAATACTTTGATTTTTTAACTTTAGGGTGACTCGCTTTCCGCCATCATACAGCGTTTGTAAGAGAAATGATGAATTATTGCAACAAATTACTTACATCTCAAAGTTTCTCAACACCTTTCCGAATAATCTACTTTCGAGGGATCCCAGATCGCCGAATGAATAATGCGTTCTATATATTTTAAAGCGGTCCGGGGTTTGATTCCCAGTGGGGGCCTAAATGTGCAAAATGACTATAGCGGTCGAATAAATATTTAAAAAATACCACTAATACATATATTTCAAGAATATGTTTGCCCTAAGCAAATTTTTATTGCGTTTCTCTACGTTTTTATAGACATATTCTCTCGACTCCAGTAGATCCGTAAATAACTTGTCAGAGCTACATCAAATTACAACATTCTCCGATTTATCTCTGTACATTAAATAGATGTTTGTGCGTGTATCCCCTTATTCCCCATATAATTAAGAAACATTATCCTGCGGGGCTCTTCCAACTCTCTCTATATGGAATGCGAAAATTACAGGCACAGCGATCTTACGAGGTCTGGCATATCAGTGACACACTTTGAGATAACTTTACGGGGTGTCGAGATGAAGCCAATTCAAGAGAATTCGTACTCCAGAATGTTATTTGAGAAGCAGAAATTCCTTCATTACTCTATTTACTAGTCGTAAACATTTTGCACGTGCATGAACTGAAGAACGAATTCCTATCCTTTCACCCACACGATTTTCGCTTCACATACTTTGCACGGCGTTTTAATGGACTCGAATGGAAGGCAGTCTTGACAAAGGCTCCGTACGAAACAAATGCGGCTTCAGCGAGGCGGTTCGAGTTGTTATTCTTTCAACATTGCGTATGGAATATTCCATCGAGTTGATTGGCCGAAGCACGAAACATCCCCATGCTGAGTTTTTTCTTTGTCAAACGCACTCATTCCCGGGAATTTTCCTACCTCGGAAAGCATCGATCAGTTTCATTGTTTCCCATAAAATCTCTTGATATTTTTATCGACCAGGCTGGATTTTTCGTATTACTGAGGCAAAATACAGCCGCATTCGGGACAAGAAGTAGTACGGATTCAGCCCAGAAATGATGATGAAATTGAGAAATCAAAAAAAGATTAAAAACAACGTGCATTTTGTTCCACTTTGTCCATTTCTTAGTATCAGGAACTTGTATATTTTTATTTACATTTATATCTTGTTACGTTATGAGGTCATGTTCGTGGGGACTTGAGCGAATGAGATATAGTAGCTTAGTAAGCTAACGTGGAACCTCAATAAAATATTTCTAACAAGCCAGAGAATACTCTCAAAACATTGAAGTATGTTAAAATGAAACAATAATAAAATTCACCCATGAGGTTAATTTCAAACATCATCTCATTCACAATATATGCAGTTGTATAATTGAAAATGTGTAGTGTGTATCTTTCTCTTCATGAACTTTTATCACGAAATGTTCATCTGAAGAAGTTTCAATTTTATTTTTCTCAAACAGAATGCAATAAATTTTCAATCTAATACCATTTAGCTATAATTTACATCTCGCCGTCTGAAATGTATTTTTGATTCCACATTCAGAAACCGTTCAACATATACAAATAAACGCGTAAAATGTGCACAAACTGATAGAATAACCTGCTACAATTTCAGCGTAGCAATTAGAAAAAGTATTTTGCCATCTCCTCAACTATTATTCACAAATGCACACCATATTCTTATCTCATTCGGTTTTTCTTCTCGATCCATCTCTCCTCCTTCATCCTTCTCCTCTGCTTCCTTTTCAGAGAGTAAATTCTGAGCATTAAACTAATGACACGGATAAAATGTGTCGAGAAACGAAGTAAGAGGAATCCTTTTTTCGCTACAACAGCCCCGAGGGGTCCAACTCATCACCTACAATCACCTAAGTTTCTTTAACTGTCTTCGTTTTGCAGTGCGCCCTGAAATTGCTGGGAAAAGCCCATTTAACCCCTGCATCCACATCATCAGCGAGCTCCTCCACCGTTTTCTCGTTGACGTTAATGCTCTGTGCCTTTACTCCTAACCCTACACTCTATTTTCACTCCCAGTTTGTCTCCTGCATTTCTCGTTTTGTGAGTTGATGTATCTGATGAGTTGGGTACCTGAGGATGGCACCGATCCTCGAAAATATCCCTTCCTTTCAAATTTTACCGACATGCATCGAAAGGTCGTTTTGTTGATTAATTCTCATCGTGGATTCCTAACAAATATCTCGATTTTAATCTACCATAGCGTTAAGAAATGTTTTCTGCACTATCAGTACTAAAATATAAAATAAGATACCTATTACTTTATTCTAACTTAAATTAATTTTCTGTAAACAAGTAAACTCTGCTCTTATTGATGCATTTGGATGATGTCTCATACGAATTCTAGCATACGTACTCACACCGTTCAATTATTTCAAATTACTGTAGATGTTTGAGATTCCGTGAATCCGTTGAAAATCCGAGCTTATTGTTTGCATACCTAGCATATTTCATCCGATATTTCCTTTCACTCATTATTTATTTTGTATTTTATAATTTTCCGCCCCAATGGTGCCACACCTTTAAGTTCTTTGTCGATTAATATTAAACTAATGTTAAATTAACCTTATAAATTTACAATATTCTATAGACTAGACTATTTACAGGATCAATTATTTATAAATATAAAATATAAATAATTAATCGACGTTATAAGTAATAGTTATGAAAACATTACTCTCACCGTATTCATTAAATCATATGATTATAATCATGACTGATCAAATAAGTTTTAAAGGGTTCCCCATACGCCTTTTATGCTCTATTTTTTCCATATGTTTCTAACTTTTAGCTTTTATGTCACTTTTTTTCGAATTAAGATCGATAGAATGATAGAGAGAAGATACGTAACAACTCTCCCAGAACTAAAATCCAGCCAAGCTTACTTTAGAATTTACGATTTCACCATAATTATGCACAAGACAACTAAAAATTATATTTTACTGGTATATCAATATTTCTACATATACGCTTTCCTGTTTTATGTTGAATATCTTTCTTCGCGATAAGTGGCAAAAGAGTACATCGATTCCTTAGAAATGAGTCGCTTAAAATAATCCTTTCTTCACTCACGATCACAATCACAGTCCATTGTTTACTTTATTAAGTGAATATTTTTTCTCCTAACTCGGAGATAAAAATGAGTTCACAAAATATTTGTTTATTCATTTATGTAAAAATATCCGTAAAGGTAGAAGGCTGTTAATTTGTCTCTTAGTGAAGGGTTAAAAGTAAAATGTAGGACGTAGTGACGTAAATGTATTTGTAAAGGTGTTTCATTTCTGTATTTTCATTTGATTGACTATTTTCTTTATTTGTTTGCAATTTTTGCCTCTATATATCGTAGACATTTTTCTAAATTGTAAATTTGTTGTTTCAAGAGAAAACTTTTTGATGTAAATATTAGAAGACTTCTTAACAAACACCACCAATACTACTACATGAGATGTTGTATTTCCAATATCTCTTCCAAACGGAGTTTAGGTTAATTCCAGCAACAAATGGGGTCTAATACTGTCCGAGGCGATTGTAAGTTAAGCTCTATGACCAAAGTTGAGGCACACGGGCTTATCTAAAATAAAGACAGAGGTTGTCTGTAATAAAGGCGAGGTCGGGGAAAGTTCCCAACCCAAACTTCGAATTGCTCTTAATAAAGAGCTGACTCCGATTCCCACCTCGTTAAATCCTAATTCTGAGAAGCAAGAGTCTCATCCTCAGACGTTATTAGAGGATTTTCAGTCCGATTTCACTTCTTGAGAGAAGATGCTTTAGTCCTAACAGAAAGCGAGTTACTGCCGTTGAGGATGAGCAGCTACGCACCTCATAAAAACAACGAGACTCATAAATCGATTCAAAATAACACGCGAAATCTTAAAATACAGAGAAGAAAACTACTGACGCATCAAATCTTATCCATTAATTCCCTCTCATTTAAAAAGGCAGCGAAATTCTTCTTTTCGCTTATATCCTATTAAAGCAAACAGCAATGACAATTTGTGATTTTTTTGCATAATAACATGACATGAATTAATAACCATTGATCTCGGATATCCCAAAATTTGCTTGTAGTTCTGCGTTATAACAAGCGAAAGAGAAGCCAAATCGTGACGTAATAAATGAGCCACTTTCATTCTTTTCGTACAGTTTGCCAAACCACCCACGCTTCCGTACACCCGTCGCATGAGATAGTAAAGGAAATTCCTATTTTTGTCTTATTTATTCAGAAAAAAAAAACCAAATTGCAAACTCCACCCATCCAATCTGGTTACGGAAGCATTTAGCTGAGATGCAAACTTCACTGCCACCCACTGTCATGTACACTGCTTCTCCACTCGACAAGAAGAGTTGCCTAACTGATGGGTTATTTTCATACCTTTTGGCCAGCAGTAGAAACAAAATGATACTATTCTTTCATTGGGCGTAGAATAATAAAATTTCTTTGTTTTGAAGGCTAGAAGTTTCTTAGAGGCTATTAGCAGTGAAGTAGTACAATTACTTTCCAAATGTGAATTACTCATATTATAACAAATTATTAACGTCTATACGATTTGAAAATTGAGGCAATAACTAAAATTATCCTACTGAGCTCTTTTTTCTTTGTTTAGGTAGTATTCTTTCTATTTATTATACATTCAGTAACTTGTACTTAAAATTATGAATTTATTCCTCGGCATAATTGATCTAATATTCCAAATTACTTCTTGAATTATGGAAATAGATACATTCTATGGTCTTATTTTTCATGGTGTTTTATTCTAAATATTGAAATATTCGGAACCCGTTTGTTTGAGCGAGTTTTGAACGTGAATCCATGATTAAAAGAATGAGCATTGAAAACTTTTAGAGCGAGAGTATGGAAGCGAAAATACAACATTTAATTTCCATAAGGTAAATACATACGTTGCTTTGATTCCAATAAAATCTCTTTCTCAAATCCTTGTCTTATGATTATTATTTATGTCGTATGAGATATCCCGACAAAACAAAACGAAACATTGTTGTAGAATACTGAATTAAATATTGCCTGAATATTTTCTCTGCAAGTTAATATTTGTCGGGACAGCAGCAGATTGATTAATACGACTGTCGTGATTCGTTTCTAATTTTATACCATTTACGTACATTTATAACATTTTAGCTCATTTAGAGATAAGTTGACTTAATACTTGAGATAAATAAGTAGTTTTCAGCCTTAATTCAACTCTCAGTTTCGAATTCTTTTGGCGGAAAACCATCTATTCCTAAGGATGAATTTCTCTATGAAACAGAGGTCAGCTGAGTATTTTTCCAAGATTTAATGTAAATTTATCCCTCTATTTCCCCAAAGTCGGGCAAACGTTTCATTTTGCTGTTTCCTTATGATAACTGCCGGTCAGAACATACAATTTCTCGATCTGTCATGTGAATTTGACATTTATATTTGTTGCGGGAATTCTGCATATAAAAATTCCTTTTGATAAATGAACACCGCCTTGGCAATTCAGATTACATTAAACATGTTTGTATAACGTGGATTTCGAGATTCTAATTCATCCTGAAAACGAAAGGAAAATCTTTCCTCGTCCCATTTATTGGGACACAAGAGGTTTAATTCATATTAAATTACTTTTTGATGAGAATGGTTTGCTGTAATTTGTAACTTATATAGGCACTTATCTTTCAGCGAAATCTTGCGTCGGATTGAAGGTTTTTAAGCTTGGGAGAAAATTTAGCTGGATCATAAAAGAAATTGTCGGATACTAAAAAATATAGCTTAATCCTTGCGAGTAATACATAATGAACACTTGATTGACACTTCATTCACCTCAGTTTCATCCCATTACTCGATCTGAGAGTAAGATTACATTCTTCTTAGAGTAATTAATTTTGAATTCCTATTCCTGTTCAGTCTTTTACTATGACAAATCGCATTAAGAAAAAAATACTTATCACGAAATAGAAATTTTTAGAAGTGTGTTGTAATAATATTGATCTCAAACCGTATCTAATAGGAAGTTACTTTAATCCATTATGCTTTCCCCAGGGGTTGTCAATTGTGGTTTGATAATAAAACTTTCAGAGCTCCAAATTTCAATATTTTTCGAGAGTTAATAATGAATTATTTTATTCCATCGAGTAGCAATATTACGGGGTTAATATATAACTTTTTCTTTCTCCATCTAATACTGAAATATCTTAAACCCTCACAGAATAATTTATCGTGTATTCCTAGACTTTTGCGTGCAACAAAAGTTTATGTTACTCAGGAACTCTGCAAAGAAGGAGATTTCCATTATAGATATCCCTTGCTTGAATTACTGTACGATTAACAGAGATTAGACTTAACTTAAAAGACATGAGTAGTTGATCTTTGATAGCGTACACTGGTATTCCTCTCATTATTGCAGCTGAGCTGCCTCTAACCATGCTTAAATTAATCACACACTTTCCTATCTGTTCTTAGTTCATTCCGATCTCCAGGATATCATACGTTAAACGAGAGAAGGAATCTGATATAACGATTTGAAGGCCATTTTTCATGCAGGCTACAGCACTGGTGAGCTGACGCGCGCAACGTCTCAAATTAAATTCAAGTATACGTGCATTACCTGTATGCTTTGTATATCAAATTGCCTCGAGAGGTGCTCGGGGATCAGATTATTGCTGTTTGGATGACTCAGATTCAACGCTCGAATCTCCCATTTATTTCGTTGCAATGGAACATATTAACTGATAAAGAGGAGCACGATAAGTGGTGGGTGAATGATGAAGAGTCGTGATTTTTTCTGAGATTGGAACTTCCTTCCTCTCGTAAGTAAAATCGCGATGCTCCCACTGACCGAAAATACCAGACACGGAAATTCAGTGGTCAGTACCTTGTTTCTTATCTTTTTGGCATTTAGGGCTTTATGGCATTCCGTCCGCTCATTATCTCTTTCCTTCCTTAATCCAACCTTCCACCCCATCAAAAAAGAAATCAACGACTTGGTTTGTCTCGCGTGACCCAATTACAAGGACATATGTTAGCGAGCGTGCATGTGCTTTGCCTGTGCTATTTCGTGATCTTCCCCATGATAGACATATTTTTTCCTCTCATCTCCGCCCAAGTTTCAACAACTACTAATTTCTCTGTCGAGGACGATTTTTGCAGAGTCGCCGATATTTCAGAAGGCACGTGCGTGAACGAAGTAAGGGATTCTTTTGAACCAATTTCCCGGTTCGCTACCGAATGTTCCAAAGTTTCCCTTCTCTGGCGGGATACGTTTAAGTAATGAAATCCACGAGACACGGAATCTCCTTCAGCGCCGGAAGATGTTGCTGCGGATTCTGAGAGAGGGTTGGAACGTAATCTCGTAATTAATTTTCATTTTTCCTAAAGTTAATTATAATCCCGGGATTTAAGCTAAATATTCTGTACCTCATATAGCATTTCCAAACGGTGGCTCTCCGAAAGCCAAGTAGGCTGCTTGTTCGACTTCGGTGGAAGGGGTTCGAATACCGGTGGGGGCTCACGTTTGCAGTGAAGCTGATGAAGCAGTTCTCATTATTAGCATTCTCAAATTCGTGGCGATTAATTCAATACATCGGCTGTATTTAGCCGTCAAGAAGCGCCAGATTTACAAAAATTCAGCGTATCACCTTAACAAAAATCATACAAATGGCTACTGGGGAGAGACTGTCAGTTAAAAGGCTAGAGCAGCATCCTTGAAGTTCCTCCAACCATATGTCGAGTGATGGAATGTTTTTTATTAGTCTTTTGATACGGTTTAGAGATACATGCTTCTTTTATTCGTAACTGTAGTCTCTGTGAACTTCTGTAATAATATGAAAGTTAATGAGGTATGTGTGATGCTGAAGAATGACATTCATTTCGATCACTTTTTATCAAATATTATGAAAAAAGTTATTTGCAGGATAATTCTGCTGCTTCTGTATGGATTTTCAACTCAATATTTATAAATTATCGAGAAAAGCTAGGCCAAACTACTTCCAAACTACCCTATCTAGTCAAGCCTCATTCCCGTTACTTGTTGGTTCACGTAGTCCTTTTTAGCGGTTATTGACAGAGAAATTTAGGTTCAAAGCGGCTATCGGCTACCCTGGGAATATGGCTTCATTTCCTTAGAGTAACACATATTTTAATCCTGAATAAATTATTTTGTCAAATTCTCATGTTTATTGATAAAACAAAAATTGCAATTTTTACTCCATTTGTCTTCATGCGTTCCCGCGAGAGAGAATCTATAGAACGGACATTTACCGGCTCTATTGAATTACTTTGTCCAAGGGTTCTGGGTGCCATTAAGAAGTTCCAAGCCGTAACTAACACAGAAGTAAGGCATTAGTTCTGAGTATATTAGAGTTCTTAGATAGTATGAAAGTTAACCTTAGCTTTCCCACAAAAATCAGTTTGCGGCTTTCTCTAGGGAACTTTGACTGGGATAACTGCAGTTACGCTATTGATCTGGTCGCGTAATTTGTGGAAATAGTAAATGCGACCATACGCATACAATGAATGAAAGAATGTTAGCGATCCTACAAAGGAAAATTTGACAAAGATAAAAATTAAATCTATCTAAATATCCCTATCAACGTCTAAATCATCCATATCAACGTATAGAGCCCGAGGAAAAGGATCGCAGAAGAGTTCAGCCGTTCCTCTTTATTGGAAAACTTTCGGAGCGGTAATTTTCCGTGTTGAGGTCATTATAAGTCGTTTAAGGTTTTATTGTTCTCGAAAGGGGAGTTCGTAGCAACAGAAATTATCATTTCTTGGAAAGAACGGGAGGGACGAAAGATGTATCTACATGATGGTGTATAAGCAGGGGATGTGCTAAATTACCAGGCCCACCAAAAGGGGTGCCCATTAACAATATTTTATCATCTTCATGGTACAGGTTTGAGGCAATAAATCTGAAAAATTTTCACGCATCATTTAAGTTTCTGCTTTTTAAATTTCCTTCCATCGTAAGCTTTAATAATGATATAAAATAAACCTAAAACAATAAATATATTCAGATATCTTCCGTTTGGTATGCGTTGCAGGACACATACTCAACGACACGCCTGAGCACAACACATTATTAATTGTGGTAATAGATACTAGCGTAAATTTATCCAGTGAAACCTCCGTTCCAATAGTTAATAAATAGATTTTCTACGAGAGCCATAAGAGTTTTACCGCATTAATATAAATAGTTTATTGCATTAGACAACAAGCAACTATTCTCTCTCTTCTTGAGGTAGAATAGATATAATTACGCTTCTCAGAATCCGACAGAAAAATAGGCGTTACAAAAATTTCCATACTTTTATTATTTATTTGTTTTTATGTATTCTCTATATTTGTATCGTGCTTATATCTATAGTGGCATTAAAGTTATTGATAATAAACAGCAATTATCAACATCCGCTAAGTCAGTGGCGAAAAATCAAGTTTATTATATTCTCAATTTCTTTTTCAAACTTTACTTTTTACGCCAAAAAATGAAGATAAACGAAGACCTGAAATGGTATCTGTAATGCCATCTCGCTCCGAGTCAAACAATCAAATAAACCTCGCGCTGCTTAAGAGTTGATCTATCTATCAAAAAGCCGTCCTACACAAGGCAAGTATGATATCCTCAGCCCCAATTCCTTTCCAAATCACCGCAATCGACGAATTAATTTAATCCCCGGGAAAGGCAATTAAAGCATTAAAATATTTACCGCGAATTTCCTCCTTGACCCGATGGAAAGCCTCGCTTGAACATTAGAGGTGGAATAAACGCAAATCCCAATGATTAATTCCGCACCGCCTTCGAATCAGAACTCGGCCACCGCTCTTCTTTTGTCCTTTCGCTCGTAAAAATAAAATTACGAATTCAACAGTTGCGGTGGTGTGACCGCAAAAACACGTACGCGCCTCACTTGCTTAAGCGCCACCACGTAAAAGCAGACGCATCTGTTTGGACGCAAAGGAGCAATTAACTCCGTCTGCTCCTTCATTCATTGCACGAATAATTCGTCATAATTTCCCCGACCGCAAACCCCTCACTATCTCATCTCTTGATAAGGCACGCTTGTTCTTTGGATATGAGAGAACAGATCGTTTGCAATTCAAAGAGATTCAGCGGGATTCGAGATAATTTATTTAAGTCGGATTTGGAGCGAAATTTAAAGTCTCCGCGGTGCCTCTGTTTTCCTTACTTACCCGGAAATACGCCTTTGCAGAGGATAGATAAATAACAAATAATGGCGCGGAAATAATTGCCTTTTCCTCAAAAATGTGAACGTTTTGTCTTCTTAGAAACACTCGGTTGCACAGAGCGCGATCATGAATTAAATTTGATGTTCATCAAGTATTTAATAATTTATAATATTTTTAAGTAACACATATTAATAACTATTAAAATGTAATAGCTTTTTAGTATAATCCTGATAACTAATTGATATCGGCCTATGCATAAATTTTCATCATATATGAACAGCCCATAATGTAACATTGTACTGCCTAACCATCCTCTTTAATCAAGCATATCCCATTTGATTTACTTAAGTGTTCGCCAGCATCTTATTCTTTTCCATTCTTTTCACATCTTATTCTTCATTATATTGATATTCGAGTCCAGTGAAACGTCTCACTTAAACTTACGTGTCAAAGCATAAACACTTCATAGAGCTTTTTTCATATATTAAAAAAATTGAAAATGGTTGGGTGTTACCTTCATCATAATAATGGAGAAGTTGGTATTTTTCATATCAATACTCCCTTGTAATTCAAACTTAAATTACTCGGCTTATTTTCATCTGACTTTTAATTTATTAACAAGAATTTATTTTATAAATAAATCACACACAGTGCCGTCACATCGTTCTCTTTGCCCATTAAAGTGTAATAATAAATCATAGTTGGCGCTCAACTCGTGGTTTATTGGTGGAAGAAACGTACTCGTGCATTATGAATGTATGTACTGTGATTGATTGAGTAGCTTAGCTTAAGAGCTCGGATAAGCTAGGTATTAACCTATCATCACTGAATTTAAATCACGAAAGACCCGGAAAGTTCCGATAAAACGCATTTCTGGTTCCTTTAATCGCTTACTAACCCGTAGCGTATTCTTCAAAAGCCTAACTTTGAACTTATCGAGCAATCAAGGAGAGCATTATCTCCTCATAGAGGGCCTTTTAAGTAAGCTCAATAAGGGTACTTACCTCAATAAGGAATCTATGGAAGGAGAAATGTGTGAACGCCATCTATCTTTGGCTTAAATCTTTATTTAACATACCATCATTGGAAAATGAAAGGTACATATACCTCAACTGACCAAACTTCCAAAAGTTATGAAACACGCAAGCTCACTTTTCGTTCAGTATGATCAAGTTGAGACTTCTCATGAATGCTTTTTTATTGAAATTAAAGCATCGGAAAGCGATTTCCCCTCTATATCCTTGGGAAATATTTTCTTAATGCCTCTGCATAGCCAAGTGTGCGACGCGTTAGACTTTTGTGAAAATCTACCTGGATTCGATTCCTGGAGAGGGCTCACGTGCAAAATAACCTCAGCTGTCAAATCATTTTAGAAATTAGTGCTACAAAAATATTTTATTAAAGGGAATTTAGTTTATTAACACTCCTTTTTGATTATAAATAGGACTTCAATGTTGTTAGTTCATTCAAGAAGCTCGTGTTAAATCGTGATTTGTTAAATTAAAAACTTTCTCTTTTCAATCTTCTTTATTATCTTTCGTCATAAATATATTATGAACTTAATACCTGAGAATTAACATAATTGCAGAAATATTACAAAACATATCAAATCAGCTAATGAATCGACTGACAAAAGAATAAGAAGTGTGGTTTTCTCAAATTTCCCCCCCCCCCCCCATATAACAGAAATATATTTTCTTCAGTTTTCTGAAGGTAAGCATCCCGTCCAACTACAAATTAAATTCTCAATTCTTTCATTAAAAATACATGGATCAATTCAAAATTCATGTTGATATAAAATTTTACTCATTTCCATGATTTTGCCTTATTTCTATCCTCATCCTGTTTTCAAATCTTAACCAATCTCTACCTTAATTTTAGAGGCTCAAAGTTAAGTGCTTAAGACACGCAGCATGAGTGGATTTAATAAAATTTTGATACATATTTAGTAATAAGAAAAGAAGAGTCAGGATAAGAGTTGCTTCATATTCTCGGAAAACCACTCTTCAAAATATTTGAAGAACATTAATCTGGAATGAGTATAAAAATTTCTACCAAAATTGTAAATCTCCTATAATTCTATTGGCCTAGTCTTATTATGAAAAATAAGATGTTGGTTTGGCTTGGCAAAGTAAAGATGTATTAGCGAGAAAATTCTCTGGTAAAATTGCTTTATTTCCGTGGAAATTAATGAGGGGATAATGTAAAGCAAGGTGCCGTCGTAAATTTGAGCCTTAAACGTATGTAAATTTAAACTACAAATCTAAGATCCCATTATCGGTTTGGCGATCAAATATTCCATGAGAGACCCAAAGGATACGCCGCCATCTCCTTAAAGTATTCCAGAAAGGAAGCATTCTGCTGGAGTTTCGCTTCCCTTGCTATAAAATGGAAATTTTATACTCGTTCTCAAAAGATGTATTCTACATTTCAAATCGTCTTCTCTAAAGTAAATTTTAGGGTATAAATTTCATCTCGTCGTATACATTGTCGCTAAAATTTGCAATCTTGTGAAATAGGAAAGGTAGAGTGTGAGAAATTAATTATGAGAATCTCGGAGGTCTAGTAAATATGCGTTGAAAGCGATTTCATATCTAGCCGTTTATTCAAAAACGATGAAAATGTAATTGGGATGCTTGATAAAACGAAGAAAAAGGCTTTTCAAATCTTCAAACATGAAGATATTCACTGGGTATACACTGAGACATGAATGCCTCTAGACGATATAATGGCGGAAGAGAGCAATTATGTAAGATCTAAGTTGAATTGTGAGAAAAGACGTTTGAGTTATATGTATACCATACGTGATTGAAGACACCAGGAGAGAGCAAGTAAATCTGCGATAAACCAATCCTCGAATTGACGATCTTTGATTGTGCGTCGTAAACCTAACTTTTAATACCACGTTTAATAATAATTAATTTTTTAAATTATTTTCTTCCTTGATCATCTTTCCTCATAATATTTGGCTGCCTTTAAATTTACAATAATTAGCTATTATAATACACAGCTATTTACTGTCGGTGACCATTTTCGCTATTAGACCGAGATTACCAGAGATATTAGAATATTTTATACACATAAAAAATATCCTGAATAAATATCAATGTCGAGAGAAGAACTTCTCAATTAATGGTAAACTTACTAGTAATTGTAGTTCTCAGAGGAGAATTTACTGGCATATGAATTAATACTATTTAGAGTTATTAATGAAAATATTAATTTGAAAAATTGGAGTGAGAGTAACCGAAAGATATGAAAACATGATGATGATATCAAATGGACAGTATTACAATTAGAGTTATTTTTTATTCTTGAGTCGGAGTTATGTGTTTATAAATCGTTAATAATGTTTATAAATCGTTAATAATCCTCTATAATTATTTAGTACGTTTGATTCAGTCAGCAATTTTATCTATATTTTCTCTTATATGTAAAACTCTCTCATATTCGATCATTAAAATAAGCATAATTAACCAAAGTTGTTTTGTATTAGGCTATATTTATGATCAGCCATCCCGAAAGATTCCACTTATAGCTTCGATCAGTTGAAATTCCAACCTATAAAACCGAGAAAACCTCTGCATAGTAGCGCAAAAGCAAATTTCGACCCGAATAGACGTGGCGGTTGGTTAACTCCATCTCATGTGATGTGATAAACAGCATTGATGTATGGAGCATTCACTTCTTCCGCCATTTCTCAAACGTGCAGAAGAAAAAGATAGAAATCGGCGACTTGGTGACCAACGGGAATACATCATTTCGTTCGTGGCCCAAGACGATGATAGGGGCAGCGTGACAAAGCCGCGTGCATCACGCCTCTTTTATCAGCGCCTTCTTCACTACGAGTACTACGGCCTCCGTTTAATGATGCATGCGCCCGACTAACAATAGCGGTCTAAAAGGAGAGTAGGCGATTCTTCGTGAGGATTCCACTTTCGTGCCGATACCTGACGCCCTTCCGTTTCGCCCTCCAAACATTCCGAAATGCCTCACTTTAATTCGATACCGTGCTTTTCATCCGAGACTTATCACGCTGGATGTTCTATTCCCAGAACTCTACCTTGGGGAAATACAGAGCCCTCCAGCCTTTCCTTTCGTAAATAACGGTAAACTTGGCTCTGTGGATGTTGTCCGTTAACTGGCGGTATGCCACTGACGGCCAATAACCATTCTATCAAATTTCTAGCAGCCTCTATTCCCACGAGAGCTGTATAAGCCATGCTCAGGACAAACGGAAACCTTTTTGTCGCTGTATCTCCTTTGGTAGAATTATCAAAAGAAATTCATCTTTTGAAACTTAACTCATTCGAGAATATTGATAAGGTTTTCACGACTCCATTTAGTGAATCTGTGAATCCTGGAGAGATTTTCAGTTTCATATTCATCTTAAATGAATGTTGTTTCATTTATTTTGAAACATGATCACATGATATTGATAATCGATAAAAAATTAATAAATACCATGTATTAATTAATTATAACAAATTAATATTCATTGTACGCTAATGGTTACTCACTATAGCTTTGAACAAGGAAATTATGTGAAATACTAATACTGATGCTAATTAATAAATCAAAGAATATCCTTCCAACGATTCATGAGTTCGTTTTATCCATAATTAGATAAATTAAAGAAAGGCGATATTTTTCACGTGCTTACTATTTTACGAACGAGAAACCAAAGATTGACTGAAATCGGATCAGAATTTAAAGCATGAGAGAGATGTGTAGAATTGCGGCTTCGACCAACGATACATGCGACAATTTGGTCTTTTCCGTAATTAGTCCTCTTTGATGTCTAATTTTCTCCTAATCAAAGCGTTCTTCCTGTATTGTGGAATCTTCAGCAGTATATCCCTTTGAGCGTGAGGTTCTCTATTTGAAAATGGACGCCCACCATAAAACTACCGTGTGTTGTCACTGTAGCGGAAATTGACGAGACCCTTTCTGTTTACGACGTCTCATTTCATCTCCACTTAATCATCGGAATCGCCTATTCAATACTTTCAGTGGGAATGAAAATGTGTCCCGCAGTGCTTTCCCTCGGCGAATTTCCCACCCGATGAGTCATTTTTGGATATTGCGATGCCTCATTGGGGAAATCAACGTCACATCTCCTTTTCTTTTTTCGTTTCTCCCAACGATCTTCTTCGCTTCTCGCGTACTTTCTAGATACTATAAGTTTTAGTTTTATTGGCTTTCTTTCTTCGAATTCCTCTCTCCTCTGCAGCTCTTCCAAAGATTTTTCGACCATTCTTTCACTTTTATTGGTTATATTCCATATTAGATTATTTAAATATAAAGTATAGAAATTATGTACTTCGCTATTTTAATTCGCAGTCTAAATTATCACAGCATTACAGTAATTATATGTAATTGCATTTCTACTTATTTTCGGTGGAACAGACCAGTGGAAAAAGCAGTTTGATAAGGTGTCAGATATTAGTATATTTTAAACCATGCTAAAATTAAGCAGCATTGGCGTCATTTCGTCAAAATAAGGCTGAGTATTCATTTCGTTTAACCTTTCGAATGACTTATGACTATAATTTTCGGTAATTCAAAATTTCAGGAGTAACTGAGTAACTTAAACTATAACTGAGTTCAAGTATAGGAGGAACTTTTAGTGCCTCATTATACACATTGATATTTATTTGCATTTAATTCTTCATGAAAATACTTTTCATTTCCAAACTCTTGATTTTCTTGCCTTTCTTTGCCTTTTTACTCCTTTTTCTTTCATGTGATGCTGAGATACAATGACATTCCGTGTCCAACTCAACATATTCTAAATTTTTATAATTTCCTTAAATCTCTCTTGGGGATTAAAACTGAGTGGTCGGATGAATGCTATCCAAATTAAAATATTTATCACTCGGAGAGTATTTATTATACACACGCCCTGTAAGTCCTGTTTAAGTGAAACTTTCTCGAACTCGGAGTTTTTAGCCCACTGATGCTGCTATCTGTTCTTGGTGGAGCTCACATCACTATATGCCTCTTGAAGGTCGATCGGCGGAGGTGGGCCAATCGCTTGGCCTCATACGTAGCTACACTTAACTCCATTAAGTTTTTTCCCGTGAGGTTATGCGAATCACATTGCGCACCAGATCAAGATCAACAACGCTGACCACCTGAACCCGCATCCTGAATAATGAACGCTTGATTACGGTAACATACGATAGATTTCAAACGACAATCGAAAAAAGAGGCGAACAAATTTTCTATTTTGTGCAGAACTTTAACCTTTATTTTAAATAAATTTCAAACGGAAGAATAAGTATTAATATTCAAATGAAAATTCAAAAACGATTGTTCTTATTGGTCCCGTGTGTGATTTTTTGATACTTGTACGGGTTAAAAACATAAAGGGTGTCAAACTTAGCCAATTTGATGTAGACGAGGAATGAGGTCGAGTATCACCTGTTCGCCTTGTCATCAAGGGTATCCACAGTGAAATTTGTTTAATGAAAAAACTTTCCATGTTTTTTATGTGTGTATGTCTATAAATGTCTATAAATAATAAATTCTTCCCAAAATATATTTTATTTTGGACCTTTTATTATATACCTTTTATCTGAAAACTGTATAAAGTATATCACATTATCGATCCCAGGCCTCCCGGATATCCATGTGGGCTTTGATGAAAGTGGTCCGGGATTCGATTCCCAATGGGAGCACAAGTACGAAATAGACTGAAGCAATTTCAACAATACTCCTATTATCATAGATCCTAGATTCTCTTAGAAGAATTTCAGCATCTGTGCTAACTTTATGACGAAATGCAGAAGGTCATGAATGGCGCTATTTATTTCTACTTACGTAATTTAATAATTTCTTCATTCTTCATTTTAATAATTTTGTTTGTTGTATGAATTTCTTTATCATTTCTAATGGGACACCTACGAATCTCCTACACATTTCTCTTCAACCTCTTGCATTGGCTTTATTTTGTTTATTATAATAGGTAAAAGTAAATTCATTATCATTTCATATCAATAATACTTTTTCCGGAAATACGTTGTTTGAAAGCGCAGCATTCTTGTTTGGGAGTAAATCACCTTCTCGAATCTTTCCCTTTAACATATCCTATCAGTATTATCTTGCTATACTCCCTCTGTCTTAATCATTACCCTGCTTCTTCTGTATTTTATTTAACGCCCTTTTGCACTTTCCTTCAAAGTTCTCTCTTTTCCTGTTCAACACTCCCTTCACCATCTCACCTGTTTCCATCCGAATCACATCAATCTCCATTTCATTTTACGACCGACCTATGAATAAAACAGTCTGTCACGTGTCCTTTTTCTACTCCATCACTAATGGGCTCAATCGTGCGCTCAATCAGCCAATTCTGAATACTTGTCGTTTGATTAAGACGGCATTGCGCTCTAAATTGTATATATCGTAAATAAGAGAATGCGCATTTTAATGCCGAATCGCGGAGTTTATTTTACGGGCAAAAGTAATGTTTGTGAAGGTAATGGCGGCAGTGAAACCGGGATCGATAACGAGAGAGAGAGTTCGCAACCCTCGTATTTCAAATTTGGTGATACATTAAAAGAGCGACGAAATGGGCCGATGTTCTTTTAATGGGCTCCTCTTTTATATGCAAAGTGGAAGAATTTAAGTATCGCCACCTTTTAACCGCTTGGATATTGTAGCGGAGTGTATCTTTAAGTGATGTCTTAATGGTTTCACTTACTGACGGAATGTGATAGTAAAGCAAATATTATTCCATTATAATAAAATAAAATTGATAAATTCTGAATTAAATTTGTGGAATTTGTAAAATCATACCATCAGAATCTTATATCTTGCAGTTCATTTTGCTGTAATTACTAACAACAGCAAAATATGATAGTACTTTCCTCCGGTATTTTAATTGTCTATGGGGAAAGTTTTAATGAAATGTCAAAAAGTGGCAACCATAGAGATAATCCTATCTTAAAAATCAACAGATTGAAAAATGTCATAGTTACAATGCGGACCGCTTAATTTGCAAGGATTAATCTTCACGTGGGACCTCTATCCTACAGGCGGATTAAATTCATGTGTCACTTTCAGCTGCGGTCAACGAAAAGTGAGACTGCCATTAATAACGAGAGTAATCCGTCTTTGTGACCTTTGAGGAAATTAAAACGGGTCAAAATTAACTTTTGAGCCCACGTACAATTCACACTGCATTTCAAAACTGTACGTACATACATGCATAATAACTCAGATTGATTTTAATATATGTATCCGCATCATTTAAAAAAAGTTATGACATTTTACCTTTTGATATTTTAATATTTAGAGTTTCAATTTACATAGAAGAAGAATAGTATAGTTACATAGCACTGTATGTTGAAGGAGAATAAATACAAACCAATGTACGCAGTAGGTTAAGGAAAGAAAATTCTCCAAATCAAAAATTCAGTATTTCCAGTGTCGTTAATTTTGAATTGAAAATGCATATTACATGAGAATGAAATTTTAATAAATTTATTGACCTATATTGATTTATTATGAGGTTAAAAATCAATATATTTAAGGGTTTATTCAATTCATTCAGTTACTTTAAAATGTTTTGTTTCTTCAGGTACTGGAGAATCCCTTGAAGGCCATCTATCAATACATCTCTAAAGATGTTCATGTATTTATATGAAAATGTAACAAAGGGAAAGATGTATATTGAGAATTTTTTAACTAGGAAAGAGAGTGAAATCCAAAGGTACAGTTGTAAAATGAAAATTATCCTCTTTCGTGAAAGCTGAAGTAGTCATCTTTATAAATTTCACATGCTAGGAAAGCAATAACCTATGCCATGACGGAAAAGACAAGGACAAATGATATTTAGATGAATTGGCATTCTTTTCGATACATAGGCGAAGGCCATTTCCTTCCATCCAAACTTTCGTAAAATCTGCACTTTTTCCAGACTTCCTGATTTTTCTTTCTTATCTCCTCTCCTTCCTTCACTTTGGTTACAACTGTAATCTTTTCTTTCCTTCTCCCGAAGCGATTTTTCAGCTATCTCCCTCCTTTCCAACCAGCAAGAGATTTATGGTCGAACCTTTAATTCATTTTCAGTTCCTCTTCCCAAATTCTTTTCGAGCTAAATGTCCTTTTACAACCCTACTGATTTTTTTAGCATTTGGTTGAGTTTACGAAATTTCCACAATTTACTGATTATTTCGTTAGATAATCTATGAAAACTTTTCCCTCAATTTATATTACTCAAAAAAGCTATCGATGAGAGAGTTGTATTTCAGATAATTATTTTTATGCATGGAATTATTATAATCTAACATTGCTGCTGAGGAATGCATCCTTAGGTGAAATTCATAGAATGCTTTAAGGGTACAATTACAAATAAAATTCGAGGATTTTGAATCGTCCATTTTATATCGTTAGAGAAAAGTACCATTCCTAAACATTCGACCATCTCCTCTGAAAATCTCTCATCATAACCTTAAAAAAATATATTTGGATAGCGATTCTCATATAAATTCGAAAACTTCTATAGCTGATCACGGCTTGAGTATTGACGAAAATAAAATGAAATTTTTTTCTACTTAAATATCATACTTTTAAAAGCTGGTATCAAGGCATGTTTTCCTTTTGGATCATCGCATTTCAGATATCTATCAAAATGCATCTTTGAAAGCCGTTTGCTGATGGTGATACTAAAGAACTTCATTTTAGGAACGTCTTAATCCCGAATGTGACGAAACGAATCTATTATCTATTTATAAATCAGAGCTCTAATTTTTGACTGATGTATATTCGTAAAATGGCAATGGGTTTCGTTGTCAATCTAAGTAATATGAGAAGGAGTGTGGGATTTGGTGACGAATTTTATTCGGCCTAATTGACTAAATTGACCTGTTCCCTCAGCTTGTCTTGTACGTAGAAATATCTCATGAACGAAATCCATGAGAGATGATTGGAGAAAACGCTTTCATCATCTAGAGAAATTTTGAGATGAGAATTAAAATCAAATCCAATGATTTATTTATCCACATGCCAATTTGATAGTTAATTGATCTGTAAAAGTAGAAAGAAATAACATTTATGAGTCAAATTTTAAAGTATGGATGTAAGTTTGTACCTATCTTAAATTTTCTACGCAACTGCGTGGAAGAGAATTTCTTTCAGATTAGATGACATGCCAAGAGGAGATTATTAAAATTTGTAACTAAAGCCGGAAGGTATTTCATTCCACAAATATTGATGGAATAAAATCTTAACCATTTGAATGTTTAAAATAGAGACAGTTTCAGTTATCCCACTGTGGTTTGTGAATTGAAGTTAGATTCTTTATGCTCTTAGTTTCAGATAAAATTATGAACGTTGTGAACGTTTCATTATTTCCCCAATCAATTTTCGTTGTAGGGCTGCATAAACTGGTACGCAGACGACTTATGGAATAATAATGAATAATGCAGGATTGGAGTTCTCCACTTTTCTGGCAAGAAGGAAGATTATTGAGAAGGAGCTCATTGGTAGGCTCCAAGTTAAGTTCAGGTCGCTTTGATGTAGTTGATCAAATATTTATTCCTCACCAGCGAAACCCATTTCGTAGTGAAAACAGAACACCAACTTTGGCATACAAATTTTATAAAATTTATTCGTAAAGGATTCAAGCCAATGAATCTTACGAGTTTTTATATAACAAACCTAAAAACTATGACGTTACAAACGTTGTAACGGGAGTATCATTAGAAAAGAAACCTCTAAATAGGTTACTATATTTTTTCTTAAAGTACCAAATAGAGCTCAGATTTTTTGAATTTTCTAAGCTAACCCACGATTCATCTAAACGGACATCAAAGATTCTTCCCAAATTATTAGAAGAGAAACCAAAATAAAATTTGTAGAGGTTTTGAGTTCATCAAAACATATTAAGGTGTAATTGAAGCATAAAATATTTTGAAGATTATGCTAGAAAATGGTTCTAAGAATTTACCTTTGTATATAACTTACCAAGTTAGTTTTAGAGACTTAGCTTTTGGTAAAATAAGTGCAACATATCGCAGTTGAACAAAAGTGAGCATTATATCCTTAAAGAAGGACCTATCTATATTTTAAGCTATGAAAATTTATAAGGTTTTCCAAAATAAATAAACTTAAAAATTCACTTGTTAAATCTTGAAATAAATTAAAATCCCTCCTTACTAAAGAAAATGATGATTCTGTGGTGAGGTGTTGAAGGGGCTCCTGATGACGTCATAGCATTGGGTTAAGACGTCATCTACGTTGTGGATATGACATGAAGTAAAGATGCTCTATTCTCGGACTACATACGAAAACTCCTTCCAACAATAATAGCGAACATACAATTGGATAAGTTTTAGCTTCAACTTCAGCAAAAACGTTTTTACAATGAATTTAGAATGTTGGTTTGTCAATGGAAAAGCTTACGGAAAATCAAGTGAAAGTTATACAAAAAATTTGAGGTAAAAGATTGAGAAGAAATAAATGAAGTAAGGAAATGGAAGGGAAGGAAAGAAAGATAAGGAAAGGAGAATTAGATTGCTGCAATGGTTGGAGAGCTATATATTATAGATTTAAGGAAAAGGAGATAAAGGGAGGATAGGTGAGAGAGTTCGAAAATTTCCTTCGGACGTGAACTGGATCTAGGAAAAGAAAGGATCTGATATACGGCTTCTAGGTTAGCGTCCGATTTTCGAGGAAAGGCTAGGGATAAATGTGCATTTAATTGAAATGCTTGCAATATACATATGTATAGGAAATATACTCTTAATTGTGGTACAAAAGATTGCATAGTTTATTTTCAAACTCTGTTATCAAATTCCTGTGATGCTAGTTTTCGGTAGCCAGGGTATAAGTTATTGATAGGTAATTATTGCGTTGGAAGTATCGATCTATATATATACATACATATACATATATATATATATATATATATATATATATATACATACATACATACATACATATACATATACATATACATATAGATATTTCATATCTCGCTTAGAAAGAAAGCTACCTCACTTCTTAGGCTGTTTTCATTCCGTTCCCTGAAAACCATCTTAATTGTGTTTCACAGATTACATATTATTGAGTAATAGCTGAATCTATACACGGGAATTATTTCAGGATGTGGTCATATCTTTCCTATTCCCTCAATCGTAGGCATTTTATTTACAGCTTAATAATATGCGTTAACTCCAAAGTAAATGGTAAAAAATATCACCAATTTCTTAAATAGTAAAATTCTTTCAAAATTGCTTTAATGTTCTGTGGGAAACCACATTTTTTTCGGTACATTATTTTGTTCAGTCCGTGTTAAATATGCGAATATCATTGAAGGCGAATATATCCTCCGTTGCTCAGTTGATTTTCGTGATCAACATTTTATCAGCTAAAATATTAATCTCAATATGAGAATATATTCTAATTTACCCAAACCTATGTTTAGTTTACTTCCATGCTTATCATAAAAATCACGTAATATCTGAGTAATAGTTTTACTCCTTGAAGTAATTCTTAAAGTATTACACGAAGAAACTATACGCTGCGGAATTTTCCTTAAGAATTGTTCCAAGAGGTACTTTTTAGAGAGGTCTTTTTCCCATTCACTACCATGTGTTCACAAATCTTGTGCTTAAACCGATGTTTCTCACCTTCAAAGACACTTTCGACCGTAAAGTTTTAATTACACCTAATTATAATGTTATAATCTTACTCCTATGTTGAAGGAAGACATTAGAGTCATCTCGAGGCAAGTAGACGCTTCCTTCCACAGAAAAAATCATTAGCCGCAGAAGCGGATATGGTTGAATACTTAAGAGAAGAATCAAATTGAATTAATTTCCCTCAAAATCCATTCCTTTCAAATTTCCTTAATTAGGATAAAAAAGCTCTTGCTCTTCAGCATTAAGCCGAGAGCTTTCCCGTTAATGCTACACATTCGGCTCAAACTCGCTTCGAGAATCTGCAGTCTTCAATTCCAACAGCCTTATCGATTCCTTCCAGGCAGCAACACACACTTGTCTGAACGGAGCTCAAAAGTTATCACTTCTTCCAACAAACGGGCCTTATTAGATTCCTCAAGACTTTTCACTTTCGAAATAGAACTCTTCTGGGTGTGAAGGAATTATTGACCTTCATGAACACGACAGAAGATGTCTAATAAGAGAATTCATTTTGGCTTAACCTCATCCCAGGAATGCAATTCTGGTTTCTCATCGCTGACCACGACTTCTTCCTCGCAAATGATTGGTGCACAGAGAAACAGAGGATATCAATAATTCGGCAGAATAGTTTGAACTTCCTTTTCTGAGTTATCACTTGCTATAGCAGAAAATGGAATTCGACCACTTGGTTCCGACTTGAGTCTTAGTTCTAGGCCATAGGATACTTTTAAAAATACAGAATTGACTGCACCCGTATACGTTTTGAGATCATGCGATCGTAAATTAGATAGTACTTTACCGTGGATTACTTTCGTTTATTCTCACTTTTTTCATTTTTTCCTATCAAGAAAAGGAGGACATCTGACGTGCTCCACCTCTTAATAGCGAGATTGAAAAAGGAAATAAAATGAATTTACGACTAACTTTTTACGCGCCGTAGTTTTATGACGCCGAAAATACCGCAATCTGCTCAAATTTGAGGTTTCTAACAAAATTACCGCCTTAGTGAGTTGCACCAATTCCATGCAGAATTGCAGCAGATTCCTGTTTCCATTTTCCCTAATTTTAGAAGGGCAAAAAGGACGCTATTTATTGGATGAGATTTAGCAAAGTTATTTAAAAATTTAAACTCGGTAGGCATAATATACCCTTATGTTTAACTTTTTCGAAGATATTCCATAATACGTCATAAGCTTGTATCTTAATTCACTTTAAATATACTCACCTGAAATAGGAAAAATAAGAATATGCTCAGCTTTAAAAATGTTGCCATAGTTGAATTTTGGACACATATACAATACAACAGACTTCTATTTATTTATTGTTCAGACCTATTTAAAAGGATGGATGTGCACATAGCTAATTTTCATCGCCTTTTATTTTGTTGCAAAAATGTATATATGTAGTAGCTACATATAACTATCCAAATGATACAATTTCGTAAGAAAGGAATATTATCAGAATTTCTTATACAAAGTCATAAAAATCTTTGAGTTTTTCAACTCATACAGAATTGAAAAACTATACCAAATTTTCGTCTTCATTTCATCACTTTCATTCATCGTCTTATGGACAACCATCGCCGTTGTTGAGATCGAGTTTGTGTACTTTCTCTTTTTACTCATAAGATTGCAGAATGAAATGGGCTAGCATTGTATTTTCGGAGATTACGATACTCATATTGCTGAGTTTTTCTAGTAATCCAAGACAAAAGATAAATTTACGATAATCCTAAATAAAAAAGTCTTAAATTACGTACGTTGTTCAATTTACGGTCTCAACAGATCATAAACATTATTTCTTAAACTTCAATTCCCGATTTGGCAATCGAGAACTTTATGTTAGATAAAATATAATCCTGAGTATATTCTTCTGAGTATCATGACATTACAATGATATCTTAAAATAATTGCATTACATTTTTCTGCCAGAGTAACGCCGGATATTTTAGCTAGAATTTGGGCTGTCAATAAAACATGACCCCAACCAAGTAATGGTTAAAAAGGAAATAAATAATTCCATGATTTTATGCGAGATCCGCATTTATCACATCCTTCATCGCCCGATCTTTAAAATGATGAGCCCATAAATCGAATAAGGTCACCCTCCGCTAATATTCATCACTTTTAGAAAATGCAGATGCATTTTTGACACCGGAGCCGGTCCTTTTCTAAGGGCGCCATAAAGAAAGGGCAGTAAAAAACCCTTTCGAGCGAAAAGTTTAAAAAATTAAGCCCAGGGTTTTATACGTCTGAACATACCGTCCCAAATAAAAACGAGGACGACTCTCTGACATTTGTACGCACTTCGTCAATAACTAAGAGATGGGTTCCCATTCGACGTTTCGCTTCCCTGAATTCAATGCTTCCTCGGTCGAATGAGCCCACCTCGCCCGTGGAGCCCTCTGCAATAATTCGCCCAAAACGACGCCGTTTATATCCGCCTAAGAAGAAAGAGAAAGGCGGAAGAGAGGGAAGGGATATCGTGCCGGACTTTGTGACCCTTTCTCCAAAAAAAATAAAGCCCGCATAGCCTGGTTCGAAGCCGTGATGCCGTACGGTGAGGGAAAGAACGACCTTGCCGCCGTAACGGACCGAGTCACGCACGGGAACTCACTACCAGTCTCAACTGGGCAAGTCCACGAAGCACGCGGCCAATGGTTCGAGCTTAGTTTAGGAAGATTCCGTCTCTGCCTCGGGAGATAATTTTTAATCCTTCTTTTTTTCCTATGAGGGTGGAGTGTAGGCGGCGGGAAGGTGAAATATTAGCTCGTGGAAAAATGCCGCATTTTTTTATTTCTTCGAGAAGGCAAAAATCGGTCATATTTTTCCCCTAATTCGATTCGTTGGAGAGCACGCAGAACAGACGCATTTGCATGAAGAGTTTGGAACAAAAAATAATCGAATTTTCAAGTGCCCTCGCGATCGAGATGAGAAGGAAGAGCTCAGAGATTTTTTTCCAATCCGTTGACCGTAAGTGGCTTTCCCGATGATGGAGGTTTTCTGGATCCTTCCTTTCGACATCTCCTGATGACACCAAAGTCAATCTGGCCGAAAGGGGCAACGTGATGCCAAAACAAAGTCGTAGATATGCATCTCCTAAGCGATCAAACTAGTTCAACCCGACGATAAGATAAACCTCTCGTATCCCAGCATCCAAATGACCGCAACTCAACTTCTGTCTCATATAGGTAATTCTGCTGCCAATTTCGAATCCAATGGCTCAGAGTATCACATGGTATTTCACATACCCTGCTACTACTATGATGTGCCGCAATAGGTGATAAGTGTGCCGCATTTTATAAAAATTTTGCTAAAGTGTATATATTGGAGATGTAGGTAACGTGAATGAAAAACTTATAAGACATAAGTGATATTTTTTCTGATTTTTTTATGCGAGAGGGCTGAAACCACTGTTCCTGATAGAAAATCTAAATGTAATAGGCATTGGTACTTGCTAGTTCAAATATCGAAGCAAACGTGACTAAAAAATTCTACCAAACGTGAATTTACTTAGAAACGTAAGCGTTATATCGATGTGTTCTCGAGGCTTTAATTCCATAGAAACATTAACGATAGGTTTAATGATATGATTTAATTTTTCAGCTCTCTTTGTACCTGTTATGCTTTTTTAGGACAAAAGCTGAAATTAGTTCATATAGATAGACGAATAAAGGAATAAATGTGAACGAACTTCTTACTTTCTTCGTACTTCGTAATATTAAATCCTTTCTTGTGGAAAGTACGGAGTTCGTTCTCATTTATTCCATTATGGCGTTCCACCAAGTCAAGCTAGACCATATTTATTTCATACGAGTCAAACGAAAATATTTGTCCCTTAAAGTTTTCATTGTATTTGACGAGGTTTTTATCAAAAACTAATCAAGATATGAAAGAGAAAAACTCCTTCGTTGGAGGTTTTCAAGGCGCTAACGAGAAGGAAATGTAGTTCTTTGTTATCATTATGCCTTTTGCTCTAACCTTCATTTTATCGATAATTACGTAGTAAGTCACATTAAAGGAATTCCTAAATTCATTAAAAAAGGATGAATTTGAATTGTAAAACGTTACTAAGAAGCGAAAAAGAATACGCTCGAGGAAACGGATAAAGGCTTCTTCGGATTATTTTAAGGGGAATTTGGAATCCGAAATCGGATCTATTTCAGAAAACAGATGTTTCAGATCGTCTTCCAACAAATTACTTTTTAGCGCTTAATGAATGATTCCAGCCAAATATAAAAATATGCACTTCGTTTCTATTATAATCTTTCTAAATGTTCGATTTTGTTTAGATAATGGATGTTCTGAATTGATTATTTTGCAAATAATATACTTGAGGTCAGAACCACGCCCTCTCGGTAGAAGAAAGATGAGTTGCAGCAATGGCTAAACGCTTCGGATTCCGTGGATTTTTCCTTACATCAACGCCGTACGCATAGTTAATCTAGTTCTCTTACAATATAAAACAAAGCTATCAGATCAGAACAATTTCTCAAGCCGAATAGAGGAGGGTCCCGGGTTCGATTCCCGGTCCCGTCAGACTTTTTACAAGTTCGTTTCTTCTTGGGAATTTTCCTTGGTGCACGCTCTTATGTGCAAAGTTACCTTTACCCATTCCAAAATAAAATTTCTTCCCAGTTATTTTTACAAAATACGGGCCCTTAAAAGAATTTTTAGACAGATCGAGTACGGTTGAAATTAATTCCTTTATTCAGTTGTTTATATTAGAAAATTAGTTATACACCCACTCATAACTTCAGCAAACAAATAATCCTTAGTTCAATAAATTTAGGAATCTTATTGTATCCTATTGAAACGTCTCCATCAAAATTTGTTTCAGTTAATTATTATTAGGACACAATGATAACAGATCAGAATCCTGAAATTTGAATTGAAAGTGATTGAATAACTAATAAAAAGTTGATTTAAAGAAGTTTATGTTTTTAAAGTAATACCAACAGTAACTTTCTCTGAGGTCTCTTTCATATGCTGATTGATTTCAGATTATTTGTTAGCACCAGTACTTATTTATGATACACCGTACAATTCTTTTAGAGTTGATAACTATGACTGATACTAAAATTCTGTTAATCATCATTTATATTCTTAGAAACTGTAGAAATGTGAATTCTTTGGAGATTATACATATAAATCAGAAATATTTATTCAATATGAACCATTGATATCTTAAATTTTATTTATTAAAAGAAATTATAAGGAAGTCACATTTACATGTTGAATAAATAGAGATTACCTATGAAGCATTGGAATCGTTTCTACTGAAGAACCAAACATATATCAATATCATAAATCTCCGCAGAATTTTCTGTGAAACTGACTGATATATTAAAGTTTGTAATTGAATGTCAATATGTTTTTCGTAAGATATGCAATCTTAATGTTGAAATAATTCTACTTCTATAACTGATTATTTATTTAAATGATCATTTCAATTTATGAAAGACAGTGTTTCATTACTCATAAGCTCTTTGCTACGACTTCCTTTCCTACCAAAATTAAATTCTTGATGTAAATCGGAAAAATTACTCAAATTCAGAAGTTTCGTGCTCTTTATCAGTTAGTGGTAGGAAGCCATTAATCATCCTAGATTTTTCCGCTGCAACAAGTACTTTTATTTTTATATTCACCTTTGGTAATTCTCTGTCTACCTTTCACTTGGCGTGTCGATATCCCTTCAAAATATTAAGAAGATTCCTTAGAAAAGAAACGTAATACAATGACCTTTTTACTCAGAGTTTCCGTCAGCAGAATTATCCACAATCACGCCGTTTTATGATGTGGTGATAAAAGAGCAAACATAGATAGTTATCACTTACATATTCTTGCCTCCGTAAACTTGTTTTTATCACGCGTTCTTCCTAGCTAGATGAAGATTTAAATTCGTCGTAAATTTTTATGAAGGAAACATTTTATGTCTATTTCCTGACAAAAATGAAAAAGGCGACGACATAAAACCCTAGGGAGGCTCTTAAGAAGGTAAAATGTAGATGAAATAATATTCATAACATTAATCTTTATGAATCGAATAAATTGGAGAGATATGATCTACTTATCGTCTCTTCTTTTTTTATGATAGATGGCAATTGACTCCACTTAAAATATTTAGAGAGATACGGTGATTTCAAGATTTCCAAATTAAATTATTTTACTTGCAAAATTTGCTTTTTTTCTTCATTGGTTATTAATTATTATTACTATTAATTATATAAATGTAAATAAAATTGAATACCTCTCGGTGAGGCGAATACTTTTTCTTAAATTGCTACTTCTTCATAAATTGCAAGCAATTCAATGGTAGACTGAAAATAATCTTGGGGCGTCCTTCTTTGTTATGTACTCGCCTAACAACTCCTACGTTTGCCTATTTTTTTAGGCATTCATCTTTTATTTTGTCCCTCCTTCGCTTGAAAATGCAATCATAGTTTCATTCCGTAATGACTACTACTGGTGAGTCGCGAAAAAGGAACCTGCACATAAATTCTGCGAAAGGAAAATTACCAAGGGAGCGCAATCTCTAAATGCGGTCTACTATATATTGTGCCGCAGCATATAGGACGCGCAAGCATCCAAGCATAGCATCACGTCTTAAAAATCAAAAGTGTTTCCCAGAATTCCATGCATTGTTTATCGTGCTTCGCTTCGAAATAAGTCATGCGAATAAATTCTCCTACTCAAAAGACCAGTGTCACTCATTTTTCTACATTCTTAACCCTCATCTATCGAACCCTTCCACGAAGAGCTCGGAAATTCGTGGAAGAAAGGCTCGCAGACGTAGGTAAAAAGGAGCGTCGGGAGGAGATAAAGAAAAATGTAGGCAGAGATGAACTTGGCCTCTCAACTCTCAAACTAATAGGCCACAGATTTCTCAGAGATGAAGAGCCCCAGATTGTGGTTGAGGAGATTAATGAGCAGGTGGCGTGCGGTGGTTTAGAATCGCAGATTCCTTCACTCTTCCCCTCATTTTTTATTTCATATTTCAGTTTCATTCTATCAAGAGAAAGGGGGGTGTCTCAAACTCTGACCCGAGACTTGAAATGTGGTTGGATGGAATTGAATACGTCGACTCCGTAGTTTAATGGTTTATTCCGTCGCTTCCTTTTGTTTTTCCTGAAACGAAGAAAGCGTTTGTGACAGTTTCATTTTAACGCAATCTTATGCAGAATCTCTCATTTTTACAGGAGCAATTTCATACTAGATGAAACATGAATGTTTTATAAATGAATATAACTCCATCTGAATGTTACTTCGTGTAATTTCCACGCCGTAGAATACGAAAATTAATTATTGAAATAAATTACACACTGTCAAAATAACTAATAAATTAATTTTTCAATACTGATTAAAAGAGGGTTGCATCAAAGCAATTTCTATGTTCATCATTCTACTGAAGTCGCTGCGTGTACGCAGTTTCCTATGACTCCACTATTTCATGAGGACACTCAAGAAATAACGCATAGTTTTTCCGTATGGACATGAAATAATAGGAAAATTAAATTTTTTAACATTATGCATTCAAAGATTAAAGTAAGAGTAGAAAACTTACGAGGGTGGTCTGAAAAGTTTCCGACCCCAGATTTTTCAGAAATCTTCAGAAAATGTTCAGAAATTTTCAGAAAACATGTCGAGAACTGGCGAAATGTCGGAAACTTTTCAGACCACCCATGTATATCATCGATATTTATACCGCTATTTAGAATATAAATATCAAATTAGACATTTGAATAGATATTTGAATTTCTAATTTTCAAATTTCCGCTAAGTAGGACATTTTTTATCCTTCATCACCTACGTGATAGATCTGATATTGAATTAAAAATGTAAGTTTTCTATCGAGTGTGTAGTACATTTTTTTGTTACGTTTCAATAGCAAAGCAGCGAACTGCAAATTTCAATAGCGAAGAGTGCCGTTGGATTATCTTCATCCAATAATCCGAATAGCGTTCTTTAGCATTTCATTATCTTTCGAAACCCAGACATATGAAACGGCGACAATTGTGTTGGTCCAAAGATAATTTTAGCTTTTATGTGTGTTTCATTGTTTGAATATGTCGACATACACTGTTTCATTGCAAGAAATATACCGCGCTAATTATGAGCAAAAAGGCCTGCAATAGACGCGCTAACGATGTTGATGTATTCACAAAAGTAATTACTTAACACGGATCCTCTATGCTTCACACAAAGGAGGATCTTAAATTGAGAGCAAGGGAAAATTGAAGTACAACTGTTAGTCTATATTAAGCTTTGTCTAATTAATGGGATATTCTCTATTTGTAAATATACTAATGGACAGTACTAATGAGTCGTAAATTTAGCAGTCTTTACTCTTTACTTGTTGTTCTTGGCCTCAATCACGTTTTCGGTGTCTATTCCTTTAGAAATTTCCTAAATAAATTAAAAATGTAGAAAACAGTTCACCTCGTTTTGCCCATGATTAGTACTTTTACACACAATAATTCACACCGTTATAACGGTAAAGCTCAAATATAATATGTAATGCTATTAACAGTACTTAATTTATTTACTAGGTTTTCAGTTTAAATATTTCCTCTGCTTCTTCCATTTAAGTTTCGAGATATCATATAAGTACTTACATGCTAAATTTTCGATTCAACTCAATTAAAACTAAATACGGATAGACGAAGGACTTCATTTGGCAAAATTGAGACTAGAAAGTCTCAGTTTTCATTTAATCAATACATTTACAATATAGCAATACAATAAACTAAGCAACAAATTAACAAAATATTAAATTACAGAATAATATAAAAGGTCCATGAATAGAAAAAAAATTGCAATTACATGTTCAAAGCATATTGGAAATAGACTATAGCATTTCAATTACAAATTAACTCAGAATTATAAACGCCTTTCATCGTCAAAGCAAGTGAATTTATAGATTAATACGTAAAATATAATTTTTACGATACAAGTAACAAAAATTGTAGAAATGAACTACGGTCGATAATTTATATGATATATAAATTGATAAAATATTGCCTTTTGATCAAGTAAAACAGCTCATAGTTGGGAATTTCAATTAGGTACAAGCAAACTTAGGTTACATTTTATTTTTTTGTGCTGTAACTCCGAAAAGTTGCAGCTGAAGACGACATTCCTTCCTCAAAACATGAATATTTGTAAAACTTCATTTAGGGTCTCTTTATATGATGTTTTGGTATTTGGTGACATTTTAGACTCGTTTTTATTAATGGATATTCTCGTGAAATTAGCACACTGGAATCTTTACTGAATAGTCTCTACATGATGTGCAGTCACTTCAAAGTGCGTACTTTGAAATAATTTAAGGCTAGAAAGTACTTATATTAAAGGATTTTCTAAATTATCGCTTTATTAAATTTCTCATCATTCATGGGAATTAAACTGCAGAATCACAAAGAATATGAAATTTCGAATGGCCTCAACCCAACATGTATTCACGAAGCAAAGATCCCCGCATAATGGATATATCCGGAAGTTAAAAATTCCGAGAAATATTAATCCGTTTTTTCCGGAAAAAATCGCCCGTAACGTCTGGCTGAGTGTTCCGGAACAGAGGAAAGCCTCAGAATTCATTTGCCGTTTCTTTTCGAGCTGTTCTCTTGCTGTTTGGACATCTGGGTCACATTGGCGAGCGTTTCATAAAAAATTGTTTAGCTGCATCGATAAATTCCAATTAGAGAAAATGGGTTCTTGCCATTACGTCAACTGTTTGTGTAAAGCTGGAGTAGATATTTACAATTAAAACCTTATTCTCACATGAAGAGGCCATGAGACGTATACCTTGTTAATTTATAATGCCAATACTACTCACGGCTATGTAGCAGTGGCGATTTGAACCCTTAAAGGTGTAGTCTAATACGTAGCAAATCTGCAGATTCCACCATGATGACGGTCTCAAAGATGCAAATCGAACCTTATGAACTTTTGCCTCCTTTTTAGGCTACGAAAACGTAAATGTTTGCTTCAATAAACTTGCGAACAACTATCTCTCTCTACTCTGTACTTCAATCTAAACTAAACAAATTTTAGATAAAGTTAAGATTCAAATCCTCAATTATTCCGTTAACCATTTTATTCCACGAAAATTTTATTTTCTGTGGGATGGTAGAAAAGGGTTAGTAGGAATTGCTTTTCATCGAAAAAAAGAGAATGTGTTATCGAGATAACTTTTAAATTCAGTATGTAACAGCAACCGCATAATTCACTGTGTTTTCCATCATGTGGTTGTTCCTTCGTTATTGAGAGATTTTAATCAACTGAAAGGATTAGAAAAGCAATTAATACTTCTTTTTATTAAATTTTCCATTAAAATCTTTGATGAACAGAAGAAAATCTCATTCAGAACATAGGATGAAGAAACGAAATTCCTTTGTTATCTCATAACTAGGAAAGCTTAAAACCCATCGGTGGCATTTCGAGAGAAAATCTATCGCAGAAACCTTTGTGCAATAAATGATTAATGAAGAGGTCAGACTATAGCGAATAAAAGGCACGCACCTTTAACGCTCTATCTCAAAGCGGATCTCTAATGAATTACGCTCTTATTTATGGGTTATATTTTTATTTCATCACGCGCTGATTCTCGTAGATATTTTTAATTAAAAAAATTGAATGAATTTCATATTCATAGCTCCATACTTAGAAGTATTTTATCCAATTGGAGGCGAAATACAATTTTTTGTTTTGCCTGCGTGTATTCCTACAGCTTTTACCTCTTTCATAAAATCTCTTTCTTAGTTTTATATATTTTTTTCATTTAATTGCTGAAAAAATAATTTAATTGAGGAAAAATTTTGTTTATAAACAAAACTTTCTTCATCATTTTGCAAGTAATTCAGACTTAACAACTGATGGTAAATCGTCCCAATATCTAAATTTGAAATTTAATCAGCAAAAGTAATAACTGACTGGACTTATGGATGAAGGAACAACTTGTTTGTGATCAAAGATAGGCAATCAAAGATCACAAAATGTGAGCTATGGATTTTTCTTGTTTATAAGCATTCACAAACCAACATAACAGAGAATTCTTGGAAATAACAATAACTATAAATGTTTCCTTATTTTACGCATAGATTCTGTTCATAATTCTGCTTACTTTGTTTTGTAGCAATTTCAGCAAAATCAAGACAAAGACATCCAATTTCGCTCATGGCTCAGAATAAATATACCCTTATTGAGTGGAATCACAAGCCTCTTTTATATCATATATCAAGTCGGGATTAAAATTTTAGATTTACAGATTCTCATCTCATCGTCGTCTAAGAAGAATATTCGTGAAATAACGCAATGAAGGATATCTATGATTTAAATAATCAAATATATATTCGTTTCACTGTGGAAAAATTATTGCAATTTCATACCGACTAAAGTAAGAATTTTTTAATCAACGAACATGCAGTACTGAGTTATACACTGAATATTTCGAAAGACATCAACTCTGTTCTTCAAGGAAGATTATTTAGTTTAAAGTTCTGTGTGATTTATATTAATTCTCAAAGTATATGGAATGGCTGAAAATTCTACTGATGACATGCCAGTGAGAAAGAAGATTAAAGTAAAGAAATAAACTTTCGCCCGTTTTTATTCTTTACGTAATGGATTCCTAGGACAAAGTCGTTCCTGAAACATTTGATAGGTCATATCTTAAATACCAATATTTATGTAGGAATCAGAGTTGAAAATACACTGTAAACTAAAAGGTTGCGCGTTTAGGAAATCGTAAACAGAAACAAGGACTAAATAAAGGTGACCGTCCTTCACTGAAAACACAGCAATGGATAGATAAACGAGCATCACAAGTTGTCTTCGCGCCTAAATAATGAACCCCACATAGCTGGAAAATATTTGCTTTCACTCTCGTATAACATTTTGACCTTAATGTATTTCAGAGTAGATATATTCCGGTTATTACCTTTGTGCTTCATGTCCATGATTTACTTACCCTAAGATGCAAATGCCTAGTGATAGGCGGAAATTCTGACTATCGCGCTATAGAACATAATGGAAGAGAAAATCAGGGTTTACGGCGAGCTGATTCTATCGCCAATATTTAACACATTTAAAAAAGTCGAGTTTTTCCGCGAAATCCACTATTTGTGAAAAACAATGATAAGAGTTTTCGAAGTGATATAAAATTGGTTGAACAAACGTTTTCATCGTTTACTCAAAAAATAAGCTTGCCTATGAAGAGTCACATTTTAGGCATCAAATTTTGTACTATTTAAAATCATTATTGAATACCAAGAGACACATCTGTTAGCAAAATCTTCTGTGTTCTTTGAGTCGGAGAAGGCGAGAGATAATGGAGTCAGAGGTGAAATATTAATGGGCTGACGAGGACGACAAACTTTTGGGAGGATTACCTCGCTGCTTAAGTGACTCTTAAGTCCATCCCTTTTCGTCTGCAGGGGAATGTCTGAAGGAGGACTAAATATTCATCGATTCGAAGCCTTCATAAATTTATCACACGCCTTTTTGTCACCTTTGAAGCAAGTTTTTGTTATTTTAGAGTGCAGACCACGGTCGCATTTTCTCACTGCAGATTTCTTTCGAAACTGGTGTGGGACCACTAAAGATGTGAATTCCATTAGGTGTGCATGCATTTCTAAAATATTACAAGTTCAATCATAGAGAAGATTTCATTAGCGATTGATTAATTTTGGATCAACCCTTCCAGCACTTTATGAACTAGTGAGACTCAAAAGATTTCAAATGATACAATATGGAAGACGTCTATATAATGATTTAATAATTGAATTGAGTCCGTATGAATCAGCTTGTTTCATACGATTGTCCTAATTCATCGTTATTTCCTTATTTTTAGATTAACATAATATTCAAACTAAAATTTAGTGTAATTTCACGAAATGCTATTAAAATGTTTCCCACAGCTTGCTAGGCGTTTGGAATTTTTTGCGGCTCATCAATGAAATTGAATTTTAGGTTTTCCGTTAAATATAAAGTAATTGGTGCCTATAATGTTAAATTTTGGAATCATAATCATAGTAAAATGCTAATCTTCAATATTTAAAGGTTTGAGAGGTTATAGGTCACTTACAAAGGTTAAGGTAAGCTATAATCGCATCTAAGCGAACAATGATCCAACAGATACTAGAAAATTTATATTTTGTTATAGATATACTACTACTACTAGCAAACTGAACTATAAATAACGGCGCTAAAGTGTTGAAATTTCATAGCATCAATATTTCTGTGAAAATGAATAGGTATTTTTGCCAGAGCTTCATATAACACAAAAATATCATACAAGCGTCTTCATTATCAATAATTAATAAAACTTTCCCTATCATATATTATATATCGTATATACCACATACAATTCATTTATTTCGCTTATTTAAGACAATTTTCCTTTAAACTACTTTTAAAAATAGAAACCACTTATCAGTGCTGGGTTAAAATAAAAACTGATGCCTTCACACCAGCTAATTAAACCAGCTAATAGTCTGAAACGAGAGTTCACTTCTCATGTTCAAAGAAGAGATAAGAAAATAGCTAGCAAATCATGCGAGAAACTTTCTTTGAACGATATTTTCCTAGCGTAATGAGTAAAACGACGTTATCTCGAGGAACGTACCATAGCATGGCTTGTAAGATAGAAGCTAGGAAAAGACTTGATGGATACCAGCCAACTACTTTAGCGTAACGGTAGCTGCTGTAATTCCTCTTCAATAACAATCTAGAACTCTTTCATAGGTGCGCTTTTCACCATAATTTATCACTGGTGATTATTAAGGTTATATCTGCGATTGCTTCACCAACAGAGCTCCTTTACTTGTTTAAAATCGATTTCTCCGAAACAGATGCTCAACATACAATTCATATTTTACCGTCACAATTCTGTGTAATTTTAGCACATGATAAGAGCGGACAGAATGGAATTGAAGCGGACTGGAATAGCTCATTAAAATCGTTGGTGAGGACTCTTGTCTTATTACCACATAAAACTTTTTATGGAGTTCTGCTTATATATTTGACTTCTTCAATCCTTTTTTTTTATAAAATATTCGACCCTACATTCCAATCAAATAAGATTTTTTTGATTTCCTTTCATATGAAATCCCTTATATTATAATCCATCTTGATAGGACATTTTATATGCATGCACTGATGAAACTGAGGGGAAGTTCCACCCAGAACTTAGGGAAGGCAGAATTAATGTTTATTATTTACATAAGTATACTTAAGTAAGTATTTAAAGGGGCGGAGAACATAGAAACCATCCAGGGTAGCCCAATCAAACTACATCACTATTATGATTGACAGGACGATTTTTTCACGAATCATAGAGGTAACTCGAGATTCTCTACTTTTCTGATTGCCTGCAACAGAAAATATATATAACATAAAAAGATATGTTTTGATCAAGAAACCAATAATAAACAGGGTTTCTGCTCTGTTACTATTTAAAAATGTAAAGAAAATTACTCTTACATCAAAAATCCATGCAAAATACATTAATTTTGTTCTTTCTCGACCACAACTTTTTCTAAAGTTTTCCTGTCCATTTATTTTCGTCGATACATTTTTTTGTTTTTGTCAATACATTGATGACATATCAGATGGAAGAGAAAACTTTTCATTCTCAAACTCTACCTCAATAAAGACAATTTTGGCCACCCAATCTCAAGAAATCTGCTCAAAAATTGTGTGTGATGTAGTATCACGAAAAAGTGTTTTCAGCATTCAATTAATTCGTCATATTTCTTGCTGACTAATATAGGTTTAACTATTCCATTAATCTTTATGATGAGCTTGGGTACTCTTGGTTTAATATGATTCTATTTTGTTATAAAAATATTTGTTAGTTATTAGTTCTTCTACCGTCGAAGAAGCATTTGCGCAAAGTTAATCAACTTCTGACGCACGAAATGGGAAAACAAGTAATTATATCAAGCTGAGAACCTGATCATCATAATTTCCTACAAAAGCTTTACTAACATTTCAAATTTTCAAAACTTCGAGTTCCATGAATAATTGTTTGGGATTTTTCGTTTTGTTTAAAAGTGTAATTGTTTAGTCATTGAATCGGTTCAGATACAAAATGGCTGAAAGCTTCGAGAAAATTGTTCGAAACATTTCTATCGGACTTATTTAGGACGAGACGGCAGCGTTGAAATTTTCAGTCGATTAGGCTACTTTAGCGGAAAAGGGCTCATTAAAAGTAAAAATATCGACAACGTCTTCGCGAGAGATCCGTCAAGTTCCCAAGTCTGAAAACTTTGGTGAAAAAGGACGTCCGATTCGAGTGTGCTTTTCCGCTATAAATGCTCGCTCGCTTCGGAAAACATCTCTTCCATTATTCGCAGAGCGTTTTCGCTGGTCACCTTTTAAGGAGCGTCTCTTATCATTAGGGAGCGTGTCTCACGCATACATTCCACTCGCGGTTGATGCAGAAGATGTTGTCTGAAGTTGTGTGGAAAAGAGGATGGCGGTATTCCCTTTCTTCCTCAATATGGAATTTAGGGAACCTTCCTTTCATGCAAACAGGATTATATAAGACGTTCCCATAGCAATGGAGTTCGGGACATAGTTTCCCTATTGACTGAGTCTTCTCCCGATTCAACCACCATCCCAGGAACAGCCTTTCAAGGAGCAGTCTATGTGGATGGATTATCTGGTTAATTCTCGTGGACTTAAATGGGTTAATCTTACCAAAAGGAACTTCGGAAAGGAGGCACCAGAATTCCTCCGATTTTCCTCGAGCGATAGATTTCTCTTAGTGCAAAAGGACGATAAAGAATCTGAGAGTAAATAGGTTCATTTGAAACTTAAAAACCACATTATAGATTTGGACTCGGGTTTTATGATAGAAAATCTACTCTGGAGAAAATCCTAATTTAGAGCAAGCATCCTTCATGTTGTTTTGGAAATTCACATTATTTTTTTAAACTAAGCAGGGCTGCTAAATTTTTCTAAATAATGATTAAATTATATATTTCAGATATGTATGTATATAATATCACGCTACTGTTTTGGCAAACTATGAAAAGGTGCACTCTACGAAGGTTAAGTCTTGCTATACCGTAACTGGAATTATTAACTGTTCTTTATCCTTCGTAAGGAACATGTGATTGTATAATGTAGATTAATTTACACTAAATTAAATTAGTTTGTATTAGGGCTTCGAGTACATTATAATCATGATTTTCGATTTTGCAAAGGTATTATCAGTTAAATTTGCAATTAACTGAATTCCGCCAAAATAACGCCAGACAGGTTCATTTTATAATTTAGCTGCTTTTTATCCGGTTCATTTGAAAAATTTTGGAAAACCAATAACAATTCATTTTTAGTCTGAATAAAATTCAAAACATTCAGAGTATAACAACTCTAAAATTGTTGCATTTCCGGTAGCGGGGAAAATCAAATAAACACGAAATGTGAAATGTTATAATTTAAATTTCCGAAGTAAACCGCGCAGCGTTCGAGGTAGCGATTCAATGAAGATAATTAAATTCAACGAGGCGTGAATTTAAAGTTGCTCGGAAACAGTTTTTCGCAGATAATCAAACATTTGAGCACGAGGCATGATGTTTTCGTATTTCTACAACGCTCTGAATTATTCATGAGATACATAGCAATTTCCACAACTCTCCGTGATCTTCAGTTCAATGCCTAAATTACTTTGCTCTTGCGTTTTCCTAGAAATTAAAACGAATGTTGATATCTTTGGAAGAACCTTCGCAGTTTCCTAATATTCTTAGCTAGAGCAAGCAGTGGAAGAATAGCCACCACCTGAATGGTTATCACTCATCGTATAGAAAGGAGTTCAAATTTCCGAAATGATAGTCTGATATACTCAACCTGATTCAGTAATTTAAATTTTGCAAATATCATTAAATTAATAAAAAGGTTTATCGTACGAGAATATTTTTCATTTTAAAGATCCTTCAGTTACAAATAAATACTTGGGAAGTATTTTAATTTTTTTTTTGGAATACATATTATGACATCATTATGGTCCACTTAGATTTGGTGGACATTTTACTTGTGTTGCATTGACTGATTAGGAGAAACTATTTGTAGATCAGTGTTTTGACCTTTCGGTCGGCTCCTTTACTTAATATAAACTCCTCACCTCCTCCCTATCCTTGCAGTAATAGATTACAAAGTCAGTATTCATTCATTAATACTGAAGTCGCTCTCCGCTCCTTTGTTGCGTAGTTTTTTATTGCCGAAACTAATTTCGCCCGGTCTTGCTAATAGCGCTATCACGGGAGACAGATCCAGAAGAGCTTTTACTAGATCATACTGTCAATCAAAAACTAAAAAACATATTGACCGAATAAAATTCGCATACTTTCGATCATAACGATGAATCCTTTGCTCGATGAATATTCATCCTCAACTTTTTTCCCTTCCATTAAATCACGGACGGTGGATATGCAACCTTTCGGCTGAGCGACGCGCCAATTCGTCACCGTCACATGACCTTCTCTCCCGAATCGACTTATCTCCCTCCGCATGCACTTCAACTGCGCCAGGTGATTCCAGCCTTTTTTATTCGTCCTTCATATTCCTTTGAAGCCTTCCGACTGAAATGAATAGTCGCCCGAACGATGACCCACTTTTCAATCCCTACGCAATGCCCATTTTCACTTGATTCTTCGGTTGATTTACGAGCGATGCGAATCCGAATTTAAAAAAGGGAAACTCATTACCCCGTTATCGTAATAGCAATCGAATTTCTTGGTCGACCGCGATTGCTTTGTTGCCTTCTTTATATGTAAGAGAGTTAATCTGGAATGTATTAAAACACCGGTAATGTCTGAGGATGTATTCAAAGGGTCGTATATCAAAGAGGAATTTCCTTTCACGCGGTTAAGTATCGAAGGAAGCAGAGCGAAGGGATTTTAAAAGGTTGACGCTCTTTATTCTTATTTATTGCTCGGAAAGCGCGGCTGATAGGTTGCCGAAAGTGCAACGTTATGGGTTCCCATTTATCGCAAGGGATGTGTCAGCAAAAATAACTACCGAGTGATTCGTTGTTTTTGCTATGGCAGACGCCGAAAGTGCAGCGTATATGCAAATAAATCCTCAAATCTTTCAAAGTAATCATTCTTTAATTAAGCTGATTTTGGAGGGAGTTTTGCAGCAAAGTCATCTTCTACAGGTTTTGGAAAATATCCCATTTAAAATAAATATCTCGTATCCAATACAAGGTGTATTTCTATTCTTTATAAAAATGTTGAAATTTTATAAATTGCTATGCTTTATCATTAAATTTTAAAAATCACTAAATAACAAGCATATATTAACAATACACATTATGACGGAATAATGTTTATGTGTTATAATAATTCTCCATTATGAGATTACACAACAAATTAAACTATTGCGATAAAATTTAATATATTCTTCGCTATCGCATTCTCAAATTAAAATACCGATTTTCTCGACAAGAATGAAGGATTCAAATGGACCTCATGATTAAATTCAATGATTCAATCAAAACTCCAATGGTTTCATGTTTTATGCCGTGCGATTTTGTAAAGAAAATATAGATCTCGGCTGTAATATTCTATATGTATAAATAATAAATTCATAATGGGAAGTTGTGGTCCTATGGTAAATGAAATTTATGATGAATTGGTCCAATTAAATTAAAAAATACACTACAATGCGAAACGTCATTTTTATCGGTCAAAATCTGGAGTAGATACATTCATCTTCCATTAAATCCTTTTCAGGATGTAATACTAAGTACGTTCTTACATAAATTCAGTTACTAAGCATTGTTATAAAATATAATGCACATAGGAAATGGGAAAAAATGATTAGTTTTCTGGAGAGAAAAGAAAGGATATCTTTTATCGAAAAAAAATATCCGCTACAGAAAATATTTTCCCAGAATTTTGTAGGTTTAATGAAAGAGATAAAGTCGAGAGAGATTGCAACATAAGAAAAATAAAAATTACAAAATTACTTAATACATAAAAACTTTATCAGAACATTAGTACTCTTTGTCATAAAAACTGAAGGTAAAAGAAGTTCATAAGTTAGTGTACAGTATGAGCATTAGATTTGTTGTCTGATATACATTCATGTAACATTTGTAGAAGTGAAGTTATCCGTTTAACTTTAAAAGGTGATAAAATGTTCATAATGCTAATATTAGCTGGTTTTCTTTTCAATCTCAATCACTCTTTATTCCTGTATTTTACATGGCTTCACTAATGAGAACTTTGATGACCGACAGCATGTTAGTTTCCTGAATAGAGGTCTTCAAATCTCAGAAATTATCGTTCCCTAGGAGAATACAATCTAATCTTGTCATTCTTGAATATAAGATTACTTTTTATCATGTTTTATTTTCGTGTGTTAAAAATCTCTATCACACACAGTGGCCGAAAATTACCTGCCACTCACTCCCCTAACACTGAATTTTGATTTATACTCACAAGACGTAGCATTATTTTCCTGGTGTTATTTATAAAAGTGAACGCCATCTTTCAGAATGAACCAAATATATCGCCTCATTTTTCAAATTAACATCTAATAATACCCTGTCAAACATGTGAAAAGATTCGACATAAATGTCAGAGGTCACAAATTCAGCCGTTAATCAAAAGGCCTTAAATTCAAAACCTCGTATGAGCTTCCCTAGAATTTGCGGCGAAAAACATGAAATGTCTCACAGTAAAGTTCACTCAATGTTTCCACATATCGCAACTTTACAGAGAAATGGGGCGTATATCTCAATTAGTCCGACGTTTAAATACTCCGTTCCGTGTTGTTTTGTTTTTTATCCACCCATTCAACTTGGAGAATAAAAATCGGACCCCGTCATGGATTCCAATAGCATTATTTAGGATTTGAAACAATCCATCCGGAGAAAGACGACTTTTTTCCGATACACATATCGTGAGCCCCAAAAAATCGCCAAATGTGTCACATAAAAAAATAAGATCGTCCTCAATTTGCGTCGCAAATATCGGGAAAATTAAAATCTCTCATTCACTCCGATCCATCAGTCCACACTATTCCGGTAAATATTAAGGTGAAAAAATTGAAATATAAATCGCGAGAGCTATTTTTAATGAACATTTGCTCATTTCCTCGAAGCGCAAAATATTATCTCCCAGTGGTGTGAAATACATTTCAAGTGGTTGTTCCCTCGTCACGTATCGCCGCCAAAAGTATACTCATTTCTGAGGAAGAATACTAATGAGTCGCGGAAGACAGGATGTCAAAGGTCTAGTCGCACCTTTTATCAAACTCCTCTGACGTCATTCAACTCAGCGAGAAATAATCAATAAATTCGGGCATCGTTATTGTTTTCGTTTTTCGTTAGATCTTGCTGAATTTCCGTTTGGAGAATCTGACGGAGTGATGACGATTCTTCAAACCTTCCGCTTTATTCAAATGCGAAACGTTGCCGGAAAATTATCAGCCAATAAATGGTGATAGTCGAAGAATTTTCTATCGCTCCTCGAGGAGACACCATTTCAGATGTTTCTTTGTTCCTTTCCACCGAATTCACTGGAAATTTACAAAATGGTTTTCATAATTAAGTTGTAAAAAGGTAATAAAGTGAGATTCGGATCTCTCCCACTTAATCTCCCTGCTGCCGCACGATTTTTCTCAAACCTTCAATTGAATTACAAATTTATTTTTGTTCAGAAATGATAATTTACGTAAAAACCTCATTCAAATTATGAATATCCCAAGGTAAATGAAGCTGTTGAATTTTTTCACGAAATCTAATCCAAAGCTTTGAAGATAGAAGACAATCCTTCCATTACGTGAGCAATTAATTATTTTGGCCTTATTTCAGACAAGACAAAAATCAAAGTCGGGATAAAGTGTAAGTATACTCAACACAGTAGAATCCTTATAATGGTGTTCCTTTATTCGTGAGGAACCTTTTTCCTAAGGAAGGCTACATTCAACTTTTCGTTTCATGAGTAAGGTAAAGGATACCTCACTCTTGTGTTACGTTTGTCCCACATTCAAATAATTAAACATCGAAATATTACTATTACATTATTTATATAATATTCATATACATTTATATATCTAAATAGAGCAAAATATATCATTTTCTAAGTAAGCTGTAAAGACCATTTTTCACTTAATCTTTCTCTTGGCGTGATATGTAAAATTGGAAAACAGAATTACTTAGATACAGGTATTTGTTACAGGAAGTGACTAAAAAGGTCGCAATGAACTCCCCTAAAGGCCAAATGAGGCCCAAAGGCCGCAGTATCTCCACCTCTGGTGTATTCCGTTACTCGGCTGTACAGATAATGGTCGAATTTGCATGCTTTTCCTTCATTTAGTTGACCTTTATACTTCTAGCCACATTTTGGCGTCTGTAACTCACCTTTCAACAAACTCAAATATTGTGCTTCTTTCTCATATCGTTAATTTAAAGGTCAATCTCTGATGCAACTGCATCTATTTTCCTCATTATTCTCACGGTGTGATCAGCTTTCTGTATCAAGAAAGATGTATGACAGATTCAAAAATGAATTTGCCCAAATATATTGAAAAAGATTGACCCAAGATTTATTTATCTCCTTACCATCAAGGTCTACATCAAGAAACATCCGTTTAGCTTAAAATATTCGGCGTAAGACAAGGGATGGAAATAGAATTATCTCAAGATGGGATGGTTTAGACAATTTCATTATAAAATCATCTCCAATTAAGTATCAAATTGCTAATTCGATTTTATAAATGAAGTAGACTTCTAGTTATCGTAAGAAAATTCCTCGTGAGGTTCTAATTCAAGCTTCACGTCGTATTCTCGGCGAGATACTATAAATTCATCCATTTTGGTGTTCGACCCCAACCAATGCCTTTGATCGGATCCCAGCGCATGTCTGAAAGGTTCCCATACGCTGTACGTATACTTTACAAGAAGTCCTATGCACACAAAGAAGCATCGTTGTCGGAGTTTTTAATTATCTCTTCCAGCAGCAGATCCTTATCAAGCAATCAAAAACTTTACTTACCCTTTCTCAGTCCTCCATCTCATGTGATACCTGCACTTTCCCTTCCAGTTAACTGCAGTTTTAAACAAGTTCTTTTTTTAGAGCCTATTATGCGATTCTATCGATTTTGATCAATCCGCAAAATATTAAATAAGTTTAAATCTTTATCGATATGAATTGTTTAGATTACTATCTGAACAGAAAATAGAACTTTACCTATTGAAGTATACTTAATTGTGACTCGAGTGATGTTTAGAACGGTCTATTCCATAGCGATAAGTAAAATCACGAGTTGATATTTTACCAACTAATGCATGACAAAATAGATGAACGGATAAGATTGGATACATTAGAATATCAGATGTTGATTGAATCTTAAGGAAACATTTTCAATTCGAAGAAATCGTCTCATCTCTAGGAGAGAAAAAGCAAAGTTTTCACACGTGTTCTTAAAATATATCATCTTTAAGTATAGATTTTATTAAAGAGTAAACAATTTCATGACCGATTATGGCTGAAAATATATTTGTTAAATTGTCATTAAAGTTATCGTCTGTATATATTCACTCAGTGTAAAGGAGAATAATTTAAGGAATGCACGCTATTCTTTAAACAAAAATTAGTTCACTTCTGAAATCCCAACACCTAGCTTGCATGCGCTAGTCATTATTAAGTTCGATTACATTCATTCACGCCTTTTTTTGAACCGATATTTTCTGTCTCATTTTGAAAAACACAGTTTTCTATTCATATGAGTCACTCTAGAAAATTTTTCTCATTAATGGAACTTCATATAATTTAAGCAAAATTACATTTACGGCAGTCATTTTATTTGAAGGAGTCTTAACATAATGAGTTCACATTTTCCAAGGTATTGATGTTGTCCTTCATTCGGGAAGCGGTGGCGAAAAACTAATTTAAGAACCAAACAAGCGATTCATTCAAGTTCTATATATCAGCAAATAGAATAAATATGATATGAATCCTAAAATATAAAAATATAATAAAATTTGGAAACACAGAAGCACAAAAACGTAGCTCTTTCGGTAGTAGTAAGCTCCACCCATAAAGCAATGGAAGAAAGAATTATTCTATGAAATAGGATTATTCTACATATTCTATTCTTGAACGTTACCGTACATTTATTAAATTCCTAGGACAGTACTCTTATTGATATTGTAGTTGGTGAAAATTACTACCCTTTTCAAATGACACTTACGTCGATTTCGATTGCATAATAATTAATATTTCGTTAATTTGATAATATATTCAAAAATTAAAAAATACGAAATAGATATGTTAATTTCCAACTATTCAGATTATTAAGCAAATTGCTTCAGATGCAAAGTAACGCAATATTAGGGGAATTGAGCTTTTAAAGTTGCCGGAGAATAATTTCTTAGGCTGGAGCGAATATGAAAAGCTTAACTCGGCTATAGTAGAATTCTGAAGTATTTTAACTCCGATTTTAAAGGGAGAACAAAGCGCTCATTTACTTCTTCATCATCTGCTTCTAGCAGATCTACTTCTTCATCAATACCCTACAAGTATCCTTTCCGCGTACAGCAGGGGTGTCAACTCCAAGCGTTCGAGCTATTTATTTTACTAGCTGTTATCGCATATCATTGACAAGTTCTTAAAGGGTCATTTCCAAAGATATATGTACCTTTTTTTACAATCATTTTCGGATCTGAAAAAGCAGAAGGGATTTCATCTGTATCTTAGCAGAGAATAGTTCCAAATTATCTCCGAAACACATTAACAGGAGAGGATGAATAACAATTGATCATAAATATTAGCATTTTATAACATTGAGTCATCAGTCAATCCCCACATCTACCTCTGGTTTTCTTTGAATAATGGTATATATATACTCCATAATTTCATATTTACATTGTGTTTTGGAAAGTTATTAACTGAAAATGACAAGAATCACAATATGAAGGCCTCACGATGATACCAATTACGTCTTCCGCTAATATACCTGCTTTATTTCGAGAAATATTTGTAAAATGTGAATATATATATATATATATATACGAGTAAAAGTTGCTTGCATACTGCAAGCTAATTGGTGAAAATTTACGCTGAGCTCCCCTTACGGGTATCATCTTCGAAGCTTATCCAGCAAAATTCTTAAAAACTGCCGCAATGAATTTCTTACGTGAGAAATTTACATCCATCTGGCATCGAACTCACGGTCAAAAGTAACCTTTCTTCCACTGGTTCTACAGAAAAGTACTTCAATCGCAAAGGCTGTGATTTTGAATAGTCTCCTGCATTGAGAAAGGCCTCAAAACAATTTTTTAAAATTTGCGTAAATGACCGCCTGGCGTCGAACACAGGACCCATTTGTGAGAGACAATGGCATACGAATAATAGATAAGCGCCACTCTGACGTGTTTCAAAGTTTCAATTCAGTATCTTATCGGGAAGGTCATAAAATAAGATTCCGTTATTCCCGTTTGAAATGCATGGTAGAATCGGAATGACACTCTTGCATCGAACCAAGGACCACTGCAGAAACGGCGAATAACATGAAAGAATGTTCTCAAACTCCTCTGTCACCATTCTGGGTTTTATCTTTCCAGCTTATCTGGAAGGCATTAAAAAAAATCGTCCATGATATCAGCAATGCATTTCTTACGGAGGCATTTCGGACCCACCTGGCGTCGAACACACGGACATTTGGTATCATTTCTTCGTTTGGTACGAAGGAAGACCATCTCATCTGTAAACACCGAGATTTTGATTGCTCTATCGCATCGAGAACTGCCTCAAAACAGATTGCAAATATTCGCGCTAATGACCGCCTAGCGTCGAACTCAGGACCCTGCTGTGAGAGAAAATAGCGAATTAATATTAGGTAAGTGCCATTATGACTTATTCCAAAGTTTCGATTCAATATCTTATCGGGAAGGTCCTAAAATAAGATTCCGTTTTCCCCGTATGAAATGCATGGTGGAATCGGAATGACCCTCTTGCATCGAACCAAGGGCCACTAGACGAACTGTGAAATTTGTGAAGGAATGTTTTCAAACGACTCCGTCGCCACACCGGGTTTTATCTTTCCAGCTTGTCGGGAAGGCATTGAAAAAAAAAATTTAAAAATGCAGCAATGCATTTCTTATGGAAGAATTTCGGATCCACCTGGAGTCGAACTCACGGTCATTTGGCAACATTTCTTCCATAGAAACCATAGAAGGCTACCTCAACTTCAACCTCCGAAATTTTGGTTACTCTATCTTAACGATAAGTGCCTCAAAATAATTTTCAAAAATCCGCGCAATGCATTCTTATGGGAAAATTGCGATTTTTGGGAATTTCTGGCATCGAACCCATGATAGCTAGCGTCGATGTCTGAATTATTCTGGCGTCTAGAGTGTGGGGCCAGTACGTCGAAAAAATCTGACGTCGACGGCGCTCGTGAAACATGGTCAGAATTCGTATCCCCTATAAATATATATATATATATATAGGTATATCCGGAGAGTTAGCTATATATAATAGATATATATATATATATATATATATATATATATATATATATATATATATATATATATATATCATAATCAGCCATTTTCAATACAACGTCGGATGTAGGCCTCCCCAAGCACTTTCCAATTCTCTCTATTCTGAGCTTCTCTTTGTACACCCTTAAGTACTTAATGATCTCTCTGTTCCATCGGTCCGTTGAGTTTAGGGTCTTTGGTCTTTACCAAGAAGAAGACCAAAGGACATATATATATATAATATTTCTAACTTTATAATATTCCATTAAATAACTTCACAGATGTGTCAGCAGATATATCGGGACATTAAATATCACTTTTTGCTCTTTTCAATGAATATTGTGAAGAAATTTCTGTTAAGTAATGTCGTTTTCACACCAAAAAATCGGAAAATAACAGTGCGTGAGAGTTTTTTAAAACCGTGCCTGCCCCAGACTTGGACGGCTTAATACGACATCCACATAGATAATGAATAACGCAAGTCACGGCTTCATACACGCCACATCTCGAGGTCCTTCCCTTAAAATCCAACGCAGAAGGCGAAAAGCACGGTCGATGTATCGATGCGTCTTTTCGTTGGAGTGTGAACCAAAATATATCAATAGATTCCAATTGGCAGCACATGATGTATTGGTCAGTAGAAAGAAGATGCGGATGATTTCCGATTTTTAGCTCAGGATCTCGAGATTTGAGAAACGCCTTAAGGATGGTTACCTTCCTATGTCAATAGAATTGCAGAAGATTTCCATTTATTTTCGCAGGGACAGATTTACCCTTGGGATCGCTAAGCTCTAGTTGAGGGCCTCACCACTGAAGGAGTCAAAAAAGTGTGTTTTCTTTCGGCCTCAAAATAGTCCTTGCGGCTCTCATAACTAAAGTTGTCTCTGTGTTTCCTTCCATACCTTCAATCTCCTAGGTCTATATTTATTACCCGTAAAATAATCGGATTAAATAGAAAACATTAGTACATTATGGACTTAAGATTGAAAAATTTACAATTTTGTCTCCCTATAATAAAGCATAAGGATTATTTTCCCACAATGCTCATCGATAAATAAGATTACTTCAGAAAAATCCTTCCTGGGGCAAGATTTAGTCGAAAAAGTCTTCTCTTATTTCTGAACATTCAATAGAATGGAAGGTAAACTTCTTCGACTACGAGTTGCAACTGACTTCAACTTGTTGTTAGTGCTCATCGCCTATATGAAATTATCAGAATTGAACTATTTTGTCAAGCAAAGGAATGATAAACGATTTTCCAGCATAGGTTTATTAGATAACCGGTTTCGGCGCTACATGGCCATCGTCAGGTAAAAATATATAAAAATATACATCGTTCATCACCTATTTGCTATGGATTTCCATAATATTTCGACCGCTATCGTATCTTTCATTAGGCTTAGCCTTTCTTCCCTAACAGTAGCAGTTACGTCGGTATTATTGTGTCTTTATGGACTGAAATCTGATAGTTTCTTAATTCTAATGGAATGTACTCATCTGATTCTAACCGCGAGTAACCCGAGGTAACGCTCTTTTCAAAAACTGGCCCGCTGAGAGTTAAAAATTGACTTAAAAATAAGAGAATTCCATCGTTGTTTGCGTTAGTTATGGAAGAGCCAAAGCTGTAAAATCCATAAGTTGGCCCAGATAGTTAATAAGTCACTATTAAGACTCGTACTAGTTTTTAGATCGATATATCATGGAATCACTAAGTGATTTCCAGTGATGACCTGACTAACATAGAGAAAATGATGCTAAGTGCTCAATTTTGAAAGAGGTTTCCGGTGATGAAGTTGATTCAGTCATAAACAGCGGTCTTTTCGGAACTATCTTTCAACGCTAAGGTAGAGTATGTTGATTTAACATTTATTGTGGAGTGATAAATAGTACCTAAATGTGTTGACAGCCTTACAGAGGTTATAATGTTTGGTTAACTCTTGAGGAAACCGATGCTCAATTCTGAGGTCGTAATCGATAAATAGGTCATTTAATCACCTAAGGAATTGCGCCGCAACTAATTCTCTCTTTCATTCATTGCATTCTATATTTCTACAATAATATTTCAACTAAAATACTTAGCTAATATTTTAGAATCATATAAGAAGCCGAGAATACAAAAATTATCCATTCAGCGCTTTTTATACCTTAGCCTTAGCTGCTTAAGTAGCTATTCCTCTATTTCAGGGAGGGACTTACTGAGAAGTGGGGCGAATTGAGATTATTTGCTAATGAAATCATCCCCAACTTACTTTTTAAGGCTATTTTTTCCTAATAAATGTAGTGAGTATTTTATCGTAGTATCAATTGATTATGTTATTATCACACCCCCTCCCATTCTCTTCTATTCATGATTGCTGTAATTTATTAAAATTATATATGCCATCTTTCTCTATTTACCTTTTTCCCCGCCAATCTTAATTGTTTATATAATGCTTAACGGTTTTGCCAAGTCACTTGATGATGGAGATCAATCTCCGAAACTAGTCGTGTGTGTTTTACAGTCTTATGTTTATAATAAAATTAATTTGTGGAAAAAGTACAAAATTTTTCTTGCTGATTAAAAAGAAGATGTACCGATCCCCGTTATACTCAGTGAAGGAAAAATGTCTTGACAATGAATAAGAGAATCTATAGTAATATTTAATAAAACAATTAATGCAAGAACGTAAATGAATATAAAATAAAACAAGTTGCTTGTTTTTTAATTTAAAAATGCATTACGAACAGCTATCGCTTTATAAGATTCACAGAACTTATAGTATTAGGAATGAGTCTTCAGAGTAATTCTAAAACAGCTTAAAATATCGCGGAAAGCTATGATGTACGAGTATACCAACCAGAGTGTTCATTGTTAAGGTTCACATTTCTTTTAACTGGTTTCTACGAGTAATAATCATATATATTTGTAGATTTAACGAACAAATGCTGTCACTAACTTGAAAATCTAAGGATCGAACCTTGAGGAAGTTTTCCAATTGACAGATTTTTCTTCCAAATCCTCTTGGCACCGAACTGCTGGAACATGGAAAAAGGAAAACTTCTGGATAACTTACAACCTTAAGGAGGCAGTAAACAAGAATCCGTTGGCAGAGAGAGTAAAACCCGAAGAAAGAGCTATGAGTGACTCAGCGTATTTTCTCTGGCTACGAAAAAATAAAGTCGTGTATGTACATGTGTCCTCTGAAATTGCTGAGGACCGATGAAATTTTTATGAACTACCAGACTTTGACAAATTTCTCTGAATCTTTCTTACTTTTACTAGTATTATAAAATGTAAACATTTATTTTCTTTAATCGATTTTAATTACAATTAAAAACTAAACAAATAGTTAAGGTTATGATGTTGATAATTTGTCACATAACAACAGTTTAACATAGCGAAAACCGCGATTATTCAAAAATCTTAATAATTCTAATCAGTATTTCTATTTATGGAACTCTTTTTTCATCAAAAGTTCAGCGACATTGGACGTAAGAAGCACGAAGAGGGAGGATTTAAACCTGAAACATCAAGAAATTTGAGTTGGGAGGATATTCTTCACTTAAATGCAGTGAAATATCTGCTTATATTGCTAACATTATAGTAACATCGTAGAGAATTTCATAAGAATATACAATGACCAAGGAATGAATGGCAATAATATTTCAAGATTGAACTTTTTTCATTACCTTGCGAGAAACTGAGATGTGATCATAATCGTTGCTCTCTCCGCCCAATTTGGCTGAAAAATCGTTTACTTATTTCTCAAGTTGCCTCGGCCATGTGCAAGCGGAGGCCAAAGAATTCCCTTCGCTTCTTGAGACCGCGAAGGGTACTAAAACGGAAAATTAATTGCCTCATTGAGGTTCAATTATTTGGAAGGGCAACCAAGGAGTAGCATCAAGAAGAGAGGGAGTGCCCCTTTAGCAACAAGTGCATCTCAGTTGGCTATCGGAAAGCCCTTCATTTTTTCCGGTAGAATAATTCCTGCCCGTCGTCCGCTATCCCTTTCTCATTTGCCATCTCGAGAATTTGAATCGGGTGTGCATGAAGGGAGGAAGTCGTTGGCTCTCGGAAGTTTAGCCCAAGGCAATAAGGGTGAGAGGACGTGCTAGACTTGGTTTCCGCTCATTTTGGTCGTTCTCCTTTCCTCTCGTCGTTAATGGGTATATATTTTCTTTGACGACGCCCATGTTTTCACTGGAGAGGAAATTACTGGGGACCGAATGAAGAATTATGTTCTGCGTCCATAAAGACAGCTACTCCCTTTCAAATATTCTTTTTTTAATAACTGACTCATTCCGAAATTCTTCACTTTGTAGTGAATCTGACATGCAAATTACATCTATAAGATAAGAAAATTTGATTTCCTATATAATAAGGTCCGTACGAGTGTGTCTACTATTAAATATGAGTATATTCGCCTAAAACCCGAGAACCAGAAGTTGCTTTCAAACTTTGGAGAGTATTAAATGTAAATGTCCCTTGCCGAGATACTTGTTATTAACCATAATGTGCCATCTTTGACCTCAGAAGAGTCAAAGAGTTCCTATAATTAATGCATATATATACTTTGGTCGCTGCAGTATATATTTCTTTTTCAAAATGATATTGGATATAATGGTCTTACAAAATAGGGGCAAATATAAAAGAAGAGAAATTAAATAGATATTTTTATTTTGGTCGGAAATATTGCTTGTGATCCAAATTTACGAGAATATTTAGCTTTTAAATGACCAGCCCAAAAGTGGAGGACTTTTCAGTTTCAAAACAGTCCTTTTAGGGCTTTAAATAGATTCTTATTGTGCTGGCGAGTGAATTTTCCAAAGTATTCGTATCCACATTCAAAAAGTAAATAAATTTTATTACCATAGTTAAATTATTATTGTCATTAACAATAGAATAACAGCAAATTAATTTCTATTTAATTAAATAAGTTGTTCATTTACTACCTTAACCTGTTTTGACCACCTACCTTTACTTGTTTTCAAAATCTTTTCAACCCTTTTCAATGAATGATTGTAAATAACTAAAAATAACGGTCGTGTTACCAATGTGAAAACTCTTTTTTAGATTAATCTGCAAATATGAAATGGGTGGATGAAAGCAGAAAGACGAGATATGGGGTGAATGCAATAATTTCTAAAGGGTGAGGAATAACGAGAAATGTTTGATTTATTTGGCAAATAAGTTGTTGAAAATTTTTAATTATGGTTTTAGAGTTAGTTTTTTTAATAATGAAAAGGAGTGTAAGAAATTATGTGCGAATGAGTCGGAAGCATAATTTTTACAAGGATAGAAAATTATACAAGAGTGATAAACAAGAGTCAATAAACGAGACATACAATGTTAACAGAAATCTTCTACAAAATACAGTGCTTTCATATGATATCTTTCCAAATCGAACTACCCAGACGAGGGTCAATGATATTCTTTGAAGCTTTCAATGAAAATCCGCGCCTTTTCCGTAATGAAAAGTAAAATATCTATTTACTAATAGCCATAGTTTAACCTTCTAAACGGCTCATATGAAATTAATATATTTTCTAGCACTGTTACGCTAACGGAGTTTACAAATGCGCACAACCTCGAGACACCATTTTCCGCTTTATTTATTTCGGCATGTGATGTGAGGACGTAATGAGGGGTTTGAAACATGGTGACATCAATTGCGGGTCCCTAAGGGTCAGCAGCAGTCATTTACAAAGAAACCAAAATAGCTCAGTCTCGTAAATTTCAATCCCTGTCTCTCATATTCGGTTTGCAATTTAAATTTATTTGAATATTCGCGGAATTTTATAACCCATTCACACGAATAAAACGCGGCGAAAACAGCGTGATCTCGTTGCGTGAAATGTATGTCGAAATGATGCCCTGGAAATCGGGGTCACTGAATATTTAGAATCCTAATGATTTCCTCATACACATTATTTGATTTCGTTTGCCTTTAGGCCCGGAAAACCTTGCTCGCATTAAAATAAAACGGTTTCCCTTAAAACTCAATTCGCAATCAAATGATAGACACATCTGACAGACGCTTCCAAAAGGGATAATTTTTCCTTTTTAGTTTGACTCATATTCGCAAGATTTGAAATTAAAAAATATTGCAACAGCAGAAAAAGACAGAGGCTTATGCAGAATAACACGGATTAAAGAGAGAATGAGAAATTGGATACGAATCCTTTAACTTTAACTAATAGAAACACGACCCATAGAAACTAACGCTACGTTCTAGAACATACGTACTTCAAACTGTTTTAGTCCTCTGCAAGCCGCGGATAATGTACCTTGTTTTAGTTTAAACTAGTATTTGAGGAAAGAAACCGGGATTATTTCATACTTCACTTTGAAGAAGATAAATAGCGGCAACAGCGAAACGATGGGATCTGATGATATCGTAAAGCAAAGCTCTGAAATTGAATTTTCTTAGATTATTAGACAAACAATTTTTTTAGGGTTCCTTAACGGCTATCGTAGCGATCGCAGATCTCCAGAAGTCCCCACCGTACATCACCCAACCAGACAATTCACAGCTTTACTTCGCAATATAACACATGTTACGTACTCTTCACTTCACTTGAATTGACTACAAAATAAATAGATGATTTTTGCTTCTCAATTTAAGGTTAGGCGCCATATTCACAGTTCATCGTCTTCATTAAAAATCTAATGAGCCAAATGAACTAGTTAATGGGCTGCTATACCCCTGGCTTACAAAGTAGTTAAGGGATGAGACTGATGAAATTAAAAAAACAGCATTCGAACCACGGTTTCATAGCTCTATGTGCTGTATAATGTACATTTGCTACCTTAACTATGAATACAGAAGCCACAATTAATGAATTTCTAAGAACGCATTGATTCAGAAGAAATTCTCCTCTTGGAAACATCAAGACTTATTTCCACGGATCTTGTGCTGCTCTGCTCCTTCGTGGGAATAAACTTGCCTCCGTCTTTCTCAACTTCGAGATCGGTCTCTATAAAAAGAACGAGGTCATCCCCTATAATGGATAACGGATCACCCCCTCAGTTTTCTCAAGGGATCGGTACCTTGGGAGAGAGTAAAGAATCGATCCGAATTGAAAGGTGAAATTTCTGCACTCGGGTGCATGCGTGTGCTTGCATATCAACTTCCTCCACTCGCACTCTCAGTTTTCGTGCTCTGAAATTTCAATATTAATTCCTGCTTTTGCGTGGATGATGGCTCTTCATAACGCCGACACCACACGTTTCGGAGAGCTGCATTATGCGAATGAATAATACAGGTAAATTAAGTGCCCAAACCCGAAGCTACTAAAAACATTCCCCATAATTCCAGAAAATGAAAAATTCACTTCATTAAGACTCGAGTTCCACAGCATCCTGCAAATATTCGTAAAGAATTATTTTTGAATATCTGTTGTGAATTTTTCCATAGAATCCTGGAGCAATAACGATACAATATTAATATCCTTTACCATAGAATACATTCTGTTTTATCCCCATTGTTTTTTTGCCTTTGAGTCACCTGATTTTGGTCCCAAAGAGCTGAACCACGGTCATGCAATAGAATATATTCTATTGTAAAGGTATAAGGATACTTTTCATTATTTTTTGTATATAATGAAGAACTAATATTGATTAGAGACTGATTTATTAGATTTGATACACAATTTGCTGATAACTATAATAATAATACGTTAGCAATAATAATATCTTAATGTTACGTTTTTATTGAAGGACGATATTGATAATTATAGATTTCTTAGTACATATTATACCCATAGTAGGGTGCATATTCAGTTCTCTGCAGATGTGAACCCAAACTAAAATTGTTTAAGCAACAGTTGACCAAATTTCATTACTAAATCGTTGTTCTATAGCAGTGATTCTTGAACTATGGAATAATCAGAATGGGCCCATGTGTATATTTTTTGTCCCAATTAATGCAATCTCCAAACTCTCTATTTTCTGGAATTTTGTTTTATTTGCTTATTACATAAATTATATAAGAATTACAAAAATAAACTTACCTCAACTAATTGTATCTACGTAATGTAACTTGAAATCTTGAATAATTCTCAGTTTGTGTGTGAAGGAACAAAATTTTGGGGGTCTGAGAAAGAAAATAATGAGCAAAAAGAGGTCCTCGGCCAATCTCAATTTAAGGACCGCTACCCTAAAGAATCATTTCTTTATGCACAGTTTTTTTTAATGCCCTCAGAAGTGGAAATACTTTGTATAATTCCACAAACCTTTTAGCAGAGGGTGTACTCTTCTGCTCTCAGCAAATTAAGTAATCTAATCCAATGAAACCTAAAATACTTTATCATGAATTAAAACATTTATATTAGCACTTTACATCGAGGATTACTTTAGATTCTCATTTAGAATGAGGAGGATTGAAAATCAATAAATTAATGACGAGAGGGTATTACAAATACCTATTCGTGGCGCAGAAATCAGTAAGTAATATTTTTATCTCCATAAACATTAGTGTCATATGTATTTTCAGTCCCTTTTAGTTTGTGTTTGACTTTATATTTTAATTTGTCAGCCTCTCTATGCAACTTAAGAGACAGATGAGTGGCGCAACTGTAATATAATACAGGAGAAGCGATAAACCTCCGTCTATACGGCTCGTAAATACTTTATGAATACGATTCCATTCAATGATATAAATATATATTCAATAATATAAATAATATGATGGATGTAATGGGACAAAATGAAGATTAAAAGAGAATCGCTTTAATGTTTTTAGATGCTAAAAACGAGACAAGGAGATTTATCAAACTAAATAATTAAAAGTAGGTCTCCTTCGAGATAATAGCTTATTCATTCCACAAAGATACGCCTTAACTAATGTATTACGGATATATATTTTTTCATAAAATTCTGGTGCTTTCAACATATTTGGCATATTCTTTAATTTCCCAAATGTTTCAAATTCCAAATTGCAACCCACATTCTCAATGTTATGTGATCTTTGGAGATACGTTACTAGTGAATATTTATTAGAGTGTTTCCAATTAATATCCATGACCTTTAAAACTATTACATGTTCTCTGTCAGTTTCGAACTGAAACCAACTTAATTTTTAGATTCAAGCTGAAATCCTTAAAATATTTATTAACATTTATTTTCATGTGACTTTCTCATTCCTGCTTGGTTGAATTCTGTATTAGGTACAGTCACCCGAGTTATGATGAGGTAACAAATGTGCTAAAAGGGCTGAGGTGAGGCTCTTTGTTCGATGTACTTGAAGCAAAAATTTTCCAACGAGCGATGAATAACGTTCGGCTCAGAGAATCCGAAATGTTCCGTTCATTGCGACCTTTCACAGAAACTGCGTTTTAAAGGGCACATGCCGAAATGGTAAATTTGATGGTCTTAACGTATAGTTCCCCTTCTCATTGATTACGAAAGCCCTTTGCTTTTGGTCATGCACATTTAAACATTCATTTTATCATGTGAATGATTCCTCATAAGTAAGGTAGTTTAAAAATCGGTAAGGCCCTAATAATAGCAAATGATTCAATTACCAACTAATTTTCAGAATAATATTCCGAGGCAGAAAATCCATTAATCGGAAATGTACTCTATTTAATCGGAAATATTGCAGTAACGAAACATTTTCATGAAGATTATAGCATTATTATTATGAGATTTCCTGGTGAATAGCTTGTAAATACGAGGGTGGTCTGAAAAGTTTTTCCGACCCCAGATTTTTCAGAAATCTTCAGAAAATTTTCAGAAATTTTCAGAAAACGTCGAGAAATGGCGGAAACTTTTCAAACCACACATGCATAAGTCTCGGAACTTGATTGAAGTCTCTTGATCTTAACCGACAAAATTTTACCAGAATCCTGAGAAATATATTAACAAAATTGTTCGGTACGAGAAATACTCAGAAGGAGATATATTTCACGCTTTGCATCTGAAATAAAAATTATTTCCACATCACGTTTATAATAATGAAATTTTTATTCATCGCTGTAAAATTATTATCAATATAATAATAGAAAAGAATATTATTGTAACCTACATTCGATCACATGAATGTACGCAATCAATGGATTAAACAATACTTCAGGCATTTTCTAAGCCTTTGGATTTGACTCTCTTTTCATAAATTCTCATCATAAGATTTTATTGCTCACAGTGTCTATTACTATGCTACCAGAAAATCTATATCCGGAAGATTCATGAATAAAGTCTATAACATGAGACATGCCATTTATAAAGTTCCATTAAGGAAAATTCATTAACAAAACGTTATTGAATCCATTGTTTTGCATTGAAACTTCTAACATTGATCCATAACACCGAAAATGATTTTTTTGTGTAAGATAAAAAAATTAGGAATGGAAAAAATCCTACCCTCGCGATATCTCATACTCAAAAATTTTACTTTTTCTCAGTCGTGTTGGATTTAATTCGGAAGCTTCCTTTTTTCACTAAAATTTCATCAGAGCCGTAGAATATTAGTATTCTATTCAGGAAAAGTAATCCTTTTTGATGTATGATATTTTAGAAATTTTTCTCGTAAATATTTTCGCAGACGATTCCATTTTGCCAAAAAAAACCAAAGGGAATTTTTTGTATGGGTCCAAACACCGAATTTCATTAAAAACTTCTCGGAATCTGTGGAAAAAATATGATCTAGAGAGTGTACGGAACTCCCTTTCCGCATTCAAAGAACGCATGAAAAACACGGTTTCTTTCCCCTGTGGGGTAGTGGTCAGTCCCTTCCCCGAAATTTATAGATGTCCTTTCGAGAATTTTTTCTCAGTCGGGATCCAATCTCTCTCTTCCGCTCTCATCTTTTGCAGGAGGATGACGTCACAGGAAGCTGGCCACATTCGTTTCCCCTACTAGAACAGGTAGCATATCTTCGTGGGCGACTCGCCTCCCACAGAAATGTTGAGTCTCTTTCCGTGTTTCCAGCAAGTGCAGCGCTCAATCTTACTTCTCATCTCCGCTTAAAAATTTCACCATGCTGGCGGTTCACCGTCCACGTATTAACAGATTCTGCGTCGCGCTGCAAAGTCGTGTTTTTCCGTGACTTTAGCCACGTTTGCGAGCGCCTCTACAATGTCAGTTATTCCAGAAAAGGCATTAGTTCTCTTTCAGTTTCCTCTTACGTTTTCTCTAGCTTTGACTCACTCGCTAACCGAATACCCTGGCGCTTATTGAATGTAAGTATAAATTATTTACATACTAAATAAAATGTAATGCTGACATCAGAATAGAAATTCATAGTGGTATTCATAGTTGTAAGAATTCATTTTTTCAAAAACAGTAAATCCATATGTCAACGTCCAACGTCAATTGGAACTTTGCTAGCATAAAATATGCCGATCGTCTTTAAATTGAGAAAACGTGTGAATGTGCGATGCTAGAAACTATTTTCGCGAGGGAATAGGCTATCGAACATTTGCAAAATGTCTGATGTCTAAATTCAGTGATAGCTATCATTGATAATTTCTTAGGGACCTATGCCACGCCTGTATAAATAATACTTTCTCTAGTACCTCTTCAATACCTCCTCCTTAATTCTTTTTAGCTTCATTAACGGGTACTTAGAAACTTAAAAATCTAAAACTGAGGGTAAATTGCAAGAAAATTGTTTTATTTATCAAAAATATTAACAAATTACGTAATATTAATAATAATAATAATAAAACGTCTTTATTCGGGCGAGAAAAATGTCGAAGAAATATCGCAGAGCTCTTAAATACGGAAAAATTTATGTATGAAATTTCCGGTGAGTGAGAACTAGAATCCTAACTCTATTTCCTCTGAATCCTAATCCCGTCCTTCTCACTATATTCTGTTCTCGGTATAACCTCAAGAGATCCGGACGCTAATCTGGATTCAACTTAGCTTATCAAATTCATATTTTCCATAATTGAGTAGTTATCTCTTTAGATTAAACTACTTTAGCATCCTGCATAGCATCCAATAATTTACCCCTAAGATATGATTATCTCAATACATTGAAGTAAATTTGTCATTCCAGAACAGCAAAATTTGGTACTGAAAGTTTAATCATATGCTAATAATCGAAATTCTCGTAGATTTTAAGCTAGCAAATAAAAATTTATTTACAAATTATTAATTACGAAATAATGCGCTCTCAAGAAAACTTAGTTAATTCAAGTGATGAGACGGAGGAATAACTAAATCTCCTTACCTACCTCTGAAATTTTTCCTTTGCTGCTGAAGATGAATTTCTCGGCTCCTTAATTGTGAGATATCAACATATAACCGTCCCTTTTGTAATATACTAAATCGAGCTGAAACTCTTCTAATCGATTGTAAACCTCACCCAACGATTTGTTAACGCAAATAAAAATGCTGAAACTGCTTCTTTATTGGACTATCATTGATTCCTACCCTTACTTTCAAGTAGAACTTAATATGTCGTTTAGTTTTTAAGGAAAATACAGCAGCTATTATTTAACAAATACGTTGGTAATAAAAGACACGAGTTGCTTATAATCTAAAATTTCACAAAATTTTCGTGAATTTTTATGCAAGGTCCTGCAATTTTGAATCGAAAACGATATTCTAAAATAAGAATCCTTATTTAATTTTCTTTATTTTAGCTTTTGTCTCGATTTCGTCCTAGAATAATTTTTTATTGAATTTTGCAAAAGAAATCAAGCCTGCAGTAGATAAAAACTATCGTAATGCATATCTCGTATGGGGACGCTTTAACTCTTATGGGATCGAACTTGAAACTTTACGGTAAATAGAATGTGGCTTACTATCTGCGCAAAGAGGAAATTTAACATCCATTAAATTTTGAAAGTTGTGCAGCTTTTTTACGAGTTTTAAACGAGCATACGAACACAAAATTGTTACTTTAGCTCTAAGATATAGAATAACTTTAAAGCAACTTAAAGAAGCAAGATATCAACAATAAATCTTATTTGTTTCAAATTAGGAAAAAATGTTTTCAAGGAATTAAGCGTAAATAACTCTTAACAGTTTTGGGAATCAGCGCTAATTTCATTACTGTTCCAAAGTTTCCACAATGCTCGTTAGTTTCGAACTTCGAAAAATCCCCCTTTATAAATGTTTCTATAAGAAATAAGCTGCTTAAAGGGATTAGACCCTCGTAATCGTTTCCCTTTTCATTTTAATTGGAGTCATGAATATTTAACCCGGCGCTGGTCCAGTGTTTAAGCGCCACAAATTGTTATGAGGTCCTCTATCGAGTTGCTCCAGTACTTGTCATGTTTTCAGTTACCTCATGTTTTATCGGCAAATTTACTAGAATTTCTTTTATTAAGTCTCCAGAGTATATACTGTTGTGTTACTGTATTACTGTTGTGTCATGTGAACATTTAAGACATGTTTTGCAATAAGATTGACAAGAAAAAGTTAAAATAAAGAGAAGTGCGTTCGCTTTTGGTAAAAGTGGTCCTAGGATCGTTTCTCGGTAGGATCCTATGCGCGTCAAATGACATCAGATGTCGAAGCACTTTTTAATGTCCTAGCACTGTAAAATAAAGAATAGAGAAAGAAAATATAAACCAAGTTGAGTACTTTTAGCGAGAAAGCATATCTCCTGCGCCATAAAATTTATTGCTTTCACCTGATAATGCACAGAGAAATGAATTTTCCAGTGCAATCCAATATCGGATGACCTTATTGCAGGGCCTGTAAACAGAAATCCACGAAGAGCCACGTAAGAGCCGAAATCGGACACTGAGTTGTATTTTTCATTTCATTATCTTCCGTAATGCACCACTTTCCTGCCAAACGACTTCATTTCATACTTATTTTATCTGATGACCATATCTTGAAGACTGATCGGCATTGAGTGAAAACATTTAAACCGGATTAAGCTTAGTATGCCAAGCTATGTGTAATATCAGTTAATATCCTGACTTCTTACCTCCGCATATCAACAGCCAGTTTAGTTTAATCTGGAAGTACTCCGATAGCTTATAATACTCTAAGAAAATCTGAGTTTAAATAAAAAGTAGCATATCACGCTACATCAGCCCATTTATATGTAATCGAAGAATCTTAAGGAGCTAAGATAAAAAAGTTGCCGAGATAAAGGGGATTAATCTTTCGTAGTATCACAATACATAAGAACCAGCGACCATGGAAAAGCTTTATGAAAAACACTCTTTCATTTCATGTGGTGAATAATTGGGCTCTAATCTTCAGAATATCTCATTTTGGGTCTCTGTAGCTATGGACAAGCTTTTGACATTCTATAATGGACAAAAAATTATTTATCGTTTGATTTCTGTTAATTTAGTAAGCTTATGTCACTCAATTATTCTAAAAGTTATAATTAACTAATGAACCGCATTTTATAAAGTTAATTGTCGCACAATTATTTAATTTCTATTGCCCTAATGGTTGATTAACCGCTAAAGAAATTTTGTATGACCACGTAAAGATATTTTTATGTGAATTTGAATGTTAAATATATAGTTTGGTATTGAACTTTATACATGTGATTTAAACAATCTCGAGGTTAAGTATTAAAAGTACAAACACAGCAGAATGATTACTTATTCAGTTGGTTGAGGTGGCGCGAATATTTGTAAATACTATGCTATAGAGAGGAAGAATAAATGGGACTGCTTAAACCTTTCCCTAATTTATACTAAAGTTAGGAATACTTAGTGAATGACTGAAAATACGGAACTAGAAAGATAAGGAGAGAGAGAGGAAGTAGCGACATAAAGCAAAATATATAATAAGAAACTGATTTCACAGTTTTCGGCAGTAAGGTTTTATATTTAATTGTCTGTTCATTTTTGAGGTGAAGTTTGTGTTCGTGTTTCAGCAACGAGGAATTTTTAGCAATAGTCTCCAATAGAAAAGCATGGTGTATTTTCCAACTTAAAACATTCACTTTCATATATTTTAAAGAAATATAGCACTGTATACGTAAGCGTGTGCACCGTCAGAATGTGCGCACCGTCCGACTTCATGAATTCATGTAATTGCATACACCTTGTACCTTGCTGTACATTAGGGCGTACCGAAAAACAAAAATTTTTAATAGCGGGAACGTAATAGGTTGGAAAAGTTGCCTTTTAGGCTGAATAAGAAAAGTGCAAAAGATGGGCTCTAACAAAGTTCGTCTTGGGCCTGACCAAACAGCTCGAAAATTCGAAATTTTAGTGAAAATTGCGTTTTTTTAGGTAAGTTTATTTTATGACGGAGCATACATACATTTGATTAAATGGCTGTTTTAATTCGTTTTGAATGAGGAACAATTATATTGAGCCATTAAAACCGAATATGAAGAGATATCGTACTTTTAAAATTTTTGGAAACACCATGAAAAGTGGCAGCTCGTCGCTGGTTCAGCTGCAGTGAGCTACCCAGGACTCATCATGAGGTAGAGTCTGCTAATCGAGTCCCGCCCGCCTACACACCCGTGGACGCATACCAGAATACTAGCTGATGTCTTTGAAGGTTGCTTTTGTTCCAGTTTTTGGTATTCGCGAGAGGATCCTATCGCCTATGAACCCGTCTCTTGCATCGTGGCCTTAGGCTAACCATGAGTCCTCTGCGACTTCTTTTACGGTTCGTTCGACTGCTTGAGAATTATTTGGGAGGACAAATAATGTAGCAAGCTGCTTTATAGGTTCCTTAGCATTATCTTTAATGTTTTGAAAATCCTCGGGGGAAAAGCTGACAGTAAGTGGCGGTTCGGTGTCAGTGACTTTATCCCAATCTATCAATTCTTCATAAGAGTGCAGGTCGAACTTCTGTTGCGGGATGATGAACCGACAAATCTACTCCATTTGACTGTTTCTTGCGTTGATGAATAAATGTCCTAACTGTGTTCTTATTTTAGGTCACTCATCAGTAAACATAGCAATCATAACTCGAAGTTTATCATGCATGTCTACGTTCCAATGTCGTATGTCATTAAGAGAAATCACACAGTGAAAGATAGAGCCATAAAACTATGGAGGTCCATAGCTGCTATACCATACCTTCCTTTGCAAACACGAAAACTTTTTGAAAATGTAATTCAACATAATGACTTTTACGCTCGCCCAGAAATCGTTTTGGTTGTCACGATCGCTTAAGAGTGTATATGATAAATGAACGAGATGAATAATGTGCTAACTTCGAAGTTAGCTATCGTGATATGTGCCGCCATAATAATTTTTATGTTTCAAAACGCTTTATAGATGAGCGTAGAAGGTGTTATATTGAATTAACCATCAAACGGAGTAGGTTTGTCGTGCCTTTTTATGAAGAATTGATAGATTCGGATAAAGTCACTGACACCGAGCCACCACTTACTGTCAGCTTTTCCACCGAGGATTTTCAAAACATTAAAGATAATGCTAAGGAACCTATAAAGCAGCTTGCTACATTATTTGTCCTCCCAAATAATTCTCAAGCAGTCGAACGAACCGTAAAAGAAGTCGCAGAGGACTCATGGTTAGCCTAAGGCCACGATGCAAGAGACGGGTTCATAGGCGATAGGATCCTCTCGCGAATACCAAAAACTGGAACAAAAGCAACCTTCAAAGACATCAGCTAGTATTCTGGTATGCGTCCACGGGTGTGTAGGCGGGCGGGACTCGATTAGCAGACTCTACCTCATGATGAGTCCTGGGTAGCTCACTGCAGCTGAACCAGCGACGAGCTGCCACTTTTCATGGTGTTTCCAAAAATTTTAAAAGTACGATATCTCTTCATATTCGGTTTTAATGGTTCAATATAATTGTTCCTCATTCAAAACGAATTAAAACAGCCATTTAATCAAATGTATGTATGCTCCGTCATAAAATAAACTTACCTAAAAAAACGCAATTTTCACTAAAATTTCGAATTTTCGAGCTGTTTGGTCAGGCCCAAGACGAACTTTGTTAGAGCCCATCTTTTGCACTTTTCTTATTCAGCCTAAAAGGCAACTTTTCCAACCTATTACGTTCCCGCTATTAAAAATTTTTGTTTTTCGGTACGCCCTACTGTACATACCTCGTTATAAGGCAAACGGACAAAGTAAACAGTGTTCAATGGCTCGTTTTTCACAGATTAACCCATAAATGATAGTGTTAAAGAAAGGAATTCCTATTAAGTGATATAACATCAGGTTTATGTGCGTAACAGGAAAAGGGAACCCAAGGAAAGGGGCAAACAAGCTTGCCACAGAATTTATGACCCATTCATTTTCAATGATGAGATAACATCAGAAAACGTTGCGTCAAAACAGACATAAAATGTCAACAATGCTGTTTCCCATGTCATAAATTCAGGTATCACCTCTAAGAAACGGCGATCAACATAAAATATGATAAGATGAAAGTCACCAGTTTGCCAAGATATTGATGTTTCTACAGTCAGAATATAGAATTGTATTGCGACGAGTAATTTTTTTAAGATCAATTCTTTAATGCCTTTTCCTGATTTGCCGTACGGAAATTGAGATTATTTATCGTTCTTTGTCTCTGTAGAACAACTAAAGCAATTATTTTTGCTGACAGTTCGTTAGATAGATAAGCTAAGTGTTTCGCTCAAGGGATAGTGCAAAACTTGAACGAACGGGGAGAATGTATCGCCCGCGAGTATGGCGTTTGGCCGTGAATTCTTTGTGACATTTATGGAGATAAAAGACAGCTACTGTGCATTATTCTCATACTTATTTGCGTCCAGTCTGATACATTCACGTGCTGAAGATGTATTACTGAATTCTTATTTCTTCACCGAATCGAATAAACTTCGCATTATAAATTATAGTAAAAGATCTGAAAAATTATGAATGTCTGGACGATTTAACCGGTTCTGGAAAGCAAATATAAATAATAATCTGTATTTAAGATAAAATAGGAGTAGCATTGTTTCAAAAACTTGGTTCATAAAATTTCTTTTCATAAATTAAACTTAAATCTTAATGAATATCAACATGTTTTTATCCAATGATCCGATAAACTATACTCCGTTAATAATTTTAAAATATTTGATACATAGAAAATGTGCTGGTCTTCATGATCTTTTAATTTAAGAATGTATGTAGTGTCATACCATTTTTCACATTTTTTTGTACGAAATGTGAAATGTCTTACGGAAAGAGTTAAAATATTAACCAAGAAAAGGGAAAAACTTATATACATGAAAAAATTCTAGTTAACAAACATAGGATTAACTTTAAATGAGATAAGAATTTTGGCTTTAATCACATGGTTTCTCGGAAATATTCTACGCAAGTGTCTTTATACTTGAAAGACTTGTGCTCTGAATCAGTAGTAGTTTTAGTAGTTAAGTAATTATTAATTCTATTCTTTGCTGTTAGAAGAAAACATTTCATATGATTTCATGTATAAATTCTCTCTCTTGCCTATAGACTCTCGCTTTCTGAGAGAATCGTCACGGAAAGTATATTCCGTAACAAACAATTGACTGAAATCGTGAACTGATTAGTAATATTTACAACAAAAATCACAAAAGATTGATTCTTGAAATGCTGACTTCGGGTAATTACTCCAAATAATAGCCTTCCGGGACTATTAACTACTCAGTAATAACAATAGTAAAATCTTTCCTTATGCATGTATTGAGCTGCTGTTGCTTAGCCTAGTGACCTATGTTTATAAAAGTGCATGCAATTTAAAAATTGCAAATATCTTGAATACCAAAAAAATATTTATACTATCAGTATTTATGCTCGAAACATTTTCAACGTCAGAATGAGGAATGAATATTGCGAAAGATTGCGAATATCTTTTAAGGGCGTAAAATAATGTTTGAGAAGCTATGCGTTATAATATATTGTTATCTAAAACAAAAAAGACCATGGCAAACCATTACTAAAATACTTTTTCACGGTTAAATATTTTTCAGCGACTTTTAGAACGCCATTCCTTTTGTAAGTTAGAGCAGTCATTAAAATTGCATAGATAATGTATCACTAGAGTGTTCGGTAATATTTCGTAAGTTCTAGAATAGGAAGAAATCGGAAATATGTATTTATGAGTACACCACACCTGAAATTGAAAGGACTATTGGGTGTAAATAATCACTATGAGATTTCCATATATATTTTCGGTAATCTTTTCCTCTAAAATACGGAATATTCCGCGATAATATTATAATGATTGTTATTCATAACGACTGAAAGCGCGAAGCAAAATATTTTGCAATCGCTCTGCGAACTTTTTTTATTGTATGTGGTGGATGATGAAGAACGTGTGTATAAACCCTTAATGTCCATTTTCATCATAAAGGACCGCATCCTATATTAAATTCACGGTGGTCACAGAACATTCCTGGATATAATGGGTGACAAATGGAAGGTCCCTGAAAACACAAAACTAGCGGTCGGCGCATTAAGTACCATTTTTGGCGCTGCTCGGTCGAAGTTCACACTCACGGAAATGTGTGCGAACTTCATCGAGGAGGGATCAAAAATACTTCCAAAAAAGAGTTCTGAATGAATAAAAAGGGGGAAATTAGGCGACCATGAAGTGGTAAATTTTATGATTGCATGCTGTTTGATCAACTGATAATATTTCACGGAAATTATAAAATCTTGGGACTAACGTTTCAAAATAAATTTTACTTCATAGACAAAATAAGACTTCTTTTCAGAATTATAACGGGATATTTGTTTATTCCATGTGTCGCATTTTGAGAAGTAGGTCATAATCGAAATAGTGGACTTTAACATTATAAATGGTAACCCTCATCCGTCGTGGAAATACATTGACGCGATTTCAAGAATGTTTTAATCAGAAAAGGAGTTGTCATCTGATGTAGCTTATTTGAAACTATTAGAAACTTGCATTTCATAAAGCCATATTTAAGAGCCTCATTTCTATTTTCATAAAATGAAATGGCGCTTCTATTATTCACTAATCGTTAACCTCTTATATTCTCTTAATCATCTTGAATTAACTTTCATATAAAGAAAAGTGGAAGGGGGTATGATGCTTCTTTATACTAGATTTTCATTATCACTCTTATGCTACTTTAACCAACATTGGTTACGGCTTTGAATCATCCCAAAATACCGTGTTATCCCAACCACATGTGATTCATTTGACAACGTGGTAAATATTCACGTATATCCCTCGTGATTTCAAGCGTAAATGCTATTTGCCGAAAATAACTGTCAAATAAATTAATTATTCTAATCCACCATTGGAGATGTTTCGCTTTTCGCACTGTTCATACATAAAAATATTAATGATATCAAACATTGGTGGTGGAATTAACTATCCATACGATACACACAACGTTGGCGTTGACACGACAAATAATTAATTATCTGTGTGAGCTTCGAATTTCTGAGGCAAAAAAATTGATTGAGTAAAGCAAAACGCTCCGGGGTTTTACATTGAACCTTTTGAGATTGAATTTGTTTGTTCCAGCTATGGGAAAAAATTAATTTTTTAACCATCATTGCGAAGGTCCCTTTTGTATTGTAGAGAGACAGTATAATCAGTGCAAATTTTGAATACGTGCACATTTAATCGTAACATAGTTCATATGATATCAGATTCTAAAAGAGAGAAATATTTTTCAGTGCTCACGGAGCGGTGCCTCGCAACACTTGTGTGTCATACAACATACAAGGGTAAAATATTCTTCAGTATATGCTTCTCATAAATGCACTATATTTACGAGTCATTTTTATTATAATTGGAATTCCTAGAAAAATATCTAAAACACAAAAGTCTAGTTAAAAGTTCTTTCTTTTACGATTCGAATTTTAATTTTAACAGTCAAATCTGAGGTAAAGTTTCCCGCGAAGATTGAATCTATACATAAGTGCTTCGCGATAAAAATGAAAGTTTGTGAAGCACTTAATATACAGGATTTGTCACAACGAAATCAAAATTCCCAATGGTTTTTGACACACAAGAGAAGAATTCGTTAAACGATTTTAGTTCCAACGCACATCAAGAGATCTCTGGGTTTACCATCTTTTCCAAACTGTTGTATGCCTTCCACCTTAAAAACAGCATGGCACACAAGTGAATAGGCGTCATCGCAGACGTATTTATAGCTTTTTACCTTTTATCACAGCACTTACGTTAACCTCAACTGCGCATCATCTGTGGCCCCAAATGTGTCGCGGGTTGCATCTTTCTTGTGACTACAAAATTAAATTTTCGTGTTACGGGCGTGAGATTCGACGTGTTTTTACAGCACGGCATTTTTACTGTGAATAATGAGAAATTCTATGTGACTTGAGAAGATTAAAACCTTGAAGACCGTTCGAAAAAGATATCGTGAGATAGTCATCAACGTCATATTTTTTGACTTAAGTAATTGATGGAATGTAAACTTCGAAGCGATATTTTAGCAAAATATATTAATTGTAATATGAATGTTTGAAACTCTACATTTCTGCCCGGTTTATTCACGTAAATGACAAATTTGCAGTATTCGGCGTTAAACCTACTAGCTTAGGAATTAGGAACCTATTATCTCTGTCGAACCACAGATGCATTGAGTTCTGTTATAAATATCTATCAGTATAAATATTTTTAATAATATTTATGAATACAAAAAAAAATATTTTAATAAATGCTATAACGTCAAAGAAAAATTTAAAATTGCTCCCGAAATTTTAATTGCAAAAATTTACTTGTAATACGCGCTGATGTAAATTCAAGCTAATGCTAAAAAATAAATCATAACATAACTCATAAATCTGAACTTCAGATATGAATAGTTTTCCATTTGCATAATTTTCACTTTACATCAACTCTCTTTATCCAGCACCAAAAATATATAAAACGTTCGAAGAAAGAAAGACATCGACATTCCAAGTCCATCGTGTTAGGCGTGTTTCTAAGTTCACCTCTGCCCCATATTAAATAACTCGACGGTATCTTTATTTCGACCGAGTTCTCAAGAATTTTCGCGGCCTTATGAGCATAGGACTACAGATAAAATCCTGGAAGTTTAATTTAAACTCAAGATTGATTAGCTGCCATATTTTTCATGCTCCGGCTGGCGGTGGTTTATAATCGTTTCCGCATATGCTACGCTTGAAAAAACCGGCATTTCATGCCAATCACATCGTCTCGGCTCCTTTTGCACATTTTATATTCCCTCCGCTATTAATATTTTGATTAACATCTGTTACGATACAATGGCGACGTAATGTATCTCATTCTGTTAACGCAAATTAAATAATTTTTCAAGACGATTAAACTAACAACATTGAAATAAGTTTCATATTCATGACCGCACTGTACTGAGAAAAACTAAATGTTGCTTAGCATTGTTTACTTATAAATAACAATAATAATAATAATAGAGCTGACCTAATTTATTAAATGAATGATAAAGGGAATTTGTGATCAAGCTCTAACCATAACACAAGATATAATCATCATATCGCCTGCATTGATTTAAAGCCAGATAAGTGATATCTCTTACTATATTTTATTTGTTACTTTCGGAAACTCAAATTTAAATATATTACATTTACATTCATGATAAATTTGCTAGTTCATTCTTCAGAGCTCAAATCCTCCATCATTCCCAGGCATAGACAATAAAAATACAGGATGAAAACGATGATACGGAAATGTGCTCCCAATTAGTAATTCTCCTAATTGTTACGCAGCATACCCAATCATCCGCAGATAAATTGCAAAGGAAACATTTTCCTTCGGGGGCCAAAAAATCAATCAATTTATTCGTTTATGAATTGATTTCCAGCCTCCTGTGCGGACTCAGATTAATGATTTGGCAAGGTCCCAAACATCCCGGCCAACTCTTATTTATGATCATCCGGAGTTAAAAATGGCGAAAACAGCACAAATCACAACCAAACTCAAAAGAGATTAGAGTTAGTAACCATCTTCAGAGTCGCTCAGTGCGGAAACATGCTCATAACAATTACACAAAGACTTTTCGGTATCGATAGCAACGAAAATATGAGGAAAGTATTCACAGGCGAGTAAAAATATGACCCAGTTTCATGCATTAAAAGCGGTTAAAAAGGCGCCGCTTCAATACAGACTTACGTGAATGGATTGACATCAACAAAGGAAGGGGCACGACATAATTCGGGATTCTATCGGCTGCCTCAATTAGTGTTTATTGGCGAGACATTTCCCAGTGCACCTCAAATCGAACCGCAGAAGAAGAATGCAATATTTACCTCGGCTAAGAGCATCGCATCGGCACTCCGTTTAGCTGCTCCATTTTTGAGCAAATGTCAGAGAAACGAGATCCAACTCTTCTGTTCTTTTTCAACGCTTTCTTTTCGCTTTCTTGTTCAATATTATTTAATCTACGAAATTAATATTCCTAAATACTGTATCTGGATTCATTTTATGGCTATAGTCTAATTAAGAACTTAAACAATTGCCATTGATTCTTTAAAACCATTATCTCCTCAAATTATTTCTCCATATTCTCACTATTTCCTTCCTTAAACTGTTTAATATTTATAGCCATATATATATATATATATATATATATATATATATATATACACACACACCATTTTCAGATTCTTTTCTTTCCTTTTCGAATGGTCTACTTTAATTGTCCGTCATTATGTTACACTGCTTGTTATTTATCACTTTATCTTGTTATTCCTTCTGTTCCATTCCAGTTTCACTAGCTTCTTTTTTCTACCTCACTCTAATTCTTTTGCTTGGATTAATTTTCATTCATCCACTACACATGTATCCTTTTACTGTTGCTCTTTATACTTATTTCATACGTACGATATATTTACCCATTTAAATATTTTTCTGAATCACCGAAACTTATTCCATCTCTTTTGCACATCTACTTTCCAAATTTTTCTTTGTTTTCAACTTGCCCTACTTTTCTACGCCTCTTATCTTTATACCTTTGGGAGCATCCTTTTCCCTATCGAAGCCGATTCTCTCCCCCTTTATCTTCCCGCACCCTTTCCAATCTCCACGTTCATCATCTATCTCCCAAAACATCCGCAAACATACTTTCCTCCTCCTTCTACCTCTACCGCCCTAAATTTCCCTCCCACTTTCACGTGTCCTTACTGTTTACCCTCCCGCCAACTCCACCCCCAGCGTAAACCCCCCGCCGCTGCAAGCCCGGACAACGCACTTGGCCACTGTTCCCTCAAGATCACAGCAGGCGAAAAATCGACAATTCCCTCCGACAACACCACAGACATGCAGATCTCCGCAAGCGTATCGACAAGCACACCTACCTCTCCGCTCCACACCGTCAGACGCAGTTGTTCCGTCGCTCGGGAAAACCTCTCTTATTCTCTCTCTCTCTACAGCAGAGAAAAATTCCCGTGGAAACACCGCATCAATCTGTGGTGCACACACTATCTGCCGTTCCTCCTCCCACCGCCCGCCACAGCCAGCTGCAGGTGCATTGCCCTACTCCGTCCGGAGCGAGACAGGCGTTGTTTTCAGGCAATCTAGAGAGAGAGAAGTGGGTCCCCGGCGATGTCGGCAGATGGAGTTGAGATCGCCACCCTCACTGACGCCCTCTGCAAAAGCGACTGCGCACGTCCCTCTCTGCCCCTCCCTCGGGGTGTGGGGGGGGGGGGAGATATAATGAGAGAGGAAGAGGATTAGAGGAGAGGAATTAGAGAGATAAGGCGGGAGGATTTCGGGAGAAATCGGAGAAAATTCTGGGCACAGATAAGAGATATTTTAGGCGGAGACTGACCGAATTCTGACGGGAGAAGAGAACTCTTCTTCTTCGAACGAATCCGATATGAAAAAAATAAGAGCGCGCGGATTGTCCCTTCCGAAAGCGAAATTCCTTTTTATGTGGAGATGAAGATCTTATGGTTTATATTTACCTTTCCCTGCCAGATTACATTGCCACCTCATTTGTTGGGCCTTTTTATTGGGCACTAGCATCCGCATCCTTCGGGAAGACCCGAGATAAAAGTACGTCGGAGATAAATCTTTCGTTTCGAATCATAGTCGTCATCAAAATACAGGAAAACCCGTTTAAAACTCTCCCGTTTAAGACGCGGTTTTCCTTCCGTCCATTTCATCTCGCCCGAATAAAGACGTTTTATTATTATATTATTATTATTTCATACAAAACACATAGTGAAAATACCGCTTAATACGATCAGCAAACCCAGATCTATTGAAACCGGCTTTAGCCTCATCTGATTGAATTGTTTAAACTATCTTATTTAACTATGATCTTCTCTCCTGTTTCCCCTTCTCTCTAACATCCGTAAATGTCCATCTGATAAAATATGCTTAGTTATAGGTGAATATGACCTAAATAAAGTAACAAATGAAAGCGCTCTCTGAGTCCCAAATTTTTATCATTTATAAAATAATATGACAAAATGGCGAAGAAATCTTACAAGCAATAGCTCGCTCATAATCTAGATAACCCATCTTTAACTGTAGAAAATAAAGATAAAACACCTCTTCTCTTATTAATATGCAAAGCACTACAGGAGTAATGAAACCTTTTCCTTTTGTTTTCCAACGCGCGAATAGTAGTCATATCACTGTTAAAACGAAATGTCGCTTATAACGTGGTTTTAATCTAGTCTTCTACAAAGCATCTTTAGCGGGTTCTTGGGAATAATGACACAGGAAATACATCGACGTATTCTGGAGAATTGTTGATCGTTCTTTTTTATCAGTGGTTGACAATTGTTGACATTTCGCAAAATTGTATTCTTAGAAAAAAGTATGAGTCGGTGAAACTTATTTATGATAGGAGAGTCATTCAAAAGGAGTCAAAGAAATTCATCTATGGAAAATGTTCTTCTTTAATAGTAATGCTTTTATATGAGGTTGAGGCTTTTAGTTATGGTTTTAACGTTTTTTGTGTGAAAATATTGCATTTTCTTTAATTATTGCTTACTAAATATTCATCTATTTACCAAAAGCTAGTTCTCTTAAAAAGAATTTGCTCCAATATATTTAGCTTCGGTTTTGTATTGGAATATCCATTCCTAATACGAGTTATCCTTAATCTTATGCAACCACAAACGTCATTTCTTCCCACTGCGTCGGGATTTGTAATGGCGGTGCCTTATGCATTGAGAATTTCTATTTTTGTAAGTCCATTTACTCGATTTACTTTGAGATAACGCGGGGAAGAATCCAGAACCAAGTCAATCAGAAAATCGAAATGAATCGCATTGAAAATTGCCATCTCACCGATAGTCACCGCCCTGCTACAGTATGAAATTAAAATACTGTACTTTATACATATGAAGTAGGTCATGAGAATGAACATTGAAAAGTGAAGTTCCCTTTCCTCATCTCAACAGAAAAAATAGCTTGTTAACTTTAATATACAACTTAATTGTATACAAAACCTCTGCCTGTTGAAGTCCTGAAAGTTGTTTGAGGTATTTTAGTTATACCGATCAAATTTTCAGGGATTGCACTTCCTTCCCAAATATTTCAGAGCAATTCGCTCTGTAAGCCTCAGAGAAACGTCACAAGAATCCTGATTTAACAGAGTTAAATTACTGAAGCGAAAAATGAGCCTTCACAAAAGAAAACCATCGGAGACGAGGGAAATTAGGGCGGATTTATTCTGAAAATAATTCCCCGTTATAATCCTAGATATGAGTACACCCACGCTGACATAAATTCCTCCCAAAATGTTAAAAAATGATTTCTTCGAATTCAGTCCAAGTAATAAGTACCATCCAGATTGTACCAATTACGATGAATTTGTAATTAGTTGTAAATAAATTAGGAAGGAAGAAAGATTGCACTTATCTCACAGTGGGAACGGCATTTATGGGAAAACGTTAAACATAATTTCACTTTGGATTTTTGTATATGTGAATAGCATTTCAAGCTTTATAACTTTTTACATGATTGCGATTAATGTTACAGCGTTCCTCGTTTTAAGTCTGTTAGACATTAAACGTAACTGGCTCATAATGAACTTCTCAGTCGCTGACAAAGGCTGATAAAGTCATTACAAGAATATTTTCCGAACCCAATGGGTTTTAAGGAAACATATCGATTGTAGATTTGGCTATAACATGATTAAGAATACCGGTGTGGAAAAGAGCAAATACAGCGGCGTGGGAGTCGATCGAGTGACACCAGAGGCGACCACTCAAAGGAATCACGCACTTAAGACGAAATTAAGAATGAGATAAATCTGGATTTCAGCTATTGAGTTCGCCAGTGAGTTTTTGATTGGGTAATTATCATTTTACATCGAGTAAGATTGAGAATACAATATTAGTATTAAAAAGTTTACAACTGAGCTATTTTTCCGTCTTACTTTGTGGTTTATTTCTACGTCTTTCAAATCATTAAGCTTTAAATAACGAGAAATCAGGCAAAATTTTTACTAATTTGATTGATTGCCATACGTTCTTTTTACATTTTATTGATGTAATTTCCATATTACATATGTAACGGAATCCTGATACTCGTTATGTTTACTTTCACTCATAGACCTTAAATATTTCAACCATCACCTTGTGTCTCTTATTACGTATCCCAAAATAGAACGGCTGGTGTGGAAAGATAGAAAATAAAATATATATAAAATTGAGAATCACTTTGAGCAGATTAAATAAAACATACTATATAAAGGGTGCCATTTTTAGTTTCTTTTGTTTTTGCTGGGATAATATCATTGGTTTATTAGAGATATTAACGTAATAGAATCATAGCTACAGTTGTTGCGCTAGATAACACAGCATTACAGTACATTTATTATTTATAGTAAAAATTGTCAAAACAGAGTTCGGGTTCTTGTTTCTAGGTTCAAAAATCTGTTAAATGAAGTGAAAACGCCTACACTTTCAGGCCTGGGAACGGATCAAAAATACATTATTCACATGACAGTCATTCTAAATTAACCAAATACTGAAATAAAAATTTTGCAATACATAGCGGTATTCAAGCAGAACCTAGGGTGAGGCTTTCTTTTCCGGAGTTTCCGACATAGAGAGCCTCAATTCTAGGAAAATAAGGGAAAAGTAGTGAAAGAGACCCTGGCATCTGTAAAAATGCCATCGGTGTATCGACCATGCGAGGGATACAGTTGACAATGGCTGTCAAAGGGAAGGGTGGGAGAAGCTGAAGGAAATGAGCACACGATCATAAAACCTCAAATTCCAAGGAGACAAAAAGAGGTGCGGCGAGATTTCTTTCTCGGCAAATGACGAGAAGGCGCATGTAATGTGAGTTGTACGGCCTGTTTTTGGGAGGAAAGATATATCTCGGGAAGAAGAATATCTTTTTCCGAAGAGAGAGGTGTGGGTGAGAGGAGGGCGTGCACGAGCTTGAAATATTAAATGGGAAGAAAATACGAGAAAGCGTAGTTTGACCTAAGATATGATGGAGGCTGCTTTGAAACAAAGAAAAAGGGTTCCGAGAAAGCGACGAAAAGCAGGAGAAGTAAGAGCGCGGATGAGTGCAGCAGCAGGCGCTCATTTAAACTCTTTCAGATATTAATGTATTAAGTTTACCGGCGGCCGTTTATGTAAGGGAGAAAAAGAAATTAATAGTATTTGGCAACTTCTCTAGTATTTGATCTTGATAATAGAGAATTGCAGATGAATAGTGCATTCAAAATTATTCGCATACGTATGAAATTTTAAAATGAATTTTATCCTGATTTTCCTTTAAATAAAAAATACATGAAAAATAGAAGACTTGGAAGTCGAAATTCTCTCGAAGTTTCAGACTGTTTATCTTGACATAATTATATTATTTACGTAAATTGTCAATTTTCAACTAAGCAATTAATAAATATGGGAGTTTATCTCCAGATATCTACAGATAAATGTTTTTAAATATATAATATTCTTGAGCTACTCCTGACTGAGCTAAACTATCTTTGAGGATATTACATATATATGAGGTATCCCACAGTAGCAAAAAATTGTGATACGTATAGGGTCTTCATTCCAGTCCAACCATTTCAATACAGTGAAATAACATTATTATCCTCTTAAATGTTATATATGAAAATCACACCAGTCATTGACCTGAATTCAAATTATTTTAAATATTATTGGGGGAAAAGAAATATCTTTGATTTTTAATATTAATGTATTTGTTTCCGTATGCATTTTCTGTAATTCATCCCTTACCAAAGGTTATTAAATTCCGATCGTTATGCTTCTTTGTGTCCTAAAGACCATATTCAATTCCGTACGCTCAATTCAATTTTTTATTTGCCCATAAGCTTTCAGAATATTTTCGCCAGTATTTTCGTAATGAATGTACATTTTTCAAATTTTGTCTTTTCAGATTCTAAGAGAACTTTTACCCCCCGTCCTACTATTTTGAAATGTTAAAATTGTCATTCTTTCTTGTGCAAATTATCATAAGCGGACTTTCTACGGAAGAGAAGGAAATGAAAATTTTTGAACAAACAAAGGAAATGAAGCCATTACCAAGGGCCCTAGACAATTGAGAATTCACTCGTGATAGGAGTAGAAGATGATGGGCTAAACTCACTTTGAAAAGCAAATAAGGAGCAGATGAGATTTAAGCAGACAATGAGAGTGACCAATCGATCCTTCACAGGAGTTGTAGGACCAACGCCGTCGTAATTTAAACCTATTTATCTTGAATATTTGAAGGCGGCATTGTAGGAGGGATGCTCTTAAAGAAAGAATAACTTGCACGTATTAATTAAAGTAAAGTAAACTACAGAATAATATTGTAACTATAGTATTTTTTAAAATACTAATGACCTTATTCTTCTTTCCCGGTTTAAGCTATAAGAATCTTTCGGCTTCACGTAACTATTTCATCCTTGGTCTTCCGTCACTTCTTTTACCCGCTGGCTTATACTCGAGCGCCTTCGATATCTTTTCTTAGGTATTCGTTATCTTTTCGCCTATGTTTTTACTTATCTTAACTTTTATTCTTTAATTTGTTTAACTTTAACATTCACAGCTAGAAGCAATTTCATTTTTGATGACCCTGTTTGTCTTATCCTGACATTCTGAGACATACATCAAATTACCATCACTTCCAAATTTTATCTGGGTTTCTTTCCTGATTTTGCCTTTAAAGTACTTATCGATTCACATATCCCCAGGAAGTTTTGAATTTTATTCGCAAAATCACTGTCTTTGTCACATGTTGTATTGCATCCCAAATATCGGAAATGGAATCGGAATCTTCAGTGCTTGATTTCTTCAACAGTATTTGTTAATAGCGAAATAATTGTAGCTCTCACAACTTTTATATGTAATTAAGAGGCATAACAGAAAAACTTTGATGTTGTCTCACTCAAACCTAAAAAAATTGCTGGATACAATACCATTATTGAACGGAAAATAAATCACTTGAACATAGAGATAATGACGAAAATGGAATAAGAAAGGGAAGGAATAAATTCGTAATATCGAAATAGGTTATTCATCCAGCATGTTTTCAGCACTTCGATGGAATCATGTTTTCTATAGGATCTACTTATTAACGTGGAAGTATAAATTAGGACCAAAAATTATCAATTAGAAAAACCAAGATTTTTCTCATATAAAATTCTATAACGTAATCACACATTGAACTTTATTTTGAGGAATTTATATAAACATTGGATGGAAGAAATTTTCCTACATATTCATTTATTTAGGTTAAATTTTTTGCTATAAACGATAGAAAAAAATTCGGCGCAAATTCGAAAAAACGCCGAAAGAGGGCAGTTGAAAATGCAGCCGGAAACCGAGAGCAAGATTTTTGCGGAAAAGTTCATAAATTGTTGGATTAATAAACGGCCGTACTCTCTGAGACGGACGCAGAACAACGTGCGCTTCAGTAAGAGAAAATACGAAGGGCCAAAGAGTTGATTACAAGGATTGATCACTTGGTGCCCCATTAAAGTACGATGGATCGCGAGGCGTCTTTAAAATGAGCATCCCTCGAACCCCGGCGCTCCCTTTGAAGGAGATGGCAAGGAAACAGGAGTGGCGAAAGGGAATGGAGACGGATTGGAATCACTCCAAGAATGAGAGAACGGAGAATAAATGGCGCGGAGATTTGACGATAAAGATGGAGTGGATGGAAATGAAAGATTGGCGAGAAAAAAGAATTCTTCGCTAGCCAAAAGCTTTCACTCAGATAGTGGCTGTCTTTCATACGGTCTAATCAGCAGTGCTGTCTCTCATAGGACTTCCGATCTCTCTCAAGGCGGATCTTTTTTATGTTGTTATCCATAAAGACGTGATATTGCCCTCTAGACTGAATTTAGATCGCAAGTAAAATAGCGGAGCTCGTATACTAATGCATGAATTCGTGGAAAATACGAAACATGTTTGTTTTCGGGTTCCTTTTTAATAAATTCGATGCGATAAATCCCAAAGATTTCTCTGCACGCAAAGCCCATCCTATCGGTAAAAATATACTGTGGAAAAGTCTTAAGTATTTAAGTGTAAGTTTTTATCATAAAGATAGATTCTTAGATGAATAAAATTGTACTCATACTTTATAATCGCATATGAACATTAAAACATACCAGACAATATCTAACTCATCTCTCGGTCATCATAGAAACATCATTCCGAATATAAATATCTTGTAAAGAATACAGTATGCCTAAATGCGAGTTCATCGATACATAAATGCTTGAAAAATATTCCGTACACTTCAATTTGATAGAATAAGAATCTATAATTCCCCAATATAGATGAATACCCAATCCAAATATAGATGAATGTGTATCCTCGTGAGTATATATTCGAGATAAATAATCACAAAATCATAGACCCAAAAAATTATATATTTTAGATGATTGGGTAGCGTAACAGAGATTGAGAAGTGCAATATGTTATCTTAAAAATGGGCAAATTCAAGCAGTATTCAAAAAAACTGAATTAGTCCAAGGTGAAATATTACAGTCATAGCTATTGCGTCATATGTAAGTAAGGCTATAGTCATAGTTATTTTAATTTTACATGTTCTAATGTTGAAAGCGAGTCTTTTTATTATTTCATATTTATTAATTCGTATTTTACGAAGTCTACCGAATGGCTATAAAAATAGCTAAGTCTCCAAATAAACATATTATAAATGTTTGTTAGAGAAAGAGAATTTAAGAAATTTTACCAGAAGGAAAAAGCCTCATTCCGAGTCTTTAAAGAGCGAAACCAAGTCAAGAGATAGAGACTTGCGACACACTAAGAATTGGCGAGAGGATGTGTATTTAAAGGAGATGAGAATATAGTTGCCGAGACTGTTTCCTTAATTTCGAGATCAGATGAAAATTTCCAAAAAAGAAATTCCTGCCAAGCGCGAAATTGGGATCAAGCAAAGGCTACAATTTCCCCAAAATAACAAGTTTCCAATTCAACTTTGGAGGGGAAAAGGAAGGGAGTTCGATCACTAGCGACTTGTAATATTAGATACAGTAAAATCCGTTTAAAACTCTCCCTCTTAAGACGCTACCCCGTTAAACACGCAGTTTTCTCTCAGTCCTTTGCTACCCGGATATTACGCGAATATTTCCTTTCTTCCTTATCCAACCTGTTATAGCCGATCATTTGCCTGGTTTGATAGAACTGTTTACATTATCTGTACTGCTTCTCCTCCTCTTCTGCCTTCTTTCATCTTTAAGCTCTCTTTTTGTTTGTGACGATTGTTTTAGAAGGAAATGAAGATATTGCGGAACAATTTCCCAATGCCGGAGCTGATGCTAAATCTGGTCGTGATATAGAGTGTGGTCTTATCCATAAGTTTTATCTCAGGTAGAACATTATACTGAAAAGTGGCTTCATCGGATTTCCTTTTGTTGCAATCTCAAACTGTAAGCATACTGAATAAAGCACTGTCTTAGAGAGATCGCTTTCTGTGACAGCCCTTCACTACTACTGTGAAAAAAATTAGTTAGTCTTCCCTACTATGTCCACTAAAAATTACTTCATTTTGAGGTGAAAAATGATCCAAATCAATTAACAAAGGAAAGAGTTCACTTTATACGAAAACCAGACTGTCCTTAAAATAGATGACGAGAGAGCGACCAGTAATACTCAAGAATATTTCGTGGACTCTCTAGATATCTACAGTAAAGCAAGTGAAGCAAGTAATAGAAGAATCCTCTTTTATTAAGTTTAAAAGCACTTTATTTAACAGAGCCCAATATCTTTTCCTAATGTATAAGGAAAATATATTGTAATACATCGGACATAACGCGATTCTGCTAATAAGGCGTTTTTCACTGTTCCATACAAAGCCTCTTAACCGGGTAATACCGAATTCTAAAAATTGGACGGAGTGAAGGCGAAATAAAAGATGCCTGGAACATAAGAAATAGGAGGAAAATGAAAGAGGTTATCGAAGTCGCAGATGGGGCCTCCGATCACTTCTAAAAACGAACCGCAGAGCGGCTGGGAAGGCGGAAGAAGGAAAGTCGGGTTTAGTCGTAAGGAAAGCAACAGTAGGGAAGAGGAAGGAAGAAGGATAATGCTTAGGGCCGAGAATATGGGCGAATTCTTGGAAGTCCGTTCTTCTTTCCTCTCTCCCGAGGCGATAAGGCTGTTAAATAAAGTGAAGGGAAGAAGTGGGCGTGGTGAAGAAAGAATTGCTGTGGGAGTTCCATCGCGGGAACAAAAAGTAATTCTCCAAAGGAAGCGGGACTCGCGGAAAAGAGAGACAAAAGTGCCTCCGCCGAAAGTTCTGCTTCTCGCGAATGAAAAAACAAGAAAAGGGATTCTAAAACCAGACTTTCGTAAAGATTTGGACGCGAAAGAAAGAAAAGGAAGAATTAGCGACAGTAGCAGCGTGGTTTTCCTATCCAAAGGGCCTGTGAAATACAATTTTTAATCGGTATAAAAGTCACAGAAGAATGTTTTGGGTTGTATTTTTGTGTTACTTGTTTTATACGCAGAATTTTATTGGAAGCTCACGACTGCTCCTTTTTCTGAAGTACTAACTTTGATTCAGTATGACTTTTACAGCGACTGATATTTTAATAGTGAATAAATCATCGATTCACCCTATGTTTTACAAAAGTTAATTCAATTAACAGTTATATTCATACTGACTTCAGATAATAACTTTTATAGGTATCAGCTACGCTGTATCTATAAATACAAGTGTGAGATAGAGGAAAATAGGTCTTTATATAATGTACTACCAAAGAGAGTTACATTTATAAAGATGGTTTTTAGAGAATTAGGAATATTTTTCGTAAACTATTTTTACTTTCTAATTTCCAAGTATCTTTTTTTAATGCTAACACTATAAAGTATTTATAAATAATATTAGCTTCTTTGTTGTTTCGATCACATGAAATAAATAATTTAATGAAATATGTCCGATATCCTGTATGTGGAATTTACAGTTGGACTCTTAAGTTCACCAGAAGGTTTTAATATTTAATATATATGTCGCTCCACAGTTTTCCAACAGCTTTTCTTAGGATTTAACCTAGACTATTTCAGTGATTTACCTAATTGTTTAATCAAAATCCTATCTAAAATACATTATATAGCAGCAAGGCATTTTTGCATTTTTGATTGATTTTTAAAACTTGCTCAAATACGTTAAGAAATAAAAATTTCAAATTATCTTCCGTACAGGTAAATTCACAAGAAAATTTTTGCTCTGGGTACCTTTTTCCGGAAGTAATTATGCGGAGAGGCTATATATATATATATATATATATATATATATATATATATATATATATATATATATTGAGGAAATATGGGTATTTTCATAGTTCTAAGGGGAAAATTACGGATTTGATTAGAGTCAGACATATTTGAGCTCTTTAGAATGGGTTCAACGCTGAACAACAGAAGATTTTCCGTGATGAGTATAAATCCCGAGAAAGCTTGTCAGTAAACAGTGAAGAGGGAAAGAAAAGATATACAAAAGCACGCTCAAAAGAGGAAAAGGTTTCAAAAAGAAGAAAATAGCAGGTCAAGGGAGTTGACTTAAAGGGAATAGAGAAGTGCTTGATTGATCGATCAATTTACGGCTTCGTTTCGTCTAAACATGTGGGAAAGGTTTCTTGAATTCGATGAGAAAGGATGATTTGTAAACAGCGCTTTAACCTTGCTCAAGATCGGATTCCGCACTTAAAAGTAGAGGAGGAAAAAAGAATTTTATTAATGATTCTAGGAGATGGGGAAGGAGGAAAAATCGTCCAGGCAATAACAATGGGTGAAATTTTATCGAGGAATTGGGATAGAATGGGAAATAATTGGATGGAATGAGGAAGAAAACTCAGAGCTTCTTCTCCATCACTTTCAAAGAACTTAATGATGATTTGAAAAGGAGAAAACAGGTCGAGAATTTCTTCCACTCCACTAGATTATATCAAAATGAAGTTATGATGCAGTGGGAGTTATGATGAGAAGAAACGATAAAATTATTAACTCTTCTATTGTGTTGAAAAATTCGCAAAATTTGCACATCGTAAAGATTGAGCAATTCTACGAAATGTAACTACAAAATTCTTGCCCAGAGTCCTCATTATAGACCATCAAATTCAAAAAGAAACAATTTTCCATGCAAATCCTTATTTTATTTCGTGTATGACATAATTTTATTCGCTATCTAAATAAGCTTTATATCAATATAAATGTAAGTATAATTATATTATCAGTAAATATTTATAATATATTATATTTACCTATATAGGCTATAACCAACGATACTTATAATATTCATATTAAAGATGTTCAGTTTTCTAATAAAAGCCAAATTATCATGTCCTGAATGAAATGGTAATTAAAATTCATCATAAAACTTCAATAAATTAGAACATTTTAATCTCTGAGACCTTTCATGTTCGTTTTATAAATTATTCGAAAGAAGTTAAGCGATGCTATATCAGTAACACAGAATTTTGTCAGATATGCCGATGGCAATATATTATAATTTTAAGAGCTGAATATTTTGTACGAAATCGAATATTAACGTTCATCTAATAGAGAATGTTTATAGATTATTTATTCCTCGTTTTAATCTCTTTAATACGCCTGCTTTGGTAGTGCATCAAAATTTTCAGACTTAAACACGAAGAGATATGCAAAATATAGTACTTATTCTGAGTAATACGTGGAACTCGGAAGTCATATATGTAGGCAAACGAGTTTGATATCTTTTTGCAGAATTACATTGAGGCCTTGTCATTCTCAACAGACTATTTCATTTTAACTATTCTTTTATCTTGTCCGGATGAGAGGTATCCAAAATCAAATATTTACATGTATATCTTATAATATTGATTGCACGTATTTCCGGCTGTCTGTGTCAAAGTGGAAAGTATTGAGAATTATTTTCACACGGTAAAGTTTTCAGTAAGGGTACCCTTGGTGTCATAGCAAATACTCAGCGATACTCGACCTCATTGCACGTAAAATTGGCCACGTTTAACACCTTGCATCTCTTTAATGCGTAAGGAAAAATAACGCATGGAAACAGAAAATCTAATCTTTTTGAATGTCAAGTTTGAAGTCCCGCACTCAAAGCAAGAACTATTTTGGCATATTGGCCAGTTTTTCCGATTCTAATCTACTGTGCATCGTTTGAGACATGTCGTGCAGCAACAGCCTCGATTAAGCAGGATTTCAGATGCTCAATGTCATTGATCTTGCACTGGTACCGGTTTGTATTCACATAACCACATGGGAAAAAACTAATGAAGTCAATTTCAGTCACCTGAAAGAGCAAGCAAATGGTCCACCTCCTACACACCTCTTGATTCATATATTGCGAGCCCCACCAAGCACCGTATGCGCGTGGGTGGGATATGAAAAAACTTTAAAAGGTTCCCTTCCGAATAGTGCAAACAGGATGTTTAATGAATACTTCCCAAAATAAAAATATTTTATTTTGGATAACTTTCATTCGGTCATCCTGCGTTATTCAATTTATCGTGCTCACGTAATATTGCATAAAGGGGCAGGAAGGCATTTAAGGCATCACATACAAGTGAATCAAATTCGCCAATTAATTTCGCTGATAGTTTAATGATGTAAATTTACTTTTCTCTTTTTCAAAGTTATATATTTTATACATACTTAGCAAATATCTTATATCACTAACCAATGTATTCTTTAATATGCCTATCGAATCTTCATGGTGTGTGACCACACATTATTAATATGAACTACCTAAGTTTTAACGCAATTATTAAACTGTTAATTAAATGTTAAACTATTAAGAGCTAATTTATTTCACATCGATAAAAAAGAAAGTTTTACCGCTGAAATTTTCATTGATCTTTATTCTCCACTGAGGAAGTAAATTTGCTGAATAAATGATTCCGACGGAGGTGGCAAATTTACCGTCGATTGGACGCCGATTTGTCTAAGTAAACAAGTCCATTCGGAAACATGAAAAAATGTCTCTGGACTTCCTTTGGCCTTATCACCGTCCATCTTGGCCGTATACAACGCGTAATGATAGCAATCGTTAAGTGAATATCCTCTTCCGCGCGACCTCCCGTCTGTTTTTTCGCCCGAAACGTCTGACCTCCGAAGCGTATTCATCAAAAATTCTCGCTCCTTCTTTTCCGTTGCCGGGGGATGAGTTTTAACATTTTCTCCGCTTTGTTTTATGAAAACTTCCTCAGCGAATCCCGGCACGGAAAGGCCTCGGGGAATATGTAAGGTTATCTGGACAGAGAGGAAAAAATGTATCGTCCGCAGAGCGAAATGTTCGACCCGACCGACAATGAGCCTCCTTTCCACGGCTTAAAGCGGACATATATGAATAATTACATAACTTCTCTTCTGATTTGGCTATAATATTCGCGAAACCATCAGAAAAGCCACATGAAGAGCAAGAAATTCGAATTAGTGTCATTTTTTCGAAAATTCGAATTAGTTTTGAAAATTTCAATGGAGAAATCGAATTGATGGGAGGATAGAAAATTCCATCTTTATTTCGTCGAAGAAAATATAATTTGCGGAAGGTATCTCGAATTTGACTTATGTAAATCCTCCTTCTTACCTTTTTCCGTTTTTTGACGATGTTTATGCATCGGAATAAATAGCGTTTATTTTTGCGAGCCGCGCAAGACTTGATGGCGACTTCGTTAAATTATGGGAAAACTCTTCCGTAGAATTAAAGACGCGACTACAAGTAAATACCGAAGATGGAAAAGACTCACAATGATATGTAAAGGTAACATTGAAATGGATATGTATATACTAGACCTTATGAAACTGAAAATAATTACCTCACCTTCTCCGTGACATCTTGATTAGGAAAAACGCGTAGTCTCATAAACTATCAAAATCATAAAGCTTCTCTCCGCGTTATTATATTTACATTTTAACTGACTTATTGAGAGATTTGACTAATTATATCTTATCAATGGCTTCGTTCTTGACTGTTTCATGGATCATACGTTCTATGATTAGATTAGCCTTTAATTTTTAATATTCGACAGCGATTTCTATCGAAGTTAAAGGTCATAGAACACATGGCACATCTGAGAATCCTTGACTTATATCTATTAGAATATTATCAGCATTGTATTTAGATTATTTGAAATTCCACCGAGATAAAATAGGATTATAACATTTCAGCAACTAACCTCGTTTTATTCTCATGGAAACATATTAATTTTACGGCTCTTTTTAATAGTTGGAAATTTCATTTATTATTATTACGAATACAATTTCAAGATAAATTAGAGCTAAACAAACATGTTAACAATTTGACTGTAAGTAGTTGCGAATAAGAAAATTGAATACAGAGTCACAATATCTAAAGTCTAACTTCCACAGTAATTTATTATTGGATTATGAAATGAAAAATCATTAAAATAACCCTATTTTAAACAAATTAGTTTCCAATACATTGAAAGAATAAAATATTAATCAAAAACACATGCAAGTAAATGTTACACTATAATTATGTTGCATTCCAAAATATCAAACACCAAAAATTACTTCTTTTTTAACAGAAACAGAGGATATGCCTTCAATCTATATTCTAGCTAACTGTTAATTTCTAGTTATTCATCCATTAGCTTGTTTAACTTCATTGGTACAGTTAAGAATAATTTACTGCAGTCGTATACCTGTTTTCTTTTTCCCATGCAAACACTGTATTTTCCATGGCAAACACGGTATTTCCTTGTAATATGCCTCCTCAGAAATATTGTAGAATGTTTTCATGTCTAAACAGCAAAAGGAAACAGGAGAAAGTATTTTTTAGATAAAAACAAAGGCACGGGCGTCGTAGGAAGCAGCAGTGGTCGAAATGTGTCCCCGTAAGGGCAAAGAGCTCCAACGGAGGGAAAAGAAGAATGCTTTCAATTATTTTCGGGATGGTATGAGGAAAAGTGAGACTAAAAAGAGGAAAAAGCCGTAAACCACGGATTGCAGGGGAGACCGAAGGACGGTTATAGGAGGAAAACAGCATGAAAAGAGGCAAAAATAAAGGAAAACATAAAATAGAGAGAAAAGACAGATGCAATCTACCTTGCGTTTTAATTGAAAACTTGTTTCAAACTAATGTAGTTTAGATGAACCTTTAAAAATCGAAAGAGATATGTCTTAAAGATTATAAATTACTTTAAAATTTGTAATCCGTAGAGCACTTTTAGGATCATATTTATTTTTAGTGAAATGAAATATCATGGAAACCATCTTCTATAAAGATACAAAAGGGTCGTTATTTTACCAACATGAAATTAGATCTAAAAATAAGAAATTAAATAAATTAACAGTACTGTGCAATGAATAACGCTAGTTATTTAGACTTATTTCGGCGCTTTTGAAGATTTTCTTCAGTTGGTCGGATAAATCTTAGATTATATACTATATAATAGTGTATAATCTATATACCAATACATATACTATATAATAGCTAATGGGCTCAATTTTGAATATTACAAAAGGGACAGTTATGTGTTGCTTTGACAAGATCGAATAGGCACAAAAGTAAGATATCTATCAATACATAGACAGATAGGACAAAACTATTTGGGTACTTACAAACATTTTTAGTAAGGTTGAGCTCTATGAAGAAAATTTCTTATCCATACAATGCTAGGGTTACAACACCTTTATACTTCTTCGACGACTTAATCTAATCAATTTCTATGCCTTTGTTTGCTACTCTCAATTTTAATTCTTAATTTAAAATTTTTCTGCTCTAAATTCAAATCCTAAATTTGCAAATTTCACATATATGTAGATTCAAAAGTTCGTCCGTCAGCGTGATCTCACCAAAGATGAAGCAGCAAAATATGCTTTTCGATGAGTAAATAGTTATTCCTCTGTCTCATTTCTTGTATTAACTATCTACTGTTTTATTGTGAGTGAGGTATGTCGTAATTTGTAATAATTTATAAATTCTAATTTTCAAGTAGAGAATCAACGAGAAGTTCTGCTAGTACGGTATATTAATGGATATTCATACGTCTTTAATTAATGTATCATCTCCAGAGCTTACAATTGAAGAGACACGACGAGCCGAGTATTTAATCACGCCAATTAGCATTTAATTGTAAATTATAGATAATTTCCCAGAGTAATTGTCACTGATTTCAGTCGCTCATAGAGCGACTTTCGTGTGGATATAATTTTAGGAAATAAAAAGTCTAAATCTGACTTGAATACTTTTTGGCCTTCCGTAGGTCAATATAAGTCACATAAATCGTTTCTAATTATTAAAAATTTATTGATTATAAACACGAATTTGAGTATTTTAATGAAATTTGCTATATAGACATAACATAGGAAGGTGGATCTATGAATATAAGTGGCCTGACGTTGTCTAAAGGGATTGAATGAGTGTATATTATTTATGGTCTGTTTATTGGTCACCGATAAAGTTTTAAGCTTATTATCATTTTTATTTCTAGTAACAGAAAATCATTATGGTCCGTTTTATAAAAGTTGATCAGTATCATCAGATACATAATTGGAATATTAAAGAATATTTTTCCCAATTTAGGCAGCAATTTAGAAAGGGACGTTGAACGTAGTGGCTTTCCGAAGAATGAAGGAAGCTTCCCGGACAGGTACGACCTTCGACAAAATTGTTCCCTGGTCAATTACTGGATAATCCAAGATAAATATAAATTTCACTTTGGTAGCTTTAACTGCTGGCAGGTGGCTTCTTCATGACCAAAGATAATTTTTCACCGTTTTTAAATTCGTTTGCCGATGACGTGAGTAGTAATTTAAGATAATTACAGATTTTTGTTTTACCTTAAAATCGGTGAACTAACAATCGAGGGTAATGAAATTGTGGTATTACCAAGATTATATACCCATGACCAAATATGAAACGACCTGTTTAAGTAGCATTTCTCGTGTCACTAGCCTTTCTAAAATTGTGTGGTAGGATACATAAAACGAATCATTGAAAATTCCCTTCCATAGAATTGGAAAATTCCTACGATAAAGCTTCTTCTTGTTCAAAAGAGCTATGAACAATTGTTTATAGCTCTCGAGTATAGATCTGTGCATGATTTTAATCGATTGGCGTTTCATTAAAACTATAAATTAATAAATCAATTCTTTGTGCTTCATACAATAGTAAATTTCATATTATAGTAAAAATTGTTTTCAGACTCTCGAATACTGTATTTAAAAGAGATTCTATCTTTACCAAGATAGTTTGTTCCGCTAACGTTGTTTGGAAAAAATCATTCGCAAATTCAAATCATAAATTTTAGAATTTTATAAAGAATAATTCAAATAAGAATATGTGACCATAAATTCCATCAAATACGTCAATATTCTAAAAGTGCTTCGACGGCTGAGCGCATTTCGATGGATATGCACTTCTACCGGGAATTGATCCCGGGACCGCTTTCACGAAGGACGAACGCACCACCCACTTGGTTATAAAGAAGCCCCAATACTATAAAATAGAACCATCATTACAAATTGCCTGTATTTCTTTCGGGTACTTTACTTTAATTTCTTTACTTTACTTTTATGGTTCTCTGAGTCCTTTAGAAAGTAATTTCGATACAGACGACTCACAAAAGCTTGAATGAATCCGTCATATTTCTCCGCAAAGACTTTCAAATTGTCATAAATCCTCATTACCCGTCCTTCAGCATGAACGACCCGTTAATCACGCTAATCCAGCATCTGCTAATCGAATAATCCAATGTCTGTTTATCTGATTAGGAAGGATTGACTACAAAATGTTTACAAACGTTGGAAACGACAATAAGTTATGAAAATGATGGAAAAAGAGAATAACAAGAAAAGGGATAAGAGGGCAAAGGAAGGTGAAAAAGGAAAGTGATGAATGAGAATAGGAGGAAAAAGGGCAGAGAAAAGAGCAGATAAAAAGGCTCCAATAAAAGTAGCAAAGTGGAGTTTCTATCCGGAAGGGAGAGGAGGAAGGCCGTTTAGGGACGGCCATAGTGGCGCCGACCCCCACCCCCGCACTATCATAGAATAGGAATGAAAAGTGATGCCACTGCCTCCATGTCTCACGGGGATAAACATTGCTGTCGAGATATGAATCTGAATGTCACAAACCACTTTTCGACGCATAGTGTCCTGACAAGATGAAACACTTAGATTGGGTTGTCCTAACCTCTTTTGATTTTTGGGCTTTGTTTTTTGCTTTCCTTGGATCGAAAATGAAGTGTTTTGAAGGGTTTTTCATGCTTCGGCTGACGAGATTTAGGAGAGGGATTTTCGATTTGTTCAACACTACTTCTCCGTTCGATGAAAGGCAAACATTTTTCTCTTCTCGTGTTAAAGGATTAATCGCTCCAATTGGGATCGTCGTTAATCCACTTGTTATCTTTATTTATGAGGATTAAGTCCTTTGCAGAATCCATGCGAATCGGTGAAGGAATTTTGCAAAGTTAGCAAAAGTTTCGAACTACATCGACTAAATAAACTAGCGAAGTAATACAAAAGGCTACACATTCGTTATTAAAATATTTCTTACGAAGAGATGCAATAGTTCCAGAGGAAGCCAAAGCGCCAATATATCTTTGAATTCAACGTTTAACCCATTGTTTTCAAAATCTATAAAAGATACGAGAAACGAAAATTTTCACCAGCTTACCTTTAGGAAACCATATTCTGTCTTTAGGGTAGATATGCTTTTCATCCAAGATAGAGGATACTAAAGATTATAATTTGTAATAAACTATTTACTTATACAAAAAGTACACTCACTTCGATGACAAAACCTAATATCATCTAATCTCTTCTATAACTTGAAATTTTCAAACTTTTGGTGAAAATTTTCGTAATCGGTTAATCCCTTTTAACGGCTTGTTTATAAAGAAAAGGAAACGATCGTAAATCTAAATATAAAAAAGGTCTACTTCTTTTGTATGAGTTATATTGTTCGCAGTAAATTGAGTAATTTTGGTTCGTTTCTCGATGCCTTGTAAATTAAGAAAGAAACTTAGAGAAAAGGATATTTAAAATTTAAAGATAAAATTATGAAGGTAATTAATTACTTTTTAATGATATACTGATAGAAAAGTTGTATTTAGCTCTCAATGGCAAATGATATCTAGGTAAGGACTTCAAGTGGTAGGAGAACATCATCGCATCAGATCTGTTTCAGCAGCCATCCACTTCAGTTCAAAGGTGGCTTTAATTATCTATGGGCAGCGAACGGAGTTTACCCCTCATTCACCTCTGTGTAGGATATTAGGATAAAGCGGGATAATTGAGGACGTGAAACATGACCTTTAAAGGAAAACATCAGCAATGAGTGTCTGATAGGAAGAGTATGTAATTTCCCACTTCCTCGAAGAAAATGAAAGTATTGCAAAGAGCAAACATACATCAGTCAGGTTGCTTATTAGCTATTCATTCAGTTTTTCAGTGGAAGCTCACAATAATTTGTCGTCATAAAACTTGCACCAAGGGCTTATTTTACTGAATAAATAGCAGCTCTTGACCGATGCCTAGTTAGCCATTGTGAGAACTTATTTGAGATATTGTTATCCTTGTAATTTACGAAACTAAATTTTAAAAACATATGATGATTAAATAAATGTGATCAATCAATGAGACAAATGTAGTTTTATCTGAGGAAGTGATGTATATTTCACATTCTTGCGTAATTTTGTTATCCTTGCGAGTATTTCTCCTTCGTTGCCGACAATAGATTCCTTCTTGGATATATTTTGCAAATATTGTTTTCTCTTTTCCACCTGCGTTCACTTTCTTATCGATTTTGTATAAAATGTTCTGCCAGAACTCCACATACATTAGGTCAACAAAACAAAACACTTCCTAGATGGAAAGCACTGAATGGAATTTCGTATGATATATTCTCAAATTGAAAAACTGGGATCTTTTAGTGAAAATTATTTATAAAAGATGCTCACGAGGCCGCCTTTGAACAGCATATTCCATAGAAAATAAACTTTGTTCCGTGTATCTTATGAATTGAATTTTGAGGTGCTATTTATACAATTAATATATCATTATTGATGGACTATTGTAAGAAAGATTGCGCTGGAAACAGCCATACTCTTGAGAAATAATATGAAGAAATTTTATTAGCAGAGAAAGGGAAAAAGTGAATTTCTTACCCTACTTTTACTTCTACGCACTGAGTTCTTGAGCCTTTTCTCTGCATTGTGGACAGACATGATGAGTCTGAAAATATGATTATATAGAATTATAAAAATTCTGAGAATTTTTAAATTGGTAAATTTACGATCCAAAAAGCTCAAAACCTGTCATTTTCTCGCTCAGACGCACTACGTCGAAAATAGGATGAGTCTTAGGGAAAATTGGATGTTATGACACCCACCTTTTAACTTGAGCTTCCTTATATTTCTGGCGGAAAATAGATACAATTCTTGTGGCGGGTTTGGAACATTTTTCAAGATATATTGCTATCTAAACTTATTTTAGAGCGAAATTAGTACATATTTTACGAGTATTAAAATAGTAAAGTACTTATTTTATATATGATGCGCATTTTGCGTGTGTGTTTTCTATATGTATGAAAATTCGTATATTTGGCTATCAGTTTATACTAATTTTCTTTAGAGTGTATTTTTCATTCATTCCTTTTTATTCAAAGATTCAATAAGGATATTTTTATTGTGTATAGTAACAGAATATACGATAACTGAATAAATATAAATAATATATAAATAAATAGTTTTATTACTTTTTAATAATATATAAGAAAATAAATAGTATTATAGAATTGAATTGTGCCATAGTTTGCAAAAAATTTCCATCAGAGTTTTCAAAATTTCCCGAAACGCAAAAAGGTCGTTGTGGATGGGAGAAAGAGAGTTCTTCTTTGATCCGCAATGAGATGGCTCCGCTTCATTATTTTATCAAACGGGCGAAGATCACATGACATTTTAGCGAGATCGGTTTACTGGCCGCGCTAAAGGTGAGCTCGTCGTGTGGCAAATGAAGGATCGGCTGTGCGTGCGGGAGGGAGAGACCACGTAATCGATAACGCTCAAGCGCCCGTGACGTCACAGCCGAAGGCGCCCGAACCCGCACGAGATTGCCTTGCGAGATGAAATTTTTTAAAAGGCCGTTATTTTGTTTGCGCTACTTTTTTCAATTATCGTTTGCGTCTCGTTTAGCCCTCTTTTTTTAATTCCCTCTCAGACCCGACTCGGAGAATTCTGCGAAATCGCAAGAATGCGGCAATACAGGAAACATGTAGCTTTTTGCGAACATGTTCTCTCGGTTGGCATACGAATTCCACGTTTCTGTTGAGTCTGGAATGTTGGATTTTGCTCCAATTTTGTTTTTTTTTTGGCGTTTTCTTTGGAAAGCCCCAATTCTGGAGTACTAACAAAATAATTTAGCATAATTCGTCATAACGTGAATGATTTCGTTAATATATTCCTTGGCAAATCTACTACATCGTTGCTGATGAAATATATATATATATATATATATATATATATATATATATATATATATATATATATATATATATAATATATAAAATAGCTGATGGAATCGCAAGATACTATAATCTTCGGAATGCTATATCTATCGAAGGGTATTCTTAATTGAATAATTCTTCATTGAACCTAAGTTTTCGTTATTTCCCAAGTATCTGCTTTACCAAAAGGATCTAGATTCGTTGAACCAAAAACTCAGACAATACTTCTGCGTCAGTGTAAGTTCTCTGATGTCTTAATTAAATCGATGGGTCAAGCAATGCTACTTATCTAATTAAGTAAGCGCTAAGGTGATAATTAAAATAAAAAAGGAGCTTCTTAATATTTTAAAGCATGACATCGCGTTCGCCATTTTTACTGAGGAAATTAGCAGTCGAAAGTCGAAAAATGTAGTGCGTAGTTCGGAGATGCTTCATATGGCTGGCGATCAAAAATTTAAGCCTCCAAACATCGGAAAGGTAAAGTGGTGCGATCGCTAAAACTTTCGCAGGTGTTTTCGTTTTAGAAGTACATCTTCCTGTGCGAGACATTTCTTTGTTTACGGGAAGAAGTTTCCTCATTTTTTCCGAACATTTTCCGCGCTGAGCTATTTCCCGCTTTCAAATGCATGCGCTTTGATCCGTTGTTTGGATCTTGTTTCGGATGAAGCTCCTCTCATTCTACTCGTCCCGTCCTTATCCCAGCATCTTTCTGTGATCCTCATGAAATTTTCAAGAATAAGATGGGTAGCAAACGTAAACTGTTTGAATCCATCGAAGGCATTTATCACTTGGTATGAATACCATTCAAAAAATGCATTAGGTTTCATAAGTCATATTGGTATCTCAGGAGCTATGGATTGGGAGAACAAATTATTTTGTCTGATACACTCAATTTTTATATAACATACATCAATTTTTACATGCATAGAAGAGTAAACAGAAGTAAATGAATTCTTCAAAAAATTGCTGCATTCGCGGAATCAACATGTAAATCTTGTCCAGATCATAGCTGGAGTCTTTTGGGTTACTTTTACTACCTTGGCTGTATATGTATCTTGATGAGAACGCTAGGAACGGAGAGAAACCCGAATAATTTTTTATATTTTACAATTAAACTGACTATATTTCATCAACTATCTATTTGCTTTTGATCTCAGTGAAAAGTAGCAATGCTAGATTCCCATCATTAGGGTCCCGAGTTCGAGTCCCGCTTAACCGTGTTTTATTCATTTCTGAAAGAGCAAAAAAGCTAATTTAGTCATGTATGCCGTGTTTGTTTTATGTTATTGAAACGTATGCAATTATATCCCGTAAAAGATAATAACAATGTCTAAACTGTGGGCCTCGAGTATACTTACTATCGAGTTAGTACAAGGCAGTATATCCTAAATAATTTTCGTTGAACGTAACTTTAAGTAATGAAGATGAATGAATTCTAGAATATTTGTAATTTACATACTTACCAGACACATAGCTCATAAATATATTCATGACAGAAATTGATATTTGGTTTCCGATTTCAAACTTAAATAAATTGTGTCGCCTTGATCTAGCTGTTAGAGACGTAAGAAAGCTTCCTTAAGAAATTGGTTGAAATCGTCGCTTTATAAAATAAAGAAAACCGTAATGGTTAAAAATTCCACTTCATCTCCCTCTGTTTATTCCCTCTATAATTCAATGGATATCTCAAATAAAATCATTAGTCTTCGTTTTCCAAAACCTTTAAGAAGATTAAAATCTTAAATGTATAGCCAATACCGTTCGGCATTCATTTAGTGGAGTGAACGAAAAAGTTTAGATAAGAAATCTGCAGTGTTTTTATCGCCGTATACATTTATGCCTCAACAAGTGTTTCGCTTTTTAGTAGCAGCATTCTCGCCATGACGTCATTGGTCGAGGAAAATTAAACAGATAAAGAGAAACTAGCTCTTAATGAGTAGGATTTCTGAGCGCATAAAGAGAGAGAAAGAAAAACTCTCATCCGCGAGAATTTTTAACGTCGCCCCTTTCATTCGACCGTTCATTAAAGAAGAAGGCAAACCAGTCTCGTCGCCACTTTCGGTAACATCTGGTAATTTGTCGAAAAAGCCTTTCATTTTGTGTGAAATTATTTTATGCCCTTTCCTTTTCGAAAATTATTTTCGAGATAACTTGCTGATATTCCCCGAATTTCAAAGTAGAGGTTTCGTAATTTTCGTTAAATATATATGCTGCTTCATAAGAGGTAGATATCAATCCTTCAATCACAAAAGCTTATTTTCTACCAGCTCGTTTGTAATCCAAAACCTAAGACGGATTATTTTCATGATGAAAATAAAAATATAAAAATCATATATTCCTAAGAAATATTTGCCCTCTTGCAGCACACACTGATATTTACGACCTTATAGTATTCTTAACACTGAAACTGCAGATAATCATCCTCGAAACGCCTTTGCTACCACGTGAAGTCATCCCAAAAATTGTACTCCAAATATACCCAAAAGTTTGTACCAAGTAGATATTGCGACGAGTAGAGCTCAAAGTTCTTCACAAAAGAAATGACGCAAAGTATTACGCAACTCAAACTTTTTTAACTCCTCTAGCAAGCGGTGGATTTTCAAGCCAAAATAGTGAATCGTATTTTAAGTAAACTCTTGGAAGAAGTTCACTTTCCCTGTCGATAAGCAATTTGTCAGGTATCCATGTAGATGTAGACGCGTTTCATCATATTTTTTGTACATACTATGTGGAATTATATTTCTACGGTTCGCTATGAAAGTATATGCAGAGCCGAGTATGTAATGTAATGTAAGCCGATGTAATCTTGGATTTTACTAGTAGAGACCACGAATGTGAATAATCAGATCATACAAATGAGAAAATGTTGAAACTTCGTAAGTATGCTTCGTAAAGAAATTGTAGTTTAGATCTGAAAGTATGGTGAGGATTGATGCCCGCGGGAGATTGCATCCAGCTTAAGTCTGCTAAAATCCATGAAGAAGCTGAGTGGAAGAAGATGTTTGCGAAGCTCTTGAGTACTTCAAGACATAAGAGTTAATTTGGTCTTTCATAGGTCACTTGAAGCTAATTTACTTCACCTCAACTCGTTGAAGATTTCCTGGGATGACGGCATGAAGAGAAACTTAACGTTAAAATTTGTAATTTTCCAGCGATTCTCTCCAAATTTAATTTTAAAAATTAAAACTATGAGAAAATATCAAAATAGTATCATGAAGCCATTAACAAAATTTGTAGTATTCATGATGTTCTTTTGGGCAGTTTTTCGATAGTGGTATAGGTTTGGCCGTTTTCTTCTTAAATCTAAGAGATCTTTCCCCTTTCTGGGGCGGTTTGTACGACACACTGATATTTATGTATAGAATGAGAGACGGAGAAGGAGAAAATGTGTTTCCCTCTGGAAATAAACAGCCTAATACTAAATTTAATCACTAAGATATGGCATGACTTTATTTCATACAGTAACCATAGCATCCGTTAGACTGACAATGATACATTTAAAAATTTATTAGGAAGCATTTTTAATACGTTCAATTTCTTTAAGGATGTAACCCACCGCTTTCCAATGGCAGAGTTTATAAGTATGTGATAAATAGTATTCATTTTATTTCCATATTGTACGTTGAGTAATTTTTCAAATATAATGCTTCTATCTTTCTCTTTTTCAGTTGAATTATAAAATTATTTCAGCATGAATCGTATGAAATAAGTTTTTTCTTAAAAAATAATAATTAATATTTTATACTAATATGTAGATCTTTTAAAAGAAAATTTTATATTTTGACTAAAAATTTTCTTCTTTTCCTAAGAATTACTTTATTACAACTTTGTGTTGCATTCAAACTCTATAGAAGAAGAGTAGAGATTTATAGAAAAACTGCATCTAATGAAAGACAAATTTAGTTTCCTAATTTAAGGTCTGTGTTCTTTCCAAACGTCTAAGTAAAGCAGATTTTCTCTGATTGAAATATTTATAAGGATAAGCTCTCAGGTGTGATCGCGATTTGAGAGGAGACCAGTTTAGCATTACAGAGGATTGAATTTAACTTATCCAATCCTTTCTCCCAGGGATTTCTCTCCACTCGTTTGCGAGACATGAACATCACCAAAATTAGTGGCTTGGATAGCTAAACCGCAAAGACTCTTATCAGCAGAGGCGATAACGACGTGGCGCTTGGAATCATTTGGCCGCGCGGCATATGTTGAGAACTGCCTATCAACGGATTCATTTATCTTCATTTCAGATATTTTGAATTAACATCTGTCATCTTCCATTAGTATGGCGAATAGCTACTATAAAATTTTTTCAGCTAACTCGAGATTGCAATCGAATCTTTTTCATCAAAATTTTACTCTTAAGATGACTCAAACAGTGATTTACTCGCAACAGCTTGTAGCCTCATTTGTTTCATCAAAGTATGTATGTGAAGTCTGAGGTTAACTATGGTTTTATTACGTATCCCTTGTTCTCGAAACCCACAAGAGGCCTTCAGACCACATGAGGCCTATTCGGACGTTCAATTTCCTGAAACCTGAAGCAAATGCCCGTTTAAAATTTTCTTTACAATCTTGCTAATGACACCAACTGAAAGGAAAAAGTTTTCTTTCAGTTGACTTAGCAAAAGAATTTGCTTTCTCGCATAAAATTTGGATGTTGAACTATTTGAATGTTGGCAACACGCTGGGCTGGGCTTCTTTTAACACGTAGCCACGTTCTATGGAAAAAGATTCCCACTTGGAAATCACTGGACCTATCATAGCCTAAATAATCGAAAAAATGAAAAAAATGAAAAATTACCATTAATTCTTTTAATTACCATTAAAACGAGATGAAGTTAGAATGCAAATAGTATACAGTAAAATCCGGTTGAGACGATTTTCAGTGAACCGAGCGAAAACCGCGTCTTAAGCAGAATAGGGTTATAAGCGGGTCGGAAAATGCTGGTTGCTTCATATAATGACTTTGATTGCTTTCCGTACGAAGAGAGCATCTTAGTTACTTAATTTTGTTTTTTTCCACTCTATAGTGAAGTAGATTTTACCATTTAGACAGTTAGGGAAAAATAATGAATTTTTAACTTCAAAGAGATTCCCAGAGCACGATCTCTTCTAGACTGCACTCACAAAATACTGACTTCCCTTTCACATTAATTCCATATGTTTACAACTTAAGATTGAGCCTCGAGGAAACACCGCCAAGCGAATTTTTAATCTAACGTTTTTTCCTGGGACTAAAGTGATAAAGAAGACCATACTCAATTTCTGAGTTCGTATCAGCTCCGATATGGGATGAAGATTGTTCTGCTTTGCCCTATGTTAATTTTATTCTCATGAAATTCTCACAATTCTAAAAAAGAAATTTACAAGAAACTATTCCAGAGATAAGGCGAAGCATGAGAGGTCGACAAAAATGATGCAGAAAAAATTTTGGTCTGACGAATGAGGCGGAAGATTGTACAAAGCGGGTTACAGTGCATCCAAGGACGGAAAAATCTTAAGCGAGAAGTAGGTCGTCTTAAGCTGTATCTTTACCATATGTTTCGTGTGAAAGTGACCGGGATGGGAGAAAACCGCGTATTAAGTGGAATACAGTCCTAAGAGGAAGTAAAGAGCTATTACCGTATATTAATTCGAAGAATTTACATACGTAGTAGTCTGAGAACCTCTCCTTTTGAGAGAAAAGCATCAAGATTGGTAAAAATTTGATGTATCCTTAATGTTATACAGCCCGCATTGTTTAAAGGGAGTCCCATTTGCCGAACATTTTTTCTTCAGGCGTATTGAAGAGGCGAATCAACATATGCACTTGAAATTAAATGGAAGCTCATACGTTTCTGTAGTTACCTACCATTACAGAAGGTGGTAAGGTGAAGGTGCTTCGAGATCATTCTCAAATGCGAGTCTCCATCACTGGGCCATGGAATCGAACACTTTCAATACACTTTGCTATCTGGAGAGCTAGTTTCGAAAGTCAGCGTACTGGTATCTTCCCCCCTATTGGGAGGTTTTGTAGGGAAGAGTGTATTTTAAACCTTTTGAAAGTAGTTTAAAATCATCTTTGTAGAAGGATTCTTTGGAGAGTTTAACCACGTTATTTAAAGTGTTGACAACAAAAACATGCATGAATCAGAATTTCTTTCAAATCGAAGGAATTTTTTACAAATTAACGGAACCGCAATAAGGAATAGCATCTCCTATTTCCTCTCCAACTTATTCATGACATATTTAAAAAATATCGCAGAGAGAATATGCATTATTTTCCCCAAATTTGGTTCTGATACATAGATCTCAATTCGGCCATTTTCGACACATCAAATTGCAACACCACAGATTTCTTACAATATATCAACGAACGATGCGAGTCCATCAATCTCACCGCTGAAGAAGAAACAAATGGAACACTATTATTCCTAGATTTAAAAATAACTAGAACAAAATAAACTCAAATTTAACATACATCGGAAGCCCAACCACACAGAAATGTACACACCATATGACTCAAATCATCATACTTCAGATAAACTTTTAGACCTTTTTACTCCATGATTAACAGAATACTACGGGTAAAAATACCACTTTCACAAAAAATTTCAACAAAGAACTAAACCACATCAGAATAAACAAAACAGAATACGATCAAGACATGGTTAGCAAAATTCTTATGAAACACAACTCTAACCTCAACTGAAAACAAAAAAACACAACTTCATAAAACTTTCCTATTCCCCTGGAACAAACAAAAAATTGACCAATATTTTCTCCAAATTTAATCTAACTCCAGTTTTTGTTAATAGCAACAAACTATCCAACCTCCTTCATAACCCCAAAGACACTACTGCACCTATACACAAATTGGGAATTTATAAAATTTCATGTAAAGATCGTGAAAAATATACATAGGGCAATCAAAGCGCATTATAGAAAATAGGTTCAAAGAACACTTAGCTCATTTCAGACACAACCAAATTAATAAATCTAGCGTTGTGCAACAAATACAAGAAAACAATCATAGGATTAATTTAGAAAAGCCAAGATTAAAGAAATCTTTACAGAAAGACTCCAAACTAGATGCTTATGATAGCATTTTCATATACCAAAACAAAGGAAAGCTCATGAATGAAGACCATGGGCCCATTCCAGCTTCTTAATTATATGAACACTGACTCTTAAAAGGTGTTTAATCTTGGAAACACCAATTTTCCACCCTCTTCTTCTCCAAAAAAATCCCCACCCTATAACCCTCTTTCCACAACAACAGTTAAATACTCTACACTTTCTTTTTATTAAGCATTTACCTCTTCCCTGAGGACATAGACTTATTCTTCATAATGCACATTTTCTTCTCAGAAAGCTGGTAATCTGCAGTTTCCATGATACTCTTAAGGAAATGGTGCCCAAGAGTCACCTGCATATTGGCGATAGGAGAGTTTTTTGAACCTCTTTGACAGTCATATTTTTACTTCCTGGTATTCATTCCCACTAAAATGCTAAAACTTTGTGAAAATATTGATGTTGTCTAAGTACTGAAGTTATCTTTCTACAAATTTCTAAGTAAAATTAATCAGTTAGTTTTATACTCATGCACTATGTGATATATTACTTTTGATTAAAATCAATTATAACATTATCAAAAGAAGCATTCATGAAGCATAGGGAACTGATGACTAAGGTCCTAGATAAAAGGAACAGGAAAAGATTAGTAAAATCCTTGGTGCAGAGTGTAGTGTTGAATGGGTGTGAAATGTGGATGTTAAGAAAAGATGATACTAAAACATTTGAGACATTTGAGAAGTGGATATGGTGTAAAATGAGAAAGTAAGTTGGGTTGATAGAAATACAAATGAGGAGGTACTAGAAATGGTTAGGGAGAAGAAGATGTTAATTGAAGTAATTAGAAATAGGCAAAGGAAATAGGAGGGTCAAATACTGAGAGGAGAGGGATTGCTGAAGAAAGCAATTGATGGAAGAATGCTAGAGAAAAGAAAAAGGGGAAGACAAAGACAAAAAATGTTGTATAACTTAAGCGGTGGGATAAGTTACCAAGATGTGAAAGAAAGGGCACTTTATAGGGAATGTGAGGGTACATGAATCTACCAAAAAGCAACTTCAGACAACGCAAAGAAGTATGGAAAGATGTATGCTTGGGATCACAAGAAGAGACAGGAAACGCAACACCTGAGTGAGGATGAAGACAGGAGTGACAGACATCATAGATAAAGTAAGGTCACTGAAATGGATGTGGGCAGGCCATATGGCAAAAAGAAACGACAACTGTTGGACAAGAGCAGTTCTGAATTGGACACCAAGAGATGTGAAGAGACCTAGAAGAAGACAAAAGGACCGATGGAACAGAGACATCATTATGTACTTAGGGGTGACATGGCAAAGAGAAGCTCCGAATAGAGAGAATTGGAAAGCGCTTGGGGAGGCCTACATCCATCATCGGACTGAAAATGGCTGATGTCAGATGTAGGCTTCCCCAAGTGCTTTCCAATTCTCTCTATTCTGAGGTTCTGGCACAAAAATTCTGAGTTACTTGGAATAGAATATTGGGTGGAACTACATATGAATGTTATCATTTGGATATAATAATATAGGCAAATTCTTGGCCAAATGCTCATCATATGTCTCTTCACACATACAAAAAATACTATGAAATGACATCTATCAACTGCATGTCATGCAACATTATATCTCCAGTCAAAGTAATGGTACAAGAAGAAAGACTGAATTTCTTTTAAATCTTGATGTCATATTACTAATTTACTGAAATGAATTTTTATTTCAAGTAAAAACGATGCAGCTGTCAAGTATTGTGCCAATATGTAATATGCTGAATGTTATACATTCTAGATTGAAAGAAGAATATTACTATATATTCAAATGAATATAAAATTTAAAATAATACGCTGGTTGAACTCTGATGGATAACTATGATTAGTACTTAAGATAAACATAACTGTAATTAGATGGAAAATATTTATAATTAAATGATTTGATTTATTCGTGTCACTGCTCTTCTAGAGTTAACTTGTTTCAAAGCACAATAAAATAAAAAGTCCCCTAACTTAAAGGTGTCTCATGAAAGCAAAGTCATTGAAGTACATCTTATAAATTAGTACTATCCCTTTAGGCCATATCATCTTCTTGAGGAGAGTATGATAGAAATGCTATGATTAAGATCTCATAAGAATAATGGAAGTATTATCTTACAGCAAATAAGAATATCTGGAACTTTTTTATTTTTTTCTAAATTATTTCAAATAAATAGTATAAAATGAACAATTCATGTATGCATATGTTAAATAAATGAGATCATTGCTTAGCCAGTAGCTCCTGTTATTAAATTTTTTATCATCTTAACTTCACCTAGGGAAATCTGTGTTTATCATGAGAAAAACTAACATACGAGTTAGTTAGGAAATTAGGCTAAAACATATCAGGATTTATCCTACTCTCATAATCTTAACGTAATATCTGATCAGTATACCTCTGTAACTAAATCCAATTAATGTAATTTTTGGCTCTGGGTATTTACTCTTCCAAATCTCCAAAAGGAATAAGATTATTCCAAAAATAGACACAAATTACAAGAAATTACATATTTTGTGATATTATAATTATCAGTAACATAACAGTTATTCCTCTTAAAAAGTTCAAGAAAGCTAAAAAGGTAGAGTAACAAGGGAAAACAGTAAAAGCATTCATATTACATTCATCATTTAGTAATTTATCTTTCTTTTGAGATCAAACACTTATCTTTCTTGAGATAATTATTATATAGCAACATGAAGAAAATGGTTACACATTCCTCAGATGTAATCCTCTCTGAATAGAAAAAGAGGAAATGGAAGTCAGACTGAAGAAATGTATTTTTCCTTGATTTATTATGTTTTCAAGTTGGACGTAAAACTTTATTCATTTTAAATATAATTTTACACTACTTTGGAGCAAGACCAAGTGATACTTCATAATTTTGCATTTCATAGACAATGCATAAATCAATAAAGCCCTATAATGCTGGTAAAAAAATTGGTTTTTTATAAGAATATATATTAATCCTTTTATGAAACCCTGATGATTCCTAAGGAAGCAAAATAAATTCTCAGAGACAGAGATGTGATTTGAAATGCTCCTAACAATTCTTTTCTCCATAACACCAAAGTTGCATACACAAAGTTTCATACCGTTAGTTGCATAGTTGTAACTAACACTAAAACTTTTCTAAGGAAAATGATATCTGAGGATGCATTTGCTCTCAAAGTTATTTCAATTTGATACCTTAGATAAAATATTACAAAGTCAAAGAATAGGATTTCATTCCATTAATTATTTATAACTCATCAACTTCAGATATTCATGATAGTATTACTCAAGGTAAATACTCTATTCTAAAAATTAATTATAATGATAAATTATCTGAATCTTTCTTCGTCCTCTCCAATAATGAAGTTCAGAAGTAAAAGAAAGGAGATGAAAAATAATCCTAAAACTATATGCAGCATAAATGCCCCAAAAACCTAAGGACAAGAATTCTATTTCTATTACTGCTTCAATTCCAAGGAATAAAAATCCTGGAAAAGTTGTCAAGGATATTTCCAAGAGCAAAAATCAAAAAATAATTACACTAATAAGTAAAATCAAATTATTTTAAGCATTATATTGTGGTTAATGATATACAAATTTCGTAACTATGTTTCCAAAACAGAGTCTAAAGGTACAGAGATAATAGAGGGAAAAGTATTTTAATTTTTAATTACAGTCAAACCCCCCTTAACAAACACCTTCAAATAGTGGAATCCTTTTACACCTTAGACAGTTTCTCAATCCCTGACAGCAGAGCATAGAAACTTCTGGAACTAACTCCTTGACTCCTCACTCCTTGAAAGTTTTTTTCTTGGTGTTTTCTCTCCAAATATAGAGCAGAAAGTTCAAGTCCAACAACTTGAAATATTTCTCCAAGTCCAACTTGAGGACATGCTAAAATATTCATTGTCCAAAACACTTATTTCTATGTATCAGAAGTTAGCATCTCTTGCATCCCATTCCACAATCCTCGTTGTTTCTCCAGTCTTTGTCCTTTGACTGTCTTCTTTTCATGTCTTAGGTAACTTGCTTTTTCCAGTGTTCTGTTCCAGTGTCCTCCCTGATGGTTGCCAATTTAGCATTTATTTTTATCAAGCATTTTTCCTCCATCCTCTTTACATCCCCGTACCATTTAAGCCGTCTTTTTCTCTACTTCTTGTATGATATTTTCTCCTACCTCATTTTTCTTATATTTTCATTTTTTTACTTTTGTACTTTTGATTTTCTTCAGCTTTTTCTTAGGAATTCCATCTCAATGACCTTTAGTCTCTGCCTACCCCTTTTGGTCATTTCCCAAGTTTATGTATTTGCAATTTTTTCATACTTAAATATATTTTGACCATAATATGCTTTTTTATTTATTGCTAGTTTTGCCTGATGTATTCCATTGTATTTATCTCTTTTTAACTGGTTCCTTCTTTTCCAATAATTACTACTAAATATTTGTACTTGTTGCAGACATCGATGGTATTTCCTTCTACTTCCAAATTCCTTGAGTTCTCATTTACTATGTATTTCTGGCAATTACTATTAGATTTGCACCCATATATAGTTTGAATATCAATGTAGAACTGTACTTTTTTACATTGATCGACACTATCAAAGGCATTAATATTTGGGTCAAGGGCAAGAGTTGATACATACAAAAAATGGGAATGTATTGCATTTGGAAAGTAAACTGTTTTTAATAACAACAGATGATGTCCCAGCTTTGAGAGGAACAAAGTCGGATTTGTGAAACTAATGGAAAAGGAACTAGACCGCTTACTTTTGTCAGACCTTGAATTGCGGGTTCGAAATAATTCTCTAACCACCATACTATAGGAAAGTTAGTTTATTGGAAACTACATCCTCACCATACTACAGCAACAGACAGAAAAATTGTGCGGACACACTTCCGCGCCAGAAAAAAAAATGAAAAACGTACATCGCAAATGTAGGTGGCAGCAACATCGCTGTTGTTAGAAATTTGAGTTATGGGCAACACATATTCTAACACTCCCCCTTGGCCTAACTCAAATAATAAAAAAAGCACAAGCAGTCAATAATGTCAAAAAAATTAACCATTCATAAAAATAAGATAAACCAAACAAGAATGTTCGAGCATACTTCGTGAAGAAAATAATTTCAATTTAAATTCAGATAGGATCATTCCAAAAAAAAATATGACAAACCAAATTTAACTTCAACAAATTAGTCAGTTAAATGTTATATTAAGTGCAGAAAAAAACTCTTTCCAGCACTCCCCCTTTTCCATATTCAAGAGAAACAACAATAAGTAATTTCCATTAAATACAAACAAAGAAATACTATCAGTCCAAATAAAAGGTTAAAACAAACATTCATCATACAAAAACAATTATATAGAAACACAACGGTCTAATCCTTTCTTTGCAAACCCAGCAAAGCATTGAAACTTCTTATCTTACGGCCAGGCAGAGGTTTGGTAAAAACATCACTGATGTTCTCCTCTGATGGCACATACTGAAATAACACATTGCCGACCTCTGCCTGTTCATTACAGAAATGATACTTGAGGTCTATATGCTTGGACCTCTCAGTCACTACACCAGTTAAGCCCAACCGCATGGCTTGAGTGTTATCACAATTTACAATACATGGTCTTTCTACAAACTTCGATTGCCCCAATTCTTCAAATAGATTCCTGAGCCACTTCACCTCCCTTACTGCTTCTGACATACTTATCAACTCAGATTCTTCTGTTGAAGTAGCTACACATGACTGTTTCTTACTGTGCCAAGTCAATGCTCCCCCGGCAAAAATCACGACAAAACCCCCAATGGACTTGCCCTTAGGCTCACTGTTCCAAGAAGCATCACAAAACACCTTGATTGGTTGGCCCTTCTTCTCGTAACGTAAGTATAAGTTATCAGTCCCTCTCAAGTATCGCAATATGTGTTTGACAGACTTCCAGTCTCCTCTAGTGGGAGATTTGCACGCCTGGCTCACCTTTCCCACATCATAAGCTATGTCACACCTGTAACTATTTGCCAGAAAAAGAAGGCTACCTACAACCTTCCTGTAAAAAGTCACATTCTCAAATGCATCATCATCAACATCTTCCACAAGAGGAAATGGAGCTACACATGGTTTACAATCACTCATACCACACTCAGCAATTAGTTTTTGAATATACAACTTTTGTTCTATATAAATCATTTGGCCTGTATGTTCAACATGCATCCCTAACATTTTATTTACAATACACAAATCTCTAACAGTCAGCAAACTTGAAAAACGTTCCTTGAAGTCACTAACTTTCTGCTCTTCTCCAAGAATGATCATATCATCCACATAAACCCCAACAATAATATCTCCCCCAAAATATACACAAGAATCACTTTTACATCTAATTAACTTAAAATCTTTCAAAGTTTTGTCCAAGCAATTGTTCCAGTCCTTACCAGCAGATGGCAACCCATAAATACCCCTCTGAGTTTGCAAACAAACCCATCCTTTCCCTTAACTCTGTCCTCATACAATTCAGGTTGTTCCATGTATATGTCATGTGACACAGGGCTATTTAAATAAGCTGTAGTAACATCAACATGGTGAGCAGACCACCCATTCTCCACGGCTAGAGCAAATAACACCCTGACACTTTTCTTACGAATTACAGGGCTAAAAGTGTCCTCCCAAGAGAATCCCATCTGCGTTTTGAAACCTTGTGCAACAAGCCTGGACTTAAACCTCTCTAAATTATCACCATCATCACACTTCACCTTGAATACCCACTTGCAACCGATTACCCTCTGATCAGCTGGCCTCTCAACAATGTCCCATACATTTAAATCAATCATTCGTTAGTATTCCAAGTCCATAGATCTTTTCCATTCTTTACTATACACACTGGTGATGGCTTCCTCCACAGGTGAAGGCTCAGTCACCTCATCAAACATATTCCCCTCTGTTGAACAAACTGCTAAATTGCAGCATGAACACCTTTTGGGTTTTGCCTGTCTACCACTTCTTCGAGGTTCCATCTCCTGCATGTCAACACTTGTATTGACATTGACATCAACTTGAACTGGGTCTTCAGTCACTTCATCTGCATCACTTACATAAAACAGTCTATCCCCCATGTTACATTCTCCCCTTTTCTGCATACATTTAAATGGAAATACATTCTCCTGAAATCTCACATGTAACCCAACAACAATCTTCTTTGTATTTACATTATACAGTCTATAGCCCTTCACATTTCTCTCATAACCTTGCTTAGGGTTAACCTTGAAATTTGAGTTATGGGCAACACATATTCTAACAACTTTTATCGTTTATTTTTAACATACACGAAGAAAATTTATCTGGGTATTTGAAATGACAAGTGATAATCAACTGAACGGATCAGCGTGAAAAATGATTGTAAAAAATTAACGTCGTGTTTTCCGGTAAGAAACAAACTTATCGCTGCTTTACTGTCTTACAAGTTCTTAGACCAAGAATTTCATGGCGCGTTTTCAGTCAGAATCACATGACAGCCAGTCAAATTCGGTCATATATGGTACATGCTACCTCTTTGCTCTTAGATTTTTTTCTTTTACTATATAGTGGTACCTCGAGATACGAGTGCCCTAACATACGAGTTTTTTGAGATACGAGCCGTCGAGCGAGCGAAGTTTTGCTTTGAAATACGAGCAAAATTTGAGATACGAGGAACGGCCGGCTGCACACGACCCACCAGTTTACTGTGCCTCGTGCGTCTCGCACTATCCCACGCATCCCCCCAGTATACTTGTTTACCTCGCTGTCGAAGCATCTTTGATAAGTTTTTCTAGGGCTTCGTGCTTTTTATGCAATTAAATACTTTATCACATTTCATTTTATAACCTTGGGTCCGAAGAAAGTGAGTGGAAAGGTCAATGCTCAAAAGAAGATGACGTCTACTGAATTAAAGCGTTAAATCATAGAAAAAATGAGCGAGATGTGCGAGTAGCTTACTTGGCGAGGTAGTACGGGCGTAGTACTTCAACGATATAAACTGTGTCAATAAAGGGTATAACGCCAGCTAAGGGCGTTACATTAATTTCTAAGCTCCGGAGCTCTCTCCATGAAAAGATGGAGAAACTGCTGATTGTTTGAGTTACGGAGAAGCAGGTTAAAGGCGATATTTTAACACAGGGCATCATATGCGAGAAAGCACGAGCAATTTACGGTGATTTGCTGAATCAGACCCCGCGCACTTCCACGGACGAGGCATCGTAAGACTCGTTTAAAGCCAGTCGAGGCAAATTTGACAACTTTAGGAAAATGACCGGCATTTAATCCGTTGTCAGGCATGGTGAGGCTGCAAGTTCGGATCTGAAAGCAGCTGAGGATTATCTCAAAACTTTTTCCGAACCGATAGAAGCCAAAGGACACATCCCCCAGCAAGTCTTCAACTGTGACGAGACGGAGCTTTTCTGGAAGAAGATGCCGAATAGGACTTACATAACGACAGAGGAGAAGATTAATCGCCTAACTCATTTCCGCAACATTCTGAAAGGGAAGAAGGAACAAACCTCCTTGGACATTTTTTTTTAATCCGGCGAAAAAAGGCAAAGACCAGTGAAGAAAAAAGCAGTAACTAAAATTAATCATAAAGCAGCATATAAGTTGTATGTAATTTGCATTTTATGTCCAAAATACAAATAAACTTTATAAAGCCAGTTTATTTCTTTACGTTATCTTTTATTATGTTTTTATACAATATTTGTCATTTATAAATACATCTTTTCTATTCAAAAACACGTAACAAGAACAACTGGGGTGGCATTTTGGGGCCTGGAACGAATTAATGCCATTTCAATTAATTTCAATGGGGAAAATTGCTTTGAGATACGAGGAATTTGACATACGAGCAAGGTTACGGAACGAATTAAACTCGTATCTCGAGGTATCACTGTATATGTATTCTCTCAGAACCGCTTTTAGTTGATTGTAAGAAAGATTTCCGAGGTGTCAACTAAAATGACGACGAATGTTTGATTATAGAGATGCTTTGGATATCCCTTCGATTCCATTGGCCATTTCACGTGTTCCATGTATTTCATGCCTAACTTTTGTCGACAGAATAAATGCTACATCCCTAGTAGTAAAGGCCAGGAAAGATCTTTTTAACGCAATGTCGTTAACTATTAAAGGCAGACTATTATTTGATAATTTTTAACCCTAGTTGGGTTCCATCATATGAGAAGGCGATATGTATTATGAAAATTTCTTCGTAAGTTTTAAATTACTTGAAAAATATTCAATAGATGTTACTTGTTAATTTAGCCATGTTATAGATATTCAGTCAAGAAAATTTATTCGTTTTTGCAATCAACTTAATGTATATGATTGACTTATTACTTTGACTCGATCATATCCAATTAATTCATGTGAAGTTATTGATAATTTAGATTTTATTCATATCAAAAGTAGCTTATCTTTAATGAATTATAATAATATGAAATTATATGATATTGTCGCAGTTTATCCATGTTGAAAAGAAAGCTGTTATTCATCCCACTGTTGATTTCCTAATAGGTCCTATCCTTAGCGGAGACAGGAAATCACGCAAAAGTAGGTGATTTTGGTTTTGTCAAGCCTTTGCCATTCTCCTGTATCCCTTACTAAATTCGTGGTCAACAGTCGTATTTTTGTTGGGAAAAGTGGATAACATCCAAAAGGCTGCGGGAACACTAGTGCTTTCGGCATAACCTACATCAATAATATCTGAAGATAAGATGAACCAGTGATGTGACAAATGAGTGGCGTAACATACGGGTAAAACTATTGCAGCTGGAGACCCAGTCTCTTGTATACCAAGAAGTCAGTCAATACCCTCGCTGAATGTAAGTAAATAATACTGGATCTAGTAGACCCCCTGTTCCCTCCTATCTTTTTCTGGTTACGGAATCAAGCCCTAAATTGTTATGAATATGCACAATGCGAAAGGTTCCTTCCTTGCAATCAGAACTTTTTCAGCAGAAAATGTGTTCTTGCGGCAATCAGGTTCTCTCTTCATGTTGCTTTTTTGATTTATTGCACATGTTATTTTTGTTTCATAGAGGCATTCTTTCATTACGCAATGCAGAAGGCAAGTGCAGTCTGAATATAAATCCTTAGTAATTTAGCGGTTACTTTTACCTACATCTTTATTCAAACTTTGCTGAGGCTTTTTGCTTATTCTTTGATGTACATATTTAACACATGACAGCATTACTTGGTGGAACTTCTCCATATATAAACTTGAGGTAATTATATAAACGTCACAAAAACTTTTTTTTTATCCTACTCTTCTGGTTTAATATTATGAAAAATTATGCAGCGCTGACCATGTATATTTACATAATGGTTTTAAGTTTTGGTAGTCTTGGATGTAATAAGTAGTTACATATATAGTGAGTAGTCATTATCTCTTACATCTCTTTAAGTGCAACTTTCCTACCTGTGAAATCAGTTTATCCATTCATTGATTGATACACTTGATAATCTAGGTCTAATTTTTAAATTTAATATGTCTGTTAGATTTTAGATTTTTCAGTTTATTAGGAAAAAGGCACATGGTTTTATTCTTGTTCATGGAATTTAATTCTGTCCAAGTTTATAAGACAATTCTTTTTCTCCTGCTTCAGTGGCTCAGTTTCTAATTCATGGTTAATCTCAACTTATTCTTTCATCTTTTAATGGCAATGTTACTTATTACATAAAAGCTCATTTTTCCTCTCTGATATTTAAACATTTTTTCCTAATTTCCTTTTTCTTCTGTTTAATGTCATTGAACTCAAATCATAATGTGCAGGAAACCAAGTTGCACTTCTTGGAAGAATGTAAATTAACCCTATGAACTAATCTGATTAATAGCTCTTGCTTGTGACTATTTATAATGAGGTCCATTCATTACTTTATCTTTAAAATGTTTTATTTTTTACAGGTAGGACAGGTTTTTGCTTTCCTTAGCCTCTACTTCATTCCTTTAATTTTTTAGATAGTTTACTCTTCATTGTCTTACAGCATTGTCCTTTGCATACTGATTTCTCAATCACTCTTTGGACACACAATGTTTTCTGAGTTAAAAGACATGATTACTCTAGAGATATTATAGTGAAATCCTGTGACTTTCTAAAGTAATTATGGTTCATAGAGACTTTTACAGTTATAATTTATTTTTTCATTCATAAGCAATATAAGGGAATTTCTTGAAAGCAATGAATATCACTTTCAGTTGATTCTAGGAAACCTATTTGATTGAAAAATCTCATTAACTGTTAACAACGTTTGCACTTAAATTAAAATTTTAGATCCAAAATTTTCAAACATTTTTGCTATCCCTATAGATACTTTTTCCAAAAAGTGCAGTTTCATTTATAAAAACTTTCGCAAAATATTTCTAGTATGTACAGAATATCATTTATAGACGACAGAATGTATATTCTTTCATATTATTATAATGAGCCTAAGAATGTTTTGTTTTTGGTGAACTTTATCATAAATAACATTTATATATAATAACAATTTTTTAAATTAAATTCATATTTTAGCACATCTTTTCATAAGTATTTTTTGGTAGATATTCTTAACCTTTTAGAAGCAGATGGCATTAGGGGCTTTGAACAAATTTGTAGGCCCTGTTGCATATTCCAAAACTTCTTTACTACATGTTATATGTATTGCTAATTATATTTATATATTTCTGCAATTTTGTTTTTTGTTAGTTGATTTTTTTACTTTTAAATGCTCAACTTTTGTTACAGTTGTCTTGAAATTTCTATTAATTCAGAATTCAAATTCGGTATTATGGAATTTAGAGGGATGTCTGAATATTTGTAAAAATTTAGAATAGGATAGGAAAGAGTTTTGCATCATGAATACTTACTGCAGAGTTTGTCTTTTAACTGTTGTGTGTATTTTAATTTTGAATATCAAGGCCCTTCATTTACAAGTGTCTGAATTTTGGAGTATGAAGTAGCTGTTCTAAATTTTTCTTTGTTTGTAGCAAAATATTTTTAATTTCATAAATTTATGAAAGGATACTTTAAATTATTATTATATACTATAATATATATATATATATATATATATATATATATATATATATATATATATATATATATATATATATATATATAATTAAATTATTCAATATCAACGCAAAATTTATTCACTTAAAAATAAATTACTGAGTTATTTACTTGAAACTTTCTTTACTTAAAAATAAAAAAATGAAGACTAAATTATCACTACTACTTTATGTGAGGTGACATTGAAATTTCTGTAAAGCTGTGAGGTTTTGAAGCATCGGCAATTCAAAGCGCGAAGTGGATTATGCTCCTTGATATAAAAAGTCAAGAACTCAAGTTCTATTCAAGATATCTCATCGAAACAAACTGAAAATGAAAATTACAACATTTATCTCGATTTCTCTTGAGACTAGTTCTTCCTCACATGAGAAACTAAAAAGTTTTAGGCGACCTATAAATTGGACTGCACGTCGAATTTTTTCTTGAGTTACATTGCTAGACAAATTTTTACTAAGAAGTGGTTGCTCTAAAATTAATCTTATATACCTTTTATGCATTCAAATGATACAATGAGGAATGGAAAAAATCAGCATTTTATGTTGTATTGTAAGAGAGTAATGGCAGTTTCAAAAATGTTCATGGGTGAAAACTCAGCAAGTAATTCAATTTTTGCTTTTAACTTTGTTGTTTCTGCTATAAATGCATAAAATTTTCACTGTTGTGTTGATAGAGTTATTTTCATTCAAATTTCATCAGAACTTTAGTTTGAATCGGTCAATGTAGACTACGAATCTTAATTATACCCATCCATATCCATAGCTCCTCGTAAAGGCGACCCGGCGCATGAGGCTTTGCCTTTCTCCCATAAGACAATACTGACTGGAAGCTTGAAACCGACAATAGATTTAGGTGACATGTATAGAAGTAAGTTACCTTGGAAACATGGAATAATTTTTTCATATGTCGCTGAAAATTATGCATCTGTGTTCATTTCACCATATGTTAAAGTTTATGTTTGTGCATTAATTACTGCTTTTGTTATATTTAATGGCATTCTTATAACTTTTCATTTTTGTTTGGTTCATTGCCTTCGATTTTCTCAGAATTTACCATTCTTTTTCAATACTTTGGACTTAACAGAAGAGAATGTAAAGAAATTATAGGCCCATAGAGTTAAAATAAATATCACAATGCGATTAAACCTTTTTATTGTAGTGTATTTTTCATTAAATTTCATAGAATTTACTATGTTGGCCTTGACTTTGTGGTAGGCCTCCATCATGATGAAATTTCATGTTTTAATTACAAAAATTTTTTGTTTTCCTTTGTTTTCAAAAATTTGTATTTGCATTTCAGATTGCTGCATATTTATTCATCAACAGTTAATTTATTTCATTCTTAAGAAAAGATTAGTAGGAGAATCAACTTTTCTTAAGTTATCTTAAATTCCTGTATGCCTTCCAGTATTTCTGGCAAATTATTTTCACAGGCTGTAAAAATTCTTTTTCATATTGACTTTTATGCCACTTTGTAATGATTTGATTTTCTAAAAGTATTTCTCTCATTTATTAATTTATTTTGCATTTTTTAGCAGTTCCAAACTAAATGGGTAATATTAATCTCTGTATGATTTTCCTTAAATACAAGTTATTACTTCAGCATTTCAGTTAATTGCACACTCTAAAGAAATAAAGGACTTACTGGTCATTGAATTATCAATGCTTGGAGACATTGATGGAGGCATTGATGTATGTTGTGATCAATTGTTGTGAAATTCCCTTTTCTATAAGTTATTGAATTAAGATATATTAGTAAGTCAATATCAGTCAGGCTATGATATTAATAATTTTGATACTTACCACAGCTAAATTGTAGTCTGGCACAAATTTCAGTGTATTTGGGTTTCAAGGAAACTGAATGCTATTTGTCTGTTTTAATGGCAGTAAGTGATTAAATTTAAATTCAAGGGAAAATCAGCTTTTTGCAGTCTCTAGAAATTAACAAACATGGCTATGTTACCTCAAATTTAAACATAGTTCTGTTCTTCAGATTTTTAACTTTTACAGAAATAAATATTTTTCTGCTAGGTTTTTGTGTTTTCACTACCTCTCAGTGCCCAAAATCCAAATAGAATATCGAGTTGTTCATTGAAATATTTGTTCTTTAAAAAGAATTGAGGAGAATGATTAGTTTAGAATAGTTTTCCTATACATATTTGTAATTTGCACTATGATGATAGTTTCAGTCATGAACAAGGATTAAAAAGATTATCAGTGCTCTTCATACTAAGTTTGCTTCAATCAAGATCTTGATAATGCTGTACAACTGAAAGCTTCAGTAATTTTCAGTGCAACTAGAGCTAATAGAATTTATTTGGGTTTACTAGAAGAATGTGCTTAGGCTTTTAGTGTAAATTTCTGATGGTTTTCAAGTAAAAGTAATCAATTTAATTACTTGGCTTTTACAAATATCCTTCCCGATTGAAAAAGATAACAAAATGAGAGAATCAGAATGAAAGTACTTAGAATGTCTTTTCTTTGTTACATCTTATAATATATTCATCGTCATTAAGGAATGCTTTTAGCATTTTCTAGTATTTAAACTCAAGTTGAAGTTTTATTTAATCATAAAATGTTTTAATTACTTATACATTTGGCTGATGAGTGGGAGATAATCTATTAAGCTTCAACAAAGATGGAATCCTGGATGTATCAGTGCAGCAAAAATACAAGCCTGACTTACAATGGAAGTCTATGCAGATTCACTCTAAAGTTAACTTGACTTTATAGGTATGACACTTAGATATTTGATAAGAGCAATAGTTTTATTGATTGGATATTCTGTAAGCATTTACATTTGTTTAGACAAATTTCAGTAATTTATTTTTAAATCAAATGGCTTTCATACAAGATGCTCAATATAAATTCTTTATTTGGTTGTTACTGTCTATGCAAACTTAAATTGATGAACTCTGAATTTAATAGTTATAAATGTGTATTTGTAACCATTAAATTTCAAATTGAGTTTACCTTAAGTAGTAAATAAATGTAAATGCTAATATTACATTTAATTTGATCAAAGAGAGTAAATTATGTTAATAAAATATTTATTATCTAATTGTACAGGTTTTTCAAGCTTAGCCGGAAGTTATGGTAAAATATTAAAACTCATGAAGTTTTTAAGACTGAATATTTTACCACATTCTCAATTTGGACTTGTTTTTTGGGTTTGTTTTAGTTCTCACGTTTCGTAAAAGCCAAATAAACAATCATCGAATGCAATTACCAAACATATTTTTATTAAGAAAAATTAAAAAACTGCAAGCTATTTTGAACATGATATGTACATTTCAATAATTGAATGGCAAGCAATCAAACACATAATACAAAATAAAGCAGCAGCGATACCGACACATGCGTCGGCTGAGTGTCGGGCATCATATGTTGAACGAGTAGTACAATGTTTAAGGGTTAGATGTAAGAAGAGACTTTTCAGTCTCAATCTCGCCCGAATAAAGATGTTTCATTATTATTATTAATGTTGTACTATGTGCTAGTCCCCGCTTTTCCGCACCGAGGGCGGACCCAGCGCAGCTAGTTTGGTTTACTTTTTGATGGGCACGGTGCAGTGTCGGAAGGAATCTATCCCAGTTCTCTCTTTTTGAGCTATATTTTTGTTGGCAAAAATTTAGTAAAACCTGATAAAATAATTGTGGCAGATGTAGAAAAATTTGTGTGTGTCCAGACCTTTATCTGGGCTAAAAATAGCATTCAGTATTGAAAGCTAACCTGTGTCCTTGACATATAAGACGCGGGTAAATTTTTTAATAATAATAATAATAAAACGTCTCTATTCAGGCGAGATTGAGACTGAAAAGTCTCTTCTTACATCTAACCCTTCGTCAATTTGTAAGGAAGAGATAGCAGAAAAAAAGTGCACGGAATAAATTTATACTGTGGGCTTAAAAACCTAGGATAGGAAAAATAGCCCACAGCAGGAAAACACCCCAGAAGAGGGTGTGAAAAATCTGCGAAACCTACAGATAGATAAGAAACAGAAATTTATAGAAAAGGCTGGAATCAAAAAGCAAGGAACATATTTACACTTCAAACTGCATATAGAAATAGTCCAAAAAATTGAATAACAGTTAGTAAATAGGATAACATGAGATAAGATATAAAAAACACTGAAAACACAGAATGATATAAATGGAAATGGCAAAAAAACTGGTATGAATACAGAAAAAAAAATAATGAAATAAATAAACACAAAAAAATCACTATCATTTAACAACTTTGTCAATGTTCTTTCGAAGAGAAAAAAAATGAAAACCATATACTCATAAAAAGATACCCGACACCATGAAAAATAATAAAGTGAGAATAAATGAGATGAAACATGCATGAAAAAATAAAAATATCATCACCTATCAGAGTGGGGCTCGACAGATAATACATTACAATAATACATAAAAGAACAACAGCATGAAAATAGCTACTTCGTACTTATATATACATATTCCACATTAAATGGGGGACAAAACCATTATATAGGGCTAGCCGGCAGAAAGGTAATTTTACTGACTTGAATGATTAAATGAGCTTTGTGGATGTACGTAGACCAAGGAGCATTCATCGTGAATTTAAATTTTTTGAGACTTAATTTAGGAGAAAAGGTCTTATATGCCATCAAATATGGTACTTTCTGCTCTATATTTGAAGAGAAAGCACCAAGAAAAAATCCCAATTCTCAAATGTAAACAAACCTTGAGTTTGACCTTGAAAATTTTTTTGAGTCAGAATCTCTGGAGTTTCTGGCATGATATTCACTCCTTTTTCATGAGAACATTGAATTCACAAAAATTTTGAGCTATTTTCTTTAATGGTTGCTTTTCAAATTACATTACAAATTCATATACCAGAAGTAAAATTATATTTTCATTAATGCCGTAACTAATAACTTATTACTAAAGCAAAATTATATGATGTTTCTACAGTATATCCATGTGGAAAGAGAAGCTGTTATTCATTCTACTGTTGGCCTCCTATCAATCTCTTCAGAGACAAGGAACATGCAGAACTTGAAGATTTCATTGTAGAGCCTTTGCCAGTATTGTGCTTCCCTTACTAAATTGAGTCTTGCAAATTCAATGTTTTAGTTGGGAAAAGAGGATGAAATAGTCAGTGAGGATATTAATGCTTTTGGAATTAGTGATATCAGGAAGTAAGATGACCCAGTTATGTGGTGAATAAGTGGTGTAGCATGATAGTGAAGTTATTGATATAGGATGCCCTGTCTGCAGAAGCCCTTCAGAATACCCTTGTTGTGGGTGAGTAAATATTTTTGGATAAAAATAGTTCCATTGTTTGTTTGTCACATTTCCTGGCAATGAAACCTCTTAATTCATATGAAATGTGAAATGCCTATTTATTACTATGTACTGACAAAGTCTATATATCTGATCCTTGGCAGATAAATATTATTATTATGAATGCAAATGGTGCCATCCTCACAACCAGATCTTTGCACATTATAATGCTAGTGGCAGTTTGGTTCTCTCATAATATTCCATCTTTGATCTATTGCATATCTTCCCTTTATTTCATAAAGGCACTCATTCTTTACTCGATATAGGAGACATAGTCTTCAATATGAATTCCTTGAAATTATTTTATTAATTTCTTCATCTTATTTCAAAATTTATTTGGCTGTGTTTACTTATTCCTTGATGGAATAAGTAATCACAGCCATTACCAAGTATATTTTTAAAAGTAGCATTTAATTCAGATGATTTGACTATGTTCTCCCAATTTTTAACTTTTATTTCTTTGGTAGATTCTTATAATATTTATTCAGAAATGGACATGTTATTAGTGGAGTCAATTCTCTCCAAAATTGTTCAAAATTTCTTCTACTTCAGTGGTTTAGTTTTAAATGCAAGGCTAATGCCAACTCATTTTTTCATTCTCTATTGGTAATTAGGCATTTTTCATGATAACTCATTTCTCCTCACATCTCTCATTAAAAATTTTCAGCATATTTTCTTTTTCTTCTGTTTAATTTCACTGAACTCTTTCATTTCATAGTATGCAAGTTAACTGGCTGCGCTTCGGGTGAAGATATAATTTAATCCCATTAACTATATTCATCTAGTTTGGTTAACAGTTCTTTTTTGTGTTTATTGATAATAAAGACCATTAATTACCTTTAAATTCCAATTATAAATATTTTGTCTTCTTACAGGTATCTTGATATGTTTTTCGATTTCTACTTCACTAGTTCAGTGTCATTTTTATCTAAGTTAAGTCTTACTCCTCTTCAACATTATTCTCATTATTTTCAAACACTGTTTAGACACTTGCACTGCAGTTTCTGGAAATAATAGCCATGGTTATTTGAGAAATACTACCGTTGATTCATATTACTTCTATTTTAATTTTCCTCATAATAATAATCCTTAAAGACTAATACAGTTATAATTAATGTATCATTTGGTCATTCCTGCCTTATGTAAGGGAAGCTTTGGATATTCATATCATTTGTTTGAAATTGAGAATAATTCGAGAAAAACTATTTTATTTAGAAAGTTCATTCTTCTCAAAGATTTTCTTCTTTTTAATTTTAAATTTAAGTTGCAACATTTTCAAACATTTATGATTGCCTATTTTTGCTATTAGGTATTCATACAATGGTAAAGTTAGCTTATTTTTATCCCAGTGTATACATTTTCCTAGGATATTATTTCACTTTCAAACAATAGCTTCATTTATTACAAACTTTAATGAATGATTCCTAGTACAGAGTATCAGTAATTGATCACAGAATGAATGTATTTCATATTCTTGCAATGGGTCTGAGAAGCCTTCGTTTTTGGCAGCTTTTATCTTGAATAATATTTTTATAGCTAAAAAAAAGTATCTCTTTCAAAGAAACACCTTCTGGAAATAGTTCTTAAAGGTCTATTCAATTTTTCTCATGTCTATGTTGTATTGCTAATTATAATTTGATAATTTTCTTGCTTTAACATTGTGAAAAGAGGTTTAATAGACTTACACTAAAAGTAAACTTAAGATGAAAAGTATTGCATATTTCAATGAAGACGAGCAACTTTACAAGGTACAGTGCTGGACAAAGCATTTGCAAATTTTTGACACTGCCTAGTACGGCCACCTGTAGAACTATGACCAGAGAGAAAGAATTGCGACGTCGGCCTGAAAGGATGATGGCGACTAAATGTCTGGCATTGTATGTTTAGTCTTTCCACCATAAGGCGAACAAAAAGGGTCTCTGCAAGACTTGGTCGGTTTTGGAAGAGGACAGAAAATACTGTGATACCGTTAGATTGCCGTGGGTAGGGAGGATCCTCACAGTTTCGCATGATGGGCATCTTCGAGTCATCGAGTTTCAAATACTAGTTAGTATACGATGCGAAAGTGAGGATTATGGCAGGGACATGAATATTCAGCTGCGGCACCGATTGAATATGTGAGATTTTCATAACAAACCTATTATGCAAGACGTGGTTATTGGAAAAAGACGGGCCATTTTAATGATAGAATGCAGTTCATGTTTTGAAAACAAGCAATATTTCTTCTATTGTTTTCCCTCTCTTGCCTTCCCTTCATATTTGAGGTTTATGTAATACCATAGACTATACGTAAATACAGACACTTGAAGTGCCGTGAAAACTGATGGAAACAGAGATCACATTTAGAAGATAAACAAGAAAATTTACCATGCCCTGCTGAGAGACTCCTCAGCTGGCACTAATTTCTTCTCTTGCTTATAGTAGTCGCGGTGCTGGTTTTAATCTAATGTTTCTTTACCACCAGCTGAATATGAAAGACTATAGATTAATGTTTTGTAACAAAATCGTGCAAACTTCGTTTTAATATCTAAATTTAACGTTAACTGAGGTTAATATGACCTTGCTATATTCCCTCCTAAAGATTTTATTTACACAAATTACTCAAGTAACGTGATGCATGAAACATATGTTTATCATTTACCTTTGAAATTCATATTTACAAGGGAATTAATTGATGAGATGGGGATCTATGATTCGAAGCGTGAAGTGGATTACACTCTTTGATATAAAAGTCAAAACCTAAAGTGCTATTCAAGATATCACATTGAAACAAACTGCAAATGAAAATTACAACATTTATCTCGATTTCTCTTGAGACAAGTTCTTCCTCACATGATAAACCAAAAAGTTTTAGGCGACGTATAAATTGGACTGCACGTCGAATTTTTTCTTGAATTACATTGCTAGACAAATTTTTACTAAGAAGTGGTTGCTCTAAAATTAATCTTATATACCTTTTATGCATTCAAATGATACAATGAGAAATGGAAGAAAAAATCAGCATTTTATGTTGGATCATAAGAGAGTAATGGCAGTTTCAAAAATGTTCATGGGTGAAAACTCTGCAATTCATTCAATTTTCGCTTTTAACTTTGTTGTTTTTACTATGAAAGCATAAAATTTTCACTGTTGGGTTGATAAAGTTATTTTCATTCAAGTTTCATCAGAACTGAAGGCAATCGGGGGTTTAATGCGCACAAGAGCCAAGCTCACTAAGGTGAACAATGAATGAACCTTTGCTTTCTTCTTCTCCGGGAAGAAAATGGAGGTATAAAGTTCTTAGAAGCACACAATTATATAGGGAATCCCAGAGTTTCCCTGTGGTCAGTATCGGAATATGCGGCTGTGAGGCCACCTTTCTTAATTGCACCTCCCGTGGCTCCTTTAAATGTTCTTTTGAATCCCTGCACGCTAGATTGCTGGATGTGGTGCAAAACAAAATTTTATTTAATCTATTTTTAGTTTTAGAATATTTAACCTTTGAATATCATGGGGCATCATGCAGTTTATTGGGTAAGACTACCATGTGGCAACATCCTTAGCCCGATTATGATGGAGTCATGTCACAGATGTTGTGCATGTCTTATGGGAAAATAATTTTAAGGTAATAAAGAGGCATCCTTCTCTTTATCTTTCTTATAAATCATCCGTCTTTCATTTTGGTGTGCAGCGATGAGAGCAAATTTTCTAGTGGGCCTAAAAATCTTATAATGAAAGCCAAATAATGATCAGAGGGCATGACTTTAATACTAATCCAAATGGGTTGAAGGTAACTGCAGCTGCAAATGTCTTGAGCGGAACGAATAGTATTGTGCTTTTCAAATGAAGAGTCATTATCAACCACATGTAATATTATTATTCGGTCATTGACTCCATAGCTACAGGCTGAACAAAATAGTCACAAAAATATTATCCCACAATAACTAAGAGATATGATGTTTTCAGAGGTGTTCTTGAAGTGTTTATGCTGATATTAATTTCGGTTAATTAACTCATTGATATGCTATAGAAACTGACTAATATTTCTCCAGATCCACTGTGGAGATAAAAGAAAATAATATCGAGCTTTATACAAGATGCTCAAAGCATAGAAAAATATCATATCGGAGAACCAATGCCCAAACGAATTTCGTCACATAACTTCTAAACCTTAAGAAACTTAAGTACTGAGAAATTCCTAGAACGGGAGAACCCCTTCGATGTAATTCAAACGAGGAAAACTATCCAGTGAATAGATAAAGCTTTCTCTCTGCATTTGCAAATTTCACTCATCTCATTCCTCGTTCTGCTTGAAGGAGAACCTTTTATAAGATATGGGTGTGTGAGTATACGGTTGACTATATATGGATCACCCATTCCTTCCTTGTGTGATGTTTTTCTGTTGGATCCAATGTATCCCAACATCGGATCCCTAGAAAAGTTGCGGCGTATTAACGTATCTGGTAGTGAAACAAGAAGCAGCTAATGAGATGAGTTTACTATAATTCCCCTTTTCCATTGGAAAATATGACTTTTGTAAAAGCCATTTAACTTTAAACGAATAAAGTAATACGGTGCTCTTCGCAGTCGTTCACCTTGGGGTTGGTTTATTCTTAAGTGCTCTAGCATGATCTTCAAATTACCTGATATTCAAATATTCTCTACTCTTAGAGGAAGAGATCACTAGCTAAATGTGTATAGTTTCATGTCGGGTCTGATTACTTTCCTAACCATCTCTGTTGTTAGAAAGGGTAGATTTTTGTCTCTAATAATATCCTATGAAACATTATGAGAGAATAGGAGTATAAAAATAGTTTTATGAATGATCTTGTTTTTATAACCATAAAGCACTTTCTGAGGCAAGAGTTAGTTCAGAAAAAGAATTTCTTCTGTAGAAATATTTGTTACTGACGTAACCTTTCAAATTTGAGTTCATAAAAATGCAAAACATTCGAATAATGGTGGGGAACTTTACCAGAAAGCGGTTTCAAGGATCATTATAAAGTGTAGAAAGATACATGCAGTGAGAATAATGCCATAACCGTTTGATTTGATTGACGGCTGTCCTCTGTGAAAACTGCACACCTCCACTCTTTCACCACCTTTTCTATAAGGTATCAGATGAAAAATCTAGGAATAGATAGGTTTTTAGCTTTACAATGATTAACTTCCATATATAATAAAAATTCGCAAATTTTAAGATTTTCATTTCGCTAAAGCAGTAAATTCGAAGTAAGGATACAGAAACCTCGACCGTGAATTCTTCCAGAGACCCTTTTGATGCGCCACAAACCCAAACAAGAGAGACTTCTTCCACCAAATCTTCGTCTTTCAAAACCAATGTTGCCATTTTTCTCTCGTCGTAGTTCTACCGGCGGTCACACTGAAGCACCATCGAGCTTTGCAAATGTTTTGTCCAGGACTGTACATGATTTACAGAGGAATTATTTATGTTGGAATATTAGCAAAACAGATGAGAAACCTTGAGAAATTACAGAAAGTATTACATGCAGATCCTTCATATTGTATATATTCATATTTCTTCATCACATTTTAATATTTTTATTCTGAGGTAAATATTCCTATTAATAACTTCTTTTGGGATTAAGTATTTTAGGTACACTTTCTCATAAGCATACCTGTTCTGATGTCTTTTTTACTCTATTTTCTAATTTTCTACTCTATTCTGTGTTATAATTTTAGCATTTTCTTGCAAAAATACCATAAAGGAGTTATAATACTTGTAATATTCAATAATTTTTTTTATCAACCTTCAGTATAATATTCTCAAGTGAAATTTGCAGAAGCAAATGACCTTGGGTTCTTAGAGCAATTTTGGCTTTTATCGTACCTCCACTTTTTCTTCATTAAATGTTATTTGTTGCTAAAGATCTTTATATAAATATTTCAGAAGGGAAATAGATTCTTTCACCTTTATTTGCTCAACTTCTCTTTTAATTTTCCAAAAAATTCTCAAATTCTCATTCAAATTCAATGTTATAGAGCTTTGAGGGAAGTGTTGAACAAATTCCAGGCCCATTTAATTCTCTAAGGAAGGTTCTTTTTTATTCATTTAAAGTTTACTTTGTTTTTCCTAAAACATTATTTGTCTGTATTATTTTGTGAATTTTCAATATGAATTTTTATCAAATTCCCTCTACATTGGACATTTTAGCAAAATGATTTTGTAAGATTTAGTCTTTTATGGATATATGACTTGGTAATAATTTGCATTTCTAACACAATTCTTATCATTAATATGCAACCATTTTATCTCTAAATGCAAAATTTTCTATAAGTGCAAGTTATTAAGTAAGTAATTAGATTAAAGTGACTGAAACTCCAAAAAAGAATGAATGACCTTGGGAACATGGAATACGTTTTAGTTACAGATAATCATGCATATCCATGTTTTCTTCCTTGATTGTTAGATTTTGTGTATGAAGTAGTTTTTCTTTATATTTCATAGAATTCTTAAATTTAAACTTAAACGAATATCTAAACTGATAAATATAAAATATTATGAAGTTTAATTGCATTGTAATTTTTATTTTGATCAATCTTTGATGAAGTTTCATTTTTTAATGATGAAATTTAAGGTCCTTCATTTTCAAACTGAAGTGTATGCATTTGGCATTGTGGGGTATTTATTCATCAACAGTAAATTCATTATGCTCTTATGAAAAGATAAGTTGAAGAGTTAATGTCTCCTTAAATATTTTCAGTTATTGTTTGCATGAAAGTGTTTCAGGAGAATGTTTTCGTTGGCTGCTATAATTCTCTTTTGAATTGAATTTAATGTGACTTTGTAGTGATTTGCTTTTCCTAGAAAAGTTCTCTTATTTATGGATTTAGTAATCTTTTTTACACAGTTACTAAATGCCTTAGTGTTGATCTCAGAATGCAAATATTTCATGAGTATGAGTAATTCAAGATTTATGTGTCATGAGATTCCTGAAAATGAAATTCTAAAGAAGCAAATGAACAATTCTGGACATTTAATAATTAAAGCTTCTTGATCATCACATATTTTCATATTTTATTCTAGTTAGTTCTATTACTTCTTTCCTTATGCTTTATGTAGTTCAATTTTTTCCTCTTTGAATGCTAAAATTACATATACTATATCTTTTCACAATATATCTATTATTTATTATTCTTTCTCAACCACAGAGGAAGTATAATAATTATTAATAATTTTAATAATACGACTGCTATCTTCCATTAATGCTGTCCAATGGGTTGAAGTTTAGTGGCCAAATAAATTCAGAAAGATGAGTGTCATCTAATTTAATTATTTATTTGATGGGATGTTGATAGTTGAAAATTATAGACTTAGTTGCATGTTTTACCTAGACAATGAATTAAAAACTATGTGGAATTAATTTTTAAACTAATTTTCACTCTTAATTGGTTTTCTATTAAAGTATTGATGTGTGTTATAATCTTTTTGTTTTAAAATTCAACATTTCTCAGTGTTAACTTATTAAATAAAGATATATTTTCAAATGAATGTCAACAGAATAACAGACATGTAGCTCGATGAGAGCAAGTCTAGAGTTTTCCACGCATTCTATTGGCTCTTGGAAGGAGGAGCATTCTGATGGCGTCTTTTTAAGCCGTTGTGAAACACGTTGAACGTATTTGTACAGTCTTTATTAGCATGAAATTTAGTTTAAATTTAGTGTTACTTTTTACTATGCCAGCAGCATAGTATTAAAAATTAATGAAAATCGGATCTCCTTATTTCGGCATGAAATTTCTGCATAATTCACCTTTTTCTGGAGGCATCGGGTAAATTTACTTTAGCTACTTCAATTATCCAATAAAAAATTATGTCATTGCAAGATTAAAAAGGATTATATTATTACATTTTAAATGCTCTTGATGCCTACAGGACAAACTTTTAAATTTATTTAGAGGAAATTCATGACTATGACTCAAATAGAAAGATGAACAAAAACTCTGCAAAGAGATAAATAAGGAATAAGAACACAATCAACTGTATTTCAACTAATTTATGTTGCAGAAAAATGCTATCGAGAAGGGGAGCATGAAAAAACTTCGAAACCTACTAAGGAAAGCAAAGATGAAAAGAAACTTTATCTGGACGAATACACTGAGAAAGAATCATTTTAAGTCAACCTGGTAGAGAGCTCTGAAAATTAGACCTAAAACATATAACAATAAAGTAAACCAAGTAAATTATGATCAACTACATCAGATAATTACATCAAATATTATAAAAATTTTAAATAACACCAAATCAATTGATAGAAAGTAAAATATTAATTGGTGTGCTATCATCATTTTCTATGGTAATTGTGTAAAATTGAAATTGCTAATCTAATATTTTAGAAAATAACATAGATATAGAATAGTAGCACTCTTAATTTACGTACTGAAGGCTACAAAATTTTTTCACAATTTTCAAATTGAATAAAAAATTAATTTACGACGAAATTAATGCCAACATCTTGTAACACTTTTCTGAAAATATTGTTCATTGCCAGTCCCAGAAAAACTATCCCTATAATTAAATCAAGTTCATTTTCCTTGCAAAATTATGCTGTCTCAACTTTTATCTGATGCTAAATCTCTGTCTTTCCCTGTGGTGCAAATTTTTACTCGATTTCTTTGCAGTTGAATTATTCTGCAATACAGAGAAGTATAAAATTTGCTTGATACGACAATTAACAGAGCATTAGGTATTTCAGAATATATGCATCAACATGCCATTATGTTCTTACTTCCACCAGGTATTTGTGATGACGGTATCAGATGAAGCATTATGATTTTGAGATGAGATTTGGCTGTTTCTGACAAATTCACGTCTGAGGTTTTACTAATTCTTCCATAGAGAAAGGAGGACTCTCCTTCCCCCCCCCCCTGGCCCTAGGAGTATCCCCTATTCATTCCTTTTTTACTTCTTTTTCTTTTGTTTTGTCCATCAAAAGGTATTGTCTATTTTCTCAAAGGAACCTTAAAACGGCCGATGGGTGAAGGTGAACTCCGCTCTGAGAGAAGAAAAACCCCCTTACATGAGAATATTCCTCTAATTCTCATGATTCATACCTTAGCTGTTAAAATATTCTTGGTTCTATATGTAATCCATTACTCCAACATTCACTTCAAGGACCTTTGTAACATCCTTCATCCTAGGCACATCATAATTCTCTACGAACTTTGCGAAGATGTTTTTTAATTTTTTTACAGTGTTTTTAAATAGTTATGCAAGGAAGATCATTCCAGTTGAAATTGGACCTTCGGAAAATCTGAATGATAACATAAAGTTGACAATTTTTGGGTGCATCATATCAGAATTAGTATCTCTATGTCCGGCTTTTAAACTGAATGGCATAAACTGTATTAGCTTACGCTAAATAACTAATTCAACAACAAAAATGAAAAATTAAGTTATGCTGCCTATCGTCAATTTATATCAATCAATCTCCTCATCAATGATTGTTTACTTTATTTATAAATATTGATTTTTATGCTTTATTTTGTCAATACATTGAGCTAAAAATTTTGTAGTTTGAAATAACTTGAGAAATGAACAATGAACTAGGGAAATTCCATCTAATATTTATTCCTTATGCTTACGACAACAAAATCATTTAACTTCTCTTACAACATCTATGATACAAAGTAGATAGAGCGTTGAAGATGATCTTACTAGATTGACTTAAGTTTCTATTATAATGTCACTAAAATATGAATTGAAGCGTACACGTAAATATGGAATTGTAGACCCTCCGCATATTCAATGTCGCAGAAACTTTCAGTTTATACGCCGATTACCAATAAATTACATCTCTAAACTTAGGTAAGATTTAGAATGAACCATTGGCTTGATAGATAGTAATACTAATGTTAGCAATGTTTATCGGTTTGAAAAGACCTTGAAATCTCTTTCCAAAATAAATTGCTGATAAGAAGATGGTTTAGGTACTGGCTTAGTGAACTACTCTAACTTTCTTATAGAATTAAAAGGAGGTTGCTATTAAACATTGAACATCGCCATTATATACAATTTCGGAGATCCTGGGAATAAATTGATGCATCAGAAGGAAATTTCTGAAAGTATACTGAAAGTGTTTAGTTCGATTAGCACAGATGTTACCTTCATATGAGAACTTTGGCTGGGTCATGATGAATTTAGGGTGTTATCTATCATTGCATTTTCAAATTGCTGATTTCTTTTGTTGCACTAACCATGAGAATGGTAGCGTTTTGATCATTGGAAAAAATTATCTTTGATGTTCTCAAGTCGATTTTTCTTTTGTGACCTATTAGAGAAAACAAGCTTTGAATGCTGTCCCAATTGCATTATTTCTAAAAGGATTTTCCATTATATCTTCTCTACTTATTTGTATTCAACATCATAATTCAGTCATTCTTTTCAAAGTAAATATTTTATTAGATAGTCCTCTTAAGAAAATTCCTCATTCTGCAATATTATTTTATGTGGGGACATTAATATCAATCGTTTTTATAATAATCTTTCTAAAATGTGCAAAAGACTTCCAACATTATGTAAATTTAAATAAAGTGTAAAACATTTAATCTTCTAGAAAATAAATTCTTTGATTTTGGACCAGTAGCATCTGCTGTGTATACATCGTTGTCACATACAGCATGGCATTTGCATGGATTGTTTTGGTTGGCACTGCAATTAAGTATGGAGTGAGTTACACATCCCTTCAAATAAGAAGGGAAACATTGTTAAATCAATTACCCCCACAAATTGAAGCTGGTTTCATCAATGTTAAAAATGATGCCAACATGAGGGAACCACAATTTCAGACCTTAGATATTAGTAATTAACAATAAAAACTCAATTTATTTATTTGCAATCTTGGCTACGAAAAGTTTTAATTCACGGTGGTAGTATTTAGAAAGGGTCTCTGACTGGTTGGTTGGAAAATCTATCCCCCCAAAGGCAGTTCATCATACATTGATAATGAACAACTACTGGATAATATTTCAACAGAAATTAGCAAATTTATAAATAAAATTTCAGTATCTTTTTCACAAAAGGAAACAACCAAAAATATCATATATGCGGTTGATAAATTCAAAATAAACTCATAACTAAATAATTTTGAATCATTGTTATCACTATGTTTGATTAAAAATGTTTGAGAATTCTCTTTGGAAAAAATCCTTCCTGCTCAGAAATAATTTAATTGAAAATTTTTGGTCCCAACATTAAATTTCTCTGGTTCTTTTGAATCTTTTCAATATGTATCACTTCTATAAGAGAAATATTATAACACCAGAAATAAATTTAAAATGTATCAGAAAGCATCCATTATTTCTAGGTAGGAATTATTTATTTTCAAAGAAAATCTCAAATCTTTTCCATTTTTACATGTAATTGGTGAGCATTTAACAATAATCATGACTTTATGTCGAACTTCTGTACTACATACATGGCCTGTTATTGCATTTTCTGAAAAAGAAATTCAGCTTTCACTGTTTATTTTGAATTCCCATGGTGCTTCTCTCCTTCTTTCAAGAAGTTCTAAAAGAAAATATTTGGCTCATTATCTGACTTTAGTCACATGAAGAGGGTTTTCCTCATTACATGTAAATATGCATAGATTACACTTTTGCACAAAGTAATATACTCGAGGCCATCCATCTCCGAGGAAGTGGATTGCAACCATTTGCATCCTCTGAGTGTGCAATGACTCACCTTAAACATGATGTTGGAGGCAAAAAAGATAGGCTGTTTGCCATATGTAAAGTAAAAATGTTCCCTTTGGAAATTTCTCAAATTGTCCCCCCTTTTGCCTAGCCCTGATTAATAGTGAAGGAACTAAATATAACTTAATGTACAACTATTATTGCATTTATCTGATACTTCTGAATCATCAAAAATAAGATTTATTTCTCTCCAGTTTTAAATATACATCATGACAAAAAGTGAATCTACAAATATATACTAATCACAAAGAGTTTCCTGGTATTATTGAACCTAATACAATTCAAGGAAATGACCTGAACTCTCATCAATGAATCTTCATTGCACGCCTAACAATAAGTGGCCAATTTCCTCTCAAATTCCTCTAAAAGTTTTACTTTTTCTCTCTCAACCCAAATAAATATCTTGATGTGGATGAAAGACAACCTGAATTGTATACATCCAAAATTTTCACTATCACATGCGTTATAAAGCTTAAGTACAGCTTCCTCACAAAACAATGAAGTTGATAATTTTGAATTGATTGCTTAAACAATATGATGTTCTTTACATTGTTACTTTAGAAATAATTTTGACAGGGAAAATGTCGGCAATTGATCAAAATAAACTTTACATGTATGTCTTTTGATAGTATTTTCAAGTCATCCCGAGTTGAAACCCTGAAAATTTGGGTGAAAACTTCCAATAGAAGCCTTAGTCATAAACTCTCAGCTAAAAGGACAATCATTCATAATTAAATTGAATAATAAAGAATCATTTGAAAGAAATGAATTTAATTTTCCTCATATTCTGTAAGATCCAGTCACTATCGATATTTCCGTAACATGGAAGACTTTATTAGAACATTCCTTGTTCCCAAGATGATGGGCATTACTTAATGTGTTTAGTAATTTTCCCTGTTTTACGTATCTTGCGAATGACTCACCCTGTGACTATAATTACTCAATAGTACTTAGGGAGCGCGATTCATTTTTGTGATTAACATGTTCATTGTGCTATATATCAGTCGGTAAGAAAGAAGCAAGAATGTAGGGCACAGCACAGAAAAATATGTTGGTCATTCACTACATCCTTACATTCATAAGTAAAAAGTTATGTATATTTATTGATATAAACATTGATACGATGCGATTTCCAGCCTTAATTAAAGCTGCCAACACTTCCCAAACGGAACAAATTGTAGGTACCCAATACTACGCTTCTACCGCCGAAATAAAAAATTACCTGGAAAGCAAAATATGAACGCTGCCGATGAAGTTTGAAATCGGATTGAAAAACAGAACGACAAACCCTGCATATAATGGTAAACAGCAGGCATTCAAATTGATCTCTAAAATAATAAGATTGAATAATTATTCCCGGTGTCAGCAAAATGCTCGATATCATGTGATCCTCTCATCCATATTATTCATTAACGTGATATCGTTTCTCGAGATTCTTAGTATTGAAAACATCGTACTCGTGCCTAATAACATCCTGAAATGGCAATTAAATTTCAGCGCTTTATCCCTTAAAGTCAGTTTGCTTCGAGTGAAATTTTCTGTTGAAATGAAAGTTCTTCGCGTAGAGATGACATGTAAGTAATGAATAGCTCCGACAAAAACGAAGAAATTGCTTGTATTTACAGTACCACGTTCCCTACAGAGAGGGACGTGTTAAATGAGATATGCACGATGAAATATTTTCTTTAATAAAACCTTTTACAGAGACTGATTATGAAAGGCATGTACTAGAATACACGCTCATGTAATCAATAAGCTATGAATAACTTGGCTACAATTCAGTAAAACTCAACCTGTCTCCTAAATAACATAAAAATCACTCGGTAGCTAGATTTAATCACGGATATACTATGTGTATTATTCAGCTTATCATAAACCTCTCATAATTTGACATATCACATCTTTCAAACGGCTGACGTTAGTTGGAGATGTTTACAATATTCGAGCTAAACAAAACATGTCATAAAGCCGCAATTCTTCACGCATTACCCGCTATCAAAACTTATTTCCATTCAAACAAAAACCCATCACAGCTCGCTTTAATTGTTTGTTGTTTCTACTGTAAGCCTTGTGATTTCGCATTCCGCTAACTCTCGACTTCGGTGTGTGATTTTCGGAGGTATTTTATTTCCTCTTCACCGCATCAAAAGTTTTTAAATAACCATGTTTAGGTTTTGATTATATTAATATTTGGGTAAATAATAATATGTTCATAAGTTTATTTGTTGAAAGAAAATCATTACCTGCTGTTTTTTTAAGTGTAGCTGATTCTTTATGAGTTCAGATTAGATACGCAGGGATTTGTTTGAAAGGTTTATTTTATGCATTTTTACCTCTCTCTGATATAGGTGCTTTTCGCAGATTTACCTCGCTACTATTTGTTGAAGTCTGCATAGCGTTTATAATTTTCTTATTCGGATAACTATACAAGTGCGCCGATATCGTTTCGCATAATTTCTTTAATATTTTGCAGAACATACCTGGTGCACTTAATAAATTGGAGTTAATTTCTAAGAGTTTAGTAAGGAGTATATTTATTGCTACGAAAACGATAAAGCTCTCGAAGTTTTGCTGCCTAAGTCCGAAAAGTTTACTCTGAAGGAGGATTCTGTATCTACCACCGTTTGAAAACTCATAGGAACGGACGAGAATTAGGCGATCTATGCAAGATCAGTTTTACTGATGTAGAATGCGTCGAAGGAAATTAAAAATGAAGTTCGAAGAACGTATGTACGATGTTGTAAACAATATATAAACAGCCGTGACAGAGAAAATAGAGAAATCAAAGAGGTTACGTTTAAGAAAGAAATATTTCCTGATAATCCATATCTGCAAAACATTCCCCATACAGTCAAGTATGATCACATGTTATGACGCTCACTCGAAAGAATGAAGTACCTCAAATATTAAATGTCCCCTTGGATGGTCACACTTCAGGTGCAGGATGATTCTTGTCAATTGCGTTCATATTTACCCCCATTTCTATCGGGATTTGCATTTTGAGATGCCCTTGTCCCCTCTGCTTCCTCATTTGTATCATCCATTCCACTGCTTCAATCGACGTTTTACTTTCAGTATAGTATGGATTATTTTATTCTCGCTTTATGTATAGGGCACGTTTTTGAATTAATTTCATTAAAATTTTAAGTAAACAGTTTCACGAATGGTGGAAATGGAACAAGTTAAGCATTAATTCTTTATTTTAATTAACTCTTCTGAAGATGGAAGAGAAAGTGGACACACAAGAAGTGCATAATTTTAATTAGTTAATTGACGTTATCCTTACATTCATCTATTGGCTGTTCAACATCTTTTGCTGATGATACCATTCAAAATTAAGCTTCCACAGGCTGGGAGCAGATAGAGGGCGATATTAAATAGAATTTGGAGTTTAAATGTCATTGGTTTCAATAGAATGCACTTCAATCAAGTTAGAGAGATTCATTCATTTTTTATAATCTTTCTAATATCCATAACTGTTCTAGAATTTAATATGTAATGCCGTGATTTGTTCTAAATAAGATTGCTATTGTCCTATCACTGATGGAGACTGTATCAAAAATTACATTTGTACAATTTCAGAGAACATTTTATTTTGCCCTTGTTCAATCAAAATGAAATGATAGTTTAGCTTGCTGGAGTTCAGTGTATTTAAATGCAGTAAAACCAAATAAATCTCTGTTGAAAATATCAATAAATATAGATAAATAGAAAAACAAATATGAGCCTTCTTACCAATCTCTTCCTCAAATCTTAATCAGGGACCATTGTCATTAATTTTCTTTCCTCTCATGAAAGATTCTTTTGATATCCATATTCTCGTTCTAATATCTTCAGTACTTCTTCCATCTCCTCCTGTAATAACACTCCTCAAATGAGAAAACTGTTCTTCCTTATCCAGTTTTTCCCTTATTTAAAGATTAGATTTCAAACCTTAGGCAAACCTCATGACTTTTGTGTTTTTATGTGTTGATTCTCATCCCAAAATCTCTGGCTCCATCATTTAACATTTGGGCTAGCCTCTTTAATCCTTTTTCAGAATTGCTTATAAGAGCTTTTCTAATGCAAATCTAACTGACATTAACATCTTTTCCCCCAAGTTCACTCTTATATTAGAATCTCCCCATGCCTCTTTTAATATTTCTTCAGCATATTTATTAAAAAGTTATAGTGGACAACACACTCTCTCTAGTAGTGATATGGATTGGTATCAGGAAAAAGGATTACCAGAATAATTTGTTTGAAAAATAGATTTGAGCATTCTTATCTTTCATTTGTGAGTCTGAAATTGGTCCCATGACAACGCCAGTATGTGATTAATGGTTAGAAATTATCTTTTGTAATGAGTGGTAACTTGCAAACTCACTGATAGTGCTGACACTTAAGTAGAGGCAATGTCCGTTTAATTAAACTTAGCTAAACTATTTTTAATCGATCTTTGGCTTTTATGGCCCCAAAGATTTTTCTTTTTTTTCAGAAGAGGTAATAAATGAGAAACAGTGGGCCAAGTCATGGATCTCGGTTAACGATAACGTCGGTAGATAGTTTGGAGATAAAATTTTGTTAGCTCTGTCCAGCTAGTTCCAAAGAGAACTTACCTCCTAAGCTGCAACCCCCATAACAGACGTGAAGCTCGATGAGAGCGAGTTTAGCTTTCCATGCATTCTATTGGCTCTTGGAAGGAGGAGCACTGTTATGGCACCTTTTTAAACCGTGTGAAACGAGTTATATGCTTTTGTATCATTATTATCAAGAAATCTTGTTAAGATTTACTGTCGCTTTTTACTATGTCAGCAGTATAGTATTAAAAAATTAATGAAAGTTGGATTTCCTTATTTCGGCCTGAAATTAATGCGTAACACACTCTTTTCTGGAGGTATTGGTTTAACTTACTTTAGCTATCTCAATTTTCCCCAGATAAAGATGATAGCTTAGCAAGATTGAAAAGAAATATGTCATTATGTTTTTTACGCTCTTGATGTCCACAGGACGAACTTTTAAAGATATTTAAAGGAAACTACCTACTATGACTCAAATAGAAATATGAACAAAAACTCTGCAACATATGAAAGATAAGATGAAAAGAAACGTTATCTGGACGAGTATACTGAAAAAGAATCTTTCTTAGTTAAGCTGGAAAAGAACTATGAAAATTAGATCCAAAACATATTATGATACAGTAAAAGAGTAAATTAGAATCAACTACATCAGATAGTAACATTGCACAGTATAAACATTTTAAAGACTACCAAATCATAAATTATATAAGGTAAAATATTAATTGGTGTACTATCATACTAATATATAAAGTAATTGTTTAAAATTCAAATTGCTAATTTAATATTTTAGAAAATAACAGAAATATTATAATAATAGCACCTTTAATTTTAGATGCTGAGGGCTACAAAAATCTTGTTTGTGTATCGAATTAATAATTAATTTATGAAGAAAATAACACCAACGCTCATAAAACTTTTCCGAAAATATTCTTCACTGCCAGTGCCTAAACTGTCACTTTAATTAAATCAAGTTCATTTTCCTTGCAAAATGATGCTGTCCAAATCTTTTCTGATGCTAAAACTCTCTCTTGCCCCATACTGCAACCATACTTCCAGAGAGAAGGGAGGACTTCACCCTGGCCCTAGAAGTATCCTGTATTCACCCCTTTTGTTATTCCTTTTCCCTATGTTTCCTCCATCTATAGATATTGTCTGCTTTCTCAAAGGAACCATAGAACTGACGATGGGTGCAGGTGAACTTTTCTCTGAGAGGAAATACCCCTTTTTCGGCATGTTGTGGTCGGTCATATCTTTCCGGAGTAGCGAATGTTTGAAAGTGCAAATTAGGATTCCTGACTGCACCCCCTTCAGAGCAGGTATATAAGGTTAGGGTATGGTGGTGATGACCGACAAAAGTAAGGTGTGAATTGGTGGAACCATGATTTGTAATTTACCTTTCATAACTTCTGGAAGAAATTTATTTTTAGGTGGTTAAGAAACAAACTGCTCAGTATGTCAAATTCAAACCTTAAGACTGATTTGCATATTGCATATAAATTCCAGGTGTTCTGTGCATGCATATTGCAGGTTTACAAGTTAACGCCTGGTTTGAAAGGACATTTCCCATTTTTTAGTTGGCTATTCGAGTAATAACTAACTGCTATACTTAAGGTTCTTGTCCAACAGAAACAACTGCCTAGAATTGGGTACTACCTTGTAGTATCATCTTTTGATGGAATAAAGAGATGTAAATTTATTCAGTCCTCAAAGGTGTTACAGAAAATAGAGGTGCGATGAAAATCTATAAGATGCCATTAAATTAAACATTAACTCAATATCCAAAATTCCCATAGTTATACTAAAAAGATATTCAGAGTTATGCACTAAGGAAAAGGGATAATAATTATTCTTGATCAATATTTGGTTGCTGCTTCGATACTGAATGCATCAAGAAAGTATGTAACCCAAATAGTTTGATTGGTGTATGATATGGATAAAAATTAAAAGATAAATCACTATCAATAATTCTGAATGATGGGTAAAATGAATAATAGAAGAATATGTCAAAAATAGAAACCAGCGGATGATAACCAGATTTACATGAGAATATTCCTCTAATTCTCATGATTCATACCTTAACTGTTAAAATATTCATTGGTCTATATGTAATTCATTACTCCAAGGACAGTATTAGCATCCTTTATCTTAGAGACATCATAATTCTCTACAAACTTTGTGACGATGTTTCAAATTATTTCTTAAAATAGTAATGCAAGAAAGATAATTTTTCTTCGATTTGGACCTTCGGGAAATTTGAATGATAATATAAAGTTCACAATGTTTTGGTGACTTTTTATCTCTATCCTCTTCTTTTGAGTCAATTAAATAAAAAGTAGGTAATGCTGACCATCGTCAATTAATATTAATCGAGCTCCTCCTCAATAATTGTTTGCGTTGTTTATAACTATTGTTTTCAATACTTCATTTCTATGTTTCTAGATGCAGCTATCAATATCATAGTTTGCAAAAACTTGAGAAATGAACAAGCAACTCGAGAAATACTGTCGAACATTTTATTCTCTACGCTTATGAGAACCAAATTGTTCAACTTCTCTTACATCTATGATACGAAATAAACTGAACTTTGAAGATGACATTACTAACTCGACTAAAGTTACTGTTATAATGACTTTCAAATATGAATTTTAAAAATAATAACACAATTGTTAACACTCCCATGACTCAATGTCACAGTAAATTGAAGTTAATACGTCGATTACCGATAAATTATAGCCCTAAAGTTACTTAAGGATCAGAGGAAACAATTGTATTGCGTAGATGGTAATACAACTGTTATCAAGAGCTACAAATCTTTTTCCAAAATAAATTGGTAGTCTGAAGATTGTTTAGGTACTGGAATAGTCAGGCACTCGTACGTTCTTATAGAATTAAAGAAGGTTGCTTTAAATTAGTGATGCATCAAAAGGAAATTTATGAAAATGTAACTAAGCCATAGTAGTTATATTCTGTATTTTTCAGAATAATTGAGGAAACATCAGATAAGTTTGCAGAAAGTATTAATTGTTATGCTGATCCTAAACATTAGCCACTCTAACCGTCAATGGTAATAGCTACTCGTTATTACGACATTATGTAATCATAAGTGAGTTAATCTGAATTTTAAGCATGTTTGACTGAGATATCACCTAAATTGGATAAATGAGTAGCTTCTCTGGAGGCAGTCATAGTCGGAAAGAATATGTTGGGTGAGAAAAGAGAGAAGGTGAGAAAATGGGTTATGCTTTTCAAAGAGGTCGATGCTCCTGCTCAAAGTTCAACTGAACTGGTTGACCAAGAACGAAGGAATTGCCGCAAACTATTGTGTTTTATCAGAAAATCTGGAACTAACATACAATTTTACATTTATGGTTGCTAAATTCATGTATGTATTGCTGTTGCCGGTGCTTCTCACTTGCTGTTCTCTATCAAACTAGTTGAACTCTACCAAACCTCTTGTTGGATGAATTTCCCCTGGAAATGGTAACTTTTTTTTGTAAGTAACTGTTTTATTTGATAGGTATAGTAAAATTTTCTTACAATTACTATGTATGTATTGTAATTTTTGAAAATTGATGTTTATTATTTCGTGTAAAATGTAAAGAACACACGTTTTTAGTAAGTTAGTTATTGTATTTGTGGCAGATGCCTGCCTATTGTTTATTTCTATTTGGTGGTAACCCCAAAACAGGTTTTACCTAATTTTCATTCAAATATCTATTTTTTCTGTTGTTTTATGTACTCTTGCAAGATAGAATGGAATAAAATTTATTTTCATTTTCACATATAGTAATTTATTGGAGGAAATCAAAATTTCCAATAGCTTAAACCAAATGTTATCAATTTTATGAGCACAGATGATGTTAGTAGAAGATCTCTGGGTCATTCATTAGGTATGTATGATTGTCTAGTTTTTTAAGAAAGTTAGAAGGCATTAGAAATGTTCTGTATTGGTTTGTGATTCAATCATGCCACTGCCAGCAATGCTCACAAACATTTACTATTTATTTCTGGTTTAAATCTCCCTTGCTTTTCCTCATTATAATGAAAGAAATTATTACTAAGAATTAAAGTCATCATGAAGTTCATTGTATTAAACATCTTATTATTCCATTATCCATTAATTGTCAACTTCTATGCAAAAATCAATCCAAAAGCTGTATAAAGAATGTGTTTTTTTATTATGCCCATTCACTACCAAAGAGAGAGTATGCAGAGACCTCTTTACTCACTGTGATAAAATATTGAAAAACTCAAAGTAAGTCCTCGAGTCAAGTCAATATGGATGAATAGAATGCCTTAACTAGTCACTCTAACATTTGTGGTTATGTCTTCAAATGCCCTACTTTTTGGTAGGAAAAAAACGATTTGAAATGTATTACATTTTGCACAACCACGTAGAAAGAGTGAGAGTTTTCTTACAGTAAGATGATAGGTCTGCCACGAATGCCATCTTTTGAAAGTAATTTGAAGTTCCCAATTTTGACTTTTACAGTTTTTGGCTGTTCTTTTGGAGTTTCTCAGTTTCTTTTATCGTATGAACCACCCCTGCAAACAAAACAAAACAAGAGATTAATGTTATTCGAGCCATTTTTGAGTTTTAGCAGAAGTAATGAACAGCAGTTGATTTTCATATATACAGATATACACAAGTGCCATAGACTTAAAATTTTAACAACATTCTGGTCCTACTGTGTAACCACAAGAAAATTCAAACTGATTGTTGCTGTCATGGGTTTTATAGCAGAAGGCCCCAAATAGTGGAATTTCTCAATAGGGATATATTGTGTGAATAATTGAAAATATTTTGAGGCACTCTTCATATTTCCAATGGAAGAAATTTTGCAATACGTGCATGGGTTTGATGCCTGATGGGTGCAAAATTCTTCTCTTCAAAATCCATTGTGGATTCATTCAATAATTTTTTTAAACCTTTTCCTGGTAAAATAGAAACTTATATACTGGTATGTGAACAGAAGTTATGAATATGTTTTATGAATGCAGATCACGGTTTCCCTAATGGTCCTTGGTTCCATTCCAGGGTACAATTTGCACTTTACTATACGATAACATGGGGAATATTGAATTTCATTCAAGAGCCTTACTGATATGAATTTGACTAGAAGATTGTGTACAAGGTTATTGGGGTCACATACATCACTTATGCTATCATCATTTCCAAAGTTTCAATTCAATATCTCATCGGGTAGGTCCTAAAATAATATTACGCTATCCCCCTTTGAAATACATTGTAGAATAGAAATGACGCTCAGGCATCGAACCAAGAACCGTCAGAGGAATGGCAAACAGTGTATATGAAACATAAGAATTGCCTCTATGTACATTCCATTTTATATCATTCCCGGTTATAGGATATGCATTCAAAATAATTGTCAAAATTTACCGCCATGCATTTTATGCCGGAGAATTTTGCACTCACTTGGCGTGGAACTCACGGTCATTTGGTAACATTTCTTAAGTTGGTACAATAGATAACCAGGGCATTTCATGATTTTTACTGTTCTATTGCTCCGAGTAAGGACTCAAAACAATTTTCGAAAATTCAGGCGAAAGACCATCTAGCATCAGACACTATTCAGGCAGCAATATTCTCACCCTTGTCCTATCATTCTCTTTGAAGTGTGATCCTACTCTTGAGGCAGTTAACAGCATTATATTCATCACATGATCAGTCCCAAATATGTTTAATACATCACTCAATATAAGTTAGTGAATAATAGATAAATATTTATCAGACTAGACAAAATTTATTGAAATAAATGGCAGCTTTTCTTTGAGCCCCTAATGAACCCTTGGTTGCCTAACTGATGAGTTAGATTAGAAATTCGATAATTACAATGAATAAAAAGTTTTATTGATAGACTTGGGAGAGATATTGTATAACTCATGAGATATGTATGTATTAGCATCCCATGTTGTTGTATATTTAATAAATATATACAAGTTTATGAAATGACTACAAATTCATGAATAGTTCTCCTCATTGATCAAACATGTGAAAGCAGATCTGTGCATCATGATAGTTTAGGTTTCTGTATAAATTACTGAAAAATAAATAAAAGATACTAAAATTTGATGTAAAATCTTTATAAGACTTCTAAAACGATGTTTATTGTCATGCAACTAGACTACATCATGATCTACATAAAACTTCCCTGAGAAGAAAATTACAGCAATAGGGCACAAACATATAGGACTGCAACTTTTAATCAATTAACTCCCATATAATGTGAAAATGTGTCTCATCCATAATGTATTCAAGCACTATGCCAAGTATTAACTTCTTCATAACTTTCTGTCAATGATTGTTTGAAAAAGAAAAGGATTTTATGGTTAACTTATGTTCTGATGGCAAGTCTCCTTTATAACTTCGATGTACTTCCATGCATTATCCCTTACATTATTTTGTCTTCTTTTTTAAAGGCATATTTTGATTTACCCTAACTTTATGACTTGTTTCTACGACAAATGATTGTGCTGTTGATAATCTGGGGATTATTATTATCAGTTTTCATTGTTGAGCAGTAAATGTGGTCTTTCAATATAAGTAAACACTAATAAGAAAATACTTAATATGAAAAGGATACTTAATAGATTTTAAAGATGTGCATTTTTATTCAGAAAAACTAACCCTTTCATTTTATTGGAGAGATTCCATGAACCGCACATAGAAAAACACTTTCAATTATTTTATAATCACTGTTATTGCGATGTCACTTATTGCAGCATATGCAACCGTTGTGAATATTGATAGGTCTTACTCATAAATATGGTTGATATTGAAAAATATAGTCTATTGAATATCTCTCTCCATTTGAATGAATTTTGAATCATTGAATTTTAGCAGATGATTTTCAAGTGTACAACATGAAACATCCTTTAAAATAATAGCAAAATGCATTTACAAGGGGATCAGATTATATAAGCAGGAATTTAAAAGTCTGTAGCTTTCATTGCATTCAAAGTGGTGTAGGAAAATTATAGGAGTGCATTATTATGATTAACATGATGTATGTGGTAATATATGAACCAAGCTCATGGTGGATAATTAATGATAATTTCACATGCCTTTACAAGCATCTATGTAGCCCAGAAAAAACTTCAGTATATGCACTGGTAGTTGTTGACTTACAATCTATGACACGCGTGACTTTTTTCATTTCTAATCACTCTGTCTGGCAGAAGGACTCCCAAGATGAACTTTACCAGTGGTGGGATACAGCCAGCTTGTGCAAACTAGTTCTAAGAATTTCACATTCGGTTCTTAAATCCATTCGAGTATATAACAATAGAATTTTATAATTAGGGGTACTACGATCCACTTGTTGCAACAAGAATTTTACTTCCCATGTTGGGTCATAGAACACTTTCCTTTCATTTCAGTATTGTGAATAAATTTTTCAACAAATGTAATAAGGGGATATTTATTAATGACTGCATTGGGTGGTCGAATACCATACATACCGGTATAAGAAATAAGAAAATATATATACATTATATAAGATTCTATTTCTAAAATTTTAGAATCCCAACACTGCTTGACACCAATTTTCTTAAGCAGAAAACTGTGGTTACTTCACTGTACATAAAGGTGAATCCAAGGATATTAATGCATCAAAGGAATTCAAAGAAAAGATGCAAGAGAGTTTGAGAAACTGAAAAGATACTCGCAGTGAGGAAAACCGTTAAAGCCAAAGTGGGATATGGTAATAACTAAATCTGAGGTGGATTTTAAAGCCAAGCAAGCCACATCAGCAGAGAGAACCTCCAGTCTCAATCTCATTAGCTTGGAGCTTTGCAAAATTAGTGATGTATTGCAAACTTAAAAGCTTGCAGCCTCCAAAGATTGAATCAGCTGATACCATTGAAAGATCTTTTCATAGAGTGACAAGAAAGAGCTGGATGGGATTCTCTATTTTGTTTGTTTAGAATATTTTGAATCTATCGAGAGACAACTCTTAGATTGTAGGAATAGAAATGTTTTATTTATTCAATAAATAATCTCAGACTAATATTACCAAGTTTTCTAATATTGAATGAAATTAATAATTTCCCTGAAACAACTGTTTGTGATTAAATTACTAAAGTTCATGCTAAACGGATTATTCCCCTTCATCAAACTAACACACTATAACACTAACTATCTCTCTTCAGTTTTATTTATTTTTTTTTTTTTTTTTTTTTTTTTGAGCTTTAATAAGAGTATTGCCTTCAAACTCGATTCAGTGAGGATTAATTTTAGAAAGAGTTATTACAAGAATCTGTGACAAAAGTGTCACACTTAGGTCACTATCCTAAAGGACACTGTTAAAAGACTAAGGAAAGCACTTTTCATTTAAATTAAAATATTTTATTTCGTTATCGTATGTACAACTATAACAGAAAATCTTTTAATGTGGGTTTAATGTGATCAGCCTGAAAGAATTCCTCTAGCAGTAGAAGAATTATCAAAGTACTTCTGCAGCTGAGGTAATTTTTCTTGTATGGTCTCCCACGAGGAATCCAACCCAGAACCGCTTTCAAAGTCCGATGAGCTACCCACTTGGTTATCTGCGATCCCGAACTTGTTGAAAGAAAAAAAAACTTGAATGAAATACTTTTGTTCCAGTAGATTAACTTATTTCAGAACTTCATTAAAGAACTTAAAAATATTTGAAGATTTTCTGGTTGCCATGCTAATGAAAATTTCAAATTAACGTAGAATTTGAAAGCACAAGGGGTTTCATTGTGCAAGATGTTTCCACCTCAGCGGATGCTTTTAAAGAGTATAATAAAAAATGCTAAAGTAGATAAGACTGCTTATGCAAGGGATTTAAATTTAACCGATTTGAATGATACGTTAGCAGGCAAAGAAATCTCTTTCAATTAAGAAATCTTGCAATTACAGTTACCGAGGATTATTTCCAACAAATGTGAATTGTACTAATGTTTTACTCCCTCTTTATTAATTTGATAAGAAGAGGCTGAAAGATATTTAACAATATATACAGCAGTTTAAATAAATATTGAAATAACAAATAGTTCATGCAAGATTAAAGATGAATATCGCGTAACTGAATCTTTATAGAAATCTTATTGAAAGTGGAAATTATGATCCACAAATACCTGGATTCCATACGTTGGTTATTCTTTCCGGAGACGATTCTTCAGACAATCGCATCTTCTGGATCACTCCGTTTGCAGATCCTAGTCGATCCTGTAAAATAAAATAGAAATAGTTATTGAAATTAGGAGAAGAGTCTTAAATAAAAAAAGAGATTTAAAAGTATGCATGAATGTCGAAATTACGAATTATACTTGGCAAATGCAACTTGCCTACCACAAATCAAAATTTATGAAGCATATTTTTATACATCCAAGGATGATTGCTAATCGAGTTTAAAGAGAGAATTTAAAGTAAAAAAGCACGGGTTTCCGAGCCACGCAAAGGCGTACCGTGCTCAGCTCGTTTCCCCTTTTATATGGAGGGGTTTCGCCAGAAAGCTGCAATTGGAAAATATTTCGGGGAACGCTCGCGTCATCAATTGCAGCTAGCCAGCCCTATTAAACCATGGTGTGGATACGGCATGAAAACCATAGCCACGGAAAAGATAGAAGAGGAAGACTTTTAGAAGACTAATTAAGATTTATTCTCTAATGGCTAAAAAGCCGGTCTGTATCAGTGTGTGTAGTGCCTAATCATGTAAATTTCCCCATCCCCCCAATTCACAAAAACCCATCGAGTGGGCCCTACTTCACTTCATTTCCCCACTCCCCCCAAACTCTAATGCAGACCTGTTCTCTAATGCCCGTTGGTTGGGCCCTTTTCTAAAGAAACCTGCCGCCCTCTCAGCTGAAAGGCGTAGACTACTTACCTTTGCTGCGGGCATCCTCCATCGTCGGCAGATCTCTGCGATCCATCGGCGTACTGAACCTCCTCTTGAAGTCACTTTCACTATTTCACTAAAATGACCAATAAATCACAAACACTTAGACACTGCACTCACTTTCTTCATTTTCTCGTCTCGAGATATGATCTCTCCCTGGATGTCTTCGCCGGAGGATCTTCCAATTATGCTTCAAGTCACCTTTGCTGAAGACCTTGGTAACCGGAATTTCAGCTGACTGCCTTTGTTCTGTACGACGTTGAATTGAAGACCCATCTTCGGTCGTCCACCTCAGCTTGCGAGCAGAGGTAAACTTTTACGTCTAGGGCGATTTATACTCTCATTATGATTCTAGTTTGAGACGTTTCGCGGGAAGTAAGGTTCTGCTAGCTTTTTGCCCCGAAATCTAAGGACATTCTTCCTCTGCAGTGTCCCCCAATCTTGGAGATACTGCTGGTCCATCTTCCGGAAAGCAGCAGGACTTCTGATCGACTCGAGCGGGTGGCAGTTCGGAAGAATGCGGCGTCGCAGCAATGGTGGAAGTGGCTTAAAGAAGTAGACGTGGTAATATCTTGTTTGCGAGAAGAATGTCTGCTCTCGGAATGTTGCGGCGATTCGGACTGTCTTTCGCAAAATGAGACTGGACGAGAATTCGCAGTGTTTATATAGTCAGGTTGCTGTGAGGGACGGGGAGCGAAGGGGCTTTCCTCGGACGGATTCGTTTGAATGGAGGTTTGTCTCACTCCTTACTTTTGCACTTAACTACTTGTGACATTTAATCTGAATTGTCGTTTGGAGCTATCTGTGATAATAGGCCAATTGGAAATAAGATTTGGAAATCGAGATTGAGGGATGCATTACATTTAGCAGCTGCATATTGTCTCTTGGTGTTTAATTTGGTGCATGGTGGTCACCGGAACACGGAAAAAATACGAAAATTATCGGCATGATATGAATATATTTTGTGTATTAGACATATTTTACGAGTCATGTTAAATTCCTTTAATTTTAGCATAATAAGGGCACTTTTTGCAAAAGATTCTAATGCCATCCAGAGAATCGTAAAGTCGACATTGAATTGAAATTGTTGGAAGTCGTCTTTTTTGCGTTGTTCCTTTTTCGCGGACAATTTTGTATTGACTTTAATGATAAAACCACATTAACCTTTCTATAAATATTCGACACTAGTTGATTCTCAACGAGGAAATTAAAAGTTTCCCTCTTTCTTACTGATTGCGTCTCCGATGGTTGTATGACTCATTTTTTAATAAGAATAGGATGCTCTCTCGACTAATTCCTTCTTGTAAGATAGAGATGATCGCTCCTTGTTTTTTTCATCACATTTGCTCCATATGTTTTCGTCCCATGATGTATGATGTTAAGATTCCAAATCGTCACCGTTCCATTTTGATGTTTCTTTAAAAGGAGATTGAAACAGAAACGCCCTGTAATTATTATTTTACGGTATTTATAAAATGAAACAGAACTTCCTGAAAAGAATATCCACGCTTTTTTATATGCGATTAAGAACAAACTAGACTTAGTTAATTAAAATTAGACGTATTCTAAATTCTAACAAAAGCGTCGATAAATCAGGCACTGAGCATCTCATTCTTGCACTCGTTGGTGGAACATTTGGAGCGAGAAAAGGATTGCGTATACAATGTGAAAAGGAGTAAACACAAAGTCCACATTAGTGCAAATATAATTTACGATTAATTCTCCATTCTACCATCACCTGTTGATAAAATATGCGTCATCAACCTCAAAGGTTCGAGAGACCTATTTTTTAGGAGATTTGCGAAACAACAGGTTCTTCTCATGCGGCTAACTCAAAGAAAATTTTATCGGAAAGAATCCCCACGCATAGTATAAAATACGTCATCAATATCAAAGAATCGAGATTATCACCGCGAAGCCCTTTTCGTCCAGGAATTGTTTCATTGCGGCTTTCAAATGGATACGACGTGCTTCGTCGATAAGAAATTCGTTTTTAACCTTTAATTTTAGATCATTGAGGAAACGCTACCATCTTATCATACGGCTAACTTACTGAAAATTTTATCGGGAAGAATTTCTTAAGAATACAGCCCTTAACTTGGCATTCGATTCACTTAAAGTAACTAAATTTTAATTGCAAATTGCTAAGTGCGCAGGCCAATTTTTTCGTGAGAGGAAATTCGTAAGAAAAAGAGTTCCTCTGGGTAATTTCGAAAATGTTCAACCTAAAATCGGGAATGATAAGTATATCATGTCTATGGCAGTGATAAGGCAGTGAAGGTTAGCAGTATGGTTAGACAATGGTTGGAGCAAAGGCATTTTAAGTGCAGTAGAAACTGGTGAACGGAAGAAGTAAACGAGAAGGGAGATAATGAAATGGGAAAATGTTAATTATGGGGTTGATGAGTTTGATGGTGAATAAAAGTGGGATTAGTTAGAAGTTCTTAAGTACACACATACAATACGTAAGAGTGAAGAGTTAGTGTTTGGCCAGAGGTGGTTATCCAGCGGCCTCATCGGGTTTCAATGCAGCATTTTGGTCACTCTTTCAAAGATATTCACCCAGTTGGATGATTTTGTCTCCAGATCTTGTTTATCACTCGAACATATTTTATGTATGGGAAATATTTGACCGAGATTTACAGAATCCTTTGTTTAGTGCAGATGTTGGATTACTTAAGAGGGCCTTAGTTTAGTCGATTATGTTACCCGTTCGATTATTGAAGGTTAGGCCCGGGTTCGATTCACGGTGGAGATTCTTGTGTGACACAATCTCATTTATCAAAGCACTATAAATATTACAATTACTACACTGTTCGACAGAGAGAAGAAATCCATTGAAACTTGTCCCTCTGGTTTTACATACATTCGGCTTAGTAATATAAACAAAACAGAAAATTTTATATCGGAGCTATTAGTTCTCCACTCTAATTATTTCTGATTTCGGTAGTACTGCAAAGGCCTCGCAGCATCCTTATCTTCCTACCATTCCTTTGGAATTGTATGCTTGTTTACGACCTCAGCTCTCTCTCTCTCTATTTCTTGCAAAATATCTGAGGTAGTACCCTCTTCCACATGCCATTAGTCACGATGCCCATCTCTCAGCTGAAATCTAACGCATCGCACAAGTTTGCGAATCATCAGAACTCGCAAAAAGGCTATTTGATTCCTTGGTATTCAAGGGTGATGGTATGAGGATCTTCTTATCCATCTGCAGCCCAACCTACTTCTCCGAAGGCCTCCAAATAGCCATGTGGGCAACGGGTTCGACTTCGGTGAAAGAGGTCCCGCGTTCGATTCCCGTTTGGGGTTCACTGGCGAAATGACCTCGGCTGTGGAGGCTATTTTAAAATTCGTACCCCTTCTTCAGTGAAAATAAACTGCAAGCAACTCAGTGAATATATTAGTTAGCACAAATAATCAGTTAACATATTGATAATAAATTATATCTGAGAGTTCGAGAACTTGAATTTACTGTTATAACGCGAGGAAAAGGGTTACTATTTTTAAAAGCGGCGTAAAAGATGATCCATCGAATTATAGGCCCATTTCGTTAACTCCATTGAGTGGTAAAATAATGGAACATATAATTACTAGTTCCTTGATGGGTATTCTCGAAACCTCTAAATTCATAGTTAAGAATCAACATGGTTTTCGTAAGACACGATCCTGCGAGTCACAGTTAGCGTTATTAATTCACGATATCTTGAAATCTTCGGAAAGTAAAAGACAAGTCGATGCGATATTTTTGGATTTTCGGAAAGCGTTCGATAAAGTCCCACATCATAAATTGCTATACAAATTAAAACTTGCGGGCAACAACGAAGAAGTAATATGTTGGATAAAAGACTTCCTGTCCGATAGAGAACAACGAGTAGTATTAGTTCCAACATAGTCAAAGTGACCTCAGGCGTCCCACAAGGAAGCGTAATCGGACCATTATTATTCTTAACATACATTAACGACCTTAATGAACACATCGACAGTAACGTTAGAATATTTTCGGACGACACGGTTATTTACAGAGAAATAAAAAGTAATGACGATAGATTAAGCCCGTCGAATGATTTAGATAAAATTGTCAAATGGTGCGACGACTGGCAATTGGAGCTCAACTTAGACAAATGTTCAGTAGTTAATTTTTTCGAAAGACATTCCTTTGCCAATCATAATTCATATAGCCTTCGAGGGAAAGCATGATCAACTGTCGATTCGGTAAAATAACCCTCACGAATAACTTAACTTGGGGTACCCACATCCATAACATACGTGGGCGAGCTCTTAAGAAATTGGGCTTCGTCAAAAGAATAGTCGGTAAAAGCGAAGAAAAAGTCCGCTAGCAATGTTGCTTTGCGCTAGCTAGGCCTCACCTCGAGTATGCATGCAGTGTAAGTATGGGACCCTGCTGAAAAGTGTTGTATTCGCGAGATAGTAAATATACAGCGAAAGGCAATACGCTTTGTAAAATATTGCTATGATAAATCGGGAAGTGTTACTCACATGCTTCAGGAGGCAGTATGGGAATCTTTAGAAGAAGGAAGGCTCAATCAGAGATTTAAATTAATAGATAAATACAGACAGAGCAAGTTCATAGAAGATGTAGCCGATATTATGCACCCTCCTTGCTATATAGGCCGTTCTGTTATTTTACTAATACCATGTCTAGTCTCAAGTCAGTGAAAACGATTACTTTTATTTTGCCGCTATTTCCTACACCTTTACACAATAAAAATTTGTCTTGGTCAACAAGAGGAAGTATTTTCACTTCAAGCAGTGAATTCCAAACTTTTTCGAGCCACCCCTTCTTTCCTTAAATTATATTCAACGTCCTCGAACCGTAATCTTCGATGAAAGAAATGAAGAAATACCCTTGCCGATGGTTCTTCTGCTCCTCCTTGCATCTTTTCGCTTCCCTAGATCAGCTCACCGCTCCCACCGTCCACTTTGAGAACCGCTCACTTAAAGAAATCCATATGGTGAGGCATTATTTCCTTGGAATACTATAATTAAGTGAACAAGTTAGCTCAAATATATTAAAAGTCGACTTAAAAATATAGATAGGCTAAATTTACAATTAATAAATGGATGGATAAATTTTATATTCATTACTATGGACGAGAAGTGCTGTGTTTAAACTGATACATTTGATTTGGTCAACATAATAAAATAGGATTCTATGCTTAGAGGCATCACCACCTCATGTAATACTTTCGCTCTCTCAGTCTGATTCAGGGTTTCTCAAAATTTTTCATACCTTCCTCTTTTTTCCGCACAACGCATAAAATACTCAAAACCGTCATATATGTAAATTATAATTATTTATAATACGTTCATTGCAGCTACACTTAATAGCGTAGTGGCAATTTTTCTACACCGATATTGTACATACACTAGGGTGAACAATACTTAGGGGAAAAAGAGGTTTTTGAAGGCGCATTTTCTTATCATTTGTTTCATATTACGATTACTTTTAAAAAGTCATTATTTGGATGCGCATTTAGTACTCATTGTCCTATATTACGATAACTATTGGGAACATGGCTTTTGCGGATACTTATTTAATATTCATCAGCATTATATTACGAATACTTTTCGAAGAAAAGCGTTTTTGAAAGCGTATTTTCTATTAATTTGTTTTATATTACAATTGTTTTTGGAAAAAAGTCTTTTTTGAAAGCGAATTTGCTAATCATTTGTTTTATATTACATTTACTTTGAAAAAAGCTTCTTTGGATTTAGTATTCATTTGCTTTAAATTACCAATACCTCCGCAAAGAAGACGTTTTTTAAAGAGCATTTTTCGATACTTTGTTTTAAATAACGAACACTTCCGGTTGAAAACCGATTTAGGAAGCGCATTTATCATTCAATTGTCTTAATTTACGAATACTTCCGCAAATAAGAAATGAATAGAAAATGCTCATCAAAGAAAGCCTTTTTTCTTAAATTATTCATTATATAAAACAAATGAATACTAAATGCACATCTAAAAATACCATTTTCCCTAAATTAATCGTAAGATAAAACGAATGAATATTATATTCGCATCAATAAAAGCGTTTTTTCCAAAAGTAATCGTAAGATAAAACTAATGAACACTAAATGCGCATCCAAAATTCCTTTTTTCCAAAATTAGTCGTAAGATAAAACAAATCAATACAAAATATTATTTAAATCGTATTATATTACGTTAAATTTTGGAAATAAAGAGTTTTAGGTAAGGCATTTGGTAATCATTTGCCTTAATTTATCTTTACTTTAAGGTTTTTTGGATTCGGATCTAGTATTCCTTTTTTTGATATTACGAATACTTTTGGAAAAAGGCTTTTTTGGATGCGCATTTTCTATTCGTTTGTTTTATCTTACGATTACTTTTCGAAAAAATGTATTTTTGGATTCGCATTTAGTATTCGTTTGTTTTAATACGATTAGCTTTGGAGAAACGGCTTTATTTTTCTAAATGAATGTCATTCTTTGATCTTAGGGATGCACCTGGGAATTGAGGGTCCTCAATTCTCAGGTTATTTTTAATATTCAGAATAGTTTCATATAGGTAAACCGAGGGTAAGTGCTTAATTTTAAGTTTCTTAAAATATGATTTGCAGGTATCCCAGGGTTTCAAGTTTGCTAAAATTCTAATAGCTCGTTTCTGTACTTTAAAGACAACACCTGAGACATTAGAGGCACCCCATAGTATAATGCCATAGCACATTACACTGTGAAAGTTTGTAAAGTAGACAGTTTTTAATATCCTTATGCTAGTGCCATTTTTAAAAACCTTAAATGGTATATAACTTTACTAAGTCTGCTTATCAAGATATTAGTATATATTGACCATTTTAGGGATGATTATATCCTAATTCCAAGAAATAAAACATGATTTACAAATTTGATATAATTATAGTCAATATTTAGCATTGGGTCACATGACCTACTGAAGTTTATACTAACAGTTTTTTTCAGTGTTCAATATTAGAGAATTTACACATAGCCAACTCTGTAATGAAGACATTATAAGGTCAATTTTTTGTTGTACGTTGAGAGTGACCACTCAGCGGCAAATTTGTATCATCAGCAAAAAATACGCTTTTGGAATTATTTATATTACCAGCTAGAGCATTTATATATACTAAAAACAGAACAGGTTGCATCGTTAGAAGAAGAAACAACTATTTCGGGAGGAAGAATTCAAGCATCGGATGGCAATCAACTTCGTCGTCAATCGCTAGCGGATATCGTGAATGGCAGCTAAACTTCTTAAAAAATGTACGCTGATAATGTATCGAAGCTACAATTTAGATGTTGAGAACGAATTCCAGCCAAAAGTATTCATCGCTAAAAACGCTAATGCAGGTGTATCCATTTCTGTGGACATCGTTGATGGATCAGCAACAAGCAATCACATCCTATTATGAAGATGAACAAACTTCTTCTGCGAATTAGAATGTTATTGAGTGAAAATATACATGTAAACTTAATTAAACTTTATAGCGAAAAGATTATACATTGTGTGAAGAATAATAGTCACTGTGTCTATCTAGGACGACAATCGTGGAGCGGACTCCTTGATTTATACGTATGTGGATAGAATGCTGTCCATGAATGGTTCGTACAAATTAATTCGGGTATTATAAGCGATATTGCTAATAACCTCAAACTCTATCTAACTTCTGTGTGTAATGGATGTGATAGTGCATACAAGGGAAATGCTCACGACTGTTCAAATTATGATTTCATCGAACAACGATTAGGTAAATATGTGAAATATTACGATGATATTGAGGATAGTGCGAACATTCACGAAGATTACTATCATAATGTTCCAAGAAAAAGGTTTTTGTATGAATTGTATAAATTCAAGCCTAATGTACTCATCCAACTTAGTAAAAAATGAGAATATATAATCTTAAGGAGTTACATGTGGTTAATTTCATTTATCAAACATTCGTTTCTTAAATACCCTATCAACGGTCTTTAAATGATCACATCGCATCGATCAAATGTTTATGAGAAACAGTACAAACTGACATGAGTAGTCATGGATTTTTACATATATCTATTGGTAATCGTCGAGTGGTATGCATAACGCTTCCCCAATGTGTATGTAGTGACCATTTCCAAGACTAATCTTGCGCATGCTGTTGGCATACGCTTTACGATTGAGTTTGAACAATCAAATATTTGTGATGAAAGCTATCTCAATAACAATATTACTATTGATGGCGATATAACAAACTTTACAGAATTAAAAAATGAGAATCTCATTGAAAATTTTCGCATCGAAGTCTCAGATAAAAAAGGTACTTTCAGGATTATCTTGATATATATGATCATGCAGTGGTTAGGGAACGTATGACCACTACTCAAGTACACCATTGGTATTGAAATGGTATGTGATGGGTACAAGTGTCACAGGGTTCAGTATCAATAATATATTTTAATACCAATCACAAGTTTCTTTCTTTCCAATATCGATTAATGCTATTCCCTATGTAATTCTATATCTTCTTCACAACATAACTTCATGCCGACTCCTGACAATTAAACGCTCGGGACTTGGCGTTTGTTTTCAGAATGTAGATGGTTCGAGGGTTTACACATAAGCATGTGGAGTCGGGTTCAAACAGATTCTACATTAAATTCTTAATTTCTTCGTATCTAGTCACTCATCATTCCCAATGTTTTCAAAATTCAAGCGGAGTGATGAAATTTAAACTACCGTCGCCACGACCCGACGAAAGTTCGTTACCAAGTTCAAACCACCGCCTCTACGTCATAGGGGTGCGAAACAGAGCTCGTTATTACCTCCAGTTAACCAGATGATTTACCAATGATAGACGAAGAAATGGTACTTTTGTAAAATGTTTCGCAAATCAAAATGATAAATAAAAATTATTCCGTATGTGATGGTTCTGAATGTATACTTCAATTTTGCAAACAACTTAGATTGTGAAATCAGATGTGATGTATATTTAAAATAGTATAGTCACCACTGTTTGGGGATCGGGGTTCAAAGCTCCGGCATCTGTATTCAAACTACCGTCTCCAACCTTTGAGTCATGAAGTATGTAAGTAACTTACTCTTTATTACCATCAGTTAACACTACGATGGCCGTGTGGATGAGACGCGCTGCATGTTTGCGGCTGAAGGACTGGTATTTCCTGCCCGAGTAACATACTTATCCGAAAATATAAAATATATATTATTTCAGCTGTGACGTCAAAGGGGCGGGGGACCCTTATGTACTTAGGCTCAGGATGGCAGCTTCGGTGGCTGGAGTACCAAGTTCGACGCCTGATGGCACTAAGGGACGAGAGTGCGGGTTGGTGACGTCCTTTGGGAACACGAGGCTGGTACCCACCTCTCCCTCCCCCTGTTAGGTAGGAACCTACCATGGGGAGGGAGTTGAGGGTGCCGCCGTCTCAAGTGCCGTACTAAGTATTTCGGCATTGGCTGTATACTTTTATGCCCCAATAGAATAACAGTAATAATAATAGTAACTGGTCAAACCACCCTTGATAAGCGTCGATTTCCTGTGTTTAAAGTCACCCTGACCCCATATAACGGTGTCGAAAAATTTAAACAACTCCATTCCCTTTCTGTTTTCTCTGATGAAGTTAAGAATATCTATAGAACACGTTCTAAGTTTTAACTGCTTCCAAAATGGTCACTCTTAAGAATTTCTGCAACCTTACCCCCAGTTATTCCAGATGTGGTGAACCCCACCCCATTCGATCCTACCCCCAGCAATACCTCACCTCTACTTGCGCTAACTGCAAAGGATTCAAGGAAGTCCGAACATCCATTTTACGCTAAGTTCATACCAACCGAGAAAAAGCTAATCCTACCTCTTTCTCTAAAATTTCCGCACCACAAACCTTTCCCAACCCACCTAATCCTCCCCACCTCGACAACCTCTTATGCGTCCTCTACTCGCAGTAACTCTCCCCCACGTAAACAACCTTAACTAAACCCCACACTCACCTCACCCTCTCCTCCTCTATCCCTTCCCGGGAAGTGGCTCCATCAACTTTCTCTTTTGCACTGGGAATAAAATCCTAGTTGCCCCAACTTTTTCAATCTAAAATTTAGATATTCCTTCTGAAGTATTCCAACATTTTCATGAACTCTTCAAAAGTTAATTTACTTTTATGGAATTGTAGAAATCTAAAATCATCTAAAAAATTTGTTAGAATTCTGCGATGATGATCACGTTCCCTACCTTCAAGAAACTCGCCTTCATACTCATTCCAAATTCCATTCTTCCAAATTTAATATAATCCGTGTCGACCTAGAATCAAAAGCCCCTGATGGCAATACATAAAAATATTTTCTATTCCACTCTTCCGATCCCCAATTCAAAATCACTTGCACTTCTAGGCATTCAATTTCTCGTTAATAACCAACCGCTTAATATATTTTGCATTTATGGTTAACCCTATAAAATTTTTCCTTTCGACCACCAAATTCTAAATTCATTTGACACTCCGTCCGTATTTATCGGACTGTAATTAACTGTAATGTATTATATGTAGTATTTAACTGTAATGACCCCTTATGGGGATCCTCCAAAATCATCCGGAATGGTGGCCACCTAAGATATTTCATTCAAAATTCCAATTTTGTGATTCATTTCCCCATTTCGGTCATCTATTCAAGTAAACAACATCAAGACCTTCTGGACTTCGCAATCACATCCAAAGTTGTTTACATTGCATCCCCCATTGTTTTTCAAGACATTTATTCCGACCACATTCGAATCATTAGCAAAATCGATGGCCACATACCCTCCCACTCTCCAAAACCTATTCAAACCAAAAAATGGAAAAAAATTCGGTTAATTTATTTCTAACAAAATTATACTCTGTCGAACGTCATGAAGACACCACGAAAAGCATATGGGCCCGTGTATTTCTTAGGATAGAACGGTGCACACTGTTGCTACATTTGCACAGAAAAAGAAAGTCGACGAGAACTTACTGGGAAGGCATTTAGCATAAAAAATTATCAATTATTTATGGCATACTGATATTAAATCCAGGTTAAATATTGTCATAATCGAAGGAAAAATAAGAAAGTGAAAGAAGAAAATTCAAGAAAATTGGGTGATGATCATTATTTTTCTGAATCGACGAATTCGGGTCTATCATTCAAGAAACAATGTCTTTTCTGGTATCAAAATCCTCCTCGTGGAATCTACTTTTAACGTATGTTTATCACTTTGCTGTTAAAAATTTAGGGTAAGAGTGTCTTGGAAAAATCTATAAGAATACGCAAGTTTTCGGGAAAGTACAGGGAGTAATGTAGTCGCCTGCTTCTCTTCGTCCAATTTTCGTAAGAAAAGAAATTCCAGGGGGAAAGTTTCTGAGGAAATAATAAAATCATTTTTTTGTGCAAATCAAAATCCTTTAAGTTCAATAGTAACGTCAAAAAACGAATATATATTTCGATGGTGACAAGAAACTCGGCCCGCAAGGCTTTTGATGGGTAAGCGATTATACGATAGATACTAATCTTATCTATTTGGCTGTTGAGTTAATCGCTCCTCCCAGGCCTCTATTTTCTTTGATGAGAAAAGTTCAAGAAAGAGTCCTCTTTTAAGATCCTTAATTTTATCTGTACAACTTAATTTTGCATTCCCTTGAATTTAACCATTTACACTCTCATTAGAGCTTTAAATCTCTTGTTGATTTAATAAGCTATTTCGTTGATTAATAAGCTAGAATTATATCCTATCATCTTACATTCATCACAAACTATAATCATTTGAAATACCAGACCACGTACGCTCGACTCTCTTCTTCACAAGATTTACAGACTACTTATTCACTCATTGCAGAGAATGTAGCAATACATTAAATATTCTAAAATGTGTAATAAATCAATGTGTAATGTTCTAGACCTTGATTTTAATTTTTACGATGAAGTCTATAACATGCCATGAAGTTTTCCACGTCATGTATCTTTTTATAGATCTATTTCTTCTTCTCTTGCTGAAGGCATGTCTCGTGTTATTTTTCTGATTTGTCTTCAAATGACAACTCAATTTATTTCTTAATAATTTAACGGTACAATGTAATAGAAACAATTCTCAGAAGACCTCCGTATGGCTAAGGCGATTTTTCTCTTTCCCTTTGAAAAGTGATATCTTCTGTTTTCGCTCCCAGATGTTTTGAGTATCATTCACCTTATCTCTGCTGTGAGAGAGTCCCAAGCGCGTTATAACTTGACGGCGAAAGCTGCTCTCAGCGTTACTCGAGCATCAAAGGTGAACAAATACAATAATCAAAAGATCCTTAATTACGTATGAGATAAATTTTACTAAACTTGAAAACAATGCCTTGAGTCAAATTAAACGAGTGTAACAAAAAAGTAAAGTTAACAAAGACCCATATGTTGACGTTAGCCGATATCGTCCGTAACCGACCCTCCAGCTGGAGTGCACCGTCAGCTAAAATTAGCAATAACTTCTTAATCATATGGAATATTTACAACGGACTAAGAAAATTGTATAGTAAAAAGTTTAAACTGTATTTTAAAATAATAAAAATACATTTAATTTTTTGAAAATGTCAGGGCGGCCTACTCCTATCAGAAAATGTGATAATATGTTAATAACTTAATTAAGGTCTGTGGTTATTACGAGTCCGTTTAAATGCGCGCCAATTTATCTATACCTCCTCGGAAAACCCCTCCTTTGGTGACGCAATGAATTCTGGGAGGGGGGAACTAGTAGACGCGCGGACGCCGCTCGGGAAGGATGTTACGTCGGAAGAACTCCCCGCTGTTTTGTGAAGACGCAGTTGGTGCTGCCAGGAGATGAGTATCATTATTCGATCTTTGTCTCAGTTGCGCGTCTGTGCCAAGTTATATCTTTTATTTTATTGCTCCGTGTCACGGCCTATCATATTAAGCGCGAATATACTTTTCGGTACCGAAATCCGGAAGCTTCGAGAATTTTCTCTGCTTTCGCGAATATCCTTCGATTCAACCTTGCCCTGAAATTATTCCGTTTGGAAAGCGATCGGTGAATTCGCTGTTCGTACCGCATTTTCAAATGCTGAAGATTCTCCCAGATTCGAAATGTTATATTTGAAAATGCTTCGTGTAGGTTTGGAAACCGACTGTTCGACCTAGCTCAACTCTTAGTTGATGCCTCTCGGATCGCGCTCATTACTAACCGGAGTCAAAATTTAATTCACCTCGTCCCTAAGTTCGGAACCGAGGAACTTTTCGAAAAGTTTCCTTCGGTAATCGTGTTATGGACGAGAAAGCTAATCTGATTCCTAATCAATCCGAAGTGGCTCTCCACGAAGTACACTTGAATTATGTCCCCTGGTTGGATAAAATTCGGTTTGGTTTCCCAGGTAACTAAATAAATTTATCAGTTATTATTGGTCGGAAATTCTTAGTAGTAGAGTTAGTATTTGGATACACTAGAACGAATTGTGTAAATACACTTTTCCGACACACACTCTTTTCCGATATCACGCCTTTGGAAGTGTACCATTAATATCCAGAGCATACAAATCGCAAGGTTCCTCCAGAATTATATTTTCGAGTCGTCCTTCAAAAAAACCTGTTCGGATATTTCGTTCTATGACATAGATCAAAAGAACGTACCTCCTTACGAACTGTGCAATTCATATTACGCCAGTAATGTTTATCCTTAAACCAAGAACTAGTTTTAAGTCTCCCACAATTTCCTTGACTGGTGTGTGCGTAGTAAATTAGTTCTTCTCGCACTTCCCTTGCAATTTAAATTCGGAATTATTCCGCTTTTTTGCTTGCATTGAAAAATAACTCATGAATTTTAATTCTATTTGAATGGAAATCTGGATCGGCATGTGACAAGTCACCTTATGTTTTTATATAAAATTTCCGATCCGTTTTCTGAAGATTAGATGGGTCTTCTAAAATATTATTCGGATGATTCTTAGGTTGTGAATCTATTATTGTGGTGATAAATTACATTCATGTTTTCGGATTGTTCTGCTGCAGGATGTTGATTCATCCAATTTACAACTCGATTCTCACTACCTTTGCAATACTCTATTTTAAACGAAAAATCCATGTAGATCTAATACCCATTTAGCTAATCTGGTATGCTGCTCTAACTTAAAGGTTGCAAAAAATGACAACGCTTTATGATTTGTAATAATAGTGATCTCGTTATCTAAAATAATCTTCCCTAGCACAGCGCACAAAACGGCTAATGCTTCTTTTTCCAATTTTTTAATGTTTCGGGATCCTGGAATGACCTGCTAATGAAAACAACGACCAGATGTTCGCCTTCTTTCGAAGGAATACGACTCCCAACCCCACGTCGGAGCAAGCAGTTTGGAGAGGCATTTCCCCAATGAAGTCGGGTAATGTAACACGAGCCTCCAACTTTTCAAATGCTACCTGGAATTCCGGCGTCCAATGCCATTTTATATTCTTGTTCGTTAGAATTAACATCGCATGTGACAAATCCAAATACAGAGTTAAGTAACATATAGTTCAGGCAGAACCTTTATTAATAAATAAGTAATCCTAAAAATCTCCTCAAATGTGTGAAATTACGCGGTACATTCCCCTGCTTAATAATTCCAACTCTTGGGATCTGCCTGCACTCCGTCGTAAGTAAGTAAATGACCCAAAATCGGCACGGTTGATCTAAAACGCTGGGACACTTTTGGATTCAATATCATATTTACATTCACCAATCTTCTAAATAGTGTCTCCAAATGTATTAAATGCTGCGCGAATCTTTAAAAAGAAATTAATACATCGCCCTCATTCTTAGTAATAAATTCTTTACATTCACTTTCGAATATATGATCAATACAGCGCATAAATGCTGCCCCAGAAGTTCTCAGCCCGCACGATTAAATACATACGGCAAGGATTCATATTTAAAATCCTTTATATAATTAGCGGATATTCCGTCATTCTCACGTTTTATTTTGGACAAGGTTTGAATTAGAGCCTTGAGGAAAATTGCATTGTATTCCTAGGCGTTAGAAACGCATAGAAAATCTATTCCCCTTACCGTGAGGGCATGGGTTCACTAGAAGGCTAATTTTCCCATAGGTATCCTATTTTTCCCATAAGGATAAAATGCCCTAATTCTCGAATCTTATTTTAGACGCTTCCCGGTAAGAGAGAGAATTCAATATCTCGGACACAGAGATTATGTGGTCTTCTATGGTGTCAGCGGAAGAAATGTCACATAATGAGCGTGGGTTCGACGCCAGGTAAGTGCAAAATGCATTGCGGCGATTTTGAAGAATTCTTTTGAATCGCTTCCCGTTAACATGCAAAGATAAAACCTGGTGTGTTAATAGAGTAGAGTTGATATAGAAGTTTCACATACGTAGTGAACCTTTTCTCCGATGATCCTTCATTCGATGCCAGAGTGCCATTTTGCACTCTACCATGCATTTTAATGCCGAGACTTATCTCCCATATTTTTTTAACTGCAATGCATCATGGATGTGTTTACATTCGTGATGTATTACAATTAAATATCACTGCAAAATTAAAGCCAAGTCGTTCGTTGAACTACGTATTCAAGATTGTAAATACCATGGGAGACTTGAATGCGGATTACAACACAATGTGTTCAGGAAAATGAGTATACGATATGTTAAATATATAATACATAACCGGATTTCATTGTGTTGCTTCAAATAGGTTTCTTAATTCTTGCAAATGATGATAATCCCTAAAAGGTGAAAATTTGAAGCTGCAGTTAATGTTGCTCATCCATTCTCTGACTAACTATACTAGTTTCTTTATTTAGAATATTACTGCAAACAATTTATGGTAGCATAATTATAATAAGTTTTTCTGACTATCTATTAAGTAAGTATCGTATATCATGAATGTAAAAAGAATGGATTTCATACGTGAACATGATGTTGTCTCGAACGGTGTCATAATTACAGTTCCGATGTATATAAATCGGTTATTTATGCAGAAAAGGAAATTAATCCTCTTTCTGTTAAGCCTCCGTAGTATTCGAAACTTCATTTGTGGCAGCGTAATTATACTTGCCTTTTTCCTATAATACAATGTTGTTGATACTAGTTAATCCCGGTTATTCAATGCTTGGTCTCATCGGCTTTTTAACTTGTGCATGAATAGCAAGGGAAAATTGCATTTTCAGCAGATCGTGCTATGAAATTGTTTACACCAACGTTTTCATATTTGCACAAACATGTGGCTCCTTACTGCGAATGGATTTCTTACCAATTTCCATAACGTTTGTTCCCGTATTGAAATAACTTATCGGACTTCTTTTTGGAAACTATTTCCTTATCATCGTCTCTGTCTCCTTTGAATAGAACTAAATATCTTTAGAAATATTTATGACATTTTTCATGAAATTCTGCAGAATGAACGACCTATTTAGGGAAATACTAATCAAAGCGGAATACTTAACATATTGCAGGCTTGACTTCTTTTGTACAATTAAAATAGAAGAATTTTTACGTTCTGAAGTAATATGAGACAGGAAATTTCATGAACGTTTCATTCTTAATCGTAGTTATAGATTCGGATTCAAAAACAGCAAAGTTGTTTAAAGATATAAATGTTCCATCAAAATTCGTCCTTTTTGAAGGACGAATCCCATTGTTGAAGTCGAGTATAATCGGAAATTTCAGAAACGTGTTTTGGAATGATGCTGTAGGGAGATAATGAAGATAGATGAATTTCTTTCCTCAAAATTTAGTTTCGTAATTTTCCGTTTGTGTTTTACCGAAAGAAAGGGATAGAATTCTAATTGTAAAAATTTTTAAATATAACACATCTCTGAACATATTAATGAAGAAGTTCAACTAGCTTTAGTGGAGATCGGTCGACATGAAAACCGATGATCGTTTTAACGATTTCAACCACATTCGTGGTATTACTTTCACATTGGTTATTTATTGTGAGTAGTGGGATATAGGATACAGGCTTGTGTTTTCCCCTGCATAAACGGAAAAATATCCGAAAACAATCTAGAAAATTGAAATTATAATGCTGTCTAGCGCAACATAAATCAACGTATAAATGAATAACACACAAAAACATAAGATTTGGGTATATGATAAAAACGTGGCCATTCTAGCCTACATGAAAATAGGTTATTATTGGCACAGAAGACTAGTGTACCGATTACAAAATGGTTCCTTAGAATTAAAGATAATGTGTATCTCTATTTTACATAAAATGTGAGCCCCGAGTACGTATACTACTTGAAATTGGTTTCTGAATTCTAGCAACAGATATAAAATGACGATCCATCACCTTTCGTATATTATGCTCACAATTATACTGGATTCTATTGGTAAACATTGTTTTCACTAGTTTCAGGGTGATTTGCGAGGAGTTAATTTTCATCTCCGTCGCATAAGTTAAATTTTCTATCTTTCGTTTTGTGCATTAAAGTTGAATGCATATAATATTGTATTTACCACTTATTTTCCATGTTGAGATTCAACAGGCAGTTCACCTCATGCATTATATGCGCGGTCATGAGAATGTAAACATATCTGCCAGTAAGTGGAAGTAAAGTCATTGGCTGTAAAATATTTTGTACAATGAACTTGAGGAAGGATTTCATCTACATGGGGTGGTTTATCACACTGAAGATCCGTCAAACTATATAAGTTCCTAGCATCTATAGACAATCTTACGTCATTACTTTTCTTTTCAACAGAAAGCAATGGATAATTGTAAGCACTTGGGGCCTTTTCAAAGATATAATTGGCGATTATATTTTCTATTTCTTACTGACTTTCAATTCTAGTATTAATGGAAACAGATAGAGCTTTAAATTAAATGTTGCAGCATCAAGCAATATAATACCATCTGTGAATCCCTTCACTAATAGGAATCACTTCACTGCTTTTGGAATTTCTGTCTCAGTTGGTTCGCTCGTTCTTCTGTACGATTTCTTTTTCAAGCTCTTCTATGCCTTAGGTTATAAAAACAGGATCTCCTGCAGATTCTTCTGAATTAGTAATCAATTTTGTTTCCTGGTATTGACCAAAAGCCCCATTCTTATCTGCCATTCCATTATAAATCTGGTTACTAGCAACGTTGTATGATGCAATTTTTCTTTTGCACTTGGTTTCGATCTCGTTTCGAATTCGCTCATTCTAATGACCCGATGCTCTCCTATCGAACTGGTGGATTACCGAAGTGACTCACTGCCAAAGAGATTTCCACGGAATAGACCTCTTAATCTCAATTAAAATAATTTGAGTCCATTTTACAAATATATTTTTGAACTATTTCTCGAGAAGCTGCCATGTGAACGAGATAATGCACACCTTTTTTGACATTTACCCTAATGGATCCTCATTTGAATGCCAGACCGTCATTTACCATCCCAGAAAGGCGTTTCTTCGCAATAGGGAACCGTGCCTCTTGGGGGGAAATGCAAGCTCGGCAGCTGTTGATTCCCCCAGTGTCTCCTTATCACGGTGTACAGTTTCAGATGGTCGAAGGATTGTGTGATTTTGTTTTTTTTGCCGATCCACAAGTCAGCATTTTATTTCCATTTTTAATTTCTAATTCGTAAACTATTTACTTTGTAAGTCAGAAATTGTTTGATTTTGTTTCATACAAAATGATATGTTTATAAATTATGACGCAAGTCATCATTTACAATTTGTTTGAATTAATTTCGAAAAATATTCATTGGCCCTATTTCAGCTCCTTTCCTTAAGAAATGAGGAGACCCAATTTTTCAAAACTAATTTCACACAATTCCCGCAGGGAATGGAATGTATGAGCACACATCATAAGGCCAGTGAACTTTGCATATTGATATTTATTTTAACAAATGTACCCATGAAAAAGTAATGGTAATTATTAATGATAGAATGTTTGCAGGTGGGGATTTTCTTAGATATAAGCATTTGCATTTACCAGGACGAATTACATGGTGAATATCACATATGCCATTTATCACGGCCAAGGTGGGAATTATTATTATTTATCCTGATATTCGTTAGGCTTTTCTCCAAAGGTATCGAGAAAACTAGGAAATATGGTGAAATTGATACCTTTTCCGAAAATTTTTTGGGTTTTGTATGGGTCATGTGCAACGAAAACTTTTTGGTCATTTAGTGCTTGTATTGAGCACTGCCTACAATTTGATCAGCATTCTTTCGTAAACTAGTAAATAAGGTCAAGGCATAAAAAATTGGATACCTGAAAGGTTTTATTTCCTCGTATACTCTGTTTTTAAGATTTTGACCTGAAACTTGCTACAGAAACTAGCCGAACCGTGAGAGTAATATCCTGTCTGCATTTCTCAATTAAATTGAGAATTGGGCATGGTGGTTGGACGTGGCTGTTCCAAAGAGTAGAGCATTTTATAAACTATACATCTCCTCAGCTTGTATTGATGTCTCTGCTAGAAGATCCACGAGATTATCGCTTTCGATGGGTTCCAAATTTAACGAAATCAATGTTAATGAAATACTCGAAAATTTAGAAAACAGAGTAAGTAATTACTGGAAGGTGATCATAAGTGAGTGCATTGAAAGTCTACTCGGTAAATGTTACAAGAATAGTTATAATGCCTTTCGTTCGATGGCCTGTGACGAAGTGAGTCAGCATATTGTTGACCTTGAATGTTAAAGAGGTTTTGTTAATATTTATTGTTAATCTTTCCTCGGGCTGACAGGGTATTTACGGTTCTTTGAAGAGAATTGAGTAATTTTTTCCAGCTGGGTTATGCACCGCTTAAAATAATTTCGCCCCCTTACCAATCTCTGCATTCCTGTACATTAAAACGTTTATCTTTGATAATAGCTCTGTGTGGGCAGTTGTCGTCATTCCCAAACAGGATCTCAAACTTTTTGTCTAGTGCGTCTGAGATCAGTTATGCTCATTCACTTCTCACATAGAAAGTGCTGAAACACATGATCTATTCCGTTGGCATTCCATTCTAGTACTTTTAAGACAGTAAGGGACATATGGAAAGAAATGCGTAGAAATGATGTATAGCAAACGCAGTTATCGTAAGCCTGAACTATTCAAGTGGCTAATTTTGATTTTGATTTCGTCTCACATCTGACATTGAAATTAATCTTCGAATTGAATAAATAGTTATGTTTCTGTTGTCGCCATTGCAGCGTTTGCTATAATGAACTACGTCATTATGTGTAAGAGGTGGTGGTTGGATTTGCGAGAGGTATTATTTATCTCATTTAAACGCCTTTGTGTGTTAACTGTGTCCAATTTGTTTTTCTTTCCAAATACGATATATTTGTTTCTTATAAGTAATTGTAAATCGTAGAAATAATACTTAAAATAATAACATTCGGCTGGATGTGCCCGTGCACAGTTGACATAGATTGGAGTTTCGTTTCTCGCTTTCATTTGACAAATGCTTTAAATTTCTTTGTGCGAATCAGAATTTAACAAGCCTTATGTGTATGCAAAAAGCAGCGATGGCGTTGCGGAGTCCCGAGTGATTGTTTAAATTTTTCTATTTCAATTTTGAGTCTGCAAACACATTTAACTGTTAAACACTGCTCTCTGCATAGTTTTTGAACTCTTCAGAGCAGAGGGCTAACTGTGACTAATTCAAGTCTGCTTTAGATTTGGGCTTTGGTGTGTCGTGTATGTTTTAGATGCGAGACTTCGTTCGTGGCGATGCTCATGTCTGAGAGCGACTCGCTTTTGTCTTCCTTTCCGGAGAAATTAACTTCTGTTGAAAGGGTCAAAAATCACGGTCTTTTAGATATCCGGGTGCCGAGAGCAACGCATCATATGAGCCCATGAAAATACAAACTCGCATTGAGAGGGAAATGACGTAATTCCTTGACACCTAGTTCTTAACCCAAACGATCCGGCCAGTACAATGGATGCCCCTTTAATTAGTAGTTAAATCTTGAATGGAAATTATACAAGTATTGCTGAGTAGGGCAATATATATACTCTCATCCAATTAGACCTGTCTCGGGTTTTTTAGCACAAGTGGGAATTTTCAAAGACGGCGTTAACGCCAGAAATTTGCTGGTGGTCAGCGGTCGATGGTGGCAAGTAGGTCCTATCCTAAAATACCTCCCACAAAGGAAAGAAGAATGAATGAGCCTCTTGGAGGCCATTGGCAGCTCTTCTGTCCGTTGGCAAAAGAGAAGCTATCCCAAGTAGCGCGAGGTGGAGTCTGCAGTGTGATTCCTGACCTCGACCGTAAGGGGGGGGGGAAGGGACTCTCCCTTAGGGATGTGGACTATAAACTGGGAACTGTCCAATAGGATAAGTCTGGTTATTCAGAGTCATTTGCATCCAAGCATGCCCACCTGTCGCCAGGTGAGATTAGCTCCAGTTTGCCGGAGGCAGAGACTGCCACCAGTGAGATATCCATTAGCCAGGAACCGCCCAGGAGGGAGAGGCTGGCTATGGATCTCTGTGGAAGTGAATAAGTGGCAGACAGTTGTTGCCATTGGAAGGGAAAGGACAGGTCCTATGAAACCCCTATCACTGTTGATCATCAGGAATTTCTCGTCAACACCGTCTGTTACCTCTAAATCCAAACCTGATGAGGTCCAGTTGAAATCACGAGGAAACATCCACTGGTTTATTTAGATGATGATTGGGTTTTCAGTTACAAGGGAAGGGGTTAAATGGTCCAAACCAGCTGCCAATCTGGCGGAAAGACAAATTATAGTAAAGTGATGCAGTATGAAGAAATATTATAGTGGTCTTACAAGTATCTTATTTGATAGTATTATTTCTAAAAGTACTGGCTGGAAACAGAAAAGGAAACTTAGTTTGTGTTTTTTCAAATAGGCTCCACATGGAAGACATAGCGTGATTGCTTGAAGAACATGGCTTGCCCAATGATGTTATCAATAAAAAAATCAGTAAAAACTGTGGCCTCTGACTCCCTTCCTGGCTGTCTACAAGGACGAATATTTTGTGGAAAGATTCACTGGTATAAACAATGTTAAGAGGCCAAAACAATATGTTCAAAAAGTTTAAATGACCTATGGAATCCACCAATGCTACTGCTGCTATCATTTTGTACAGGTGTACTGTGACCAATTCAGACGGTGGGTTGAGATAAAGAAATTGAAGATTTCCTATTTCTAAAGTTACGGTCAGATCAAGAAACTTTCCAATGATCTTTTATTAATCATCTCATTACTAGGAAGAGTCCTTATTTTATAGTTTAAAGTCTGAGAGTGGAATGCCTGTGGAATTTTAACATCCAATGACTAATTCTTGAGTTTGTCCTGTTTTCTTGGAAGTTGATATTTTGCTCGTCAGAATCCTTTTTATATCACTATCTGTTGATTATTTTTGCAAGTAAAGAATACTCCCGACCAGTTGGAGGCGCATTATTTTATGCTCAAACTGCCATAAAGTAATGGTAATAAAATGTTATAAATTGAAATGCACAACCAAAAATCATCCAGAATGCCCAAGATAGTTTTCATGTTAATCTAATACCAAGGTGCTGTAATAAATTGTCATTCCTACTTAATCCCTGTAAAAGGCCTTGATTTTTCGCAGCTATTTAAATGCAATTAAGAAGGAAAATAACTCAGCTGGAAAGAGATTATTAAGAAGAATTCCCAAAATAAGTTTCCAACCCTACTGTTCAAACATGGTTGAAGGAAGTAAGGTGTGAAGAACTGATGCTTGTGTAATTTTAATTAAATGACGAATGAAAACAATGATTTAGCATTTAATTCGAAATGATTTGAATAAGTTAAATGAAATTATAAAATAGTTGCACAGCGGTCCAGGGATCTTTTTGTTAAATGTTTGCTAATGAGAATTGATCATTATCTGATATTAGTCAACAAGTAGGAAGGCTGAATGCACCCTGTGATCAGTGCTTTTAAATTAAATATTAAACAATGTGAGCATAAATAAATTTTAGGTAAGAATAAGCAAATAATATTACATGCAAAGAACAAAAATACAAAGAAAATTTGACATTGGATCAGAAAAAGGTGGATAACTTTGTAGGTGAAGATATCATAGATTCTGAACTATTCAAATTATGACTCAAATATTAACAATGGATAGTTTTTATAACAAATGAAACAAGTATAACTACTGGATATACCAAAAGATTATGATTGCTTTACATTTTAAGAAGACTGTTCACTTGCAAATGTTGATTAACGATATGCATTCTAGTAATGCCAGCTGAGAATACGAAATGTGATGACACTGAAATTTACTATACAAACGAATGATGATGAATATATATGTAGTAATTCAAGCATTGAACATGAAAAGTTTTTTGTACAACTCATTCTCGATAAAAGCGTGCAAAATTCCCCAAAATGTCTGCTATACTCTGTCATTGCACTGTTTTTACTCACAGCTTAGATAACTGTGGAAATAATCCTAACAAATATCAGGATAAATAATATGAAATGCAAGCATAAGCAGTGATAAATGGCGTTATGTTTCACCATGTAAGTAGCGATGGTGATTGGAAATCCTGTTAGACGAATCATCTCAATGCACAGTTAATCAACTGATCCCTCCCTCCTGTGAGAGAATTGTACTGACCTGGTGTTGAACTCAGGATCATATATTTGTCTCAGCATGTTCCTCTTTATACTGCATAATTTAATATCTCAGGTGAAAGTCATCCTCCATATTCAAAATTTGTTTTTGGAATGAATATTCTTTTTTAATGGTGGTTTAAGTTAGTATTCCCAGGAATCAATCCTTTGGAAAGAAAAGATGAAATCAGTCTAAAATTTTTTGGTGTTTATTTTCTGTGTTCTCAATTGGATAGCTCGAAAACCGTTGTGTTGTACGAGAACAATTCTGGAGCTATTAGTTTAAAGAATTGTCTATGAATAATTGGAGAGATGGGATAAGAAGTTCATGCTTGTAGATGGAGTATAGATATTAAAAAACCACCCAAAGTGATTATTGTTATCTTGTTTGAATTCTGAGATATATATTGTTGAGAAAAAGTAAGATATAGGAAATTAAATTAATCTCTTAGAGATTATTTTAAGTCATATGGGCATTGACAAATTGTAAACTGACAAATGAGGGAAAGCAGTGTAGTGCTACGCTAAACTTTGAATCTCAGTCTATAAAATCTAATAGTCTGGCTTCATGATGACATCGGTGGCTTCTAAAGTGGGAAAGTATCTTAAAATTAATCTAACAACAGCATTTCTGTCTCATTAGGTTTTTATTGAAATAATTATAGTCTTCTCAAGAACGAGCTTGATAGCATTCTCCCTGTCTGTTAAACGGAAGATAACTTTAAGGGCATTGTGATTACAGGGTCCCCTTCATAATTTTTCGGCTGATTTTCAAATTAGTACCAGATAAAATAAAAATGTCCTTGGTAACGGTAAATGTCTAACAATGTTTGAAAACACAAAGAGCAGGCTTGTAATTAAAACACCGGAGTTAAATCGAGTGGTGAAATTTATTCCTATTTTTGGAGTGCTTTCATGCGAATCTTTTTCCCTACATTTTTGCATAGAATGATGATTTAAAAAAATTTTTATTATGCTGTTTGTGGATTTAAAATTTATTAATTAATAACGTTCTTGTGAGGAAAGCTTGGACACAAGTTTTACACAAATATCTAAATACCTTACTATCTGTACCAGTAAAGCGATAGTTTAATATTACTTTGCGTAAATGCTTTCTATGACATTTAGAAGATTCTTTGACCTGAAAATTTAGAATTCTATATATATTGAAGCAGGGGTTCTATATCCGTTATGACATCTTAATCTACATCCCCTCCTATCTATCTTCCTTTTCACCTCCCCCTTTTCTTCCATACCATCCAAGTTTCGAAAATTTGTACAGCTAGTTCCAAAAAAAACTTACCACCTAAGCCGCAACCCGCATAACAGACGTGAAGCTCGATGAGAGCGAGTCTAGAGTTTTCCACGCATTCTATTGGCTATTGGAAGGAGGAGCATTCTGACGGCGCCTTTTTAAACCATTGTGAAACGCGTTGAACGTATTTGTACCTTCTTAATTAGCACGAAATCTAGTTTAAATTTCGTGTTACTTTTTACTATGTCAGCAGCATAGTATTAAAAACTGAATGAAAATCGGATCTCCTTATTTCGGCCTGAAATTTCTGCGTAATTCACCTATTTTCTGGAGGCATCAGGTAAACTTACTTTAGCTGCTTCAATTATCCAATAAAAAATTATGTCATTGCAAGATTAAAAAAGATTATATTATTACGTTTTTTATGCTCTTGACGGCTACAGGAGGAACTTTTAAATTTATTTAGAGGAAATTCATGACTATGGCTCAAATAGTAACTTGAACGAAAACTCTGCAAGGAGATAAAGAATACTTAGGAATATGAACACTATCAACTGTATTTCAACTAATTTATGTTGCAGAAAAATGCTATTGAGAAGGAGAGCATGAAAAAACTGCGAAACCTACTAAGGAAAGCAAAGATGAAAAGAAACTTTATCTGGACGAATACACTGGGAAAGAATCATTTTAAGTCAACCTGGTAAAGAGCTCTGAAAATTAGACCCAAAACATATTACAATAAAGTAAACCAAGTAAATTACGATCAACTACATCAGATAATTAGATCAAATATTATAAAAATTTTAAATACGAACAAATCATATGATAGAAAGTAAAATAATAATTGCTGTGCTATCATCATTTTCTAAAGTAATCGCTTAAAATTCAAATTGCTAATTTAGTATTTTAGAAAATAACATGGATATTAGAATAGTAGCACTCTTAAATTAAATACTGAGGACTACAATTTTTTTCACATATCGAATAAAAAATTAATTTACGACGAACTTAACGCCAGCATCTTGTAACACTTTTCAGAAAATATTGTTCATTGCTATTCCCAGAAAAACTATCCCTTTAATTAAATCAAGCACTTGTTCCTTGCAAAATTATGCTGTCCCAACTTTTATCTAATGCTAAATCTCTTTCTTGCCCCGTGGTGCAAATTTTGACACGATTTCTTCGCAGTTGAATTATTCTGCAATACAGAGAAGTATAAAATTTGCTTGATACTCCAATTAACAGAGCATTAGGTATTTCAGAATATATGCATCAACATGCCATTCTGTTCTTACTTCCATCAGGCATTCATGATGACGGTATAAGATGAAGAATTATGATTTTGAGATAAGATTTGGCTGTTTCTGACAAATTCGCGTCTGAGGTTTTACTAGTTCTTTCAGAGAGAAGGGAGGCCCTCCACCTTGGCCCTAGGAGTATCCCCTATTCATTCCTTAGTTGTTTCTTTTTCTTTTGTTTCGTCCATCGAAAGGTATTGTCTATTTTCTCAAAGGAACCATAAAACGGCCGATGGGTGAAGGTGAACTCCGCTCTGAGAAGAAAAACCCCCTTTTTGGCAGATTGTGGATGGTCGTATGTATCCGGGGTAGCAAATTTGAAAGCGCTAATGAGGATTCCCGACCGCACCCCTGCTGAGCAGGTATCTAAGGTTAGGGTATGGTGGCGGCGACCGATCACAAGTAAGGTGGGAAATGGTGGATCCACGATTTGTAATCTTCGCCGCGGGTATTCCCTTAGGGAATGAAGATATTCAACTCTATTTTTGAGGTAGACGACCTTTCAGGACTTCTTGCAAGGAATACAGTTTAAGATGGTTAAGAAACAACAGTTAGTATGGCAAATCAGAACCTTAAGACTGATTTGCATATTGCAGATAAATTCCAGGTTTTTGTATACTTGCATATTGCAGGTTTACACGTTAACATCTGGTTTATTTAGATTTACATTAATACCCCGCGAGCCGCCGTATGACGTATGTCAGGGGGTGTGAAAACACCCACAACACGATTTTCGTTGTTATACTGAAATGATTTTCAGAACTATGCGCTAGGTGAAAGTGAGAGTAATGATTAATGATCGCTGCTTTGGTTTCTGAATGCCTCAACTGAACTATATAACCCGAATTGTTTGAATGGTGCATAATATGTTTAATGATTAAAAGAAAAATCACTATCAATAATTATGAATGATGGGTAAAAGGAGTCATGGAAGAATACGTTAAAAATAGAAACCAACGGATGGAAACCAGACTTACATGAGAATATTCCTCTAATTCTCATGATTCATACCTTAGCTGTTAAAATATTCTTGGTTCTATATGTAATCCATTATTCCAACATTCACTCCAAGGACCTTCGTAGCATTCTTCATCCTAGGCACATCATAATTCTCTACGAATTTTGCGAAGATGTTTCGAATTTTTTTAATGGTAATGCAAGGAAGATCATTCTAGTTGAAATAGGACCTTCGGAAAATCTGAACGATAACATAAAGTTGACAATGTTTGGGTGCATCATATCTGAATTAGTATCTCTATATTCTGCTTTTAAAGTGAATGGCATAAACTGTATTAGCTTATTCTAAATAACTAATTCAACAAAAAAAGGAAAAATTAGTAATGCTTCCTATCGTCAATTTATATAAATCAAGCTCCTTGTCAATGATTGTTCTTTTATACATATTGTTTTTTATGCTTTATTTTGTCTCTATATTGAGCTAAAAATTTCGTAGTTTGAAATGACTTGAGAAATGAAAAATTAATTAGAGAAATACCATCTAATATTTATTCTTTACGCTTACGAGAACCAAATCGTTTAACTTCTCTTGCAACATCTATGATACAAAGTAGTTAGAGCGTTGAAGATGATCTTATTGTATTGTAATTATAGACACTCCGCATATTCAATGTCGCAGAAACTTGAAGTTTATACGCCGATTACCGATAAATTATATTTCTAAAGTTATTTAGAAGAAACCATTGGCTTGCATAGATGGTAATACTAATGTTAGCAATTTCTATCGGTTTGAAAAGACCTCGAAATCTTTTTACAAAATAAATTGCTGATAAGAAGATGGTTTAGGTACTGGCTTAGTGAACTACTCGAACTTTCTTATAGAATTAAGAGAAGGTTGCTATACAACATTGAACATCGCTATAGTATACAATTTCGGAGATCCTGGGAATAAACTGATGCATCAGAAGGAAATTTCTGAAAGTATGATAAGACATCAACGTTATATCCTGTATATTTGAATGTTAACCATGTTTGACTAAAATGTTACTTTAATTGGATAAATGAGTAGTTTCTCTGGAGGCTGTCATAAACGGAAAAAATATATGTTGGATGAGAAAATTGAGAAGGTGTGTAAGTGGATTATACTTTTAAAAGAGGTCGTTGCTCCTACTCAAAGTAACCAATTGGTCGACGAGGAACGCAAGAATTGCCATTTAGCCTACCTATTGTGATGTATCCAAAAATCTGGAATTAACATACCTCTTACGCTTTCGATTGTTAAATTCATGTGAGTGTATGTATTACTGTTGCCGTCGCTACTCACTTCTCTATCAAAACAGTCCCCCTCTTGAAGTCCTGGTGAATTTATTGCTTTATTCACTTCTTCCAATCACTCCTGTATCTTGCTTTTCAAATTTGTCATGGAATGTGGAGAGATGAAAAGTTTCTCATAGCCAATACATTTTAAATACGAAGGAATATTTTCAATATCACCAAGCGATAAATATGTAGATAGACTAGTCATACCAAACCACCACCCATTCATCTCAATCATTACAATTCTGACAAAAAATATGAGAGTTACGCAGGGCCAGCCATCAACCGAGGGGAGCAAAATTTCAACATGAGCCTCATATGCGCTTCTTATCCCCGTGTGACACTTATAGGGTTGGAATTACAGGTAAAAAGGCCCTGGGAAAAACTATTTCACTAAGTCCCTATTATTTCGCGTATTTTTAACGTCTTCTACATTATAATAATTGTAAACGTTATAATAAACAATTGAAATATAAATAATGTAGGTAGTTTTGTATGCATTCAAAATTAATTAAAAATTTTACATTCATAGCTAACGGTAGCATTCAATGAGTATTGACCAAACCTCATTCGTCCTATCTTTTTGTGTATTTTCAGTTCTAAATCAAATCTTTGTTTTTCGTTTTTTTCTTTCTCTTTTTTTATTCTCTAAGCATTATTTTACATCTTTATAACCATGTATCTTCATACGAGGTTCGGTGGAAGAGAGGCCCACTCGAGCCTAACCTCGCCTAATAAGGGTCCAATAAATAAATAAATATTTTAGACCTTTTAAAGGTGATAAATATATTGAGAAGGTTTAAGAACGCAATGGTTTGTGACTGCATTCGTTCATTCGATTCACATTTCAATGACACCGAAAAAAATTAATTAATTAATTCAAAATTAATGTGAAAGATGGTAGTCTCGTATCTGTCATCTTTATTCATTGAGGAGAATCGATCTTAGCACATTTTCTCTCCATTGATTTGGACGGTATAGTAAAAATTCCAACTGCATAGATGATAAAATTTACTGATTTTTTACCGATCGAATTTTAATTTCGATGCTTATCAAATAAAACAAAATTTATCTAAAATACGCAGAGAATGCCTCAAGACTTCATACTATATATTTACTTATTGTTTTTTAATGTAGTATATAAATGGAATAGCCTAGATATGGCCATGAGTGTGCCTTACTTTACTTGTGTAGATTGCATTCATACAGGCTGTGATAAAACTGGTGATCGATGTAGACTCCTTTGGTATATAATTTAAAGGCTAATAACTGCTCTCTTGAACGATGCATAATATTAGCTATTATTATTTACATAATACCACCCATTATAACCGCAGAGTTTTGCAAGCGAAGGCGTCGAATTCGAGGTATATACATTTTTGGTCTGACACCGATTCAAACTGCGCGGAAATTTTCTTTTTCCAATCTTAGTCCTAAACATAAGCTCAGAGCGGCTCAGAGGCAGATTTTGCGAAAATTTCCTTCGACCTGCTCGAACCTTTCGCCCTCAGACTCAAATTTTATGAGGGGAATGGAGTTTGCCTCGGAATAATGGGACCTCGTGTGCGACGAATCCCTCTGTGCGAGAAGCAATGCTAGAATATATACTGATTCGTTATAACCGTTTTATAATAACTGAATTCTTGCATTACGACATCCGTATTGTTATAATACTATTCTGCTAGGCCAATGCCACCAAACTCAGGATACTAATAAATCTTTGCAATATTAATAAAGCAAATAAATCCATTTCAACTCTGCAGGCGGAGTTATGACTCAAGCAGACCATCTCCGCCATGTTTTCCCTCTCTCTCTCTCTCTCTCTTCTTAAGGCTCGCTCGGAGGAAATTCACTGCATGTTATGCGGGTTGCGGCTTAGGTGGTAAGTTTTTTTTGGAACTAGCTGTACATTTTCAAATAAACTTGCTTTCTGGCAATATTGTAACCTAGACACAATATCTTGCTGATTAAACTTTCAATTTTCATAATTCTTGGGGAATACAGCAATCATGATTTATTTGAAGGGTTACAAATTTTGAATTTTTGAACAAATCCAGAGATCAGGTGGTTTAAGTTGTTAGTATGGATTGAATATTAGGGCGTACCGAAAAACAAAAATTATTAGCAGCGGGAACGTAATAGGTTGGAAACGTTGCCTTTTAGGCTCAATAAGAAATGTGCAAAAGATGGGCTCTAACAAAGTTCGTCTTGGGCCTGACCAAAGAGCTAAAAAATTCGAAATTTTAGTGAAAATTGCATTTTTTTAGGTAAGTTAAATTTTTGACGGAGCATACATACATTTGATTAAATGGCTGTTTTAATTCGTTTTGATTGAGGAACAATTAAATTAAGCCATTAAAACCGAATATGACGAGATATCATACTTTTAAAATTTTTGGAAACGCCATGGAAACTGGCAGCTCCTCGCTGGTTCAGCTGCAGTGAGCTACCCAGGACTCATCATGATGTAGAGCCTGCAGATCGAGTCCCGCCTACCTACACACCCGTGGAAGCATACCAGATAACTAGCTGATGTCTTTGAAGGCTGATTTTGTTACAGTTTTTGGTATTCGCGAGAGGATCATCTCTTCTATGAACCCATCTCTTGCATCGTGGCCGTAGACTAAACTTGAGGCCTCTGTGACTTCTTTTACGTTTCGTTCGACTGCTTGAGAATCATTTGGGAGGGCAAATAATGCAAAAAGCTGCCTTATAGGTTCCTTTGCATTGCCTTTAATGTTTTGCAGATCCTCGGGAGAAAGAATGACAGTAAGTGGTGGCTTGATGACAGTGACTTTATCCCAATCTATCAATTCTTCATAAGAAGACACGTCGAACTTCTGTCGCGGGGTGATGAACTGAAAAATCTACTCCGTTTGATGGTTACCCACGTTGATGAATCTGTACTACCTGTGTTCTTATAATAGGTCGCTCATCAGTAAACATAGCAATCATAACCCGAAGTTTGTCATGCATGTCTACGTTCCAATGTGGTATGTCATTAAGAGAAATCACACAGTGGAAGGTAGAGCCGTAAAACTCCTTAGCTGATACACCATACCTTCCTATGCAAACAAGAAAACTTGTTGAAGATGTAATTCAACATAAATGTCTTTTATGCTCGCCCAGAAATCGTTTTGGTTGTCACGATCGCTTACGAGTGTGTATGATAAATTATCGAGATGAATAATGTGCTAACTTCGAAGTGGAGTATCATGATATGTACTGAAATAATATTTTTATGTTTCAAAACGCTTTATAGATGAGCGTATAAGGTGTTACGCTGAATTAACCATCAAACGGAGTAGATTTTTCAGTTCATAGTCCCGCAACAGAAGTTCGACGTGTCTTCTTATGAAGAATTGATAGATTGGGATAAAGTCACTGTCATCAAGCCACCACTTACTGTCATTCTTTCTCCCGAGGGTCTGCAAAACATTAAAGGCAATGCCAAGGAACCTATAAGGCAGCTTTTTGCATTATTTGCCCTCCCAAATGATTCTCAAGCAGTCGAACGAAACGTAAAAGAAGTCACAGAGGCCTCAAGTTTAGTCTACGGCCACGATGCAAGAGATGGGTTCATAGGAGAGATGATCCTCTTGCGAATACCAAAAACTGTAACAAAATCAGCCTTCAAAGACATCAGCTAGTTATCTGGTATGCTTTCACGGGTGTGTAGGTAGGCGGGACTCGATCTGCAGGCTCTACATCATGATGAGTCCTGGGTAGCTCACTGCAGCTGAACCAGCGAGGAGCTGCCAGTTTCCATGGCGTTTCCAAAAATTTTAAAAGTATGATATCTCGTCATATTCGGTTTTAATGGCTTAATTTAATTGTTCCTCAATCAAAACGAATTAAAACAGCCATTCAATCAAATGTATGTATGCTCCGTCAAAAATTTAACTTACCTAAAAAAATGCAATTTTCACTAAAATTTCGAATTTTTTAGCTCTTTGGTCAGGCCCAAGACGAACTTTGTTAGAGCCCATCTTTTGCACATTTCTTATTGAGCCTAAAAGGCAACTTTTCCAACCTATTATGTTCCCGCTGCTAAAAATTTTTGTTTTTCGGTACGCCCTATTGAATATACCATAAAATATATATTCATCAAAGCACTGAACCTAATGAAAAAATTCATCAAAACGAGATGAACTGCCCATTGAATCTCAACAGGGAAAAAACAGTGATGAATACCATATTATACGCTGTTATCTAGTTCCAACTAAATAAAAGATAGAAAATGTTAGTTATGCAACACAGCTAAAAATTAAGATGAGGAATAACACTGAACCCACTGACAACAATATTTCTACCAATGGAATTCAATATATTGGTGTATTTCAGATTGACACGTCCTCTTATTCAGATCTTGATATTCACAAACCACTGCTGTTAAAAAAATTCTAAAATGTCCATATGGTAAACAATGCTTGATTGTAAAGTGACCATGGTCAAAATTGTAACCTAGCATTTGTACGAAAAGAAAGCCAATATTCAAAAATATCTTGTAAGGCAACCAACTTTACACACCCTGGTTCTTACATATATAACTCAGTATTCCTTTGGTTCCCTGTAAAGCATCTTAATCAGGTGGTACTGTATTTATACATAGATTATTATAGCTGAAGTATATTATATTTTAGTATCAAAAGGGGAAAATAGAAGTAAGCTGTAATAATATAACAATATTTAAAAAAAAAACAGAATCCAACATCATGCACATTCCCTTCATTCAATGTGACAGGATGTAGTGATTTTAATCGTTTTAATTTCCCATGATTATGAATGGAAGAAACATCGACAATAATAATATTTAACTGTATTGATTTCCTGCTACTCATAATTTTACTCAAGTTGTCCAATAAGTGTTTTTCATTCAATTTTGGAGTACAAATAGAAGTTGCAAGGGATAAAAATACACTTCATATTAGGAAATGCTCTACCTCATCAGTGGGAGAATCTGAGATTAAATATACACACAAAGTTAGTGTGTCCTAGGATTTCAATAACCTGCAAGTTTTTCAACTAATCCTTCTTGAGTTCTAAGTAAACATAGACAGCCACAGTCAATTGCTAATGTCAATGGCTGAACTAGCAGTATGCTTATCTACATCTACATGAATACCCTGCAAGCCGCATTTCGGCCTGTGGCAGGGGGTGTAAACACCAATCGATTGAGCTACTTTTTTAGCCTATTACTATCGCGTATTGTTCGCGGAAAGAATGAGTTCTTAAATCGACTAGTTCTAGCGTCTATTTCTCTTATTTTGCTCTCATTGTCGGATCGGCCGAAGTAACAGGGGGGTCGCATAATATCAACTACGTCATGGGAAAACGTGCTTTCTCTAAATTTATTAAGGAGTCACAACCTAGCTTCTAACCGCCTTTCTTTCAATGATGCCCAACCTGTATCTGAGAGCATCTTCATGACGCTTACCTTTTTCTCGTAGCATTTTTTAACGAATCGTATCGCTTTGCGTTGAATTTTCTCAAGTTGGCGGGTATCCGTTTCATCCTCTGGGTCCCATATACTTGCCGCGTATTCAAGATGGGGCCTGACCAAGGAGAAATAACATCGCTCTCTAACTTTCTCATTGCATCTACCGACAATACGCTTTATGAAGCTGAGCTTTTTACTAGCTTTACCGCAGATTTTACGAATGTGAGTGCTCCAATTTAAATTATTGGTAAGAGTAACCCCAAGATACTCAACTGATTCTGCTACATTTATGATTAATCCATTTATTATGTATGGGTAATTATGATGCAATTCTTTCTTTTCGAAGAAATTAACTACGGAGCATTTACTCACATTGAGATCTAGTTCCCATTTTTCGCACCACTTTTGAACTGTTATTAAATCATTAGATAGAGAAATACGATCGTCATCGTTAGATATTTCTCTATATAAGACCGAGTCATCCGCGAATATCCTAACATTGCTATCTATCTCTTCACTCAAGTCATTAATATATATTAGGAAAAGAAGAGGACCAATTACGCTTCCCTGAGGTACGCCTGAGGTAAATTTGACTCTGTTCGAAATAACGCCATCAAGTACTACTTGTTGTTCCCGTTCGTAAAGAAAGTCCTTAACCCAGTCAATTACTTCTTTATTAATTCCCGCTAATTTTAATTTGTAATTTAACTTATAGTGGGGTACTCTGTCAAAAGCCTTCTTAAAATTGAGGAAAATTGCGTCTACTTGCTTTCTACTCTCGGCAGACTTTAAGATGTCGTGAACGAATAGCGCAAGTTGTGTTTCGCACGATCGCGACTTTTTGAAACTGTGCTGGTTCTTACTGAGGAAACAGTTAGTATCTAAAAATCTCATGAGCGAGCTGACAACGATATGTTCCATAACTTTTCCTGATAGCAAAGTTAATGAGATGGGTCTATAGTTTCCTGGATCATCTTTTAACCCACTCTTAAAAACTGGTGTGACGTTTGCTAATTTCCAATCTGTTGGAACATGACCTTCGTTTATTGACTTGGAAAATATAATTTTGAGGTACGGAGCAATGCTTTCTGCCAGTTCCCGTAATACTCTAGCCGGAATACCTTCGGGGCCCGGCGACTTACTCGGCTTAATTTTGGGTAGGAGTTTAATGATCCCATCTACGGTTAAGGATATACTCGGCATCGACACGGATGTATTAATCTCCGGGAGAGTGTCTGTCGTACTATCAGACGTGAATACGCTTCGATAAAAGTCGTTTAGAATATTCGCTTTCTTCTTCGAATTGCTAGTTAAATTACCTTCACTATCCCTAAGTGAGCTTACTGTTTGAGTCTTTCCCTGTACCTCTCTAACGTAAGACCAGAAGGCCTTAGGGTCCTCGTCCAGGCTCTCCCCTAGAAGTTTCTGTTTGAAATTACGGAGGGCATTACGCATAACTCTCTTGGTGTCGGATTTCGCTTTCTTGTGTTTCTCTAACAAAAGTGATATCACTGGACTCAAATCAGGCTGATCTTTACCCTCAAAAGCCTTTACTTTTCCATGTAGTACTCTCTGTTTACGAAGAGCCTTTCTAACCTCGCTGTTATACCATCTAGGTTTGCAATCCTTTTTGGAGTATTTCGAGGGTATATAACGGTCTATGTATTTATGCAATGACTCGATGAAAATTTTCCAGGTTTCTTTGGTGGGCATATTAGTTACACGTGACTCGAAATGATTAAAATCTGTGTTCAATGATGCCTTAAAGCCCTCAAAATTCGTTTGGCGTATAGATAAATCTTACGCTTAGGTTTCTTAAATTTGTTTAATTTCATATCGATGTCTACGTATACGCCCTTGTGATCGCCAAGCCCTTCATCAATAGAGATACTCTTTAATCTCTCTGGAACGTTAATTAACAGAAGATCGAGAATGTTTTCTCCTCTAGTAGGTGATTTTACCGCTTGAGTTAACGAGTTTTTCTTAAGTAAGTTTAATAATTTCTTGCATGAGTCAGTGTCTTTGGCCCTTTTCTTTACGCTATGATTTTTCCAGTCGATATCTGGAAGATTAAAATCACCCCCTATGATAGTTATACTTTGATTATTCTTGCTATTGTGGTGATTGATTTCATCGTTTAGATTTCGTAAAACTTAACGAGAGGAGTTCAGTGGCCGGTAGAACGCGCATATATTGATGTTTGGATTTTTTGTTTGGCATATCGTGCACCAGACGCTTTCTATGTCACTATCACTCGGGGTCTGCGCTTTGCTCTGAAGGGAAGATTTGATCGCAATAAAGACTCCGCCCCCTGTTTTATTCTTACAATGTCGACGGTAAATATTAAAATCTCTAGGGAATATTTCGGTATCATTTTATCATTTATAATTGGGAAACAGTCAATCCTCAGGAAAACAATAGATAGCCTGTAAATGAGAAAGAATGAAATTTTGAATCACATATGTATTCACTCAAAATACTGCTACAATATACAGAATGAGCCAATTAGGAAAGTTGAAAGCAGATCAAGAACTTTGCTTAAATTATTGTATGTTGTTCCCAGCAATTGGATGCTACAAATTTTTCAAAACCGCAATGCTTAATTTTCTGAATAATGCCTTCTATTCATACATCCTCTCATTCATTCATACCAATACATAGAGCCGAAATTCCCCGTGTAATGCTACGGGGAAATCCTTGTGCTTCATGGATATCATTTGTGGTGATGGGGGCTGGTTATTTATAGCCTGAAAATTTCTCATAACATCCATTCATTTCATCAAAATTTTCAAGATATTGTTTTCTCAATATCAGACGATCATTCTCTCTAATTTAATCTTGCAAAAGAAATAAAGCCTGCTACCCGTAAAATGAATCTGAAAAATGATGTATTTTTTATGAGAAGTGTTTTCCTCATCTGTGATTGATTTGGCATCTCATATTGGGAGAGAAAGTAATTTTTATGTCATGCTTGTTCATAGAAAATGTTCCTGTCAAATGTCTACTAAATCTGTTGCATAATTTCTGTGTGATGCATGCAGTTTCAATCATACATACCTAGATGACCCCCTTTACAGATTTATTGAATGGTGTAGGCATAGTTACCCTATTTTCTTTAGGTAATCGTATCATAATCCATATTCTGGTCCACCATGGTATTCGCAATCTAGATTCACATAGTTCAACGATAGGCTTGGTTTTAAATCTTACAGTGATGTTTAATTGTAATGCATCACGATGGTAAAGACATCCATGGTGCATTGCAATGAAAAAGGATATGGCGGATAAGTCTCGGAATTAAAATGCATGGTAGAGTGCAAAATGGCACTCTGGCATCGAATGAAGGATCATCGGAGAAACGGTGCACTACATATGTGAAATTTCTATATCAACTCTGTTTACTTGCCAGGTATCTTTGCATGTTAACGTGAAGCAATTCAAAGAATTCTTAAAAGTTGCTGCAATGCATTTTGCAATCATCTGGGTTCCAACTCATGCTCATTTTGTGGTATTTCTTCAGCTGACACTATAGAAGACAACATCTCTGGCCTTCATGATTTTGAATCCACTCTCCTATTGGGAAGCATCATAAATAATATTCGAGAATTATCCCATTGTATCCTTAACGAAAAAAGTAGGACACTGGGCCTTCTGTTGCCCGGACCCGGTCCCTCACTGTGGTGGGAATAGTTTTCTCATGGGTTTCTAAGGTGTACAAATACAATGCAATTTGTCTTAAATCTCTATCTCCATACCATCAATCTGTTGGAAATTGGAATGCAGCAGAAAATTTTGCAGGCTGGGCACTTTAATTCTAATCATATGCACTTCCATGTGATAGTTGAGGTTTCCCCTTCATTTGATGGGATGGTAGGTAGTACGTAGGTATGATAATCGATCTTTGTTTTGAGTTTCAGATTGACGTATAAAGGAAAGGGAAGGAAGACTAGATTCACTTTAGTTCAGAAATAAAACATGCTCAAGCAATACTAAGTGCTCCAAGGGCAATATGGGAATTCTCAATCAAGATTATTTTAAACCTTGCACATGCACCCAAATTGTTATGCGGAATTACTCATTTGCATACTTCCCATTTGTGAAATTTTCGAATAATTATATCGCTTAGCATTTACTCTGACAAATTATTTCAGTAAACGTAGAACCTGAATCAAATGATCTCTTGCATTTCCCAAGGAATGAGGTTAAAGCAGGATATTTTTCGTTCTATGAATATTTTATTTGCATTATTTCAGCATATTTAATAATATGCTACATGTAGAGGTCTGTTGTTTAATCACTTGCTGTTGAGTTCAGGTTTTCACTGCTGACTACGCCTGGAGGAAATAAACAATCGTAAACCCTCTGAAAGGTCAGTATCTCCTTTCTTCTAATCGTAAGTGGAAGGGTGGCAATGTATACAATATCTAAATCGGGAGTGGCTTGACATTGACAAAACGAGAGAATATTTATTTCTCTGTAGAAATGTAGGGGTTAATTTTTCGGGTGTAAAGATAACATCCCCCAAGCCACAATGGTTATGATTAAACTCTACTCTCATAAGAATATAGTTGACACATATGTCCATATGAATAGTATAGGGAAGGAGAGGAGGCATTTCATGGAAAGGAAAGCATTAGTAAACCTTGGAAATTAGAATTTATCACTCATTTTTTCAATTACTTTTTATATTGTAGAGGGTTGTTTAATTGCACATTGTGAATAAAAGTTCAAGTAATTATTTAATTCTCAAAATTATGGATATTTTTTCAAATTCATTCTGAAGATAACAATGTAAATAAATGGTGATATTGTTTCACTTACTCAATATAAAAATACACTCCACATTGATATTTTGTGTGGAAGCTATGCATTTACTACTCAGGGGATAAAAGAGAAAATTTCGAAAGTATAATTTGGTTTATTTTTCATTTGCAATATAGTATAAAACCACTGTTAGGAAGAGCAATTAACTCAATTCTTTAATATTCAGAAGGATCAGATATTAATGTTTAAATATGTAACGTTCCCTCGGCTTAGAGATGTTCTGCCTCTTACTCCTTTGATATCAACTGGCCATCTGTCGGTCTTTTATTTCTGAAGGTACTTAGGAATACTGTCATTCCTCTCCTCCTACACACCCCTAATTCTTATCATAACATAGTGCTATCCCTCCCCCAACTCTCAAAAATACCATGTGGCACTGGCTTACAATAAATTGTGTAACAATGCCTTTCAATACAATTTTAATTCTCAGTACATGACAAACTTACAATTCAATTTGTAGAACAATGAAATGACTCATACCTAACAATTTATGTACATAATAGTTACATTCACTTGATTTATTTTTATATATTTTGGTATATATTAGCTGTATTGTAAAAAGTCCTCCTGGAAATATTAATACCTTATTTAAAAACGTCTTATTATACACACACTATACATTATTACCACAATATTTAGGACTGAATACTTACAGGGTTTTCAATTGCCCACATTGTACACCCCTATTTCTCTTCCATTCTCTCTAAGCATCAAACAGGCCTTTTACCTACACTCTCTGAAATGTAAAGTGGACCGGAATACAAATGGTAAAAATTAAGAAAATTCCTTGTTTCTTATCTGACACATGTGCTGCTCTATAAAGGACCTTTACCTGCAAAGGAAATCTATATGATTTGGATTTTGTTTCCATTGGCACTGACCTCCACCTTTTTCTAAATTTTTTGAAGCAATTTCCTTAATGTTCTCCAAATCTCTTTGTGGGAAAGTGCCTGAGGGCATCTGATGGATTTGAAAACTAATCTGATTCTTAATCTATCCAAAGTAGCTCTCCATGAGAGTGAAATAGTGAAATGACAGAAAATTGAAGCCTTTTTGGAGATTTTCAGAGGTTTTTACCGAGAATGAGCTGTGTAAAGAAAACTTTTATGTATTTGGATTTCCATGTGGATTTTGATGAACATTATGTAGTAAGCAACCAAATGAGGTGGTGACATAGAAAATAGGAGCACTAAGTCTGCTATAACGCTTACAGAAAAAGCTGTCTTCAGGCCGTTGGCTTTGCAATAGTTATGACATTCTACTAATAGATAGAAAAATTCTGTTTTCACTATTTGATGCCTGAAAGATGTATCTAGCATGTATATGTTTCCATTCATGCGTATCGTTCACCACATTAAGGAAAAAAACTGGGAAACGTACTGAAATTAACCTTTGACATTGGACTGCTACTTAGCTATAAGATGTGATAGCGAAGTCAACTTTCTTTTGAGTCATAGATGTATCTTTTATTTTTGAGTTCAGACACAACTCAGGCACAGCATATTCATGAATTACAAGTAATCTGGACAAAATCTGAGTGTTTTACGAGCTTTGAAGGTACAAATACAAATTTCAGTGGCAAATCCGGTAGCAGTGACAACAGGCCCTCATTCCACCTTTCCCATCGATCCCCACCTCCAACCCCGGTGCTCGGAAAACTTGCAACTATTAGCTTGGCCAATGTTACATTTACGCATGCATTATCTTCAATCATTATGCATAAAATACCTGACAATTTCTAATCAGATGAAATTACATACAGTATTATCATTAATTTATTTTGCAACGCATATAGCACTGTGCTAGATGAAGTGCCTTTTGGTTCTCAACAGGGAATATGAAAACATGTACCTATTGTAAATGAAAGTTGACTTGAATAGTTTCTGAATGTTCCTTCAATTATATCCTATGTAAAGTTGATATTTAGCTTCCCAATATCTAGCATCAAAAGAGAAATTTATATTAGCAGAACATCAGTATTTTAAAGCAAAAGAAGAAGAAAGGTTTACTGCAAGGACCTGGCTGAAAAAGATGTTGGTAAGGAAGTAAGGATTAAATATTAAAATATTCGTTTATTTCTTAATATCTTCTCTTTTTGGAAATGGACGATTTATGGATCCTGCAGGCTTAGATGTTCACTGTAGAGGCAGCGTGTTTCCTCACAGCAGGTGCACTGCTAAGTCCCTATTCACCCAAGTGCAGGACTTGTGCGAGTGGTCATAGACATCGGTATTGTATTGGGGAACTAATAGTATAGAATTATTGAAAGATGGTGAGAGGTGAGTGCATTGATAGTGTATGTGGCAAATGTTACGAGAAGTAAATGCCTTTTGTTTGTTGGCCTGTAATGAGGTGAGTTGGCTCATTGTCGACCTGTAATCTAAAAACATTTTAGTAGTATTTATTTTTTAAGCTTTCTTTGTTGGGCAGGAACAGTATTTATGATTTTATGAATAGGATATGGTACTTTTTTCCAGCTAGGTTATGAACACCTTAAGATCTTTTCTCCCTTGTCCAATCTCTGCATTCCTGGTTATTAAAATGTCTATATTTAATAATAGCTCTCTGAGAGTGACGTAGTCATTGCTGGAAATGAGGTAGCCTAATGGGATCTGGAACTTTCTATTTTTGGTCATGATTGTCTCAGATGAGAGTTATGCTTATTCCCTTTTTATATAGAGAGTGTTGAATCGAAGGGTATATATCGTTGGCATTTCATTTTAGTAACTTTTGACAGTGAGGGTCATCTGGAAAGAGATGTATAGATTTGATTATGTGAGGAGCGAACTCAGTTTTTGGAAGCCTTAGGAATAAAAATGTCTAAATTGATTGATATTAATTTTGCCTCTTAGCCAACATTGACGTTTGTTTTTCATAGTTAATACAAAGTAATGCTTTTATTGTCGCCATTAGTTTAATTAAGTGAACATGGTGATGGCATAGCAATGGCAAGGTAAAATATCTCTTGTACCTAGAATCAGCTGGATGTTCCCCCATACAGTTGTTATGCTTAGGATTTTTCATTTCTCCCTTACATTCAACAAATGCTTCAAATTTCTCTGTTTGAGTCAATATTTGAAAAGGTTTATGCATATGCCCTAAGTAGCAATGGCATTGTGGAGGCCCAAGTGATCGTTTAAATATTTAGTTCAATATCGAAGCCACATACATATCTAATTGTTAATCATTCCTCTCTGCATAGTTATTGAATTTTCTTGAGCAGATGGCTAATCATGACTTATTCAAGTTTGCTTTTGATTTGGGCTATAGCGGGTCATGTCAGTTTTAGAAGTAAGACTTTGTTTGTAGTGTTGCCCATGTTGGAGAGTGACTCGCTGATCTCTTTCAAGAGAAATTTCCTTCTTCAGTTGCTAGAGTCTAGAATAACAGTCTTTTAGTTTCCTGGCTGCCTTCAGCAACATAGCTTATGCAACCAACTTGTAGTGATAAGTTTATGAAGTAATTTGAAAATGTTCTTACTTGGAAGCCCCTGTTGGCAAGGTTCCTAATGTTTCTTGAGATCCTTCCTCCAAAACCCCTCTTAGAATTGATCGCATTACATCAGATACATAGTTCTTAACTCAAACAATCCAGCCAGTGTCTAGGGTGCCTCTTCATGTGGAGTAAAACATTGAGGAGAAAAAACAAGTGTTGCTAAGCACAGCAATATCTCTTCTAAGTTTCAATTAGACTTAACATGGGTTCCTAGATCCCAATTGGGATAGTTCAAAAACTGTGTTAACAACAGGAATTTTCTGGTGGTCAGCGGTCGATGGTGGCAAGTAGGTCCTATCCTACAATACCTCCCACAAAGGGAAGAAGAATGAATGAGCCTCTTGGAGGCCCTCAGCATGGATCTCTGTGGAAGTGAATAAGTGGCAGACAGTTGTTGCCATTGGAAAGGAAAGGACAGGTCCTATGAAACCGCTATCACTGTTGATCATCAGGAAATTCCTGTCAATGCCTTCTGTTGCTTCTAAATCCAAACCTGAAGAGGTCCAGTTGAAATCATGAGGTGAAACTCCTCTGGTTTATTTAAATAATTATTGGGATTTCCGTTATAAGAGCAGATTCAGGGATAAACCATACGAACCGGTCGCCAATCTGGCAGGAAAATAATTATAGTAAAGTGATGCAGCATGAAGAATTATTATATCAGTCAAAAGTGTGTTATTCGGTAACATTATTTCTATATATGTACTGGCTGGAAACGGAAAAAAGAGACTAAGTTTGTTTTTTTTTTCGAAAAGATTCTGATCGGAAGGCATAGCATGATAGCTTGAAGAACATGGCTAGCTCAATGTCATCATCAATAAAAAATCAAATCTTTTAACAAAAATGGTTTTAGAAACAGCAAAAAACTCAGTAAAAACTGAGGCCTCTGACTCCCTTCCTGGTTTTCTTCAGTGATGTATATTTTGTCAAAAGATTCACTAGTATAAACAACGTAAAGAGGCCAAAAAAATATGTTCAACAACTGTAAATGACCTATGGAATTCATTGAAGCTACCCCTGCTATCACTTTTGGACAGGTGTACTGGTACCATTGAAGACAGTGGGTCGAGATAAGGATATCGAAGATTTATACTTTTCAAAATTATGGTCAGATCAAGAAACTCTAATGATTTTTCATTTATCATGTAATCTACTATGAAGAGTCCTTATCATATAGTTTAAAGTTGGAATGTCTAAGAGTGGAATGCCAATGGAATTTTAACATCCCGGGACTTATTCTTGGGTTTGTCTTGTTTTGGTAGGAAGTTGACATTTTGCTCGTTGTAAAAACCCTCTTAACAAAAGGTGCTATATATGTGGATAATTTTTGCAAGGATAGATTACTCAAGGTAGCAGTGCATTCTTCTCAGAATCAAGCTTCCTAAAATTTAGTGTAAGAAAATGCCAATACTTGAAATTTGCAAGGTGAAGTCATCCAAATGCCCACAATAAAATCTCTGTTGAATATCAAGGGGCCACCATAAAATGTCATTCATAGTCAATACCAGAAAATCGCCTCGATTTTTCGCAGCTATTTTAATGCTGTAAACAATGCAAGATAGAAATAACTTGGCTGGATAGAGATTATTAATGAGAGTTTCCAAAGTATGTTTCCTGCTCCAATGTTTGAACAAAGATGAAAAAAGAAAGCGGGGGAAGTGATGGTTTAGTAATCGTAAATGAAAGACGAATGAACACAATGATTCAGTATTAAATTCTAAATGATTTGAATAGGTTAATTGAAATTATAAAATTGTTGTATAGCAGCCCAGGGATCTTTATGCAGCATGTTTACTTATGCAACTTGCTCCTCAGCTTTTATTAGTTTACAGGTTATAAGATTGAAAGTGCCCTGTGAAGAGATATTTTAAGTTAAACATTAAATAATAAGAGCAAATATAAGTTTTAGACAAGAATAAGTAAGTAATATTAAATAATATATGTGAAGATAAATTGTCATGGGATCTGAAGTGCATGTGTTACTTATTAGGTGAGTCACCATAGATTCTCAACTATTCCAATTAATCAATTGAAGTAGCCGTTCCTCGGTAGAACTCCATTACTGGAAAATTTACCAAGTTATTGCACTACTTCCTATTGAAATTAAGAATCCCAATATAATAAATGAAACATGTACAACTACTTGCTATACAAAAATAAAGATGCTCGTTTTACATTTTAAGATTATGAGGATAGTTCACTTCAGAATGTTTATTAGCAAAATGCATTCTATATATTCTTGCTGAGAATATGAATAAAATCATTCAAATTTGCCTTTCAAGCAAATGCTGATGATCTATGTGAAAATTCAAGTGCTGAACATGAAAAATTCTACATCGATTCTCATTGAATCCTCTTTCTATATATAAACCTGGAAATTTCTCTGAAACGGCTTCTATTTTTCCATCATTACACCTTACTTCTTTTCAGCTTCAATCACCAAAGAGGTAAGTCCTAACAAATATTGGGATGAATAATAATAACTGCTACCATAGCACTGATAAATGGCCTTATGTTTCAGCATTTAAGTAGTGAAGGTGAATGCAAATGCTAAAATTTAATTAAATCCTTATCTTCATACATTCTATCATTGATACTTACCATCCCTCTTAGCATAGGTACATTTGAAAACATCAATATGTAAAGTTTACCTCATTATGAATGCGTACATTTCCAATATATCTTAATGATAATGAAATTTTATATTTTTCTTGGACTTCATTGTCCACTAAGAACATACAGAAAAGAAATACAATGACATAATAGCTCATAACATAAGGAATTAAATTGAAAAGTGGATACATTTTTATTATAAGAAAGTAATAGACTTTTTATTTAATCTGGTAGTGTGAATGTCATACTATTCCCTTTCTAATATGCTAAGATAGTGAAAAAATTTGTCTTTAAAAACAACGAATTGGAATCTTCAATGACTTTAGGAATACTGTTCCATAGCTTTGCCCCAACAATACAAAAACATTTTGGTAAGTAGGGGTTCTGTTTTGTGGGGTGATTATATAGTTGATAGCCATTCTGGTCATTTCATTAGTCTTTTTTTTTCCCTAATTGGAAAAAATTCTATCAAGTTTTCTGGTTGTTGATAGTTAAAAAGATACTACAGATAATACCCAAGCATATGTTTTCTTCTGGCTTTGACTTCTTGCTATGCAGGATTGGTAAAGTAAGGATTAATATGATCATCATTTATTAAATTAAAAACAAACTTGCGTACATTTAATACCCGTTGAAGTTTGGCGTTGAGCTCTTTGGTGAGGTCATGGTACTCTAGGCAGCAATGGTCAAAGTAGAGATAAATAAGCATATATACAAGTTGCTTATGGGTATGATGGGGGGAGAGGTTTTTCTGAGTTTTATGCTAATAAATAATTACATTAAGTTTATTACATATAGCTAGCACATGGTTGAGCCAAGATAGATTAGGGACCATAGTGACCCCTAGAGTTTAAACAAAATTTGAGTATAATATTTCCTTCTCACCAACTGTTATCTTGGGTATGACATTAACGTCAACATTTCTGAGTAGTTTTGAATTACCAAGTATCATTGACTTTTTCTTGTTGCAATTAAGTGCAAAATTGTTTTTACGGCCCAAGAATTGATGGCGTTTACATCTTGATTCACTTTGTCCTTTGTGTCGTATAACTTGTGCATGTGGCAATGACAGTCTGGAGGTCATCGGTAGAAAACATATTAACAATTTACAATACAATTAGGAAGATCAAGGATATACAAAGAAAATAACAGAGGGCCAAGCACTGCACCCTGAGAGACTCCACATTTGTCCAGTGAGATGTATAACAATTTACATCCTTGTCTACCTGTAGCTGCTCATTTAAATTAGACTAAAACTAGAAGAGCTGATCATTTAAATTTCTAGCTTATGTGAAGTTTGTTGAGAAAATTAATTCCTTTTCAATTGAAGTTTTTTTAAGTATCATATTCAACTATCAGGACAATCTATAAATTAGTATTTTGGAAAAAATCTTCAATTTTAACAGAGTTTCCACTCTGGAGTGGGTTGGCGTAGCGTTTAGATTGTCACGTGGACGGCCAAGATTCGAGTCCGGTTCGTAACACTTTTTTTCACTGTTACTAAAGTGGACGCGGGACTACACTCCTTGCCATAAAGTATGGAATAAGCGAGGACTTACTGCATCCTTGCAGTCGAGAGTCACAGTTTTCATTGAATTCATTAACCAAAAAATGAATTTTTAGTATGTACGTAGGTAAGTCATTGCATATGACCACATGAAATCAGGATGCAAAGTGAAAGAATAATGGTGGAACCAGTGCTCTAAATTTATTACGTAAATTAAGTCATTGATTGAGCTGCGCCCACAGATTTGTCTTAGCAGTACTGCCTTTTTTAATTCGTGAATACAACAATTTCGGAAGGCTTTTTTCCAATACACCTGCATGCACACTCAAGATGCGGCCTAAGAAGTAAAAATCGCTCGCGGACTTTTTCTTCACTCCCATCTCTTGCTCGCACCCACCGACTTTTCCATTGACGAAACCGAGTTTCTTAAGAACCTGCCAACGCATATCATAGTAGGTATCTCATACTAAGCTAATCGAAGTTTTAATGAGTTAAATTTACCGAATCGACTGCTCATAAGTTTTTCTCTCCGGGGGCATACGAATCTGACCATAGCGAATAGATGAAACAAAGACGGCATTTGCAAAGACAATCTGTATTTGTTTGGATTTTCCCATTATCAATGTATTTCTTTGACGTTGCTGGTTAATGATTTATTTAAACTTCAGATTCAAATTTTTTCCGTATCTAAATTTTTTATACTCTGTGTACTTTCATATAAAGACTCATTCAGACGTATAATATACGTACTACAGTCTTATAAAATAATTTAACTCTCATACAAGGAGTCATCAAACAGTAATATTCTATGATTCAATTTTATGACATTTAATTCTAAATGCATTCATTATAGTTTTATCTTCTCCTCGCATTCAAGATATTGAATGTTTGAATGATTGCACATATTCGATATTAATATCGATTGTCTCCGAAAAAGTTGTCGTCATTTTAACGACTGTGTCTTTTTCCGTTTCCTCTTTCTTTTGTGTCTTATTCCTGTGAATTTTTATCCTGTCACTTTTTCACCTGTATTTGAAAAGATCTAGCATGCGAAATCTGGTTGCAGTCGATAGAAATGTCAAAGAGGAAAGTCTCATAAACGTAGATTTGCGGAGAGAGAGTAAGGAAATAATCGATGCGGTAACTAAAAACAAATATTTACAATTTAGAGGTAGTGTGATGCCTCGATTAAAAATCATTCAAATCAAAACAGTCGTTAACCGCCGAATTAAACGCAGGTATGTTAAATTTATGGAAGTGATCTCTACGTTTTGTATGTTTAGGAAGTCTGTTATTAAAATCCTATAAAAATGAATCTTTATTTTCAGTCTGCTACTCTGCATTTTAATGCCAAATTCGTTTCTTGTGTGGTAACTGTAAAACCTATCCTAACGAACGTTTCCCCGCTTCTCGATAACTCTCGGTTCCACTATAGTACTCGCTATTTTGTAGAGTAGCTGCTGATTGTTACTCCTTTATTAAAGGACCTCTAAATTTCTCTCTCTTGTAGTGCATGGTTTGGAGTGTGTATTTGGCAAGTGACACCCAATTCTATGTCATTTGCACCATACCTCTTATAATAGCAGTCAAGTAAGTCGAGGATAAAACATGTTTTTTTTTTTCAGAAAAAAAGAAGATTAATTTATTATTGCACATACATTTCTGCCACTTTTGGTTATCAGTTGGAATGGTTGTATTTTTCATGCTGAGTACGTGGACTACTACAGCATTGATCACCATTTACACAGAACACACAGCCACGTAAGTGATCAGATGGAGCTCACTCCATGATCCCTGTCAAGAATTTTGGCAAATTTTATATCTAAATGTTAAGGTCTAAAACTTCTTTTCCTCAGTATTCAGGATCCGTTTTCTAATTATGATGAATTATAGGATAAGGCTTGGACAAGGATTGGACCGTATTTGGTGGGAATGTGTCTTGAGTGGATACTCTTTAAGAGGAAATGTAAAATGCACATCAGGAATGTGAGTAGCAGAAGAACTATCTTATTGTTTATGTATCATTTTACAATTTATATATTTATTTTTCTTGTATTTTCATCAGAAATGATGGAAAGGCAATTAGCATTACCTGGTTTTAAAGCTATCCTGCTAGTATTTGCTTGGTCATCATTATCAATTTTTACTGTGGTTGTAGTATTTTGGTACAGAATAGAGAGTGCATCATTAAACTAGGAACTTCTGTATAGCTCACGGTTGTTAATATGAAAGCTACATATATGTAATTGATGCTGAAATCATCTGAACTCCCAATCGAATCTCTATAAACTATTTCTGGAGAGTTATTGTGCTACACTTACTTAGAATTTAGTATTCTTTCACTGAGTGAGGGAAATAAGGGCATTTGTAATCAGTATTCTCTCACTTTCTGTGGCTGATTGTGGAGGAATGGTGGTTATAATCAATATTAACATTGAGAAATTTGCTGATAAACTCTGAGAGGATGATGAAAGAGAAAATGGCTTTAATAATAAAATATCAATCCAATGGTGCATAAAAGCGTGGATGGGACAAATCATTGTCATTTGTTGCATTACAATTAATTAACAAATAAATGAAGGACTAAATGCTTTAAAAACTTGGCATCTTATTACATCTATTTACAACAACCACATTTACAGTTTATAACAATTTTTTGCTATTTAATAATCACAAAGAAAGCTGCTACACTATTATGTATTTTATTAAAATAAGGATAAAATGCATTTATTGTAGTCTGCTTTTACAGTTTTATTTTATATTTACATTATAATCTAAGTAAACGTGTATCTCATTGACAAACACATGATAAATATTTTAGCAGTCGACGTGTATATATTCATAGAAATGGATATAAACAGGGATAGTTGAATTGAAACAACTAAATTCTCAGTCAAATATTTCACTCACTCACATAAAAATTCTTCTGCACTATAAAACGACATTCAAAGCAACTATTTCTGAATATTTTTTGAGGAAAGTTTGCCCTTAATGTTCTTTAATTTAACCGGTAGCAATTTGGATGTTTTCAAAGCTGTTATCTCAAACTCCATATAAACTCTGATTTTTAAAAATTGCAAGTAATAGTTGTTGCAAGTATATTTCTTTTGGACCAGCAGCATCTGCTGTGTATACATCGTTGTCACATACAGCATGGCATTTGCATGGATTGTTTTGGTTGGCACTGCAATTAAGTATGGAGTGAGTTACACATCCCTTCAAATAAGAAGGGAAACATTGTTAAATCAATTACCCCCACAAATTGAAGCTGGTTTCATCAATGTTAAAAATGATGCCAACATGAGGGAACCACAATTTCAGACCTTAGATATTAGTAATTAACAATAAAAACTCAATTTATTTATTTGCAATCTTGGCTACGAAAAGTTTTAATTCACGGTGGTAGTATTTAGAAAGGGTCTCTGGCTGGTTGGTTGGAAAATCTATCCCCCCAAAGGCAGTTCATCATACACTGATAATGAACAACTACTGGATAATATTTCAACAGAAATTAGCAAATTTATAAATAAAATTTCAGTATCTTTATCACAAAATGAAACAACCAAAAATATCATATATGCGGTTGATAAATTCAAAATAAACTCATAACTAAATAATGTTGACTCATTATTATCTCTGTTTGATTAAAAATGTTTGAGAATTCACTTTGGAAAAAATCCTTCCTGCTCAGAAATAATTTAATTGAAAATTTTTGGTCCCAGCATTAAATTTCTCTGGTTCTTTTGAATCTTTTCAATATATATCACTTCTATAAGAGAAATATTATAACACCAGAGATAAATTTAAAATGTATCAGTAAGCATCCATTATTTCTAGGTAGGAATTATTTATTTTCAAAGAAAATCTCAAATCTTTTCCATTTTACATGTAAGTGGTGAGCATTTAACAATAATCATGACTTTATGTCAAACTTCTGTACTACATACATGGCCTGTTTATTGCATTTTCTGAAAAAGAAATTGAGCTTTCACTGTTTCTTTTGAATTCCCATGGTGCTTCTCTCCTTCTTTCAAGAAGTTCTTACAGAAAATATTTGGCTCATTATCTGACTTTAGTCACATGAAGAGGGTTTTCCTCATTACATGTAAATATGCATAGATTACACTTTTGCACAAAGTAATATACTTGAGGCCATCCATCTCCGAGGAAGTGGATTGCAACCATTTGCATCCTCTGAGTGTGCAATGACTCACCTTAAACATGATGTTGGAGGCAAAAAAGATAGGCTGTTTGCCATATGTAAAGTAAAAATGTTCCCTTTGGAAATTTCTCAAATTGTCCCCCCTTTTGCCTAGCCCTGATTAATAGTGAAGGAACTAAATATAACTTAATGCACAACTATTATTACATTTATCTGATACTTCTGAATCATCAAAAATAAGATTTATTTCTCTCCAGTTTTAAATATACATCATGACAAAAAGTGAATCTACAAATATATACTAATCACAAAGAGTTTCCTGGTATTATTGAACCTAATACAATTCAAGGAAATGACCTGAACTCTCATCAATGAATCTTCATTGCACGCCTAACAATAAGTGGCCAATTTCCTCTCAAATTCCTCTAAAAGTTTTACTTTTTCTCTCTCAACCCAAATAAATATCTTGATGTGGATGAAAGACAACCTGAATTGTATACTTCCAAAATTTTCACTATCACATGCGTTATAAAGCTTAAGTACAGCTCCCTCACAAAACAATGAAGTTGATAATTTTGGATTGATTGCTTAAACAATATGATGTTCTTTACATTGTTACTTTAGAATTAATTTTGACAGGGAAAATGTCTGCAATTGATCAAAATGAACTTTACATGAATGTCTTTTGAGAGTATTTTCAATTCATCCTGAGTTGAAACCATGAAAATTTGAGTGAAAACTTCCAATAGAAACCTTAGTCATAAACTCTCAGCTAAAAGGACAACTGCATAATATTTAAGAGACTGACAGGAAATATTAAGATCCTTACTCTCTCCTTAAAAAATGTTTGACAAATTTCTGGAAATGGCTGAATTACCTAGAATAGACCATCTTGTCTCTGTTAATAAAATCCTAACCACAACCCATTTGTTTGTGAGAAAGGTTTAGGGTAAATTCTTAACATAATTCTCTATGTAATTATTTTCATTTGCTTGCTAAACCATTATCCCAAAATTTCTGAAAAATTAAATAAAGTTCTAAAATAAAAGCTCATATATATTGCATGTTGTCTTTCTATCAGACAATTTGTTAGCGACTTTCTTGTATTGTTTTCATTTTCTTGGCATTGATATTGATTGCAAACTACATTGCAAGCGCATTGATTTCCTCAGTGGTTAATTCTCAAAATGTTTGCTCAAACTGAGGACTCCAAATATTTGGACCTTTTATCTGCTTATTATTCTCTCTTCTATTTCCACCTTAGCTATGACACACTTTTGCAGGGCAATGTCAGGCAAATATTCTGACTCCAAAAGAAAGCCATCAGGGTAATATCTGGGATTAAATCCTGGGATACATGTAAATATGAATTTTCAACTCAAAATATTGTCTGCATATAGATTGTTTGTGTATCTTAGCCTCATATATGCATAAAAAATATCAGCGATTTAGCTTAAACTTCAAATGTGGATAACTTTCATACCAGATACAAAACCAATACCATAGTGTAGACTCAGTAAATCTCTGAAACACTTCTATGTGAAGAGCCTTCACCTCTTTAATAAGCTCCCTACAAACATTCACAATCTTAATTCTAACAAGTTTGGCTGTTTTATCAAAATTCCTAGCATATAAAACTCTGCACTGTTTGGATGAATTCCATGTCTATGTTCATGAATTGCAAACATATTTAATATACTGCTCTTTCTTACCTTCGATGATGTCTCTCACCTTATCTATTTGCTTTATGGACAGAACATTTTATTATTATCTTTGTGGGTTTGTATCATATGTTTGTACCTTCCCTTTCTTTGGCACTTGGTGATAAGTCCATGGCGTACCTAATGGTAGGACAATAACTGAAAACTCAAGCTAATAGCTATATAATTGTTTTCATTCACTGGGCCAAAGTTTTGCTTTAGCATTTTTTTTCAAGTCTTCATCCATGTCACATCCTTTTGCTGAGAAGTAGACATAATAATATTGATATAAAAGTGGGATTAGGAAAGCTCTGTATACAGAAAACAACCGTGTTTCATGCACTTGTGTAACTTTCCTTCATTCTTTGAAATTTTGAAATATTATGGAACATCAAAAATTGAAGAAAAGTACATTTAATAGGCTACCTATTCTTTTCCATTCTTCACAGGAACAATTTCTTATAATCAATATTCAAAATCAGGAAAGATATAATTTCTTGTACTAAAATTGATTTCTATTATTATTGGATCAGTAAAAAAGTCTACGATTAATGCAATATTTTCATACTCTTCAGTATTTTTTGTTTTTTAAGTAACTTTCGATTCAGCTCTTTAGTCACCACATCTTTTGGTTTGGCAATCATAGAAATCTTCATCTGGAACTGCCTCTAAATTAGATGATACCACTTCCATCCTCCCCTCTTGAAGGCATATATAGTGAAGGCATATATAGTGAGCAGTGAAACACTCAAATACAAACATTTGGTTGTTCACTCGCTTCTTCCGGACAAGTGAATCATTTGATTCAAACAACTCTAGATTTATGCTTTACTTGTTATAACAGACCTACTGTATGTTTTTTCCAGTCTTTTCCAAAACTATTGGCCCAGTGAATAAAAACAATTATATAGCTATTAGCTTGAGTTTTCAGTTATTGTCCTACCATTAGGTACGCCATAGACTTATCACCAAGTGCCAAAGAAAGGTAAGTTATAAACATGTTACAAACCCACAAAGATAATAATAAAATGTTCTGTCCATAAACCAAATAGATAAGGAGAGAGACATCATCAAAGGTAAGAAAAAGCAGTATATTACATATGTTCGCAATTCATGAACCAAATGGATTCATTTGGTGATGATAGACTGAAAATTCTTTATTAGAATTATTTGATGGAAGCAAACAATGAATCGTTGGGTTGTTTCCATTCCACCTTTCTTGATATCCTCTTCTGCTTTTAGTATGGGAGAGTGAAGCCATGACTCATGTGGGAATCATCTATGGAAATGTTATTTGCAGCAGTTGTTAGTGATGCATCATGGGTTTAAGAGCAAAACGTGGATAGTGAATTTCATTACAAAGACACTTAGTTCCTCAGCAACCAACTGATCATAGATATGTCACCAAGATATCTATGATCCTTTGGCAAATCATAGAATTCGTCAATGCAAAGCCATTGGTTTAATTCCAGGATATCTGGACAATGCATTCACAATCTTGGGGTCTGAGTTGCTAACGTGACATCTTTTCTTTGTAATATATTTGGGTATTGGTTCTTATTAACAAATGGAGAGCATGCATTGATAGAATGTTCTTGTTGAAATATAGTTGCTCCTGTTTATGGATATGATGTTCTTCTCATAGGTTGACAACCCATTCCCTTCCCCTACCAGAGGCTCTGGTACTGAGACACCCTTCATCCTCACTCCACTTCCTCTCCTGCACTTCCTTTGTTTCTGCATTCTTTTCTCCTAATCATTCGAGGGGGGAGTTTATTGTGGTAAAGAATAGTTACTACGATGGTGAAGCCATTGAGATAAGTGTTAAGTGGGGGAATTTATGAAGGATATGATTGGTCTAAGAGGGATGTCTTTGTTGTGTATTTTGGGTAGACTGTACATTTTCGTAACAGTTGGTTTGGACATATGGAGTTTTATGTTTATTGGATCTGTGATGAGATTTTTGCAAATTTTTAGAGTATCTTTGGTGAAAGTGATCATTTTGTTGAGGGGGTATTTTGGAATAGATTCATAAGGGCCTTCCTTTAAGGTGGATGTGACATTTTCAATGTATTGTTTTTTTTTGTCAATGTTCACTACTTTGTATCCTTTGTCAGCTTTAAGGTAAAAGCAATCTATATCGTTAAGTGTTTCAAAAATGTTGTGTTCTCTCTTGCTGAAGTTGTTTCTGTCGGTAAGTTTTCTATTTTCGTCTTCCAAATTTTCTCTGATCGGCTGAAAAAATAAATTTCTGATGGTGTTCTTGGAGCTTTCTGGTAGGAATTTGATTTGGGATTCTATATCTGCGATAGTGTCTTGTGAGGAAGAGTACATTTTAAACCTTATGAGAGAAGCGTAATTTCATCTTTGTTGAAGGATTCTCTGGAGAGATTAACTATGTTGTTTAGAGTGTTGACGGAATGAGAGGAGTTTTTCGAAAGCTGTTTCTGTTTTAAAGAGTTGAGCTTTAGGCAAAGTTTACCATTTTCTTGGGTGATATTTTGCAGTTAATGGAAAAAAATTAGAACTTCCAAACTAAATGTATTAAACTCACTGAAGCTCGGCCCAACTTTGATATTGATATCATTTCAAATGTGCAGATTATCAATTCTTTTAATATGCGAACAATTTCCTATTGCCACATGCACTCAGATATTCTCTTTCTTATTAATTTATTTACAAAATTTTTTGATTCCACAGCTTTACCCTCTACTATCACTTTTCAAGTACCTCTCTGCCGTGCTAATATCCTTTCTCCCTCACATAATAGAACTAATTAATGCCCCATGATATTCATTTCTCTTTAAGTAGAAAAATAAAAAGCACCTTTTGAAATTTACAATAATCATTTATTTAAATTATTTATTTTTATAAATCTCTTCTCACTTAAAGTTTTAATTTCCAATGCTCATCATGAAACAGTGGGAGGTCATATCTGGTTGAAAAGGAGCCCTCTACCGCATTGACCTCAATTATGTAGAAGAAAGTAATTTTGAAATGATAATAAATAAAATAAATATTTCTTGAACCCTCTGTATACAAGTTATTAACTTATGGACCCCCACCACTCTTGAAAATACTACACTACTTGCAAAATGCCAATATATGGATAATGTAATATTTTGTTGCATCAGATGAATTAAAGATTCATTTATAAGCATTTTAATACAGAGATTGTTACCTTCTAAACTTATGGAGGGGGAAATGAAGCATTGCTCCTTGCTTGATTTGAGAAACTTGAAATTTAAACTTATCCATTGAGTATGCTTTGACATCATAAGATCGTTTTAAACTATTTGAATAGTTACATATAGACAACTGTGTGATGAGAGAAGGTGATTTTTCCCTCAATCTTAAAAGTGATGTTATCAAGGAAACATAAAGCTGGGTTTTAAAATTCAATCTTACTGAAGGCAAGAAGAAATGTACATTCATAAAATGTGATAAATATTGTCAATCATTCATAATTAAATTGAATAATACAGAATCATTTGATAGAAATGAATTTAACTTTCCTCATATTCTGTAATATCCGGTCACTATCGATATTTCCGTAACATGGAACACTTTATTAGAACGTTTCTTGTTCACAAGATGATGGCATTACTTAATGTTTACTAATTTCCCCTGATTTACGTATCTTGCGAATGATCACCCTGTGACTATAATTACACAATAGTATTTAGGGAGCACGATTCATTTTTGTGATTAACATGTTCATTGTGCTATATATCAGTCAGTAAGAAAGAAGCAAGAATGTAGGGCACAGCACAGAAAAATATGTTGGTCATTCACTACATCCTTACATTCATAAGTAAAAAGTTATGTATATTTATTGATATAAACATTGATACGATGCGATTTGCAGCCTTAATTAAAGCTGCCAACATTTCCCAATCGGAACAAATTGTAGGTACCCAATACTACGCTTCTACCGCCGAAATAAAAAATTACCTTGAAAGCAAAATATGAATGCTGCCGATGAAGTTTGAAATCGGATTGATAAACGGAACGACAAACCCTGCATATAATGGTAAACTGCAGGCATTCAATTTGATCACTAAAATAATAAGATTGAATAATTATTCCCGGTGTCAGCTCGATATCATGTGATCCTCGCATCCATATTATTCATTAACGTGATATCGTTTCTCGGGATTATTAGTATTGAAAACATCGTACTCGTGCCTAATAACATCCTGAAATGGCAATTAAATTTCAGCGCTTTATCCCTTAAAGTCAGTTTGCTTCGAGTGAAATTTTCTGTTGAAATGAAAGTTCTTCGCGTAGAGATGACATGTAAGTAATAAATAGCTCCAACAAAAACAAAGAAGTTGCTTGTATTTACAGTACCACGTTCCCTACAGAGAGGGACGTGTTAAATGAGATATGCACGATGAAATATTTTCTTTAATAAAACCTTTTACAGAGACTGATTATGAAAGGCATGTATACGGATACGCGGATATACTATGTGTATTATTCAGCTTATCATAAACCTCTCATAATTTGACATATCACATCTTTCAAACAGCTGACGTTAGTTGGAGATGTTTACCATATTCGAGCTAAACAAAACATGTCATTAAGCCGCAATTCTTCACGCATTACCCGCTATCAAAACTTATTTCCATTAAAACAAAAACCCATCACAGCTCGCTTTAATTGTTTGATGTTTCCACTGTAAGCCTTGTGATTTCACATTCCGCTAACTCTCGACTTCGGTGTGTGATTTTCGGAGGTATTTTATTTCCTCTTCACCGCATCAAAAGTTTTTAAATAACCATGTTTAGGTTTTGATTATATTAATATTTGGGTAAATAATAATATGTTCATAAGTTTATTTGTTGAAAGAAAATCATTACCTGCTGTTTTTTAAGTGTAGCTGATTCTTTATGAGTTCAGATTAGATACGCAGGGATTTGTTTGAAAGGTTTATTTTATGCATTTTTACCTCTCTCTGATATAGGTGTTTTCGCAGATTTACCTCGCTACTATTTGTTTAAGTCTGCATAGCGTTTATAATTTTCTTATTCGGATAACTATACAAGTGCGCCGATATCGTTTTGGATAATTTCTTTAATATTTTGCAGAACATACCTGGTGCACTTTATAAATTGGAGTTAATTTCTAAGAGTTTAGTAAGGAGTATATTTATTGCTACGAAAACGATAAAGCTCTCGAAGTTTTGATGCCTGTTACGGATGTGGTAAAACTTATAGTTACGTGGGAAGCAGCACTTGAGGCTGAGTTGAGTTCTGGCTGCAGTAATAGGAAGTGCATAATTTTAATTAGTTAATTGACGTTATCCTTACATTCAACTATTGGCTGTTCAACATCTTTTGCTGATGATACCATTCAAAATTAAGCTTCCACAGGCTGGGAGCAGATAGAGGGCGATATTAAATAGAATTTGGAGTTTAAATGTCATTGGTTTCAATAGAATGCACTTCAATCAAGTTAGAGAAATTCATTCATTTTTTATAATCTTTCTAATATCCATAACTGTTCTAGAATTTAATATGTAATGCCGTGATTTGTTCTAAATAAGATTACCATAGTCCTATCACTGATGGTGACTGTATCAAGAATTACATTTGTACAGTTTCAGAGAACATTTTATTTTGCCCTTGTTCAATCAAAATGAAATGATAGTTTAGCTTGCTGGAGTTAAGTGTATTTAAATGCAGTAAAACCAAATAAATCTCTGTTGAAAATATCAATAAATATAGATAAATATAAAAACAAATATGAGCCTTCTTACCAATCTCTTCCTCAAATCTTAATCAGGGACCATTGTCATTAATTTTCTTTCCTCTCATGAAAGCTTCTTTTGATATCCATATTCTCGTTCTAATATCTTCAGTACTTCTTCCATCTCCTCCTGTTATAACACTCCTCAAATGAGAAAACTGTTCTTCCTTATCCAGTTTTTCCCTTATTTAAAGATTAGATTTCAAACCTTAGGCAAACCTCATGACTTTTGTGTTTTTATGTGTTGATTCTCATCCCAAAATCTCTGGCTCCATCATTTAACATTTGGGCTAGCCTCTTTAATCCTTTTTCAGAATTGCTTATAAGAGCTTTTCTAATGCAAATCTAACTGACATTAACATCTTTTCCCCCAAGTTCACTCTTATATTAGAATCTCCCTATGCCTCTTTTAATATTTCTTCAGCATATTTATTAAAAAGTTATAGTGGACAACACACTCTCTCTAGTAGTGATATGGATTGGTATCAGGAAAAAGGATTACCAGAATAATTTGTTTGAAAAATAGATTTGAGCATTCTTATCTTTCATTTGTGAGTCTGAAATTGGTCCCATGACAACGCCAGTATGTGATTAATGGTTAGAAATTATCTTTTGTAATGAGTGGTAATTTGCAAACTCACTGATAGTGCTTACCCTTAAGTAGAGGCAATGTCCATTTAATTAAACTTAGCTAAACTATTTTTAATCGATCTTTGGTTTTTATGGCCCCAAAGATTTTTCATTCTTTTACAGAAGAGGTAATAAATGAGAAACAGTGGGCCAAGTCATGGATATCGCTTAATGATAACGTCAGTAGATATTTTGGAGATAAAATTTTGTTAGCTCTGTACAGCTAGTTCCAAAGAGAACTTACCTCCTAAGCTGCAACCCCCATAACAGACGTGAAGCTCGATGAGAGCGAGTTTAGCTTTCCATGCATTCTATTGGCTCTTGGAAGGAGGAGCACTGTGATGGCACCTTTTTAAACTGTGTGAAATTAGTTGAATGCTTTTGTATCATTATTATCAAGAAATCTTGTTAAGATTTACTGTCGCTTTTTACTATGTCAGCAGTATAGTATTAAAAAATGAATGAAAGTTGGATTTCCTTATTTCGGCCTGAAATTAATGCGTAACACACTCTTTTCTGGAGGTATTGGGTTAACTTACTTTAGCTTTCTCAATTTTCCCCGGATAAAGATGATAGCTTAGCATGATTGAAAATAATTATGTTATTATGTTTTTTACGCTCTTGATGTCCACAGGACGAACTTTTAAAGATATTTAAAGGAAACTACCTACTATGACTCAAATAGAAATATGAACAAAAACTCTACAACATATGAAAGATGAGATGAAAATAAACATTATCTGGACTAGTATACTGAAAAAGAATCTTTCTTAAGCTGGAAAAGAACTCTGAAAATTAGATCCAAAACATATTATGATACGGTAAAAGAGTAAATTAGAATCAACTACATCAGATAGTAACATTGCACAGCATAAACATTTTAAAGACTACCAAATCGCAAATTATATAAGGTAAAATATTAATTGGTGTACTATCATACTAATATATAAAGCAATTGTTTAAAATTCAAATCGCTAATTTAATATTTTAGAAAATAACAGAAGTATTATAATAATAGCACCTTTAATTTTAGATGCTGAGGGCTACAAAAATCTTGTTTGTGTGTCAAATTAATAATTAATTTACGAAGAAAATAACACCAATGCTCGTAAAACTTTTCTGAAAATATTCTTCACTGCCAGTGCCTAAACTATCACTTTAATTAAATCAAGTTCATTTTCCTGGCAAAATGATGCTGTCCAAATCTTTATCTGATGCTAAATCTCTCTCTTGCCCCATACTGCAACCATACTTCCAGAGAGAAGGGAGGACTTCACCCTGGCCCTAGAAGTATCCTGTATTCACCCCTTTTGTTATTCCTTTTCCCTATGTTTCCTCCATCTATAGATATTGTCTGCTTTCTCAAAGGAACCATAGAACTGACGATGGGTGCAGGTGAACTTTTCTCTGAGAGGAAATACCCCTTTTTCGGCATGTTGTGGTCGGTCATATCTTTCCGGAGTAGCGAATGTTTGAAAGTGCAAATTAGGATTCCTGACTGCACCCCCTTCAGAGCAGGTATATAAGGTTAGGGTATGGTGGTGATGACCGACAAAAGTATGGTGGGAATTGGTGGAACCATGATTTGTAATCTACCTTTCATAACTTCTGGAAGAATTTGAATGATAATATAAAGTTTACAATGTTTTGGTGACTTTTTATCTCTATCCTCTTCTTTTGAGTCAATTAAATAAAAAGTAGGTAATGCTGACCATCGTCAACTAATATTAATCGAGCTCCTCCTCAATAATTGTTCGCGTTGTTTATAACTATTGTTTTCAATACTTCATTTCTATGTTTCTAGATGCAGCTATCAATTTCATAGTTTCCAAAAACTTGAGAAATGAACAAGCAACTCGAGAAATGCTGTTGAACATTTTATTCTCTACGCTTATGAGAACCAAATTGTTCAACTTCTCTTACATCTATGATACGAAAGAAATTGAATCTTGAAGATGAAATTACTAACTCGACTAAAGTTTCTGTTATAATGACTTTCAAATATGAATTTTAAAAATAATAACACAATTGTTAACACTCCCATGACTCAATGTCACAGTAAATTGAAGTTAATACGTTTATTACCGATAAATTATAGCCCTAAAGTTACTTAAGGATCAGAGGAAACAATTGTATTGTGTAGATGGTAATATTACTGTTATCAATAGCTACAAATCTATTTCCAAAATAAATTGGTAGTCTGAAGATTGTTTAGGTACTGGAATAGTCAGGCACTCGTACGTTCTTATAGAATTAAAGAAGGTTGCTTTAAATTAGTGATGCATTAAAAGGAAATTTATGAAAATGTAATTAAGCCATAGTAGTTGTATTCTGTATTTTTCAGAATAATTGAGGAAATATCAGAGAAGTTTGCAGAAAGTATTAATTTTTATGCTGATCCTAAACATTAGCCACTCTAACTGTCAATGGTAATAGCTTCTCGTTATTACGACATTATGTAATCATAAGTGAGTTAATCTGAATTTTAAGCATGTTTGACTGAGATATCATCTAAATTGGATAAATGAGTAGCTTCTCTGGAGGCTGTCATAGTCGGAAAGAATATGTTGGGTGAAAGGGGTGAGAAAATGGGTTATGCTTTTCAAAGAGGTCGATGCTCCTGCTCAAAGTTCAACTGAACTGGTTGACCAAGAACGAAGGAATTTCCACAAACTATTGTGTTTTATCAGAAAATCTGGAACTAACATACAATTTTACATTTATGGTTGCTAAATTCATGTATGTATTGCTGTTGCCGGTGCTTCTCACTTGCTGTTCACTATCAAACCAGTTGAACTCTACCAAACCTCTTGTTGGATGAATTTCCCCTGGAAATGGTAACTTTTTTTTGTAAGTGACTGTTTTATTTGATAGGTATAGTAAAATTTTCTTACAATTACTATGTATGTATTGTAATTTTTGAAAATTGATGTTTATTATTTCGTGTAAAATGTAAAGAACACACGTTTTTAGTAAGTTAGTTATTGTATTTGTGGCAGATGCCTGCCTATTGTTTATTTCTATTTGGTGGTACCCCCAAAACAGGTTTTACCTAATTTTCATTCAAATATCTATTTTTTCTGTTGTTTTATGTACTCTTGCAAGATGGAATGGAATAAAATTTATTTTCATTTTCACATATTGTAATTTATTGGAGGAAATCAAAATTTCCAATAGCTAAAACCAAATGTTATCAATTTTATGAGCACAGATGATGTTAGTAGAAGTTCTCTGGGTCATTCATTAGGTACGAGTAAAAGTTGCTTGCATACTGCAAGCTATCCGTTGAATACAGTATCATACCAAGTACTGCCTCAGTTCAAATTTAAAACTTCGCACCAAAGACCGCCTGGCGACGAACTAAGAACCCGATCGTGAGAGAAGACAGCAAAATAATATTAGATAAGTGCCATCCTTACTTGTTCCAAAGTTTCGATTCAATATCTTATCGGGAAGGTCCCACGCCTCTGTCACCATTCCGGGTTTTATCTTTCCAGCTTATCGGGAAGGCATTTAAAAAAATCGTCAAAGATTTCCGCAATGCATTTCTTATGGAAGAATTTTGCATCCACCTGGCGTCGAACTCACTGTCATTTGGCTACATTTTTTCCATGAGAAGTATGGAAGACTACCTCAACTTCAACCTCCGAAATTTTCGTTACTCTATCTTAGCGATAAGTGCCTCAAAATAATTTTCAAAAATCGGCGCAATGCATTCTTATGGGAAAATTGCGATTTTTGGGAATTTCTGGCATCGAACCCATGATAGCTAGCGTCAAAGTCTGCATTATTCTGGCATCTAGAGTGTAGGGCCAGTACGTCGAAAAAATCTGACGTCGATGGCGCTTGTGGAACATGGTCAGAATTCGTATCCCCTATAAATAGGTATATCCGGAGAGTTAGCTATATATAATAGATGTATGATTGTCTGGTTTTTTAAGAAAGTTAGAAGGCATTAGAAGTGTTCTGTATTGGTTTGTGAATCAATCATGCCACTGCCAGCAATGCTCACAAACATTTTCTATTTATTTCTGGTTTAAATCTCCCTTGCGTTTCCTCATTATAATGAAAGAAATTATTACTAAGAATGAAAGTCATCGTGAAGTTCATTGTGTTAAACATCTTATTATTCCATTATCCATTGATTGTCAGCTTCTATGCAAAAATCAATCCAAAAGCTGTATAAAGAATGTGTTTTTTTATTATGCCCATTCACTACCAAAGAGAGAGTATGCAGAGACCTCTTTACTCACTGTGATAAAATATTGAAAAACTCAAAGTAAGTCCTCGAGTCAAGTCAATATGGGTAAATAGAATGCCTTAACTAGTCACTCTAACATTTGTGGTTGTCTTCAAATGCCCTACTTTTTGGTAGGAAAAAAACGATTTGAAATGTATTACATTTTGCACAACCACGTAGAAAGAGTGAGAGTTTTCTTACAGTAAGATGATAGGTCTGCCACGAATGCCATCTTTTGAAAGTAATTTGAAGTTCCCAATTTTGACTTTTACAGTTTTTGGCTGTTCTTTTGGAGTTTCTCAGTTTCTTTTATCGTATGAACCACCCCTGCAAACAAAACAAAACAAGAGATTAATATTATTCGAGCCATTTTTGAGTTTTAGCAGAAGTAATGAACAGCAGTTGATCTTCATATATACAGATATACACAAGTGCCATAGACTTAACAACATTCTGACTAGGGCGGATGAAGATGAGAGTTAAAGGGGAATGGTGATTGCAGAAAGAGAACAAGACTAAAAATATCATACTTAAATACATTACTAGATACTAGTAAAAATTTTAATGAAAAGTCAAACAAAATTTTATCCTTATTTATTTACTTTTGCTATTCTCTTTAAAATATCATTAAACGTTTCAATGAATTGAGAGCACAGTAAAACAAATCATACTAAACTATTGGTGGACAACGGTTAAATATTTTAATTATTACTCAAGCAAAAGTTTATTTCACATTCATTCATTTTAACTTAAATTTTACGATTACAGCGGTATCTGATTCTGTCAGAAATGACGGGCCTAAATTTAACTTAAAAATGTACAGCTATTATTGCATACATCTGACCTTACTGAATAATCATAAATAAAAATAATTTTTCTCCAATAACAGAACGGTTTCATATATTCTAAATAAAAATTATCCGAATTTATTTTTCCGTACTTTGCAGTATTATACTCTTATTAAGTTTATATGTAGCCTACTCAAAAACATTAATGGATATCAATAAAGAATGATGATGTAAAAATTGATATAGGCATTTTGGACATTTCACGTTGCTTTTACAATAATCGCATAATTATGCTGCCGTATTTTCTGTCCGCTTCGCATATCATTTGACGCAAAAACCATTAAGATCTGACTAGCGACAATTACTTCGCTATGTCGTTGCTATTCTGGATATTATTGTCAAGATTAGTTATTTATCCTTATATTCTATCAGTCAGAGACATTGCAGATTCTAAGAATGCGATTATGGATTTATTCAAGAAAATTGTAAAAGAAATATAAAACGCCATCAATATATACTAATAATGCAACATGATATACTTAATATACAATAAGTCATTTTAGTAAGGGAAAAAGTGGCTTCCTAATATTCTTACTACTTCCACCCGTATGTTTATACTCTTTGATACTGAATTATCTCTATTAGACTCCAGTTCACCACAATAGACTCTTATCTATCTCAGATACTTAATGGTGATTGAATCTCAATTATGAGCAGCCGATGAATCGCTTGTCGATTCATGTTATTGTTATCTCTCGATCGATTCAATCTCCTGTTGGAGATCACTTCCGATACTATATGCATTCTATAGGAAGGCCCCTCTAATGCATCTGCTATCTAGATTGCAAGGTTCCCCGGATGACGTCAATACAGCCTCATCATCCGCCATGGCCGTCCAACAGTGATGTGTATCAGTTTTCATATCCCCTATGGAAACATCAAAAATTATCCATATATGCGGCTGAACAATCTTGAAATGTACTCATACTTTTTTCGCTTGGTAATTGGAGGATTACCCGCCGGTGATACTCTTACTTGTATCATTGAGGAACTTGAAATCATATGCTGAAGTTATAGTGTTTCATTTTTTTATCAACTGCTATCAAATTTCTCGTTCGAGAGGCAGGGTTAATATAAGAAAGGATCTACCAAAGACTTAAAGTACTTAATAAATCATACAGTGTAGACTACGTTTGTAAAAGATGTATTATGCGCCTTCCTTGTTACATAGACGGTCATGATACTGCGAGGAAGAAATGAGAAATAGACGAAAGAGTCGAACCAGTCGATTCAAGAATATATATTTCCTGAGAATGATACGCGGAGGTAATCCGTTAGGAAAGTAGTGTGACCCTGCCCTATGCCGGGAAGCGGATTGAGGGGCACACATAGGGACGTTAATTAAATCTCGAGAAGATTTGCTGCTTTTTCCGCTTAATTTCTGGGATTTTTTTACGGACAGAGCAAAATTAATTTGAAATCTGTTGGATAATATTTGATGGTTAAAAGTCGTTTATAGTGTAATTTATAACGGAATGGATTTATTACAGAGCTTAAAATATATTTAGGCGGCTATGATAACTATACACTACATCTATTAGTCCTTTACAAGGAAAGCTAAGAGAGTTTGAAGAGGTTATAGTACTATTAAGTAGGATGATAATATGTCATCTCGTTGAAAACGGGATATACCATTTTTCTGGAGGAATGTTTTCATTACTTCATTGCTGAGTTACTTCAGAAAATTCCTTGTAATTTCTTTGCCTGTTCTTGACCATTTTGTAGATGTATTTTATATCTTAAACAGTAACCATAAAGAAATACAAATCCTAGGGGATTAAGAGGTTTCAAAGGTGAAATAGTGTCATTTTTGGAACATTACACTTTTCACCGCAACCTGGTAAAAGAATTTTTGTAAAAGTTAACAACCACTAAAATGATAAAATTTACTATGAAAAATATTGAATATTTAATACGTTTCCGTTTTTTTTTTAAGTATAGCTGAACTCTTTCAGTTGATATTTAGTCGAATATTTCAATTATTTCTAATTTTTCATTGAATATAATAAACATATCACAATGTTTGATAAAGGTTTTAACAGAACAAAGCACAGTCTTTGACTGTATCGACGGCATAGAATGCTCAGAATCACGACTGTTCTTACAAAAGAGGAACGTATGTCCAACCTTCAATTAAGGAAAGCGTAACAAAAATTGACTGCCGATTGATATTCTCCGTTACCATTATTATACATTCCAGTCCAATATGAAGTCTACTCGTCAAATGGCGCACTGCATATCCCCGTCGTTTGTTTTTCCCGCCGTTTCTTGCGGGGTTAATTCTCTCTGCGAAATGGAGAAATACTTTATTTATTCGCACAATGTCTTCCTTAATGAGGGAATGCCTGAGGATTCGCAGTGATCGTACTCGAGACAGGCGCATAACGTTTAAGCCGTGCAGGGCCAATCTCGTTATTGTCAATTCAACGCTCTGAATGGCAACAAATGACACGCTCTCGATGCATCCGCCGTATTTTTTCTCAACATTTTCCCGTTCTCTTGAAAAAGAAACGATTTCGTATATCGATCGAAAAAAAATTCCGATAAGCGGATGTGATACACTGCCCCATTTCCATTCCTTTGTGTGCGAGTATAACCGGCGCGACGTTAATTGGGCCCTGAGGCGGATTCGTGTTTGATGTGGCCTGTCTAACATGAAGGTGATTTGAATCCTGTAAGTTCCTGAAGACATCATCATGACCAGCTTTCCATCGTTCGGTGGATAAGGAACATGTGCGGGAGTATACTAAGTCCTTGGGAAGTTTGTATGATGGCTTCAAGCAATTTATCGCAATTTAATTACATTCGACAGTGATATAATGTTAGTAATCAAGAATACTGAAATGATAGAAGACCGTCAAAGGCATAAGATTAGCAATATCTTCTTAGAACTTCGAGTTTTAATTTATTTTGTTTTGATAGTAAGTGTAATATATTGTAGCTTTGAGGGAGATGGTTCCTTCTTATACTCAGACGTCCTCTTTATCTGTATTTTATATGAAGAGCGCCATGCTTTAATTCATTGCTGTAACTTAGGTTGGGAAGAGAGAAAAGTGGGAGAAAATTAGATGGAAAACAGATGATGTCAAAGTGAATTAGTTATGTGAAAATCTTTATGTTTCTGGATAATAAATAAAAACTCCAGCCTAATGAAGGAAAGAGTTTGAGTAAAGTCTAAAGTAAATGCTACTGTATAGATTTTGGCTTTCAGGTTAATTTTGATGTATTCGTTATAACTTTATAGAATTTTAGCTACTACATAGACAGATATATAGATTATAATTAGATTTTATTCGCCCTTATGCTTAGTTATCAGAAAAAGGCTTGTTGAATCGTAAAAATTTCATTAACCACAAGAAAGCGAGGAAAGGGAATGAGGGTAGATGAGTTTATTTTATTTATGCTTTCTCCAGTGAACCAGAATGTTTGGTCTAATAATCTGGCGTGGTCAGAATAAGTCTACATCTACCTGCAGCCCACCTCTCAGCGTATGGAAGGGGTTGCTTGTACCATGAATCTACTTTCCAAATCGATTACTTTCGCTTATTGTTCTCGGAAAAATGAATTTATTTCTTTATCGAAAGGCGAATGCGCTACCAACTTGGCTATCCTGTAGCTGTGAATAATACTCGACAAAGAGACTGATATATACTAGGGAATTTTCTGTTGACCTCTTTGCAGTGTGTGCAGTGATAATTCCCAATTTACAGTTGACTAATCTTTAAAGCAAGTTCCCTTTTGAGTTATTCTACAGATTCTGGTTAGTTTAACCAAAGGCGAATACGCTACCCCCTTGGTTATCCGGGTGAACGTAAACGATTTCCTTATCATGTGCGGAGAGAAAATATAAAAATATTCTGTACTAATGACAATCTTACATGAAGCAAGGCATGGTGGAAGAGTAGTATATTGCTCGTGACTAGAATGAATAACCAAGTAAAGTGCATATGATGGAGTCTATCATAAGTAAAATTAACTGCCGGTGGAGTGTAAGAGGTTGCCATGTTTTGGGAAGACTTTGGTGGAAAATAATCCGGTAGCAAATTTTAAGTCGGTTAAAGAGTGTTGGTGCATTCCTCCTTGTCAGGAGTCTCCTCCTCACGCTCCCTATCTGTTAAACGCAGCCAGTTGTCGGGTCATTATCTCACACTCTTTGTAAACAGCACCCGTTTCCTTTACAAATTACCCCCGTTTCTCAGGAAGAGTGAGTGGTTGCGGACGTTCAAGGCGCCAACCTCATTCGCGGCGAGCAGGGCGCCCTCATGCGGCGGCCGCTGTTGACATTCCCCCGCTCAGCGGTCGCCGACCGTTAATTGTATGCAAATTGACGCTCTTTTGTCACTTGTGGTGGGAAAGGGAATACAGATGCAAACAGGAGCGGGCGGAAATGTTCCCCTCATCTTTCCCTGGATGGGTAAAACTTCTCGGAGGGCATTACTGTTTCCCCTCTCATAAGCGATGTCGTATGAAAAATGAGGAAGCGAGGACGGGAAATATATTAGGGAGCAGGTAGTGTGGAAGGGGAAGAAGAAGGATTAGCAGGCAGGAAGGAAGAATGAAGGAGATGAAGAAGCGAAGAACTCTCGATTTTTCGCTGAAGCGGAGGAAATTGACTTTGGATACGTGGAAACATCTGATGAGGAGATGCAGGAGTCGATATTTCCATAGGTCGCAGATTTTCGAAGTGGGATGGAAGAGATTTGAGGAGAAATATTTCAAAGGAGAATTCCTGTGTTGTGAAGGCTGTGGAATAGAGCGGATATGGAATGAAATATAACCTAGTATTTTGGAATTATATTATCGTAGTGGTATTTCGAAAAGTGCTTCGACAGCTGAAATCATTTCGCACGTGGACTCCAACCAGGTATCGAACCCGGGACCGCTTTCATTGAAGTCAAACGCGCTGCTCACACGGCTATCCGGGATCTCCTAATTATATTATCTTTGTAAATGTTAAATTACTAGCTGCCTATTATAAAATGACGGCAACATTTCCTATGCTGTAAACCGTGATTTTTACATGACAGTAAGCCCCAGGCAAAGACGAGCTCGAATCCAGGAGTGGATGATAAGTTCCGTTTGAATTACGTGAGAAATTTCCCGTTCATGAAAGAGAAAAATATCACGTAATTTATTTCTATCATTGAAAGGGATGTATTTATTTTGTCATTCTTTGATATATTTAAAGAGTAGAGATCTCTATTGTAGTTGACTCTTTTGGTGTATGAAGTAGTAATCCATCTTATTTTTTTGATGTGTCTATATTTTTAGTCGAATATGTCATTCGGTTGTCATTTTCTTCAAAATACATTGAATACTTCTTACTCTTTTCAGTCATTACTGAAGACACTATCATTATTTCCAATAATTCATCTACCGATGTAAATGAACTCTGAAATACCTTAGGAATCTATGAACTGGTTTGGAAACCAGAATTTTATTGATAGCTACGTAAACGTACAACTTTCTCTTTGTAAATTTCATTTTATTTCATATAAGTCACTATACTTATACAATTATGTTTACTTATGATATTTTCTCAATCTTTTTTTGCCATCTTATCCCGTAGAAGAATATTTCGAAAGGATAAGAATATCTACTGATTTCCTTTCTTACTATACTCATTCTTTTATTAATTGACGATTATTTTCTATCAAATTACCACTAAATAAAAAAGGCCTACAACGAAAGGAATATTGATTCCGCGTGTATTTATGATAGTACTTTGCATAATCGAATAAGAAAATAAATACATTTATAGATATGTACGCGACGATAATTATTATGATAGATTCTTTCAGCCATGTTTGAAGGAAGATTTCGAGTTAGAAAGCCGATCCGAAAATTGAATACTTATCTAAAACTTCTAATATAATCTATAACTTATTATTAAAATTAATGAGGCAATATTTCGGCGTTAGTTGCAATAATTACATGAAAAACGTTCATTGTACTGAGAAAAGTAAACTTGGAAACAAAGATATTTAGAAAGAACAATAACATTACTGAAACAATCCAGAGTCGCAAACAGGTAATGGAGGAGTATAATGTAAGAGGGGATGACAGCAAAAGAGGAGAAAATCAAAAGATAAGGGAAGAGAGAACAGGTCAAAAGGTAAGGGAAGGATTAAAGAGATGAGAAAACAACGTGGATTTTCACAGTGAGTTGCAAAGGAAGAAAAATGAGAATTTTGAAACAGGGGGGAGTGGAAAAGGGAAAGTGTATGAAACAAAGACAGGGGCAAGAAAGATAGTACTGCCAAAGGAAGGTGTGGAAATTTAACATTTGTAGAAAAGATGAACAAATAAGAATTATACTTCAATAAGAAAGATTGGTAAAAGGAAATATTATAGAGGAAGCCTTTGGTTGATTGGAATGTAGGAAACGCTGGTGTAAAGGTTAGAAATTATTGGAGAATTGAGCCAATGGATGGGATGAGGAATAATCCATTTCCTCAATAATGATACACAAATTTAGTGTTATGAGCCGCAGCTTCTTAAGAACTTCTAAAAATGCAATCTGTTGTATATCTACTCTTAATCGGCTTTTCATTAATCGTTTGACGGATCAATCGGCCTGTTTATAGCCTTTTCTACCTTAATTATTAACTTAGGTATTTAAAATTACAAAATAATTTCATTATACAAACTTGTTTTCAAGCTATTCTATTCTTTCAAATGTTGCATGATGAAGGGTTAGATGTAAGAAGAGACTTTCTAGTCTTAATCTCGCCCGAATAAAGACACTTGATTATTAATTACCAAGTTGATTTACAACGAATAAGTCACGCAGAAAAACATGATGTATTACGTTTTCTGTTTAGATATTTTATTTTTCAAGAGTTATTTTTCATTCGAGATGAGAAATTAAAGGGATTGGGAATTCAAAAATTCACTGGAGGTGAGAAGAAAAGAAGATTATGGACTTATTCAATGAATGAATATAAGGTTGTTCGGAAAAACGTTTGATTTCATCATTGTTTACATATTATTACGTATGAGGATACTATGGTAGTACAATATAGAGATATGAGACACTAAATCAGCATGTGTTGAAATTAATCTTTTTCCATTTTTATTCATAATACATATTCATAATGACATAGTTCCATGTGGAAATACATAAATGCATACATAATGTATACGTCGGCCAAGAGGGCAACCGGCTAGATGTAAAGTCCGAAGAAGGTTGGTCAAAAGGGATTGTACTGTAAAGATAAAAATCATCTCATTATTGACATATGCATTGTTGTTCACCTCAATCACCACATCCAGAATTTCGTCAAATCAACCACAGTCAGTCATTCAAATAATTTATAGGTATCGATTTCGAACAAAGCTGAGTTGCTATACCGGTTTGATAAGCCGTCGGAATTAAAAATTAATCATATATCTCCAATTGCCTTGATATTGATTCGTATGAACCCTCTCAGAATAAATACGGCTTCACTGGTGAAAAGTATTGAGTTGCCAATAATAATGATTTAGTGAATCGTCGGAGGAGTAATGATGCCCTACCTGGTGAGGAAGAAACGTCACGGATTTAGAAATATGAGTTTCTTCGGCGAAATTGGATTTTTTATTGTAATAGAAAAGGAAAAGTTTACCGTGGCGACGGGATAATCTCTCTAGTAGAGAGAGCTGGCTTGAGCTCTTCCCTAGAGAATCCCTCGGTTAGTGAATGTCAGATGGATTTATGGGAAATTAGATTTTGGGTAACGGAGCGCTAGTGTATCCCTATTCATATACGTTAAGGAAAAGAGGGCTTTAACAGTCATCCTGTTGCATAGCTTATTAAGGTGTATTATGCCCATTGTCAGGAGAATTTTCACATTTACTATCGCATATAAAATCATGTGCCTTTTATTAAACGCACAATAATGAGCATAAAATCACCAAAACTAAAAATCTAAACTAAAAATCACACTCCAACAAGGTGGTTTAGGGGAATTAATTTATAAGAGGGGTTTCCTCTTTTAAGGAGGGGTTTTCCTCCCGTCTTTGGGCGAATGCCAGGCAATTAAATGTAATATAGATTGGTCCCCCTTCACCGCTGCCACCTGACCAAATGGCCAAATTGCAACGATTTGATAATAAATAAATTAATTAATTAATTAATTAATAAATAAAGATATATTTTCGGGAATTTTTATTTTCCAAAAATTACGACTTTGTTCGATATGATAAATAATTTAAAATTATAAGGTCATTAGTCAGTTTAAAGTAAGTCAACATCCATCTTCATTGCAGACTCACATATTTCGATAATTCAAATTTATATCAGGCTTCTTCTTTAAAATGAATAGTGTAAAAATGACCGTTGTCATGTCGATTTCCATTTGGTATCAATTAATCGAAATTTATCACAATAATGGCGAGGCATATGATGACTCTATAGGAGCATAGCTACTCCCATATATTTTACATCGATATTCTCCGTTTTTAACGTCATTCAGCCCAAAGAGCAAAATTCCTTATAATTTAATTATGTCGGTACTAAAATGTCGGTGTAAAAATGACCGTTGTCATGTCGATTTCCATTTGGTATCAATTAATCGAAATTTATCACAATAATGGCGAGGCATATGATGACTCTATAGGAGCATAGCTACTCCCATATATTTTACATCGATATTCTCCGTTTTTAACGTCATTCAGCCCAAAGAGCAAAATTCCTTATAATTTAATTATGTCGGTACTAAATCCAACGAATTTGCAACATATATAGCGTACTAGAGCAACGTGACAAACTGACAGCAAGGCTGCCCTTGAAATGGTTTTTTAAATATTAAACTCCATCATGTGGTGTTTACCAAATTTGAGATGACATTTTGTTGACGTGGATAAAATAAAAATGGAAACACTGGATGATTGGGAGTTTCCGCAGGTTCTCCTTTATCGAGGCCATGTACATACGTTTGGATTTATAGATAGAAAATGCCTGAGAAGTACATACTCGTATTTCTACATTACGTAATTACGTCGAAATTAGGTAAGAAATTTCCGTAAGAATGTGCATTGGTAAAATATTAGCAAAATATTCCTGCTCAATTTCCAATGGGTCAGATATGTACAATTAAGTCGTGAGAGGTCCCAAATGAACGCAAAATATCATCACTGTTCTACTGAAAGTACTCTAAATTCGATCACAGACACCGAAGAAATTCGATACGAAATGAATGCAAAATTCATATAACGTTTGCGGACACTTTTTTCTTACGTGACGTTGAATGAAAGATAATGTTCAAGAGACACCAAAGTGAGTTGCTTAGCTAAGGAGGTTCAACAGATTTTTATTTTTACTCAATGCGACATTGAGAGACGTTCCAAAAACGCCTACTTTCCGGTATTTGTTAAAGATTTTACTCGATTATAAAATAAAATTTGAAGCAAGGGAATGATAGTTAATGTACTAAATATTAAATAAATATATCTATCATGTAAAATTCCCGGTTTAAGAAATTCCAATAAACTTAATCAGTGCTCATCCTCACAAATGAATCGGTTACAAATGAATTTGGTTTTGCAATTTTATTATGTGTTTTCTTCTTTACTTGACAGTGACAGGCGTATTTTGTATTCAATTTCATAAATACTTTTATGCCGATATTCTAAGCTTAATAATAAACTTTACTTTGATTATTTCGATCGTATTAACGTTGGGCCTAATGTTGCTCTGAAATAGATTGAATACTGAAACACGGTGCAAAGCATCCCGCTGTTTAAAGGGGACGGTCGCGTTGGCTCGTTCTTCTCAGAAATCCTGTTCTTGCGGTCACATCTATTTCTCACCCTCATGTACTACGCTTTGGTGGACTCTTGCAGTAGCAATGTCTCCAAGGAAACGTAAGGTGGTTGGACCAGTGCAATTGAGGACAAAAACCGTTGAATTAACAGCGTAACTTAGCAACTGTCTAAGACAGTAGTAGTTTAGAATGAGAGCCAATATTCAGACAGTAAATATATATCAAATACCTAATACAGTAAGTATATTCAATGGCGATTGCCTTAACTTTGTAGAATATTTAGAAGATAAAATATCTTAGTTTAGCTTAGTTCTTTGAATTTTACCAATACAGTAAAAAACAGTGCTGACGCATTTCAGTGGACCAATGGAAAACCGCGTAATAACCGAATTAAGATAATTTCGTATTTCCTTTTCGTTGGAAATCATTTTCTTTACGTTGCTTTACGCTTTCAAATGGATATGGTACTTCTTTAGCATGCTTTATTGCCCACAATTGAAGATGGGACACCTACTATATTATTGCGGTGTAACGTTTAAATTGGTTACAGTGCTTGTTTGGTTGATTTAATTGATCTTGTTAGCCTGTTTCATCCGAGAGAATTTTCGACTGAAGAAATTTCATCTAGTCTAAGAGTCAAGAGATGGTAAGCCTAAAGATGGTTCATCTGATGTACTCTTCACAGAGAGATATCATCTGGAACTGTAAACTCTACAACTTAGATGATGGGAAGTGCAGCGGATTTCAGAAAAATACCGCGAGCAGCAGATTGATAAATCTCGGAAAATGATGTCTCTTAAAATTACTTTTAATGAATATCAAGTAAGGAAAAATTGGAATAAATATTTTATGTGATAGATAGCATTTCTTCAGCAATTAGAAATTTTTAATGTGAAATGAAATGAGAGGTCAATATTTTTAAATGTATTCATGAACCTATTTTGATTACAGCCTTTTACCTTCAACTTTAAATTCTTTACCAATTTCCGTAAGTAGGTTTAAACTATAGAACCCATAGCGGACCGTAGAAAGAAGCATAGATGGAGGTATTTTATTCAGAGTTGCTCTTGAGCCTTAATTATTGTGCAGGACTAATTATTGTGTAAGACTGATTATTGTGCTATACTAATTTTTGTCCAAACATTGTATACTTAAACTCTGTTTGAATTATTTATTATAGAATATCGCGATGTTTTTTTGTAAATTATTTGCTGTGAATCCATTCCCCTTTTATTGGGATTTTCTATCTTTAAGCAGAAAAGGGAATCGTTAAAAAGACGCTAATTTTAATAAAGTCAGCGGAATAGTGGTAACTGTGTGGTATTCCAGAACAGGAGAAATAAATCAGGAAAAAATGTATCGAGGAGACTAGATGTTTAAATGTAATGGTAGTATGTAACTTAAATATTATTTATATAATGCAATGTGTACATTTTGTAATATACAATGGTGATCTATAAAATTAAGGATACTAAGGATAAACTTCATAGATTTAGATTATAAAACCATTGGCTTTCTTTTTCCCTCGATGGACCTCCGATATTTACTTGGATATAGCAAATGATTCTCCCTTTTCTATCTCGCGTTGAAAAACACCGCCACCGGTAGAGAATCCATTTCTCAATCGTTCACCACATCAATGCTTTCGATTCCAATATCGGCGACTGACCATCCGCGTCACCTCCATCACCAACCCGATAACCGTTATTCATTTCTCCCCTTTTTACTGGGAAAAGTGAAGGCGATTCTGAAGAGAGCCTAGTGCAATAATTCGCGAATTAAAACGAGCGGGGGCGCTTGCTTAACTCCCCCATTTCGATTGACCTTTACCGTTGCTAATGCCGGAGTGATTATAAAGATTAATTAAGGCCTGAACCCACCGGTGCGGCGCGGAGGCCGCAACGCGTTTTTATGACACTTGGGAGGGGGGCCAAAGGTCCCTTAGGTGACGTAGAAATGCACCCTGGCCGCGTAGTAGGCCCCACCGGCGCGGCTGCGGCAAGAACGACCACCAGTCGTGAACACATGTTCTTGTCTATCATTAGTATTAGGAAAAACTTAAAATGAACTCCATCTGTTTCTATTACGGTCGATTACGCTTGGATCCGCCTGGGATCGAAACGAGAACCAATATCACAGACGAAAAACTTTTATTCATTCTTAGGGGATGGATTTTCATAATACGCATTTTTTAAGGTTTCACTAATCTTGTTCTTGAGTTTTAAGTGAAAATGAACACAAACCCCGAGCTGATAACCAAATGATCGTCCCCTATAAATAAATCGATCCTGCAAATTGTTCGTAACTGCAAATGTTAAAATTTCAGAATATTAATGACTCCTATTAACATATTTTATTTCTTTTGGTGCTAGTTTCGATTTCGAACGACTATTACTTCTAATTTAATTTTGCAAAGGAAATGTAATCTGCAACCGATAAAAGTGAGGTTTGCGTGCATTTATTACGAGAACGGTATTTATTGTCTGGGTTCGAACTGGGGACCTTTAGGTAAATACAAAGTAGCCTATTATATGCGCAGGGAGTATATATAACACACACCTGATACTTTATTTTAATTGCCGCATATATTACATTGAGGAAACATACAATTAAGTAAAGTAAATATGCTTGACATAAATAAATTACACATTCTGTCGCAAGAATTTTTATTGATAATTTTGAACGTCTTCCGACAAAAATTTTCAAAACTATACAACTCTTGGCCGAAAACAGTCACTTGTATGCCGAAAACACATCGTACGTATCATTTTTGCAGTACTTTACGGGGACGAGATTCTACGGAGTACTATCGCTTTGATTGTTCTGAAAACTTATCACGGTGTACAGATATTGTTAAGGTATCGTGTACAAGCATCCTTTTGAGGAAATTTATCAAAATAACGACAATATTTGATTGCAAACGGGCTGCGGCAAATCGAAAAATTGTGCATGCAGAGTTCGTAGCCGAGCGGCCTTATTTGCCGGCGCGAAAACGCTGCACTAATCCCTTGAACTAATCCGCCGGACGGCGCTTTCCGCGTCGGTGGGGTCGGCCCCATAAGAAACCATTGAATTTGAGTACGTGACGAACGCAGAGGAAGGACTAGGTACCATCATAAAAACGCTTGCGGCCGCCGCGCCGGTGGGTTCAGGCCTTTACTGGACGTGCCGCTCCCCCGGTGTGGCGCTGGGATTAGCACCCAATACATCAATGTCGCGGGAACATGGTTAAATAGGGCCGCACGATGGTCGCCTTCGACATCGGTTGATAATCCTTTTTGACAGGCAGCAAATGCCCACCGATGCGTCCAATTATTTCTACCGCCCTTTTTCCTGCTCTCTGCAAAGACTCGAGCTGCTTGTTAGCATCGCCCTTAGAAAAAGGAAATGCACTATTATTTTCGTATTCGAAGTATAAGAGATGTGAATGAAGACGAAAAAAATAATTATAGGTAATAAACGGGTTCTAGTATATATAGGCGATATCCTTCAAGGTTGAAAAGGAGTATTTTTCGTAAATAAATCGGCAAAAAGTGGGGAATTTTTTATCTTTTGTTCCTCTGTTGCTATCATTACGTCGATACAAGTATTTTGTAAAAGAATCTAAGCCACTTAACATGCAAAACTTCTATCTCAGCCCTAGAGAAAAGACCGCTGTTTCCAACGCACAAACGGGCTCAAGATTGTAAAGTTTAGGTTCATCTTAAACAAGAAATTGTTAATTTTTGGAAGAAAAAGTTTATCGCCAGAATCTAAATAGATTTTGGGTGAGTGAAGGCATTACTAACGCGAAAACTAATGACAAACTTTGATTTATTCTGTCTCAGTTTTAAAATATATGTAAAAGTTCCTCATACCGCTGCAATCTAATATTAATCTATAAGTACTCTAAATGAAATTTAATTATAAACCAAAATCGAATGAAATCATCTATAACATATTATGTAATCATAGAATTTTATGTCACTGATCATAACCAGTAACTGCAGCTTTAACATGATCCTGAGGTTCCATTTCTTACATTCACACGTAGACCAATTTCCTGAAAAGCCTAGAGCGAGGAATAGGTATAAAGATTTCACAAAGAATTTACGTTCGTGGAGAGCCGTTACCAAGGAAGATGGGATATGAGTATGATGGCTGACTTCTCTTGGATGCATAATCGGGTAACGGGAAATACCGGAAACCCAAAACAATCCAGGAGAAGGATGAAAGAGAGCAATATAAGGTTTCAAAGATCAATAGAGAGAATACTCAGCATTTTTCAGTCATAAGTGTGTCATGAATGGGAAATTTAATTCTGTTTTGCTTGTTCATGAGACAGTGATTTTTGAAAAATCAGTGTATTTACCCTCTTTATTATGCAAGAAACCTGCACGTGATTGGAAATATTAATTTCATTTTCAGATTTAGTATAACCCAAAACATAAAAATCAGAGAAAAATCTCTTGCACCTGACAAAAAATTATTATTTATGGGAAAGCATTATTATTTTTAAGGACCAGTATTACATATATATTTGATCGAAGACGGTTCTCGCAGCCGATTATGATGGATAAAATAAATTTTAAGTCTCATAATCAAAATGATAAATGTAAATACTAAGAATTCAGGTGGAGGAAAATATAGCGATTAGGTAATACCATTAATTATCCGATAGTGATTCAAAACTGTGCCTATTTTATAGTCGATAGGTTCTTAACTTACTGTACTGAGAATGGAAATTTACTAGAATAGACGCTGAAAAAATTAAGAAGAGGTGATAGAAAAACAAACACGAAGATGCTAGCGATGATTGAGGAGGAGAGGGTATTAATTGTAAGCATCGACAGAGGAAATGGGTGGCTCAAATATTGAGAGGAGAGCAATTGCTAGAGAAGGTAATTGAAGGTAGAATGCAAGGGAAGGCAAATGTGTTAAATGACTTAAAGGGTGGGGTAAGTTACCAAAAGACGAAAGAAAGAGCATTGCATAGGGAATATTAGGGCACTCGAACCTGCAGAAAGGTAGAGCACTTATGTTTGTACTGTACTGTGAGTCAGCTATTTACATGTACACAATACATAACCTTAAGCTTCCTGAGTGTACTTAGGATTCACGGTTTAGAGACAAATTAAAGCCGCTCCTTCATTGAGTGGGTCACGGCCTTCAATTGCCGTTGTTAGTGGTGTTATTGCAGTGCTACTTCACGAAAAGCAAATAAACACGTGGTGTAGATATAGCGGTTGGAATACTCGACACATTCATCCAGTACGTCTAACAAACGGAAAAGCTAAGTTCTTCTGAGGGAATTTATTACACAGATTAATATAAAGAGATTAAGATCAAAACATGCTGTACAATCTGAAATTGTTCATAATGGGATTCTTTAGTTAGGAAGTATTCTAATGTTTCTCAAACTAGAAGAGTCATTTGAATTGCGAATGACTTTTAGACCAGAGAAAATATACAATGAAATGTTATGCACTAATAGCTCATATCTTTACAAAATATAATTATTACTTAAATTGCGTTGAATTTTTTACGTAGGGAAGCAGAAAAATCTATAAAAGAAACATTTATTTTTCACAACTAATTTGAAAGAATACGTCTTTGTTATTCACGAGAAATAGCGATTGGCTAAATTCCTTATCTACCTTTATTTGCTGATAAACTGTTTCTGCAGTCACTGTTTATTTCCATCAGGAAATTGTGATCACTCTACCAACTCTAACAATGAGCCAGAGTAGTTAGCGCCTGTGGTTTATCCGGCAAGAAGTTTAAGCAGGGTTACGTGATGGCATTTGCTAGGCAATAGGGATCTCTACCATTGCATAGAGACTTGATTAGGAGAATAGCCTCCGTATGGAGCGATCTCTTGAGGTTCCAGTCCTTCTGTTCCGTACAACGCTTCAGAACTATGCGCATGTGTAATATAAGTGCGTGAATCTCCAATAAGCATTGAATACAGATTCCGACGTTTATCTGATGGGAAATTGATCTCTTTCGTGAGCGTTTGGAATATTTTATTCCGACATCATAGTGAGGAACTTGCTGGTTAGCGTCCTAAGAGTATAAATGAAAACAATATGTATAAGATCCTTCTTTGTATAAAATTATGTATTTATTAATTTAAAGTGGTCGCACCTGATTCGTTAGTTAATGATTATTTGAATTGCCCTCAAGAAGTTAATGATAAAAAAATTGCATTTATAGACTTAATAAAGTCTTTGCAGTTATAACTGTAATAAAATTCGTAGTAGAAAGTGATATCTTGTGAAATTCTAGGGATATAACTTCTTCGAGATAAATTTTTCTATATTAATTTATTAAAATATATAATACTTAAATTTGTTTTATTATTTATTTATTGATATTATTTTGATTAATTTCTCCAGAAAAAAACATCACGTAATCTCAAGAAAGTACGAATGTCTAACTTTTTGAAGTGATTCGAGCGGTAAAGAGGTGTTGAATTCGGCATATTACCATAGTATACTCTTTGTCTTTTAATTGCAGTCATTTCAAACTTCTGCTCGGCCACATGCTCGATGTGTTACAAACCATAGCGTTTCTCCATTGTCCATGCTTTGAGAAACTCGTATTTTCCTCCTTTATACCTCCATTCTTAGCCTTCAAACGCCTTGAAACAGCCGTGCAAGCCCACCTTTATTCACAGCCCCGTGAGCTCTATCTGTTGATTCTTCCGAATCAATCACGCTCTTTGGCTTCACCTCAGTATATTCGCTCTACTTCACCACTGCACTGCGTTGGACGTTCCTCGCTCTCCTCACGATGCCTTTTTGCTCTTAAGGGTAAACACGAGCAGTCTTTTCTTATGCAGTAACACCTTTATTAAAGTAGCCGTGAATGCCATTGTTTGCTTTTCAGGCAAAGGACTATTCTCTTAAAGTCTTGCTTCATTCAAAGAAAAGAACTGTTTTCTTTTGAGAAGCATTTTCTTTTTGGTGACATTCCTTTAAGTCCTTCACTAATGATATGCCATTGTATTCGTAAGGGATATGGATTGCTTCTTTTGTAATTGAGATAAAAATTCAAGAGCGAAAAACAAATAAAATTTAAGTATACCAAATGATAAAATTAATTCAAATGTTTAAATTGTAATAAAAAAATAAATATGAAAATAACAGAAAAAATAAAAATATATAGTTACAAATAATGTTTATGGTTGAAATAATTACTTCGATTTATAATTATTAAACATATTAAAATATTTATAAATATAAAATGCAAAAAAATAATAGTAATGCACATTTAAACAGAAATGTTATTCATCTGCTTCTCTTTATACTGAGGAAGTCAAGAACCTCCTTAAATTTACAATAGAAATCCATACTTTTCTGTCCTTCTTTCTTATTTCGTCTCAAATAAATTCCACTCCTCAAGCAGCTAAATTATGCAATGCGTTATGCACTCGTAGTGGTTGAAAAAAATTCTGCCTCTTCCAAGACAGAATGTTTCCATTATTAGGAAGTAAAATGACCGAATTTAAAATTCAGGCACTGAATGACTTGGCATTCCAATTACCTTGTTTCACTTATTCGAATACTGTGCAAATGCTAGAAATAACGCGGTCATTTACCTTTAGTACACTATGTAACCGTAATTCCATTTAATGAAAAGTATTAATTCGTAACACCATATTCATTCCTCACCAAAATGGATTCACCAACTCTTATACATTGCAATATGCAATGAAATTATGCTCTTTCATTTAATTCTTAAAGAATATGAAATAATTCGAAGTAAGCGAAATGTATTCAACATTTCTCTATTTCAGAACTCTGGATATGAAAATCTGAATGTAACTGGATTTGACAACTTCTAATCAATATTTCATGCTGATTGAATTCATACGTATAACTGGTTTTCTCCCGCAAAATGTGTGACAACTTAACCGTATTACATCAGTATTTATTTATGTATTGAACCACACGCAAAATATCATCTGCTATTATGGGAATACAAATAAGGAAGTAGCATTATATGCCATTCGTATATGCGTATTGGCGAAGTAAATGTTTACAAAATTATTTTATGAGAAATAATAAATCAAGAGAGAAAAATATGAATATATATACTCGTATTTGGGCTTAAAATTCCGAGTAAGAGCATTTACAATTTCACTTATATCTCAACTTTAACCGTAGAAAATAGAGTAAACTAAAGAAGCATCATTTTGATTTTAGGCTTAAAGCATTCATTTAAAAATTAGAGAGCCAAAAAACAATCCTAAGCCTTTTTTCCAACGCAAAAAATACAAAGTTAACATAACCAGGTTATCGCAACGTCATCCCTTTTATAGCGCGGTTGTCACTTGTTCCTTAATAAAACGTCTCAACCAGGCTTTACTGTAATAAAATAAAGGAAAAGTAAACAAACAATTCGGAGGAAGTAGGAAATGTGATTTTCCTTCGCAATTACACAAGCAGCCTTGAAGATTACAGAGTATGTTTGGAGGCAATATTTATCCTGGAAGAGCGTTCATCTTGAGTAAGACTTTCTCCCACCGCAGGACTCAATAAATCTCCGCCCAATCTCAAGACCGTGTTCGGCTGAACAGCATTGTGGGATGGACAGCCTCCTTACGTACCTCTCTCAAAGGGAGGAAACCATTCTCTTTGCTACAATTTTTATTTCTTCCTTTCCCTCTCTTAATCACCCTCCATTTCGTGCGCCTTTAACCGAGCACTTGCGCCACTCTGCTGCCCCAACTTCCGCCACGGCTATTTTTCCTTCCCATAAAGTAGTTTTCACGTTGCAGTAACTGTATTCGTATATAGTATTCTCATAGAATTTATGCTGGTATTTAAAATGAAATTCACGGAATTATAAATAATAATTCTTTTAAATATTTGTTGAATTTGATAGCTTAATTTTGATTGTATTCCTAGGGTATCATATCTGGAGTTTAAAATCAACAATAAAGGTTTAAAGAAAAGAAATTGAAACTTTTTTAATATTTATTCAAAGCGATACTAAATTTATAGAAAAGTTTATACACGAAATCGATTTCTGTCGCTCACCTATCTAGAAACTATAATAATAATAATAATTATTATTATTGGACCCTTTATTAGGCGAGGTTAGGCCCGAGAGGGCCTCTCTTCCACCTAACCTCGTGTGAAGATACATGGTTATCAAGATGTAAAATAATACTAAGAGAAAAAACGAAATTATTAAGATAAAGCGAGGCATATAATTTATAAAAATCCAGAGGAAACATACAGAGAAGATATTGGAGACACATATATTTAATGAAACAATGATCAATTGGCAAAAGATATTATATGATAGATCCTACTAAATTGTAATTTATTACTGTTTTTATATTCTTTTGACAGATACTTATGACCGTTTGGATCAAGATGTAATCTTTGGAATAAGTTGCAAACTATCTTTATGGAGGAAATTTTGTCATTAGTTAATCTTGAACTAGAACTAGCTCAATTAAGTTTTATGTAAAAAGTAATTGTTTATATCAGTAGGAGCTTTTGTTGTAGTATAATAATTCTGGTGCAACATTTTTAATCCCGGGGAATTTCTTCGCAAATAAGATTGAATGATAAGAGATGCTTCGAACTAAAAAGCGATTTTTATGTTTTGTATAATGAAAACAACACTTGCCTTGAAAGCCTCACGTGATCTCATTACGTTTTATGTAGTATAAATAAGAAAAAACACAAATAGTCATTTTAGAGTACATTTCAAGCCGTTTCCCCTCTGCTTTGCTTAGAAAGTTAACTAGTTACAATTCACCTTTACTGAAAGTTTATGCAGAATAAAGCCTTCAAAAATATCAGCTTAGATTACGCTCCTAGTTACAAATACACACTCGAGTAATTTTCCGTCTGTATGGGCCCATATGTCGAGGTTGCACAAAAACTGCTTCGATGCATACTAACTCTGCAAGATTTTTCAGGGATCACCACTCAGCGGCGCTCTACGTAGTTCGTAACTTTAAAAAGGCGATTTTCATACTCCTATTTCATAAGGTCACCGACAGCCTCTTTTTGTAATTTGAATAATGTTTTTACGCTCTTTACTCGCTGGATTTAGAAAAGATGCAGTGAAAAATATCGGTGAAAAACGAACTCTTAATGAAAAAAATTCAATTAATCGTAACTCATCATCCTAGGAAATTATCTCGGTCATCAAAAATTGAATTTCTCTTCCTAATGCCGAAAAATGTAAAAATGTCAAAAAATAAGCTTAAAACTAGTAACGTAGTATTTTTGGGACAGTGGAAATGTAATATTTATGATTAGTGCATAAGCTTCAATGAATTTCTGTGTAATATTAATCCGTGTTTTGTATTAGTCATCATAGACTTTTCAATTATGTAGATGATCATATGTATCTTCCGTAGCAGGAAAATTGTAATTTGGCGTACCCTCCTTAAAATTTTACTATCGTAAAATATTTGATGTAAAATTTTTCTATGACGAATTATGTTCTTCTTACGGAAAGCGTAATGTACTGTATGCTAAGGGAGGATTTCTTTCCGACAACATTTTTAATATTATCATGATATGCTCCCCTCCAGCGTTCTCACCTTACCAGGAAGCCAAATTTTAGTGCAATCTATGCCAAAGGAAAAATTTCAGCATATATTTTAATAATTGCAAAATAATTACACTTAACTATGAAAACTTCACTTCCGAAAGGGTATCAGGATATCATGTCGAAGGTTCATATTTCTATTAATAAGAGCATGAGTATTATTAGTTTGTATTTGATACGTTTTCGAAAGGAGAATAGGGCAGCAAATTCGGAAGCTACATTTAACTATATGTGGTTTTATAACTTAAAGCCTTTTTTATAACAACCGACTACAGCCTAAGCTCAAGGAAGACATTGAGACAAACGTATGCGTTGTTGCCATGTATGGGTGTGATGATAGAAGAAGAGAAAAGGCGGCTGAATTCCTTTGGTCAGTGGTGCTACGGAAGAATACTCAGAATTGGTTGGAGGGATAGAGTGACTTTTATCTTTTGTAGATAATGTCTATCATAGTAAAAAGGATAGCAATCTAGAAAAGTACAGGAAACAGGAGGGCATATTGTAGGCCACGAGAGTTTGATTAAGACAATATTAGAGAGATTGATGGTGGGAAGAGATGTCCACGTCATATATAAGTCCAACAGATAATGGAAGATGTCTGCACCAGCTACACGGAAAAGAAAGCAGAAAATATAGCCGAATGAAAGACTCCTGAAAACCAATCCAAGGATTGAAGAAGTTCGATACATGTCCATCAAATTCTTCACTTATACCTCTTTGATTCTCTTATAGCGCGCAGATTTCATATCATTCAAGTTCTTCTTTGTCTTTCCTTCTATCTTTCATTCGAGTACCAGCTTCAATTAAGGCATCAATTCTATTTTCAGCAATTCATTCGTAGTAGTAGTTGCATGGATAGATACCACTTAAAAATCTCAACACAAGGTTCAGGAATTACAATAGAAAATGTCCTTAAATTATTCATAAACAAACAAGGCTTATTGATATGAGAAACACGTTTATGAAAACTCCTTAAAAACCTTAAAAAGATCAAATAAATTATAACTTAACATAAAATACATTCGAAAAACTCTCCTATCGCCTAATATGCTGGTGAAATCGGGCCAATTCCTCGAACGGAGCAAGAAAGCCTTCCCAGAGGGTATTTGCAAAATGATTATGTATTTATCCCCTAAGGATGGCGACATAGTCACCGAATTGCGCATTGGGTGATTCTTAGCAGATTGCTAATCCACGGCTTTCTTTCTGCTTTCGAGGAACAGCACCGACGTTCACCGGCATATTCGGCTATCGGAGAGTTTTTCGAACGTCTTCTTCATTAACGGCCGAGCTCCATTTTTTCCCTTTCGACATAAAACGCATAAAAATTTTAAGCTGAGAAAAGTCTGCGTTTAATTTTGTGCGAAGTGTGAGAACTCTTTGACCTCTTGCTCTAGAGATTCAGAACTAACGAGTACACTCACCTGGCTAGAATATACACTGGTGTATTGAGAAAAGTTGGAGAATTTTAATCGCAAGATTTGAATCCCTTTTAATGAGATAGAGAAGGAACATGCTTCTACGACCTCCACTTTTAATCTCGAATGTCCTTGGGAATGCCCTTCTCTATTTCCTTCCATCCTTTTAATGCCTTCTTTTCTCCATTCTCTCCCTTAATCGCTCTGCATTTACTCGGCCCCTCCTTCTTTCCTCGTAAATAACCTCCTCTCCTCAAACCTTTTACTAACCGATGTCTTCATTGCCGTCCTCAAAGTCCATCCGGAAACAAGCGATCCGCTTAATTAAGCCCAGTTTCCGGTTGTTGGCGATGTGCGAGCCCATTCCCTGCGTACCTACTCATTCGTAGGCGTTTATTCACTTTTTCCGAATAGGAAGCCCTCTCCTGAGTCACCTATTAGGAGCTCACTTTCCATTACTCTGCTCTATCTAACTCTTCTTAATACAGTGAATGCTATTTGAGACATATTAAATACAAACTCTATAATGATTACTGTACTCCGTTGGCGAGAATAGACCGGAATGGCCTATATTCAACCTTTATAGATATTACATGAAAACATACAAAATTAATTCCAAGCTAATATCATCTTATATCTAAAGAGAAAAACTCAATTACAAAGAAAACAAGCAATTTATTAAGTGTTTATTTTGTAAAATATAATATAATGAATCTCATGATGTAGATAAATAATAAGAAAACATAAGGTGTCAAACTAGATCTAAATACAATTAAACAGAAAAGGAATGGTTGTGGAAAAACACTCCTCAACTGAAGGTCTACAGAGAAAACCCTCGATGTGAGGACAACGTCCGCACAAGAAGGGGGTGAAAAACCGCAAAAACGCAGTAAAAACTGGTAACAAAAAAGGCAACATTTGACATAACAAAAATCAATATGTGACGAAGTGACTAAGAGAAGGTATGTGACGAAGAAATTTGAAGGTCCTTACGAAAATCAAAAAAGGCTTTGAAGAAACTCTCGTAAATTCTACTTAGGTTAGGGATTTAGGTTAAGCTTTACATGGTGCGTAGTGGTAAAACCCAAGATATAAACGGATGGTTATAAAAAAATCATGAGACCGACTCTCGAACCCTGATATTCCCAAGGGAGTAGTACATGCATACATACATACAAATGTTTTTATTAACTGGCGAAGTATGAACTAGATAGTCCCATCTTTCATTTACCCTTTTTTAAAAGTACATAGATATATAAATTCATATTCAAGGAATTTTGTAAAATAAAGTACATACAGAAAGAGGAAAGAAGGATTCCTTTATGGAGAGAAAAAAACATGTTTTGGGTGTGTACATATTTAATATTTACGAGGAAAAATCTGAATTCTTAAACGTTATTTCGTTAGTCATAGATAAAGCATTATTTGATTATAAGAATGATATAATTGAGTTATTTCTAGCATACCTTTTTGGCAATTTTAGGCAAAAATGGTCTCTATTCCTTCTTATATCTAAAGTTATTAAATACTAATCAACAGTTATATGAAAGAATTAACAACAGTTAACTTAAATCTAGAAAAATAAGACGATTAATACAAACAACGAAGGATACTCGATGCTTAACAAAGGATATGAACAAAGAGATAAATAAATACAGATAATAGATATAAATATGCAGAGAGATTTAGATTGCAGAAAAAAATCTTCTGAACTGAAGGTTAAAAAAAAACAAGATGGGGGTTCAGTCTTCATTCATTTTCATCCCATTTAAAATTAGGCTTCACCAAAGTGCTGCTGATGGGCCATTCCGGAGGCTAATGATTACGAATTACCTTGTCATATATAAACATTGGCTTGTCACACGGCATGGCTGCTTTCCTCCCTCATTAATTTCCGGAATCGCTAATAAAGAGGAAACTAGTTGTAAGGCTGGGCAACGTGTCTGGAAATCAGAAAATTGATAAAAAATGCAAAAATTGGGAGTCACTCGATGGCAGGAAACGGTCTGAGATTAAAGATGAAGATCGAGGGCTCCTTCTTATTTCATTAAAGGGGATTACAAGCTCCACTTGAAATGAGTTCAAAATGCTCCGGAAAATGGATCCCCTCAGTGTACTTTCCGCGTTTTATATTAAGGTTAAACCGATCTAACATGCCTTGCTAAAGCCTGACGAAAAAAACTTTTCTGTAAGATTGGCCTTTTAAGGCGATGGTTCCCCAAGCCGGCGTTGGATATTGGCTTCTTCTCTCTTTTATCTTTCTCTCTTTATTTCACCTCTCCTTTCCTCCAATTTTTATGCCCTTCCTCTTTCTCCCCAGTCTGCACACCCTCTAAAAGGGACCATAATCACTTGATTAAAACGTTACAACTTATTAGCTTTTAATGCTCATAACCTTCAAGAAATTATCACTCGTAAATCGGTACTTTTCTACAGGTGTTGAATCCGAACGTGTGCATGCTCGCGATTAAGAATTAAACCCCTTGATCCCTCCGATTAGCGGATAATGTTTTACTGAACTTAGCGATTAGACAAAAGCTGAAAATTCAACTACGATAAACTACCAGAATATCATATATAATAATGTGTAGCTTTCACATGATTTCATTCCGGGGAACAAAGCCACAGTAATAGTGGTAGCTGTTTATAAACGTATGATATTTAACTAACATAATACTGACAATGCACTGAAACTTTGAAAGATATCCTTATCTACATGTGTTTCCTGTTATAAATATCCCCCTCAAACACTTAACCACATTACTTCCTCACTAAATATAAATCAGCATTATCATAGAAAGAAAAGAAAATGGAACTTGGCTGTTAATGAATAAGAGATAAATGAATAGGAGAGACCCTCTGAGTAAGACACAGTCATCGTTGATCCTTTCGAGGAATCGACGCCGGACAGTCACCGGCATTCGGCGATTGGAGAGTTTTTAGAACCTCTTACTTAAGCTTTACCATATACAAACGTGCACCAACAGATTATCATACATTAATGGAAAGTATATAAAGGAATTGGTATCATGAAGTTTCATTCAAGAGACGTACCATCAGAAAAAAAGAAAACGGTTTACCGGTGGAATTTTCACCCTCAGTCATAACCTTTTTTCGAATTCTTTCAATCAAATTAACTTTTCTTAAATTTCATCTAATGCTTAGATGTAAGAAGGAACTCATTCGTCTTAATCCCTCTCCAAAAAAATCATACATTACGATTCTGATAATTTTCCTGGTGATCGCTTCATGTATTGAAACTGGTTGTTACTAACATAAGATGTATGGAATGGAACACAAATTTCTCTCATAACGTACAATTAAAGAATATCCTTATAGTAACAACGAAACGTGTACAGATTAATGCGCACCTATCGATTCGAAAATTTATCACAATCTATTTTCATCTACATCACCAACTCTTCAGCGTCCTCTCTTCGAAAAAATGTTTTGACACAATATTTGCAAAATTTTAAGCTTTAATTTTGTAATAGTAACTATAAGATGCCTAGTACCTCCAATGCCATGTAGAGAATGGTAAACTTCGTTGTAGTTCCTCCTCAATATTGCAGCCGCCCAAAGTACAGCGTACTTACCTTGATGTGAGTTACTCATATACCCACAGAAGTTTTCGACTTTTTCATATCTCACCTCGCCGATGAAGTTCCTAACTCGTAAGCTGCTTTTCAAGATCTTTTCTATCGAACTGTTCTCTTATTCAAAGGAAGTAATAAAGGGAAATTTATTGCAAGAAACAGAATCTAATCTGCAAGGTTTTGGGTCAGCTATATGGTGGTCATCCAGGGGAAAACATGAAATTCATAAAACAATCAAATAATCAAATTCACAATTTTATTTTTATTTTAGTAGAATTATTATCACGAATGTTGCTTGAATATTATTTTTATGTTAAGGAATATGATCGTAGAATACAATTATTTACTATTCCATATGCTCTGATTTACATAAATTTTAATGTGAAGTTTACATACAGTGAATGAATTTTTAGATAGCCCTATTTGTCTGACTATTTTGCAATTAAAGTAGTCTTTTGCTTTACTGTTAGATGTTTATGTATATAGAAAGGTAAAAGATCATATCTTGTGCATTTATAAGATAAAAAGGATAAAGAAAATTTCCAATGGATAAAGCATCCGCCAGGAAAGTGGAAGATTCGGGTTCGATTCCTGGTCCTGTCAGCCTTTGTTCAAGTCCGTTATTTTCATCTTCGTATAATTTACCTTAATTACTGTTTTCAATCTTTCATATTGTTTCATGGCGGGTGAGAAAGGAGAAAAATGCCCAAGTGAGCGAGATTAGTACCGAATCCATGGTTTTCGGAATGACTTAGCTGTTTAAAGACAATGACATTTTGACTTATGATAATGAATAGTGATAATTATTAAATGTTTGAAAAAACTACAGCTCTAATTCGAATCTTGGATGGTAATATTTAAGAGAAGCTAACTAGACAAGTCTTATCATTCTTCAGTGAAAGTGAATATTTCAAGGCACAAAAGCAGTCTAATAAGTGCTACGGGGTGGATATGAGATCTCCATGCTTTTCTCATGAATAACTTTTTAATGCTTACTCAATGATAGATTCATCCAAGAATGTACTCATTCTTGTTCCTATAGGTGATAATAAGATTTTCTTGATGATTAAATTTAGCTTAATTTGTACGTAGTGAATTGTAAGAAATTTTACTCTACATTTTGTACACTGCGTATAATTTTAAATAAATTTTACTAAAACTACTTCAGTTTTACACTATAGATAAAATAAATATATTTATATCTCCGGGTAATTAGCTAGTACATAAATAAAATATTAATTAAACTGCAAAAAGATTGGCTACCTGTTAATCCTTAAATCAGTAATTAATCATTATTATCTTCTGAAAGATTGACTTTGAATATCCTAGAATTCAACTTCTTAAGATTTCTTCCGTAATATTTAACTCCTTGGATAGATTCAAATAAAAATAGATAGACTAATAAAAGACTATTGTAGTGCCTGGTTTTGTAGGAACACCGGGTGTGGTCTCTTAGGACATTCATAGAATGTTCCTGTGTTTTGCGCTACAATCCATTCCTTAGGTGTTTTCCTTAATGGTTACAATCTGCAGTTAAACCGTGAAAGTTTTTGCTTGTGTGAATTCCTTGTGGTTCTTGCAGACACCACTCTGAATCTTTCCTTTTCTAATCCTCTTTGCTTCCCCTTCAGTTCTTTCTCTCTTTCCTATTTTTATAGCTTTTCTCTCTCCTCTTTCTTCACCTTTTCAATACCATTCTTTCCATTTATTATATATATATATATTCATTTTTAAATTTTGAAAAGAATTCATACTTAGCTCTTTCCATACTTAAGTATCTCCATTTAAGATTCACTATAATTTTTTAGCCTCTCTTGTATTTCATCTTTCACCTTCATTTCATCGGTTGAACTAAATTTTATATTAGTGTCATCGCTGTTAGATGCCTTCATTTTGGTTGGAATTTATTACATTAGACAGTTTATTTACTGTAGTGGAGTTGATTTGGTACGTATAATAGTTTTAATATTGCAGATGAATATTTGTTAGAATGGTTTATATCTTTTAGTCTGATTTGAAAATGTGATGTGTATTACGTAGAGGGCTCTTGATTATAAGTTCAATGCGTATCGCTATATTTTTTATGCAATGTATTATATTCCGTATAGTTAAGTTTAGATGAGTATCGTAATAGTGTTAGTAGAAGTACCAAAACAAATCAAACTTTATATTAAGTCTATCTTATCAAATGAAACCGAAACAGAAAATTAAAATGTAGCAGAATTTCATTAAAATATATGCAATAACCAACATGAATGTAATATTACAGGAGACCAGTTTAAATATACCATAGCCTTCGGAAAAAGTAATTTTCTGTGCCTTCGTTGCAGTATTTGATGTAGTCTTTTCGGTTTTTAAAAATTTTTCTTTAATCCATCTTAGTGATGATTTAAATCCCTTGTCCCACTTTGTCGATGTTATTACTTCAGAATTCACTGCCGTTGATAAAGAATATAATTTCTCATGCGGCATTACATTATAAAAGTGGAAATGTGCGAAAGAAAAATAGTAAAAAATAAGAAAACAGGAGTTTAAATTTTCTATTACAAAATCTAGGCTTCATTCGAGATAAAATTTTTATGCAGATAAATCCTCGAAAGAAATGAACTATTTAAGAAATGCGTAAGAGATTTTCCTCAAAGGAAATGTAGTTTTTAGATGTACAATATGGGAAAACTTCTTCATGAAAAATGCAAAGCAAAGGAGTAATGTGAAAGCAGATATTCGACTCAAAGGTATGACCAGGAAAATATACTAAATAACATCATCGAATATAAAATGAACGAATAAAGAAAATTTAGAAAAGATTCTGCTATGTTAGAAAAATTTAAACGATTCTTTAAAAAATTAATTACAGTTTAGTCGGTGTCAGTCAACACTTTCTAACGTAGCTTCAGGTAAAATAAGACTTTATAATCTCAACGTAACGACTGTATCGTTAACTCGTTTTAAATATAAAATTATGAATAAAGATATTACAAGTTTACTTTTTTGAAATTTTTAAAAATATAACTTTTAAATGGAGTTTAATTAGTTTTTTGTGTACTGAAAAATAACTATTTGTTAATTGTGCTATTACTTTTATGTCTTAATTGTATTTGCCTCGTACTTCGATTGTCATAGTAATTTGAATTTTCAACATTTGTTACGCATGACGTATGTTTGCTACATTTACTGTACTATAAAACATAATTCCTTCGGGAGATTTTAGAAGGGTTTTCTCCCAAATTAGGGTGGATTCCAGTGAATTTTTTTAATAAAATCTACTGAAGATGTAGAGATATTTACATTATGATTATCGCCGGCTATTTATATTCATTCCAATCGTAAAGAAATAGAGAAACATTTTCATTAATTATGAAGCATTTATAGGTTGAACTACATAATGTATAGAGCTGCTTCGATAGTCCTATTTACAAACATTTTGCTGGGAAGTCTTGGGATATTTAGTGTGTTTCGAAGTGCGTTTGGCCACGGTGTGGACAGGCGTGAGCGTCCCTTCTGAAACATTGCCTTCCCCTTCGCACTCAACGCACGAAGGTCGTTTTTACGAAGGGTCAAATGTATGTAAGCACTCCTTCTTCCACTTAAACCACCTTTTTGCTTTCGGCTCTACCTTGCGAGGCCATTTGCCCTTATGTTTACTTGGCCGCTATTTTACTTGGGACAAAGGAAGGTTCAGCAATTGGGTCTTCATGGACATACTTATTGCTCGATATTTACGTCATTGACCATTCCACAGCGGGAGATTTCAAGAGTTCCTGGACCGTAACTTATTGCTTTTACTGGTTTGAAAATAGGAAAACGTCAAATGGAACCCTCAACTGCAGATATGACTATTGAGAGCTGATTTGGACTTTGGTATGGCGAAGATTACGAGAAGATCCTTGTTTCAATTAATTTGGTACGTAATTATTGGTTAGTGTCCATACGGATTTAAATTTCTGTGGGAATAAAAATGATCACATTTATCCTTTGCACTCCCAGCGACTTGTTTTCGTTCACTGAGGAAAACTAACCGCCGAAGAGGCTCTGATGACGTCCTTCAGAAGTATGCATATAGCAAAAGAGGAATGTCCTGTAACGAAAGTTCTAGAATCACATTCGTTCGTAATGCGATTTCTTTTCAAACTCGAAAATGTAAAGTACATTTTTGATTTAAGGAGAGATGTAGCATTTCTTCCACAGTAATTATTTTATTTTCAATTAAGACATACGATCAAGTTTCAAAGATACATGGCATGGTTGCCTGATGGATATTGCCTTCTACTGTGAATTTTAGATATTTATGACGTAATTTCACTACTTTGCACCAGGATGCACCAAATATCATTTAGCAATTTTTATTTACTCGGTGCATACAATCATGTGCTTAGCCAATATTCGACATTCCAGTCAAGCACTTCCTGGTCACCGATTAGCCAAGGTGGTGTCACTTTCAAAATGCCAGTTCGTAGCTCTATCGCTGGACTTGTTTTTGTTTTGTTTTCAGTGGCTGTGAGGGGAGAGGGTTCATAGGCCAATCACGATGCAGGAGGGTTTAGGGGAAGGTGAGGATAGCGTCCCTTTCAGATGAACTTACTTCAGAGACACTTCGAGTGGTGCTGTCATGGCTTGTGGTCGAACACGAGGCGATTCGGCACGCGTTTCATTCAGTGCGGGTGTCACGTAGCATAATAAACAAACGAATAGTGTTATTGCTGATAATAAATGGCACGCGACTTAGAGAAGACTTTTCCCGATACTTAGAAGACTCTGGTTTCGACCAACGGAGTGTTTTCCACCTCTAATTCAGTGCCATTATTCTTCTGTTGGATTAAATCATCAACCACTAAGTGCCGTACCTTCAGAGTCTGTCGAATGCAGCTAGGGAACCTGTCGTTAGGTAAGTTTTATCTGATAATCACTTTATTTTTCCCTCGTTCTGACTTTGCTGCTGACCTTCCTTATCTCCATTTATATCTTTTATTAGATCTATTTCTACTTGTCACAGTGTGTTGATAAGATTAATCTCATTGGGTTCGTTGGGTTGTCAACAAATTCATAGGAAACGAATCAAAAAGTCAATGATTATTGCCCTGTAAGCAATGAGATTTCGTCACAACGTCACTATCGAGTTGACTTGAATATTTTTACCCCTGGCGAATTTTTCTTTCCTTATCAGTTTAGATGAAATAATGTAACTTGTTATTTACAGCTTCTGAGAACTTAAAAAGAAACCATAATCTAATGGTCCCGTCTCTACCGTAGACCGTGGGGGGGATAGTTAACTGAGGTCACATTCTGAAATAGTTCTACCATTAGCCAATACACCCTCATTTTATATGCTGCGTGTATATTTACGTGATAACGCTATTACATTTCCATATTATAATGATGTGACGATGATGTATGTACTCAAGAGTTGCTTCCTGAGTTACTTTCTTCTTCATAAAACCCGATAAAATTATTAGGCGAGTACGTTAAGGTGCCGCACACTCTTGATCTTGACCTTCTGCTCTATTTTGCAAAACCTCTATCTTTATAGAATAGGAACATTTTTTGGTTTTACTTCTGCTTTCTTAACATTTGCAAACACTTTCATTTCCTGAAGTTCGTTTACTTTTTTCAGAGGAATTTATGTCCTCTATTGAGATGCTAGAGTAAACTTACGCTTAAAGATCATGCGTTATAACGCTTATTATTACCCGAGTTATTACTTAATCAAATATTAAACTTCTTTAAGAACACAGAGCGATTGTCTTTGTTGTAACTCACCTATATATACAATATGCACTTAATAGTTTTTATATCAGAATTTTCTTTCTTTTTAGTCATCGTGGATAAGCACAAGGGATGCGCATTAAACTTTGGCTTCCTGTATGGGTACTTCGCATTGATATTGGTTTTTAAAACAATTTTTTATCGAGTCAATGTCTAACAGTGTGCGCCTATTGCTGAATTGTTTACTGGAGGAAGCAAGGAGATCTTATATATCTATATTAGCATACTTTAAGCCACCTATTTTTGGGCGGCAATGGCGAGCCATACAATGATGCCTATACTTATTATCTAAATGTTGAGATTTCGATTTATACCCCGAGAGCCTCCAGCAGTGTATGGCAGTGTACTCTGTTAGATTCTCTGCTGTTCTGCCGGAAGAAGGATTAGAATTAACTACTTATTTCAAAGATAAACTCCTTATAATGGTCTGAAGAAGCCTCTGAGTGCTTTATATTAAGATCAAGATGCATCTACTGGAATCACTATCCCATATAATTCGTCAAAAAGTTCTAAACCTGTGAATTTTTTGAAAAGCTTCTTTGAATAATAAGATCGTATGGAGCGAATTTCAATCGAAAGAATTTCTGAGACTAACCTTACTTAGTGTGGATCGCGCAGCTGTGCTCGATGCTAAGCCTAATAACTCATTCTTATGATAGAGTACTCTTGTATACAGAGGTAATAATAATCTCTCTCTTTTACTCTCTATTGGCATCCTCTCAGAGATCTGGGTCTACATTTTCCTTTATATCCCGCTAGTCGCCTATCATAGAATACAAATAAATAACCAATGTAATTATTTACGTTTTTTCAGGGACAAGCTTGTAATTTGGAATTAAATTAGAGGTACATATTTTAATGACTGAGGAAGACTTATGATTTTGCGTTTCCATCTAAAATTACAAATAATTACAAAATTTGGTAAAATAAAAATTCTAAATCCCAAGTGGGCGGGGTCAATCTAGCGTTTCATAGCGATTAATAACCTCAAGGTTGATTATAAATAAGTAAAAGACAATTGATAAACGATATGCACAGCTTGTTGGTAGCATATTCTGTTTTCTCATCTATTTTTCTAATTTAATTTCAATAATAATAATAGTTTAATAAACGAGATATTATTGCCCTTTCTGTCATGAATGCTGATAATGAGGTAATAACCGAAATGTTGAAGCAATGATAAGATACCTTTGAGCGGATATACCTTGGTTTAACGCTTATACAACATTCTATCGTTTCCCCTTAATAATACACTGCCTTAATGGAGTTGTATTTATTTTGAATGATCAAACGTTAAGCGGCACAAGGTTTATTCGCAAATGTCGAGATCCTGTGTGCTGAACTCAGATGTATTCGTCATTCAGCCAACTAATTGATGCCGACATCACGTACGTGCTCATTATCCCTTTTAGGTAAATGTTGAATGGAGAATGCAGTATGTATCCTTGCAGACTTTTTCACACATTGTCCCTATTTTAACTTCCTCACGTTGAATATGCCGCTTTCACTTCCCTTTCTCTGCCTTATATTTTCCCTCCACTTTGTTTTCCTCTTTCCATCTCCATAAACATGAAAAGATCGTTTTTCTCTCCGTCTCTTCCCTTTCTCTCATTTTTATTATCTCTTCTACATCCACTTTCACTTTGCTCTCTCTCTGTAGTCATTTATCACTTGCCTTCTCTTTCCCTATTTTACTCATTCGCATCTGAAATCGGGAAAGATTTGATAATACACATGGAGATTCAGAGGAATAATTGAATGTATTTTTGTCACCGCTCAGCACGTTTGACGAACTATATCAGGTATACACAAAATCCGGCAAACGAACATATGCAGTCCGATAGATTTGACCCTGCGGCCCGCCATCAGTTTTGGAAATTAAATTTGTTCCCATTATTTTTTACAATTTTATAATGATACATGATAACCAGCAAGAAGTTCTCAAAGAGGCATTTTAAGAATGTCGACCTCCAATTTAATTCCTAATTACGAGTACAACAAGCTTTTCACTTGAAGAAAGATAAATTACCATTTTTTTTATTTATGCACATTTTTATGATTACATTCCTCTTCACAAAATTGAATTTATATTCATGATTTTTGTACATACAAAGAAACTCAATTTTTACAAAATTCTTCATATGCGGTCCGCGATAATTTTTGTCATATTCATGCGATTTCATGCACTTTCCTCCGTTTAGTTGTGCAGTCCTGATTTGAATTACTCTAAAGGTGCTGAGATTTTTTATTATTATAACCATCATTGATTTAACTGCATGTTAAAAAAAATTATGCTACATGAACATATACGAATAAATCTCATTTTTAGATATATTACACTTAAAACTTAAGATCTATTTACCTTTAAAGTGTCTGTAATACTTTATGATTAAAATGTAGGAGCAGCGCGTAAGCAAATTCAAAGGCAAAGAAAATAAAAAATGTATGGAAAAAATTATGAAAATATTTACGGCATGAAAGTGTATAGAACAGTTACTTAGGAGGTGTAAGTAACAATCATTGACGTGGTAATCTTAGTACACTTAGTTTGCTTATCAAGAGGGAAAAATATGCTTTCTACGTGTATTTGCTTTAAGAAGGAAGTAAGATTCCCTGGAATACCCCTTAGGCATTATTCATTACTTATTCAGTAACATAATGTTTCCCTTTTGAGGTTCGGAAACCTAGCACTTAGACCAGTAGTGTTCAAAAGGCGGTCCAGCGCATACATTCTTCCTTAAGATGTTCGAGGTTAAAATCATTGAGGATCATTAGACTATATATAAGATAGTGTAAAAGTTTAATTACTCACCCATGACTCCTATCTAGCCTTCGCTAATTCAAGTATACTATAAGAGGAATTAGGCATAACGATCGGGAAAATATCAGATATTTTATAAGTATTACTTCTAAATAATTAACACACATTCAGAATTTACACACGTCCAGAATTTTTGCTCTCCGTCCAGGGAGTTTATGTATTATTTTGACAATTCACAATAAAGGTTACGCACCACTGTTTAGGTCAATTATTACCTACAATAGGCTCTAGGGATAGATCCTATAAATATTCCTGCACCACAGGCGATGTCCTTCTTCTTGTTGTAATTTAATTACGATAAAGTGCGTTTAAGTAGTTTTCAGGGGTCCGACTGAAAACTGCGCTATAAATGGAATAGAATTTTAACCGGAATATGACAACTTTTCATTTCTTAAGCGTCGGAAAACAACAAGAAGAGTTGTATGGCTCTTTCTCTAATAAATAGTTATTCCAAAACAAAAATTATTTTTCTGCAATTTTTCTCATTTACCACAACTGAATATAGGATATCTAGCATCTACATCTACATCTACATCTGTACCCTACAAGCCGCCTTTCGGCGTGTGGCAGGGGGTGCAAGCACCAGGACTCTATTTGCCCAGTCAATTATTTTCGCGTATTGTTCTCGGAAAAAAAGAATTCTTGAATCGACTGGTTTTCGCATCTATTTCTCTGATCTTTCTGGCTGGATCAGAACGGCCTATATAGCAAGGAGGGCGCATAATATCGGCTACATCTTCTATGAACGTGCTCTGTCTGAATTTATCAAGTAATTTAAATCTCTGATTGAGCCTTCTTTCTTCTAAAGATTCCCATCCTGCCTCCTGAAGCATCCGAGTAACACTTACCGATTTATCATAGCAATTTTTTACAAAGCGTATTGCCTTTCTATGTACCTTTTCTATCTCGCGAATGCAACACTTTTCAGCAGGGTCCCATACACTGCATGCGTACTCGAGGTGAGGCCTAACTAGCGCAAAGTAACATCGCTCGCGGACTTTTTCTTCGCTTTTACCGACTATTCTTTTGACGAAGCCTAGTTTCTTAAGAGCTCGCCCACATATGTTATGGATGTGGGTACCCCAAGTTAAGTTATTCGTGAGGGTTATTCCGAGATATTTTACCGAATCGACAGTTGATAATGTTTTCCCTCGAAGGCTATATGAATTATGATTGGGAAAGGATTTTCTTTCGAAAAAATTAACTACTGAACATTTATCTACGTTGAGCTCCAATTGCCAGTCGTCGCACCATTTTACTATTTTATCTAAGTCATTCGACAGGCTTAATCTATCGTCATTACTTTTTATTTCTCTGTAAATAACCGTGTCGTCCGCAAATATTCTAACGTTACTGTCGATGTTTTCATTAAGATCGTTAATGTATATTAAGAATATATATATAGCTAACTCTCCGGATATACCTATATATATATAGGGGATACGAATTCTGACCATGTTCCACAAGCGCCGTCAACTTCAGATTTTTTCGACGTACTGGCCCTACACTCTAGATGCCAGAATAATTCAGACATCGACGCTAGCTATCATGAGTTCGATGCCAGAAATTTCCAAAAATCGCAATTTTCCCATAAGAATGCATTGCGCGGATTTTTGAAAATTAATTTGAGGCACTTATCGTTAAGATAGAGTAACCAAAATCTCGGAGGTTGAAGTTGAGGAAGTCTTCTATATTACGAATGGAAGAAATGTTACAAAAAGACCGTGAGTTCGACGCCAGGTGGATGCAAAATTCTTCCATAAGAAATGCATTGCTGAAATCTTTGACGATTTTTTTAAATGACTTCCCGATAAGCTGGAAAGATAAAACCCGGAATGGTGACAGAAGCGTTTGAAAACTTTCTTCCATGAATATCATCGTTCGTCTAGTGGTCCTTGGTTCGATGCAAGAGGGTCATTCCGATTCCTCCATGTATTTCAAATGGGGAAAGCGGAATCTCATTTTGGGACCTTCCCGATAAGATATTGAATCGAAACTTTGGAACAAGTAAGGATGGCACTTATCTAATATTATTTTGCTATCTTCTCTCACGGAAGAGTCCTGAGTTCGACGCTAGGCGGTCTTTTACGCGAATTTTTTCAATCTGTTTTGAGGCCGTTCTCGATGCGATAGAGCAATCAAAATCTCGGTGTTTACAGATGAGATGGTCTTCCATCGTACCAAACGAAGAAATGTTACCAAATGTCCGTGTGTTCGACGCCAGGTGGGTCCGAAATGCCTCCGTAAGAAATGCATTGCTGATATCAGGGACGATTTTTTAAAATGCCTTCCAGATAAACTGGAAAGATAAAACCCGGAATGGTGACAGGCGTTTGAGAAGATTCCTTCATGACGTCCACTACTTCTCTAGAGGTCCTTGGTTCGATGCTAGAGCGTCATTCCGATTCTACCATGCATTTCAAACGGGAATAACGGATCTTATTTTAGGATATTCCCGATAAGATACTGAATTGAAACTTTGAAACACGTCAGAGTAGCACTTCTCTAACATTCATATGCCATTGTCTCTCACGAACGGGTCCTGTGTTCGACGCCAGGCGGTCATTTACGCAATTTTTTAAAAATTGTTTTGAGGCCTTTCTTTATGCAGGAGACTATTCAAAATCACAGCGTTTCTGTTTGAAGTAGTTTTCTATAGAACCAGTGGAAGAAAGGTTGCATATGACCGTGAGTTCGATGCCAGATAGATGAAAATTTCTAACGTAAGAAATGTATTGCGGCAATTTTAAAAATTTTGCTGGATAAGCTTCGAAGATGACACCCGTAAGGGGAACTTATTGTAAATTTTTACCAATTAGCTTGCAGTATGCAAGCAACTTTTACTCGTATTAAGAATAATAATGGCCCGATTACGCTTCCTTGTGGGACGCCTGAGGTCACCTCGACTAGGTTGGAACTAATACCATCTAATACTACTCGTTGTTCTCTATCGGACAGGAAATCTTTTATCCAACTTATTACTTGTTCGTTGATGCCCGCAAGTTTTAATTTGTACAACAATTTACGATGTGGGACTTTATCGAACGCTTTCCGAAAATCCAAAAATATTGCATCGACTTGTCTTTTACTTTCGGCCAATTTCAAGATATCGTGAATTAATAACGCTAACTGTGACTCGCAGGAACGTGTCTTACGAAAACCATGTTGATTCTTAACAATGAATTTAGAGGTTTCGAGAAAACCCATTAAGGAACTAGTAATTATATGTTCCATTATTTTACCACTCAATGAAGTTAACGAAATGGGCCTATAATTCGATGGATCATCTTTTACGCCGCTTTTAAAAATTGGGGTGACATTTGCAATTTTCCAATCTTTTGGGACCTTACCTTCGCTTATAGATTTTTCAAATATTATTTTAAGAAAAGGGCCTATGCTCTCTGCTAATTCTTTAAATACTCGAGCTGGTATATCCTCAGGACCAGGAGCTTTATTTGGCTTAATCTGCTGTAAAAGTTTAATAATTCCGTCTTCCCTGAATGTGATATTCGACATTGTTTCTGCTTTATTAACTACTGGTAGGGCGCCTAATGTAATATCGGACGTAAATACGCTATGGAAATATTCATTTAAGATATTCGCTTTTTCCTTAGAATCGTTAATTACATTGCCGCTGTTATCATTTAACGAACTTACGGTTTGAACTTTACCTTGGACCTCACGCACGTACGGCCAAAAAGCTTTTGGGTCCTCGTCTAAGTATTCGTATAAAACGTTCTTTTTAAATTGACGGAGGGCATCACGCATTATTCGTTTTGTTTCTGATTTTACTCGTTTATATTCGGCCTTTACCTGATCCCTTATTATGTTGTTAGGAAGCCTCATAACGGTTTTTAATTTCAAATGCAATCGTCTTTGTTTCTTTAACGCTTTCCTAGTATCTCTATTATACCATCTAGGCTCATTATTTTGTTTAGAGTATTTGGAGGGAACATATTTATCCATATTATTACGCATTATCTGTACAAAAAGGTTCCAAGTTTCTTCGGTATTTAAACGCATCGCGCGCGTTTCGTAAAACGTAAAATCGGAATTGAGTTTATTACGAAATCCTCCAAAATCGGCTTTAGATTAGAGATAAATTTTGCGCTTGGGTTTTTGGTGCCTTGTCAAGTTAATATCGATATCTATAATCACAGCTCTATGGTCGGATAACCCATCGCATACTGATGCGCACCTTACACGCTCGGGGCTGTTAGTTAAAAAAAGATCTAATATACTTAATTCCCTAGTTGGCTCCTTAACGATTTGATGTAACGAATTCTTTTGCATAACACTGAACAAAGTCCTACAAGAATCGCTATCCCGAGCTCGTTTCTTAATTACGTGATTCGGCCAATCGATATCCGGGAGATTTAAGTCCCCTCCAACAAAAGTAATGCTGTTATTATTTTTACGAGAATAAAAGTTCATTCATAGCGATCATTGAAATCCTGCCATGTAGGTATCTTCTTATTTTTTTAAGAATAGATTTCGGACCATGAAAACAACTTTCTTTTACTTCATTTAGGTCTTTTTTTTTACCCAATAAAGAAGAAATATTTCCCATAAGGATAGTTGGATATGAATGACGACTTTTTTCACAGTGTTTAGAGTAGTGAGAGAGAAAGAAAACTAAATTTAATTAATCTCCTGCCCTGAAACGAAACCGATCTATCAAGATTTCTCTGTTAAAAGCTTAAATCTCCTCCATTAGGGGGATATAAAATTGATTATTAAGCGATATCTTCAGTGGTTAGAACACCTGCCAAGAAAGTGGGAGACCTGGGTTCGTGTCCCAGCCAAGTCACAATTTCTCGTATAACTTTGGGTCAGTCGCACAACTTCATGTGCAAAGTTTCTTTCAATTCCATCAATTGTTCAGGTGGTAACTTCGCTACGAAACCTAGGTCGTGTATATTTAATTGTGTGGTGAAGTGAGTAATCTAGTCATGAAGCCATTTTGTAGTTACTCATTTCAGTGTAGTTTCTAATTACTCTTAAGTGAAATATTCATCGATAGGAACGAAAAATTGGAGTAAATTGGCGAATTGTGTTCAATGATAATTTTTTCGGTTATCTTTCAGGCAGAAATAAGGGTATTTTCGGTTCAGTACCGGCCCTTTTGGAGTTTACTCGATAAGACTCTACCAACTCGGTTACCATGGAGGTCTTCTTCTCTTTTTTGTTATTCTTCCCTCCATACATCTTCTCTTTCTCGTTTCCTTCCTCACTTAATTCCTCCATCTCTGTTTTTCCTCGCGTGCTCATGATCCGGCCGAAAAAGCCCCATAAAGCCGCTCACACTTTAATGGGGGGGCGTTTCTCATCGTCACACAGCGAATGAGGTTAAGCGATTCCATTCCCTCCTTCTATTCCAACTAAGAAGACTCAACTTTTTAGTTATAGCTCATGTGTTTGAGCGGTCATTAATTAAGCGGACGCTAAACGGATTTGTACAGGGTTCATCACATATTCCACCTTCTCTTTTATCTATTGCTTGCGAAATATACGCACATGCTAGGTTACAGGCTAACTCTAAAATGTATAACACGAAATTTCGGTTAATTCAAAGCTTGGTTAGTTCTGTTTCGTATCATCTAAAACGGCATATGTAACCTAATAGCCGTTTTTCGGGGAGTGCAACCACCATGTCTCAACTTTCATAATCGATTACTTTTGCGTATCGTTCTCGGAAAACATGAATTCTTGAATCGGCTAGTTCTAGCATCAATATCTCTAATCTATCGCAGTATCAGAACGGTGTATGTAACAAGAAGGACGTCTCTACTTTTCGAATCGATTACTTTTGCCTATCGTCGCGGAAATTTGAATTCTTGAATCGACTGATTCTAGCAGCTTTTTCTCTGATCTTCCTCGCAGTATCAGAACCTCTAATATAACAGTGAGGACTCATGATATCGGCTACGATCGTGTTCTCTCTGAATTTATTATGTAAATTATGTCTTTGATTGAACCTTCTTTCTTTTAAAGATTCCTATCCTGCCTCTTGAAGCATCCGAGTAACGCTCACCGATTTGTCACACCAATTTTTTACTGAATGAATTGCCTTTCGTTATACTTTTTCTAATTCGCGAATACGACACTTTTCAGCAGGGTCACATATAATAAATGCATACTCAAGGTGAGGCTTAACCTCGAGGTACCCCATGTTAAGTTATTCTAGAGAGTTATTCCAAGTAGGATTTAAGTCAACATATAAACGAACATTCTATATTGAAATGATAAAATAATTTCTTTCATAAATGTTACAATTATTTCAGAAGAAACCGAATTAACGTTGTTAAATGTTATGAGATCTTTGCTTAAAATTCTATTTTTTAGTCAAAATATCATCAGGATATATTGTTATATACGTATATTATTCATCAGTACATCCTCAAATGTTACCTACTATTTTCAGTAAAAAATAACTTGTGTTACTTATTTGGACAGACTATTCAATTAAATAACGGATCTAATTAACTGTTCAAAAGATAAAAAGGAATCAGAAAACAAATACATTCCCGAAAATATTTACCTATGCTAATTTTGATACAAAAACAGATGTAAATATATATAATCTAAATTATACAATATTAATTAACATGCAAATATTCTGGTTACTTTCTCTGAATTTCTATTCAAAAGGGAGTTAAGTGGGGTGAGGAATAAGTTATACAATCAGCAAACGGACGTTCTTTCCGATTGGTGGCTCTCAAGAGCCAAGAAATCGTAAAAAGAATCTGCAATTAAACGAAACGGCGGCGAATCGTCCTTGATCCACTTCTTTCTTCGATCCAATGCTCATATCCATTCAAAGAGCTCACACAAAGGACGTAATAATCATTCTTTTCATGGGAGAAATCGAGTTCTCACCCACTCATAGTGTAAAGAGAATAATTTATTACAAATTACCGAGTTATATTGAATCTCATACAAGATGGCGGCCGTTTATAAACAAATTAGCACTGTTTTTGTCTAAAAGCGTCATTGCAATCATCGCTTAATCAATTTTATAGTCGAAATTTACACGTTTTAAATTGATGATTAGCAGCACGTTAATGTTAAAATAAAAGGTTTTCCTGTTGCATTTATTTTCGATACATTTTACTATGCGTGTAGTATGTCACTAAAACTTGGGTCCTGACGGATTCAGGCATATTTTATATCCGTTCAGTTTTTTTAGCATTTTTTGTTTTTCATACATCTATAATTTCACTCTATTGAATTAAATAATTGTATTTCATAGAGTTCTAGTCTGGAGTTGAAGACAAATACGTTACATCAATATTTGCTTGTAAAAGTAAGACCAAGGTAACTCTTATGGAATATTTTATAAAAATAATACTCACGATTTACATTTATCATGAAGGGCCTTCACGTTGTCCATTGTCCTCTATCTCAGGAGAATCCTTGAAATGAAAGAAATTCAGATTGGAAAGAATCTTGGATAAAAAAGAAATGGTGTATATGGTAATTTCTCACTCAGTGTCGTTACGATTTAATTATTAAGTATCTCTTTCCACTCTATTTTTAGAACTGTATTTATGATGAGCCAGAAAAGAACAAGCACTAGGAAGAAACGTACTTAATGTTACTGAGCATTCACTCTTACCTTACCGATGATGCTTTGTAAATGGAGGATAATTCTTCGTGTGCATGAATGACATTGGGTCTTCATTCGTCTCCCTTTTGATCTTTGTATATTCGGTATTTTATCGAGGCAGTTTTTATCTTTATATAAATACAGAATATAAAATTAAAATGGCGTTGATTTGAATTCATGCTTATCATAAAAGTTCCTCACATTTTATACTTCATTATAATGATTCCGAAAGATATTTGGAAAGAAACATCAATCCCTTTCCAAATATCTTTCGTAAACACAAAATATTATGAGAATATAAGTACTAATGAAAATAATAGTACAAAGTATTTATAACATTTCATTGGTAGCCTTTATCTTTTCGTGGACTTGGAGAATGTAATCTGCAAAATGTAGATGTTAAAATGTGTAGTAAAGTTGCAACTTAACAGCATTTATAGCTGTGTTTGTACGTGCCTATAATTGAAATGCAATTACAGAGGAATATCTACTCTATCTTATCGAACGTAGAAAGCACTCGATGGATTCATTAAATGATAGAAACCATTTCTAAAGGTCTTCCGCCATCCATACGTCAGTCCCACTTCAGTCATTCTATTACATCTGCAAAAAGTTTTCATATTTTTCACGTTAGCATCACCAGTTGTAACCTGTAGAATAGAAGCAAGTCGTCGTTTATTTTTGTAAGAACGGACTGCACTTGTATATTTACGGAAGTTGTCTCTGAAATTCGTGAAACTACGTGACTTTCTCTATTTGGTCAGCGATCCCTCCGGCGAATATTTACAATTAGCCAGTCGTCGAATCTGCACAGCGTAATGCAAATACTTTTCCATTTCCTCAGCATTCATTTCAATTTGAGCGAAACTTTCAGTCTGCGCTACTGCCCTTGATGTTATTCTTAGCCTTTCCCCTCAGAATATGAATAGAAAACACCTATTGGTACTAAATGAAAGGAAATTCACTGAGGAAACAGGGCTGAGTTGATGTAAACAATCCAATTATGCAAAAATTTTTCCGCATCGCAAAATTCAATTCATTGCTCAGAGCCTCATTTGCCAATACAGTGATTTTTCTGCTAGATAAAACGAACTTTTTCTTATTTTTGCGACTCATCTTTTTTGGCGACTTCTGGCTCTCTATCTAGCATTCAATGACTCATAAACTCTTTTACGAACTCGAAGCATAAGGTGTTTGAATTAATAATATCCTAAGCAGTCCTTTCCAACTGATTAATTTTATTACGGATACGTTTGAATTTGCGAGGAATATTTTGTTTCGTAAGAGTTTGTGTTAAATGATTTAAAAATTTTCACTTCTGGATTTAAAATTTTTAAATTTGGATTTTGGTTTTGTTTTTTGGTCTTTTTAATCCGAAATTTGAATTGAAACAGGAAAGAAGGGGTTTAGTGTGCCGCGAAACTTGATTTTTAATGCCATCTGGAAGACAGAATGTTAGTAATAAGCACTGTTATAAAGCATTCACCGATGAAAATTGTCATTCTTTCGTAAAAATACAATAACTTACCACCGAAATATTCTTCTTCGGTCGATATCAATCCGACGCTGGCCATCGCAAAACTTCTCCAATTATCTCCATTGTGTTGACAGGTTACGTCCGAGTACTTGATGTCCCTTTTCCATACGTCATTTGGTTTCTTGGGCTCTCAGTATCTTTTGCACTCTAATTGTGTTTCTTTAAGTTTTCAACCAATCATCATTTCCCCGTTTTCTTGCAAATGTTTTCAGCGGGATTATCTCCCAATACCCCTATCAGGATCCGCCAGTGTACCTAAAATTAGAGACTTTGTTTCTTAAAATCAGAGTAAAGTTAGTCCGAGTAGAAAATAGGAAGGTAAGGAAACAAACTTAACTTAGGAGGGTATCAAAGACTTAGGTATTACTCATAACAATTATTTATAAATGGATTTTAGTAATAGATGAAATAGAAATCTTACGTTCTTATTTAGATATAAAAGAAATCGATTTTAATTACTTATATAGAAACAGTAGAAATGGATTGCATATTTTGGCACAACAATTGTATTTCATGAACATCTCTAATCTGAAGAAATAGAATATAAAGAATTCCATCTCACTTTTATCGCATATCGCAGAATAAAGATATCTGTTTCTTTTGATTAATAATATCGATCTTTTTCCTGGTTAATAGTAGATTACAATGTATCAATGATGATCCATTAGAAATTATTTTTCGATGATTTTAAGTATAATCATAATCATTTTTATGATTGTTAATTTCACAATTATTATAGCTATAACGAGATAGCATATAATAATGAGCTGTAGGCTTAGAGAGACTTAAGTAGGTCTCAGAAAGAACCTTAAGTACCCATTTCAAGCGTCCATGACTCGAATGAAATGTTTTTAGTGAAAATGTAATATTTGGAGTTATCGTTGGAAAATAAGAAATCGTGGCTTTTTATTTATCTATTTCTATCTATCATTCTTCAGAATCGAGATAAATGATGCATGAAGCTTATTTATGTTTAAACTTACGATTAGACTCGACGAGAGGGTTTGCGTTATCAAAAATTATTTATTAACTATTAAAAGTTGACATGTTAAACTGAAAATCACCGTTCTTGATATAATCTCATGTTCCCATTCCTTTTTAACATTCCCTTTCCTTCACAGTCTTTTGATAAATATAGAAACACTTACTGTTACTGATAGGATTATTGAATCGTCGCATCGTGTTATTATTTTTAAGCATGGCAACGAATACTAATCTTGAAGTATTCACTATTTAAAAGAAATTACGCAGTAAATCTCGTCTTTCTTTATATTTCCTATGCGATTGAGTTGATTTTAACATTTCACGATGTTCATTAGGATATGATCTCATTAGGATAATCACGTCTGAAGAGCGATTTTAAGTTTCGGGTCAATATTATTGTTTATACCGAAACGATCGTGTTGGTAAAAGAGGAGGCGGGGTTGGTATTTTTGTTCGGAGCGATTTACGTTGTAAAATCATCTCTAACAGCAATCCTACCTATTGTAAGAGACCTGAATTTCTATTTTTAGAAGTAGTTATTGAGCATAAAAAAATCCTTCTAGGCGTCATTTATCGACCACCAAATATTGGGCATTTGTTGGATATCGATGAAGAACTATCGAATCTGCGTAACAATTACGATCATATAATAGTCACCGGCGATTTCAACGCAAATCTAAATTCTGATAGCAATGACTCTAAATTTATTCGCAATTCCTTCGATGCGCATAATTTAACCATTCTTCCGCTGTTACCTACTCATAATACTCTCACTTCGTCGACGTGGATTGATCTCATTGCCACTGCCAATCCGGAAAAGGTCGAAATTCACGGTCAAATACCAGCACCCGGAATTTCACATCATGACGTTCTATTCGTCTCATACTCACTCAAGATAAGGAAAAACAAACAGAAATATATTCAGTACCGCAATCTAAACGATTTAAATGAGGCAGAAATGCTTGAAGACGCAATTAGGCTACCATGGTATGAAATAGAATTTGCTTGCGATGTCGACACCAAAGTTGAAATTTTAAATGATTTTCTGTTAACTTTACTAAATAAGCATGCTCCAATAAAGAAAGTCAGAATTTCTAAACCTCGAGCTCCGTGGCTCAATGATGACATCAAACGAACAATGGCAAATCGCGACTTTACTTACCGAGTATTCAAACGCAATAACGATCCCGTGAGTTTCAACAATTACAAGAAACTCAGAAATAAAGTAAAGCAAATGATAAGAAATGCGAAATTAAAATATGCTCATTCTATTTCAAAAGATAGTAAAACTCCGGCAGCTTTGTGGAAAAATTTGCGTAACCTCGGAATAGGAAAATCTAGGGAACCTCCAACACTCAATGATACGTCTCTTGACACTTTAAACCAGAAATTTTCCTTTCCTCCAACTGCAATTGATCGGAAGCACAAATGTAGAGTGTTACAAACTCTTAAGGAGAAGACTATTACATCTTCTATTCTATCAGAGTTCTCATTCAATGAAGTTACACAATACGAAGTCTTCAATACTTTAAAAAGCATTAAGTCGAAAGCTGAAGGTGCTGATGGCATTCCTATTACAATCATAAACAAACTTTGCTATTTAGTGTTACCTTTGATAACAAACATTTTTAACCTATCGTTCCTAACGGGAAAATTTCCAACGCCATGGAAACGCGCGCTAGTTAAACCAATTTTGAAAAATTCTAAATCGAATTCTGATGATTATCGACCCATCAGTTTCCTTCCGGTCTTATCAAAAGTCCTCGAAAAACTCGCGCATCATCAAATTACTGAATACCTGCATAAAAATTCGATTCTTGACTGCTCACAATCAGGTTTCCGGAAGTCGCATAGCACCGCCACGGCCTTAGTTAAGATAACTGATGATATTCGTAAATCCATGGATAATAGTAAATTAACAGCCTTGATCCTACTGGACTTTAGTAAAGCCTTCGATTCGGTTGATGCTGATATAATGCTTGCAAAGTTGCGAAATATGGGTTTCTCAGAATTGTCCACGGGTTGGTTATCTTCTTATCTACATGATCGTAAACAAAAAGTTGTTTCCGCTGATTGCTCTTCGGCTTGGTTAAACATTGATCGCGGTCTTCCACAGGGATCGACCCTGGGCCCACTGCTGTTTTCCCTATATATCAATGACTGTCCTCAAGCAATTAAATACTGTAAGCATCATTTGTACGCTGACGACCTGCAAATATATCTCGATTCTACAGTTGCCCGCTTCTCGGAATGTATTCAGTATGTGAACCATGACCTCGAACAAATTAATAAATGGAGCAAGGAGAATTTTTTGAAAATAAATCCACTAAAATCGCAAGCCATTATTATCGGATATCCCACGTTATTAAAACGATTTACTGGTGATATCAATGCAAAGATCATCTTGGACAATACTGAGATCCCATTCTGTAACTCTGTTAATAATCTCGGTGTTTGCATAAAAAATAATCTTACGTGGTTGGAACATGTCGTGAAAATTTGTAGAAAAGTTTATTCTTCCATTCATTCCCTCAGATGCTTAGGAAGTTTCCTAACGCCCTCTGTTAAAATTCAATTGGTAAATTCATTAATCATGCCTCACTTTGATTATGGTGATATTGTGTACCAAGATTTATCGCAAGAATTAGCTTCTAAATTGCAACGTGCCCAAAATGCGTCTGTTCGCTTTATATTTAACTTAAAAAAATATGACCATATTTCTGATGCGTTCAAGAAATTATCTTGGATTAAACTCGATTCTCGTCGAAGACTTCATGTTCTTACGTCAGCTTTCAGCGTCTTGCGAATGCAAACTCCGGAATACCTCTTCTCTGAATTTGTCAGCTTAGAATCTATTCACAGTTGCAATACTAGGGGAAAAAACAACTTACTCATTCCAAATCATAGGACGGAGATGTTTCACAAATCATTTGTAGTAACTGCCATTAAGCATTGGAATGCACTTCCACCTCATATAAAATCATCTATTTCAACCCGTTCTTTCAAGAAAAAATGCCTAACTCATCTTCTAGTGAATCAATCAACCAATTGATATTGCTACTTCTATCCCACAATATAGCTACTTCAGCACTGATCAACACTCGGATGACCGTTCTTTCTCACTGCACAATTATAGATATATATATTACTTGTCCTTTGTACCTGTTCTTAGGTCTTTTGATATAATTATATCCCCATTATCAATGTATGTATTAATTAATTTGCTCTTTTAATTAACTTCTAAATTTCTCATGTGTCATTTTTGCATGTTTTGATTTTTACTATTGTTTTATTCTACTATTTTATGTCATATATATTATTTTCTCACGTATTCCTGCAACTTCCTCTTTTTGATTTAATTTTATGATTTTTATTATTACTTTTGTATTTTAGCTAGAATGTTTTTTATGTTTTTATCGTATTTTTTATTTACTGTGTTTACTATCTCATTTTTTTTTCTTTTTCTGATTTTATTTTATTATTGTTTCTGTAATTTCTTTATAGTACTGCTTTTCTAATTTTCTATTCTTACACAGTTTTCTATTATATCTTTTAGCATGTACTTTCAGTAGGTTTGCGCAGGTTTTTCACACCCCCCTTCTTTGCGGGTGTTTTCCTGCAGTGGATATTTTTTCCTAAGATATCACCTTAGGTTTTTTTTTTGATCCACTCCTTCTAAATTTTTTCTCTCTATTTCGCTATTCACATACTCATATCTTTTATGTATGTAATATTATTGATGAAAGGTTAGATGGAAGAAGAGACTTTTCAGTCTCAATCTCGCCTTAATAAAGACCTAATAGACCTAATATTACCCGACGTGACCTTTTACGTAATTGCATGTCCCGCGAATGCTTAAGTTTTAATGCAGAAACAGCCACAGTATGTGAGTGATGCTTAAATGTTAACTCAAAGAGGGTTCTCTTGTATATTCCTTTCTTGTCCATCAAAATTTTGCTCAGGCTTATAATACTCTCTAAAGCAAATTCAAAATTTTTGAATAGCATATTATAATTGCTCTAAAATATAATAAATGCGATAAAAAAACAATTTTAATGAGGCCTAATGGTATGGTGGTTGTAATTATTGAGTTATGTTACCCCAAAAATCTGTTCTACATCCTACATGCTTGCATTTTTAACTTTATTTTCTGCCATATTAACTATACTATAAACATTAATATTTTCTCATTGCATAGTAAATCTGTGCATAAAATGGAATAAAGATGTAAATAAATAATATTGGGATGGGAGTTAGGCACGAAAAGGCAAAAAAATGTAAATAAACTGGAAGGCCAAGGATGTGGCAGAGCATTGTCCGAATATTTATTTCAGGATGTGTATACAGTATCAAAGGGGAAAATCGAATCGGATATATGAATCAAGAGAGGCGTAGAGAAGCTAGCTTTCAATTCCAAACATTTTCCGTAAATACTCTCGGAAAAGGATCCACTACCTCACTTTGGAGATAATTCTGGTACAGCTGTAACTTGGACTGCTTAAAACTCTATTTACGAACTATTTGATTGAGAACTTCATATCTGTTTCATACTCAAAGGGCGCTCTTTAGCTATGATATACGTCAATGTCAAAATGTCATTTTCTGTGTCTAGCGTAGAATTAAACGCTTTGTAAATGTTGTTTGAGCGTAAGTTACGCACGATACCTGTCCTCATTATTGTACTGGTTTTGTTGTTTACTAGTTCCATAGGTGGAGTATTTTGAAACAGCTGAAATAAAAAATGTAAATAAATCGAATGTGATAAGTAATCAGTTGCATTGGACGGAGACTCCTGTCCATTAATATCACAGCGATATGGAAATCATCAAGACTTCCCTTTGAATCAGAAAATGGAATTTTAAAATCTATTCTCTCTTCTAATTGTTAGCTTTTGATAGTTTCCTTCCTGATTTCCTTGTGATTTCAATTGTTAAATCTTTCTCAGTGAATTAGTGCAATGTGTCTAATTAATGATATCATTTTATTTATTTCTTTATAGTATTGCTTTTGTGATATCCATGCTATGTCCAGTTTTCCATTGCATTACAAAATTATTTTTACATAATTAGTTTATTCTAAGTTTACGCAGGTTTCTCACACCCCCTTCTTTGTTGAAGTTTTTCTGCACTGGATCTTTTGCCCTAAGATCGTCCCAGACTCACCCTATTCACTCGATTTTGTATCTTTTTACCTCATGTAAGTTTATTAATGCAAGTGCAAATAATTAGAAACGATGACTGCATGGCTACGTAAGATTTATTTCTCGGCTGAAGATTACGTAAGATTTATTATAAAAATTCTAACATTTCGTCGCAGGACTACATCTCTGTGTAAGACTTGAATTATTGTGTAAGAATAGGCGTTACATTACTGTGCTTTGTAATTACGTCTCTATCTACTCTTAATATTTGGTACTACAACCCCTAATCCCACATTAAACACATCCCTATCCTTTGCTTACTGAAGGCTTACCCTACAGCCGTGGGCAAAAGTCAGTTTTCCTCCCCCAATAAAAACAACAGCCCTGAAAAGGCAACAGCTTAAAGATGGCCGAACGCTAATCCTTATCGAAAAAGAGAAAATAAACGACTGAATGGAACTGAATAGTTGTCATTTCGTAATAACATTCCAAACAAGTTATACTTTAGATGACTGAGATTGACTAAATATTTCATCTGTAATGTGTTTTCTGAGGCAAGCGTACCTAAAGTATTCAGGAGGTTGAATTTTTGTAACGGCATTTCGACTGTAGATATATTTACGATTATTATCTCTTTTACAAATGGAAGCTTTGTGATATTTAATTCGTTAAAAGTACATAAGCCATAGGATTTTGACTGAATTTACATACCATCTATATATTTAGTACAAGCGAATTTCGTGCTGCAGAAAGCTGCAACTCTAGTGCTTGAAACTATAGTAAGAATTGGATACTTCAGAGATCAAGATTGTTATCATTACGTTTGCATATTTACCCTGCTATCCACCAATGGCGTATGTTAGGGGTTGTGTAAATATTTTCACTAACTCTGTTAGCTTCTCTAATGCTCTGCGGTAAAACCGATCAGGAGTAGCTCTCTGCCCCAGTGATTAATTTATTGTAATGATTTTCCGTTTTCTCTGGGAGTTTGCGAATGTCATTTACGTGAGTAAAAACATCAACGATTTCGTCAATTTGTTTTTCAAAGATAAACTTTGTGAATGGCTCTCTTCAGTAATCAATTCTTCTATCTTCAGGCGAATCCCACTTATACTTATAGTCGAAACACAGCTGTCGAACCTTAAATATTCTTTTAAAAACCCAGCAGCTCTACGTTGAACCATCTATAAATCGAAGATTAATCTTTGTGAATATTTCAAATCGTACATTTAAATTCTAAATGAGATCAAATCATGAAGGAAAACGCTATTATTACTCTTGATGATCATCTCTCCAGATTCCTGCTGACTTATCCTTGTACTCCATCCGCTGTTCCTATGCTTCAAATATTCTGAGGCAAATGTCCGAGGCAGAGCTACAACTTAGTACAGTCAGGGCCGGACGACAATACGAGCGAGAACCAATTGAGGCAAAGATTTTGCTTTGGTAGACGATATACATTTTCTTTTGCATTGGCAGCTGACAAAAGAAACAGGAATAGCGTCAGATAAAAGCGTAAACGATTTGAGGATAGATGTTTAAAAACTACGGCTTAAAGAAAGGGAGAAAGGGTAGCATATGCATTCCTTCATTTTGGAATCCTTGCAAACATTTCACAACAGACATTTATCTTAGAGTAAGAATGCTGCTGAACGACGATTTTTCCTTTCTTTAATTCCTTATGATTTAAAATTAAATATTTCATTAATGTAGGGTGTTATCAGAAGACCTTCCTTTATCAATGAATACTATATTCTCCTCAATAGGATCTATGGAAATTCAAAAATTACGTTATACCGACGGTGGTGCTCAAAATAACTGTCCTAGCATATCTAGAGCCATTACTGATTGTGAGTACAAATATGAGGTATTGATGACGACGTACAAACTCTAAAACTCCCGAAATTTGGTTTTAAATTTAAGATAAAAATGTATAGAAAATTATAATCCTTATAATAGATCATTTTATTGCCTATAACCAATAAGACGAAAGAAAAATTTACAATTTTATCAGTGCAGGTGACTTCCTTATTCCACAAGCCCAACAAAAGCGAGCACAAGAGAGTCACCGATGGTTTCCTCAAAATCTCACGGAGTCTTTCTGAGGGAGAGGCATTTTATGGGATCTTGCGAGGCCTTTTAAAGGGAACTTCGGACGTCCGGTGGACGGCAGCCCTAAAGCCATTCACGCTTCGTTCGCATTTTCTGCTGTTGGTGTTCGCAGGGGTTGAAAAAGCACGCCTCAGTTGCACCTCTTTCTCGCCTCTGCTTCTTTCCACAGGATAAACACGACTCATTCCAGACCGTTCTCTCAGTTACTTAATGAATCCCACCGATACCCCACCGTCTGATAGATTATGGTACTTCCAGCACGCGCATTCTATTTGGTTATTAGGAATTTAGTTCTGATCAGTATTCTATCAGTGTTATGGAAAATACCACTGTAGTTACTAGGACAGGTGGCGACGTCAATTTACTCTACAACTACGCACTCTTGTAAATTTCTACGAACACAATTATAGAACATAACTATTTACAAATCCCATTCATTTCTCAAGCTATACTAGTTTACAATTTAAAAATCTATAAAGTACTACAGTAAATAAATAATAAAAATAAATCCTCAACAGCTGCAAAAACTATATTACTTTAATAGTTAACTAGAGAAATTCCCTAGAAGCCTTACATGTACAAATACAGTATATGCATTTCATTGTATTGAAAAGTGGGAAATTATTACACTTAATATTTAAATTTACTTGATCTAGCAATAACACACTTGTTAATATTACTTATTATGTGAGATTTTTTTAGGGATAGGCTTTCACGGCTATCGTGGCGCCCACGGGCCCCCACCGTACATAAACACCGTACATACTGTACATTACCCTGTTAGGCGATCCCCTACTATTTTCTCGTGTTAAATGAAATCTGAATTTTATCGTATAGATGATTTTTACAGCTTGCTTACTTTAAGATGCGTTCGCCGTCCTTTTAATTAATAATTAAGGGTGACGTAATTTTATTTGAATTGGACTAACATCAGGACATTGAACTAGAGCCAAACCGAAAACCACAACTGAATGTAAATTATATTTTCCTGAGCGACAAACTAATTCTAAAGGAGAATATTTTCAATCTTGAGCTACGAACCGAAAGCGAAAACCGTTATTAATTCCGTTCCGGATTTTCATTCCCAAAATTTTTTGCTTAAGTATAATTGGTGTCAGGTTTACTAAACACGTGTAAGTACATCTTCTAACTAACTGATACCAAGTTGTAATCTAAAATTAAAGGTAATATAGTGGAAACGAAATAAACTAGATATAAGAAATCCTACTTTCTGGAGGTTATCACATTACAATGGTCAGATCGAAGCAACTGGTACGACGTTGGAAGAAGGAAACAAAGCCGGAACTGAACCGATATTTATTCTTTTTTTTCATTGAAACGGAGAATAAAGCGGAAGGAAAAATATGACGGTTCGATGCCCTGACCGAAATCACTCTAATAAAGAATTGAAGGAACGCAAATAATGCTATGTTATGTCATGCAATGGGTGTAGTGGTGTACTTTTTAAGGGTAGATTCTAATCTCAATTTTCCGTTTTCCACTTCGGTGATCAAGCGTTGGAATAGGTTCAGATTACTATTAGTAGTAATTTAAGTAAACAACGAGCGAGAACTCCGAGAGGCGTCGACAAAGCGTTACAAGGAATTAATCGTTGAAACAGATTGTTACATCTGGCCGGTCTTTTCACAGAGCATTAGAAAAGCTAATAGAATAGATTTGGTATGAGCATTTATATACATTCCCTTCCACAGGATATTGGTGACTCGGTTATATATCTGAATTTACTAAGGGAAGCATTTCGAAAAAATATCGGTAATTAACTCATAATAAAGTACTTGACGTTGCTAAGACGGACTAGTTCCTTAGGCAGATATTCAACTTCAAGCACTAGAAAGCTACGACTTTCTTAGCAGCCAAAACTAACAGATATTTTTGAAAAGTTATGTGTATTCCCTTAAAATTTCCTGTTCTACAAAAAATATGTAATAGTCTGCAAGTTTAGAGCGTCCTTTTACAAATTAATGTTTTCTGCAAATTAAATTTCTTTAATTGCTGGAATAATTGTCAATTTAATTTAATTTTCAAGAGGTGAATGTTATAGTTAGACTTTACGTTATTACATTCACGATAATAAAGTTCCTGTTTTCTGCTGAAACCGAACTTTTAGAAGCAAATAATAAGCAACCCGTAAAAGTAAATAGACACATTTAACCTAATGTCGCATCTACGTATAGTAAGGTTATAACTGCATAATTGTTTTACAAAAGCATTTACTTAAAATTATCATTCTTTACCTTTTGGGTTCAATTTAGTTTTATGTATGTTTGTATTAAATGTATTTCATTTTACAAAGAAATTACTGTTCTTACCGAATGATATTTTTCATTTAAAGATAAATGGGGACGAATTTATACTTGAAATTTTAACTTAAATAAATTAAATTTTAAAACATGGTCTATTGACCGTCGATTTTTTCTTTCCTTGTTTAGCTAAGACCTTAAGGCGAAGGCAAGGGGAAATTTCGTGTGTTCTGTTTCCATTCTAATATATCATTGACAGATTTAGTTATTGCCATATCGAAAACGGCTTTTCACCCTCATAACACTAACCTCTCTTATACTAAGAGTTTTTGATACCATTTCTGAAACTCATGTATATAGGAACTTAAAATGTTCGCTGTCAACAAATAAACAGCCTGAAGAAGCGAAGAAAAACTCCACAAGGCTCATTAAATTACGATTTTTAGATCCCATAGATAAATGAATACGTAGATGAACTCTTTAGTGGCTTTCTCCACTTAATATTTTTAACTGTATTTATTGGAGATAGGTGACAAACGCCATATTCTTCCACTGTAATATTTAATAGCCATTAGTTCAGCGGAGAATCGCCAGGATAAATTGATATACTTTGCAGATATATAAATCCATATATGGTGGAAATCGTAAGAACAAAGCAAATCAAGACTTAGAGTGGAACTTTTTACTTAATCTGTTATTCTACGTTCTCAAATACGCATTTAATAATACATGAGTTCACTACTTTACTATATATACCGATCTATAACAGAAGAACAATTACATATATAGATGTTAACATCATAAGAAATAACTGCAAGAGATACGGGATATACTAGGCAAATAGATTGAGCTGTGGATATATTCCCTTTTATAAAAGGCTGTTTGAATGATACATATTCAGACGTAGATCTATATCAGATGTGGAAAACAATATGCCTTCAGGCCACATACGGCCTTTTGGGGAGCTCATTGCGGCCTTTCACTTATGAAACAAATGCACGTATGTAAATAATTCTGCTTTCCAATCCAGCTAATGATGCCGAGGGAAAATAAAGTAGAAACTTTCATCTTTTTTATTCAGAGAATGAATTCGTTTTCTCATATACAATTCCGATGTTACGCTATCTGAATGTAGGCAATATGAAACTCACAAGCCGCCCGATAGTTTCACATATGGCCTTAGTATATGCATGAAATGCTGCCTTTCGTTGAAAAATTGTTCCCAGATGTTCATTCGTAGCTGTTTTAAATATCAAATAGCATTTGAGATGCAATAAGCTGTAGGCTTTGTACAGAAAGGAAAAGGTCCGCTGATGTAACCAATACTGAATGAATAATCAATACCAAAAGTTATGTTAAAAACTATCCGTTACATTTCAGTGAAGTGTCTGTAATTGAGATTTCTTTGGTTGATTACGTGTTCGGATACTACGAGCGAGAATTTAATTTTATCCTTACCTCTATCTTCAAATAACAAAAAAAGACAAAGAAGAGGAGCTAAAGAAATATAAACAGCGGCCTTTTCATCTACACATTCCGCCTATACTATGATGTGTTGTGCGGTTTCCTATTTTCCAAGTTTTCAATTATTCATTAGAGCGTAAAAATAGGAGCGACGTAATTTTCTTAAATGTCTCCAGATGAAACCCCGAAAATTACATAAAATGAGGAAAAATACATAGCTAAATTGTATATAAAGTGACTTAAACTACCTTTTAAATTAAAATATCCATTAAGGAATAGCATAAATTAAATATCTAGCATGAAATTTGTCTATCATCACCAAATAATGTTATGCGATTCAATTTGCAAGTAAATCGAGCATTTAAGGTAACATAATTGCTTGACTTACTTAACTTAAATCAAAATATCATTAAATGCTTGGTGCTGATCTCAGTGAGTGAGATGAAGTAAGGTTTTACGGAAGTCAGTCAGTGTATAGATATGTCGGAAGTGTAGTTTCTGCGTAATAGAAAATAGAGTTCAATATGTCTCTAATACGAAAAAAAGCCGATGGACCTTGTGAAAAAATCGCTACCTTGCTAACAGTGACCGAAAGTAAAATCTGTGCTGGCGAATCCCTGAAGGCTTTACCTGCTACTCTACTATTTGAATTTACATCAAAATCGAGCTAGAAAGAAGAGCCATTTCTAGTTTGAGAAGGGGAAATAAAATATGATAAGTATAGTTCATGGTGCGTCATCTCTTTGGAGGGATGAAGCCCAGCCAGGTAAGGCAGACTGAGGGGGATTAATAATTAGGCGAAGTTGGTGCTAACTGAGGGTCTCATACATTTAAGGCCTTCACTAACATTGTATTAACAAACTTTTCAGAAAGTATTACAATATTTCCAATATTTGAAACTGCGACTTGCACACGTGTGCTCGTTTTTCGCTTCAGGAAAGAAATTTATACGAAGCAAGTCTGCATAAAATATTTACAGAATGTATTAAATAATTAATTTCACTGATTAATGTAAAGTATATCCATTATTCACACAATTTTGTGAAAATACTACTTTTAATTCAATATTTTGTTTATTATTGCCGCAGTCAATCCACTGAGTTTCCTAAAGACATGCATTTTATGTATTTTATGAAAAATCAAATTTTAACCCTAATAATTCATAGTGGAGGTCTCGATGCCTTAGGGCTTCTGATAGCCTAAATCCGCCCGTTCTCGTAGACTAATGAAAATCATTGAGATCAAGTTATATTACGAGAAACCAAACCATTGAATTGGAAGATATTTCAACTAATATACATAAGGTTTCCGTCAATAACAGTTTTTCTTGCGTATTGCGTGATTAATTACACCCTTGAAAGAGGGAAATTAGCTTTTACTAAACTTTTCTCCTCCCCCACTTTAATTTCCCCGTTCACCTTGGTGAAAATTTAATTTCATTGATTCAAGTTGTTGCCAAGTTATAAGCTCTTTCCCTTTAGGTTTAACTGTCCTTTTATAACATTTAAGTCCCTTTTGTGAGAGCTGTGTTTGATCCTCTGAAAACTTGAGGAATTCGCCGATTACAGGGTAATGATCGCAGATCCGTGAACATTCGCCAATCCGATATGAATTTTATTGCTCATATTAAAGAGCGCTTTTGACAATAAATCCCAGTATTTACACTTCGTTAAACTTTTACTCGATTAGAGCACCGCTCTCTTTCACGCATCGAAATTCTATATTCGCCCAACTGCGGCGCTGCCATCCACACGGTTTTACCGGTTTCACTTGGCGTATGTTGAGAATTATAATTAGCGTTTTCACGGCCTTTTCATACCATGTGAACGATTTGAGTAAAACGCCCTTTGTTATTTATAAAGGCATCATTCTGAGTTTCCCTTTAGTTATGTTGCTGTAGAAAGGACACAATGGAAATCCACAACTCCTTTCAGCATATCTCGGTAAATGGAATGTTTTCCATTTCTATTTTGATAACGGACAGGGAAAAATGTATCTTCTGTTTACTTTTGTCTCAGTTCTGGTCATGGCTTCAACTGCAGCAAAACCCAGTAGAGACACTTTTCAGGGGACCAATGAAAAAGCACGCTATAAGCTTTATACCCGTGATCGATCAATATTTTATTTATTTTGCATTAGAAAACGAAAGTGAAGGGTTCTTTAACTCATTAATTAATGTATGATTGATTTATATCTGAAATCGTAAAGGAAACTTCTTTAAGTTGCTTTATTTGCTATAGCTTTAGTTTTGCATCACTATTGATTATTCTTTTGTGAACTGTAAACTAAATTCAATATCCTTAATTAACTAGCACTGCAATGAACTCCCCGCTGACATTTAGGTAATCCTATCATAATGAATTCAAGCCATATTGGAATCAAAAAGCATAATCCAAACGATTGCAGATAGTTATCGAGAAGTTTATAATGTAGTGGCAAGTTTCTAAAATATGTTTATATAAGTAAATGTTCTCTTCATATTCATGTGTTGAATAGAAGAGACATCTATAATTTTGCTCATAATAAAGACACTATTTATTTATGGAATATATTTATTTATATTCGATATGCCGTAAAAAAAATTTTCCGTAACTAGTGTGCTACAAGATAAAATATGCTGACATCGCTGTATAGGTTTTAAGCCAGGGGTGATCTAATGATTATAGTGATAATACACAGGATAATTCCAATCTATGAACATTTTCAAGTGACATGATATCAAGAAACAGAGAAATAATGGAATTAAATATATATTTTTCATCAGAAATTTTCGATTTTCAGGGGTTCAAAAGGAATCTGAAAGATAAGACAGCTTTCGTAATATTTGTCTTAGTAGAGTTTCGAACTTGCAATGTGAGAGAAGAAAACAATTCTTCAAAAGTAGAGGAAGTTGGCTCAACTGTTACTACAGCTCGATATCGACTTTATAGTTTGACCGTAAATTCTCCGCCATTAGTTTCGAACAATCATAACTTTTTATTTGCACTTATCTCTTGAGATTCTTTCCCTGTTGTCGCGGTAAATAATTCAAGTAATTCTGGTTTTCAGCACCTTTAGTTCGACTTTCCGACTTTAAGAAACTCTATAGTTTCAAGACGACGTTCTCTCAAAAGATAAAAATTTAAAAACTCTTTTTTCAAACATATAAAGCAAATAGTAAAGCGAAATAACCCCTGCACTTGAGTACCCTGTGTGCGAAGGAAATACCGAGTGCACCAAAATTTGCTTAGTAAACAAGTCTAAACTTTATCGGGAAACCGTACAAACAAACATATCTTTAGATAGCATATATGCATATCGACAGCGTAATCGATTTTTGCCAGTGGGAATATCTTAGTAAAATAAAGCGGTACCAACATCATGTTAAATTTATGTTATCTTATTTTGTGACCTAGCTTTGAGGTCTGTTCTTTTGGATCGCAAAACAGATGTAACTTGTATAAAGTGCCAAGTTTTGCGTCTTTATTTTAATATATCTTTAGAGTAAATCGGGGTTCAATTCTTTTCTAATATCAAAGAATATAAGCAAACAGTAAGTGCATTTGATTTCATGCGCCAAATATTATTGTTTGTTGTTTAAGATGTCTTTAGTAAATTATAAATACCTGGTGCACTTTTCAGAAATTACAATTGAGTTGATTATTCCTCATGCCTAAACTCATCCATTATGATTTGAATCATACAACTCCGAGAGTTACCTAATGCGTGGGGAAGGAGGTTCTTGCACCAAAGATACCTTTCTCTAATTATTTTCTGCCGTGTAAGGTTCATGGAAAAATTAATTTTTAGAAAGAATAGACCTATCAGTGCTCGCTCATCCCTTCTCTACCGCCTACTAATGGGTGTTTTAATTTTCATTTGGGCGGTAAAGTGATGGAAATGGACCATCAAAGGACAATGATATCACCATGTACAAAAATTCGAATGGCTATTATCTAAATTAATTGCATCGATATAAATTATTATTATAAATACATTTACTAAAACATTAAAGGACAAATGTATCTGAGATAGAAATTTATATATCATGTTTCATGGACATTGGCGGGCAGGTTTTAAAACCTCTGCGGGCCGCATTTGGGCATTCTGGGCCGCGAGTCGTTTCTCATATAACCTTGGTTTATGATGAATTTTTTGTGTGGAAATTACTACCTTAATTTTCTTTGATATAACGCCATTTGAAGAATTAATACAAAAGGGGCTTATATCGAAGCCTTGTTTACCGCTGAAAAATTAAACATTAATAAAGGCTAAACTTCATTTACTAAAACTTCTACGGTACGAAGTACTGATGTATATGGTGAATGTTTAAAAGTAATATTTACCTCTATTAAATGTTTATTATGATATTATGGAAATGAGAGAGATTTATTTTGGAATGAGTACTTTAGATAACGTTCTCTCCCGAGTATTATAAAGTGATTAAAATCTGGAGAGGGTAGGAATTCTTTTGAGTGTACTCCAACAAAGTATTTACTCAAACAGTTCTTTCTTTCTCAATTAATATCTTTTCGATATCAGTTATATTTCAACATTTTACGGATACATTTCTATGGCTATGTTACAACCCCATTATGGGATTCACGAATTAATTACACCGAAAATAAAATATCTACTGCGAAAATCTTCTAACGATTTTCGTATTGTTTTATGCAATTTTAAGAAGGATCAATATTATAAATTTTATCGGTTCATATCCATAAGAACTCGTGATGATACTTCTTTTACTTCAAATGCTGCCGAATATGCAAGAAATAAGAGAGTTAGAATATTTATATTTTGTTTATTATTGAGTATGATTCTATTATTATTATTTGCCCGTTTATATTAAGTTAGGCCTCTCTTCCACATAACCTCGTATAATGTTCTCATAAAGGATATAGGAGAAAAATACATAAATTTAGAGTCTGTAGGGGTAGAATTAACGAAAATCGTTGGAAAACGGCTGTGTTAGATTTAAAGTACTTCTAGGAATCGTGAAATTTCCCTCGTCTGAAGAGAACGGCGCGAGAGGCTAAATTCATCAAACAGGTGACTCTAATAGAATTTGGAGCTTCTTTCTGTCGAAGGAATCGGAAATCGTTGTCGAATCATTGAAAAAGAGCTATGTGTTATCTGGAAGAAAATCTCAAAAAGAGTGTCTTTGGGTGAGTAATAGTTCTAAGAGGCAATGCTTATAGTCGATAGGATAGATAAAAATACTCTAGGAAAGTAAAAGAAATTCGTCTCGCTACCGTAAAATACATCATGTAGACATTTCTGTATTATTAGCATGACTCTTAAATCTTCTTATATAGCTATGCTATGCTAGAAGCGTTTCGATATATGAAGTGAGGAATACACCATTCAGTCAGTTTTCCTTCTCATTCGATACCACGCATCATTCGCAAAAATATGAACTATGAAACGACCTGTCCTAGCATCTATTTCCCCGATTTTCGACGCTATAGCTTTCCGACCTACGCAGCAGGTTTGACACATGTCATCGAGGTCTTCCTATTACGTATTAATTTATTGATGCAATCCGATCTATATTTTCATCTTCTTTCTCTCATGTGCATAATACAGCAAGGAGCATTTCTATATAGCTAACAGAATAATCGTAGCTTTTCTTAGCATCACAAATCTTCTTTCACTACATCATTTATAATTGATAACCCAACGCTCGTTATGGCATCATGAAGATATCAACTTTGTAGAAGTACTTCTTATCCTTAATGTCCTTCTCCTAAGCTATAATCACTACATGCGAATTAGTGTTACAAGAATGACTGATGTTCTGTAGCACACTGTAGTGCCACACATAATCCCTTTGCAAGCCCATTTCCGAATATACAATTCCCTGTAAGTTGAATATATCCTTTTTTGGGGTTTAATACATATAAATATGCTAAGAGAGTTTGTGTAAAGACCTCAGAAATATGTACAGTTTATCCTTTAATAATGCGGAATATAGCTTACGGGCGCATAGTGCAAGTGTGTCACGTAGCTCAAGTAAAAAAGGTGTTGAGAAACGTTATGAAGGACAGTTCATTGATTGGCTGAAATTACGTTTCTATTAATTTTCATCTATTTTTTCCATTCTGATTAACTTCGCAAACTCACTCTTAGGCATTTATCTATCTTATGAAGTTTTTCTGTCCGCTTTCTACTCAGTACTTATCTTAGAATCCTAACGAAAATAATAACTGAAGGATGCTTTTCTTTTTAATTTTCAACAGGTATTTCTCGAGGGAAAATGTTATTTTATTGCATTTTTGGGTTTGTTTTAGCACAAGAATATAACATTTCTCTAAATATTTTTTTGATATGATAAGAATTCTAATTTTGCAAAAATATTGACCACATGTTTGTTGAAGGGTATGTTACTGCTATCAATATGGTTATTCATGTTTGATTTTCACTTACATGCGTGAATATTCACCAGAAATGTAATATCTATCTGAATTAATATTTTTTCGCTTACAAAAAACAGCGAAAAACCTTTGGCCGCAAATTCATCTTTAGATGAAGTTGACACAGGAAAAGCATTCCCTCAGGATTACATCTGTCGATCTCTAAATTTTATTCGCATTTTCTATCAGCCTCTAAGTGTAACTTCTTGGTATTTATAGAGACACACAAATTTCAAGGGACATCGTGAAGTTTCGATAACAACGTTAGTATAAGAAGTGAAAGCCGTAGCAGCCTATTTATATTCACATCAAGTTTCCGATAGCTTATACTTAAAATGTTTATATCGTACCTTATACTTGATTTGATTTTCCTAGAGGTTTTTCCTGCGAAAATACAACGAAAAGTAGCAGGCGAATAGATTTCTCTTTCCATTTTCCCGAAAATTCCCGGTATCCTCATACATTTTCCAAAGATATTCGTCTCAAAAGTTTTAGAAGCAAAATTAATAACGTAACGAAAGGAGGATCAAATGAGGCAAATTTTAATGTAAGAACAGATTGTGTTTCTTGAAAGATAGACGCAAAGTTCGGTTATCGGTTCAAAGAAAATCGTAATTTGTCAACAATTTTCTTCAGTTTTTTTTCTCCCTTCGTTCATTATACGATTGAACCTTAATTTATCTGTGCTGTCAGATATTGATTTTATACTGAATGTCTTCTTATGAAATTTTCGTCAACTTTCTTTTTCTGTATAAAAGGCGCGCCATTCCCTGTTATTCATTATATGCTTAATCAATAATAGTATCTTCTTTTGACGCACTCTCTTTTTATATGAGTATTATTACTGTCGAATATTTAAACCCTCTCAATTAAATCATCTACAGGGTAAACTGAAATTTATGGTAACGAAGGACGGTAGCTTATTTTATCCAACTATTTCCAATTTATTATCATGAATTTATCAATTGTCATTCTATATATTTAAAACTTATATGAAATAATGATTCATAAATTATTTCTACAATAACCTTGGTCGGGCGGCAATAGTTTCTCCATGGTGGTTTATCCATAAGAAACTCTTCAACTGATTGTATATTTAAGAGAAACCAAGTTCTTGCAAGGCTCTGAGGTGATCAAAAGCTTCATTTTATCATAAATAATACGTTTCATGCAGTTTTAGTTTTATTTAGTGTTTCCACGTAATTCCTGTAAACTCATCCAATCCTTATAATACCTTTCATTCCCTTTGAAGCTCTTTTATTGCCTGAAATCCTTTCCCTAACTGTTGCTCTCCAATTCCCCTTCATATTTGATCTCTTCAGATCCTCTTTTGTCCCCCTTCCCTTTTCATATTACTTCTTCAAGTCTCAGGGATTCTTGATACCTACAAATTTAAGCCCTTATCTCTGCACTTGCTTTTATTCCTTTCCTCTCTCTCCATTCATGTATCGCACATTTACAAGCAATGAAAATATGTTTTGATCTTCAGTAAATCGATTACTATGCTTTCCTTAATATTAAACAAAACAGCTTCCTCTTCCTTAATATTAAACAATACATCTTTAGGTATGTATTTGTTTAAGTTGTTAGTGCCTTCAATTTCTGTTTTTATACCCAATTTACTACGGAATATGTGATTTTTCTCTCACAATATTTAGATTGAGCGGCAATTTTCCAAGTCTACGAAATTAAATGAATATTTGATTAGCATAGATCATAGCCAATACAGAAATTCACATGTGCACTTTTATAGGAGTCATTTATTTTTAGTATCACGATCACTTCAATGATAAACGTGGAAGTCTTGGCTCGATGATCTTATGATATTTACTTTTGGCGGATACAGAGATGTGGGTGATATTTGATGGCTTTCAGATAATTGGATCCGGTGTGAGAGATAGAATTCAATAGAGGATTAAAATTTTCACTCTGAAAAATTCCACCATTTTCTGAAGAAATATTTCCCTGTGGGCCATGTAATACTTTCATATCAACCGTTGATCCGTTTTAACCGCTGTGCGTAAAGCAAATCATACATGCTGAAAGTTTTGGGAGACAGAATGGACCAACGGTGAACCTCAACCAACCTCAACCATCCCTGAGTCAATCGACATTTCGTGTAATTTTTTGTAGTGATGACCGATTTCAATACTTTAATTTTGTGACGTACATGTCATGTGCAGATTTCTTGTTTTTATTTCTCTTTCATTACTCTCTTTCTTCATCTCTAATTGAAAATATTCCGTGTAAACATTGCCACCATCGAAGCTGGACGTTTTTAGGATGTCTAGGTATCTGTTTTCGCGTCGGGAACGTGTAAATACTCTCTAGAACTTCGTTTTCGGGGATATATTCGCACACAAACATTACGCTATGTTTATTCTGTGTCCCAAGGTCCAGGCGGAATAAATTCCAAGTCGAGACGGGAGAGAAATACGGAATCCTAGTATCTGTGCTCGAAAATAGGATTCTTAGGGAATGTATTAAGGCAGAATATCAGATTTGGCAATGGGGAGTTTGCCATTCATTCAGACCCCGTTGTCCTTGTTTTGTAAGGGTTGCATCTTCATCATTGCCTGTTTCATTTGCAATTTTAATCAATTCTGACTGATAAATCTCCTTAGTTGGTGGTCCAAGTGTATGGAAGATGTATAGCTGAAATATATCAGAAGTAATACGCAAGGAATGAGGATAGTATTTGAAGTATTGCCTATAATGTGAATAAAAAACGTTGCCTCCTCTTGTTGAGATTATAGATTGAAAATTGGGCACATTTCCATCGAAGCAGGACTTCTAACGATTTATCTCTTTATTTCTTAACTATACAAGTAGAGCCGCCAAGTTATGCGCAGAATTACAAATGTATTTGAGTAAAGAGATGATAATGGTGTGTTTGGAAACGTAAACTATGCATTTGCTACTGTTTTTTGCAAAACGTGTCTCAGTTTAAGTAAGTTCGAAAATATTTGAGACAGTTCATATGCCCCTTAGTACACTTTATTTCTTCTCTCTTCAAAATTCCATTACAACAAATTGTTCTAGTTGCAATTCAAACAATTACTGCGGGGACCACTGTAACACCACTTCCACTGGAGGCCTGTAGAAGATTTTATTACAGATCTTATTGTCACAGAATTTCCATTTTTAAACTTGATATTATTTTCAATGCAGCTGTTTAACTTACTTGAGCATGAGACATTGGAAGAATTCGAGATGTCATACATAAGAATAGCCCGGAAAAATCTACTTCTCAATACTATCCTCAAAATAATACTTTTTTTAAATAAAGTTTGAAGGTCTAAGAGGAAGGTATCACATCTTTCGAAATCTAAGCCTTTATGACTGATTCATAGAACCTCTTCTCTTTAGAAGGAGTTATATATGAGAAAACGAACATTCTCTGAATAAAATATAAGAGAACATTTTCACTTTGTTTCATTAACAAGATTAGAAGGAAGTCTTACTTGATTCGGGACTGAAAGACCGCAATGAACGCCCAAAAAGCCATGTGTGGCCTGAAGGTTCCCCACCTCTTGTTTAGACTATTACAGTGTTAACATTCACCAAGTTTTTTTCCCTTTGTGTGGAAGAAGTATTGAATTGGAGTACTTATTAATGAAACTAAGAATTCTACGCGAACTGAAGTAAGCGCCTTAAACGGGCACACAAGTTTTTCGTTAGGTGGAAATTTCAAAGCAGATACGGAAGGTTAAGATTTAGGCCAACGTTCTATCTTTTCTCCCATTCAGCCTGAACAAAAACGACACTATTTACAAACATTAGTTAGCCTTCGTTCTGCAACTGTCGTCTAGACTTCTTCGGGAAAAAAAGGGGAGAAAAAATGATCGTTTCTTCGCTGGGAAAGAATGGCGCTTAATTAAAGAAGTATTCGAAACGTCAATGGCACGTTCGTTTGAGAAGAAGTGATTATCTTCTAACGCAAGAAGTGAGCGAATGGGGCTCGAGAGACGTTTAGAACGCTAGGAAGTGACTTAAAGATGGATGAGAGTGGAATTGGAAGTAACTGAAAGAGAGGTGATCGATCAGTCTCAGAAGAAGGGCTGAGAATTCCCTTTGAAAATTCCTGCTTCGTCGAGTACATGCCCCACCATAATTATATCTCAGGCTTAAGCGATCGTAAATTATGCATCTCAGCGTGAACTGCATCCGTGAGAAGGGCTGGAGAAATCTTTGAGAAGGAAGTGCCCCATTTAACTAAAGTCGGTTTCTCATTGTTTGAAACTTGGCTCCCTGCGTTTTAAACCTGCGTATGTTAATCGCGCAAACCTCTGGTTTTGTATGGATGTTTCTAATGCTGTTTATAAGGGTAGTAACATCATCTAATTTGTATCGACATTAAATTCCCGCTAAACGTATTTTCGGTGCCAAGGTCATGGCTTTTACTCTCATTTTCTGACTACGTTTTCCATTAACTAAACATCCCTATTGCTATTATCGATATCACAACAAAGTTTTACTATCGCCAGTTAACTATTTACTTAATCATTTTTTTAAAACTTTAATATATTCTAATCTCACAACAGCAACTTTGATTGGTACCATATGCAAAATTAAAGCATAATAATATTTATGAATCAAAGTCATCAATCTTAATTACATAGAAAGAAAGATAAGAAGAAGAATATTTTGAAAAGAAAATAGTTTTTTGCAACCTCTGAATTTATGTGAATATAATTAAGTCACCTATGCAGTTGTTGAAAAAATTCTTTAAAGTTATAAAATGATATATTATCCTTCTTTGAATTGCTCTCCAAGAATATAGATGTAAAGAAATGAGTCTATTACTATCAACAAACAGGTGTAACTTCTTATTTAGGCACAGATTATTTCAATATATGCATCGAACTGAAGTTCTCCTCGGTGTCTAAGTTAGGGAAGGATTCCACAAATGATTTCAGCAATGACATGGAAAACGTCTGACGAAGTTAGATTAAAATTTAGATTAAAATTGCCCCTTCAATTTATATAAAACATATTCTTAGAGCAAATAGTGGAAAGGGAACTCAATTTGAATAATCAGGAAGAATTGATCATTGCAGAGTGTTGACTTAAATGGTAAAAGAACATTCCACTAGTTTGTTCGGCCACGTAAAATTATACATTATGGTATATAAGCTACAACCACTATTAAGAAATATCTTTTCTTGAGACTAAATGAGATTTTACAGTCTCAAAAATAATCTATATGTATATTTCTACTCTCCATTTCTACTCTATGCGTGTGAGAGGAAATGTAAACACATTTGAGCTACTTCTTTATCCTTCTGTTATTGCGCATCTTTCGCCAAAAAATCAGTCTTTAAACCATTTGCTTCATATTTACTTTATCGCCTATATTTCGGATATCCGTGCTCCAGTTTAAGTTGCTTGTAAAGGTGATCATATTGAACTGACACGACTGCATTTATACGAGATTTATTATTTATTCCATTTATTATGTATGCTACATTTTGACGCACTTTTTTCCTTTCGAAGAAATTAAATACAGAGCATTCACTCACGGTAAAATTTAGATTTATGCCTAGTGGCCACATTTCCCACCCGCTTTGAGAAGGAACTAAATAAAATAAGTCTTGACGTCTTTTGAATACGCACCCATATGCAGCCAGTAGGATGTATTTGTAAATAAAGATGTATGTCAGAGAAGTAGATCCTTCAATTTCGGGTATTTCGTGGGAGAAATGAAGTGTACCACTAATGGGAACATCCATGTCTTATTCAGAGAAATTTAAGCAAGCCTCACCCACTGAGATATATTTCATGCGGTTCCATTTCCCACAGATACCTATTCCAGAGGACCTTTTCGATTCATCTGCGAATCCGATATCAATTCTGAGGCTCTAATTTTGAAGGGATTCCCTTCCATTAATGGGTAATTAAAAGGGTTGAGCTCATCTTGGAGCCAAAAGGACAATACCCTGGAACCAGACGCCGATTCTCACCGCCTTCACCGAAATAACGCCCGCTTTCAAAAGAATTTATTCGCGGGCCGCTTGTATTCAGAGTGGGAAATTTGAGGAAATGCAAAATAGGTACGGAGTTAGAACGTGTATGAAATATGAAGAAACAAAAAGGGAGATTCTCATTTATATATTTTCAAGATTAGATAGTTTTAATAGTAGAAATAGTAGTAATTTTTGAGTGCTGCGGCAGAAGAGGATATTTTGAACGTGGAACCCAACAGAAATCAAACCCGAAACCGCTTTAACTAAAGTGGAACGCTTTGCCCCCTTGAATATCCCGAGAACCTAGAATAGTTTGAAATTTATGAACTTAAGTATTAATATGTAAATCAGTCAGAAATCTGTAAATTCTTTAAATTTGCTGTGCAAATAATACTTTTTGTGTTTACTGTCATATCACTGCATTAAAATTCACATATCTCTTGATGGCGTAGCGATAAAATTCTTCTGCCAAGTACAATCTTTCAAATAAATTTCCACAAGATGAAAAACGATTTGAGTATCTAACCATGCTGTTTTTTCTGTTTATTTTTGGGTAGAATGATATAAAACAAATTTAGATTCAGTTCTGATTTTCTTCCGTCTACTTACGTCGAAAAGGTTGAAACAGTTTCATTTCGCTCGCACAGCTAAAATATTATGCTATTCCGAAAGGAATTTTTCTGGAAATGGATATATTTAATGGTATAACAAATGGCTTTTAGTTAAATATTCGGTTTGGGTATAGTATTCATTCCGGCAAAATTACTGTTTCTTACTCGTATGCATCGGTTCTAGTTCGACTTTCCTTCGGCCTTAAGATTCATATTATATAATATTCTTTTATGATTTCATATAAAATAAAGATTACCTACTTTGCTTTTACTTGTCAATTAAGTTCTTTTACCCCGTCCCGTTACGTGTCAACGTTGGACTAGCTAAAACACAAGAAGAACGACTCTCACGTAATTCCAGATGATTTCGTCCTATTGTTTTCTTAGGCGGTCGAACGGTATATTCCGCTGGAAATAGCTTCCCAACCACTGTTCCATACAGTCCCTTCAAGGTGAGCTCTAAGTGAATTCCCCTCGTTCGTCTGCCACTTTGCCGTAAGTAACGTCGAAGTTGAATTGAGCTCGAGTGCTGCCACAGGTTTGCTTAGGAATTCGCCTTGCCCTAAATAGCCTTCATATCCTGAGCTAGTGCTATAACCTGACCACCGCTGAAAATGTCCATTGTGCGATTGGAGATGCTATAAAATTTTTGTTTCTTAAAGTCCTATTGTTTTTAACGGTATGGAGTGACGCAAGAGAGGGTTCCAGAAAGAGAGAAAGAAATTTATTCTTTTTTAATTTTTTCACATAATTCGTAATAAAAGGCAATTGCTTTAAAAATTTATCATGTAGAATGAAGAGAAGGCTTACTTTTTGCGCTACTGTTGTAAGAAAACATAGAATAAAATCACGATTAATTTCAACGAAGGACAATGTTATGAGCACATATGCATTGTGCATTAACTCCTATGGATGACAACTTAGTCGCTGAAAAGCGCATTGACTGCCTCGTAGAATCCAGGTCGGACTCAGAATCAGTCAGTAATCTATGGCTTACTTCTCCTTTGGAGGAATTGGAGAGTTTTTCGAATCTCTTATCGGATAGTTAATTAAAAATCATTGAACGCTTAGATTATTATCAAAACAGCTTGAATTAATCCAAACTCTTATTCTATTAGAAAATGCGCTCTCCAAGGAAAATTAAATAATTTCTATATCAGAGTTCATTATGACTAATGGTAAATTTCTTCGTTATCTCAGTTTAACATGCATCCAGAAATAACTGTAGCAATTCAATTGATTTTATAGTTGGTGGTATTATTTGATAAGATGGGTGAATGTAGAAAACTGTAACTTAAGAAAGAAAAAGATTATGATGACGATCATAGTGATAAAAGTTTTATCGATTGTTCTGATTTACTCTTTGTTAGTGATAAAATTTTCTATAGCGTTACCTAAGGAACAGTATGAGTACATTTAAACTCTACTATTAATCATGCCGTGAAATAAGTCAATTTAGATCGCTGGAATTAGAATTAAGAACTAGGTCATCCTGTTTAACATAACATGTTCCTCAGCGAATCGTGAGTCCAAAAAGTGCACAAGTTATTAAAAATATCTCTTTCGTAGTTTGACGGATGATATCTTCCTATCAATAGATAAGTAGTCCACATCTAGATTGCTTCTCTTATATAATAGAAATGGATTACAAGGAATTTTTATGAACTTTCACTACTTTTTCTAACTTGTTTAATATAAGCGTTCCTGATTGAGTTTTCTCACTACCACCAAGTTTTTAATCAATGCAGGTGTTATGCCGAAGCAGCAAAAGTGTAATTAAATCTTTAATTCCGCATTCAATGGTTCATTTTCCCTTGGGGTCATTCCCATTTTAATTGCGGATTCGAGAGTTTGCTAAAATTACACGATTTTTCGGTTCCTATGTCGACCAGGTTGTTAACCCCATCATTAACGTGGGAGTCCTTACAACGTGCTTGTGTTAGAGCTTTCGTAGTCTTTCATGAGATTCTGGTATTTGAATTATTCTCGAAAGGTTTTGTGGGAGTAAAAATACCTCCATTTTTCTTCTTTGAGCACTTCTGAATATTTTGCCTCGCCTGCTTCCATTTTTGTAGGGTTTCACGCGCTGGGAAATTTAATATTTATTTTAATTTTCAGCTCTTTGATATGGAACAATAAATTTGCGCCAAAAAGAAAGCTTTGCGAACAATGTCTGTTTATCCAAACTATTAAATTTTTGTACCATTATAATATCTAGAGTGTAGATTCTGGGATGCCATTTCGTTGGATAAATTTTGCGTATTATTTACTCATATTGTTCTTCATGTTTTGCTTGAAATATTATCTCCTTCCTAAAATAACGGATGTTAGAGTTCCTGTTTAGATAAGCATCTTGCGTTATTATTTGCTATACTTTATCAATGAAAATGCTCAGTGATTAAAAATCCTCACACGTTTTTCAGTATTATGTTTTAATTAATTATTATTCGATCTCTCTTAAACTTTCAATTGTTAAATGTTATTATATCCTTTTATATAACATTTTCTCAGTATAACTTGCAGAATATCAGTTTTCGTTTGCTTTCTCAATTCGTTTGGAAACTTTTAACCTTTAATATTATAACTTTAACTCTGTCGCTCAAATTTTTAATAGTATTACTTCTTTATTATGAAACGTTTTCTCATTTGATGCATTTCCAACTTCATTGTCGCGATCATCATATATTCTTGAATTCTAGGATTTTGCATTTCCACAAATTCAAAAATATCTGTAAGGGGTTGTCAAAGATATTTCTTTATCAAGGGTTATAAAGACGAAATGAGGAAGGAATCTCAGAAAGATAGCCATCTCACTCATAAGGAACATAGCACATGAAGTAATTGAGTTACGTTTTTGTTCTCACAAGTCTTAGGTATATTAAATTTCGATAAAGAAATAAAATCCTTTGCCATTACTTTCCGGTTCAGTTAATCGAGGAAAAATTAACTCATTTTCAGACGCTAAGACGCGAAGAAAAGTGAACAGGAACATATTGAAGGTGCTGAAACGGTTAAGCTTAAAATCAATCGGTTGAGGATAGCATACTTATTCAACTTCGTTTTATTGTTTTTTCCCTTCAAGATCTTTGAAACATATACTGTATTTTTCTTAGTTTGAAAAAGTAGATTTAATTTCTATATTGGTATCACTTGTCCTCTCCCGTCTAGTGATAATAGTCCGCGATTTCCTTCATTGGAAACATTCCTTTCAGTCGATGTTGGGAAATTGAGGTCAATCCGATCCATAGGTTCTTCGACTTCAGGTAGCGATTTTAGTCCTTCTAAGGTGCAAGGCTAACATTGTTCCCAAGGCGATTCTCTCCGCATTAGGTGAGTAAACTCTCTCCGTTCGATTAATTCCCGTACTTTACTCAAGACTCACCTCCGGATTAACACCGATTCGTATTGGCCTATCCCTAGCTATGAACAGTTTATCTTTCCGTTGCTATGGCATTTATTTATTTATCCTTAATTTCGACAATTTTCCTTCATAAAGCTGTTGAACTATACAATCTATTATCGTAGGTCGTACTTCTTGAAACAATTTAGCAATGAAAAGAAGTAGTTTTTTGTTTCCACACAATTAAGTCAATTGTTTCCACACAATCGTGTGTTACTGTTACAAATCATCCGAATTTGATTTATCAGATTTATATTATTTATCAGATTTAGAAATTTTTAGAAACTATAATGTCAGCTACGAATATATTTTCGAAAGCATGATTAATTTAGATAATGGAATGGCATCAAGTATGACAGTCATTTTCTTGTCACATTCATGTATATCTACATTACTTTGGTTGAAATTCCTCCAGTGATTGCTACTTAAACGTTACGTGGGAACGTAACCCCCAGAATTGAATATGTTAAACAGTTAAAATAGCGACCTGATATAAAATATTAGAGTGTCGTGGTAACTTTTGTTCCGGTATTCGCTCGGATGTAATGAAAATCTCAAATCAGCAACGGTAAAACTTTGGCAGCTACCGGCTTTCGTCACAATTTTTCTGATTTCTTTTACGCTAAGGGTGTCACTTATTATAATCGAAATGAAAGGTTCTTTTTCATGGGTAGCTTTTCAAAAACGATCTTTAGTTAAATTTAAGTATGACACACTTGATGCATAAAAATAATCGGATCGTTTATAAAAATGCATCTCCTTAGGATAGTTATAATTTATCTTTACGCATTATTGGTTAATATTAGTGCTCCTACGTTTGACTACCTTGCAAATGGAAACTAATGAGTTGTGGGATTCGGATTCGATTCACGTTCAAAATATCTAATTTTTCAGTTCGATTTAGGTTTACATCCTGGATAAATGACATGCTTTTTGAAAGCATTGTTCTGTTCGTTACCACTATAATATGTTATAAAAATGAAAAGATTTTAATACGATACGAGAGAGAAAAACTCGAAAGTTAGAAACCAGTGGCATTTATCTCAGGGCTACCACATGTGCTATATAAAATCGAATACAATATATCCTGAATATAAAATGGCATTTGAAAAATGCTCTTTACTTTTAAATTTTTTCCATGTAATCATTGAAAATCCTTCGCTTCTACATCAGGATTTAGGTCAGATGTGGTGAAAATATCCTCGTGATATCTTTCGTTACTAATGGAGTTAAACTGGACGTTGTAAAAAGGGTGACTCGTTTCTCTACATCGCTATCTACGCAATTAAAACTTTTTAAATTACTCTCATGTTTTTATCGCATTAAATTTATGCTGCGAGTTAATGTGGTCTAACCCTTCTTGTCTAAACAATTTGTCGGTTATAACATGAACGTAAAACAGGTCTACGCCCTGAGGACCCCCCTAGAGTTTGCCTTCGTATAGGATGCAGCAACATTTCATCTACGCAATTAAAAGTTCTCATTTCTGTTATCGGGCAAAATTACCTTTCGCGAATCCCTCGGGCCGAATGCGTCCCTTTGATCTGCCTTACCCTATCTCCAAATGAGATTTTGGTTTTTCAAGCGCTGATCTGCTTGTTCATTTGAAGGATTTAATTACGGCGCGCGCAATCTTCGGGTATACAACTGCTCAAACATCGCCAAACAGCGTTTTTAATTTCTCGCAAACAGACGTAAACGTTCATAAAACATTATCCACCTCGAGAAAGCATGATCCAATCAACACGTTCCGATCCAACACAATATCAGCCAATTCGAGCCGAAATACAAGCCAGGGAAATTCGTCTAAATTGGCAAATACAATCTTACCTCGACATACCAATCGCTCAACGTTCGAATTATCAAATGTATGAACGTTTTTAGAAAAAATATTTCATGAGATTACTGTGAAAAGCAATAGCTGTTATCTCTCTAGTTTTCAAAATAGAATACACAAAACAGATACCTTGAATATGCAATATTAGGTCAAATAGAAGAAATAAATACGCTTCCCTTTTATACTCGTCATTAAGTTATTTGTCGAAACTTATTACTTGTTATTAATAGAATAGTACTTAAGAATGGGATTTGATGGTGCAGCGGTTACGTACATAAGAGATTTATTTCAAATGCCTTTTATGATCGCATACACATATTATTTTCCTCGATCCGAAACAAGTAGCAATTCCATATATATTTGCGTTGATATCAACAAGCTTGATGTCCCTTTAAACAGTAGTGAATAGTGCTATTCCCGACGTTTCAGCAAAGAACACTACAGATAATCGCTTTTCTTTTGGAAAAGTTGAATACGTGTTGAATTCTGCACGCTAGGAACGACCTAATCCTCTGAATAATTTGATCATCGATTGTATAAGACTCTAAAGGAACTTCGAATGCTTTCCTAAAATCCAGGAGGAAAGGTAGCATTTGTCTCTAATTAGTTGGCTGCTGTATTGTTACCTCGAGATACGAAATTAATTTCCGCATATGCGCTTTCATTATTCCGCAATGAAGATCTCCTTGGTGCAAACCTTTGTCTAAGTTGACATGATTTACGTGTATCGCCTTAACGATCTCTGATGAAAACGAAAGAAAGATATTACGAGTCCTGTTAGATTTTCTTTGAAACGATGAACGAGCTAAAGATAGATATATAGATATAGGGGATGTAGCTCTTATAAAGAGAGAGCCTTCAGTGTTCTTTTTATACGCACTATTCGAGTCGATTGTTCTACCAATGTGGGAATTAAGCATGAAATATCCAAAGCGTTAAATTACGAATCTTATGAATTATAATGGTTGCATATTTGTATAGAAACGTTTTATCCAAGATTTTTATGATAAAACGAATTAACTGATTCACAATAAGACACAATAAAAAACTGAGTTCCAGGATACTGACCATTGTTAAAAAAACGAAATAATGCGTCATTCGTATTTAGTAAAAATACATCATTTGTGAATAGTGTCATGACAGTAATGCATCGTCGCCAGGGTCGGACTTTCCATTAGGTGCAAGCTAAGGACCCTTGATGTGGCTCAAAAAACTTTATCTAAGACAAATAATCTGTTGTTGTGGTTCTGAAATGGGTCCCTGATGAAATCTGCCCTTGATCCTCGCTTATCTATCCCCACAAATTAATTTCATTCGTGAAGAGTATTTTTCTTCATCGAGTTTTCAAGTTATTAAATTATGTTTATAATTTCTATCAGTGAGACTACAAATTATTTAGATTATATGAAGTTGTCAAAATCTGGAACCACCTTTGATCAGAGTAGAGTTCTCTATTGAAATTCGTAGGCTAGATAAAAAATTCGGTTAATCTATTTCATTCTAATCTCGGAAATAGTCCCGGAATTTTATTTATGTAATATACAGCAGTAGTATGTAAATCCACTGGAAAACTGGTTGTATTTAAAGTATAGTTTAGTTTAAATTCAACTTAATGATCTTAGAACAGTAGCCTCAGTAAAAAATGAAAGAATCTAATTAAAAATAAAAAAGAAATACATTGAAAGAATACAAATATAAGATGTAAATAATGGAAAGTATTTCGAAGAATTGGATTTCTACATTACTTTGCTTGATTTTGTGACGTTCATTCAAAATAATATATCCAGCTGCAATTACCTTACACCAATACCACATCATTTTCATATTCATTATCTTTTAATTAGAGAATGGCTCTATTTTAGGTTAAAAATAAAACTATTCTTGCGGACTAGTAAGTTATTTTTATAGTTTCTATTAGTGAGTCTACAAATGATTTAGATAGAGCTATCAAACTCTTTAACCCTCACTGGTTAGGGTAGGGTTTTCAAATCAAATGCCTCAGCTAGATATAAGCAGATATATCCAACGAAACGAGTAAACTCGAACTGCAGTACTAATCGCTCCCGCCGCAATCACTGATATGAGACTCAAGTGTTGGTCAAATAAAGATCCTAACTTTGGCCACATCCATAAAAAGAGTTAGAGTTTTTCGTCCATTCTGGAGAGCGGATTCCTTCCCAAAAGTGAGGATGACTGGAATGAGTCTAATTAAGGTAAAAATCCTTTCATCTCGGAAAAAAAGCGAAGGTTTAAAGGTTGGGAAACAGAATTTCAAGAGCGGTTATGAAGGACAGTGGGGTTGTGTTTTCGTATTTGGAAGATGTTTGTTTTCAGGAATGTTACCTCACCAGAAAGCGGAATTACTGGATGAAAAGTACACTTCTAAAGCGCGTTTATTTCGAAAAGCCTCACTTTAGCGCAGTAGGAAAAGGGCATTTCAAGCAAGAGCGATAAGAATATATGTTCAAATGTATTCATAATGTAAAGTATGTAAATGTAAAGGAACAATAATTTTGCCGAGATTATTTACTTGAAACTCTTGAACTCTTCTACAACTATCCGTTGGGTGAAAAAGTTTCATTTAATGTGGAAAAAATTAGAAAATACATATTAAGTAAATTTACAACTCTTCATTTTAAATTAATAGTTTTATGTGTTGGGAATTTTTTAAACTTCATTTAGATCTTAGATTTGAAGTGGATTTGTTTGATATCCATCTAACATTCTTGTATACCATAAATATGTGCACTGGTTATAATTTTAAAAAAGCCTGTACCAGAATGAATACTTATTGTGAATTCAAGTTGGTGGAAGAAGCAACTGTGAGAGAACGTAACACTATATCCTTAATGCTATCCCATAAAGATCCTTTAACTGTAGTAGCTTATCTTATCAATGACCTGATCAATACCAATTTAAACGTTTCTCTATCAAATACTCGAAAGTGTAATTGATAATAAAATAAGTAGCATAAGCAGCCGAAACGTGGTAACTTATAATAAGAGTATTGATACTTCAATACATTGCCATTCTTAAATCCATTAATTAGTGTCCAAATGACGCGTGACTCCGTTAACTTCACGATGTACAGTAAAAGTGAGCGAGAGTAATCTTGGTTTCTAATGAGTTCTCGAGTGTTAAGTAGATCAGAGCGTAACCTACATTACCAATTGAAATTCTTACTGAAAAAGTAAGATTCTAAAACGCCATCGCCATAAGGACTAAATGTTTCGAGGAGCGCGCAGTGTGAAATAGGGTTACGATATTCTCTGGAGAAATGATAACGGTTTTGAAGAGGTTAATTGATAAATCAGAGAAAAGAAAGTGTTTAAGGTGATGCGCATTCCTCTATCAAGACAAGTTCTCAGTATGTTCTTACAACCAGTATTCGGTTATGTGTTTCGCTTTTAAAACCTAACGCCAGCCTACTAAGATTCTAAGATTTCTCACTTCTGATTGTATAGTAAAATGTTCCTAAATGAAAACTTTGAACAAAATCTAAGCACTGTAAAGATAATTGTACTCATCATCATTAAAATTTCCCAAATATTTACTACATGAAATTCCTCCTGAATCTTCTAACGCACTCTCTACCTTAACCAACACCAAGACTTACTCCTGAGTGCGGCACACCGTCGTTCCTGTTGGATCAGCTGATGAGGGAGGGAAGGGAGGGCGTGGGAGGGAATTGCCCTAGAGCCTAGCGAGGGGACCGCCCCAGGCCGTTGTGACGTGCTATAGGGTTCACCTCTATGCCTAGAGGGCCCCCTGCCACAACTTCAAGGAGAAGCTCCGACCTCATAGACAGAAAGAACGAGCAGGTGAGAAGTGAGTGCTTAGTTACCTCACCCCTGCAGAAGAAGGTGAAAGAAGGGCCCCTGAAATAGATGCCTGCGTCTGTAGGCCTAAGAGTAGGCTAGGTTTGTAGGGAATGCCTTCCCCACGCCCCCTACAGAGCAGGTGGTTAGTGCATTTACGGTGAACTACTAAAGAAAACTACTGCTAATTGTTCATATATGTAAATTCATTGCAGCATTTATTTTTAATCTCGTTGCAACAAACCACCCTTCTTGTTCAGCGCCAAAGAAATTATTGAACTTGAAAATAATTAGTTAAATCGGTGGTTACAATAGTTTCATTTTTTAATATATAGAGGATATTTAACTGAGAGATTGAAAACAAGATTAGGAAGAAAAGTAAATGCCTTTAATGGTGCTCAACGTTCATGAATATCTACTTAAATGAAGATTTGTTTGATGAACCAAATGACCTAAAGGCTTTAATCATGTGAAAAGAAAAGAAACAGAGTACTCACGTCTGACTCACGTGAAAAGCTGATATTGCTGAATTATCCTGCAAGAATAGAGAACAATTTCAGCATTAGATAAAGTTCCACTTATAAAAACTACCACATAGATCCATTTTTTATAAACATCATTTTTTATAAACATCATTTTTTATAAACATCAATCACCAATAAACTGATATACGAGGACTTTTAGATCACCTCCTCAGTGAAACATTAAAAGTTAAACTAGATTGTAATGTGTCATCTTTGAGTTGCACAATTACTCGGAGAGCTGTTCATTGTTCTATTCACGACCACTCTATGTTGAAGCTAAAATATCAATTCGTCGAATATGGAGATTAAAATTTTCAGATTCTCAGAGTGAAGCAATAATAAATGCACAGAGTGAAGCAATGAAATATTCGAGTAGCAAACACAACAAGAATTTCTAAACTTCCTACTTACGGTGTACGTAAGAGTATTCATATTGCTTCCGACACAAGTTGAAAATTTCCTGCTAAGAATATTTATCGAGGAAAACATATTATTTAAAAGAAAGCATTAGTGTATTGGATGGGAGTCATTTGTGAAAAGACACTTCGCCAATGATCATTTGTGCAAAAAAATGTATAGAGCATTAATAAATGTATGTTGATAATCTAATTACGATGTATTGCGATGATGAGGAAGTGACGAAGAAAAGGCAAACTCCTTCATAGTCATTTTCCGCTTCACAATGGACAGATCGTTTAGTAAATATAATACTGATAAATTTGATCCGAATTCTACTTGAACTGTAAAATCATGTTAACAAATCCTGTGTAAACCAAGAACATTTAAGTTTAAGTAAATTTCTCAGCCTTGTTTGGCAAGTTGTAAGTCGGCGAAATTGTGCTAAAATCTAACATATATTTCAGGCGCAGTAGGGCGTAAATATTGCAGGAAAACATTATTATTTTTAACTGTGTTTCAAGGGATAAGTGAGCGATGTTATGTGAAAACCAAAGAGCGGTTCATGGACAGAGAGAAGGTTAAACTAGGAATAATATAAACATAATGTTTACTATGTTTGTTTACAAACATTACGAGGAAGTATTGCTTCAGAATTGACTCGAAGGTCAGGGTTAAAGAGGCTAATATCTTAAGGGTGAAAGCAAAGGAGAGTCATCTGTCCTTGAGATAATTACGAACTCATTTTCCTAAATTATCATTGTGCACTTCACAACCCTCTTATTTTCGTTGACTGCAAACATAGGAAAAAAGGAAAGTGACGTTTAATAGACATTGACTGTTCTACGAAACGGAACGGTCCGATGATTCATTTCGAGCCAGCCGGGATTACATGCTATCCGTTGTGATGTTGGTAAGTTCCAACAGTGTTGTTCACTTAAGTAACAATATAAAATACAACGAACTAAGTAATAATTTTCAACAATAACACTGTTCCATTGAAAGAGGAAAGAGAAATAATTCTTAACTGCTCACCAGTTTTGGTTCTCCGGGTAGCCTTGGTCCTGCATATTCCTCTTCAGTGCCCTTTCTCGATCAAATAGGAGAAACGCACAGGTATAAATGTGAAGGGAAGGAATTCACAATCTGGAAAAATAGAAACACCAAATTAATTTATCGTAAATGGCGAATATATTCTTGGTTAGTATTGTATTTTGCACCTGTAAGAGCGAGCAGCTGCCAAGGATTATTCAAATTAGGATTATATTCAATAACCTTCTATTCCGCATCGTAAATATTATATTAGAATTATTTTTATATTTTAGTCAATTAATGCAATTCAACACGGAAGGCACAAATAAAAAAATCATATTACACACAGAATCTAAAAAGCACAAAGAAAAAATATTTCCAGAGTGAATAATTAGGAACAAGTAGTAAAACAAGAACTGTATTTGTTTATAAAATGAACATCTGTTGAGAAAATTGTAAAATTTGATCTATAATTCATTTCTAGCTATAGTTAAATATTTCTTTCGGATAGTGGTTACAATATAATAGTTTCTGGAATTCAGTTAAATTTCAATTCAATTCAGCACGAGCCTAAGTAAGAAGCAACTTTTAAAAATTATTTCCTGAAAGCCAACGTTTAGTAGTGATACAAAGTATCCCACCGATATAAAATGAGTAAGATGATGAAATTTTGGAATGAGCTGTATCTTATACTTTAACTGATAATCAAAACGAAGGAAAAGAGATTGGGAAATGTTAATGGAACGTTAGTGTTTAAAATTTAAAATCAAATTCTCTGCATAAAATTTTGTTTATGCTATTTGCTGATAATCTCGAAAATAGTCCCCGAGATTGTATTTAAGATGTCAAACTCACGGGGAAAAGTAAACTTATTAAAAGCAGTGTTCATTTTAAATTTGACTAAAGGTCCGGTCTTGGAACAGTATGCTCTATCACCAGAATTAATAGAATATAATAAATAATGAGAAGGAAATACATGGAAAAAATTTAAAGGTAATAATGAAACCTTTCACGAAGAATAATATTTCCACACTACTTGTCTGATGTTATTTGATAAAAATTGCAATTAACGTACACCAATACCAGATAAACATTTTATATGCATTATAAAAATAAACCATGTCAAATATTAATAATATAATATATTTCACTATAAGAATTACACTAATATAATTAAATAAAAACACTATATTGTTTAAAATTAAACAATTCGTAATTGGTAGTCAATGATTCATAAAAAGAACTGGGGATAAAACTAGAAAACGATACTTTAACGCAAGATAGGACTTTGGTATTACGAGTTAAGGAAAGAAGAAAAATGCAACCAAATTACGTTTAATTTTGTACAAATAATAACAGAATTGCAGGAAAATTACAAATAAAAGAGTCTATAAACGAAAAAATTCATATAAATAAGTGATTAATTTTAAATTATGGCTTCTGTATATGAATTCACACATAGAAGGTGAATTGAGGGTCCGAATTCCACACATCCTTTAAGAAAACAGTTGACTGTATTATTAATATCAACGATAAGTATAATTTCAAGTTGTTTCAAGTCCATAATGAAAGCAACAAACCCAAAAACACAAATGCATCTCTAACTTGCGCGGCAGTACCGAGATCGCAGGAGAAACCCAAGGAGTTGCCCGTTAAGTAAGAGTTCGAGGTTTGAGACCTTACTGCCTCAGTATTTCACTCGATTTCTCTCATAACTATGAAAACCATATACCATACATTCCTCATCGGTCATATAAAGCAGAAAAATATTATCTAAGACATCTGTATTTACATGTAATTCCCATTATGTTACGCCTATAATTAAATTGAGTTTCCAGTCAATATTAAATATGGAATAAGAATTCAGCGCAAATTCAATCGAATATACGGGTAAAAGATTATTGAAATTCGTTAAATTAAATAATAAATGGAAATTTATTTTGAAATTCAAATAAAAAATTCCGTTGTGATAAAGGTCAGCAACTACTCATTCTTGGTAGGGTATTTCCAAAAAAACGGTTCTAGGCCTAAATTAGGAGAAATTCGAGAGAAAAATGTGGTATCGGAAAAGATTCGAAGCATTCTTTCATGCTTTCGTCTTATAAATTCTTCAGAAGATATGAATCAATGTTCATCTTTCATAAATATCCGACTTGGCCAGAAGTTAGATAGAAAAGATAAAAGATAAATTTCCGAATTGGAATTCATTCGAAAATAGAGATTGTCAGTTAACTAAAGGGCGAATCATTCAGACGTCGGTTTCATAACTAATCATATGAGTCATACGTAACCGGAAGAATACTTCACCGAGGACTGCCTTATAAACTTAAATCAAAGATATCAATGACTGCCTTTAAATTCAGAAATAAGTTAAGTAAATTCTATTAATAATAATTATTTCTAAATTTCTATTTAGTCATGTTACTTACCATAACTGAAGGAATCCCAAAGATGAGCCCACAGATGTCTTGACGCCAGGAATGGATTAACTTTCCGATAATTTACTAATTGATTATCTTTTGAATTTTAAAAGTTACACAATTATTACGTTACCTTTTTAATTTATTTCACAGTTAGTCAATCTCGGATCTACGGAACTTGAAACAATTCAAATTTTCTAACGGTTTTTTTCAAAAATTCTTCAACAGGTCCATACGAGGCGATGTCTTCCAGTAAAGTGAAGATTTAGCGCCAAAAATCATTTGTTCAACAAAATGGCGACTTCTGATTGGTCGATTGGGTGGCTGTTCCGGTCGCTGTTACTTTTTCCGTTCCTCACCCCACTTATCCCCCTACCGTAGAAATTTGTTACTTATTAATAATTATTTATACATTTTTTATTGAAATATTGTTAACATGAACGTAAATTAAGTTTAATTTGAAATTTATTGGAAAAATTACGTTCGTATCATTTTTACGTTTAAGTATTTGGTAATTAAACTCGATGTGAAATAGGTGATGGTTCCGTGTGACGTCATTATGGCGTACGTTCGAATGCTACTCGAAAATGTATGACTATCAACTGTTCCATTTTTGAAGTGACGCCTTGGAATTTAAATAATATATGCATAAATTATTAGTTGTTAATTTATTAGATTTCTTTAACCATTTTTATATTTTTATTGTAAAAATAATAATCACGATGAAACATGAGTTACAGATTGTTTTAAGTTATTCATTTTACGGTATATTATAAAGAAACTGTATTTGGGATTAATTGATTATGATTATTGATAAGAATTAAATTGAAGTTTTATTGGTTTATGGTTATTAAAAATAAATTTTAAAGGTGCAAAACACATTACTCTGACACTCAATGTTCTTATTACAGGAATATTTCACGGACCTCTCAATACGATATGATATCCAGTTAGACCCGTATTATTACCTTCTATTTAATAAAATCATTACCTTTAATTCCCTTTCAATGTTTTCTTAAAAAAAAGAAATGACAAATAATTTATATTACATTGGTTATTAACCTGCGTCTTCGATACGTAAGTAATATATTTTTTGAGTACGAAGATCCTTTGCTCAAGAAGAAAACGTAAGAATGTTTACAAAAATACAGTTATTAATCTTTTTACATCATGTAGTACTCAACGAAATAAAATACACATAGCTATTTAAATCGTTAAGTCCAAGCAACTCCACCGAGTATTTCTATTACTTATATTCGAGAGAAACAACGACTCTTTAATATTTCTTTTAGAAAGTTTAGAGGATATATGTTATCTTAAGCTTAGAGAAATCATTGCACGTCTTGAATGTATCAAACAAGTTATTTTTTTAAGACTAAAATTGATTATGTATAAAACTATTCTCCATTCAATGTTACAAATTATGGATGCCTCTTAATTACATTATATACTTTAAACGATGGAAAAGAAAATTAATCTTACATATTTAATAATGCAAAAGTCATATGCATAAGAAAACAAGAAATTAATTTTCTACCTAGATTATATATTATCCATCCCCTTACATCCGTCCTCTAAATATCAGAAAGAGACTTGTTTGAAAACAGAATGAGCTTCATGAGGCAAAAGGGGGAGGAAGGTATTTTCTTTTTTCCTCCAATGAGCTAGAAAACGTTCACAATACCTTATGAATCACGTCTAAGATATGCATTGGAAGTCGCGAAGGGCCTTTGATAGAGAATTTTATGGTAAAGAACATTAAGAAAATTATTCATGAGCATAATGCCCATTTAGAATACATAATGCATAATTACAAAGAGAGACACAATTATTACAAAGTGTAAAGTACATAATTTACCAAAATTACTGTTAAATGATTAGTTATTGTAAATAAATTAATATTTATTTATTATTGTAACAATATATCCCAGTAGAACATACCAAATACTAACTTAACATGTTTCTTAACAATAACAACCGTATAAGGCTTTGTATGAGTTTAGAATGGAGGAGACCACTGAAGGCAACTTTTAATAGTAATAGTAATATCATTATATGATGGTTAATTGGTTTACTAGAACCTTTCCTATGAGTTGTTGGAAGGGATGAGGCTTGCCAGAGGAATGAGGTACTCTGCCTTCGCTTTCCTCACTGAACCAGAATGTTATGAGTGTCAGCATAGAGTAGATAAAGAAACTATGAAAAACGCAGCTTATATCATTCAAAGAGACATTAGATTCAACATCAGTCATACCTTATGAGATTTCATTTTATAACAGCATCCTCAAGACTAGTAATTGTCAATAGTAAATGGGGGATATATTTTCTCAATAAATTTGCAAAGATATTTACAAATGTTATGATTTTCTATTAAATATATCCCGTTGTGTCAAACGAGTCAGCGAATTAAGTGGATAAAAATGAAAGCAGACTAACCATTAAGATAGGATGCTTTCATAAGGAAATTTAATATAATGCTAAATTTAACCATGTGATATCCTTGAAACCATATTTGGTAGAAGGGATTCGTCTGTTATCTTTGAAAATGAAATTGAAATATTCTAATTATATATACCTAGTTTTGTTCATGGCAGTGAAAATAAGATATGTTCTGAGCTAAGAGTGATAATTGATCATTATAATAACCTCAATCCTTTTGCAATGGATATTTAAATACCTTTTATGCTACATTTTCATGAATTCTTCCCACTCATAGCATTCTGTCTCAGCGAGTAAAGCAACAGAAAGAAGCTACCTCATCCCTTACCTCGCATGGCTAGCCCAATTTCCTCTCCAAAGGATTGCATAGCTAAAGCTGGACGTTCCATTCAGCCTTTAAACAAATGAAGTTATAAAAAGACATCAATAATATTCATTTAGCAATAAGATGAAGGAAATGTCGAATCAAAAGATTCACTAATCACCATTTGTTCTTTTGTGCCTTCAAAATTTGCCTACAGTTATATAAATAACGATTCAAAGCTGGAGTTGAGATTATGAAATGAATAATTGGGTTCACAATGAAATAATATGGATATACAATGCCCATTACCTTACATTACCCACCTAGATTTTAAGAGAAATAAATCACGACATTCGTATATCTACTTGTTAGCGTAATCATACTTAGCTCAAACCAGAGATCCATCCATTTTGATTGCGATAGCATCTCAACACTGTCCAGTTACAGACTTAGAATTTCTTAGGAAATTCTCAGATTCGTCTCTTCATAAGAACTGCAAAGAAATAAGTATACAACGGAAGACTGTTTTCACTGCTACACTTTGAAGCACTCCAAATATCACCGATCTTAAAGCTTAGTTTCTAATCCACCAACACACCTTTAACATGCTGTTCCACATACACTCGCATCACGTCAAACATACTGCGATTTATTTTCCACCGGATAAAACTGTCTCAAAACTTTTAAAATAACTTATCTATAACAAATAAGTAAGATGTAAAGTTTCTAGATGCATGGGCAACCTCTCCTTAATGGCATCACGAGGTTTCCGCGCTTTCGAAAAGAATCATGGTCTACAAAATCGTGAATAACGAAACTTGTTCTTCCGACCATGTGACCTTCGTGCTTCTCTTTGTCTCGCTAAGGAGATTGTGTTCAAGATGGTAGCATTTACATTTTCCTGCGATTTTCACATACAACCATGAGTGAAATTGAGTTTGTGTAGTGTAAATTCTGTGTTGGATTTAGTGATTTCCTTGAAAAATGCGCGAGTGTGAATCAAGGACTATGGTGTATCTAGTGCATTGCATCTGCCGAATACGGATCACTTGTAATGGCGACGTTAACATGAAATCGTACCTCGCCAACTGTTGAATTCGTTTGCATTGGAGATAATAATATGTCTTAGGAAGGCCTTAAGGAGGGGAGGAGAAGTTTGAAGTGGCGATTTCTTCGCAGACAATTAACGTAAGCATTCTGACCATATGAAGGTAAGTTAGAAAGTATATCCAGATGCAGTATTCCGAATATAATGAACATATGCATGTAAATGTGAATATAACAAATAATCAGGAGAGTTTCCAATGGTTCGGAATTAATTTCAATATGTCTGGGAATATTCATGGAAAGACTATCGTATGACGTGTTAATAGGAAAATGATGAATCGTTGACTCACCACAATAGGAAAATGATGAATCGTTAATTGACCACAATAAATTATTACCCCTTATCAACTTCCATGTTCCCTATTATCAAACCAGAAGTAATCCTACATTTTCTGTGACCTTCAAGAAATCTAATCATAATTACAATTCATCCATAGATAGAATTCAGAGGACAGCAAATGCATATACGAATAACCGTAATATATTAAGTCCTATAAATACATTTAGAGGTAAACTACATTGAGTTATTCTCCCCCAGTCATTATGCAGTTAATGTATTACCTTAAATAAGGTAATAAGTAATGAACATTATAAACTAAAGTTCCTTTGCTTTTTTGCTTATTTTATTTCAATTTTTTAAATTTTACATTCTTATATGTTCTTTTAATATTATTTTTGTTAAGCTGAGGCTTTTAATATTTGAGCTTTTTCCCACTAGTATTATTGTTTCTTTATTTGTTTTATATTTTCTTGTTCTGCGACTTTGTAAAATTAAGATCAATTCTTATGATCGTAATTTTTCAGGTGTAATAATTAATACCTCTCTGATTATATCAACCATCATAGAAACTTCTTGTTTATCATACCATCCATTTATATTTGTAGAATTTACAATGTATTTATAAAAGGGCTTTGGCCAGTGTATGTGTAAAAAAATAACCATGTCAGAATTTTATTACTGATCTCAAATAATGATACCGATCGATGGTCGCCATAATGACGTCACACGGAACCATCACCTATTTCACATCGAGTTTAATTACCAAATACTTAAACGTAAAAATGATACGAACGTAATTATTCACACTCGCGCATTTTTCAAGGAAATCACTAAATCCAACACAGAATTTACACTACACAAACTCAATTTCACTCATGGTTGTATGTGAAAATCGCAGGAAAATGTAAATGCTACCATCTTGAACACAATCTCCTTAGCGAGACAAAGAGAAGCACGAAGGTCACATGGTCGGAAGAACAAGTTTCGTTATTCACGATTTTGTAGACCATGATTCTTTTCGAAAGCGCGGAAACCTCGTGATGCCATTAAGGAGAGGTTGCCCATGCATCTAGAAACTTTACATCTTACTTATTTGTTATAGATAAGTTATTTTAAAAGTTTTGAGACAGTTTTATCCGGTGGAAAATAAATCGCAGTATGTTTGACGTGATGCGAGTGTATGTGGAACAGCATGTTAAAGGTGTGTTGGTGGATTAGAAACTAAGCTTTAAGATCGGTGATATTTGGAGTGCTTCAAAGTGTAGCAGTGAAAACAGTCTTCCGTTGTATACTTATTTCTTTGCAGTTCTTATGAAGAGACGAATCTGAGAATTTCCTAAGAAATTCTAAGTCTGTAACTGGACAGTGTTGAGATGCTATCGCAATCAAAATGGATGGATCTCTGGTTTGAGCTAAGTATGATTACGCTAACAAGTAGATATACGAATGTCGTGATTTATTTCTCTTAAAATCTAGGTGGGTAATGTAAGGTAATGGGCATTGTATATCCATATTATTTCATTGTGAACCCAATTATTCATTTCATAATCTCAACTCCAGCTTTGAATCGTTATTTATATAACTGTAGGCAAATTTTGAAGGCACAAAAGAACAAATGGTGATTAGTGAATCTTTTGATTCGACATTTCCTTCATCTTATTGCTAAATGAATATTATTGATGTCTTTTTATAACTTCATTTGTTTAAAGGCTGAATGGAACGTCCAGCTTTAGCTATGCAATCCTTTGGAGAGGAAATTGGGCTAGCCATGCGAGGTAAGGGATGAGGTAGCTTCTTTCTGTTGCTTTACTCGCTGAGACAGAATGCTATGAGTGGGAAGAATTCATGAAAATGTAGCATAAAAGGTATTTAAATATCCATTGCAAAAGGATTGAGGTTATTATAATGATCAATTATCACTCTTAGCTCAGAACATATCTTATTTTCACTGCCATGAACAAAACTAGGTATATATAATTAGAATATTTCAATTTCATTTTCAAAGATAACAGACGAATCCCTTCTACCAAATATGGTTTCAAGGATATCACATGGTTAAATTTAGCATTATATTAAATTTCCTTATGAAAGCATCCTATCTTAATGGTTAGTCTGCTTTCATTTTTATCCACTTAATTCGCTGACTCGTTTGACACAACGGGATATATTTAATAGAAAATCATAACATTTGTAAATATCTTTGCAAATTTATTGAGAAAATATATCCCCCATTTACTATTGACAATTACTAGTCTTGAGGATGCTGTTATAAAATGAAATCTCATAAGGTATGACTGATGTTGAATCTAATGTCTCTTTGAATGATATAAGCTGCGTTTTTCATAGTTTCTTTATCTACTCTATGCTGACACTCATAACATTCTGGTTCAGTGAGGAAAGCGAAGGCAGAGTACCTCATTCCTCTGGCAAGCCTCATCCCTTCCAACAACTCATAGGAAAGGTTCTAGTAAACCAATTAACCATCATATAATGATATTACTATTACTATTAAAAGTTGCCTTCAGTGGTCTCCTCCATTCTAAACTCATACAAAGCCTTATACGGTTGTTATTGTTAAGAAACATGTTAAGTTAGTATTTGGTATGTTCTACTGGGATATATTGTTACAATAATAAATAAATATTAATTTATTTACAATAACTAATCATTTAACAGTAATTTTGGTAAATTATGTACTTTACACTTTGTAATAATTGTGTCTCTCTTTGTAATTATGCATTATGTATTCTAAATGGGCATTATGCTCATGAATAATTTTCTTAATGTTCTTTACCATAAAATTCTCTATCAAAGGCCCTTCGCGACTTCCAATGCATATCTTAGACGTGATTCATAAGGTATTGTGAACGTTTTCTAGCTCATTGGAGGAAAAAAGAAAATACCTTCCTCCCCCTTTTGCCTCATGAAGCTCATTCTGTTTTCAAACAAGTCTCTTTCTGATATTTAGAGGACGGATGTAAGGGGATGGATAATATATAATCTAGGTAGAAAATTAATTTCTTGTTTTCTTATGCATATGACTTTTGCATTATTAAATATGTAAGATTAATTTTCTTTTCCATCGTTTAAAGTATATAATGTAATTAAGAGGCATCCATAATTTGTAACATTGAATGGAGAATAGTTTTATACATAATCAATTTTAGTCTTAAAAAAATAACTTGTTTGATACATTCAAGACGTGCAATGATTTCTCTAAGCTTAAGATAACATATATCCTCTAAACTTTCTAAAAGAAATATTAAAGAGTCGTTGTTTCTCTCGAATATAAGTAATAGAAATACTCGGTGGAGTTGCTTGGACTTAACGATTTAAATAGCTATGTGTATTTTATTTCGTTGAGTACTACATGATGTAAAAAGATTAATAACTGTATTTTTGTAAACATTCTTACGTTTTCTTCTTGAGCAAAGGATCTTCGTACTCAAAAAATATATTACTTACGTATCGAAGACGCAGGTTAATAACCAATGTAATATAAATTATTTGTCATTTCTTTTTTTTAAGAAAACATTGAAAGGGAATTAAAGGTAATGATTTTATTAAATAGAAGGTAATAATACGGGTCTAACTGGATATCATATCGTATTGAGAGGTCCGTGAAATATTCCTGTAATAAGAACATTGAGTGTCAGAGTAATGTGTTTTGCACCTTTAAAATTTATTTTTAATAACCATAAACCAATAAAACTTCAATTTAATTCTTATCAATAATCATAATCAATTAATCCCAAATACAGTTTCTTTATAATATACCGTAAAATGAATAACTTAAAACAATCTGTAACTCATGTTTCATCGTGATTATTATTTTTACAATAAAAATATAAAAATGGTTAAAGAAATCTAATAAATTAACAACTAATAATTTATGCATATATTATTTAAATTCCAAGGCGTCACTTCAAAAATGGAACAGTTGATAGTCATACATTTTCGAGTAGCATTCGAACGTACGCCATAATGACGTCACACGGAACCATCACCTATTTCACATCGAGTTTAATTACCAAATACTTAAACGTAAAAATGATACGAACGTAATTTTTCCAATAAATTTCAAATTAAACTTAATTTACGTTCATGTTAACAATATTTCAATAAAAAATGTATAAATAATTATTAATAAGTAACAAATTTCTACGGTAGGGGGATAAGTGGGGTGAGGAACGGAAAAAGTAACAGCGACCGGAACAGCCACCCAATCGACCAATCAGAAGTCGCCATTTTGTTGAACAAATGATTTTTGGCGCTAAATCTTCACTTTACTGGAAGACATCGCCTCGTATGGACCTGTTGAAGAATTTTTGAAAAAAACCGTTAGAAAATTTGAATTGTTTCAAGTTCCGTAGATCCGAGATTGACTAACTGTGAAATAAATTAAAAAGGTAACGTAATAATTGTGTAACTTTTAAAATTCAAAAGATAATCAATTAGTAAATTATCGGAAAGTTAATCCATTCCTGGCGTCAAGACATCTGTGGGCTCATCTTTGGGATTCCTTCAGTTATGGTAAGTAACATGACTAAATAGAAATTTAGAAATAATTATTATTAATAGAATTTACTTAACTTATTTCTGAATTTAAAGGCAGTCGTTGATATAATTGATTTAAGTTGATAAGATAGTCGTCGGTGAGGTATTTTTCCGGTTACGTATGACTCGTACGATTAGCTATGAAACCGACGTCTGAATGATTCATCGTATAGTCATTATCTTACATTCTCTATTTTCTTTTGATTTTAATTAGGTACGTATTTTACTGACCGAAGTGAAATCCATTTCCGGCGTCACCGTGTCCTTGGTGCATCATTGGGATTCCTTCTGATTTGGTAAGTAAAATTACTTAATCTTATTTAAATTAATTGAAAGGATTTTGGGCTTCGACGCAATATTTTTATCGATAGGTGTTCTTTTTTTATATGTACCTATTTTCAAGACGTAATCTCAGTGGTTATATAAATTCGTGGAGTATGATATATTTTCCCTAAGCTGCGAGTCATACTTCTGGATCTCTCATCATTTATATCATTTCAAAAATCTTATTAGTTAGCAATGAATTCCAGTTATGTACGTCTCATTTTACCCATTTTATTATCAACGATAATATTTTAGATATGAAGCCATGATTCTCGAGTGTTGAAGACGTTATCCGAGGCAATTCAAAAATAATACTTTGAAACATTTCTGCGACATTTAATCTTCATATATTGCCTGTTTCGATCTAGAATGGAGTGTATTTTTTCAACTACTAACACCTTCTGCCAATCGAAAGTTTTACAGAAATTTACGTTTAAATTTTTAAGCAAAATTTCGGAATTAAAGATTTACTTATCAATCATAAATCAGCTTCATTATTTTTTATCTTAAATGTGATGCTAATTCTAGCTTTACCTGCATTTTCCATGTCTTTTTTCAAATTAATCCTTATTGGGAACTCAATTTTATACATGCCTTTAATTCGCAGTTAGGCATATTTTTTACTTACACCTTTTGATCAGGTATAGTCTCTCAAATCACAATAAAAATATACAGGTGTGCCACACAGTGAAAAAAGTAAGACTACCTTTCAGTGTAACGCGATGCATGAGTAATGTTTTAGCCACATTTTTGAGTTGATGATTCGATTTTGGAAGCAAATGTGTAACGGATTTAGCATTTGACTTTGAAAAATTAAATATTGATTAAATTGTTGCATTTATATCCTTTATTATTAATATATTCATTTTTAAGGTGCTGCAGATTTATGAAAGTTAAGTTCTCTATAATTGTTTTATTTCAGCGCGTATTTATGCAATAGATAGTTAAGTAAGGATTTCAGTAAGTAGCTTCCCCCATATTAATACTCGAGGAAAATCCACTTCAAACTATTTACACCTTTAATGAATGAAGGATATTCTTCTTGGTGTGATTCAGTAATTTACAATACTCTTAACGGAAGTTGGTTATAGAATTTCAAAATTGAATTAAATAATCATCTTTCAAACAAATTCCCTTCTTGATTTACTAATATGTCTCAAATCGTGTTCCATATATTTTAATATCATTTTTATTACTTCGAAAATCTTATTATTGAGCAATGAATTACAGAATTTACCGTTGGAAGGTTTGAATTTTTTAATTGCGATAGATAAGAAATTGATTGATCACGAAGAGTACCTTAAGAGTTACGGAATAAATTTGCAACTTTTAAGATTAAGAAATAGATGACCAATAAGTGAATTATCAGTAAGTTAATCCATTTCTGGCGTCCGGATATCCGTGGGCTCATCTTTGGGATTCCTTCAGTTTTGGTATATAACATGACTAAATGGAAATGAATTTACTTAAGTTATTTCTGAATTTAAAGGCAGTCATTGATATCTTTGATTTAAGTTTATAAGGCAGTCCTCGGTGAAGTATTCTTCCGGTTACGTATGACTCATATGATTAGTTATGAAACCGACGTCTGAATGATTCGCCCTTTAGTTAACTGACAATCTCTATTTTCGAATGAATTCCAATTCGGAAATTTATCTTTTATCTTTTCTATCTAACTTCTGGCCAAGTCGGATATTTATGAAAGATGAACATTGATTCATATCTTCTGAAGAATTTATAAGACGAAAGCATGAAAGAATGCTTCGAATCTTTTCCGATACCACATTTTTCTCTCGAATTTCTCCTAATTTAGGCCTAGAACCGTTTTTTTGGAAATACCCTACCAAGAATGAGTAGTTGCTGACCTTTATCACAACGGAATTTTTTATTTGAATTTCAAAATAAATTTCCATTTATTATTTAATTTAACGAATTTCAATAATCTTTTACCCGTATATTCGATTGAATTTGCGCTGAATTCTTATTCCATATTTAATATTGACTGGAAACTCAATTTAATTATAGGCGTAACATAATGGGAATTACATGTAAATACAGATGTCTTAGATAATATTTTTCTGCTTTATATGACCGATGAGGAATGTATGGTATATGGTTTTCATAGTTATGAGAGAAATCGAGTGAAATACTGAGGCAGTAAGGTCTCAAACCTCGAACTCTTACTTAACGGGCAACTCCTTGGGTTTCTCCTGCGATCTCGGTACTGCCGCGCAAGTTAGAGATGCATTTGTGTTTTTGGGTTTGTTGCTTTCATTATGGACTTGAAACAACTTGAAATTATACTTATCGTTGATATTAATAATACAGTCAACTGTTTTCTTAAAGGATGTGTGGAATTCGGACCCTCAATTCACCTTCTATGTGTGAATTCATATACAGAAGCCATAATTTAAAATTAATCACTTATTTATATGAATTTTTTCGTTTATAGACTCTTTTATTTGTAATTTTCCTGCAATTCTGTTATTATTTGTACAAAATTAAACGTAATTTGGTTGCATTTTTCTTCTTTCCTTAACTCGTAATACCAAAGTCCTATCTTGCGTTAAAGTATCGTTTTCTAGTTTTATCCCCAGTTCTTTTTATGAATCATTGACTACCAATTACGAATTGTTTAATTTTAAACAATATAGTGTTTTTATTTAATTATATTAGTGTAATTCTTATAGTGAAATATATTATATTATTAATATTTGACATGGTTTATTTTTATAATGCATATAAAATGTTTATCTGGTATTGGTGTACGTTAATTGCAATTTTTATCAAATAACATCAGACAAGTAGTGTGGAAATATTATTCTTCGTGAAAGGTTTCATTATTACCTTTAAATTTTTTCCATGTATTTCCTTCTCATTATTTATTATATTCTATTAATTCTGGTGATAGAGCATACTGTTCCAAGACCGGACCTTTAGTCAAATTTAAAATGAACACTGCTTTTAATAAGTTTACTTTTCCCCGTGAGTTTGACATCTTAAATACAATCTCGGGGACTATTTTCGAGATTATCAGCAAATAGCATAAACAAAATTTTATGCAGAGAATTTGATTTTAAATTTTAAACACTAACGTTCCATTAACATTTCCCAATCTCTTTTCCTTCGTTTTGATTATCAGTTAAAGTATAAGATACAGCTCATTCCAAAATTTCATCATCTTACTCATTTTATATCGGTGGGATACTTTGTATCACTACTAAACGTTGGCTTTCAGGAAATAATTTTTAAAAGTTGCTTCTTACTTAGGCTCGTGCTGAATTGAATTGAAATTTAACTGAATTCCAGAAACTATTATATTGTAACCACTATCCGAAAGAAATATTTAACTATAGCTAGAAATGAATTATAGATCAAATTTTACAATTTTCTCAACAGATGTTCATTTTATAAACAAATACAGTTCTTGTTTTACTACTTGTTCCTAATTATTCACTCTGGAAATATTTTTTCTTTGTGCTTTTTAGATTCTGTGTGTAATATGATTTTTTTATTTGTGCCTTCCGTGTTGAATTGCATTAATTGACTAAAATATAAAAATAATTCTAATATAATATTTACGATGCGGAATAGAAGGTTATTGAATATAATCCTAATTTGAATAATCCTTGGCAGCTGCTCGCTCTTACAGGTGCAAAATACAATACTAACCAAGAATATATTCGCCATTTACGATAAATTAATTTGGTGTTTCTATTTTTCCAGATTGTGAATTCCTTCCCTTCACATTTATACCTGTGCGTTTCTCCTATTTGATCGAGAAAGGGCACTGAAGAGGAATATGCAGGACCAAGGCTACCCGGAGAACCAAAACTGGTGAGCAGTTAAGAATTATTTCTCTTTCCTCTTTCAATGGAACAGTGTTATTGTTGAAAATTATTACTTAGTTCGTTGTATTTTATATTGTTACTTAAGTGAACAACACTGTTGGAACTTACCAACATCACAACGGATAGCATGTAATCCCGGCTGGCTCGAAATGAATCATCGGACCGTTCCGTTTCGTAGAACAGTCAATGTCTATTAAACGTCACTTTCCTTTTTTCCTATGTTTGCAGTCAACGAAAATAAGAGGGTTGTGAAGTGCACAATGATAATTTAGGAAAATGAGTTCGTAATTATCTCAAGGACAGATGACTCTCCTTTGCTTTCACCCTTAAGATATTAGCCTCTTTAACCCTGACCTTCGAGTCAATTCTGAAGCAATACTTCCTCGTAATGTTTGTAAACAAACATAGTAAACATTATGTTTATATTATTCCTAGTTTAACCTTCTCTCTGTCCATGAACCGCTCTTTGGTTTTCACATAACATCGCTCACTTATCCCTTGAAACACAGTTAAAAATAATAATGTTTTCCTGCAATATTTACGCCCTACTGCGCCTGAAATATATGTTAGATTTTAGCACAATTTCGCCGACTTACAACTTGCCAAACAAGGCTGAGAAATTTACTTAAACTTAAATGTTCTTGGTTTACACAGGATTTGTTAACATGATTTTACAGTTCAAGTAGAATTCGGATCAAATTTATCAGTATTATATTTACTAAACGATCTGTCCATTGTGAAGCGGAAAATGACTATGAAGGAGTTTGCCTTTTCTTCGTCACTTCCTCATCATCGCAATACATCGTAATTAGATTATCAACATACATTTATTAATGCTCTATACATTTTTTTGCACAAATGATCATTGGCGAAGTGTCTTTTCACAAATGACTCCCATCCAATACACTAATGCTTTCTTTTAAATAATATGTTTTCCTCGATAAATATTCTTAGCAGGAAATTTTCAACTTGTGTCGGAAGCAATATGAATACTCTTACGTACACCGTAAGTAGGAAGTTTAGAAATTCTTGTTGTGTTTGCTACTCGAATATTTCATTGCTTCACTCTGTGCATTTATTATTGCTTCACTCTGAGAATCTGAAAATTTTAATCTCCATATTCGACGAATTGATATTTTAGCTTCAACATAGAGTGGTCGTGAATAGAACAATGAACAGCTCTCCGAGTAATTGTGCAACTCAAAGATGACACATTACAATCTAGTTTAACTTTTAATGTTTCACTGAGGAGGTGATCTAAAAGTCCTCGTATATCAGTTTATTGGTGATTGATGTTTATAAAAAATGATGTTTATAAAAAATGATGTTTATAAAAAATGGATCTATGTGGTAGTTTTTATAAGTGGAACTTTATCTAATGCTGAAATTGTTCTCTATTCTTGCAGGATAATTCAGCAATATCAGCTTTTCACGTGAGTCAGACGTGAGTACTCTGTTTCTTTTCTTTTCACATGATTAAAGCCTTTAGGTCATTTGGTTCATCAAACAAATCTTCATTTAAGTAGATATTCATGAACGTTGAGCACCATTAAAGGCATTTACTTTTCTTCCTAATCTTGTTTTCAATCTCTCAGTTAAATATCCTCTATATATTAAAAAATGAAACTATTGTAACCACCGATTTAACTAATTATTTTCAAGTTCAATAATTTCTTTGGCGCTGAACAAGAAGGGTGGTTTGTTGCAACGAGATTAAAAATAAATGCTGCAATGAATTTACATATATGAACAATTAGCAGTAGTTTTCTTTAGTAGTTCACCGTAAATGCACTAACCACCTGCTCTGTAGGGGGCGTGGGGAAGGCATTCCCTACAAACCTAGCCTACTCTTAGGCCTACAGACGCAGGCATCTATTTCAGGGGCCCTTCTTTCACCTTCTTCTGCAGGGGTGAGGTAACTAAGCACTCACTTCTCACCTGCTCGTTCTTTCTGTCTATGAGGTCGGAGCTTCTCCTTGAAGTTGTGGCAGGGGGCCCTCTAGGCATAGAGGTGAACCCTATAGCACGTCACAACGGCCTGGGGCGGTCCCCTCGCTAGGCTCTAGGGCAATTCCCTCCCACGCCCTCCCTTCCCTCCCTCATCAGCTGATCCAACAGGAACGACGGTGTGCCGCACTCAGGAGTAAGTCTTGGTGTTGGTTAAGGTAGAGAGTGCGTTAGAAGATTCAGGAGGAATTTCATGTAGTAAATATTTGGGAAATTTTAATGATGATGAGTACAATTATCTTTACAGTGCTTAGATTTTGTTCAAAGTTTTCATTTAGGAACATTTTACTATACAATCAGAAGTGAGAAATCTTAGAATCTTAGTAGGCTGGCGTTAGGTTTTAAAAGCGAAACACATAACCGAATACTGGTTGTAAGAACATACTGAGAACTTGTCTTGATAGAGGAATGCGCATCACCTTAAACACTTTCTTTTCTCTGATTTATCAATTAACCTCTTCAAAACCGTTATCATTTCTCCAGAGAATATCGTAACCCTATTTCACACTGCGCGCTCCTCGAAACATTTAGTCCTTATGGCGATGGCGTTTTAGAATCTTACTTTTTCAGTAAGAATTTCAATTGGTAATGTAGGTTACGCTCTGATCTACTTAACACTCGAGAACTCATTAGAAACCAAGATTACTCTCGCTCACTTTTACTGTACATCGTGAAGTTAACGGAGTCACGCGTCATTTGGACACTAATTAATGGATTTAAGAATGGCAATGTATTGAAGTATCAATACTCTTATTATAAGTTACCACGTTTCGGCTGCTTATGCTACTTATTTTATTATCAATTACACTTTCGAGTATTTGATAGAGAAACGTTTAAATTGGTATTGATCAGGTCATTGATAAGATAAGCTACTACAGTTAAAGGATCTTTATGGGATAGCATTAAGGATATAGTGTTACGTTCTCTCACAGTTGCTTCTTCCACCAACTTGAATTCACAATAAGTATTCATTCTGGTACAGGCTTTTTTAAAATTATAACCAGTGCACATATTTATGGTATACAAGAATGTTAGATGGATATCAAACAAATCCACTTCAAATCTAAGATCTAAATGAAGTTTAAAAAATTCCCAACACATAAAACTATTAATTTAAAATGAAGAGTTGTAAATTTACTTAATATGTATTTTCTAATTTTTTCCACATTAAATGAAACTTTTTCACCCAACGGATAGTTGTAGAAGAGTTCAAGAGTTTCAAGTAAATAATCTCGGCAAAATTATTGTTCCTTTACATTTACATACTTTACATTATGAATACATTTGAACATATATTCTTATCGCTCTTGCTTGAAATGCCCTTTTCCTACTGCGCTAAAGTGAGGCTTTTCGAAATAAACGCGCTTTAGAAGTGTACTTTTCATCCAGTAATTCCGCTTTCTGGTGAGGTAACATTCCTGAAAACAAACATCTTCCAAATACGAAAACACAACCCCACTGTCCTTCATAACCGCTCTTGAAATTCTGTTTCCCAACCTTTAAACCTTCGCTTTTTTTCCGAGATGAAAGGATTTTTACCTTAATTAGACTCATTCCAGTCATCCTCACTTTTGGGAAGGAATCCGCTCTCCAGAATGGACGAAAAACTCTAACTCTTTTTATGGATGTGGCCAAAGTTAGGATCTTTATTTGACCAACACTTGAGTCTCATATCAGTGATTGCGGCGGGAGCGATTAGTACTGCAGTTCGAGTTTACTCGTTTCGTTGGATATATCTGCTTATATCTAGCTGAGGCATTTGATTTGAAAACCCTACCCTAACCAGTGAGGGTTAAAGAGTTTGATAGCTCTATCTAAATCATTTGTAGACTCACTAATAGAAACTATAAAAATAACTTACTAGTCCGCAAGAATAGTTTTATTTTTAACCTAAAATAGAGCCATTCTCTAATTAAAAGATAATGAATATGAAAATGATGTGGTATTGGTGTAAGGTAATTGCAGCTGGATATATTATTTTGAATGAACGTCACAAAATCAAGCAAAGTAATGTAGAAATCCAATTCTTCGAAATACTTTCCATTATTTACATCTTATATTTGTATTCTTTCAATGTATTTCTTTTTTATTTTTAATTAGATTCTTTCATTTTTTACTGAGGCTACTGTTCTAAGATCATTAAGTTGAATTTAAACTAAACTATACTTTAAATACAACCAGTTTTCCAGTGGATTTACATACTACTGCTGTATATTACATAAATAAAATTCCGGGACTATTTCCGAGATTAGAATGAAATAGATTAACCGAATTTTTTATCTAGCCTACGAATTTCAATAGAGAACTCTACTCTGATCAAAGGTGGTTCCAGATTTTGACAACTTCATATAATCTAAATAATTTGTAGTCTCACTGATAGAAATTATAAACATAATTTAATAACTTGAAAACTCGATGAAGAAAAATACTCTTCACGAATGAAATTAATTTGTGGGGATAGATAAGCGAGGATCAAGGGCAGATTTCATCAGGGACCCATTTCAGAACCACAACAACAGATTATTTGTCTTAGATAAAGTTTTTTGAGCCACATCAAGGGTCCTTAGCTTGCACCTAATGGAAAGTCCGACCCTGGCGACGATGCATTACTGTCATGACACTATTCACAAATGATGTATTTTTACTAAATACGAATGACGCATTATTTCGTTTTTTTAACAATGGTCAGTATCCTGGAACTCAGTTTTTTATTGTGTCTTATTGTGAATCAGTTAATTCGTTTTATCATAAAAATCTTGGATAAAACGTTTCTATACAAATATGCAACCATTATAATTCATAAGATTCGTAATTTAACGCTTTGGATATTTCATGCTTAATTCCCACATTGGTAGAACAATCGACTCGAATAGTGCGTATAAAAAGAACACTGAAGGCTCTCTCTTTATAAGAGCTACATCCCCTATATCTATATATCTATCTTTAGCTCGTTCATCGTTTCAAAGAAAATCTAACAGGACTCGTAATATCTTTCTTTCGTTTTCATCAGAGATCGTTAAGGCGATACACGTAAATCATGTCAACTTAGACAAAGGTTTGCACCAAGGAGATCTTCATTGCGGAATAATGAAAGCGCATATGCGGAAATTAATTTCGTATCTCGAGGTAACAATACAGCAGCCAACTAATTAGAGACAAATGCTACCTTTCCTCCTGGATTTTAGGAAAGCATTCGAAGTTCCTTTAGAGTCTTATACAATCGATGATCAAATTATTCAGAGGATTAGGTCGTTCCTAGCGTGCAGAATTCAACACGTATTCAACTTTTCCAAAAGAAAAGCGATTATCTGTAGTGTTCTTTGCTGAAACGTCGGGAATAGCACTATTCACTACTGTTTAAAGGGACATCAAGCTTGTTGATATCAACGCAAATATATATGGAATTGCTACTTGTTTCGGATCGAGGAAAATAATATGTGTATGCGATCATAAAAGGCATTTGAAATAAATCTCTTATGTACGTAACCGCTGCACCATCAAATCCCATTCTTAAGTACTATTCTATTAATAACAAGTAATAAGTTTCGACAAATAACTTAATGACGAGTATAAAAGGGAAGCGTATTTATTTCTTCTATTTGACCTAATATTGCATATTCAAGGTATCTGTTTTGTGTATTCTATTTTGAAAACTAGAGAGATAACAGCTATTGCTTTTCACAGTAATCTCATGAAATATTTTTTCTAAAAACGTTCATACATTTGATAATTCGAACGTTGAGCGATTGGTATGTCGAGGTAAGATTGTATTTGCCAATTTAGACGAATTTCCCTGGCTTGTATTTCGGCTCGAATTGGCTGATATTGTGTTGGATCGGAACGTGTTGATTGGATCATGCTTTCTCGAGGTGGATAATGTTTTATGAACGTTTACGTCTGTTTGCGAGAAATTAAAAACGCTGTTTGGCGATGTTTGAGCAGTTGTATACCCGAAGATTGCGCGCGCCGTAATTAAATCCTTCAAATGAACAAGCAGATCAGCGCTTGAAAAACCAAAATCTCATTTGGAGATAGGGTAAGGCAGATCAAAGGGACGCATTCGGCCCGAGGGATTCGCGAAAGGTAATTTTGCCCGATAACAGAAATGAGAACTTTTAATTGCGTAGATGAAATGTTGCTGCATCCTATACGAAGGCAAACTCTAGGGGGGTCCTCAGGGCGTAGACCTGTTTTACGTTCATGTTATAACCGACAAATTGTTTAGACAAGAAGGGTTAGACCACATTAACGCGCAGCATAAATTTAATGCGATAAAAACATGAGAGTAATTTAAAAAGTTTTAATTGCGTAGATAGCGATGTAGAGAAACGAGTCACCCTTTTTACAACGTCCAGTTTAACTCCATTAGTAACGAAAGATATCACGAGGATATTTTCACCACATCTGACCTAAATCCTGATGTAGAAGCGAAGGATTTTCAATGATTACATGGAAAAAATTTAAAAGTAAAGAGCATTTTTCAAATGCCATTTTATATTCAGGATATATTGTATTCGATTTTATATAGCACATGTGGTAGCCCTGAGATAAATGCCACTGGTTTCTAACTTTCGAGTTTTTCTCTCTCGTATCGTATTAAAATCTTTTCATTTTTATAACATATTATAGTGGTAACGAACAGAACAATGCTTTCAAAAAGCATGTCATTTATCCAGGATGTAAACCTAAATCGAACTGAAAAATTAGATATTTTGAACGTGAATCGAATCCGAATCCCACAACTCATTAGTTTCCATTTGCAAGGTAGTCAAACGTAGGAGCACTAATATTAACCAATAATGCGTAAAGATAAATTATAACTATCCTAAGGAGATGCATTTTTATAAACGATCCGATTATTTTTATGCATCAAGTGTGTCATACTTAAATTTAACTAAAGATCGTTTTTGAAAAGCTACCCATGAAAAAGAACCTTTCATTTCGATTATAATAAGTGACACCCTTAGCGTAAAAGAAATCAGAAAAATTGTGACGAAAGCCGGTAGCTGCCAAAGTTTTACCGTTGCTGATTTGAGATTTTCATTACATCCGAGCGAATACCGGAACAAAAGTTACCACGACACTCTAATATTTTATATCAGGTCGCTATTTTAACTGTTTAACATATTCAATTCTGGGGGTTACGTTCCCACGTAACGTTTAAGTAGCAATCACTGGAGGAATTTCAACCAAAGTAATGTAGATATACATGAATGTGACAAGAAAATGACTGTCATACTTGATGCCATTCCATTATCTAAATTAATCATGCTTTCGAAAATATATTCGTAGCTGACATTATAGTTTCTAAAAATTTCTAAATCTGATAAATAATATAAATCTGATAAATCAAATTCGGATGATTTGTAACAGTAACACACGATTGTGTGGAAACAATTGACTTAATTGTGTGGAAACAAAAAACTACTTCTTTTCATTGCTAAATTGTTTCAAGAAGTACGACCTACGATAATAGATTGTATAGTTCAACAGCTTTATGAAGGAAAATTGTCGAAATTAAGGATAAATAAATAAATGCCATAGCAACGGAAAGATAAACTGTTCATAGCTAGGGATAGGCCAATACGAATCGGTGTTAACCCGGAGGTGAGTCTTGAGTAAAGTACGGGAATTAATCGAACGGAGAGAGTTTACTCACCTAATGCGGAGAGAATCGCCTTGGGAACAATGTTAGCCTTGCACCTTAGAAGGACTAAAATTGCTACCTGAAGTCGAAGAACCTATGGAGCGGATTGACCTCAATTTCCCAACATCGACTGAAAGGAATGTTTCCAATGAAGGAAATCGCGGACTATTATCACTAGACGGGAGAGGACAAGTGATACCAATATAGAAATTAAATCTACTTTTTCAAACTAAGAAAAATACAGTATATGTTTCAAAGATCTTGAAGGGAAAAAACAATAAAACGAAGTTGAATAAGTATGCTATCCTCAACCGATTGATTTTAAGCTTAACCGTTTCAGCACCTTCAATATGTTCCTGTTCACTTTTCTTCGCGTCTTAGCGTCTGAAAATGAGTTAATTTTTCCTCGATTAACTGAACCGGAAAGTAATGGCAAAGGATTTTATTTCTTTATCGAAATTTAATATACCTAAGACTTGTGAGAACAAAAACGTAACTCAATTACTTCATGTGCTATGTTCCTTATGAGTGAGATGGCTATCTTTCTGAGATTCCTTCCTCATTTCGTCTTTATAACCCTTGATAAAGAAATATCTTTGACAACCCCTTACAGATATTTTTGAATTTGTGGAAATGCAAAATCCTAGAATTCAAGAATATATGATGATCGCGACAATGAAGTTGGAAATGCATCAAATGAGAAAACGTTTCATAATAAAGAAGTAATACTATTAAAAATTTGAGCGACAGAGTTAAAGTTATAATATTAAAGGTTAAAAGTTTCCAAACGAATTGAGAAAGCAAACGAAAACTGATATTCTGCAAGTTATACTGAGAAAATGTTATATAAAAGGATATAATAACATTTAACAATTGAAAGTTTAAGAGAGATCGAATAATAATTAATTAAAACATAATACTGAAAAACGTGTGAGGATTTTTAATCACTGAGCATTTTCATTGATAAAGTATAGCAAATAATAACGCAAGATGCTTATCTAAACAGGAACTCTAACATCCGTTATTTTAGGAAGGAGATAATATTTCAAGCAAAACATGAAGAACAATATGAGTAAATAATACGCAAAATTTATCCAACGAAATGGCATCCCAGAATCTACACTCTAGATATTATAATGGTACAAAAATTTAATAGTTTGGATAAACAGACATTGTTCGCAAAGCTTTCTTTTTGGCGCAAATTTATTGTTCCATATCAAAGAGCTGAAAATTAAAATAAATATTAAATTTCCCAGCGCGTGAAACCCTACAAAAATGGAAGCAGGCGAGGCAAAATATTCAGAAGTGCTCAAAGAAGAAAAATGGAGGTATTTTTACTCCCACAAAACCTTTCGAGAATAATTCAAATACCAGAATCTCATGAAAGACTACGAAAGCTCTAACACAAGCACGTTGTAAGGACTCCCACGTTAATGATGGGGTTAACAACCTGGTCGACATAGGAACCGAAAAATCGTGTAATTTTAGCAAACTCTCGAATCCGCAATTAAAATGGGAATGACCCCAAGGGAAAATGAACCATTGAATGCGGAATTAAAGATTTAATTACACTTTTGCTGCTTCGGCATAACACCTGCATTGATTAAAAACTTGGTGGTAGTGAGAAAACTCAATCAGGAACGCTTATATTAAACAAGTTAGAAAAAGTAGTGAAAGTTCATAAAAATTCCTTGTAATCCATTTCTATTATATAAGAGAAGCAATCTAGATGTGGACTACTTATCTATTGATAGGAAGATATCATCCGTCAAACTACGAAAGAGATATTTTTAATAACTTGTGCACTTTTTGGACTCACGATTCGCTGAGGAACATGTTATGTTAAACAGGATGACCTAGTTCTTAATTCTAATTCCAGCGATCTAAATTGACTTATTTCACGGCATGATTAATAGTAGAGTTTAAATGTACTCATACTGTTCCTTAGGTAACGCTATAGAAAATTTTATCACTAACAAAGAGTAAATCAGAACAATCGATAAAACTTTTATCACTATGATCGTCATCATAATCTTTTTCTTTCTTAAGTTACAGTTTTCTACATTCACCCATCTTATCAAATAATACCACCAACTATAAAATCAATTGAATTGCTACAGTTATTTCTGGATGCATGTTAAACTGAGATAACGAAGAAATTTACCATTAGTCATAATGAACTCTGATATAGAAATTATTTGATTTTCCTTGGAGAGCGCATTTTCTAATAGAATAAGAGTTTGGATTAATTCAAGCTGTTTTGATAATAATCTAAGCGTTCAATGATTTTTAATTAACTATCCGATAAGAGATTCGAAAAACTCTCCAATTCCTCCAAAGGAGAAGTAAGCCATAGATTACTGACTGATTCTGAGTCCGACCTGGATTCTACGAGGCAGTCAATGCGCTTTTCAGCGACTAAGTTGTCATCCATAGGAGTTAATGCACAATGCATATGTGCTCATAACATTGTCCTTCGTTGAAATTAATCGTGATTTTATTCTATGTTTTCTTACAACAGTAGCGCAAAAAGTAAGCCTTCTCTTCATTCTACATGATAAATTTTTAAAGCAATTGCCTTTTATTACGAATTATGTGAAAAAATTAAAAAAGAATAAATTTCTTTCTCTCTTTCTGGAACCCTCTATTGCGTCACTCCATACCGTTAAAAACAATAGGACTTTAAGAAACAAAAATTTTATAGCATCTCCAATCGCACAATGGACATTTTCAGCGGTGGTCAGGTTATAGCACTAGCTCAGGATATGAAGGCTATTTAGGGCAAGGCGAATTCCTAAGCAAACCTGTGGCAGCACTCGAGCTCAATTCAACTTCGACGTTACTTACGGCAAAGTGGCAGACGAACGAGGGGAATTCACTTAGAGTGTTCCATTCATTTCAAGCTAAGTTAAATTTATCGTCTTTTAACAAACAGTTTTCCTTTTAAAGTTTACACTTATCCTAAGTAAATATGAAAAAAAGCATTTGAAAGAAGGTGGAAAGTTAGATGGATCAGGCAAATAAAATGCATATTCACAATCGTCAGAATATCACTCATTTTTCATCCAAGTGATGCTCTTTTATGTGACAGTTCCAACGTAATTATATTGATACTAAGTTATTCCACCAATAGACCTTCATGGAATCAAAACTATATAAGGTCAAACTGAAATTTACACTCTAAAATTCGTATTACAGTAAGCATGGCTTATTCAGAATACATAGGATTCAGCAAGACGCTATTTAATTTAATCAATTTCGCGATGCTTATAAATCAATTCAAAGCAATCTTTAATAAAAACTTCTCTAGTCCTAGTATTTTAAGAAGTTCTTGCTTTAATTGTAGTTCTTAAGCATATTTCAATTTAGCATTCAAATTATCGGAAAGCATGTCAATGATTAGTGGCTCCTATAAGCTTTCAGCTTGCAGATAATTCAAAATTAACAAATAAAAATCAATAACTCGCTAGTTGATTAAAGAAGTCATCTAGCTTGTATCCTATATAAAAATACAGGAGGATATGATATAATATCTCCTGACTGGAAATTGGAATTACTCTTAATTTACTAAATTAATTATGGGAGAGAATAAGTAAAAAAAACTGCACCATCAAATCCCATTCTTAAGTACTGTTCTATTAATAACAAGTAATAAGTTTCGACAAATAACTTAATGACGAGTATAAAAGGGAAGCGTATTTATTTCTTCTATTTGACCTAATCAGATGCATATTCAAGGTAACTGTTTTGTGTATTCTATTTTGAAAACTAGAGAGATAACAGCTATTGCTTTTCACAGTAATCTCATGAAATATTTTTGGCCTCAAAAATTGCTTTCGCTATGCATTAGACAGGAATTTCGTACTTACTGAAATGTGGTAGCTCAATTCATAATATTGAAACGGTAACAGTGCATATGGGAGTAAAATTATAAAATACTTGTAGCGTAACATTATATAATACGTGAATTATTAGAAGTTATTCCCTAAGGCAACGGATGTGAAAAATATATGACCACACCTGAACTCGATCCCAGGTCTTCCATTTGCTGAACTGTTTTCGCCTATCGTCAGATGCGGCTCAAGAGAAAGATCTTAGTTCAAGTCTCTTTAGCAATATAATTTTTTAGTCCCCGGCTATCTATTTCGGCAAATTATTAAACTTTTGGGTTAGAGTTATGCGATAAACACCATAGGCTCTACACATATTAGTATAAGCATAGGTACTATATCACCCACTTTAAATGTCACCTGGGATATTCCTATGATATCGGACCATAGCCTTATATTTGTTACAATTATAAACACCTTTCGCGTTTGAAGAAAGTCTTTAGCAGAGTCCATTGGGACTGTGATTTCTCCCGGATAAGACAGGTTTCCGTTTAATACAGGGTCGACCATTAGTGATGGGCGCACGCCGGGACAAAAATGTTTTTCCGCTTAGAGAGGTTTTACTGTATTTCTGCTTCATCCACTGTATTCTTCGTTTTTAGCTCTCCGGCCTGTTAAAAGTTATTTATTTCTGAAGTTGATTAAAGAATTGATTGTAAATTTACAAGTTATTTATTAAGGAAGTTACTAAATTATGGATTTCCTGAACCATCAGCGGAGAAATAACAGTGTGATAATTACTCTGGTGTGCTTTAGCAAACGCTGGTTTTAAAACTGTCTTTGTCTCGATAGTTCCCTTTTAAATTTTAAAGAATGAGCACATATAATCTATTTTGTGTACAAATAACTGTTTCACTCTTGCATTAATATAGTGCTCGAAATAAATATCTCACATTTCACATCATACTGGGATTAAAATCTACAATGGCTGCAAGTTTGTAATTGAGTCCTGGCTTTCGTATTTGTTCTCCGAACGGTAAATTTAAGGACGAAAAACTGCGTGGTGAGTCAGATGTAAAACCAGCGTCGAATTCGTAACTGTAGATTTTAATACACGTATAAGTCAGCCCATTTCCTTTTGTTTTGCGAAATAGGCTGAAAATAATACGGCGTCATATGAATTTTGCATAAAAAGTAAAAAAAAGTTCCCCAGTGAGAGAAAGGTTTTGTGAGATAACTTCGGGAGGTCTCTGAAGATTTTGCAGCTCGTAAAAAGTAAAAAAATGAAAAGGAGAGTTGGTAAAGCAGACTAAAATAAACATGGATTCGCTACGAGAAGCGAATTTCCATATTGAAATTGCGCGGAAGGGAAAGTATGTTTTAAAATAAATCATAAATACGATTATACATTTAAGAGGAGGATAACTTTTATTCTTCAAAAACAGCAGTTTTCGTACGGAATAAACTCTGGAATTCTTGTTTAACAACTGGAGTTCCCAAGAGGATACGTTCACGTGGATTTGATTATTCAGATTGTAATGCAAGGTAACGATCGTCGGGTAGTAAAACAATGAACCTTACAGGCTGATAGTTGCGACAAAATAAGTGAATATGTGATATTTACGAATATCAAATTGGATTCGACGAAACGCTCTAAGATATTTTACCAATTTAAATATTGTTGTAAGGGAATAAGTAAAGATAGATATATCGTTTATTTTTTGTTCTTTAATCATCAAACACCTCTATTTATTGTAAGCGAGTGATAATAATATTGTTATGACGTATTCATGTGACATAATATTTATTTTGCTGTAATCATCTCACTAAACTTATAAACATATTAAATTAATTTAATTATAATCAATAAACACGTTTGATATCTATTGTGTATTGCATTTTTTTATTACGACCCTTCTCAAGTGATTTAATATAATAACGCGTTTCTTTTATGTAATCCGTAAATAACGAAGAAATTGATGTTAATATATGGGTATACAAAATCCTGAGTAACCTGAAGTTGGGAGAATGAAGCAAGCTAAGAAATGTTTGTGGTGACTAAACTTCGAATATTTCGATTCTTAAGACAATATTCTTATCCTGTTGAATAAAAAATACCAGGAATTATGAGAAATTAAGGGAAAGTATAGAAACGAACTTACTTTAAGAAAAAAACTTTAATAACTTGTACTTAAGAAGAGAAGTTTTTTAATGAAATGGTTTATAACGATGAAAAAAGGGTACATTCTTCTTTCATCTTGGACCTCTCTTAAATATTTAATGACGATGAGTTTATATATTATCAATATTCCAATATTTCTTACGGCGATAATTTCCAATATAACCCTAAGAGGAAAAACAACTCGGCTTTTAAAAATTGCGCTGGTCGTAAAGGAGACTACATTTGAGTACGATAAACTTAGATGAAATTTTGATATACTTTAATAAATTTTGTTTGGATTGAACTCTCAATCTATGATCGAAGGTATAAGTTAGACTTAACTACTTTACTAAATTTACCTTCTCATTCTACTTATCTCGAGTTTGTTTCGCTATTTTTCTAATTTAATTTTGTAAAATAAATTACCGCAATCGGAAAAAATGAAATTTAAATGTATCAGATTTTATTTTGATAGTTTATGTATATTCTTCATGGAAATTTATTCGAGTGATATTGGTTCGAACCCAGCAGAATTGGCTAATAAAAATGCAACAGTACTTCTTTCTGGTCTTGGAGTACAAGTATGACACAGTTTACTTCGACACAGTAGCGTGGACACCAATGTAAGACAAACATACCCAAAACCCCGGAGAATTCTCGCTTTACATATTTAACTCATATTGTATTTCTTAAGTTTTCAAGATTCATTAGCAAAAAACTTTAACAAATACTAGTAATTTGTTTTAAATTTTTCACGTAACTTTCTTTCCCGTATCGAAACCATCCAAGTATTTCCTCGTTGAATTCAAGCGCAAACTTCGCGAGCTCGCAATAAATAAAGTAGTCCTGAAGAGCGAAAATATTGGAACGCGCACACGGAAAACTAGCTCACCATTCCTTAAAGCGAATCTCGTGATAGATGCGCGTGCATCATTAGCGCAATCATTCGCGTCGTACAATTTACGCTCCTTGTAACACGGTCGGCAGCCGTGGAATTCTGTCCAATCGCCTTGTTTACAGTCCAAAATAGCCTACCTTTTACCTAAGAATTCGTCCGCGGCCATATTTAAAGATAAAACAAACAGCGCCGCCGGCGATACAGTAAATGTGCGATCGGAGGAAAAAGTGCGATAAATGGTTGGCATTCTCCGCCGCTTTTATGTCCTCACGAATTGGGCCTCGTTTGCAGAGGTAGATGCATTGACCAGCGCTCTATCGCCTCTTCAGATTGCCAATTTGTGGATGGCCAACCTTTTCGCTCATTTTTATGGATTCGGAAATTATGGCCCAAAATATAAAATAGCCTGCGTTAAAATCCTATGCTAATACTTTTTGAATGTATTCCGTGTCGCGTTTGCCTTCTGAAACTTCTGTGGAGTGGCGCATGAAATTCTTTGCTTTTTCACGCGTTTTACCTCTGCGCGGAGGTGTGCTATTTGGATAGTGGTGTGGAATGGATTTGATCGTGGCAAACGGGGACGTTCTTAACATCGGAGGCAGGTTTTTGAGGTCCAAAGTAACCTGGTAGTTTTTTGCATTCGTTTATCAGCTTGACTACAGAGGAAATCAAATTTTCACCACCACCACGAATATAAATCTTATCGAATAACGATTTTTCTGTTCGTAAAAACCTACCAGAAGGCAATGAAATTTTTTCTCTCATACAATTCCTCATCATCATACTTATCTTCGTTTATATATTAAAAGAATTCTTTTTCATCTGTTCGTCAAATTCAGAACGATTAATTCTCCAACATTTTCTTGTCTTATTTTTGCCAAGTATGCAACCTGACTTTCATTTATCTTTTTCTTGATGAAATATATTTTAATGGAAGAAATAAAATGAAAACCTCTTTCACAAAGGAAGATAGTTCGTAATTAATAGAAAGTAAATAGTTCTGAAAATATCAGAAAACAACTGTTGAGTTTATGGATATATATTGTATTTGATACACGTGTGATTATTTTAAAGCATGATATATTTTTGTTATCATGAGTGTACAAAATCTTTATACGCATCCCTAATTTTAAGGAGTAGGTTTATGAGAAAAAGACCTCTTCTTACAAGAAACAGACTTCAGAATATCTCCGTTGCGAGGAAAAATTAAAATTAAAGAACCAGAATTATAAAATAACAAATTCGATCATGATACATTTGAAAGCAATCAAACGGCAGATGGCCAAATATTCTCGTATGTAAATCAATGGAAAGTAGTGTTCGTGTATAAAAGACTGGTGGAATTTTGGTGTTTTTGAAAAAGTATTATATAGGCCCATTTATAGGCAAGCATTCTTCCATAAGCTATTATAATAAATTGAATTCAAATATGAATATGCTTCATCTACTTCTAAACTCAACGAATGTAAACTATACATAACTAAAAGTAATCGTATAAACCCTCCACTATATTTCCAACTCTTTTCCTGGTAAATTTATTCTCTCCCTGATGATCTATAATTACCATTCACTAAGGTAACTTCTGAACAGTACGTCTACAGATGTTTTTGTTTCCATCATTGAGGCAAATAAAATTTCAGGAAAGCCTGGCGAAAGGGTGATTTGAAATGCAAAACCTGTAGAACGCTTCTATACGCTTAGTATGGATGCAGAGTGGTTGAATCGGGTTAGAATGTATTGGATCCAGCCGAGATGGTTAGATTAGGATATTTCCCCATGGAATGGACCAAGGCGAATTTGACTGTGTGATCCTGTGTTGGACTGAGTGCTGTTGATTCGGATTGCTTTCGATTGGTTTGGGTGGCATTACGTCGGATCGCTCTATTTTATGTTAGGGATAGCAATATTGCTCATCGCATGCAGCATTTTAACAAACAAGGAAGAAACCCTTCGGTATTTTTATTCTTTTTCTTGAGATATTCAAGCATTTATTTTCCGCAAGTTTGGTAAATTGTATAGAAAAACTAATTATCAAGTTTCTTTCTCATTCAACTGTATAATGGAGACGTGGGAATTTATTTATTATGAACATTAGGAATTAAAGCGTGGGAAATGAGTAGAGTTTTACGGTGAATGTTTCAGGTAGTTGGATTTTTTTATTTAATTGTTACGTAATCTAATTCAGGATTGCAGATTAATTTTTAGAAGAATGTATTTCTTTAGGAAAAATCGGATATTATATCACAAGAAGGAATATTACACAATAATAAATTATTCCTGAAGTGATTGTATTCTCGTTTTATTTTCGTCGGTGAAACCCATTCGTTAGTTCAATTATTGTTTTCTAAATATGTTAAAATTTTTAAAAATACAAGAATATATAAATTTAGAATATCTTGTGATTTTCATTGAGATCAATAAGTAAGATTCGAGTCCCAGTCAAGTCACAAATTTTCACTTCTTGTACAACTTTAACTATAAATCACGTTAATTAAATTCATGATCTGTGTTTGTATTTGAAGCTAGTATCAGATCAGAAGGATATTTGGTAAAAGTTTGATTTATTCTCTTTTAAACATTCAGAAAATTGCAAATAACGGGGAAGGCCATGCAATTCGTTTACAGCTTTGATTTAGATGTCCAAAATAACAGTCAAATATCTATATTTTATGCATACAGAGGTCGGAGGCTCAAAAATTTGATAGCTTATTTAATTCAGTTATGTAATTTCATCAGCAGATATATGAAAAAATAACCCATAACAAGGAAAGGTGAAAACGTAAATTAAATAATGCTATTATAGTCTCAAAATGGACAATGCAAATATAACACTCTTTAAATATCTTATTTGACATTGATTTAATTGGAAAATATATCGATATCGAACGGAACCAACTCCAACTTCCGAAACGGCGAGTTTTCGGATGCAAATTTTGTGTTCTCGTGATATGTCTCGTTATTTCACGTCGCACAGGTATTTCGTGACATGCATGAGCACTCTCTCCATCTCATTAAGATCAGCGATTCGAAAATGTATTCCGGTTGTTTGATATCGATGATCATCCGCGATGAGAGGATGTCCCAGTGAAAGTATACAAACGATTCGGGTACGAAATTTTAGGAAAGGAAAACCTTCTGAAGTTTACCGAAGTTGAATTTGTTTAACAAGTTGTAATTTTTCATTTTCTACGAAAAATCGGTGAGCGTTATATGCTTCATTATGCAGGATGGAAGTCTTTAGAAGAAATTAAATTCAAATAAAAATTATTTGTACTTAATAAATTGTGAGAGTACTCTCGTGGAAGATGTAGTCGATCTTATGCCCATTCCTACTTACGTAGACCGCTCTTATTCTGCGAGATATGTAAGAGAAATATATGCTAGAACCAGTCGGTCAAGAATTCATTTTTTTGCGAACCTTACGCGAAAGTAATTGATTCAAAAGTTGGAGTTATGGTGCATGCATCCCCTGCCACACGCTGCGAGGTGGCTTAAGGGGCACTGTAGATGTCAGGTCTCGACTGACATTAAAGGAATGTTTCTTAGACTCACTTCACTTCTCCTATTTTATGGAAGTCGAGTAGAACTCATTGGGTAACTTAACGTAGAGGAACATAGAGAAATAACTTAAAATTAACCAATGCACTGAGGACAGAGATTCACACACGTTCAAATACGCGAGAAAGATGTCGCGCGAATTATTCCCTGCAGTAAAGCTGCGTAAATAGAGCGGCACTTGTTTCTCACTCTTCGTATGCTTTTTGCCCGTTAAAATTCACTTCCTGAGTTCGAGTTTACGTATACTAAACTCATGTAAGTCGCGAATTGTCTGTATTTCGTTTTACGTTTGCAACTCTATCCACCATTTTATTTTCCTCTCAGCCGTGATTCCGCACCTCCTCAGGAAACCTACTCCTCATACTTTAGGAAACCTGCTGAGGTGTGAATGATACTGAAGAGAGACATTCTTTTTTACTTTCATACTTATATTCCATGAGAAGTCATAGTCATAGGGCCATCGTGCTGGATTTACGTGGGTGCTTTCCATTCTTAGTGTTATGGCTCAACGTGGAATAGTATGGGCAGACTATCTCACATCTTACCTAGTAAGACTCATACTCTGAAGATATTTTTAGCTGATGGCGGAGGCTTTAAGGTTTAAAACGGCCTGCAGATTTAACAGTCACTCATTGTTTACAAGCAGCATTGACAATAATACGTCTCTAATATTTGGTATCTGTAAAATAACAGGGTCTGCGATTTTTTTGCTTTAGTTGATGCTACGATAAATTTTCTAGCGTAAAACAGACGCTTCTTGAAGACAAATGGATATTGTCAGAGAGAAAAGAGTTATTAACTCATTACTTTCCTGTTTCTCTAATTAGAATAGTGAAATCTCGAAAGGCGTACTGAATATTATGTGTACACTGGATTACGACAAATTGCTACAGACGTGATAATCGTCTTCGAATACAGTTGTCTAAATTATTCTAACTGTGAATCGAAATGAACTATTATTTGATTTGATACTTTTCCCGTGAATTTTTCGCTCGTATTTTTCGCCTCATACTTCTCATACATTGAAATCCGCTGGAATAGCCCTGAATATTTATAAGGAGGAAATCTTTTGATAGGATATATATTTTTTCATTGTAGTCGAACTAATTGGTAAATTATATTTGATTAGAAGCGTACTAGTATAAAATTTGTCTTAACGATTTCATGCAGAAAATTGAGAAAAGAAGCAAAATTGTGTTTGGTAAACATGAATTTCCGCCATTCAAGTAAACGTTCGAATTTTGATTCGATTCGCTCATCTCGAATGATAACTTTGAGAAAATCGGAAAATAGATGCTAGGATTTGTCGCTTAGATAACCTTTTTGCTTCGCAAACTCTGCGCGACATCGCTAGCTAAAATAAATGGTGCGTTTACCCCAACTATTCACCAAGTTTCACCGGCTATACGAGAATAGTTAGTATTAACGTAACATAAGAGAGGACTGACCAATATACAATATTTCCATTTTGAAAATTCAGTTATTTAAAGTTTAATTTAAACGCGATTCCCATCTCAACTAGAAAATAAAAAAAAGATTAACGATAACATGAATTCATAGCATCCGAAAATCACGGCAGGGAATGTTAAAATATCAAATTTTCATCCACACTCACGGAAAAGGCTTTATTTTGTGTCACTTAATTCTCAAAGCTCTTCTCTCTAGCTTTGTTTACATAGCCTCGAAAAAGTTTTCATGGAAGCTGACGAATCTGCGTACAAAAGACGTCAGGAGTGAAGGAACATTATCACAAATTTAGTGCGCAACGGGGTGTAAATTGAAAGCGTGACTTGATAACAGCATGCTCTCACCTTTGGTGATCTAACTCGCCATAATGGGAGTTGCTCATGTAGTTTTAAACCGCCGTCCTGGGACGCAAGGGAGCTCAAATTTACTTTCACGTCCTCAAAACTTTCTTTTGGAAACAAAATTTTCTGTCATGACTCCGTTATATGTTGTTTGTTCTCCTAAATCAGTTTAGCACGCTCCAGTCTTTTCATTCACCTCGTGCACTTTTACCATATTACCATTATATTTCACGTTCGTTTAAATTTTCGAAACATAAATGGACGTTGATAAAAAATACCCTTGATACCCAGGGACAGGTCGACTTTATTATAGACATTTTGCATTGAAAAGTCTTCTATTAAAAATTCTTCGGCCTGTTCTTTAGGGGGGGGGGGTTACAATTGCCAACCAAATTGGTGTATATAAAATAATAATCAAGAACCTAACGTATGTTAGAAGTAAAATATATCACTCATTTTCGTTATCCGCTATAACTTCCTGTAATTTGATCTTACAAGAACATTATCAACACATTACAATTGCGTTTCCTTAAGATAAAGCATTACTTTATGTAATTCAGAGCTTCATTTTGAAAATATCCAGTTAGATATCTGTTAGTTATCCTGTTTCATGAGAGTTGGCGGTTTAGAAAATTCCTTAAGTTGTAATAAATGTTAATGACCGAAATTAGCATCAGGGTTTCTTAGATACAGTGATTCTCTTGGGAAAAAGCGTGTTTCTGTTTCTTCATGAGATATGAAAATAAAAGAATTAGTGATGGTATTTTAAAAGTCCTTCGAAACAATTCCGCAGTAAATGGATCGGCAGTTAAGGCTGATTTTTACCAAAGAATGAAATTTGAAGTACATTTTCGAGAGTTGGACTATACATGGTTTTAGATCATATATGTATATTACAGGTAGTGTGTCCCAACCAGAAATTCATAGCATTATATCAGCTTACTTCTCAGTACTACGTTTTTAAAATATATTAGGATAATATGAGCAACGGCTTTAAAGCTATCATCAAAACATAATAAAAGAGAAACTCAAAAACCTCCCAAAACGAGGCAAATTACGTTAAAGGAATTACTTTAAATGTCCATTTAATTCGACGCCTCTTCTTTATGCCAAGAGGATTTAGTTTTTTGCTCATCAAAATCATTTAATGAATACATAAACGTTTGAATTCTTCGCTTGTTGCATTTTAACTCATGCTTTAAAATGAAAATTAATTTTTCTGAAAGTTTGTCGTTGCTGTTCTTGAAGCAAAAGTCAAAAAAAGCAAAATTTTATTTTCAAAGTTGTCATTTGTCATTTCCATTAGTATTCTGTTTTACTTTGTGTTTTAATTTCCTTTAATGCATTTAATTTTCTCATTTATTTAGATACATGATATGTATCATTTCATCTAAGAATATCTTACTGTTTCGGTACTATGGGTAAACTACCTAGGTTTAACTGTTTAGGATGGCACTAAATAGTTAACGATATTAGGCTGTGAGAAAGAGAGATACAATTAACCCAATGACGATAGTGATACTAAGCGATAGATTATATATTGCATATTGCTGCTAGATAATCAATGTTTATGAATTATCGTTCGGCCCTTTATTTGGCGAGATTAGACCTGAATAGACCTCTCTCGTCCTCCCATCTCATATGACGTAGGTCCCTCCTACATAGGAGGGAAAAAAGCATAAAAGAAAATGATTAAAAAGGAGGGGAAATAGAAAGGAAAGATTTGATTTGTGAGGAAAGATCTCAACGACTAAAGGCTGATAGAGGATAAACCCAGGTAGCGAGTAAACACCCTCTGAAAGAGGGGGGTTAATATAGCCGCGAAAACTCATTCGAAATTTCGAAAACGCGAAATTTCTCCTTGAATCAAAACTAAAATAATTAAAAAATTTAAAATAAAAATAGATTAAAAATAAATTAATTAATAAATATAAAGTAGACAAATACTAAACAATTATTTTAAATATTAATCTTATCTCTCGTGGTCTAATCAGCCATAATTGTCTCATCCTTAAATATTCTATATAGTTTTAACGGCAGTTGAAGCTAAGCAAATGTAGTGGACGAGATAGAATTGACGGAATTGACCATTTGAGCATTAATAAACCGAATTCATATACAAAAATAAGCTCTACTGTTTGTAGTTAGCTTAGGCTCTGGTTAGGTCCCGTGAATCTGAAAGCATGTAAAGTCAAACCAGATTGGAAAGAGCATTTTGTGCCTGAAAATTCTCAGCCATTTTAAGCGGTTGAATTAATGTCGCACGAATTTCCGCGATCCATATAGGATATAACTGATGTTAGAAAATGAGGAAGATTAGTGATGCACCATGCATTGGCTGTGCCGAAGGTGATTTCCGGTGCTCCTGCATTCCAATTAATCAGACCCTCTATGAGCTGACCAGCTTACTATTTGTGCCACGGGTGGAATGTTAATGTTATCATTAATTTGATTATCTTTCTGTGAATTTATATTTAATGAAAATGTATAGCGTTCATTGAAACATCATAATACTTAAGATTTCATCAAGACTATTAAAACCAAAATGCCTTAGAAAAATCGGTAGTTCCGTTCTATAATTATTGTGCACATCAGGTCAAAGACTAAAAGAGTATCCGTATGGAAGGATTTACCATAGGTGAAACCAAGACACGTGATTAGAGGAGGAACAATATAAAGTGAAAAAATATTTCGTGATTCGAGTTCTCATAAAGGAGACCGTATATTGACATTTCTATTATTATACAGCATTACGTTGCGATCATCTCTTCCGCTAATATTTGGTTGAGTATTCATTTTCATCAGCATCAAATCTGTACAAACAGATTAGAGTAGCTCATAATCATAGTGAATCATCTCAATACTCAAGAAAACTTTACATAATTATATAAAACTGACAGATTATATAATTCGTAATCGCTTTAGATTGTAAAAATTCTAATAGTAGTAAAGAAATCACAAAAGATATCACTCAATTCACACATATCACTCATATCACACATATCACTCAATTAAGTATCAAATACACTTAAGTCCCTGTAACATGTCTAGCGGTCTTATCTTTACCGTTTTCTTTTCGTCTTTCTTCCATCGGATTTAATATCTTTCGAGAGATAGTCCAGTTGCCCTCCCCTTTTGTATTGCTAGCGATATGTTACCTAGAATTCAACCTGGGAACTTGAATTAAAATCAAATTGTGAAATTTCTTCACGATCACTATACATCTGTTAGATCTATGACGATAAGCGGCATCTTAAAAATTAATTAGAGATGAGGTTATTAGAAAATTGCCGTAAATTGCCCCTACCGCTTTGAATGTTTGCTCCACATCCACCTGTTCCCTCTCAAAAACAGCAATATTTTGACAAATTTGTTGAGAAAATGGAAGCGAATCGAAGCTAATATTGCCAAAGCAGACCAAATCAGATTACGCCCTTCGCATTTCCTTTGGTCGGAAGGCCGTTAGCGCTTAACAGCATTATCTGGACAGAGGCACTCCTTAATTTCATTAGATGTACGGGTAATAACGGTCGTTATGCCTTGTTTACAGTGAGGAGTATTTAGGTCACCTCCAAGACGAACGCATATGTCAGAGGCATTCCTACGCCAGCGCCATTTTCTGCTGCGGATAAATCAGCGCTCTACTGGTGTTCTTCCGCCACGAATACCTGAACATGGATTGTCTTAGCAATTTTGCATACGCCTCACTCAATGCTGCTCCCATATGCTCTGCCAACGTGCACGAATTCTCTAAACCGAAATGTCGGGAAATTACGATGCGAACCAGCTCATTCTAAGACATTACTCGTTGATATATTACAGTTTTACATTAAATCTTGTTATTCAGTATCTAATCAACATATTAACCAATGCCCACATTCATTTGCTTTAAAGGATAAGGTCTGGTATTTTAATCATTCCTTTCATTAAGTACGTTAACAATTTAAATGTGCAAAAGAGTTAGGCAAGATACGCAATATTAATACGCAAAAATCAGACTCGGAAACTATATCCTTCATATTAAGTATTTTTCTCTCCGAAGTTGAAAGGTTTGCAGACTTGTTCTCACACTTTATAGTAGTAAGTGTGAGAATCATCCACACATCCTGCATTTCGGTATGCTATCATAAACAGACAATAATCCAAAGTGTATTATTTTCGTACAGGGCTGCAAAAGTTAGAAGAGATGAGATATAAATCTACGAGAGTCCTTTTTGCGAATGTCAAATCTCATTTCATGTTCAATTCAGAATTTATTTTTTCTTTATAAATCAAACATTCGTTTTATATAGAACTTTACTGAAATTCCTCATCTTTACTACCTATCGTGAGGACTTTTCATTAACTGAATATTTTCATCGGATGAATGGCATTATTTTATTGAATGATTGCTTTCATCCTGTTGCTCAAAGAGAACTACAAAGGGATGCCTCTCTTTACAGTAAAATAAAATCAGTTCGACTAATAATTTAAAACGAAACTAAAACGGAACTCCACTCACTCACTCGAACATTGATGAAATCGTGATGGACTGTGCAGAGTAAGGCTTTGTAAAAATTTAATGAAATAAAAATAATAGTTTATTCAAGGTAAAAAAAGCTTTTGCAATCACGAAGCTAAACTCTGCCAGTGATGTAAATTTTGCTTTTAGGGAAATTCTTGATTAACGAATAAATACCTCATATAATCAAAGTAATTACGATGTTTACTCAAATGATAATAGTTTTTCGCAGTCTACTTTTTAAGGCTGAATTTTAGAGGTCAACTTTTATGTGGATACTATTTTCTCAGGGGCGATATTCATGCCTAATCAGGGTCGAAATTTTAATTATCTAAAGCCCAATTTAGGTGTAAATCATTACAGAACAAAAATACAAAGATTGACGGTAATTTTTGTATGATTGTACGCAACAGTGTATTCCAAGTTATGTGATTTGGCAGAATACTTTGCTGCGAGAGGTAATATGTGTGTCGCGAAGATTTTGGAGGAAATGTCGAAGCGAAACTTAGTTACCAATTCACCATACTTTTGCACGGACTTAAAAAGTTCACCACAGAAATTTTGCGTTGATGGTTGCAAATTCCAGTATTTTTGCACCTTAATAGAGAATTAAGTATGGTTACTGTTGTAATAGATGGTTAGACTGAATAGTTACTCCTAGATTGAGTAGAAATTTTCATTTATATAGTAATTCTTCGTTCACTTAACGAATGCAGCTGTGTATAAGTTACTATGTATAAGTTTCCAATAGCTTCGAAGATGTTGAGATTTCGAGAATAAGCATTTTGACTCCAAAATTGAATACTCAACATACATTTGCTTTATACTTACATTAAACCTAAAATTGATTTGGAACCGCCAAAATATCCAATTCCTAGTGTGCCGTTGGGAAGGAAGTAAAAGGAATTGAAGTACTACCCGCGTACTGACTTATTCTTTGAAGATTTCGCTGTTGCATATCAAACCTTTCATAGCACTAATGCAGCGCGCAACAGAAAGTTTAAGCTTTACTGCAGAGGTGATAGAAATTTGTTTCTTCTCTCAAATTTAAATGTTAAAAACTTAAAAAATCAAAGATAATTTCGCATCATTGTGTATTAGGAATGCCTTAAGATTTTCATGCAAGGTACAAGATGAAATCTCAAGCAAGCACGATGCGTTTATTCTGTTCACAACGCATTTACGAAAATATTCACTCTAAAGTTCTCAGACTATATAAAAACGTAATTCAAGGGAAAGTTTGTTTTTAATGTACGTATTTGGATCATTATATATCATAATTTAAAATATTTTTCTTAGTTGGCACGAATTGTCCCGATTCAGTGTTAGAACCAGTGATTCTATTTTTCTTCTCGACTTGCATTTAAAACATCTGGCAACCTTAATCGTGATCGAAGTTTTGCATTACTTACTTTATAGGACATTCCCATTTTACAACAGATAAGCTAAAAAATAAAATAACAGTCTTACAAATATATAATAAACGAATAGAGAGAGTAGACGAGCTTTAACAGCAGAACTTGATTTAGCAATATACAATATTATAATATAAAAATGCTATATTTGGAATGGGAGGTGCATAATATTGATGAAATAATTCAAATTACAGAAGATATAAAGTAATTGCAAGAATTATCATAGTTTATCTTGACAAATTGTGGTCTTTCCCCGAAATACATAAATCCGACTTTAATCCAGACTAAATTGATGCTCACTAGTCCCATATTATGTTTAACTTGTTACTAAGAACTTAAGTAATACAATCAAACGTCTTAAATAGAATTGTAGTATCTTTTTAGATGGCGGACGTAGTTTCCATCTCAGACACCCAGATTGATCTCTTAAAAGTGCAGACGCATTACAGTGGGCCATTCATTTCCGACGCCGGCGTTTCGTTCGATTACAGTACTTCACACTCTTTGGTGGAAATTAGGCCCCACAGGTATCGGTGATCCTCACGATAATTACGCTAAGCAAGCAGACAGCGTAAGGGACGTTGATATTCTAGGAGTTTTTTTTCTAACGGGAAGGACTTTAAAGTTAATTGTTACGAGCGTTAAATATGTCCCAAATCCCGTTAATCTCTACCCCTTCCCTTACTCGAGTCGCCAGGGATTAGTAGCGTGCGGGTCCTTATCACCATGGAGACCGTTTGATGGGGCCCCGGGGCAGGGCCATTGGGACTTCCTTTAACGGGTGCTAACGAGGGAAAGGGAAGGGGATTAAGCCGGGGAGAGAAATTAGGGGGGTATAGAAAAAGGGGTAGATTCACAAGGGGAAGTGAGAGTAGCGTGAAAGCGCACGGGGATGTGTTAGGGTGAAAGGGTAAGTTTAGCCGGTGGATGTGAAGTAGTAGGGTACGAAATATGGAAAGGGTTTAAGTATGGAATGATGGGTTAGGTTGGCCAGGTTAGTTAGGGTCTGAGTGCCCTACAATACTGATATACCATAAGTCAGATGTCGGTGCACCGCAGGGTCTATGATCTATAGATCAAGATATCATAGATCAAGTTATCATAGATCAAGTTTGAAACAATATGCTTCCTTTTCGTGTATCTATTACTTTATAATTATTAGATTTAACAAATTGTATACTTATCATATCTTTAGTTTGTTTTGTTTTATTGGTTTTTTCTCTTGGCGTACTTTAGTTGCAGACATTAGTCATGAAATAATTTAATATATTTTCATGAGGTATCTGTTAAAGTTAATTGTCAAAGAGAGGCCGTTCTAGCCTAATCTTGCCAAAAGGGTACAATGATAATATTAGCGTCTGAATTTATTTTAAATGTACCTTTTTAGGAGATATTTTATTTTTCGACCGGCTTTAGTTGCGAGATTGTTACAATTTCCCATTTTACATATAATGCTAAACTTCTTATCAACATAATGCGAATTTTTTAAAAGAGTAAACGTATTTTTTTAGTTTTTCACTGAGAGTTAGTTAATTTTTGAGTGTTTCGTGGTAGAAAAAGTTGTAAGTAATCGGTGTAAGATCTTTGAAATGAAGTAAAAAAGTAATGCAAGTAAAGTCCTATCAAGTCAGGTTGTAGGAAACGATATGCCATTGCCTATCGACATTTTCACCATCACAATACATTAATTTATTCATTCAAACTTATGGCATAGTAGACGGTGATATTACTTAATTCAGGGATATTAAATAACTTCAATGTATCGCTGGATTTACTTAATTATTATTTATTTATTAATCTTATCCACTGATACGCAATAGCCAAATTAAAGCACTTTGAGATTGATAGAGCCATGAAAAACTCTAATGGTTAGTGATAAACAAACAGCTTGTCTCTGTGTTTCTTACACAAAGTTTGATTGCTAAGTCAGAGTTCAAACGAAAAGGAAGAGGAAAATAAAGCTATATGGGACAGCATAAAATGCTGCTGTAGCAAAATTTTATCTAAAAATGAATCTTACGCGGAGTTAACTGCACATTTTATGCAAAATTATAAAGCTATGATTCCGTTACAACGGTCAGGAAGCACTGCAATAGTCAATTGGGCGGATGAGAGTTAAAAATGAAAGATTAGAATAAAACATCAGCAGAAAAGCCATGGAATGGTTTGAAGGGATAGAGTAAGGGTACAAGATTATGGTTAGCAGCTCACAGCAAGATTCAAGATTTGATTATGGGTAAGAGTGAGGGAATAGGGTAAGGGACTAGGGTAATGGGATAGGTTAGGGGATGTAGGGGTTAGGATAAGGAATTGGGATGACGTAATGTGATAGGGTAAGGAAAAAGGATTAAGGGTGGAGAGAGGAAGGTATGTTGAAGAGAGAACTTGGATTAGAGGTTGAAGGGAAGGGTGGTTAAATACATGGGAAACGAAGAGAGAGGAGGGAGAAACAGAATAAATGGGATAAAACAATTTAAAGAGAATGAATGCAGAAGGAATGGAATATACGTCATGAACGAATGGGGAATGAAAGGGAAATGAAGTGGAAACAGTGGAGAGTTTGGCGATTGGTAGGGAAAAGAGTACTGCGAAGGAAAACCTATTATTCAGTGCCATTGTGATATTATTATCGTGATTTATTAGAGCCATCGTGATATGCATGAGAGGAATTGAGATCGGAATCAGAAATTCTAAAGAAATCTGTAATACTTAGCCTTTAAAAACTTTAGAGATTGAAGATTAGCATAGCTTTTTCAAAGGGAAGCAGTGTCAATTTGGAAAACGGGTATAAAGTCCTACGATGTCATTAACAATGTTAAATGGTAAAAAAGCAACATTTTTGTTTTTAACTTCATCTTTATAGCCGATGATACGGTTTTGATGGCTTGGGATATAGCAGAAGAGAAAAATAACAATGAAATGCAAGGGATTTGGAGTAATAATTAAAGTAAAAATCATATACTAGCTCTAATAGAGATCGATTAAATACGTCATGTACCGACGCGGATTACATTTTGCATCAATTATTCATTAAAATTATCCTTTAAGATGAGGCGATCTTCTATCAGAATGAATATTCTGTCCTAAATGGCGATATCATAGTCACGCAGAATATTTATACGAAAATATATTCTCTAAGAAACTAGAGTAAATTAATAAATTATTTGGAGATACATTTATACTTTTATAAAAGTATAAATGCATCTTTTTTAATGTCGCTGAGCTTAGAATCTAAGGCGTAAATTTACACGTCCATCCTCCAAAGAATAGCATCATATTGCAATGCCCTTAAAATTCCGATTATGTAAACAAGTGGACCCATAAAACGAGAGGGTAAAAAGATATGGATACGAAAATGTTTTTCTGAGTTACATCACGAGAATACTCGCATTGTTATTGTATGTGTTGTAATGTACCTTTTTAACGATATAGTAGACAATGTAAGAAGTAAGGTAAGGCTTTTCGCGGACGACACACTCATATACAGGAAAATTCAAAATGTGGAAGATACTTCCATATTACAGGGTGACTTAGACGCTATTTCGAAATGGTGTGAAGATTGGCAGCTCGGCTTGAACATAGAGAAGTTTGTAGCGATGAGCATGACCCGCTCCCCGTCCCAGAACTTAAAACAAACATCCTACCTTATTAGCGGTACAACATTAGAATTCGTAAGTAGATACAAATATTTAGGCATTGTTTTCAGTAGTAACTTATCGTTCAAAACGCATATTCAAGACGTAGTGGGGTCAGCTGATAGGACGCTGAGGCTATGTAATCGCGTTCTCAGGGGTTGCCAACAGAATGTCAAGGAAGTGGCTTACTTTTCGTTGGTTCGTCCATTGCTTGAGTACTGCTGCGCGGTGTGGAATCCACATGAGAAAGGATTGATCATAGAACTAGAGCGCATGCAACGTAGAGCGGCCCGTTTCGTCAAGGGAGACTACAAGTTCGACAGCAGTGTGTCAGAGATGATTAAAACCCTCGGCTGGGAATCCCTCGAGGATAGAAGAAATGAGTATAGGCATAAACTTTTCGAGAAATTTTTGAGTAGCGATTTACATGAGGAAATAAGCGACTTCGTGATTCCCGTACTCAGTGAGCGTAGTTTTCGAGACCAGACGTCAAAAAGATTCCGCGAAATTATAGCGAGAACAGATAGCTATTTCTGGTCTCTTTTTCCAGATAGTATTAGGTACGCAAACCAGATGGTTGGTTAGGGAGTTCGGTGTATTTACACCCCCTGCCATACGCCTTACGGCGGTTAGCGGGGTATTAATGTAAAATGTAAATGTAAATGTACTCGTGAAATTCTTGCAACAGCTCTAATGTAGGAATTTTGGAATGCAACATGCAATTCCTTTCTTCTTGATACAAAATACCGTTTTACGTTGAATCTATATCGCCTCCTACGTCCTGCATACGAAGCTTCATCTTAATCTCTTGTTTTCTTGTTGCCAGTACCACCGCTAGATGTAAACATGAATGTTTGTTTACTCTTTGTTTGTTTAGTAACCGAGTATCCAAAGCATTGAAAAATCATTGAAATTCTGCGAAGAGCATTGCTAGTTTAGTTAGGAATAGTTTCAGATATGGTATCATCAAAACGTAAAATGCAAGTGCACTGGTGAATTATAAAATACTCCTTGATAATGAAGAGAAATGAAATAAAACGAAAATATATCCCTGTGGCAGTAAATGAAAATACAATCCTCCTTGGCCTACACAAATCTTTGTTCAAGCTCCGAAATTTATTTCGACACAATATCTTTTCATACAAATATACAAACACATATCCTTCAATACATTTCATCTTGAGGACAAAACTGGTGGATGAAAACCTTCTTTTTATTTCGGGATGATGATTTTTTTCCTCGATACGGATATATATTGTGAAAGAGACTTGAACATTGTGAATGAGGTAATACTGTGGGAAGGCACGAGTTACCAAGGGATAAAATGGCATTCGGAAGGGAACTTTACGCCGCACGAGGCTACAGAAAGGCGTAATATTATGATGCTGAATAAAACATCATCTGAAATGAAAAGGACATGTACCAATTCGAAATTCATCCTTCGTGATATAAAATATAGATGCGATACCAAGAAATAAAAGAAGGGCAATAAGTTGGGATTCCTCTGGCGTATAAACTTACCAAAGGTGTGACACTATATAAACAAATCCATGAGCCTGTGATGATTGATACAAAAAAGACTCCAATGAGGGTGTGTGCTTAAGGGTTTCGTGCATTTCAAACGTGAATTTCTCCCTTTAAAGAAGCAAAAAATTCTCACCACAGACTTCTCGTTGATTCTTCCAAAGTATAAAAATCCGTATTATACTAAATTTATAAAAAAAATGTCGGTCGTATATATCATTAAGGTGAACTATGAAGTCGTGGTTAATTCTGAATAATGTAACTTCTATATTTTGGACTAATTTCGTTACAAAATACATTTACATGCAAAGGCTCAGGAGGAAGATAATTTATAATGGTATTATACACTGTATTCCGGTTTTTCTAGTCTATTTCTTTTTCTATATTAGACTTCTGTTCTCCTATTATCGTCTTCTGAATCTTGCTGCACTTCTACTTCCATTTGCTTTGATATCTCGGGCAATATTTACACTTCTATTACTATCCATCCTATTTAAATGGCTGCTCCAATCACTTTTTCTTTTGTTCACCCATTCCACAACATTTTCCGACATACTTACATCATATCTTCGTTTCTTTCATGGTCTTATTGTGTCTTTCCTAATATTCTACGATTGCTTTCTTCATTTGCCGTTTGTTTTAAAGGTTCTAGTCAGTATAATTCTAGTGAGTTGAAAACTACAGTTCAAATCTTATAATATAGGCTGCGAATCGCAATGAAATCGTCCGATTGAAGAATATCGCATACAGACGAACTTGAATGAGGCTATCCTTGCAATACGGAGAAAAAATAGATTTCATTCCCATATAATCGAACATTATTTACTTAGAAAAAATGGAATGCAATACTTTATTAGCAAAACTAGGCCCATAAGGCAACTCTATATTAAGCCTCATTTTCCATTTCTTCATTATTTTCAGGATGCAAGAATTCCATAAGAAAAGGAAAGGCTTTACAGTAAAACCCGTTTAAAACGTTCCCACTTAAGAAGTTATCCCTCTTATTACGCGGTTTTCCCTCGGCCCTGGTCCCTTTCGCACTTAACAAATGATAAGATACCGCTTTAGACGCTCTGTTACCCACCTATAAGGCGAACTTTTCCCACTCAGATTCACTGCTATAGCCAATGCACCTCAATTGATAAACATTTGCATTATTATCCCCTAATTATCTACTTTTTTAAAACAGCTTCATTGTAGGGTGCAAAATGAAGTAACAAAAGAAGTAGTGCTCTTATCCTTGTGAAGCGGGTTTTACTGTAGTTCTTTTACTTTAAGACGAGACATAGCATTCAGAGACAAGAACTGCTGGTAGAAAGCTGAACAAATGTCGAGTCTAATTATAGCTTTAAGTACTTAAACTAGCGTTACCATTTATGATACGATACAATTCGAAAGGAAAGGACGTGTGCAAACGGTAATGGACCGTGTAAAAGTAAAAATAGTGGAGAGAGCAGTAAGAAAGAGACAAATGACATTGTAATGCGATGAACAACGCAGTCGATGCTTTGGGAAGAGAGGAAATGGAGAAGGAGGTTTAAGGGGGTGTGGCCGTTGCTATCTAAGATCGGGAGAAGCTTTAGTCCTTGAGCTCCATTTCGGTGGAGATTTACTCGAGGAAACTCAAGTCTTCATCAGCCCCACAAAAACCACTCTTTTGTTTTACATTGGGAAGAGAGAGGCATTCCGCAAACAATACCGCGTTTTTGAAACTCGCAGAAATCGAGAGCGCGTTTCTTTTTACCATGGAGCCCATGGGATTGCCGAAAAGGATCAGCAGCACAGATAAAGAGTTACTTCATAAATCACTCGCGGAATAGCTGGAGATTAAATCGCGCCCTCGATGTTTATACTTATCTTGAGTGATCTTCATTTATGTCGAATTGAAGAGAACGCGGTCCGAGTTGCCTCTCTTCAGCTTTGAAGTTTAAAGTGGAATCAAAAGCTGGATCCTTCATATTTATTACCGTCTTTGACTGTCGAATCCACGAAATCAAGAGGTGTTTCTTTGAAATTAGCTCTTAATGCGTAAATACAAAGGGAGCCTGATATTTCATATTATATACTCTTAAAATTAAAGTAGATATTAAGAATATATATTTTATTTTTCACAGTTATTTACCATATTTTCCATGATACAGCCATCATAACTTTATGTATTATTTTGCCTAAATCTTCTTTGTTGCAGTACAAAAGTTTTTCCTTGGTTACGAATTAAAAATTATAAATTGCATTAATTCACCCATACTTAAGTTCTTTGTGCTTATATCCACAATTGCATTTTGAGATGATCTCTCATTTTACAAAGGTAGGCTAGGAGATTCCTCGTTTCTATTTTTTACTACACTCTCCTGTAGTGGATAATTTCTTTCTGGCACTTATTTGCATGTGTTCTTACCTCTCCATTTATTCTATTTATTCCTCATTGGCCTCTTCTTTTTCTTCTCATTCAATCAGTGCTGCTGTGGTCGACTTCTCCCTTTAATTAAACTAGTGTAACACGACATTTCTGCCTGAGCCCTGAATATATTATTATTATTATTACATATACAGAGTTACAAGTAGGTAACAACCAGGTGGTAACTTGTCATAACACTTCCAACACAATATATACATTTCTACACTAAAATTATTTTTATCCCATTTACAATAACAACAACATCTCATATAAAGAACATCTTAATATAAATATACCATGTATTATTTCGACACGGTGTCCCATGTAAAGCTTATACAAAAGTTAAGTTCCTACGCGATTGACGGAAAGGTGGTCAGGTGGACAAAATCATTTCTAGAAAACAGATCTCAGAGAGTTGCGTTAGACGGAATATTATCCAACGAAATTAGTATCACATCAGGTGTTCCGCAGGGAAGTGTCCTAGGGCCGATTTTATTCCTCATATACATTAACGACCTAGCGGATAAAGTAAAGAGAAAAGTTTAGATTTTAGATTTAGATTTAGATTTGTACCCCGCAAGCCGCCAGTGGCGTATGGCAGGGGGTGTAATGACACCATCTTAGTATTCTAATCGACCCTATTAGCTTCTCTAATAGCTCGCGGGAAGAACGACCAGAAATAACTATCTGTCCTTGCTATTTCCTCCTTATAACGCTTGGTTGATGCCTCTCGGAGATCGCGCTCACTACTAACCGGAATCAAAGTTTCATTCACCTCGTCCCTAAATTCGGAACCGAGGAACTTTTCGAAAAGTTTCCTTCGGTAATCGTTTCTTCTCTCCTGAAGTGAATTCCAACCGAGGGATTCTATCATGGACGTAACGCTACTGTCGAACCTGAAATCTCCTGTAACGAAACGAGCTGCTCTACGTTGGGCCATTTCTAAGTCTGAGACCAAACCTACCTCGTGTGGATCCCAAATCGCGCAGATTGTTCGCCGATGATACTCTCATATACAGAGAGATTTCGTCAGAAAATGATATACATATACTACAGAATGACTTGGACGTTATAGCAGGATGGTGTAAGGATTGGCAGCTTGATCTGAATCTTAAGAAATGCGTTGCTATGAGTTTCACGCGTTCTACAAACGTTATTCCCGCACTGTACAAAATTTCAGGACATCCCTTAGAGTTCGTGCGTCATAATAAATATCTAGGAGTCACGTTCAGTAGTAGTTTATCTTTTAAAGAACACATTCGAGATGTAATAGGTAAGGCGAACAAAATACAGAGACTAACAGGTAGAACGCTGAAGGGATGCTCATCAAGAGTAAAAGAAATAGCTTATTTTTCACTCATTCGACCTAATCTCGAATATTGCTGCGCGATTTGGGATCCACACGAGGTAGGTTTGGTCTCAGACTTAGAAATGGCCCAACGTAGAGCAGCTCGTTTCGTTACAGGAGATTTCAGGTTCGACAGTAGCGTTACGTCCATGATAGAATCCCTCGGTTGGAATTCACTTCAGGAGAGAAGAAACGATTACCGAAGGAAACTTTTCGAAAAGTTCCTCGGTTCCGAATTTAGGGACGAGGTGAATGAAACTTTGATTCCGGTTAGTAGTGAGCGCGATCTCCGAGAGGCATCAACCAAGCGTTATAAGGAGGAAATAGCAAGGACAGATAGTTATTTCTGGTCGTTCTTCCCGCGAGCTATTAGAGAAGCTAATAGGGTCGATTAGAATACTAAGATGGTGTCATTACACCCCCTGCCATACGCCACTGGCGGCTTGCGGGGTACTCATCTAAATCTAAATCTAAAAATCTAAATATCCCTTTAGAAACATATACACTCAAAAGCCTGATCCATTTACACATTCTCAAGTTACAATTTAAGGCAATCTTTTTTTTAAAAACTATACCTGTTTTTCTGTATCTAAATGCCTGATGGCTGCGTTATTATTACAATAAATTGCAATTCTAAGACTAAAAATTACAATTATATTATAGTTACAATTACAATTAAAATACCATTCTAATTGATATAAAATTATATACATGGTCAGTTTTACGTAATTACGATTGTAACAGTATACAACAAAAACCAAAGTTGGATGAAACAAATTTGTAATAAAATAGCACAAAAGATTGCCCCAGTCGTCCTAAAACTTTATCAAAGGAAGTCCGTAGACTTTGAGGAGACGTGCAATGAATGGTATATCCAAAGGAGGAGGCTGAGCGGCGATCGCGCCTCCCTCGATGACTTTGTAGTACTACTCTACAGTCTGTCCGCCGTCGTGAAGGCGCCATTTAAAATGCATTGGCGCTGTCGGGAGAAATGTCGCGACATGTGCATGAAAATACAAATTTAGTCAAAATCAGGCTCGCTAGGCGCCAAGATTTTCGTCTCAGAGAACTCAACTTAAGAATCGTCACCTACACAGAAGTTCCCTGCTAAACACGAGAGATACATTCTGATACACTGTCTCACATCTCGTCATCGGCAGGCTCACTCGTCATGTTAATTATTTTACAAATACCCCTAATAAAACATTTGGTATTTTTTGGGAAAGACTCAAAGACATCTGCAGGTAGACTGTTCCATTCCTCTATAGATCTGTTTAAAAAGCAGTATTTCCTTTTATCGGTTCTTTGCTTTATACATTTTACTTTATATTTATGATCGCGCCTACCCAAGTAATCTGCTTCATTTACTCTATCACCTAATTCCTTAAAAGCCGGTATCCCCACGAAAATCTTATAGAAGACCGATAATCTATTTTTCTTCCTTCTTTCTTCTAGACTTTCCCAACCTAATTCTCTTAGCATTTGAGTGACGCTGCTACGTTTTTCGTATCGCCCTAACACGAATCTAGCGGCCCTTCTCTGTACCTTTTCTAATTCTTTTTTAACTCCCGATTGATATGGGTCCCATAAACATTCGCCATATTCTAATATGGGTCTAACCAATGATTTGTACGCAGCTTCCTTTATTTTCTTCTTTGATTTTTTAAGTGAACGCATTACAAAATTTAAAGTCTTATTGGCCTTTCCTATAATTTTCTCTATGTGTGCATTCCATTTTAAATCCCTACTGAAGGTAACACCCAAGTATTTTACCTTGTTTTCCTTCTCTAAAACATTACCGCCGATATTATAATCGTACTGAAATTTACTCCTATTAAAACTAATTACTTTACATTTACTTGTGTTAATATTTAATTTATTCAACGTGACCCAATTATTCAATTCATCAATGTCGCTTTGTAAATCACGGCAGTCTTCATTACCTTTTATAACTCTGTAAATTATACAATCGTCCGCAAATAATCGCACCCGAGATCTTATTACATTCGGCATATCGTTGATAAATATTAAAAAGAATAACGGCCCAAGTACACTACCCTGTGCTACCCCTGAAGTTACTCTAACAGGTTCTGAAAGATTATTTCCTATTTTAATTCTTTGCGTTCTACTACGTATAAAGGCCTCCGTCCATTTCACTATCCTTGGATCTATCTTCATCGTACTCATTTTCTTCAGTAACAAATTATGATCAACTACATCAAAAGCCTTTGCTAAATCAACCACTACAGCATCTACCTGGTCTCCAATGTCCAGTGCTTCTATTAAATCTTGATAGAGTCCTAACATCTGTGTCTCGCAAGAAAAACCTTTCCTGAACCCATGCTGTTTTCCGTTGAGCCATCCCTCTATCTCCCAAAATTGTTTTAAATAGTCCGCTATTATTCTTTCGAATACCTTACATACAACACTAGTTAAACTAACTGGTCTGTAATTCCTTACTGTCCTTTTGCTTCCTCCCTTGTGAATAGGAACTACTGTAGCGGATTTCCAGTCTCCTGGTACCTGACCGTTGTTAATTGCTATGTTAAAAATTCTTTTCAAATACGGTACTATCTCCCGGCTCCCTAACTTTAACGCTTCATTTCTTATTCCGTCTGGACCTTGTGACTTATTGTTTTTTAACTTACTGATTCTTCTTAATATGTCCTTAGAACAGATAATAAAGGGTAGTTTGGAATTATCCTTACATTGGGATAGATTAACTTCGCTTATTTCATCAGATACTTTATACGTACTCGCGAAAAAATTTCTGAATTCGTTTGCAATATCACTACTGCTTGTGAGAATATTTCCATCAGATCCCTCTATCGTTTTTATTTCGCGTTCTCCCCTCCTTCGTCGCTTAACATATTTATAAAAACTGTTGCTACCGTTATTGACAATTAAATTTTCTAAGAATTTATTCTCTGCCTCTTTTTTCTTACTATTCAATAATTTAATTACTTCCCTGTATTTGACCTCGTACAGTTCGCTAATTTTTCGCTTTTTATGTAAGTCCCTTGATATCCTTTTCAGTCTCCTAATCTCTGCGTTATAATATTCAGGGTCCGCGTTCCGTTTTAGTTTCTTTATTGGTACATATTTCTCTATTCCTATGTTCAGAATTTGCTTAAAGTTCCCCCATATTTCTTCTATGTTTGATCCTTTATTCGCCCATCCCTCAAATTCCTTTCTTAAATAGTCGCGGAAGGCATCAACATTAGCTCGATGAAAACTGTATACTACTTTATTTTCCGTCTCAATATCGATACCCTTACTCCAACTGATTTCTAGATATACTGCTTCGTGGTCGCTAATTCCTGGTAAAACTTTGCAAGTTTTAATGAGCTCCGGTTCTTTTAGGAGAAATACATCTAAAACGTTACTCATTCTTGTGGGATTGCTCACAACCTGTGTGAAGCCACCCTCCCTAATTAGCGTGTTTATCAGTTGCTGCACCCTACCTCCTGTTCCTTCTTTTCCTGTCCAACTGACCTGAGGTAAATTCAAATCCCCTGCAATTATGACCGATTTACTAATATCCCTATCGCCGCAGGTACTCCTAGCCTTTCAACCATGGCTAAATCCTCCCCGGGGGGCCGGTACGCTCCCACTACTTGCAATTTTCTCTTGCTTACCCTGTCCTCGACTTCAACGCTCAATATCTCGTATTCATGGTCTTTTGATAAAAGAGAACTTGAAAACGTTTAGAGACGCAAACAAACACACCACCTCCTTTGCCATCCCTGTCTCTTCTATACATTTCGAAATCTTCTGAAAAAATCTCGCCTGAACCAATTTCCTCTTTTAGCCACGATTCTGTCCCTATTGCTATATCAGCTTTACACGAATCTATCAAAGTATTTAGTTCTTGGATTTTATTATAAACGCTACGACAGTTAACCTGCAAAAGCCTTAGAACCCCTCCCAATTGACTAGTAGTAGCATGTTTTATATTCTTCTCGTGAGCCAAATCACCTGCCGCACCACAGTTTAGTTTCCCTGATTAAGGTCAATTACCCTCTTCATTAATTTCCCAATGTTAGTGAACCTTTACTATTTAAATGTAACCCATCCCTCCCCAAATCAGCTTCACTTAACCATCCGTTCGGATCCAAAAACATAACGTTCTGCCTACTGCACACCCAATCCAAACACTCATTAATTTTATTAATATAACCATAACTCACATCTCTTCTATTTATAATCCCACTGATCACAATCCTCGCCTTCTTAAACTTCTTCTTCGCCGTACTGCATAAGTCCCATACATAACCCATCAAGTGCTCCGCCGACCTCACAGACTTCACATCGTTGGTCCCCACATGCAACATCACCACTTTTTCATCACCTGTTTCTTTCATCCCTTCAATCTTCTTCTCTAGCTGTTCCACCCTAATCCCTGGAAAACCTTCCACTTCTGTTACACTATTTTTACAATACCTTCCTCCATACCTAATCATGGAATCCCCCATTATTCTCACTTCACACTTCTGTTTTTTAACCTCTTCCACACTCACTTCTTTCTGTTTCAATCCAGTACTTTCTTTTTCTTTCACCAACTCTTCAATCTTTTTGTCCCTCTTCTTCAGCTCCTCCTTAAGCCTCTCTATTTCCTGGTCCTTTATCCTTTATCCATAATCCAGCCATTACTTGATTTATACGTCCTGCTTTTTAACACGCATTTGGATACGTGACCTTCTATGATCTGAATGCTAATACATTATTAGAAGAGCTTTAAATAAACGCGAACATCTCTGAAAAAGCCACTTTATGTTATAGCTCTATAATCTAGTATTCATTTAATCACGAAGGATAGATATTTCCCATTATAAAGAAAAAAATAATTCGTAATTCTCAATCAAGTTATGCAGGTCGAGGTATAATAAGGTAAAAGAATGAAATTTATGGGCCACTAATATAGTTTTAATTGCGAAGTAATGGTGGCTGAGTAAAGCAAAGACTGATTTAAAAAAGAATTGCTAATGGTGATACGCATTAATCATTAAGATTTGAGGAGCGCGCAAAAAGTCTATCGCTATTTTTTCCATTTCAGCGTTCGAATACACGGCAACAGAAGTTATAGTTCGAGAAAAAGAAAAACATTCTTCATTCTCCCATAATATTCATTTGCAGCGCAACTTTCAGTTTTTTCACCTTTTCGAAACGAACGTCTTTTATTCGGAGGTCGTTACTCTTCTGTCGACGCAGTCTCGTCCTAACTGGAACAAAGTTAAACGAACTTTTGTTTGAATCCTAAAATTTGCTTTAATCTGCTGACGAGATCTCCCCAAAGAGGGAAGTTTTTCGTTCCAGCCAAGTATTCTGATTTATAGGATCGTTGGAATTCCGATTGAATGCAATGGTGGGGGATATTTGGTAAGGTGACGGCAGATGCCCTTAAAAGATGATTTAATTTCCTATCGAAGACGTCGTCTTACATTCACTCAACTCGATTTTTTATTGGTTCGGCTCTAAACAAGTAAGAAGAGTGAGAAGTCACTTCCCTCGGTATCGCAGTCCTAAGAACATTGTGGAAATGGAGACTTCCCTTATGTTTTCCCTAATACGTGTTTCATATTAATGTAAGCATTGAAATATTTTAGTATGCCTTACCCAGATCTGCTTTTATTCTTCTTTCTATGAGATATTTTGCATGCTTGTATAATTAAATTCCTCTTCTGAGCTCTTATTTCCTTCCAAATTCGCCTTTAGTAATCATTTATGGTGTTTTCTGCAATCATATTTTATTTACCGAGGTTTCGCGGTTTATCTCTCCTCTGTAGGTATCCTCACAACGCATGGTTTTATTCGTCAACTTCAAGTCGCGAAAATACTTTCCCGAACACTTTTGTCTCTTTCCTTAGTTACTGGGAAATATATTAGATGGTAATCCGAGTTTACACACAGTTAAGATACAATATATGACCTTTGGAGTTATTTTATTACTTTTGTTAACGTATCTTACTTAAACTAATCTATAAGGAGATATCAGGAAGGATGACATTATTCAGCATCACTTATACCCAGATAATGTACTGAACCGAAAACCGAAACCGAAAAGAGCCGTTATTTCTGCCGGAGTTAAAACCGAACTCGAACCGAAAAAATGAAATTCTTGAACCGAAACTGAGAGCCGATGTTGATTGCGTTCCGATTTTCACTATGCAAAATTTACTTGTGTTTATTTACTTAAGTGTTTTTACAGGAAGGCAAATGATTAAATTCAACTTTAAAATAACTACTCGTAACGTCAAGCTTAACTCTAAATTTAGTGTAATGTAGCGTTTCTTTGTTCTAATTTGAAAGGAGAAGAGAAATCAGATATGAAGTGATATATATTTTCCCGTTGATCGGTGATCCGGAGCGGTAATCTGGACGAAAATTGTTGTGGTTCTATGCCTTGCTCGCACGTTAGCGTCACGCATTAGCGTTTCACGCATTTCATAGCTTGTTATTATTAGCTCGTATTATAAATTACGTGCTGCAGTTAGACTGTTTTCAGGTGGTAGCCCCTAACGTTTTCAGGTAACACCTGCTTAACTCAAAAACACTTCAAATCCCTTAAACAAGAAATAAGCACCAACAATCCCAAACAACATCATCATAATCACAAACAGTATCAAGACACACACAAAAAAGCAAGACTTAATCTATATAACATCCCCACGGTATTCCCTGGAAGTAATTTACACCACATAGAACCCACAATCACAGTTACCACACAGTCACAGTTTATATCTGTCTTTTGGACGTGTCACTATCACAAAATCACAATAAAAACATGGTACACCACGAAAAATCGCTCGATGAAAATCAGAACAATATTTGGTAAAACACACATTAATATCATATATTCATTAATAACGAGTACTTATTCAAAATGTCATTGTAAGAACCATTATTGCACATAAATATACAGACACCATAATAAACCTTTTACCATAGGAAACTATTACACATAGTCAGAACTATATTTTTACGGTATATCGTATATGCAGTGAGAACATATTTCTGTTTTCAAGTAGAGTTTTTAGGGTTCCTGGTAGGCCTTCTCAGCTACCGAAGCGGTCCTGGGACCCACTTAGTCTTCGCCGTTTAAAATGTTCCATTCATCAAAGTATTGGGAAGCGAATGACTGTAAATATTCCGAAATCATATGCATGCTTAAATATGACTTCCATAAATAAGAGAAATATGTGCTAAAAAGAACATGTATAGGAGACGATGTGCATTTCGTCGCAATAGCTCATCCGCCTTAATGCAAGGATATGCGTGGATTTTCCAACATGTTTCGAATCGCGCCCGTCTCCGGAGGTTGTTCATCAGCTTTTATGCTTTCCGAATTTTTGCATCGCAATTTTTCGCTCCCTTTTTACGCATTGCTATGGAAGGCTGTGCCATTTTTCATCTCTCAGATATGAGGCCCACAAATCTTTATCACCACATTTCCGTTTTGTAGAATATGCAGTTTACTACGAATAAATACGTTTTTAGCTTTACATCGCAATTTTTAGTAAATGTAATGATGCAGAAATTTGTCATAAGAATCGCTTTACTTTCAAGGAATGAAATATGCTTAGGCATATTCTTGAGTGGAACTCGAAAGTTTAAGTAAAACGTAATTAATATAATTTTATGAAAAACCAGTAAAAGGAAGGACCGATGGTAGTGAGATATTAAAAAGAATTATAATGAAAGATGGAAATTGGCAGATTAAACATAATCGAAAAACAACTATAAAAATCAATCAAATTAAGCAAATATGTTACTAGCGTCAGTAAATAGATCTCTCAAGGCAGTTTAAATTTATTGCCATTTAGAGTAAAATAGTGAATAACGTAAATTGTAATATTAAATAGACATATATTATTTAAAGTGTGTTGTAATGATAGTTGCTGTGTAACAATAATTGATTGTCATTATTTAGACCAAAATCTTGAAAAGAAAAACACTTCCTTATTTCCATAGTAGAATTAAACGTGTGTTCATCGACGTGCTGATATTCTCTATTGAAGTACAGAATTTTAGTCCTTATGTATAAGATGAGAGGGGAGAAGTATACACTGAGAGTTACGAAGTGTTACGGAGATTTTTGCGGAGAAATTCCACGAAGTCATGGCCGAGTAAATTAATTTTATTTACAACAGTTGACTAAAATTCACTACTCATGTCGCAGCTTTAATGTTTCTCTTTACATTAAAAATAAAAATTAAGAGTAATTCAAACATTCTATTGAATTGAAGTAATTATCAGCCATAGAAAAGTATTTCGTTTGTCATTTACCCTCTGATTGGGATGATTAACTTGTATCTTATATGATGGCAAAAGTTTAGAGTCATCTTTAAAATTTCCAGAAGTCTAGTTAGATAGTGAATTGATGTTATCGCAAACGAGCATAACCTCATCTTTAGGGTACCCTATCTAAGAATATTGTATAGTTTTGAATGATGTTTGGTAGGACGTCGACTCGTGAAGCGAGAATAAGTTTTACTTTCTTGTAATATCCAATTAATACCATTATTGAAACTTACTGTAGCGTACTTTAGATGCCACTGAAATATACCGATGTTATCTGAGGTAATGCATTAGAATATCTATGAATGTGTCTAACGCGCAGAAAGTATTTAATAAAAGAATGAAATATCATTCAAGCACGCAATTTTCAGAGATAGATTGAAAAGTCCATTATTTATCGTCATGCATGTAATATGCAACATAAATGGAAATAATAATCTTAACGTAGTACATTTACATTTACATTTACATTTACATTAATACGTTACGTTATTTACATAATACATTTGCATTTTACGTTTTGATGATACCATATCTGAAACTATTCCTAACTAAACTAGCAATGCTCTTCGCAGAATTTCAATGATTTTTCAATGCTTTGGATACTCGGTTACTAAACAAACAAAGAGTAAACAAACATTCATGTTTACATCTAGCGGTGGTACTGGCAACAAGAAAACAAGAGATTAAGATGAAGCTTCGTATGCAGGACGTAGGAGGCGATATAGATTCAACGTAAAACGGTATTTTGTATCAAGAAGAAAGGAATTGCATGTTGCATTCCAAAATTCCTACATTAGAGCTGTTGCAAGAATTTCACGAGTACATTTACATTTACATTTTACATTAATACCCCGCTAACCGCCGTAAGGCGTATGGCAGGGGGTGTAAATACACCGAACTCCCTAACCAACCATCTGGTTTGCGTACCTAATACTATCTGGAAAAAGAGACCAGAAATAGCTATCTGTTCTCGCTATAATTTCGCGGAATCTTTTTGACGTCTGGTCTCGAAAACTACGCTCACTGAGTACGGGAATCACGAAGTCGCTTATTTCCTCATGTAAATCGCTACTCAAAAATTTCTCGAAAAGTTTATGCCTATACTCATTTCTTCTATCCTCGAGGGATTCCCAGCCGAGGGTTTTAATCATCTCTGACACACTGCTGTCGAACTTGTAGTCTCCCTTGACGAAACGGGCCGCTCTACGTTGCATGCGCTCTAGTTCTATGATCAATCCTTTCTCATGTGGATTCCACACCGCGCAGCAGTACTCAAGCAATGGACGAACCAACGAAAAGTAAGCCACTTCCTTGACATTCTGTTGGCAACCCCTGAGAACGCGATTACATAGCCTCAGCGTCCTATCAGCTGACCCCACTACGTCTTGAATATGCGTTTTGAACGATAAGTTACTACTGAAAACAATGCCTAAATATTTGTATCTACTTACGAATTCTAATGTTGTACCACTAATAAGGTAGGATGTTTGTTTTAAGTTCTGGGACGGGGAGCGGGTCATGCTCATCGCTACAAACTTCTCTATGTTCAAGCCGAGCTGCCAATCTTCACACCATTTCGAAATAGCGTCTAAGTCACCCTGTAATATGGAAGTATCTTCCACATTTTGAATTTTCCTGTATATGAGTGTGTCGTCCGCGAAAAGCCTTACCTTACTTCTTACATTGTCTACTATATCGTTAATGTAAATTAAGTACAATATCGGTCCAATGACACTGCCCTGAGGAACTCCAGATGATACTTCTACTTCATCAGAGTAAACGCCATCTAAGACTACCCGTTGAACTCTGCATGTGAAGAACGACTTAATCCACTGAATAATATGATTTTCGATTGCATATGACTCTAGTTTCTGGAGTAACTTTGCGTGTGGTACTGTATCGAATGCCTTTCTAAAATCCAGGAATATGGCATCTGTCCTAAAACCTTCATCGGCTGCTCGCATTATGTCGTGATTAAGAAGTGCTAACTGGCTCTCACATGAGCGACCTTTGCGGAATCCGTGTTGACTGCGTGTAATTGCATTACTATCACTAAGGAAGCGCATTAGATAACTGCATATTATGTGTTCTAGAATTTTACAAAATATCGAAGTGAGCGATATTGGTCGGAAATCATCCGGTTTTGACTTACGCCCTTTTTTTGGGACTGGAGTGATGTTCGCTCTCCTCCATGAGGCAGGAACCATACCTTCGTCTAAAGATTTATTGAAAAACACGAGTAGGAGGGGAGCAAGCTCGTTAGCTAGCGTAGATATAACGAGGGCAGGTATACCTTCTGGCCCGGGGGATTTTTTGCTGTCAATTTGCAATAAAAGGTTCTTAATACCTGCTTCATTTAGTTCTAATTTACTCATTTTAGAGGTAATACGAGTAGGAAATGCATTTTACGTGACCGTTATCAGATATGAAGCATTTCTTAAAGTGTTGGTTTAGAATATTAGCCTTTTCACATGAATCTGATACGACGCTACCATTGTTGTTTATGAGATGCAAAACGGTCGATTGTTTGCCTCTTGTCTCTCGTACGTAAGACCAGAATTCCTTAGGATTCTTTTCCAGAGATTCGCGTAGCGTTTGAGATCTATGCGTATCGAACTCCTTACGTGCCTCAATCTTCGCTGACCTCTTGATATCTAAATATTTACGACGTTGCTCCTCGTATTCTATGCTATTTAATGGAAAAGTCTTCATAATGGAATGTAAAGCTCTTTGTTTTCTTTGGAGTGAACGTAGTTTAGGCTTGACCCATCGCGGCTCTTGCCGATCCCGAGCCACTCTTGTCGGAATAAATCTAGAGGTACCTTCACGAAGGATTCGGAGAAACTCAGGCCAACTGTCGTCTACTGAATTCTTCTGAATGAAACTAATAAGGGGAGCACTTTCTGTCTTTATAAACTCCTTGAACGCGGAGAAGTTGGCTTTCCTAAAAATGTATAATGTACGAGGGGGCTTCAGAACTCGGAATGAATCTATCTTAATCGAGGCGGCTATTATTTTGTGATCGGAAATACCTTCACTGACGGAAATTCTGTGAACGAGATGAGGATGGCTAGTAGCAAGGAGATCTAAGTTATTGCCCCTACCAAGAGTAGTCGTTCTGGTCGCTTCTGTATTTACTTGTTCTAGAGCGAAGGCCGAGAATAAATCAATTAATTTCTGCGATGCGTTTCTATCTCTACTATTACTAGCGACGGACATATTCCTCCAGTTAACACAAGGAAGATTAAAATCACCTCCTACGAAAATAGCTGCTTCGGGTTTACTCTTACGGAGTTTACTCAATGCTTCGTACAGATCCTCTATGGGCTCGTCATCGCGATTAGGAGGGCGATAAAAGGAGCAGAAGTACGTTTTTCTACCATGCTTGTCAGACACTGAGCACCAAATCATCTCAGCACTATCCTGGCATTGGAAGTTTTCTAACTGACTCACCAAACTATTTTTTACAGCGATAAATACTCCTCCCCCCATTCTGCTGTCTCTATCCTTTCGATACACAAAGAAATCGGGAGGAAAAATCTCACTAGAGGCTATTTCTTCGCTGAGCCAACTCTCGTTTCCTAGTATTATATCTCCGCATGTATTTTTAACCAAGTCGAAGAATTCCGCTTGCTTATTGCGAATACTTCTACAGTTAACTACCACTAACTTGATATCCTTATGACTATCACTCTTGAGCTCGGCGGGTAAATTCGAATTATAACTATTGGAATGACATCTATCTAACTCCTCACCATTTCTAGCTGATATTTTTAAGTCACTTATGTCGCCATTAACACATCTCGTTCTGCTTTTCTCATTTCCTCTATTTTTTATCAAAATAGAGCCATTTACCGAAGCATATCTACGAGTACTAGTAGAATTGTTACTATTCGTTACGATTGTTGATATAATCTTCCATAGAAGTTCTCTTATTCCGTACCATATTAGACTTCTTCTTCGTAGAATTCTTTTCATTCAGTCGTAGAAAGTTCCATGGTAGAAAGGTTCTTCATTGAAGTCGTATTATTCCCAGTGGGGTGGGCAGAGTCTGAAGGGTGGGCATGTAAAACAGAAAGGGCATATACAGAAGAAACATGGGGATGGCCATTTCATTATACTGTTTTTCCCAAGAGGAAAAGAATCGAAAAAAGAGGGAAATGCGGCTCTTTTTTCATTCCTCCTTCACGGACGAATACTACACACGCGTGGGTGCACGCAAAGAAGACAAAAAAGCATCGAATATGCGCGGAGGATTCATTCCTACTTAAGAGATGCGATTGAGGGAGGGATGCTCCTTTGGGGAATGAAATAGAGCTTCATCCAAACTCTAGAGAATCTCAGCCCACTTCTGCCTTTTCTCGCAAGAGGGCAGCGTCTGAGAAGCTACGGAAAGAGCCAAACTCCCACGAGGGAGTCCGACGGGGCCGCCGAGTGGCGCCACTTGGTCGCTCCGAATCTTCAAAGGATTCGTTTATGGGAAGTTCTTTACGAGCGATGAATGAGTTTGTGATGTCGACGTGATGATCTTTTCCGCAGTTGGAAACCGCAAGGGGCAGCCACCGGTGGCATACGAGTTACAACCGCTAAAGTTTCTTAATTTATTTTTTATGGAAAGCGCAGAAATTTGGTCATCAGTACGAGTGTTAACGCTCCAACGGAGTCAAACTTCTTTCCGAGACATCGAACCGTAACGGAAAAGGTTACTGATGATACCCTCCTTGTTTCGTAATTTTAAATTCGGCAAGTACTTGGGAAGTTCTAAAGTTGACATACATATAAAGCCAACCACATAAGAAGTGTAATGCAAGGTAGTAGGTTTAGTTCACTCAAAAAATTCAATAATCTCCATCATCTAAGCAATTTATAGCATCAAAAACTGAATTTTAGTCTTCCAGTACATGGGTCTTGGGTTCAAATTCCGGAAAACCAAGTTTACCTTGGCTAGGGCATGGATATTTATTAGTCATCGGTATTTGTATCGACTTCGAGTTACTCGGTTATCCTAACTTAACGATAGCGAAATTAGTGAAGAATTATTTCTTTGAGTTACTCTGAACCGGTATTTTTCACAGATCATAGGCTTGAACATTCGGGTTTAGGAAATTCAAACTTCCCCATGAGTCTCGCCATAGATCACATTAACGGTACGAAAGATTTCGAGCATCGTATTATTTTCTCTACTAAAGTAATCTCTTACTTAATACAGTAAAAGCAACTGATTAATGCAACTGATACAATAATACACATCTAAATACTTGAAACCTTTTTCCATTTTCGACGTATCTTTCAATGTGATGAGATCTTTATCGGATATACTCCCAAATCTATCCGAAGGGCCTTTATATTCACAAGTTCTAGTGGATTTTTCTAGTTTCCCCTCCGCCAAACGCCGTAAGGCGGCTTGTTGTATTTATGTTGATGGTTGAAACTGAGCCAAAAGTATTGAAAATTCATTGTGGACCTCAGAAATACCAAAGTATTATTCATGCGGAATGTTGCATTCCCTGGTTTCCTATCATTTTCTATAACGTTTTCCCCGCATAATACACGATGGAAGGAAACTTTTCTTCCATTGGATGTAGGCAATCTTACATTTTTCCATTTGCTTTGAACCTCCCCCGTACGCAAATTCTGCACTATCGTCAGACCAGAGGTGGGAAACCTGCGGCTTTTATGGGAGCTCAACTCGGTCTTTCAATCATACTAATTCACATTTTTTAATAAAGTTTCCACAACATTCTGATGCAAAGTCAAAATAAAATGAAAATATTCTGAAAACCCATTGCTTCGTCCTCAACTTAGTTTCGGCTCTTCATGAACAAGTCTTTCAAACGTTATTGTAGGGAGTATTTTAAACATTGCGTTTTTACATCCCTCTCATCAGAAAATATTTGTTTGTTTACTCAGCGAATCAATTCGTTCCTTCCCATACAACTTCGTCGTTGAACTGTTTGAATTAAGCCAATGCGCTACTGCGATCATGGTAGTTTGAAATGCAGCCTATTTTATTCAGCAGAATAGTAAATTACCTTCCGATAGAAAAAGGTTTCCGACTCCAGTCTCGTACCTTGATGGCTCGATGATATATTCTTCAGTATATTTGGGACTATTGGTAGTAGTTGACAAATTTATTCAAGTGTTCATCGCTTGCCAATATTCATAATGACATATGAGGAGTAATTCGTCAGAGGCCCACATTAATTCCGAGAAGGAGCAATTCAGAAAGTGGCGCTACCGAGGCGCCCGTATGGAAGGGCCCTTAATTCGGATTCTCACCGTGGGCGCCGCCACTGTCGGCTCCTTTCGCGATCGCAAGGGATGCTGAGGGGGGGTCGGCCCACCCAACTGTCCTCCCCGTTCAGTTCTAGGCCCGGGAGAGTGAAGCGCTGGTCGCGCCCGTTGGAATCTCCTCACATAATATTGCAAATCGGTGTCACGAAATATTTTGTGTTTTTGTGGGGATTTAGGGTGACAAGTGAACAGCGCGACACGGATCCTTAACGAGAGTGAGTTACATCACAGTGACAAGTTGCGGACGTAGTGCGCTCCTTCTCATGGAAGACGGGTAGTGGTCGAAAATTGTCTTTCCCCGAAAGAAAAATAGTGCCCCCCTCAAAGTAGAGTCTTGAAAGAAAGTTTCCAAGTTCCGAGACGTTTACAAAGGATTTTATCGGCTTTGTGACTGGTGCGAGGGTTTCTTTTCATTGCCATCCCAAACTCTCATATTTTCTCAAAGAGACACTGGATATCAAAGGGTTGACGATTTCTGCGGTTGGAGGATTTTGAAAAGGTAAATATAAAAGTTATCCCATCTTTTTACATTTTTCGAGTGAAACGCGAGGACTTGGGTGTGGTGGAGAAAACAGATGGTCCTATTGCTTTCTACTTCTTGAGGAAGTCGACCAAAGACTTTTTTTTACTTTTCGTATTCGCACAAAAGTTTTTTAGCAAAAGGAATGTGGTGTTCTGTGAAGAATACGTTTTCGTGTCGAAATTTCGCTAAAAGCGTTGATTGTTTTCGGAGTTTTTGAGGATGTTCCAGAAAATTTTCGTCGATATTTGCGCTAAAAATTTAAAATTGTTTCGCTTTGCAGAATAATGACTTTGTAATTTACTGAGAAATGAAATGCAGAGTAGCAATTGAAAACTACGCTTCCACCATTGAAGTTGTTTTATCTTTGAATCTTTTTCTGCATACCAAAATATGCGAAAATTAAATAAATTTAGAATGAATTCCACTTTTTAACATAGTTTCTCGTATTTTAGCTTTTAAGGTCTTTCGGAAAAATCCTTTGCCTTTATTTAGATTTTGGTTCATCTTTGAATAGTTTTATTTTTTAAAATATCTCTTTATGAATTTACTAAATGGAATGTAATATATATCTATATAATATGATTTCGAATTCAAGTGAATCAGAAAAATCCGTCGAGTGAATATAAGAACTTACTTTACATGTAAATCATGGCGATTTGAAAATGAGTATGCGTGATCTTTTAAAACGAAAGAATGTTATATGGCACTTTTTCATTCATTTCTCTCACAATACTCCCCTGTATGAATCTAGGCATACATTCTTTAATCTGATTCAAAGTTATGTTAAACCAAGTTATATTGGTCTCTGATAGCAACTATACGTCCATCTTAGATCAAACACCAAGTATATTTGTTGAAAAATTACTCTTGCGTATTCTTTCATTCTGGATGGATTTCAACTATAGTTTGCCTAATTCTGTGAATTACAAATTTTTAAACTTATTTAGCTATTTTATTGAAATAATAAAAGAATTACCCATTGGCTATATATATTCAGGAATAAAATTGTCCGTTTTAGTCCACTTTGGGATCGGAAGTTAGTCAAACGACAGAGATTTAATCGTGTTAATCGTCTATGCTTCACAAAGGGATATTTCCTTCAGATAAAATATTATATGTATGATAAAAGAATCGCTCGCAGCATTTTCTGTAAATATTAAGGAATATATATTTCCCGTTTTAGCATAACTGGAATCGAAAGTTATCCAAACGTTAGATGTCTTAATCGCCTATGATTCTCAAAGGGACATTCTCTTGAGGGTTACAGTAGTGTGGGTCAGAGTGGACCATATTGATCTCATACTTGGTTGAGTAGTTTCCGATTGTTGCGTCGATGAGCGGATAATTAATTACGGGAGCATAATTAAACAGTTGAGATCAAACGAAAAAAGGCGGCGAATGAACTTGTCATTTAACGCCAACCCCAAACTTTCGCAAACTCGGGAAACTCTCAAGTTATTTGCCAATAGATTGATTATCCTCACCCCGGCGGAAAACCACGCATAAAACTCTTCAGTCCTTTTTGCCATTTACGAGTTATTCCGTCAAATCAGTCACTGATACATTGATTGATATTGTTTTTGTGGAGAGACCCTCAGTCATATCATCATTTCAGTGCTTTTGGTGCGAACGGCAGATACGTGACGGGAAAATTAATCTAGAAAATATTTTGGAAAGCGCGACGCCGCCCAATGATGAGTGCGAAATTGTTTTAGGGTCGAAATCGACAAAAGTCTCTTCCTGTAGATTGGCAATTAAAAGAGCTCTCAGATTACCTCACCTAATTTGCGGAACCGAATTCCATATTCGGAATATTTTCTTTCAAAACAGATTTCCAGGATGGGTCCAGTTATATCGCCTTCGGCTACGTAACATCATAACTTAATGGATGTATTCAGGTGATTAATTTCTGTTCGTAAACTTATGTGTTTTCATAACCAAAAACAATTATGGGTAAAAAGGTCTAATCGACCACCGGCATGTCATATTTATTTACTGATTCTACAGGACTTAGACTCGCATTACATGGCAACTTTCATTCTCTATGCGACTAAAAATATATTTAATGATCTATTAGGCATATTGAACTTCGTAGAAAGTCACCAAGTTATACGAAATTAAATTCATACAATAAACTTTACGGTAATATTACACTTCTCAAATAGTCTCGGAATAGTCCCTCAATAGTTCCTTATAGAATGTATAGGAAAGTTTAAAATCTTACTTAAGATGATTAGTATAAGTTGACGTATCATACGCATGATATGGAATTCTTTCAATACTAATCATTGATAAGAACTTAGAGGCGTTAATGCATAATAAGACTGTTACTCCTTTTCCACCTAATGAGACGTAGGTTACTAACAGTTTAATTTCAACTAAAATTTCGTATATGCGCTAATTATACAATGATTTTAAGTTGATCGATAATGAGGGATCTTATAACAATTTCTGTGGGATATCACTTTACTCTAGTCTTCATATTTAATAAGATGAGAAATTGGATCCAAGTTTTTCTAAAATGAAACTTATATTTGCAATCGTGCTTTCGTTGAATCACACCGCAACTTTTTTCATATTCAGTCATACATAAGGCAGTTTTGCTGTAAGTTACACATTAATAGTTCTCCTGTTCTCTTTTTTACAGAATGTTTTAAATTGCAAACATTATTCCACACTTCTAAAGAATAAAAAACCTTTAATTTTCAAGTACAATAAATGTATTCGTGACGAGTAATTTCGTATTTCTAATTGTAGATTACACTAACTGTAACGAATAAATTGATTATTTTTGGAATTTAAAAAGACTGTTAGTTCTTCACCATAGCTTCTTTTTCGCGAAGTTTAGCTTGGCCACATCAGATTTATTCCAACCTTCTTTTCTATTTATGTAAACCATTTGTTTTGACCTTACTTCGTAGAACGCCAAGGCATAATGCTCCGTGAATAGTAATTCGGAATCCTTTCGCAGTTTTGGATATAAATCATTATTTAGACTCCAGTGGTTCAGTGCGACATGATTCTCAGTCATATCAGTTCTCTCGATAACGGTTGAAATCACACTTAACGCTCCGATTTCTCCATCATCCAATGAAAGTTAATTAAAAGTGCCAATAAAATAAAACATTTTAATGAAGGGGCATTTAGCTGTCAGCGACCGTTCCAATGTAGAAATGCGCATCTGGTTTTATTATTACTTTTATGATTTGAATATAAAATGGGGTAATTAAATTAAGAGTCTCTATGGCTTACACGTGTTAAAGTGATCAAATTAGATAATTAAGTTCCGTGGAGAGGATTGACGTTTTCATACGACTTTATCACCTAAAACTCTCATCCCTTTTAGACTAAATCTGTTACATCTTTTATCATATACCTTTCGCATTATGTAGTTCGTATGATTGTTGGTGACAGCTTGGAAAGCTGAAAAATTAATTTTGAGTTTCACTACGAAATAAGAAGTCGGGAATCTCACGCGTATTGGATTGAGGGATACATCAATGTCTCACCTGGAGACGAGTTGATTAGTTTCTCAGGTGACTTATAAACATTCTTCCGAGAGAAAGGAAACCGTGACGTATATCTCAAAGTTCTAGTTCGCTGAGAGATCCTTCCGCGACGCCTCTTCAGAAGGCTTTTCCTTCACAAACTTCACTCTCTCGGGGAAAATGCTCTCAATTTATGGACATTCAAAATTTGTGAAAGTGAACCAAAGTTTTGTTCAGACGATAAGCTGCGGTAAAGATTACAGATATAAAATTTGCGTTTCTGTGAGGAAATATTTCAGTTGTGACGTGTAATAGCCATGCTTGTGTGTTAAGGCAAGTACAATCATTGTAACTCTTCATAATAGTCACAAGTATGTAGGAGTGGAAGTCAATTACTTTTTTTAGTTTCAATAGACATTTCGTCCAAGGATTTTTTGCCCAAGTCATCAAAGAGGTGTTTATCAAAGGGATATTTATTTATTTATAATGTACAGGAAGATCCCATTAACATTAGAAGTATAACTGTAATAAATGAATAAAAAGCAACAGTTACAAGAATAAGTAGTATGCTATAACCAATTCAGAGAAAAAAAATTATGGTTTAATAGATACTATCTTATATAAATTATATGAAAACAATGCAGACTTCATCTAATATTAAATTTAGAATAAAATATAATTATAGTTATACCATAGTTAGGACGATAATCATTCTTATTTTAAAATTAGAAGTAATCCTACTTCCAGCAGTAATGTGCGCTGAAGTTATAAATTATAAAATAAAAAATAGTACGGTAGTTTTTGAGAGTGCAGATAGGAAATGGTTAAACCGCAAAAGGCAAAAATATGATCATATTTGACCAAATATTTCGACCCTTGCTTTCATATCGAAGTATCATTTACTCTATGCCAATTACTTGTGTGGCAAACATAACAAATTGGAATAATAATAGTGTAATTATCAGCCTTCTTACGGCATCATCTTGTGCATAGTTTCTTCTTCTTTTTCTACTTCTTTGCTATTTGATAGAATATCCATTGAGTAAAATTTTCTTTAATTGAAACGTCCCCTCCTTGAGGACGCCTTGAGTATAGCCTTTCTTGAGTGAACCGAATCTCGGATAAAAAGTCTTGGATGAAACGTGTTCTTATGAAACGTTCGGATACCACTTTTTCTATTAGTCAGAAAATTTAGGAGAACTTGCCGTAAAATGTTTGCTCTGGAAAACATGACTTTATTCATCATAACATTTAGTATCTACTATGCATATCGTATTGAAATAGCAATGTAGGAGACGAAGCTGCTTAAACTAAACCCATATTGTAGTCACATAATTACAACGGGGGACAGAACTATCAGATTTCAATATTTTCGATTTAATAATTCGATAGTGTTTCGATAATTTTATTGCCGAAATGGTCGATAATTTAGGTACTTTGGCAAGAGCCTTTGAGAAAAATTTTCCTTTTATCCCTGTACTTCATGGCATCAATGAAAATATTACTTCAGTTCCTTCTTTTGCTTTCTATCAGGAAAGACATTCCTTATTTTAGAAAAATGGTGCGTTTATATACGAAGATGCATATGGACCATTATAGCAGTAGTGTTGTTGAAAATGCTTCGACAGCCGAGGTCATTTCGCACATATGGGTCCCTTATTGACCATTATGTTTCCATCCGTGATAAGCATTCGAGTCACCATTATACTCTACGAGTAAAAGTTGCTTGCATACTGCAAGCTAATTGGTACAAATTTAACAATAAGTTCCCCTTACGGGTGTCATCTTCGAAGCTTATCCAGCAAAATTCTTAAAAATTGCCGCAATACATTTCTTACGTGAGAAATTTTCATCCATGTGGCATCGAACTCACGGTCATATGCAACCTTTCTTCCACTGGTTCTATAGAAAAGTACTTGAAACGCAAACGCTGTGATTTTGAATAGTCTCCTGCATTGAGAAAGGCCTCAAAACAATTTTTTAAAATTTGCGTAAATGACCGCCTGGCGTCGAACACAGGACCCATTTGTGAGAGACAATGGCATACGAATAATAGATAAGCGTCACTCTGACGTGTTTCAAAGTTTCAATTCAGTATCTTATCGGGAAGGTCATAAAATAAGATTCCGTTATTCCCGTTTGAAATGCATGGTAGAATCGGAATGACACTCTTGCATCGAACCAAGGACCACTGCAGAAACGGCGAATAACATGAAAGAATGTTCTCAAACGCCTCTGTCATTATTCTGGGTTTTATCTTTCCAGCTTATCGGGAAGGATTTTAAAAAAATCATCCAAGATTTCACCAATGCATTTCTTACGAAAGCATTTCGAACCCACCTGGCGTCGAACACACGGTCATTTGCTAACATTTCTTCCTTTGATACTATGGAAGACCATCTCATCTGCAAACGCCGTAATTTTGATTGCGCTATCGCATCGAGAACGGTCTCAAAACAGATTGCAAATATTCGCGCTAATGACCGCCTAGCGTCGAACTCAGGACCCTTCTGTTAGAGAAAATAGCGAATTAATATTAGGTAAGTGCCATTATGACTTATTCCAAAGTTTCGATTTAATATCTTATCGGCAAGGTCCTAAAATAAGATTCCATTTTCCCCGTTTGAAATGCATGGTGGAATCGGAATGACCCTCTTGCATCGAACCAAGGACCACTAGACGAACGGTGAAATTCATGAAAGAATGTTTTCAAACGCCTCCGTCGCCACACCGGGTTTTATCTTTCCAGCTTATCGGGAAGGCATGGAAAAAGATTTTCAAAAATTGCAGCAATGCATTTCTTACGGAAGCATTTCGAACCCACCTGGCCTCGAACACACGAACATTTGGTAACATTTATTCCTTAAATACTATGGAAGACCATCTCATCTGCAAACACCGTGATTTTGATTGTTCTATCGCATCGAGAACGGCCTCAATACGGATAGTAAAATATCGCCCAAAAGACCGCCTAGCGTCGAACTCAGGACTCTTCCGTGAGAGAAGATAGCAAAATAATATTAGATAAGTGCCATCCTGACTTGTTCCTAAGTTTCGATTCAATATCTTATCGGGAAGGTCCCAAAATGAGATTCCGCTTTCCCCATTTGAAATACATGGAGGAATCGGAATGACCCTCTTGCATCGAACCAAGGACCACTAGACGAACGATGATATTCATGAAAGAAAGTTTTCAAACGCTTCTGTCACCATTCAGGGTTTTATCTTTCCAGCTTATCGGGAAGGCATTTAAAAAAAATCTTCAAAGATTTCAGCAATGCATTTCTTATGGAAGAATTTTGTATCCACCTGGCGTCGAGCTCACGGTCATTTTATAACATTTCTTCCATTCGTAATATAGAAGACCACCTCAACTTCAACCTCCGAGATTTTGGTTCCTCTATCTTAACGATAAGTGCCTCAAAATAATTTTCAAAAATCCGCGCAATGCATTCTTATGGGAAAATTGCGATTTTTGGGAATTTCTGGTATCGAACCCATGATAGCTAGCGTCGATGTCTGCATTATTCTGGCGTCTAGAGTGTAGGGCCAGTACGTCGAAAAAATCTGACGTCGATGGCGCTTGTGGAACATGGTCAGAATTCGTATCCCCTATATCTATATATATATATATCTATTATATATAGCTAACTCTCCGGATATACCTATATATATATATATACGAGTAAAAGTTGCTTGCATACTGCAAGCTAATTGGTAAAAATTTACAATAAGTTCCCCTTACGGGTGTCATCTTCGAAGCTTATCCAGCAAAATTTTTAAAATTGCCGCAATACATTTCTTACGTTAGAAATTTTCATCCATCTGGCATCGAACTCACGGTCATATGCAACCTTTCTTCCACTGGTTCTATAGAAAACTACTTCAAACGCAAACGCTGTGATTTTGAATAGTCTCCTGCATAAAGAAAGGCGTCAAAACAATTTTTAAAAAATTGCGTAAATGACCGCCTGGCGTCGAACACAGGACCCGTTCGTGAGAGACAATGGCATATGAATGTTAGAGAAGTGCTACTCTGACGTGTTTCAAAGTTTCAATTCAGTATCTTATCGGGAAGGTCCTAAAATAAGATCCGTTATTCCCGTTTGAAATGCATGGTAGAATCGGAATGACGCTCTAGCATCGAACCAAGGACTTCTAGAGAAGCAGTGGACGTCATGAAGGAATCTTCTCAAACGCCTCTGTCACCATTCCGGGTTTTATCTTTCCAGTTTATCGGGAAGGCATTTTAAAAAATCGTCCCTGATATCAGCAATGCATTTCTTACGGAAGCATTTCGAACCCACCTGGCGTCGAACACACGGACATTTAGGAACATTTCTTCCTTTGGTACGATGGAAGACCTTCTCATCTGCAAACACCGAGATTTTGATTGCTCTATCGCATCGAGAACGGCCTCAAAACAGATTGCAAAAATTCGCGCAAAAGACCGCCTAGCGTCGAACTCAGGACCCTTCCGTGAGAGAAGATAGCAAAATAATATTAGATAAGTGCCATCCTTTCTTGTTCCAAAGTTTCGATTCAATATCTTATCGGGAAGGTCCCAAAATGAGATTCCGCTTTCCCCATTTGAAATACATGGAGGAATCGGAATGACCCTCTTGCATCGAACCAAGTACCACTAGACGAACGATGATATTCATGGAAGAAAGTTTTCAAACGCTTCTGTCACCATTCCGGGTTTTATCTTTCCAGCTTATCGGGAAGGCATTGAAAAAAAATTTCCAAAATTGCAGCAATGCATTTCTTATGGAAGAATTTTGCATCCACCTGGCGTCGAACCTACGGTCATTTTGTAACTTTTCTTCCATTCGTAATATAGAAGACTACCTCAACTTCAACCTCCGAGATTTTGGTTCCTCTATCTAAACGATAAGTGCCTCAAAATAATTTTCAAAAATCCGCGCAATGCATTCTTATGGGAAAATTGCGATTTTTGGGAATTTCTGGTATCGAACCCATGATAGCTAGCGTCGATGTCTGCATTATTCTGGCGTCTAGAGTGTAGGGCCAGTACGTCGAAAAAATCTGACGTCGACGGCGCTTGTGGAACATGGTCAGAATTCGTATCCCCTATATATATATATCTATATATATATATAGGTATATCCGGAGAGTTAGCTATATATAATAGATATATATAGATATATATATAGGGGATACGAATTCTGACCATGTTCCACAAGCACTGTCGACGTCAGATTTTTTCGAAGTACTGGCCCTACACTCTAGATGCCAGAATAATGCAGACATTGACGCTAGCTATCATGGGTTCGATGCCAGAAATTCCCAAAAATCGCAATTTTCCCATAAGAATGCATTGCGCGGATTTTCGAAAATTATTTTGAGGCACTTATCGTTAAGATAGAGTAATCAAAATCTCGGATGTTGAAGTTGAGGTAGTCTTCTATGCTTCTCATGGAAAAAATGTTGCCAAATGACCGTGACTTCGACGCCAGGTGGATGCAAAATTCTTCCATAAGAAATGCATTGCTGCAATTTTTGAAATTTTTTTTCAATGCTTTCCCGATAAGCTGGAAAGATATAACCCGGAATGGTGACAGAAGCGTTTGAAAACTTTCTTCCATGAATTTTACCGTTCGTCTAGTGGTCCTTGGTTCGATGCAAGAGGGTCCTTCCGATTTCACCATGCATTTCAAACGGGGAAAACGGAATCTTATTTTGGGACCTTCCCGATAAGATATTGAATCGAAACTTTAGAACCAGTAAGGATGGCACTTATCGAATATTATTCTGCTATCTTCTCTCACGGAAAGGTCCTGAGTTCGACGCTAGGCGGTCTTTTGCGCGAATTTTTGCAATCTGTTTTGAGGCCGTTCTCGATGCGATACAGCAATCAAAATCACGGTGTTTGCAGATGAGATGGTCTTCCATAGTACCAAAGGAATAAATGTTACCAAATGTCCGTGTGTTCGACGCCAGGTGGGTCCGAAATGCTTCCATAAGAAATGCATTGCTGCAATTTTTTAAAATTATTTTGAGGCACTTATCGGTAAGATAGAGGAACCAAAATCTCGGAGCATAAAGATGAAGTAGACTTCTATACTACCAAAGGAAGAAATGTTACAAAAAGACCGTGAGTTCGACGCCAGAAGGGAGCGAAATTCTTCCATTAGAAATGCATTGGTGCAATTTTTGAAAATTTTTTTCAATGCCTTACCGATAAACTGGAATGATCACACCCGGAATATTGACAGAGGCGTTAGTAAGCATGCTTTCAAGTAGTTCTCCGTTGCACCAGTGGTCCTTGGTTCGATGCAAGACGGTCATTCCATTCCACCATGCATTTCAAATGGGGAAAACGGAATCTTATTTTGGGACCTTCCCGATAAGATATTGAATCGAAACTTTAGAACCAGTAAGGATGGCACTTATCGAATATTATTCTGCTATCTTCTCTCACGGAAAGGTCCTGAGTTCGACGCTAGGCGGTCATTTCCGCGATTTTTTGCTATCTGTTTTGAGACCGTTCTCGATGCGATAGAACAATCAAAATTACGGTGTTTGCAGATGAGATGGTCTTCCATAGTACCAAAGGAAGATATGTTAGCAAATGACCGTGTGTTCGACGCCAGGTGGGTTCGAAATGCTTCCGTAAGAAATGCATTGGTGAAATCTTGGACGATTTTTTTTAAATGCCTTCCCGATAAGCTGGAAAGATAAAACCCGGAATGGTGACAGAGGCGTTTCAGAACATTCTGTCATGAATTTCACCGTTTCTCTAGTGGTCCTTGGTTCGATGCTAGAGCGTCATTCCGGTTCTACCATGTTTTTCAAACGGGAAGAACGGAATCTCATTTTAGGACCTTCCGGATAAGATACTGAATTGGAACTTTGAAACACGTCAGAGTAGCACTTCTCTAACATTCATATGCCATTGTCTCTCACGAACGGGTCCTGTGTTCGACGCCAGGCGGTCATTTACACTAATTTTTTAAAAATTGTTTTGAGGCCTTTCTCTATGCAGGAGACTATTGAAAATCACAGCGTTTGCGCTTGAAGTAGTTTTCTATAGAACCAGTGGAAGAAAAGTTGCATATGACCGTGAGTTCGATGCCACATGGATGAAAATTTCTCACGTAAGAAATGCATTGCGGAAATTTTTAAGAATTTTGCTAGATAAGCTTCGAAGATGATACCTGTAAGGGGAACTTATTGTAAATTTTTACCAATTAGCTTGCAGTATGCAAGCAACTTTTACTCGTATATATATATATATATATATATATATATATATATATATATATATATATATATATCTATATAGGTATATCCGGAGAGTTAGCTATATATAATAGATATAGATATCACGGGATTCATCACAGCTGCGGAACATTTGCTGCCAAACTAAATTCACATAGACCGCATTCTGCGTATTATAGTTATGATGTCACTAATTCTGCTTCTTAATTTTTGCCATTTCTTGAAAATATATTATTAAAATATCAAATTCATACAAAGGTTTATACATAAATTCAATTTATTTTCCACTATAGAAAAACTATTTTATGATTGATTGACAAAATATTACAGTTCAATGATAAATTAAGCTAAATGATGATTTATATTATTAGTACTGGTGTTTCATATTTCCGCACTTCCATACTGCCATCATTTGCTTCCCGCTAGCTTCTCAAGACTTGGAGATAACTTTAATCCCATTTTATGGTGGAAAGGTTTTATTCGGTTAGTCTTGACTTCTGAGCTGTTTTATTAAGATTAATGCATAAAATTGATTGATTGCATGAATATGTATGTACTAGTACTTGCGAGGAAGCATAGAATTTGTGAGGGAATTTTCTTAAATTATTTTTGTATATGAGAATGAATAAAAAGAGAGTTTTGAAGCTTGAAATGCATATTCTATGAATACATGTTATGAAAATGACACTCTTATTGACATGGTGGGCCGCACGAAAGAAGTTGGAGGGCCGCATCCGGTCTCGAGCCGCGAATTTGTTAATCCTCCTCTATATTTCTCTCTCTTGAATACATCTTTCTCTTCAGTTTTACTCTTATATCCTAACAAACATTCGATTTTACTTTTGAAACAGCACGAGGCTCTATCCCCTAAAATTAACCTCGGTTTCTCATTACCCCTTAGCGTTCCTTACAGTACAACTTCATCGTTCCATGTTTATTGATTTAGATTAAAAAGTTCGAAAAACCCGCAATTCCTTCATATTTTTCACATTTCTCGCTTGATATAATAAAATAATTCAGAATTCTCTTGACATAACTTTGCTAGGTTAGAATCATATATGCTCACTTGAATCGTTTTCTTATTAAAATTTTTTAAACTGAAAGGTTTCTCTCGGTGAACTTCGAGGAAATATCTTTAGTGTTATACAAGAAACACATAGCGATTTCTTCAAAAATCTTTTCTTTATCTTGGATTTACTCTCTTACATTAAGTAGAATTAGGAAAGGATAGATACAAATGACATTTTTAGCAAACTTGTATTTATTCTTCCATGAAAGCATATCAAAAAGTAGAGTAGAAAATTACACAGTATCAAGGTTGGAATTTGAAGTTAAACATCTTATCGAACTCTCCACTTTGATGTATGTATTAGCAATAAGCAGGCTGATAAAATCTTAGATAAGAAAATGGGTATAATATTCAAGCAAAAGCTTTCTAAGATACTCCATCCGAGCAAAAAGTCCTCTTAGTATGAATGAAGGATTTCCTAGAATAAGTCGGTACTTGATAAAATTCATTTGAAGAAGATACCGTAGGATAAAATTAAGCTAGATGAAGAGAGTTCGAAATAGATACTCAAGGGTATAATACGCTGCGAATAACGTTGCTCAATAATTAAAGTTTTTGATTAAACCCAAGGAGAAACAGAGCTCCGAGATGAAATGCTGTAAGCAACAAAACAATATATGAATAAAACGTTGATAAAGAGCTGGCTTTACTTCGAGTAATATTTAATTATGATTATTTTCTCCAAATGAGTTTTTAGATTACTTGAGTGTTGCATACTGTTTATGTTAATAAAGATTATTACTTGAGACTCTTTTATGTGCAATTTTATGGCCAACCGAGAGGATTTTTGTCGAGGAATTCTGACGAAATCATAATTAAAATTTCACAGACAAGAAACACTTCGTATTCAGATCTTTCTTACATTTGTTATCAAAGTATCACATTATGACCAAGTTGTATTCAACATGCAATCCTAAATATCAATAAGTGAAACACTCTAGGGTCTAAAATGGTAATCTCTCTTTCATATTCTCTATAATTTCATTAGAATTATTTAGTTTACATTTTGGTTCTTCTCGAGGATTTAAGAACGGCTTAATAGAAACGGTAATTTATAAAGAAATTTCGTTTTTATTATACAAAAACATCAGTAAAAGGTGGTTTTTCCAATAACAAAAAGGAACCTCGTGCTTTAAATAAGAACACGTTGTTATTTGAATTTAAACTCAAATACCGGGTATTTTTTACTGTCTGTAATTTAATACACTGAATACTAATAATTAAATAAGATCTGTAATCTATTATTCTTTCTTCTGTATCTTATATAGTATGATAATAATACATCTTTTCCCAATTTGGGATTTCAAAACTCACCCCCGTCCTAATGATAGTACATATAAGTCTAACTTCAGAATTAAGGGCATTTTCTCTATAAGGAGCATCAAATAGTCCGAGCAAATAAATTCCCTTAATATTTTCAGCCCACAATTTCATAACGTTGCGATACCCGTTTCGCGGAATAGACTTCTTATCCAGTTGAGCTCACGAACTGTAATTCTTTCCTTCCAACGAATAGAATCGTGCCCCTTCATAGAAACCGTCGTACGAAGTGATTCTGTAAGAAACGTATCCTCGGAGGAAACGATGATGGGGAAACAGTATTACGGGAAACATACCAGGAGGAGATTTATTTGACCCAAATTTAGATAAAGCCGGGAAAATTGGAATCGAGAGAAATCTATTTGATCTGTGACCGCCGTCCGTCGTTTTTCTCCCAAACACTCTATCTGCCATTTTTCGATTCGCCGCACGATTTTTATCAAAGCAGCCTAATTTTTCCTTGGCTCCATCTATCTTCCCTCAGCGGACGTAATTGGGGTGGTGCGGACAGAGGGTGACGCGGTAATGAGGCATATGAAACCCCGCTTTGATCATGGACCGTACACCACTCGAAATGGATAAGCAAGGGCCTTGCAATGCGCGGGCCATATTCCGCTACCCAGAATTGGCTTTTTCAATTACAGCGGATATAATTCCAGTCTAAACTAATGGAGATGGTCACAAAGGAGGTTAAGCAAAGACATTTTTCGATACGTTTCCCGCGCAGTACACTTCTTTCGAGCTGATGATATACCTCGCCTTCGGTTTTCATTCCGTTTCATTGTGAATGTATACAATAATGTTTCATATCTATGACAGCGTATTACAAAAGGCGTGCAGCTAACCAATAGTGTGCCTCGATAGGTAATAAATGTGCCACAGTAATTAGTAAGTGTGCTGTGAAAAACTTGACAGTAGAACCAATTCAAACACGAACCGTAGTGAGAAGCGTTTTTATGTTAATTTTTTCTGAACTTTTGTTTGCATAAAAGTGAAGAAACTTCACTGAAGAACTATTGATACTTACGAATTACAGTAGTTTTGTGCAATTACTGGTTATTCTGTTAGTGAACCGTTCTTAATTAAAAAAAATACAACGCTAATCTTAAATTCAGTTGGAAATTTTCGGATATCTGCTGGGTTTTCATTTATTTGGCTTTTACTAGAAGGAATAGATCTTGATCTTTATCTTTGCGAATGACACATTTCTAAACACTCTTCAAATCTTAAAACTTTGAGGATAAGCATTGTACTTTTATGATTCCCAAATTCAAGATTTCATATGTCGCAAGACATCACATTCAAGATATATATCGTTTTCAACTTAACGAGAAACCTTAGATTAAAATTTGTTGGTGCAAAACAAAATCCTACTTCCTCCTATGCCGTTAGGATTAATAGTTTCGCACACGCTGCTATAAAGAAATAGCAGATGTAAAGGAAAGCTGTTATCAATCGTTAGAAATACAGTGTAACATGCTATATTAAAGAGAAACAAGAATCCTCCAATCACCGATGCCGGGCAATTCCTAAGAAAGGATTATCGCCAGGTGCGGTCGCCAATTTTCAGAATTAGGAATTTCCCGCCGGTCGGCGACATCGGTGATTGGGAAATTCTTGGTTCTCTTATTCATTAACAGCTGTTACATATTTTTCTTTCATACAATATGTAGTCCATGAGTGTGAGATACAAGGAGAAAAATTAGTTCTACTTTCGACCACCATGGGAAATTGTTACGGCTAGCTCAATTCCACACGAAAGGTGAAAGACGTGGGTTCGAGTACCAGCAATGTTGATAGTTTTTCATATTTGGGACCTGATTTTACATTATAATTTGCGCATAGCGCGAACACTTTAAGTACTTTACTTATATTCGCCAAACTTTCGCAACAGCCAACGGTTTAAGAAGCTCTCTATAGTACGCTCACTTGGATTCTCATCTACATCCATTAAGCAGAACAATTTCTAGAGACGTGCAGATAGAGCAAGTGTAATTATAACCACCCTCTATATGTGCTGAATGTTTGAAGCTGCATAAATATAAAAATTACCGCAGAACGGCAGGAATGACTTTTATAATACCTCACTTGCTATCTAACGTTGTGATCGATATTAGAAGAATAATCACATCATCATAAAAGAAGGTGGTTCAAAATACGGTCTCATACATCAGAAACCTGTCCTAAATTATTTTCAATGTATTTCACGCAAGTGTACTTCAGGATAGTTTTTATATCCCGGCAGTATTTGAAGTTATATAAGAAGCTTGATCGCGAGGTCACATATTATATTATTCAGGGAGGTGCTCTAAAATTGATTACGCTGAGTTTACATTTATGTTGACAAGAAACTAACAATTTAGCTTACATTGATTTTATTGAAACTTTTAAATAGTCTAAAGAGCTTTTACTTTATCGAATAATGTATTTAACCATAGGAGAATTTTAACGAAGTACATTTGGAAAACATACAATTTGACGATGCAAATAGTTTCTTACTAAGCAAGGAGCTGTGGTAGATGAAAAGTAGCAGGGCGAATCTCGCATATTTTATACCTCTTCGCAAAAGGGCAAATCTTGGCACAAAAATTTCAGTCGTATATCTTGATGCGTCGTTAATTATACCGTGAATGATATACCGTCAAGGATACCATTGAACAATTCTGACACCGAGTCATTCGCGGAAGCTGTCTACGAAGTATCAAAGGAAAAACAGATAAAGCACGAAAATAATATTCTCTGCTCTCTTCCTTATGTTTATTTCGGAAAAACATGGGTGAATTACCTCTGGTTTAATTTCTCTAGAGAATATTAGAGTGGTCGAGGAAAATAAAACTTTAAATTGCTTCCAAATGTATAAAATGTACGAGAGAAACAAAGCTGCAGCCTCCGCCGTACAAGCCATAAATCTAAGGAACATTAGGGTCAGAAAAACATCGTGATGAATAATCCACATTTTTCGAGAAAGTAGGCTAAAAATAGCCAATGTCTATTTATGATTTTAATAAGCTGCGTTTTTGCCATGTTAATCTTAAAAAAAAGAACGAGGCCGCAAATTTATGAGGGTAATTTATGGATGGAGAGGAGGCAAAAGGGACCTCATGGTGTACAAAACAAGGGCTTAGTTATCTGAAGGTAAAAGTAAAGATCTCTATTTTACAGTATTACATGAACTAGCATCGGACTAGCACGGTATGCAGCAAAAGAAATAAATCAATTCATGGCCTTTAAGAAAATTATGCGCACTTATTTATCCTTGACTCACGTCAAATGTTTCAGTGTTCCAAATATATAATTATGAAACGCAATCTATTTTTGGAAATTTGCACCTCAATAAGTTGTACGTCTTTTACGAAGAATTAAATTCATATGAAAGTATTTTTTTCTTTATAAGTTATATATTTCCGAAAGAAGTTGTGTTATCGTGATTGTAAATATCCTGAAGTACAGATGTGTAGTTCACTCCTACGAATCAACGCCAAGGAAGCCTAATCTTCATATTTTCTCAAAGTAAAATAGTTGTTCTTCAAATTTAGTATAAGTTTCATTACTTTATTACATTTTGTGATGATTACTATACAATTAAAAGAGAATTTTAATTAAGACCTATCGTCTTCTACTGATCTTTGCAAAGTTATGTTATCAAAATTATATATTTACTTAAAATCATAAACCGAGACATAATCATGCAGCAACAACTTGGCAACTATGCCAAGATTTATCTTGGATTATTGTATTTCATAGTGACAAATTCGGATTATACTATTAAAGTAAGGCGTTCTGAATTTATAATAAAATATATATTTATTTAGAATACTGTCGAAAAACATTGTCAGCCTTTTCTGTCCTGTTCAGAACTTTTCCTTATAATTAGGCGATTTTTACATAGTACATACATACGTACTGAGTAATACTTTATTCCATCTATGGTAAAATTTTTGACAGGATATAGATGTGTATATAACGTTAAAAAATATTAATAAAATGAAGGGAATAACTTCATTTATCGTATTTAAGTAACGTTGTATTGTTTATTTATAAAGTTCTTCATGTCCGGTGTCCAAGTGAAAACTGGATAAGTTTAAAATTTCGCTCCAAATGATACCGATATTTCAATCCCGTAATCTAGGGACTTTTTGTTCCCATTCCAGAGAACTGGGACTGCGATTTTGGATCGTATCCCAAATTTCAAATCGCAAGATAAGCGGTGGAATATCTTTAATCTCTTCAGTGATGAAATTGGATCAGACGTGACCTACTGATATGTATTTTGATTATAAAAATCAAACCTTCGATATTCTCTCAATACTTTGTAACCGTATATGCTTCGAATTTTCCAAATATCCACTGTTTGTTCAAATCTTAAATCACAAAATAACGTACGAGGTTAATTTTTTATTTTAACTTTCCCTCAAATTTTATGGATACTATCCTGAAGCCTTTGTGCTAATAATTATCGTTCGGCATTATCATGAGATGATGGGCCAACTGCACAATGTAATCCTATGACAGAATCAGGAGTATTGAGAGACTCTTCATAGTTCAAACGATTCCTGTTCCGCTTGCTAATGTCTATCTAACCATCCAGTAAAAAGAAAAAATCGTTTATCTTATAGCGTTATTATTACAATCGCATTTTTATCTGCTATCCGTATTACGCAATAAAAATTTAGAATTCATTGTTTATACTGTTTCTTAACAAACGATGTATTCCGGAATTCCTGCAACGCTTTCTCTTGCAAAAATTTTAACATTCCCGCAAATATATGATTGTTATTAAAAAATTTGTTACAGTTTGAATAATAACACGGTGGCAAAATTATCGATTAAAAAGCTATGCAACAATAATAAAATATAAATTAATACAATAATGTGATGTTTTATATATAACCTACTACAATAATATAACACTTTAGACTATTAGAATACACACATCTCAGCCATAACAATACATCATTACGATATCGAAATTTTCTGTCTGCTACAATACATATTATGAATAGATAACTCCATCATGGATAATACGTCTTTGCATAAAAGCTATCATTTCAATACAGATTTATTAATATGCACATTTGTTCCTTACTCTCTATCTCTAACTATCATAAAGGTTTTTTATTAAAAACTAGGGTTCCTGGTGTGGAACCCCTGTGCTACTTTCAAAAGTAATAGCATTTCGTTTTATTACGTCCTTATGATAGACGTCACACACTTCAGAACTCATTTATACAGAATGAACGAGGGCAATACGCTTGACCTGTTCGTATGAATCTATGCATAAGTTATTTCACTTGAACCCTTCATGAGCTACACATTTTGTTCCTAAACTTGCATTAATTAAAGTTTCGGCAGCCGCTCGAATTCAGTTCACAACGGTAATTGCTAATTTCCGCAGATAAGTGTTCAAAACTCAATGGCGGAAGGAATGACGGGTGGGTGTGTTTTTCGAAGCCATTTTGTCGATGGACTTCTTTTTGGAAAGTCAGACAGGACGAATCGTGGTCCTATTGAAAAAAAAAAGGTCTGAGTTCCAGAGGGAGTTGTGCGAAAATACTTCTCGGTCGTAAAAAATAATCCGAATTCTTCGATCGGCCCTAATTGAGTCAATCCTTCTCAAAGGACATAAACAGGAATATCGGATAGCCTTGGAATTTGTCGGCTTTACGAGGTGCAGATTAACTGCTTTTTTTCCTTGCATTAATGAAAAGGCGTTTCTCCAAAGGCCGCTTTTTCCCAGTCAGGATTCGAATTAGTTCCCGAAATTAAGGGAATACGCATATAGTCTCAAGACGAGGTCGTTCACACCAACTTTGCTTGAGACTTTTTATTTCTGCGAATCGATATGCTGCTAATTTTCAGTTTAGCGCTCTCTTATACCCTGCTATATTTGAATTACCGTTATGACTACGTGCGAACTGTTCTTTAACTCACATTATACATTGGTACCTCGACTTGCGAACTTGATCCGTTCCAGACCAGAGTTCGCATCTCGAAAAGTTCGTATCTCGAAACCCAGTTTTGCATTGTAACTTATGGTAGTCCGATTAATCCATTCTGTCGTGGAAATTTTGAGAGAGTCGTAAATCGAAGTACCACTGTATATTATACACGTTAAATTATAGGTGTAAGCTTATCAAATACTAAATCAATGTTATTAAATAAAGACTTCTATTATTAATTCCCAACAATATTAGAGAGTCATAATTCAGGCAGATATTTTCCATCTCTCTCGAATTTATGCATATCTATACAATTCTCTTTATTCCTCTTTCAATATAACCAAAGTTGATACATATAGAGGTGACTCTTGGTAAACCGAAGAAAACAATTTTCTTAGAAGTAGTGATGATAATCATTCAACTCTTGGAAGGGCTCCGCCTACTTAAATGGTGACTATTCGATAGCATTGTGCACACACCTTTTATCCTAGAAAACAGTAAAAACTGCATGAAAAGTAAAGGCTGTAAGAAAAGTCAATTAAGTTGGCATTAAAACGTGAAAGGACATCCAAATTTTTAATTAGAATTTTTTACTTGAGGTATATGTAAATCTCTTTTTTGGAAGAGGTGCTAATTAGTTTCTTGAATAATATATTCATAGAAAGTCTAATTTTTTTTATCTGCGGAAACGTACCAGGACTATACTAATTTATTATTTTTATATTAAATATTCACGAAATGCTATAACGGCTCAATGTTTTTATATCAAGCTATTTAAAGTGGGTACTCCATGTTTTCTAGTTAGAAAATAGTGCCTTAACTCATACGATCACACATTATGTCGGTTACCATTTTTTCGATTTTTTTAATTCCACACAGCCATTACCAGAAGTGCATGAACGTAGCATTGAAATGAGGCCCAGCCGTGTTTTGATAATGCAATACAGCGAGAATTTATCGTGCTTATGTATATTAAGCACAGCTGTGAAGCACGTTATGTTATGACAATAAATTTGATAAGTAGGACCATTAAACTAACCTGTTAACTACAAAATTTTAATTAATTATACCAAACCCATCTCGGTGTAATGCAAAACTAACGGATTTTAAAGAACTCTCGAATTGTAAATTATTGAGTCCAAGGCCAGTTTAAACCTAAAAGGGGAAAGGCGAATAACCACCCTTGATGTGGGAATGAGTCTTATTTGGCAAGATGAGTAGTGAGGTATGGTTTTGACCTTGATTAACCTTTTGACCAGAATGATTTAGGCGTAAAACATCCACGTATTTGCAGAACTGTCTGAATTAACAACACTTTAAATTGAGTTTAAATTTAATATTAAGTGACTAGGATGATTGCCCCTAAACAGCATCATTCATTAATACTCGGTATCTTTCATGTTATCACAGCCATGAACAAGTCATTGACGAATGTAAATAAAGACAGTGTTATTTATCCTTGGTTAGCAGTGTTAGAACAGTGTTATTTATCCTTGGTTAGCAGTGTTAGAACAGTGTTATTTATCCTTGGTTAGCGTTACTCGAATCCTTCAGGATGCAGAATGGGTGTCGTCCAGAAGAAAGATGTTTCAATCAAAGACTTATTTTACTAAATAAATTCGGTGTCAGTACGTTGTAGAAGATGCAGCCGATATTATGCTACCTGCTGGATATATAGGCCTTTCTGATACTTCGAGGAAGATTAGAGAAATAGATGGTAGAGTCAGTCGATTCTCAGGACCAGGACTATTCGCAAAAGTAATCGATTAGGAAAGGAAAGTTAAAGTGTATGCATCTCTTACAACAGACCGAAATGCTGCAGAATACATCTGCATATGTAGATGTAGAATGGGGAACGTTTTGCGGATATATCGATTCAAGCGAATAATACGGCGTTTCCAAACAGCATTTCAGTGAACAATTTTGCTAGAGTGTTCGTGAGCCTCTTCGACCAATCGGAGATGGGGTTTGGGAAAGTATCTATGTGGTTCAAAACTACCATTTCAGTTATCATTTTCGGCACCGTTATGTATTTTACTTTGACATAGTCTCGCAACTTATAAAACGCATTTTCTAATTAATAGTTTGTAATAATTTAAGCAAAATTAAATGCATAAATTAATTTGGGATCCCAGATAGACAGTTGGGCAATGAGTTCAACTTTGGCGAAAATGGTTCTGGGATCGAACCACGGAATGGGAAATGGTCTTATAAGTTGAAACAATTTTAAAATTACTACTACTAAATTAATTACTTTTGTAAAAACTACTAATTAATCGGCATCAAAGGAGAAGCAGCTTTAATCTCTTTCCCAGTCGGCGAGGCGTAAAGGAGCACTTTTATTAAATATGAAAATTCGGATGTTTAAATATTTTATATTCTGCGAGCGATCCTTATCTTTTCCATAAAAGGCCGTCTCTCACGCTCTCAAGTTGCACACAATTGAGATGAGGACGCAGTTAAGGAATTTCCTCCATTGTCCCTCTAATCTCTCCGCCTCTCTTATGCTAATTGGGCTTATTGAAAAGGCGAATTAAAACACTCTCCAAGTACATTCACCACTGTTTGCGCGGCTCAACTCTTTATCCCCGTCCGCTTCCATAACAACGAGCCGTCGAGCCATGCGAAAGCATTACTGCATTGTGCACGAGTAAATCCCCCATGTGACGGGATAGATAAGCGGCCGAAAACAAACAAAAGAAAGTGCGCAGTAATTATAGAGATATGTAACGAAATAGGTTTCGAATCGGCTGGGGTTAATTTTCATTCAGATAAAGAGGGATGCTTTATAGTTGAGATCCCAACGATTGGCGCTGTCCGGCGTCCTCATGACGATCCCTCCCACTCCTTATCTGCCTTTTAATTTCCCTGTGACGTCGGCGATTCCCGAGGAGATACAGCAAATCGCGGGTTCATTAGTCATTCCGAAATGTTCCTACAAATTAAGTGTGCTCCGAGAGAGATTGTATCGCGAGCTATTCCACGCAGAAGTGACTGTCTTTTTTTCCTCAAAGAGCGTTACACAAGTGAGTGCTGGGAAGAGTGCTTTGCTAACATAAATCGGGTATTCATTCGGAATAAATGCTGTTTTATGCAGAACATGGTGAGCATTGAGCTGAAGAATGAGTATCTTTCTGTTTAGTATTCAACTTGGAGGGTGGGTTTAATTAAAAGTCGCCAACATTAGCAACCGAATGTTCTGTTGAGGGATTGAGGCTTACTTGGTAAGATAAGGAGTGAGGTAATTTGTCTTTGCTTTACAATTAGGGAAAGAATCTTATGAGGTGAGAACGCCAACTTAAAAAAAAATACTATAACCCTATGAATATTAATTTTCATAGCATTTATTTATTTGGCAGTTGATGTTGTTTACTGTCAGCAGCCCCAGCCATTGTCTAAGAACGCTTAAAGATCGAACAAACTCCACAATCTCTTATACAAGAAGTCTCTCTGAAGACTCAGATATAATATCATTTTATTTACAAAGACTATAAGAACACAAGCCAACACAAAAACAAAAATCCTTACCTTATAGAATATCACCTTTACTCCTTCCAATACATTTCCATTTGTCCCATTACAATAGTCTGAGGTCAAAAAAACTATATGAGGATTTTTCTCTGAATCTCATTGATTTTTGCACGCTGAGCACAGGAATAATACTCAAAAATGCCATCACGTCATGTTTTCTTGTAAATCAAAGGAGGTCAGTTTCGAGTTTCTTTCTCTGGAGTAATGTCATTATAATAGACCCCTCGAATGTCCCTTCCCATTGCATTTAGAAAAGAGATTTAAATTTTTTATGATCAATTTAATTAAAAGTGTATAGAAAAGTTTTTACTGTGTAGGTGCAAATTTCTAAAGTGAAATAGATATTTAATTCAGATGCTTATTTAAGGCTAAAAGATCGGATATCGATAATGTGGTGTACGCTTCAGGACTATCAACTTGAACTGACGATTGGATTTCTTTTACCTTATGTATGTACGTTATTCCTCAATATGATAGAGTGGCGAATTTTCGCGAAGTTACAATCTGGTCAAGTGAGATCTGGGTCGAGTCTCAGTCCGGTCAGACATGATCGTTATCGATTTCATTTGCACTATTTAAAATACCCAAAATATGCTGAGCGAAAAGCTATGAATAGAAACTGACTATTCATTGTGATGTTAATCGGGTTTGAACTTAGTTTCTCCGATTTTTAAGAAAAGATTTTACCACGACATTGTTCCAGAAAAAAATTTAATTTCTGTTCGAATTAAATTGAATCGTTGATTGTATCACCCGTACTTTCTGATTCGACCTCCTATTCCAAAGTTTATCTTTCGCACCAAACAGTCTATGATATTAGATATGAAGAAATATTCAGCCTTAATAGAAGACGTCAATTAGAGTTATACAAATATAAGATACAATTATAATTCCAGGTTAATCAATTCAGTAAAACATTCAGAGTAAAAATTAAAAATATGAAGAATGATTTAAAGCCATCTAAATAATCTTTTGATTCATCTCAATTCAAAAGTACAGACAGAAAACGAATAATTTTCAGATTCTCAGTGTGGATTATTCTTTTTTGATGCCAACTGTGGTTTCGTTTGTTTGTTGATACGGAGTTCAGACCACATTACTTAAATAAATATTATCAGAATTCCCTTTGAGAGGATATGTTTACCATTTAGGTGTTTGCGGAATCCTGCCACTTGCAGAGCTGGGCCGCAAATAATAAATATATATTTCAAATACTTAAAATATAAATTTTTAGTTTGTCGGCACTTCAATGGCAATGCTCTACTGTTGAAATCGAAAAAGGTGTCTAACTATGAAATCACATTTTTCTAACGAAAAGTAGAAATTTTATTCGCGAAATATCACATCTTTATTCATCTCATTTTCATTTGTAAGACATCAAAGAGTCTCCCCGTAATAGTAACGCCACGTTGTTTTCAATTGTTTTTTTTTCACTTTGAGGTAAAAACTTCCTACAACTTCAGAGACATCATTTTTCAAATGTGCTAATATTCAGCTTTGATAACTCACATGGAGAAGTATGAAAGGTTTTGTAAGATTTTGTTAGAATTTATAATTTTGTATCGGCTTTGACTAGAAGAATTTCAAGGAAAGTCGAAGACAGGATTCTTTTGTAATACTACTCATTTTAAATTCTCTTTGAAATCATTATTTGAAAATAATCTGCAGAAATGAACTCAGTTCTGTGCAGAATGCATTTAAAATTGGTCTTTCGAAGTCTTAAAACCCGGTATGTATAAAAAAATTAATTTCTCTATCTTAGAGCAGCATTTTTAGATTTCAGCCTGCTGTGAGATTCATGGCTTATTTCTGAAATATCTTCTACAAATTAATTTTTGGTGTAAATTAGAACTTTTATTCCCGCTCTCTATTTAGAGGTATCTTTCTCATAGTGGAATCTTATCACTTAGAACAGCGTGTGACTTTATTGAGGGTGAGATTGAGTATAAATAATCTCCTTTAAGATATATCCCGTTGTCATTTTGGATGATGGTAAGGATTGAGGAAAACAAAGTAATAAAATGGAGAAAAGAAGGAAAAAGTACTGAGTGATAAGTATTTAGGAAATTGATGAGGAACTGAAAGTCACGATATGAAAGTTATATATTTATAAATATGATTTTTAAATACCTAAGCGTGAAAATGCAACTATGAGCAGTAAGGCAAATACTTAATGCTTTGCGGAATAAATATCATGACCTAGTTAAGAAGCATATCGTTTAATTATGTACGGATAAGTTAATATTTCATTATTCACAGCTCAATTCGGGGCTTAGGTTACTCGAAGCTTTATTTGAAATTAATTGTCCTTAAAATTCGTATTGTTCTTAATCACTGACGTATGATCACGCTTCTTGCCTCAGAAACGTGATTCTGTCACCAAAATGGATCGCACCAATGGTGCATGGTCACACGTATCTTGCCCGATGGAGTTTTGACCGGCGATATTTCCTCTGATTCATTTCTCCAGTGTTATTCTCTTACTCCCGCCTTTTCTTCTGAATTTACGTCACCCGAAATTTATATCTGAGCTTTTAAAGAATAAATCATACAGGAAGCCATTGAAGAACAAAGCCGCGGCTCACGAATGATGAATCGAGCTCTGAAAGTGGAGCATTCCGTGATTAATTGTCAAAATATATCTAACCTAACAAAGAGCGAGCTCAGAAACTTTTAAGGGAAATAATTTTGGCAAAGTTCCCCGGTGTGATTTTTCGCTCGTCATGCGTGTTTGCAGTTGACATTTAAAGCTCGATTTACGTAATATCTTCGTTGCAATACATTTTATTTGATTATGAATAGATTTATCATCATCTATCGTTCCCCCTGTGCGTTAGAAATTACAATCGCATTCCCTTTGGTATAACTATCGGAATGAATTTAATTTCATCGCAAAGTAAATTGCATGGCTTATCGGTGCAGTGACGTTTACATTAACGTTTAGTGTGTGCAGATAAACGCAATTTTAATCATAATTTAAGAATCCACATATCCTACTAGAGCGCTTTGATATGAGACGGGTGATTTTGTGGAAGTCTTGGCTTTAGCCGTTTAATCAAGAACCGAATGTCTTCAAAGTATAGTTGCATGGATATCATTGCAAGGAATATTTTCTTACAATGAAAGGTGAATCGTGAAAGGAAGCAGCGTTTTATCTTCGTCACATAACTCTTCGGAGCTCAATTCACATTTATGTTTACGACTACCTGGACTTTACCTCATAGGTATCTTATTGGCGTTCACTCTTTCCAAGTCGAGTAGCAGTCGAGTCGAGTAGCAGTCGAGTCGCCGAGGTGAAAGGACGTGTCCGCAGGGAGCTCCGTGCTAATAGAAGAAAGGGTGAATTCAAGGGAAATGGCAGGAAAGTTAAGTACACCTAAATGCATTGTTTGTAAGAAGGGAGTTAAGAACGGCGTACACTGCAGTGACTGCAAGCAATATTTTCATTTTAGCTGCAGCCTCTTCAAATTAGAGAACTGCGAGGAAGACGAGTGGAGATGCAGCAGTTGCAGTAAGAAGAGGGATAAGAACACCAGGGAAGAAAAGGATCTGGAGATTGTGCGGCTGCGGAGGGAGCTGGAAAAGGAAAAAGAAAAAGTGAAAAGGTTAACCGCGGAGAATGAACAGCTGAAGGAAAAAATGAAAACCTGCACCATCAGCGACAAGGAAAAGGTGACATCTAAACCTTTTAATGATGTTTTAGTGTTGGGAGATTCAATGTTAAGGTTTAGCGGGAATGGGTGTAAAAGCAAGGGTGCTACTGTTGAGTGTTTGCCGGGAGTAAGGGCGGAGCAACTTTGTAACAAAATTGGGAGTATGGGGGATGAAAGAAAAGAAAAAGTGGTTGTTTTACATGTGGGAACAAACAATATAAAAGGGGCTAAAAGTAGTGACCACGTGGTTGGAGAAATCTATGACTTGTGCACTGTTGCCAAAAAGAAATTTAATAAGGCTAAAATTATTGTAAGTGGGATAGTTAAAAGGAAGGATGTTGCTCCGGGAAAAATTGAATATATTAACAGGGGTATTGCATGGGTATGTAGAAGTCAGGGGATAAATTTTTTAAATCCAAATCAACGTATTAGGGAATGGGACTTGGGAAGGGATGGTTTGCATTTTAATAGAAGGGGGGCTTTCAAGTTCAGTAACTGCCTTTCCGATTCTATTTCTAGGTGTTTGCAGGGAAACTAATAAGATGCATCGGAGGTGAGAAAAAGAGTGTAAGCGGTGATTATGACGACAGCGAGATTGAAGGAGAATGTGGAAATACCATCCATGACACGACGGAGAGGCTGTCAAGAGAAGAGCCCGTCAAGAAGAATAGTGCAAATATATGTAATAGAGAAAATACTTGTATTAGAACTTATGACGAAGGTAACGGTTTGAGAATTCTCCAGGTTAACTGTAGAAGCCTTTACAACAAACAGGTAACGTTTTCATCTTTAATTGAAGCTTCAAATCCGGATATAATACTAGGAACTGAGTCTTGGTTGCATGAGGACATTTATTCGAGCGAAGTTTTTCCATCAGGGTTCGTGGTATATAGAAGAGATCGTGGTTCACGTGGAGGGGGAATCTTTGTGTGCGTTTCTGACAATTTACATAGTAATCTGGAATGGGTACGCGACGACTGCGAAATGCTAGGAGTTAAAATTACAAATCCGTTAAACAGGAGGGTTTTCAAAGTAATTCTTGCATATAGGAAACCGAGTGACGATTTCGAAGTTTTAAACATTCTTAACGACCTTTGCGCTGAGACATTGAATGAAAACCTCATGGTCGTTGCGGGAGATCTAAATGTACCATACGTTAATTGGGAAGGAAGCGCAGAGGGAGGGGGTAAACCCCAAGAACTTGTAAATAGCATTATTCGTGAGGGGGGTCTTACTCAGGTAGTCAAGGAGCCCACCAGGGAGTCGAGCATTCTCGATATTTTTCTCGTAAAGCCATTAGACGCAGTGATTAGAGCCAGCACTATTCCAGGTATAAGCGATCACAAAGCAGTGGAGCTCGTTCTTAAGTGGAATGTTCCCCAACGGTCACCAGTCCGAAAAAATATTGAAATTTTCCAGTATAGTAAAGCTGATAATATCGGATTTCAAGAATACTTGCGTCAACAATACAGAGAATGGGCAGGAATTGGGAATTCAGTCGAAGAGATCTGGGGAGGTTTTAAGAAAATTGTTTTCCGTGGTATTGAAAAATACGTCCCTAAGAAGCGACTAAAGAATAATCCAGATCCCGAGTACTACAATAAGAAAATTAGGTTGCTCAAAAGGAAAGTCAGGGTCGCGCATAAAAAGAAAGATCGCGATTTAGATTCGTTGGAATATTATAAACAATTAACTAAAGAACTAGCTGCCGAAAAAATACGCGCGGAGGAGGAATATGTCAAAAACACTCTTGACTCGGAAAATTCAAATGAGTTCTACAAATATCTACGCCGTAGGAAAGGAGATGGGAACAACTCATTCACAATAAATACAGGTGCAGGTGAAAAGCTAACCAAGGAACAGGAAGTCGCTGAGGCATTTAATGAATGGTTCTCTCAGGTTTATAATAAGGGAATCCGTAGTGCAGGCAAAGCTTTAATCGAGGAAAAGACACATAGAGGGGAAGAGGGAAGCGCAAAGTATATCCAAATTCTCGACTCAGTTATTTTAAGGCACATTCAAAAACTGAAAAATAGGAAATCTAAGGGACCTGATGATATCTCAAGTGACGCCATTAAATTAGGAGGTAATTCAATAGTGCCATATTTTCGAACACTGTTTACTGCAACTTTAAACAATAATCATATCCCTGACGACTGGACTAAAGCGATCGTGATTCCAATTCATAAGGGGGGGTCCAAAACATCAGTTGATAATTACAGGCCCATTAGTTTAACTTCCCAGGTCAGTAAACTAATGGAAAAAATTATAGCAGACTACCTTCGTATATTCTGGAAGGAAAACGACTGGTTAAGTAAGAGGCAGCACGGTTTCAGGCAGGGGTACTCATGTGAAACACAGCTTCTCGGATTGGTGCAAGATATTGCTGAAACTATGGATAAACGGGATGAAATCGATGCGGTTGTCATTGATTTTGCTAAAGCCTTTGATAAAGTATCGCACGATATACTCATAACAAAAGTACGTGATTTAAATATTGACCAGCGGGTACTAAGATGGATTGAAAATTTTTTGAAGGAGAGAAAACAGAGAGTCAAAATCGGTGAAGTTTACTCTAACGAGGCCGAAGTCACCTCAGGTATTCCACAGGGTAGCGTTCTCGGGCCATTGCTATTCCTAATATACATTAACGATCTCCCTATTAATATTAAGTCCGAAGTTAGGTTATTTGCCGACGACTGCATATTATATAGGCGAATAAGAGATAGCAACGACCGCGATATCTTGCAAAGTGATCTAAAGCAGTTATCAGAGTGGACTAAATTAAACGATATGATGATAAACGTCAGTAAATGTAAGCATATTAAGTTCTCTAGAAAAAAGTTACATGAATTTAACCAATATACGCTAAACAATGAAACAATTCCTACCGTACATGATTGCAATTATTTGGGTATTAATTTATCTGATAATCTCAAATGGGGGAGTCACATCGAAAATGTTACTACAAAGGCATATAGAAACCTTCACTTCGTAATGAGAAACCTAAAACGGAGTGGGAGGGGAGTCAAAGAAAGGGCGTATAAATCGTTAGTTAGGCCGATAGTCGAATATGCGACGAGTGTTTGGGACCCCCACGAAACGGGCCTAAGTAAGAAACTTGAAGGCGTGCAAAGGAAGGCGGCTAGATACGTAGTTGGAAAACACAAGAAGGATGAGAGTGTTAGCAAAATGCTAGATCAGCTAGGATGGGAATCGTTAGCGTCGAGAAGGAAAGCTTTTAGGTTAGCGGGAGTATTTAACGCGTGGAATTGTAAAGAGAATTGTAAAGATGCTTGGGCAGAACTACGGGAGAGATTCGAAAATCCAAGCTATATTGGACGCGGCGACCATAATTTAAAAATAAGAGAACGCGAGCAGAAAACAGATGTTGCAAAATATTCTTTTGTTAATAGAGGAATAAGAGAATGGAATGCTTTACCTGGAGAATTTCTCATTCCAATGCCAGAAAACGCAAAAAAATTTAAAGCTAAGTTAAGTTATATTAATATCTGAATTAGTATATTAGTAATAACAGCCGTTGCTGGATTGCAAATTAAACTTGTATTTTCTAAAATAATAATTATTTCTTTATTATGTAACATTCTTTTATGAGGTTTGTCTTTTATATTTCACATTGTTTGTATCTTTCATGTTTGTATATTTTATATATAGTACTAAATTGTGTGATGTACTGCCTTCGGGAGGTTTTGGGGGGTTTTCCTCTCGACTTGGGTGAATACCAGGCAGGATATTTTATATTTCCCTCCCCCCACAGGGAATGGCTACCACCTGGCCTCGTGCCTACTCGTAGTCTAACGTATAAATAAATAAATAAATAAATCGCTAATTGTATAATTGCTTGTGACTTGTCGTAGCTTTTGATTAAAATGCTCGTTGCAATCCGTATCTCAATTAAAAATAGTGCTCATTCTGATAAGAATGGCTGATGTACAGTATCGCGATATCCTGAGCAAAATTAGACAATACAGTGAAATAACTCCAATCATTGAGGTGCTAACAAAATATTTTTGTTTTGTAAAGCGTTGAATTAGCCACTAAGTAAGACCATAAATAAGCCAAGGTAGATCTTATAAATTTTATGCTCATAATTTTTTTTACTTAAACGAGCCAAATTTATTTCTTAGCTAAAATTTCAGGAAAATTATATCTATTATTAATTTTAAATGTTTTGGAGATGAAAAGAGATAGTGTTTGGAATTTTATCAACACATTCTGCTTCTCACTAACATTTCACCCGCGCATATTACTTAGGTTCCTATTAATTCGAGTGTAGTTTCGAATGAAGCACTTGCACTGTTCATGATTCTTTTTTCTGCGCTTTTACCATCGCTTCCAACTTTTGAAATTTTCATATACCTTAATGACGTTTTCCCCTATGCGTTTGGTTCAAATAGGTTATATCAAAGAGATATGAATAGAATAATTTGAAATCCCGTTTTACATTATGAAACCGTACCTAACTTTGTAGAACTTTCATTGTACGTTTCTAATGAATCAATTTTTCTTCAAACATCACAGTGTATGATTACATGTCCTTAAATTCAAATAAAAGCCGAAATTTTCAGAATAAATTCTACTCTTGTGTATTTAATTACACTAAACTGCACTTATATTATTGGCTACCTGATATTTTAGTGATTTAAGTTAATTGGGTAATTGAATTGTGTTTTATTAATTTGTCAAATTTTTATAAAGTTATATTTAGGCGTTATGATTTTTATAGCCTCAGCTTCTATCATAATAGTTACTTAAAATTGGAGAGGAAATATTATTTTTCCGTATTCAGAAGGAACAGATGCATGAAAAAATAGCTATGTATTTTTAATACGAGTTAAATTTATTTCCGTAATTTTGGAGGAATTCACTCGTAATAATATAATTTGTTACATGCATATGTTAATGAGCTTACAAAAATATTAGTAAAGAAAATATGTATATCCTTGGGTATAACATTTCAAATTTGTGTACGTTAAAATCCTACTAAGCAAAGATTGCTTGTCAACAGTTTTCATTTAAATAGAATATGTGGTACATTTTTATTCCTAATTTCAAGTGTATTTTTCTAAAGTGCATTTAACGTCCTAGGATTTAATATATCGTGAGCTGTCAGAAACTATAATCCCGTTGATATTTCTGACATCAAAGCTTAAAATAATGTGATTAATTTATTACTTAATTAATACATCCGATGCAGCTTTCAAATGTTAAAGATTATTCGATCATTATTTTCGGATATCAAAAAATAAAAAGTACTCGTTTTCAAACGTATCATCAATATTTTTACGTACTTTGAGTTTGTTTGCACGTGGAACATTTAAAGGCAATAAAAAGGATAGTTATTTATCCTCCGTCGCTAAGAGATTCCAATTTAGTCTCGTGTGACATTCATCTCTAATTAAATTCCGGAATAGAAATCACATCCGAAAAAAAGAGTCAGAAATATTTCAATGGCTTTACAATTTTATTGAGCGGAGTGGTACACCTTAAAAGAGAAGGAAATCACGTGTAAGCCTCGTTTTTTGTATTTATTGCTCCCTTTGGTGAATAAAATGTGGAATTATTCGAGTGTTTCATATACTGCGGATTTACTGGTGTAGTGAGTGAGATAGAGAGAGGGAGAGTTTTTCGCCGTAGTCCATTTTATGTGAAATAGGTCGAAACCACGGCTGTGGGAAATTCAATTAACCCCAACCAATGCAATAAAGCATGACACGGTATGGCGTAGCGGTCGGCCTCACGTAGAATCGCGGGGAAATTCAAAGTTAAAGTGCCAGAATTAATGTTCCGGAATAGGTGCGAGCGAGATTCGAGTGAACCCAAAGTTGCCCTTAATCGAATAAAACGGAAAATAAACGAAGAACTTGGAGGGGAATTTCGGTAGCAATGTGATAATCGGAACGTCCAATTAACAAGGGTGGCCTTCCTCTCAAACTCACTCAAATCTTTTCCTCACATTTTGATGAGCAGCAATTCACCTTATTTATCACGATGGATGCAAAGTTTCTTCTAAGGGGATGATGAATTCATTTTCAAGAAATGAATTTTTTGATTTAAAATTTTTAAAGGGGACTATGGTAAGAGAATTACAAAAGCAGAAATTGGTAACCCAAAATTTTATTGTATTACCGGAAAAATAAATAAATAATCTTTTGTAAGCATCGAATGGAAAATGTAAGAGAAGGATGAGCGATTAATTTTCTATACATTTTAAAATGTACAAGTACGTATTAATTACTTATTAATAATAACCCTTAAACGTAAAAGTGTGGTTTAATTTGACACCCCACTTTGATATTTTTTCGTTAAATTAGTGTAAAATTTCTCCAGTTACGTTTACTTACATTTTCATTGATTTCCAATTTTCTCTCATTATATGTTTTACAAGAAATAATTTATCATCCAATTTCTAATTCTTAAGTCTTTCAAAAGCTCGATGTTATATTTGAAAATATTAACTTTTACTTGCAAAATTTATGATATTTGAATGAGGCTGATAATAATAATAATACAATATGAAAATGTATGTTATATAATAGGGTATTATGCATTATATTGAACGATATATTCTTAGAATTCATGCAGAAGGTTAAAGACGCTTTTAACCCTTAAGATGCGGGAGTATATTTTTTCGCGACAACCGTGTGCGGGAGGAAAGTTAGAGAAATCGTCCCTTCTCCTGGTGCGTCCGACTAGTCGCAGCAGGTAGAAAACCCCCATAATCCGGGTAGACCTTTTTCCGATGACTGCGGTCAACGGTTATTGTTTTGGTTGCTTCTCTAACGTAGAAGCAACTGCCAATGATTTAATTGTTTATTAACGATTCTTGATTAAAATTGGTGTCCTATTTCTTTCCGTTGCTGTTTGCTGATTAATTTGATACCAAACAGTTAGTAGATACATTGATATTTGGAAATATGAAAGTACGTATGCACTTTCAATTTCTGCAAATCTTGGAATTACCCGGAGGCCGGAAATCCCATTGATAGGGTTTTCCACATTTAGGACAATGAAACAGATTTTGCGAGGGTGCGTCTCGTACACAGGCAGGGCCATAAAATTGGGGAAGGCCAGGTATGGGGATGGAAGAGCAGGTCAAACGTTTAAAAACGTTTTCCCGCAGTTCGCTTAGGAAAACGTTTTTAAACGTTCCCCGCAGTTTAAGGGTTAATTAAGATTATAAGTCTTTGGTTAGTGCAGGACTCACAGCCAGTGTGCAGGACTGAGAGCCAAATTAAGACAGGAGCGCCTTCTTTTACCAGTTTTGATACACTAATTTAAAATAAAATCGCAATGTGCACGCAAACAGGTAATTATAGTAGCTCTAGTCAAGAAATTATAAGTTTCGAATAAAGCCGCTCTAGTAGCTTTTATATTTCAAAGAGTGTCAAAACTTTAACACAATCGGATACATATCTTTTCGCCTAACTCATATCAGTAAGTTTTCCAAGATATCTCAGCTAATGTCACCATTTCGATATCTTACCTATCCAAATTTGTTATTTAAAACATTTTATCCTTTTTGTTTCGGTCTTTTCCATGCATCCTGCCTCTTAATACTTTCGTACACAATGATAACCCTTGCATTATTTTTGTAATAATATTGAGGTATCAAAAGCCCTTCTTATCCTACTGACTTCAGCACATGCTTATATATTCTCCTACTTATCAAAGTTACCTTTTCTACTCTAAGCCACGCCCTCATCTCGAAGGCCACCAGTCTATTAAAATAATCTGCTCTCTCAATCTTAGGTGTTATTATATACGTGTTATCTATTGAGGTAATATATAATATTAGGCCCTAAGTAATCTTTCTATCATGCGCCACATTTCTGCATATCCTTTCCCTTTCTTTAAACTATCATTTTAACTTTTCACCTCTTTTAAGTCTACCTTCAACCTTTCTTTCTGACACACCTCCCAGCAAGCATGTCCCTCTTAATGCGTATTCCATTCAGTTTATTTTCCTTTGATTGATTAATTAAAACGAAATTCTTACATTCTTACACAAGCTTGCATTAATTTGTAGTTATGGTTAAGGAGGATCCAAGTTTCACAACCATGAAGGAACACACTCCACATCCTACATTTTAACATTTTTTTCTCAGGTTACTTCAGGTTTACTTGTTGATATTTTATGCTTCTTTTACATAGCTCTCTTTGACATCTATATTCTCAGCCTCACTTCTTTTTAACTTCTTGTGCCACCCTGTGCCAAGATATTTGTACATTTCCACCATTTCTATCTTCACACCATTAACAAACATTTCCGTCACATAATCCTGTAACATTCTTTGAGATAGCTTACTTAGTAATAATTGCCATCCTGAAAATAGAAGATCTGGGTTAGAATCTCGGTCCATTCAGACTTTCCGTTTCCGTTTTTCCATAAGAAGTAAAACTGATTATTTCCGTTTTTACTTGGGAAACAACCTGTTAAAATCCAGTTAAAACCGAGAAAAGAGGATGCATAATGATCTGTCTGGCAGAGAAAGAATGAGAGATTTGGACTCAGAAAAACAAACATAAAGTATAAACAAAGGGATAAGTACAATATTTGTTCTTTCCTAAAAATCTTGGTGATTCGTATTATTATTACTGTTTTCACAATATGAATCCCGCTTTCAAATGAACAGTTTCTGTTTACTGTATTTCGTAGGTATTCCAGATTTCCTCAAGGGGAAAATTCATCTATTTATTTGTAACAACAATTGCAATATAAAATCCGAAACATGTAAGGATTAATATTCATGAAATAAATATATCACCCACAGAAAAACACAGTTGGAGAATGAGATAAAAATGAGGAAATGTATGTTTTTTAAAGAATAATTTAAATAACAAAGGTCGAAAACGTTTTCTCGCCCAAGGTTACGGTGATATAAAATATTTATGCTCTTCTTTCTTTGTTTACACAGAATTTACATATTAAAAAACTGCGGTTAAAAGGGCGTTCCTGGACCAAGAGATTTTCATAATTCCGAGGTTTAGTAAATACAAGTTTATGCAACCCTGATCTTCCTTTAGCTAGCCTTACTTTCCCTATAACTACCCACTATCTGCCATTTACGTTACTTTCGGAAAGCTACATCCTATATTATATGACTATCAAGCATCAGTGCCTCTCTTCTCCACTGTAGTTTCCCTACCAACTTCCAGTTAAAATCGTCTGCAACCTATTCCCTCCCACAATGAATGCTATATTAGTCCGATAAACGAAATGAAAAAAAAAAAATATCTGATTATCTTTCGTTTGAAAATTACTTTGTTTCTGAGGTAAAGTAGCTGAGGTTTCCATTTTCATATCATCAAAAGTTTCCTTATCACAACACTAGAGGTGGGCGCCGCGCCGATTACGCCGCGCCGCCGACAATACGAGGCACGCCGCCGCCGCCGAAGAAAATACTACGGCGCGCCGCCACGCCGCCGCTGGAAATTTTATCCGCGGCGGCGCGGCGTGGATTTAAAAACTAAGACCCACATTCGAATATGTGCTGACAAGTAGTTCGAAGAGATTCGCCTTGAAGTGATAGAACTCATCTCGGGCTTTCCATCAGGGCGCTGAGTTATACGTGATATCGACACGTGTTACGATTAGGATTAATTTTCGCGAGCACACCATTCTCACTGCCAGTTTGCTTGCTTCGTGTGACCGCGCAGCTTCGGTTGTGACTTCGGCATGACTCAGCTCACGTAAAATGAGCTTCGCTTGTGTTGATCTGCAATCACAAGTTTGTCGATATGCCTCGCCGTGTGGCTGTTAAAAAGCGGTTCATTTTCTTTTATATAAGCAGAATGTCATCGGTCCTGACGAATCTATGCCTTCACACTCTCTACGCTCACAGCTCTACGTTCTTGCTTATCCCTGCCACAAGCACTCCTATTGATAGGAGTTTTAGTATCTGTGGGCTCACTCTCAATGCTAAGAAAAGCAGACTAGAGCCACAGCGTTTAAATAAAATGGAATTCATCCACGAAAACTATGCCTTGTGCAAAGATTTTGTTCACAAAGTGTAACCTATTGCTGTCCTTATTAATATATTTATTTTATTTTACACTCCTCTTATTCGTTCATTTGCTTATTATTCTTTTAGTTTGTTTAAACCAACATTTTTTGATTTGCGTTAATCATTTATATATTTAGCATTTTCTGGAAATTTCGATTGAACGTCAATGCCTAGATAGCATACTTGAAAAATAATGCGCCAATGTGATGTTAAAACTAATTCAACAATAGTTCTTCCATTGATCGACATTCTACTGGTTGCATGTGCCCAATTTGTGATGCCACTCTTTAAAGTAATGTAGCGTAATTACAATTAGCATGCTTTTGTGAAAATAAGGAATACAACGTATTGCTAAATTTTTATTTGCCAAATTAACCCCTTTACGGCGCACAGCGAGCTAGGATCGAATAAAAGTTGGCCAAAATGAGAAAATAATTTTTTTGAGTGCGGACTTTGAAACTTCACATGACCATATTTCAATAAGTTCAGCATATAACATTCTCAGGCAGCGCCTTATGAAAGCTCGTTTTCCTTAAAACGGAGTGTTCGAGAGAGGATAAGAGAAATAAATACAACTTAAAGGGGTAGGCCACCCTGACATTTTCAAAAAATCGAAAAAATTTTTGTTTTAAAATATCTATATATAGCTAACTCTCCGGGTATACCTATATATATATATATACAGGATATACAAATTCTAAGCATGTTCCACAAGCGCCGTTGTCAAATTTTTTACGACGTACCGGCCCCACCCTGTACATACCAGAATAATTCAGACTTTTACGCTAGCTATCATGGGTTCGATACCAGAAGGTACCAAAAATTGCAATTTTCCCATAAGAATGCATTGCGCGGATTTTTGAAAATTATTTTGAGGCACTTATCGGTAAGATAGAGGAACCAAAATCTCGGAGGTTGAAGTTGTGGTAGAATGGAAGAAATGTTACAAAATGACAGTGAGTTCGACGCCAGATGAGTGCGAAATTCTTACATAAGAAATGCATTGCTGCAGTTTTTGAAAATTTTTTTCAATGTCTTACCGATGAGATGGAAAGATAAAACCCGGAATCGTAACAGAGGCGTTTTAACAAATTCCTTCACGCGTTCCATCGTTCCTCTAATGGTCCTTGGTTCGATGCTAGAGCGTCATTCCGATTCTACCATGCATTTCAAAGGGGGATAACGGAATTTTATTTTAGGACCTTCCCGATAAGATATTGAATCGAAACTTTGAAACACGTCAGAGTGGCACTTCTCTAACATTTGTATGCCATTGTCTCTCAAGAACGGGTCATGTGTTCGACTCTAGGCGGTCTTTCGCGCGAATTTTCGAAAATTGTTTCGAGTCCTTCCTCGGAGCGATAAAACAGTGAAAACCACGGAGGTTGGAGATGCCGTGTTTATCTATTGTACTAACGGAAGAAATATTACCAAATGACCGTGAGTTCGACGCCAAGTGGGAGCAAAATCTCCGGTATAAAATGCATGGCGGTCAATTTTCACAATTACTTTGAATGCTTATCCGGGAACGATTTAACATGGAATGTACACAGAGGCAATTCATTTCTTTCATATACGCTGTTCGCCGTTCCTTGACGGTTCTTGGTTTGATGCCTGAGCGTCCTTTCTATTCTACCATGTATTTCAAAGGGGGATAGCGTAATCTTATTTTGGGACCTTCTCGATAGGATATTGAATTGAAACTTTGGAACAGGTCAGAATGGTACTTATCTAATATTAAGGGGGGTCGATACCTTGCCTGAAAATCCGTTTTCAGGCTGTTGGCAATTACATCGCCATGGGGGCATGTAAATCGATAAAAAAAATTTGTTTTCACTATTCGACGCTTGAAAGAAGAAGCTACGCTCCCATCCGACCGTTTCTTGATAATGCAAACCATAACGGAGAAAAAAATTAGAGAACATTGAAGAAATCGACCATTTTTGATGTAGTGGCACTCGGTTATAAGTAAGGATACGAAAATTTTGTCGGATGGGACCCTAGCTTCATCCTTTAACTTTGAATTTAGACAATTTTCAAGTTTCTAAGTTTTATAATAGTCCTGTAATCGTGCAACGCGAGCAAGATGTACAGCGTTTTTCGCAACAAGCGCCGAAAAACGTCTTCCAAGGAACTGGCGCTGCAATCCACTTCCCCTCATTTTCCCTCACACTCCTCGTCAAGCGGTGTGAGGCTGACACCAGAGCCGAGTGTGGGAAAATAGCGCTCGAACTCGCCAATAATCTCTCAGCTTAACTCGAAAAAAGTATCATTTACGGAAAAGGGGTTTTCGATGGTTAGGAAAAGGGAAAACATTTTTGTAGATTCAGTTTTAGTCTAAGGCGGAAAGGTTTCTCTTTCTTTCTGTGCTCTCGTACGTGTTGTTGCGGCAACAGTTTTTTCAGCGTTCAACTAGGTAAAACGCCAGTTTGGAGAGTCTCCTGTATATTTAGAGAGGGATGATAGTTTCTGGGAGAATAAAATGGAAAGAAAATTAGAAAAATTTTACTTAGATTGCCTTCTCACAGAAATTATTGAACGGAGATATCCCAGAGGACTAAAAATAAAGGAACATAGTTGAGGATCAAGGGAATATGTTCCGTTTATAGAAAGTAAAATTCGCCTTAGTTTCTGTGACTTATTTCGGCATCGTAGCTCTTTCCGTATTTTGATGATGCTAATTATGATTTCAGATCCCAAGATTGTGGGCCAAAATGCATCTCTTGCGAGAAGACATAAAGCATTTATGTCCTTTTAATAATTATAAGTGATTACGTATATATTTTATTTTTCAGATTTAACTTAATTTTATTGTAGCATCCACTTTGATGAATTTCTTAATATTAGTATTTCGTTATTTTAATATTTAGGATAGTTAGGTTAGGAGGAGTACAAGGGATAGTGATGCATAAAACATAGCCAACTCCTATCCACAGTCAACCTCAGCCTTCACGTGGCGTACTCTGTTCCAACAAATGAGGCTATGACGAATAGTTATGCTCGTATGTTTTTTTAAGTATTTTGAGTGTTGTTGCTTTCGGTGAACTACGAAAATATTCCACGGTAATACCCTTTAGCAAAAATTACTATGCTTTTCATTTGGTACTGAGACTAAATTTAAAATTATTTTTTCTGTTATTGCAAATAACTGACTCAAGATAACTCGCGAACACAATTGTTTGGGAACCTCAGTTCTACATTATGCTCATAAAACTCCGCTTAATTAGCTATGTGGTAAATTTCTAGAAGTTGAGTTTAAAAAAATATCTTTACTCAGTTGATAAATACTTTAACTGATGAAAGTTATAAAAAGGATAACGTCGTTGGATTACCGCGGGGCAAAAAAATTCTCTTAATGTACATTTATTGATATAATTTGTAAGAGATGAGAATTTAGTGGTATTATTATTTAAAAATATGGAAAATAGGATGAAGGTAAATGATTACTTATAGCGCGTAACAATTTGGGTGCGTACGCAAGAATTAAAATATGCTCGTATGGGAATTCCTATGTTGCACTTGGGTATTGTTCGGGCTTGCTTTACTTATGAAAGCAAGTGAATCTCGTCTTCCTTGTCTTTCCCATTTGTCATTCTATAGCCCAGAAGGAAGGGCGATTATCTTACTTACAATGACTACCCCACCTCCACCCCTCTCTAGTATTCCTTCCCATTCCACCTATTCGAGGGGAAAACTCTCCCTCCGAATGGTGGAGGTTTTGCGAACTATTTTGGCCGGCCGTTAATTTAAATCCCATCCCGAGGTATCGACCCCCCTTAATATGCAATTGTGTCGCACGATCGGGTCCTTAGTTCGACGCCAGGTGGTCTTTTGCGCGAAGTTTTCAAAATTGTTTTGAGGCATTACTTGGTACGGTACTGCATTCAACTGTTAGCTTGCAGTATGCAAGCAACTTTTACTCTTAGTATAAACTTTTATCTACGTACATCTCTTGGTCCGAAATAAATATTCCTCTTGTTTACGAAGTTACAGCGTATTTCGGCTGACGGTTCACTTGCAGCTGTAGGGACGATAACGGACGATCTCGACTAACGTCAACATATCAGCTTACATAGACTTTAAATGGGTCTTTGTTAACTTCTCTATTTTGTTACAATCATTTAACTTGAATAAATGCAAGGTTTTCAGGTTAAGTAAAATTTTTCCGATCTATAATTAGAGATCTACTGATTAATTCATTTGTTCACCTTTGATCCTCGAATAACGCTTAGGGCAGTTTTTTTTCGTCTTGGGACTCTCTCCCATAGCAGAGATAAGGTGAATGATACTCAAAACATCTGGAGCGAAAACAGAAAATATCACTTTTCTATGGGAAAGAGATAATTCGCTCATCCCATGAAGAAAATAAAGACGAACGCGAGCTACAAGCACGAAGATATCAACCTTAGCTATACGTAAGGCAGTTGAGAAGTATTTCTATTACATTGAACTGTTAAATTAATAAAAAACATATTGGGATGCTCTTTGAAGACAATTCAGAAAAAATACCACAAGAGGTGCCTTCAGACCGAGAAATAGAAGCGCACTTAACTTCAGCGTAAAAGTTAAAAGCAAAGTCATCGATATTGTTGATTTATCACACAGCTTTAGAATATTGAATGCATTGCTACCTTCTCTACAAGGAGTGAATAAACTGTCTGTAGTTTTGTGAAGAAGAAGTTCCTAGAGTCGAGCGCACGTGGTCCGGGATTTTAACTGATTATCGTTTGGTATGACTGTAAGATGAAAGGAAATAATTATTGCCTTTTAATGACATGTTGCATGAAGTGAATATTTCACCAACATAGCAGTGATGCATTACTGAAATATTTACTTTTGTATAACGGATTAAGTGTGGAAAATTTTTATTCATCTTATCATCTATTTGTATTTAGTTGCTAAAATATTTCCTTTAAGCTATTAATACCTGAAACATAAGTATTTAGAAGCGCGTTCGCTCGTAAATCCTTTCAAAAATAAGATCACCATGGAGGGTGGCCATCCACCATCAGGATAAGGCTCTGTATCCCCAACGAAAAGTTGGTTTATTTATCGGCGTCGCAAATTGTCACAGATTTTTATTTCAATTACTGTTCATAGAGCTGGATGATATAAGTTAGCTCGTGTACATCGTGGTAGGTCACTACTATTTTCCTCGCTTTATGTGAAAGTTAACTGTAAAACGAAGGTTCACCATTCTGTTGAATTAATAAATTAAATATTCAATTGTGAGCACATAAGCAAATCATAATGAAGCTTAAAGAATGATCTATAACACTGCATTGATTTTTAACCAATGATTGTGCTCATTTGGTTTCAGTATTGGCTTGAAGCTGAATTTTGCGAAAATCAAAAACCGGCATTTTTTTTATTTTGACACCTCTAGAATTTTAATGCGTAGTCATCAGCGCAAATAATTTGGTTGTTAAGGCAGGATTCATTCAAGAATGGCCAGTACTGAAGTCCCCACTCAAAAAAAAAGATTTTGAAAAAAGTTTTTTGACCAGGTTTTTTCGATTCTAGCCCACTGTGCTGCGTAGAATTCAAGGTAGCTCTATATTTTTTCATAGGTATTATAAAATTACAATAAAATACTCTGAGATATTCGAGTTATTCATCTTTTTTCTGCCGTATACGAACGAAGTTTTACGCGCCGCGCCGCCGCCGCCGATTAAACATTCGGCGTTCACGCCGTCACGCCGCCGCCGCCGGCTTCATTTTGCCTCTACGCCGCCGCTGACCAAAATCAAGACGGCGCCCATGTCTAATTGGGTCACCGTTTATAATTTGCTCCAAATTTCAGTTTAACAAAACAACGATAAATTTTTCTCAAGCTAGATTCTGAGACCACTCTTGCAAGTAATGCACTCACAAAGATTCTTAGTAAAATTTAAAGTAAATAATGGATCAAAAATAAAATATTATCTATAAATTAAAATTTTGATGAAATTTAACTTTGAACGCGGTCTGACAAAGAGGAAAAGAAGGCGTGGAAGAGCAAACAATAACAAACGGTAACGATTACTCATTAAAATCCCTGAAAATGCAGGTTTTAGAGATGCGCATCAAAGGATTGAGTCGAAGGAGGATTAAATATGGTGAATATATAAAGGGTATTGATTCAACAAAGAAAATGCTTTGAAAGGAAAAAATATCTAGCTTGAATGAAAACACGCATCCGCCCATTTAGTTAAAACTGAAAATTCGAAGGAATAAAATATCTATTGTTCAGACATAATGTAAATAATGTATGTAGAGAAAAATATAGAAAGAGCAGAGATTCCGAAAGTTAGGAAATGAATAATTTAAGAAACAGCTCTCTTCTTGTGGCATCAAAGATTTCACTGTCTCATTAACCCAGTTCGGTTTATTCAGAACTTTTCCTTATAATTAGGCGATTTTTACATAGTAGGTACATACATACGTACTGAGTAATACTTTATTCCATCTATGGTAAAATTTTTGACAGGGTATAGATGTGTATATAACGTTAAAAAATATTAATAAAATGAAGGGAATAACTTCATTTATCGTATTTAAGTAACGTTGAATTGTTTATTTATAAAGCTCTTCATGTCCGGTGTCCAAGTGAAAACTGGATAAGTTTAAAATTTCGCTCCAAATGATACCGATATTTCAATCCCGTAATCTAGGGACTTTTTGTTCCCATTCCAGAGAACTGGGACTGCGATTTTGGATCGTATCCCAAATTTCAAATCGCAAGATAAGCGGTGGAATATCTTTAATCTCTTCAGTGATGAAATTGGATCAGACGTGACCTACTGATATGTATTTTGATTATAAAAATCAAACCTTCGATATTCTCTCAATACTTTGTAACCGTATATGCTTCGAATTTTCCAAATATCCACTGTTTGTTCAAATCTGAAATCACAAAATAACGTACGAGGTTAATTTTTTATTTTAACTTTCCCTCAAATTTTATGGATACTATCCTGAAGCTAATAATTATCGTTCGGCATGATCATGAGATGATGGACCAACTGCACAATGTAATCCTATGACAGAATCAGGAGTATTGAGAGACTCTTCATAGTTCAAACGATTTCTGTTCCGCTTGCTAATGTCTATCTAACCATCCAGTAAAAAGAAAAAATCGTTTATCTTATAGCGTTATTATTACAATCGCATTTTTATCTGCTATCCGTATTACGCAATAAAAATTTATATATATATATATGTATCGAACTAAGGACCCGATCGTGGTTATTGGGGTCACATACATCACTTATACTATCATCATACCAGGAAACGATAATCAATTATATATATATACACGAGTACTTGCATACTGCAAGATATCAGTTGAATGCAGTACCATACCAAGAAAGGCCTCAAAATAATCCTCAAAACTTTACGCAAAAGACTTCCAGGCATCGAACTAAGGACCCGATAGTGCAAAACAATTGTATATTAATGTTAGATAAGTGCCATTCTCACCTGTTCCAAAGTTTCAATTCAATATCTTATAAGGAAGTTCCTAGAATAAGATTACGCTATCCCCCTTTGAAATAAATGGTAGAATAGAAATGACGCTCAGGCATCGAACCAAGAACCGTCAGAGGAACGGCGAACAGTGTATATGAAACGTATGAATTGCCTCTATGTATGTACATTCCATTTTATATCATTCCCGATTATAGCATATGCATTCAAAATAATTGTCAAAATTTACCGCCATGCATTTTATGCCGGAGAATTTTGCACTCACTTGGCGTGGAACTCACGGTCATTTGGTAACATTTCTTAAGTTGGTACAATAGATAACCAGGGCATCTCGTGATTTTCACTGTTCTATTGCTCCGAGTAAGGACTCAAAACAATTTTCGAAAATTCGGGCGAAAGACCATCTAGCATCAGACACTATTCGGGCAGCAATATTCTCACCCTTGTCCTAGCCTTCTCTTTGAAGTGTGATCCTACTCTTGAGGCAGTTAACCACCTCATGTAATACTTTGGCTCTCTCAGTCTGATTCAGGGTTTCTCAACATTTTTCATACCTTCCTCTTTTTTCCGCACAACGCATAAAATACTCAAAACCGTCATATATGTAAATTATAATTATTTATAATACGTTCATTGCAGCTACACTTAATAGCGTAGTGGCAATTTTTCTACACCGATATTGTACATACACTAGGGTGAACAATACTTAGGGGAAAAAGAGGTTTTTGAAGGCGCATTTTCTTATCATTTGTTTCATATTACGATTACTTTTAAAAAGTCATTATTTGGATGCGCATTTAGTACTCATTGTCCTATATTACGATAACTATTGGAAACATGGCTTTTGCGGATGCTTATTTAATATTCATCAGCATTATATTACGAATACCTTTCGAAGAAAAGCGTTTTTGAAAGCGTATTTTCTATTAATTTGTTTTATATTACAATTGTTTTTGGAAAAAAGTCTTTTTTGAAAGCGAATTTGCTAATCATTTGTTTTATATTACATTTACTTTGAAAAAAGCTTCTTTGGATTTAGTATTCATTTGCTTTAAATTACCAATACCTCCGCAAAGAAGACGTTTTTTAAAGAGCATTTTTCGATACTTTGTTTTAAATAACGACCACTTCCGGTAGAAAGCCGATTTAGGAAGCGCATTTATCATTCAATTGTCTTAATTCCCCAATACTTCCGCAAATAAGAATAAGATATGAATAGAAAATGCTCATCAAAGAAAGCCTTTTTTCTTAAATGATTCATTATATAAAACAAACGAATACTAAATGCACATCCAAAAATACCATTTTCCCAAAATTAATCGTAAGATAAAACGAATGAATACCATATTCGCATCAATAAAAGCGTTTTTTCCAAAAGTAATCGTAATATAAGCAAACAAATGCTAAATGCGCTTTGAAAAATGCCTTTTTTTCCTAAAGTAATCGTAAGATAAAACTAATGAACACTAAATGCGCATCCAAAATTCCTTTTTTCCAAAATTAGTCGTAAGATAAAACAAATCAATACAAAATATTATTTAAATCGTATTATATTACGTTAAATTTTGGAAAAAAAGAGTTTTAGGTAGGGCATTTGGTAATCATTTGCCTTAATTTATCTTTACTTTAAGGTTTTTTGGATTCGGATCTAGTATTCCTTTTTTTGATATTACGAATACTTTTGGAAAAAGGCTTTTTTGGATGCGCATTTAGTACTCATTTGTTTTATATTACGATACTTTTGGAAAAAAGTATTTTTTTATGCACATTTTCTATTCCTTTGTTTTATCTTACGATTACTTTTCGAAAAAATGTATTTTTGGATGCGCATTTAGCATTCGTTTGTTTTAATACGTTTAGCTTTGGAGAAAAGGCTTTATTTTTCTAAATGAATGTCATTCTTTGATCTTAGGGATGCACCTGGGAATTGAGGGTCCTCAATTCTCAGGTTATTTTTAATATTCAGAATGGTTTCATATAGGTAAACCGAGGGTAAGGGCATAATTTTAAGTTTCTTAAAATATGATTTGCAGGTATCCCAAGGTTTCAAGTTTGCTAAAATTCTAATAGCTCGTTTCTGTACTTTAAAGACATCACCTGAGACATTAGAGGCACCCCATAGTATAATGCCATAGCACATTACACTGTGAAAGTTTGCAAAGTAGACAGTTTTTAATATCCTTATGTTAGTGCCATTTTTAAAAACCTTAAATGGTATATAACTTTACTAAGTCTGCTTATCAAGATATTAGTATATATTGACCATTTTAGGGATGATTATATCCTAATTCCAAGAAATAAAACATTATTTACAAATTTGATATAATTATAGTCAATATTTAGCATTGGGTCACATGACCTACTGAAGTTTATACTAACAGTTTTTTTTCAGTGTTCAATATTAGAGAATTTACACATAGCCAACTCTGTAATGAAGACATTATAAGGTCAATTTTTTGTTGTACGTTGAGAGTGACCACTCAGCGGCAAATTTGTATCATCAGCAAAAAATACGCTTTTGGAATTATTTATATTACCAGCTAGAGCATTTATATATACTAAAAACAGAACAGGTTGCATCGTTAGAAGAAGAAACAACTATTTCGGGAGGAAGAATTCAAGCATCGGATGGCAATCAACTTCGTCGTCAATCGCTAGCGGATATCGTGAATGGCAGCTAAACTTCTTAAAAAATGTACGCTGATAATGTATCGAAGCTACAATTTAGATGTTGAGAACGAATTCCAGCCAAAAGTATTCATCGCTAAAAACGCTAATGCAGGTGTATCCATTTCTGTGGACATCGTTGATGGATCAGCAATCACATCCTATTTTGAAGATGAACAAACTTCTTCTGCGAATTAGAATGTTATTGAGTGAAAATATACATGTAAACTTAATTAAACTTTATAGCGAAAAGATTATACATTGTGTGAAGAATAATAGTCACTGTGTCTATCTAGGACGACAATCGTGGAGCGGACTCCTTGATTTATACGTATGTGGATAGAATGCTGTCCATGAATGGTTCGTACAAATTAATTCGGGTATTATAAGCGATATTGCTAATAACCTCAAACTCTATCTAACTTCTGTGTGTAATGGATGTGATAGTGCATACAAGGGAAATGCTCACGACTGTTCAAATTATGATTTCATCGAACAACGATTAGGTAAATATGTGAAATATTACGATGATATTGAGGATAGTGCGAACATTCACGAAGATTACTATCATAATGTTCCAAGAAAAAGGTTTTTGTATGAATTGTATAAATTCAAGCCTAATGTACTCATCCAACTTAGTAAAAAATGAGAATATATAATCTTAAGGAGTTACATGTGGTTAATTTCATTTATCAAACATTCGTTTCTTAAATACCCTATCAACGGTCTTTAAATGATCACATCGCATCGATCAAATGTTTATGAGAAACAGTACAAACTGACATGAGTAGTCATGGATTTTTACATATATCTATTGGTAATCGTCGAGTGGTATGCATAACGTTTCCCCAATGTGTATGTAGTGACCATTTCCAAGACTTTTCTTGCGCATGCTGTTGACATACGCTTTACGATTGAGTTTGAACAATCAAATATTTGTGATGAAAGCTATCTCAATAACAATATTACTATTGATGGCGATATAACAAACTTTACAGAATTAAAAAATGAGAATCTCATTGAAAATTTTCGCATCGAAGTCTCAGATAAAAAAGGTACTTTCAGGATTATCTTGATATATATGATCATGCAGTGGTTAGGGAACGTATGACCACTACTCAAGTACACCATTGGTATTGAAATGGTATGTGATGGGTACAAGTGTCACAGGGTTCAGTATCAATAATATATTTTAATACCAATCACAAGTTTCTTTCTTTCCAATATCGATTAATGCTATTCCCTATGTAATTCTATATCTTCTTCACAACATAACTTCATGCCGACTCCTGACAATTAAACGCTCGGGACTTGGCGTTTGTTTTCAGAATGTAGATGGTTCGAGGGTTTACACATAAGCATGTGGAGTCGGGTTCAAACAGATTCTACATTAAATTCTTAATTTCTTCGTATCTAGTCACTCATCATTCCCAATGTTTTCAAAATTCAAGCGGAGTGATGAAATTTAAACTACCGTCGCCACGACCCGACGAAAGTTCGTTACCAAGTTCAAACCACCGCCTCTGCGTCATAGGGGTGCGAAACAGAGCTCGTTATTACCTCCAGTTAACCAGATGATTTACCAATTTAGACGAAGAAATGGTACTTTTGTAAAATGTTTCGCAAATCAAAATGATAAATAAAAATTATTCTGTATGTGATGGTTCTGAATGTATACTTCAATTTTGCAAACAACTTAGATTGTGAAATCAGATGTGATGTATATTTAAAATAGTATAGTCACCACTGTTTGGGGATCGGGGTTCAAAGCTCCGGCATCTGTATTCAAACTACCGTCTCCAACCTTTGAGTCATGAAGTATGTAAGACTTACTCTTTATTACCATCAGTTAACACTACGATGGCCGTGTGGATGAGACGCGCTGCATGTTTGCGGCTGAAGGACTGGTATTTCCTGCCCGAGTAACATACTTATCCGAAAATATAAAATATATATTATTTCAGCTGTGACGTCAAAGGGGCGGGGAACCCTTATGTACTTAGACTCAGGATGGCAGCTTCGGTGGCGGGAGTACCAAGTTCGACGCCTGATGGCACTAAGGGACGAGAGTGCGGGTTGGTGACGTCCTTTGGGAACACGAGGCTGGTACCCATCTCTCCCTCCCCCTGTTAGGTAGGAACCTACCATGGGGAGGGAGTTGAGGGTGCCGCCGTCTCAAGTGCCGTACTAAGTATTTCGGCATTGGCTGTATACTTTTATGCCCCAATAGAATAACAGTAATAATAATAGTAACTGGTCAAACCACCCTTGATAAGCGTCGATTTCCTGTGTTTAAAGTCACCCTGACCCCATATAACGGTGTCGAAAAATTTAAACAACTCCATTCCCTTTCTGTTTTCTCTGATGAAGTTAAGAATATCTATAGAACACGTTCTAAGTTTTAACTGCTTCCAAAATGGTCACTCTTAAGAATTTCTGCAACCTTACCCCCAGTTATTCCAGATGTGGTGAACCCCACCCCATTCGATCCTACCCCCAGCAATACCTCACCTCTACTTGCGCTAACTGCAAAGGATTCAAGGAAGTCCGAACATCCATTTTACGCTAAGTTCATACCAACCGAGAAAAAGCTAATCCTACCTCTTTCTCTAAAATTTCCGCACCACAAACCTTTCCCAACCCACCTAATCCTCCCCAACTCGACAACCTCCTCTACTTGCAGTAACTCTCCGCCACGTAAACAACCTCAACTATACCCCACACTCACCTCACCCTCTCCTCCTCTATCCCTTCCCGGGAAGTGGCTCCATCAATTTTCTCTTTTGCACTGGGAATAAAATCCTAGTTGCCCCAACTTTTTCAATCTAAAATTTAGATATTCCTTCTGAAGTATTCCAACATTTTCATGAACTCTTCAAAAGTTAATTTACTTTTATGGAATTGTAGAAATCTAAAATCATCTAAAAAATTTGTTAGACTTCTGCGATGATGATCACGTTCCCTACCTTCAAGAAACTCGCCTTCATACTCATTCCAAATTCCATTCTTCCAAATTTAATATAATCCGTGTCGACCTAGAATCAAAAGCCCCTGATGGCAATACATAAAAATATTTTCTATTCCACTCTACCGATCCCCAATTCAAAATCATTTGCACTTCTAGGCATTCAATTTCTCGTTAATAACCAACCGCTTCATATATTTTGCATTTATGGTTAACCCTATAAAATTTTTCCTTTCGACCACCAAATTCTAAATTCATTTGACACTCCGTCCGTATTTATCGGCGATTGGAACTGTAATGAACCCTTATGGGGATCCTCCAAAATCATCCGGAATGGTGGCCACCTTAGATATTTCATTCAAAATTCCAATTTTGTGATTCATTTCCCCATTTCGGTCATCCATTCAAGTAAACAACATCAAAACCTTCTGGACTTCGCAATCACATCCAAATTTGTTTACCTTGCATCCCCCATTGTTTTTCACGGCATTTATTCCGACCACATTCGAATCATTAGCAAAATCGATGGCCACACACCCTCCCACTCTCCAAAACCTATTCAAACCAAAAAATGGAAAAAAATTCGGTTAATTTATTTCTAACAAAATTATACTCTGTCGAACGTCATGAAGACACCACGAAAAGCATATGGGCCCGTGTATTTCTTAGGATAGAACGGTGCACACTGTTGCTACATTTGCACAGAAAAAGAAAGTCGACGAGAACTTACTGGGAAGGCATTTAGCATAAAAAATTATCAATTATTTATGGCATACTGATATTAAATCCAGGTTAAATATTGTCATAATCGAAGGAAAAATAAGAAAGTGAAAGAAGAAAATTCAAGAAAATTGGGTGATGATCATTATTTTTCTGATTCGACGAATTCGGGTCTATCATTCAAGAAACAATGTCTTTTCTGGTATCAAAATCCTCCTCGTGGAATCTACTTTTAACGTATGTTTATCACTTTGCTGTTAAAAATTTAGGGTAAGAGTGTCTTGGAAAAATCTATAAGAATACGCGAGTTTTCGGGAAAGTGCAGGGAGTAATGTAGTCGCCTGCTTCTCTTCGTCCAATTTTCGCAAGAAAAAAATTCCAGGGGGAAAGTTTCTGAGGAAATACTGAAATTATTATTTTGTGCAAATCAAAATACTTTAAGTTTATTAATACCGTCAAAAAACGAATATATATATTTCGACGGTGACGCGAAACTCGGCCCGCAAGGCTTTTGATGGGTAAGCGATGATGGATACTAATCTTATATATTTGGCTGTTGAGTTAACCGCTACTCCCAGGCCTCTATTTTCTTTGATGAGAAAAGTTCAAGAAAGAGTCCTCTTTTAAGATCCTTAATTTTATCTGTACAACTTAATTTTGCATTCCCTTGAATTTAACCATTTACACTCTCATTAGAGATTTAAATTTCTTGTAGATTTAATGAGCTATTTCGTTGATTCAAAGGCTAGAATTATATCCTATCATCTTACATTCATCACAAACTATAATCAGAAAAAATACCACACCACGTACGCTCGACTCTAAGATATTTTTCTTCACAAGATTTACAGACTACTTATTGACTCATTGCAGAGAATGTAGCAAAACATTAAATAGTCTAAAATGTGTATTAGTCAATGTGTAATTTCCTGGACCTTGATTTTAATTTTTACGATGAAGTCTTAAAACATGCCATGTAATTTTCACCGCCATACCTTTTTATAGATTTATTTCTTCTTCTCTTGCTGAAGGAATGTCTCGTGTTATTTTTCTGATTTGTCTTCAAATGACAACTCAATTTATTTCTTAATAATTTAACGGTACAATGTAATAGAAACTATTCTCAAAAGCCTTCCGTATGGGTAAGGTTGATGGGCGATTTTTCTCTTTCCCATTGAAAAGTGATATCTTCTGTTTTCGCTCCCAGATGTTTTGAGTATCATTCACCTTATCTCTGCTGTGAGAGAGTCCCAAGCGCGTTCTAACTTGACGGCGAAAGCTGCCCTCAGCGTTACTCGAGCATCAAAGGTGAACAAATACAATAATCAAAAGATCCTTAATTACGTATGAGATAAATTTTACTAAACTTGAAAACAATGCCTTGAGTCAAATTAAACGAGTGTAACAAAAAAGTAAAGTTAACAAAGACCCATATGTTGACGTCGTCCGTAACCGCCCCTCCAGCTGGAGTGCACCGTCAGCTAAAATTAGCAATAACTTCTTAATCATATGGAATATTTACAACGGACTAAGAAAATTGCATAGTTAAAAGTTTAAACTGTATTTTAAAAGAATAAAAATACATTAAATTTTTTGAAAATGTCAGGGCGGCCTACTCCCATCAGAAAATGTGATAATATGTTAATAACGTAATTAAGGTCTGTGGTTATTACGAGTTCGTTTAAATGCGCGTCAATTTATCTATACCTCCTCGGACAACCCCTCCTTTGGTGACGCAATGAATTCTGGGAGGGGGGAACCAGTAGACGCGCGGACGCCGCTCGGGAAGGATGTTACGTTGGAAGAAATCCCCGCTGTTTTGTGAAGACGCAGTTGGTGCTGCCAGGAGATGAGTATCATTATTCGATCTTTGTCTCATTTGCGCGTCTGTGCCAAATTATATCTTTTATTTTATTGCTCCGTGTCACGGCCTATCATATTAAGCGCGAATATACTTTTCGGTACCGAAATCCGGAAGCTTCGAGAATTTTCTCTTTGCTTTCGCGAATATCCTTCGATTCAACCTTGCCCTGAAATTATTCCGTTTGGAAAGCGATCGGTGAATTCGCTATTCGTACCGCATTTTCAAATGCTGAAGATTCTCCCAGATTCGAAATGTTATATTTGAAAATGCTTCGTGTAGGTTTGGAAACCGACTGTTCAGAAATTAGTGATTCTCGAACGAAAATTAATGAGGATTACCTTAACTGTGAAGAAGGTGATGCATAGCAAGTCATCCTTTCTCAGTATCCTTTTACTGTGATTGGTTTGAAGGCGTATTTAGATTTAGATGAGTACCCCGCAAGTCGCCAGTGGCGTACGGCAGGGGGTGTAATGACACCATCTTTGTATTCTAAACGACCCTATTAGATTCTCTAATAGATCGCGGGAAGAACGACCAGAAATAACTATCTGTCTTCGCTATTTCCTCCTTATCTATTATATATAGCTTAACTCTTAGTTGATGCCTCTCGGATCGCGCTCATTACTAACCGGAGTCAAAATTTAATTCACCTCGTCCCTAAGTTCGGAACCGAGGAACTTTTCGAAAAGTTTCCTTCGGTAATCGTGTTATGGACGAGAAAGCTAATCTGATTCCTAATCAATCCGAAGTGGCTCTCCACGAAGTACACTTGAATTATGTCCCCTGGTTGGATAAAATTCGGTTTGGTTTCCCAGGTAACTAAATAAATTTATCAGTTATTATTGGTCGGAAATTCTTAGTAGTAGAGTTAGTATTTGGATACACTAGAACGAATTGTGTAATTACACTTTTCCGACACACACTCTTTTCCGATATCACGCCTTTGGAAGTGTACCATTAATATCCAGAGCATACAAATCGCAAGGTTCCTCCAGAATTATATTTTCGAGTCGTCCTTCAAAAAACCTGTTCGGATATTTCGTTCTTTGACTTGGATCAAAAGAACGTACCTCCTTACGAACTGTACAATTCATATTACGCCAGTAATGTTTACCCTTCAATCAACAACTAGTTTTAAGTCTCCCACAATTTCCTTGACTGGTGTGTGCGTAGTAAATTAGTTCTTCTCGCACTTCCCTTGCAATTTAAATTCGGAATATTTCCGCTTTTTTGCTTGCATTGAAAAATAACTCATGAATTTTAATTCTCTTTGAATGGAAATCTAGATCGGCATGTGACAAATCACCTTATGTTTTTATATAAAATTTCCGATCCGTTTTCTGAAGATTAGATGGGTCTTCTAAAATTTTATTCGTATGATTCTTAGGTTGTGAATCTATTATTGTGGTGACAAATTACATTCATGTTTTCGGATTGTTCTGCTGCAGGATGTTGATTCATCCAATCTACAACTCGATTCTCACTACCTTTGCAATACTCTATTTTAAACGAAAAATCCATGTAGATCTAATACCCATTTAGCTAATCTTGTATGCTGCTCTAACTTAAAGGTTGCAAAAAATGACAACGCTTTATGATTTGTAATAATAGTGATCTCGTTATCTAAAATAATCTTCCCTAGCTTCTGCACAGCGCACAAAATGGCTAATGCTTCTTTTTCCAATTTTTCAATATGTTTCGGGATCCTGGAATGACCTGCTAATGAAAACAACGACCAGGTGTTCGCCTTCTTTCGAAGGAATACGACTCCCAACCCCACGTCGGAGCAAGCAGTTTGGAAAGGCATTTCCCCAATGAAGTCGGGTAATGTAACACGAGCCTCCAACTTTTCAAATGCTACCTGGAATTCCGGCGTCCAATGCCATTTTACATTCTTCTTCGTTAGAATTAACATCGCATGTGACAAATCCAAATACAAATTTAAGTAACATATAGTTCAGGCAGAACCTTTATTAATAAATAAGTAATCCTAAAAATCTCCTCAAATGTGTGAAATTACGCGGTACATTCCCCTGCTGAATAATTCCAACTCCTGGGATCTGCCTGTACTCCGTCGTAAGTAAGTAAATGACCCAAAATCGGCACGGTTGATCTAAAACGCTGGGACACTTTTGGATTCAATATCATATTTACATTCACCAATCTTCTAAATAGTGTCTCCAAATCTATTAAATGCTGCGCGAATCTTTAAAAAGAAATTAATACATCGCCCTCATTCTTAGTAATAAATTCTTTACATTCACTTTCGAATATATGATCAATACAGCGCATAAATGCTGCCCCAGAAGTTCTCAGCCCGTATGATTAAATACATACGGCAAGGATTCATATTTAAAATCCTTTATATAATTAGCGGATTTTCCGTTTTATTTTGGACAAGGTTTGAATTAGAGCCTTGAGGAAAATTGCATTGTATTCCTAGGCGTTAGAAACGCATAGAAAATCTATTCCCCTTACCGTGAGGGCATGGGTTCACTAGAAGGCTAATTTTCCCATAGGTATCCTATTTTTCCCATAAGAATAAAATGCCCTAATTCTCGAATCTTACTTTAGACGCTTCCCGGTAAGAGAGAGAATTCAATATCTCGGACAACAGAGATGATGTGGTCTTCTATGGTGTCAGCGGAAGAAATGTCACAAAATGAGCGTGGGTTCGACGCCAGGTAAGTGCAAAATGCATTGCGGCGATTTTGAAGAATTCTTTTGAATCGCTTCCCGTTAACATGCAAAGATAAAACCTGGTGTGTTAATAGAGTGATATAGAAGTTTCACATACGTAGTGAACCTTTTCTCCGATGATCCTTCATTTGATGCCAGAGTGCCATTTTGCACTCTACCATGCATTTTAATGCCGAGACTTATCTGCCATATTTTTTTAACTGCAATGCATCATGGATGTGTTTACATTCGTGATGTATTACAATTAAATATCACTGCAAAATTAAAGCCAAGTCGTTTATTGAACTACGTATTCAAGATTGTAAATACCATGGGAGACTTGAATACGGATTACAACACGATGTGTTCAGGAAAATGAGTATACGATATGTTAAATATATAATACATAACCGGATTTCATTGTGTTGCTTCAAATAGGTTTCTTAATTCTTGCAAATGATGATAATCCCTAAAAGGTGAAAATTTGAAGCTGCAGTTAATGTTGCTCATCCATTCTCTGACTAACTATACTAGTTTCTTTATTTAGAATATTACTGCAAATTATTTATGGTAGCATAATTATAATAAGTTTTTCTGACTATCTATTAAGTAAGTATCGTATATCATGAATGTAAAAAGAATGGATTTCATACGTGAACATGATGTTGTCTCGAACGGTGTCATAATTACAGTTCCGATGCATATAAATCGGTTATTTACGCAGAAAAGGAAATTAATCCTATTTCTGTTAAGCCTCCGTAGTATTCGAAATTTCATTTGTGGCAGCGTAATTATACTTGTGTCGTGCCGGCCCTTTGAAGAAGGGACGACGCCGCAATAAAAAGGGTCCTTGCCTTTGGTCGTCACGGTAGGAGGGAAATAAGTAATCAAGGCTAAAAAAAATAAAAAGAAAATTCTATTTATTACCCAAAAGAAAAGGAAGGTCCGGCTACTCGCGAGCGGCGCGAGTCGAGGGTGCAACGGAGAGAGAGAGAGAGCGAGAGGGCCTGCGGGTGCGTCTCGTGGTGGTCCGGCGGTCTCTGGCGGCGTAGTCTTTTCTTCTGAGTGCTCGCTATCAATGTTTATCCCGTAGATGTTTGTGCCCCGCTGTCCTTATCGTACTCCCCCTCCGGTACCACCAAAAACGTAAACACCCTCTTGCTTCGTCAGATGGACCAAAAGTTCAGATAACATCCTCTTGCTTCGTCAGATGGACCAAAAGTGCAAATAACAACCCGTCATTTTAAAAACATGTTATTGTGGCCGAGGGATAAATGACGGGCTAAGAGCGGCAACCAGCTTCAATCAGCATCTTCTAAACGTTGCTTTGCTCTCTCGGTTGCTAAGGGGGATTTTATGGAAATAAGGTGCCGCTAATTAAGGGAAGGTGGGATAGGGTGGTAATGGATAAGGCGGGTGAGCGACTCCGACACTACAACTACTCCCTCCCGTAATGAAAATGAGTTGCCACGCAGGGCAACTTACTTTTACATAATAATCATTATAACAAATCCTTAAAAACCATAAAAGACACAGATAAATTGCAAAATAATCATAAGCACACATAAAATCAGAAATCCAAAGAAAAAGAGGAGGTTCAAAGTTAAAAAAAAAAACAAACAATAAAGGAAAATTGAAGTCACTCATCCCTTTGCAGGAAGAATAATAAAATGAAGAACCAAAACACAATAAAGTCACAGAACCGGCTAGGCGGTCGAAGCACTCGTCCTGCCTTTAAACAAAAAAAAGTGGTCTTTGTTTTGATTTCACTTTCAAGACAGATCGGAGGAGGTTATCGGGCCTCGGCTACGGAGGGCGTAGGGATGGGGGGCGGAGGCGGCGGGGGAGTTGGGCTTAGAACTGACGGAGGAGGCTCTGGGGGAAGGGTCGGAAGGAGATTCTCTTCGAACATACACGGGGGAGGGGGATTGGATGGCGCTGATTCTGCGGGGGTGGTACACTTAGGGGGTACGAATGAGGACTTCACGGTTGTCTTCTGAGGGGAGGGGGATCCTTCTTGCGTTCCTCGAGCAAACTTTAGGCGATTCGCGTGTACTAACTAATTGTCTTTGGAGCGAAAGATGTGCTGTACCCGAAAATTTACGGGGCTCGTCTGCTCCATAACGCGATAGGGACCTTGCCACTGACGACTCAACTTCTTTTTCCTTCCTACCCCTACGTAAGGAACGTGCAAAAACACCCTATCTCCTTGTTGGAAATTCACTTCCTTCGCCCCTTTGTTGTAATGCCTCGCCTGTTGTTGTTGAGCGTGCCGAAGGCGATCCCGAACTTCTCCGAAAGCGATGTTCAGCCTGGCCCGTAACTCGGCAGCGTAATTGGCATTGGTGGAGTAATCAATTTTAAGAGGTTCGGTTATGTCATCGAACGGAAGTTCGATGTCGCGGCCGTGCATCAGGAAGTGAGGAGATTCCCCGGTAGTGGTGTGAGGGGAGCTGCGATAAGCCGAAATGGCGAACGGGAGCCAATCGTCCCAATCCCGCTGCTTCGTGTCGACGAAGTGCGAGATGATGTTCATTAAAGTCCGATGGCTCCTTTCCACTAATCCGTTACCCGCTGGATGGTACGCGGTTGTTTGCAGCTTCTTCACCTTCAAGATATGGCACACCTCTTTCATCAACTGTGAAGTGAAATTCGCACCCCTATCCGTTAAGAGTTGTCGCGGGGCTCCATGGCGCAGGACGATGTTCTCCACAAAGGCCCTCGCTACGGTTTCCGTTTTTTGGTTCGGCAACGCGATGGCTTCGGGATATTTCGTAAATGCGTCCTGAAAGGTGAGAATATATCGGTTCCCTTTGTAGGTGGAGGGCAGGGGACCGACTATGTCCATGGAGACGCGCTGAAGGGGCGTTGTTACTTCCGGAAGCGGTTGGAGGGGTGCCTTTTGCGGTCCACGGGGGTTCTTCCTCTCCTGGCATGACACGCAATTCTCGCAGAATTCTTCCACGTCTCCCCTAATGGTACTCCACCAGAATTTAGAGCGAATGGATGCTAATGTTCTTTTTACACCCATATGACCTGCCCAAGGCGCGTCATGAAAAGCCCGCAAAATTCGATTTATCATACTTCGCGGCACCACAAGTTGGTCGTGGCGTTGATCGCTCTTTCGATAGAGGAGTCCATCTCCGTCCTGCATGAATTCTCTCGTGCGTCTGTCCTCACCCTCGCTGAGTTCTCTCGCGACCTTTTGACAAAACTCATCTCGATTCTGTTCTTCGTGAATTAATTCGCGATCCCAAGTGGGTTCGTAGGCCGGTTGTATCGCCCGTGCAAATGATCTTGAGAGGGCGTCGGCGTTCTGATGAGTTTTTCCTGGCCGATGCTGAATGTCGAAATCATATTCGCTGAGAAGCAATGACCATCGAATCAAGCGAGAGGAGGGGTCTTTCAGAGATAGGAGCCATTTTAGGGGGCGGTGGTCGGTTACCACCGTAAACCGTCTTCCATACAGGTAAGTTCGAAAGTACTTCACCCCCCAAACCACAGCTAAGCATTCCCTTTCTGTCGTGGAATAGTTCTTCTCCGCAGTATTCAACTTGCGGCTCGCGTAGGCGATGACGTATTCTCCGCGAGCGTCTTTCTGCGCGAGAACGGCTCCGATCGCTTCTGCTGACGCGTCGGTGTGGAGGATGAATGGCTCTTGGAAGTTGGGATATCTCAGAATGGGCTCCTCGCATAATGCATTCCTAAGGAATTCAAAGGATGCTACTACCTCCGTGGTCCACTCTATCTTCGCGTTCTTTTTCGTCATTCGCCCTTTTCGCGAAATCCGGTACGAAACGCCGATAATAACCTACCAGCCCCAAGAAACTCCTAATTGTCTTCAGATTATGGGGACGAGGGAAATTTATAATCGCCGAAATTTTGCTTGGATCTGGCTTTACTCCTTGGGCCGAGATGACGTGGCCTAAGTAATCGACTTCTTCCCTGAGCATTTCGTCGGCTTTAATTTCAGGCCGGCCTCCCGTAATCGCTGGAATACTTCTCGGAGTCTTATCAGGTGTTCGGGGACGTCTCTCCCGAACACGATGATATCATCCATATACACCAAGCATTCGGCTCCTTTCAAACCGCTTAAAACGGAGTCCATCAGGCGCTGAAAAGTGCTTGGGCTGTTGGATAACCCGAAGGGTAATCTCAGGTATTCCCAATGACCATCGGGAGTGGAGAACGCAGTTTTTTCCCTATCTTTTGGGTCGATTCCAATTTGCCAAAATCCGGATTCGAGATCTAATGTGGAAAAATAGGTCGCGCCGCCCAGGTAATCGAGCGTATCCTGGATATTAGGCAGCGGGTAAACATCGCGAACCGTAACTGCATTTAGAGCCCTAAAGTCTGTGCAGAAACGCAATTTATTTTCGCCCCCATTATCCTTTTTGGCGACCAGCACCACCGGTGCGCTCCACGGGGATTTTGATTCCTGAATAACCCCTTGCTCTAGCATTTCCTCAATATGCTCCGCTATCACTTTCCTTTGCGCGTAAGGAACGCGATATGGCGGCTTGGCGATGGGGGCGGAATTTCCCGTCTCGATTCTATGTTGGACCCGGTCCGTTTTTCCCAATGGTTCTCCCTCTTTATGGAATATATCTGCGTATTCCATAAGTAATCTTCTAAAAGGCTCCTCCGCATCTCTTGGTAACTCCCTTACTTTCTCCTCCAATTCTTCTGGGAGATAACTTGGCGAAAATCTTCCTTTTCCTGGGGCCGCCGCTATAAACACCTCTGTAACCGTCCCAACGATGGTTTTCGCGGGGATCACGAGCTCTTTCGAGGAGATATTCATTAATTTGACTGGAATTTGGCGATGGTTCGTGGGCTTCACTACACACCTTGCAGCCATTACTCCATGGATCGTAATCTCGGCTGGTTCCATCAGAAGTGCCTGCCCTTCGAACGTCTTCTTCCGGTCGTAGTGTCCGTAGACAACGGTCTCACTACGTGGTGGGAGTTTGACAACCTCCTCCACTCGTACCTGGAAATCTTCCGCTTCCTTCCTGTCATCTAATGTCTCATCCTCCTTTTGTTTATCCTTTGACGGCTCGCCCTCGTCTTGGTTCCTCAATTTCTCGTTTATCTCGCCGGATGGATCTTTCTTCCCCCGGAATTTCTTCGCTTTGTTTCCCACGCGCGGCTCTTTCCCATTTTTCCCTCTTTTATTGCCCTGAATTTCCTTCCTTCCTGTCGCTTTCTTTGTTTTTACTGTCCCTTTAATCACCGCTTTGTTCGACTCTTTGTTAATCTCTCTTCTCCTAGGGTCACTTTCCCTTTCATCGGCAACAGTCTGATCACCCTCGACCTGCCCCGCAATATTCTCTAATCTCTCTTTGTTTTCGCGTGGCAACCGATGTAACGGGAGCGTCGTGCTGCGGAGCCGGATTCTTTCTCCTGCAAAATCTATTTGAGCGTCGTTTTCCCGAAGAAAATCGAGGCCCAGTATCCCGTCACATGGTAACTTAAAGTCTCTTCCTACCACGTGAAATTTTTGCGAAAACTGTTCATACAGGGTCGTGACTGGAAGGGTAATCGCACCTAGAAGGGGAAGCACATGCCCTGTCACTCCATACAGTCGGATGGTGGAAGGTGATAACAATTCCCTAAAGTTCTTGTTGTTGTCATTTATCAGTGACGCAGTTGCCCCGGTATCGACAAGAAGACTTACGTCGCTCGTCCCCATTCTCACTTTTATTACGTAGCCAGGGGCGCCGGTGCCTCTGACGTCACTGATCCACGCATCCTTTGTTTCCCTCTCTTTTCCTATCGCCGCGCGTTCATCCGTTGTCCCTCCGAGCTCCGAGGGTAGGAGGCGGAGGGGGAACCGTTTGGGGCTCGGCTAGAAGGTGGTCGCTGGAAATTAGAATGACTAACCCTGTCGTTGACCCCTTGTCTCTCGTTCCGCCTATCTTCTCTACGGGGTAAACGCTGCCACTGGGGAGGGGGAGTTGCGGGGACAATCAGCGGGGGAGGGCGTCCTTGTCTTCGAACGTTGGCACCATCGAAATTCTCGTATTGCGACCGTTGCGGGGGAGAATAAAAATTCCTAATGTTCGACGAAAAAGGTCTCTGCCTAAAACATTCCCTCGAAAAATGACCGATTTCGTTGCACCTAAAACATCTTTGGGGGAAAGGGGGGTATTCCGGCGTTGGGTTGTGGTCGCGGCACCGTTCGCATCCCGCGGACGTCGTCGGGGTGGGTTGCGGCGCCGGCGTCGCGATGTCCTCTCTCGGCGGCTCTCGGGGGGTCTCCTCGGTCGCCGCACGGCATCTTCCCGGTTCCGCATCCTCCTTCTCGTACTGCTCTACCCGCAGAGCGACGCGGATGGCCTCTTTTAGCGTCTTCGGCTCCCGCACCTGGACGAACCTCCGGATGCCGCTCCTCAGTCCGCGGAGGAATTGTTCCAACGCCATTTCGTCGGCAAACTTCGCACGGAGCGCCACCTCTAGGGGATCGGTTGAGTCGCCTCCCACTTCGCTCGCCAATTCGGTCACTCTCTCCGAGTACTCTCTCACTCCCTCCCTTAACCCCCGCACACACTCAAAAAAGGACTTCGCTCTCGCGGCTCGCGGTTCACGTCGCGAAAACCGTTCGCACAATGCCCCCTTTAAATTCTCCCAACCAGTTACGTTACTTGGCAAGGAGTATAAGTATCTGCGCGCACTACCCCGCACCTTCAACTTAAGCACCATTACCTTAGTTTCGTCCGTCCAATGCCCTAAGGTTGCTGTTGATTCCACTGCCTCTAAAAACTCGTTCACCCTTTCGGTACTATCGTCTCCCGAAAATGTGTCTATGAGGTAGACTAACCCGGACACGTTGGGAATTCTGGGGAGAACCGAAGGAGTTTCGGGCATTTTGAATGAAAAAAAATTTTCAACCCCACAACAAAATAGCGAAAAAAAAAATAAAGGAGAATAAAAAAGAACACGAAACTTACGTGAATTGGGAGAAATTCCCGATAGCGAAGGGGGGTCAAAAAAGAGCAAAGGGAATTTTCATCGAATGAAAGAGGGAGAAGAAGAAAAAAAAATATTTAATGTTTCCCTACTTCGTGACTCTTACGAGGTGATCCTGAAGGGAGCCTCAAAGAAAACCTGGGCAAAAGGAAATCCCACCGCTGGCACCAAATTGTCGTGCCGGCCCTTTGAACAAGGGACGACGCCGCAATAAAAAGGGTCCTTGCCTTTGGTCGTCACGGTAGGAGGGAAATAAGTAATCAAGGCTAAAAAAAATAAAAAGAAAATTCTATTTATTACCCAAAAGAAAAGGAAGGTCCGGCTACTCGCGAGCGGCGCGAGTCGAGGGTGCAACGGAGAGAGAGAGAGAGCGAGAGGGCCTGCGGGTGCGTCTCGTGGTGGTCCGGCGGTCTCTGGCGGCGTAGTCTTTTCTTCTGAGTGCTCGCTATCAATGTTTATCCCGTAGATGTTTGTGCCCCGCTGTCCTTATCGTACTCCCCCTCCGGTACCACCAAAAACGTAAACACCCTCTTGCTTCGTCAGATGGACCAAAAGTGCAAAACATCCTTTCGCTTCGTCAGATGGACCAAAAGTGCAGATAACAACCCGTCATTTTAAAAACATGTTATTGTGGCCGAGGGATAAATGACGGGCTAAGAGCGGCAACCAGCTTCAATCAGCATCTTCTAAACGTTGCTTTGCTCTCTCGGTTGCTAAGGGGGATTTTATGGAAATAAGGTGCCGCTAATTAAGGGAAGGTGGGATAGGGTGGTAATGGGTAAGGTGGGTGAGCGACTCCGGCACTACAAAATGCCCTAATCCTCGAATCTTATTTTAGACGCTTCCCGGTAAGAGAGAGAATTCAATATCTCGGACAACAGAGATTATGTGGTCTTCTATGATGTCAGCGGAAGAAATGTCACAAAATGAGCGTGGGTTCGACGCCAGGTAAGTGCAAAATGCATTGCGGCGATTTTGAGTAATTCTTTTGAATCGCTTCCCGTTAACATGCAAAGATAAAACCTGGCGTGTTAATAGAAATTTGACATACGTAGTGCACCTTTTCTCTGATGATCCTTTGTTCGATGCCAGAGTGCCATTTTGCACTCTACCATGCATTTTAATGCCGAGACTTATCTGCCATATTTTTTTAACTGCAATGCATCATTTGAAATTGTTTACTTCAACGTATTTATATCAGCCTTATTGAAATATCGGACTTCTTTTCGGAAACGATTTCCAAATCATTGTCTGTCTCCTTTGAGTATAACTATCTTTAGACATTTTTATGACATTTTTCATGAAATTCTGCAGTAAGGATGAACGACTGATTTAAATAGTAATCGAAGTGGAGTGCTTAACATACTGCAGGCTTTACTTCTTTTCTAAAATTAAAATAGAAGAACTTTTTACGTACTGAAGTAAGATGAGATAGGGCATTTCATTTTGTATTCTTATTCGCAGTTATAGATTCGGGTTCAAAAACCACAAAAGTTGTTAAAATATATGAAAATTAAGTCAAAATTCGTCGTTTACAATCGACTTTGATATTCGCTGTCTGGATGGCAATTCCATTGTTGAAGTCGAGTATAATCGGGAATTCCACAAAAACGTGTTTTGGAATGATTCTGTAGAGAGATAATGATGGTAGATGAAATGCTTATTTCGTAATCTAAATTCGTAATTTTCCGTTTGTGTTTTTATTTACCGTTAATTTACCGTTTGTGTGTTCCGTTATTACTTTGAACCCTAGTTGCAAAATCCGGAATCTCCTGTCTTTGAAACAATTCGTTTTCCGTCGTGTTATCAAAATAACGTAACCTTTCACCAAACCTAGTTTTAACCTCTTCATAGATCATTTTCATAAATCCTATCCAAATAGTGAAAATAGGCTTATCTCTATGAAAGTCAATTCGTCTTCTGAAATTGGAGGATCACAAATCTTCGCTTACGCAATGCATCCACTTACGTAATCTTTCATTTTTATCCCCCATGTGTGTCTTGGGAAAGGACCTGTCATTACACTATTTCTGAACCTATTGTTCCTGTTCTAGAGGTACATTTAAAATTATGCTTTTACTACTTCAAAATTCTCGGGTAACGAAATAAGAGTATATCCCAAGGATCTTGCGTTGCTTTCAAGCATAGTTGACAATAGTTTTATTCGATGCACTTAAGGAATTTCCGTTTCAGTGGGTTCGCTGGTTTTCTCCTGTGCGATTTCTTTTTCAAGCTCTTCTATGCCCCAGGTTATAAAAACAGGATTTTATACAGATTCTTCTTAATTAATAATCAATTTTGTTTCCCGGTATCGCCTAAATTGTCTCCGCTCCGTTGTCTGCCATTCCATTATAAATTCGAATACTAACAACGTTATATCTCGCAATTTTTCTTTCGCGAGTTCGTTTCGAATTTGCTGATTCTTGTGACCAAATGCTCTCATTACGAACACTTGGTTAACTGAAGTGACTCCCTGCCGAAGAGATTTCCGCAGAGTTGACCTTTTTCTCTCAGTTAATATAATTTGAGTATTTTACAGATATATTTTTGAACTATTTCTCGAGAACCTGGCATGTGGACGGAAGTCATGGACACCTTTTTGACATTTACCCCAATGGATCCTCAATTCGATGCCAGAGCGTCATTTGCCTTCGATCTTACACTTTAAATGGGGAATTTTTTTGACCTTCTGGATATGATTTTGACTTTAAAATGGTAAGATATGTTGCCTCAGAATTTACTTGGCGAAATCTCCCCGAGTGGCTGTGTTCGACACCAAGTCAGAGTTTATCCCGCTAGATACACGGTGAGGTTAACCTGGGAATATTTTTGGAAGCAGATCTCAATTATTATTTTGATATTTGTGGAAGTTATTTCAAACTAGCTTGCGGTACGGAGGAAAGTAGCTCCTGTGCCATAATACCACTTGGCATTCTGTGAGCAATTCTCGGCAAAAGACTAGCTCTACTATAGAGGCGTCAAATGTAACTCGCAGTTCTGCTGCGCAATGGCAGATCACTCACACTGGTCATGTTTTCTATCCTTTTTCACAGAAAGGCATTTGTTCGCAATGGGCGGAAATGTGAGCTCGATTCCCCCCAGTGTCTCCTTAGCTCGGTGTATAGTTTCAGACGATCGAAAGATTGTGTGATTTTCCATCCTTCTCCAATCAACAAGTCAGCGTTTTATTTCATTTTAAGATTCTAATTCGTAAACTATTAAATTTGTAAGTCAGAAATTGTTTGATTTCGCTTTATATGGATTGATATGTTTATAAATCTATGATGCAAGTCATCATTTACAATTTCTGCGATCTTCTGTAATGAATAATCACAGTTGTGGGCTATTAATTTCGAAAAATATTCATTGGCCCTATTTCAGCTCCTTCCCTTAAGAAATGAGGAGACCCAATTTTTCAAAACTAATTTCACACAATTCCCGCAGGGAATGGAACGTATGAGCACACATCATAAGGCCGGTGAACTTTGCTTATTGATATTTATTTTAACAAATCTACCCATGCAAAAAGTAATGGTAATTATTAATGATAGAATGTTTGCAGGTGGGGATTTTCTTAGATTTAAGCATTTGCATTTAGCAGGACGAATTACATGGTGAAAATCACATATGCCATTTATCACGGCCAAGGTGGGAATTATTATTATTTATTCTGATATTCATTAGGCTTTTCCCCGAAGGTATCGAGAACGCTAGGAAATATGTGAAATTGATACCTTTTCCGAAAATTTTTTGGGTTTTGTATCGATCGTGTGCGAAGAAAACTTTTTGGTTATTCAGCGCTTGTATTTAGCAGCGCCTACAATTTGATCAGCATTCTTTAGTAAACTAGCAAATAAAGTTAAGGCATAAAAAATAGGATCCCTGAAAGGTATACTCCTCCCTCGTATACTCTGTTCTTAAGATTTTGACCTGAAACTTGCTACGGAAACTAGCAGAACCTTGAGAGTAATATCCTGTCTGCATTTCTCAATTAAATTGAGAATTGGGCACGGTGGTTGGACGTGGCTGTTGCAATGAGTAGAGCATTTTATAAACTATACAATTCCTCAGCTTCTATTGATTTCTCTGTGGGAAGAGATTATCGCTTTCGATGGGTTCCAAATTTAACGAAATCAGTGTTAATAAAATGCTTGAAAATGTAGAAAACGGAGTATGGAATTACTGGAAGGTGATCATTGGTGAGTGCGTTGAAATTCTACTCGGTAAATGTTACAAGATTAGTTATAATAGCTTTCGTTCGGTGGCCTATGAGGAGGTGAGTCCGCATATTGTTGACCTGTAATTTTGAAAAGGTTTTCTTACCATTTATTTTTTTAAGCTTTCCTCGTAGGGCTGGCAGGGTATTTATGATTCTGTGAAGAGAATATAGTAATATTTTCCAGCAAGGGTTATGCACCGCTTAAAATAATTTTGCCCCTTTTCCAATCTCTGCATTCCTGGATGTTAAAACGTCAATCTTTAATAATAGCTCTGTGTGAGCAGTTGTCATCGCTGAACAGGATCTCAAACTTTTATTTTTTGTATAGTTCGTCTGAGATCAGTTGTGCTCATTCCCTTTTCACATAGAAAGTGCTGAAACACATGATCTATTCTGTTGGCATTCCATTCTAGTACTTTTAAGACAGTGAGGGACGTATGGAAAGAAATGCGTAGAAATGATGTCGTGTAGAGCGAGCGCGGTTTACATAAGCCTTAACAATTCAAGTGGCTAATTTTGATTTTGATTTCGCCTCACATCCGAGGTTTCGTTTCTCGCTTTCATTTGACAAATTTCTTTGTGATAGTCAGCATTTAACAAGTCTTATGTGTATACAAAAAGCAGCAATGGCGTTGTGAAGTCCCAAGTGATTGTTTAAATTTTGCTATTTCAATTTTTAATCCGCAAATGTATCTAACTGTTAAACACTGCTCTCTGCATAGTTATTGAACTCTTTCGAGCAGAGGGCAAACGGTGACTAATTCAAGTTTGCTTTTGATTTGGGCTTTGGTGTGTCGTGTGTATGTTTTAGATGCAAGACTTCGTTCGTGGCGATGCTCATGTCTAAGAGCGACTCGCTGTTGTCTTCCTTTCCGGGGAAATTAACTTCTGTTGAAAGGGTAAAAAATCACGGTCTTTCAGATTTCCGGGTGCTGAGAGCAACGCATCATATGATCCCATGAAAGAATAAACTTGCATAGAGAAGGAAATGATGTAATTCCTTGACACCTAGTTCTTAACCCAAACAATCCGGCCAGTACCTTGGATGCCCCTTTAATTAGTATTTAAATCTCGAATGGAAATTATATAAGTATTGCTGAGTAGGGCAATGTACCTTCCTCTGATTCAATTAGACCTGTCTCGGGTTTTTTTTAGCCCAAGTGGGGTTTTTCAAAGACTGTGTTAACGCCAGAAATTTGCTGGTGGTCAGCGGTCGATGGTGGCAGGTAGGTCCTATCCTAAAATACTTCCCACAAAAGAAAGAAGAATGAATGAGCCTCTTGGAGGTCATTGGCAGCTCTTCCGTCCGTTGGCAACAGAGAAGCTATCACAAGTAGCGCGAGGTGGAGTCTGCAGTGCGATTCCCGACCTCGACCGTAAAGGGGGGGGAAGGGACTCGCCCTTAGAGATGTAGACTATAAACCGGGAACTGTCCAATAGGAAAAGTCTGGTTATTCAGAGTCATTTGCATCCAAGCATACCCACCCATCGCCATGTGAGATTAGCTCCAGTTTGCCAGAGGCTGAGACTGCCACCAGTGAGATATCCATTAGCCAGGAACCGCCCAGGAGGGAGAGGCTGGCTATGGATCTCTGTGGAAGTGGATAAGTGGCAGACAGTTGTTGCCATTGGAAGGGAAAGGAGGGGTCCTATGAAACCCCTATCACTGTTGATCATCAGGAATTTCTCGTCAACACCGTCTGTTACCTCTAAATCTGAACCCGATGAGGTCCAGTTGAAATCGTGAAGAAACATCCACTGGTTTATTTAGATGATGATTGGGTTTTCAGTTACAAGGGAAGGGATTAAATGGTCCAAACCAGCCGCCAATCTGGTGGAAAGACAAATTATAGTAAAGTGATGCAGTATGAAGAAATATTATAGTGGTCTTACAAGTATCTTATTCGATAGTATTATTTCTAATGGTACTATTTATGGTATTTAAATAGGCTCCACATGGAAGACATAGCGTGATTGCTTGAAGAACATGGCTTGCCCAATGACATTATTAATAAAAAAATCTTTTAACCAAAAAGATTTTAGAAAGAGCAAAAAACTCTGTAAAAACTGTGGCCTCTACCTCCCTTCCTGCCTGTCTTCAGTGACGAATATTTTGTGGAAAGATTCTTTGGTATAAACAACGTTAGGAAGCCAAAACAATATGTTCGAAAAGTTTAAATCACCTATGGAATCAACCAATGCTACTGTCCTATCAATTTGAACAGGTGTACTTTGACCAATTCAGACGGTGGGTTGAGATAAATAAATTGAAGATTTCCTATTTCTAAAGTTGCGGTCAGATCAAGAAACTTTCCAATGATCTTTTATTAATCATCTCATTACTAGGAAGAGTCCTTATTTTATAGTTTAAAGTCTGAGAGTGGAATGCCTGTGGAATTTTAACATCCCATGACTTATTCTTGAGGTTATCCTGTCTTCCTAGGAAGTTGACATTTCGCTCGTTGTAAAAACCATTTTAAAAGCACTACATAGGTAGATTATTTTTGCAAGTAAAGAATACTCCAGACCGGTTGGAGGTGCATTTGTTTTATACTCAATCTGCCTTATAGTAATGGTAATAAAATGTTAAAAATTGAAATGCACAACAAAATTCATCCAGAATGCCTGCGATAGTATTCATGTTAATCGAATACCAAGGGGCTGTTATAAATTGTCATTCCTACTTAATCCCTGTAAAAGGCCTTGATTTTTTGCAGCAATAAATGCAATTAAGAATGTAAGATAGAAAAATAGCTCAGCAGGAAAGAGACTATTAACAAGAATACATTTCCAACTCCGCTGTTCAAACATGGGTGAAGGAAATAAGGTGAGGAAGAACTGATGGTTGAGTAATTTTAAATAAATGATAAATGAAAACAATGATTAGGCATTTAATTCCAAATTATTTGAATACATTAAATGAAATTATAAAATAGTAGCACAGCAGTCTGAAGATTGTTTTACTAAATGTTTACTAAAGAGAGTTGATCATCATCTAATATTAGTCTACAGGTGAGAGAATGGAATACGCCCTGTGAACGGTGCTTTTAAATTAAATATTAAACAATGTGAACATAAATAAGTTTTAGGTAAGAATAAGCAAATAAAATTACATGCATAAACAAAAATGGAAAGAAGATTTGACCAGAAAAAGGTGTATAACTTTGTAGGTGAAGATATCGTAGATTCTGAACTATTTGAATTAAGACTCAAATATTAACAATGGATAGTTTTCATAACAATTGAAACGAATATAACTACTGTATATACCAATAAATTATGCTCCCTTTACATTTTAGGAGAACAAAGACAGTTCACTTGCGTATGTTTATTAACGATATGCATTCTATTAATGTTGACTGAGAATACAAAAGAAATCACTCAAATTTACTATACAAACGAATGATGATGAATATACATGCAGTAATTGAAGCGTTGAACATGAAAAATTTCTTGTACACCTCTTTTTCGATAATAATGTGCAAAATTCCCCCAAATCTCATCTATTCTCTGTTATTACACCGTTTTACGTGCATCATAGAAAACTGTGGAAATAATCCTAAGAAATATCGGGATAAATATTAAATCGCTACCATAAGCAGTGATAAATGGCCTTATGTTTCAGCATGTAAGTAGTGATAGTGATTGGAAATACTGTTAGAGGAGTCATCTCAATGCAAAGTGAGTCAACAATGTTAGATGACAAGCTAATGTAAGTCAAGTGCTTTTAAGTAAGGACAGATAATCGCACCAGTAAGTTTCCTTTGAGAGAATTGTACTGACCTTGGTGTTGAACTCAGGATAATATATTCATGTCTCAGCATGTTCCCCTTTATACTGCGTAATGTAATATCTCAGGTGAAAGTCATCCTCCATATTCAAAATTTGTTTTTGAAATGCATTATTCTTTTTTAATGGTGGTTTAAGTTAGTATTTCCAGGAATCAATCCTTTGGAAAGTAAAGATCAAATCAGTCTAAAATTTTCCGGTGTTTATTTTCTGTGTTCCCTATTCAATAGCTCGAAAACCGTTGTGCTGTACAACAATTCATGTGCTATTAGTTTGAAGAATTGTCTTTAAATAATTGGAGAGATGGGATAAGAATTTCATACTTGTAGAGAGAGAATAAATTTTCAAAAACCACCTAAAGTGATTGTCGTTATTGTGTTTGAATTCTGAGACGTATTTCAATGTCAAAAGTAAGATATAGGAAGAGAAATTAATCTCTAAGGGATTAATCTGATAGTCATATGGGCATTGACAAATTTTAAGCTGAAAAATAAGGGAAAGCAGTGTAGTGTCAGGCTAGACTTTGAATATCAGTCAATAATATCTAAATGTCTTGCTTCATGATGACATCAGTGGCTTCTGAAGTGGGAAGGTATCTAAAAATGCATTCTAACAACAGCATTTGTGTCACATTTGTTTTTTATTGAAGTAATTATAGTCTTCTCAAGAACGAGCTTGATCTAAGAGACAAAGGTTCTCCAAGTTTGTCCAAAATTGCCGTTGGTCACTAGTGATTCAGAATCCCGAATAACTAGTGACCCCCTGGCAATTATCCTTTTCCCTGGAATTGCCCTCAACGGTTGCCTCTTAGTTCATTGAACGCCGAGTTCCTTTTTCTTTCTTTCAACGAGCTTGATAACTTCTTCCCTGTCTGCTATTCAGATGATACCTTTAAGCACAATGTCATTAAAGGGTTTCCATCATAATTTTCCAGCTGATTCTTAAAACAAGTACCAAATCTAATAAAAACAGAGTTGATAGCGGTATGGCTATATTCTAAATGAGTAAAAGTTGCTTGCATACTGCAAGCTATCCGTTGAATACAGTATCATACCAAGTACTGCCTCAGTTCAAATTTAAAACTTCGCGCCAAAGACCGCCTGGCGACGAACTAAGAACCCGATCGTGAGAGAAGACAGCAAAATAATATTAGATAAGTGCCATCCTTACTTGTTCCAAAGTTTCGATTCAATATCTTATCAGGAAGGTCCCACGCCTATGTCACCATTCCGGGTCTTATCTTTCCAGCATATCAGGAGGCATTTAAAAAAATCGTAAAAGATTTCTGCAATGGATTTCTTATGGAAGAATTTTGCATCCACCTGGCGTCGAACTCACTGTCATTTGGCTACATTTTTTCCATGAGAAGCATAGAAGACTACCTCAACTTCAACCTCCGAAATTTTTGTTACTCTATCTTAACGATAAGTGCCTCAAAATAATTTTCAAAAATCGGCGCAATGCATTCTTATGGGAAAATTGCGATTTTTGGGAATTTCTGGCATCGAACCCATGATAGCTAGCGTCAAAGTCTGCATTATTCTGGCATTTAGAGTGTAGGGCCAGTACGTCGAAAAAATCTGACGTCGATGGCGCTTGTGGAACATGGTCGGAATTCGTATCCCCTATAAATATATAGGTATATCCGGAGAGTTAGCTATATATAATAGATATGAGGATTCTTAAAAGAATTTACTGAACATCAAAGGTATCGATGTTGGTCGCTAATCATCAGGTTTAGTCCTACTCCCTTATGAACAACAATCATAAGAACTGATCAGTCCACATTTATTTAATCTATGTTAAAATTGATCTTCTCACTTCATCTGATGTTTCTTTTGTATTTTTTTGTTACTGGAACAGTGAACATCATCTCTAGGGCTTACACAATATAAATTACAATGGTCGTGTTGTCTTAAATTTTTGTATTCTGTTCATCTTCTCACCACCAATACTAACTGCGGATGTTCTAGAATTTTAAGGAACGTAGAAGGTATAGATTTGGTCAGAAATCATCCGGTTTAGTCTAACTGCCCTTATTTGGAAATGGAGTGATATTTGCTGTCCTGAATGAGACTGGTACCATACCTTTGTCTAACGATGTTGGAAAACACAAAGAGCAGGCTTGTAATTAAAACACCAGAGGTAAATCGAGCGGTGAAATTTATTCCTATTTTTGGAGTGCTTTCATACGAATCTTTTTCCCTACACTTTTTGCATAGAATGGTGAGTTTTTAAAATTTTTTATCACGCTGTTTGTGTATTTAAAATTTATTAATTAATTACGCTCTTGTAAGCAAAGCTTGGACACAAGTTTTACACAAATATCTAAATACCTTAATACCTGTACCATTAAAGTGATAGTTTAATATTACCTTATGTAAATGCTCTCTATGACATGTAGAAGATCCTTTGACCTGAATTTTTGGATTTTATTTATATCGAAGCAGGGGTCCTACATCTGTTATGACATCTTAATCTACATCCTCTCCTACCACTCCATTCCTTTTTCACCTTTTCTTCGATACCATCCAAGTTTCGAGAATTTATTCATTTTCAAATAAACTTTCTTTTTGGTGATACTGTAGCCCAGACACAATATCTTGCTGATTAATTTTCTAATTTTCATAATTCTTGGGGAATACAGCAATCGTGATTTATTTGAAGGGTTACAAATTTTGAATTTTTGAACAAATCCAGAGATCAGGTGGTTTAAGTTGTTGGTATGGATTGAATTAACCATAAAATATGTATTCATCAAAGCACTGAACCTTATGAAAAAATTCATCAAAACGAGATGAACTGCCCATTGAATCTCAACAGGGAAAAAACAGTGATGAATACCATATTATATGCTGTTATCTAGGTTCCAACTAAATGAAAGATAGAAAATGTTACTTATGCGACACAGCTAAAAATTAAGATGACGAATAACACTGAACCCACTGACAACAATATTTTTACCAATGGAATTCATTATCTTGGTGTATTTCAGAATGACATGTCCTCCTATTCAGATCATGATATTCACAAACCACTGGTGTTAAAAAAAATTTCTTACTAAAATGTCCATATGGTAAACAATGCTTGATTACAAAGTGACCATGGTCAAAATTAGGTTACCTAGTGTTTGTACGAAAAGAAAGCCAATATTCAAAAATATCTTGTAAGGCAACCAATTTTACACACCCTGGTTCTTACACATATAACACAGAATTCCTGTGGTTCCCTGTAAAGCCTCTTAATCAGGTGGTATTTTATTTATACATAGATTATTATAGCTGAAGTATATTATATTTTAGTATCAAAAGGGGAAAATAGAAGTAAGCTGTAATAATTTAACAATATTTTTAAATAACAGAATCCAACATCTTGCAAATTCCCTTGATTCAATGTGACAGCATGTAGCGATTTTAATTGTTTTAATTTCTAGTGATTATGAATGGAAGTAACATCGACAATAATGATATTTAACTGTATTGATTTCCTGCTACTCATGACTTTACTCAAGTTGTCCAATAAGTGTTTTTCCTTCAATTTTGGAATACAAATTGAACTTGCAAGGGATAAAGATACACTTAATATTAATGTTTAGGAAATGCTTTGCCTCATCAGTGGGTGAATCTGAGATTAAATATACACATAGAGTAAGCGCATCCTAGGATTTCAATAACCTGCAAGTTTTTCAACTAATCCTTCTTGAATTTTAAGCAAACATAGACAGCCACAGTCAGTTGCTAATGTGGAATAGCTGAACTGCCCATATGCTTATCATTTCCAATTGCAAAACAGTCTATCCTCACGAAAACAAAAGGTAGCCCATAAATGAGAAAGATGTTGAATTACATATATATTCACTCAAAATACTGTTACAATATGCAGAATGAGCCAATTAGGAAAGTTGAGTGCAGAAAGAACTTTGCTTAAATTATTGTACGTGGTTCCCTGCGAATGGATGCTAAAAATTTTTCAAAACCGCAATGCTTAATTTTCTGAATAATGCCTTCTATTCATTCATCCTATCATTCATTCATACCAATACATAGAGCCGAAATTCCCCGTGTAATGCTGCAGGAAAATCCTTGTGCTTCATGGATATCATTTGTGGTGATGGGGGCTGGTTATTTATAGCCTGAAAATTTCTCATAACTTCCGTTCATTTCATCAAAATTTTCAAGATAATGACCTGTTAACGATAGATAACAACCAAAATAAGAATCTTTACTCAACTTGTTTTCTTTCAATATTTTTCTCAATATCAGACGACCATTCTCTCTAATTTAATCTTGCAAAAGAAATAAAGCCTGCTACCCGTAAAATGAATCTGTAAAATGATGTATTTTTTATGAGAAGTGTTTTCCTCATCTGTGATTGATTTGGAATCTCTTATTGGGACAGAAAGTAATTTTTATGTCATGCTTATTCAGAGACAATGTTCCTGCCAAATGTCTTCTAAATCTGTTGCATAATTTTTGTGTGATGCATGCAGTTTCAGTCATACATACATAGATGACCCCCTTTACAGATTTATTGTATGGTATAGGTATAGTTAACCTATTATCTTTAGGTAAATGTATTGTAATCTGTGTTCTGGTCTACCATGGTATTCATAATCTAGATTGACATAGTTCAACAATAGCCTTGTTTTTAAATCTTACAGTGATGCTTAATTGTAATGTATCACAATTGTAAACACATCCATGATGCATTGCAGTTAAAAAGGTTTGGTGGATAAGTCATTAAAATCCATGGTAGAATGCCAAAAGGCACTCGGGCATCGAATGAAGGATCATCGGAGAAACGGTGCTCAGCATATGTGAAATTTCTATATCAACTCTATTAACATGCCAGGTTTTATCTTTGCATGTTAATGGTAAGTGATTCAAAGAATTCTTAAAATTTGCTGCAATGCATTTTGCAATCATCTGGGTTCCAACTCATGCTCATTTTGTGGTATTTCTTCAGCTGACATCATAGAAGACAACATCTCTGGCCTTCATGATTTTGAATCCACTCTCCTATTGGGAAGCATCATAAATAATATTCGAGAATTATCCCATTGTATCCTTAACGAAAAAAGTAGGGCACTGGGCCTTCTGGTGCCAGGACCCGGTCCCTCACTGTGGTGGGAATAGTTTTCCCAGGGGTTTCTTAGGTGTAAAAATACAATGCAATTTGTCTTAAATCTCTATCTCGATACCATCAATCTGTTGGAAATTGGAATGCAGCAGAAAATTTTGCAGGCTGGGCACTTTAATTCTAATTATATGCACTTCTATGTGATAGTAGAGGTTTCCCCTTTATTTGATGGGATGGCAGGTAGTACGTAGGTATGATAATCGATCTCTGTTTTGAGTTATAGATTGACGTATAGGAAAGGGAAGGAAGACTAGATTCACTTCAGAAATAAGACAATTGAGCAAAACTAAGGGCAACATGAGAATCCTCAAACAAGATTATTTTAAACCTTGCATATGCAACCAAATTTTCCTGTGCAATTACTCATTTGCGCACTTCCCATTTGAGATATTTTCAAATAATTATATCGCTTAGCATTATCTCTGACAAATTATTTCAGTAAATGTACATCAAGAGAATCTGAATCAAGGGACCTGTTGTGTTTCCCAAGGAATGAGGCTAAATGGGGATTTTTTCGTTCTATGAATGTTTTATTTGAAATATTTCAGCATATTTAATTATATGCTACCTAAGGCCAGTATCTCTATTCTTCTAATCGTAAGTGGAAGGGTGGCAATGTATAGAATATCTAAATCGGGAGTGGCTTGACATTGACAAAACGAGAGAATATTTATTTCTCTGCGGAAATGGGATGTCCTTATCCATGTTATAACCTCTGTTTATTAAAAAATATTTTGACACCAAACTAAAGTTATTTATATAAAATTTTCAACTTACAGGAATTTACCAAAGAGATATTTTAACAGAGTTTTATCAGCAAACCGTATTATTACTTGTTCTGAAACCATTGTGTGTGCATCTTTAATATCCCTTATATATTGGGTGGCATTCTTTGTGAAATTATAATAATCAGGATTAACAATACAAAAGTAATCCATGATAAATATTTAAATTTCAGAAACAAAATCACGATCATCAAACTTCAGTATACTGCAACTATGAACAATTCCACTCTTCAGATTTTAGGAAATACAGTCAGTGGTAAAATTTTTAAGCGAAAAGCAGGCCATTGTTCAAAAATCTTGATAGCTAGCTTTAGACAACCTGGTTCTTACTATTATAATGCGGTATTTGATTGTTTCCCTGAAAAATCTCTTAACTGGGTTGTAATGTATTTAGATATAGATTAATACATTAGCAGAACTGCTCATTGAGTATCAATGGGAAAATAGGAATAAGTAGTAACAGATAAAAAAAATTTTCAATAAGAGACGACATGATTCAGAAAATATGCTAAAATGCATTTACAATTACTGGAAATGCCACTCTGAAGTGTCAGGATTCACTCAAAAAACGCAGATATTGGTGGCGGGACAAAAACTTAACACAACCACTCCATTTGAGAACACGTCCGATTGTGTACTTCCGGAAGAAGCAACAAAACGAAAACAACTTCATTTTAGAAAAACAAGAGAAAAACAGAAATCGCACTCAGAACATGTATAAAAACAGCATTAAAAAGCATAACTGAGAACGCATATCCAACACCTCCCCTCATTCACAATTATTTTACAAGAAATATAAAACATTACCAAAAATATTATTTGCAACTAGAAAAATTTCTTAAACCTAATTTGGGCAGCACCTCTTTTATCTTAGGACTAGTTAACACTTTGGTCAAAATATCTGCCAAATTATCCCCTGATGCACAGTAAAGAAATTCAACTTCTCCACGTTCCACTTTAAAAACATACTATACAGTCTTTGTGTACATGCTTAGTTCTTTCAGACACCATTTCATGTTTTGTCTGACTAATAGCACCATTGTTGTCTGCATAGATTATGCATGGCTTGGGCAAATGTTTACCTTGACCTATCTCATTTAACAAATTAGTCAACCAAATTATCTCTTTTGTTGCCTCTATCATGGCCATTGACTCTGCTTCAACTGTGGATAGAGCCACTCTACTTTGTTTTGAACTTTTCCAGCTAACAGCACCACTTGCTAAAATAACGACAAAACCACTAAAGGACTTTCTATCCACCCTATCATTTGCCCAATCAGCGTCCACATACACTTCTATAGGTTTACCTTTCTTTGAGTACTGCAACGCTAAATGCTCAGTATACTTAAGGTATCTAAATAAGTGTTTAACATCAGTCCAATTTTCAATTTTGGGGTCACTGTTATGCTGACTTAACTTACAAACCGGAAACATGATGTCTGACCTAGTGGAGTTACTCAAGTACAATAGACTTCCTATTGCCTTTCTGTAAGTTGATGAGGCAATTTGAACCTCCTCATTTTGAAAACCCAAATTATGCAAATTATTAACTACTAGAGGAGTCTTTACTCCTTTAGCATCTGGCATTCGAAAAAGTTCAAGTACACTCTTGGCATACATTGCCTGATCTACATAAACATGCTGTTGGTTACAATACGTTACCCTGAGAGACAAAAAATTGTACAGCTAGTTCCAAAAAAAACTTACCACCGAAGCCGCAACCCGCATAACAGACGTGAAGCTCGATGAGAGCGAGTCTAGAGTTTTCCACGCATTCTATTGGCTCTTGGAAGGAAGGCGCCTTTTTAAACCGTTGTGAAACGGGTTGAACGTATTTGTACCATCTTTATTAGCATCTAGTTAAACTAGATTTAGTGTTACTTTTTACTATGTCAGCAGCATAGTATTTAAAAATGAATGAAAATCGGATTTCCTTATTTTGGCCAGAGATTTCTGCGTAATTCACCTTTCTCTGGAGGCGTCGGGTAAACTTACTTTAGCTGCTTCAATTATCCAATAAAAAATTATGTCATTGCAAGATTAAAAAGGATTATATTATTACGTTTTTTATGCTCTTGTCGCCTACAGGACGAACTTTTAAATTTATTTAGAGGAAATTCACGACTATGACTCAAATAGAAAGATGAACGAAAACTCTGCAAGGAGATAAAGAATAATTAGGAATAAGAACACAATCAACTGTATGTCAACTAATTTATGTTGCAGAAAAATGCTATCGAGAATGGGAGTATGAAAAAACTTCGAAACCTACTGAGGAAAGCAAAGATGAAAAGAAACTTTATCTGTACGAATGCACAGAGAAAGAATCATTTTGAGTCAACCTGGTCAACCTCAAGAGAGCTCTGAAAATTAGACCCAAAACATATTACAATAAAGTAAACCAAGTAAATTACGATCAACTACATCAGATAATTACATCAAATGTTATAAAAATTTTAAATACCACCAAATCATATGATAGAAAGTAAAATATTTATTGGTGTGCTTTCATCATTTTCTAAGGTAATTGTTTAAAATTCAAATTGCTAATTTAATATTTTAGAAAATAACATAGATATTAGAATAGTAGCACAATTTAAATACTGAGGGCTACAAAATTTTTTCACGTATCGAATAAAAAATTAATTTACCACGAAATTAACGCCATCATATCGTAACATTTTTCTGAAAATATTGTTCATTGCCAGTCCCAGAAAAACTATCCCTTTAATTAAATCAAGTTCATCTTACTTGCAAAATTATGCTGTCCCAACTTTTATCTGATGCTAAATCTCTTTCTTGCCCCGTGGTGCAAATTTTGACTCAATTTCTTCGCAGTTGAATTATTCTGCAATACAGAGAAGTATAAAATTTGCTTGATACGACAATTAACAGAGCATTAGGTTATTCAGAATATATGCATCAACATGTCATTCTGTTCTTACTTCCACCAGGCATTCGTGGTGACGGTATCAGATGAAGCATTATGATTTTGAGATGAGATTTTGCTGTTTCTGACGAATTCGCGTCTGAGGTTTCACTAATTCTTCCATAGAGAAAGGAGGTCTTTCCTTCCCTCCACCCTGGCCCTAGGAGTATCCCCTATTCATTCCTTTGTTGTTTCTTTTTCTTTTGTTGCGTCCATTGAAAGGTATTGTCTATTTTCTCAAAGGAACCATAAAATGGCTAATGGGTGAAGGTGAACTCCGCTCTGAGAAGAAAAACCCCCTTTTCGGCAGATTGTGGATGGTCGTATCTATCCGGGGTAGCGAATTTGAAAGCGCTAATGAGGATTCCCGACCGCACCCCTGCTGAGCAGGTATCAAAGGTTAGGGTATGGTGGTGGCGACCGATCACAAGTAAGGTGGGAAATGGTGGATCCACGATTTGTAATCTTCGCCGCAGGTATTCCCATAGGGAATGAAGATATTCAACTCTATTTTTGAGGTAGACGACATTTCAGGACTTCTTGCAAGGAATACAGTTTAAGATGGTTAAGAAACAACAGTTAGTATGGCAAATCAGAACCTTAAGACTGATTTGCATATTGCATATAAACTCCAGGTTTCCTATACTTGCATATTGCAGGTTTACACGTTGACACCTGGTTTATTTACATTTACATCAATACCCCGCGAGCCGCCGTATGACTTATGTCAGGGGGTGTGAAAACAACCACAACAGGATTTCCAATGTTACTGAAATGATTTTCAGAACTATGCGCTAGACTAATGTTTAATAAGACTAATGATTAATGATTGCTGCTTCGGTTTCTGAATGCCTCATGTAAGCTATATAACCCGAATTGTTTGAATGGTGCGTAATATGTATAATAATTAAAAGAAAATTCACTATCAATAATTATGAATGATGGGTAAAAGGAGTCATGGAAGAACACGTTAAAATAGAAACCAACGGATGGTAACCGGAGTTACATGAGAATATTCCTCTAATTCTCATGATTCATACGCTAGCTGTTAAAATATTCTTGGTTCTATATGTAATCTATTACTCCAACATTCACTCCAAGGACCTTCGTAACACCCTCATCCTAGGCACATCATAAGTCTCTACGAACTTTGCGAAGATGTTTTTTTAATTTTTTATAGTATTTTTAAATAGTAATGCAAGGAAGATCATTCCAGTTAAAATAGGACCTTCGGAAAATCTGAACGATAACATAAAGTTGACAATGTTTGGGTGCATCATATCAGAATTAGTATCTCTATATTCTGCTTTTAAAGTGAATGGTATAAACTGTATTATCTTATACTAAATAACTAATTCAACAACAAAAATGAAAAAATAAGTAATGCTGCCTATCGTCAATTTATATCAATCAAGCTCTTCGTCAATGATTGTTTACTTTATTTATATAAATTGTTTTTTATGCTTTATTTTGTCCCTACATTGAGCTAAAAATTTCGTAGTTTGAAATAACTTGAGAAATGAACAATGAACTAGAGAAATGCCATCTAATATTTATTCCTTACGCTTACGAGAACCAAATCGTTTCACTTCTCTTATAACATCTATGATACAAAATAGATAGAGCGTTGAAGATGATCTTACTACATCGACTAAAGTTTCTATTATCATGTCACTAAAATATGAATTGAAACGTAAATATGGAATTTTAGATACTCCGCATATTTAGTGTCGCAGAAACTTGAAGTTTATACGCCGATTACAGATAAATTACATCTCTAAAGTTAGGTAAGATTTAGAATAAACCATTGGCTTGCATAGATAGTAATACCAATGTTAGCAATTTTTATCGGTTTGAAAAACCGAACTCTCTTTCCAAAATAAATTGCTGATAAGAAGATGGTTTAGGTTCTGGCTTAGTAAACTACTCGAACTTTCTTATAGAATTAAAAGGTTGGTACGATACATTGAACATCGCTATTGTATACAATTTCGGAGATCCTGGGAATTACTGATGCATCAGAAGGAAATTTCTGAAAGTATGATAAGCCATGGGCGTTATATCCTGTATATTTGAATGTTAACCATGTTTGACTAAGATATTACTTAAATTGGATAAATGAGTAGTTTCTCTGGAGGCTGTCATAAACGGAAGAAATATATGTTGGATGAGAAAATTGAGAAGGTGAGTGAGTGGGTTATACTTTTAAAAGAGGTCGTTGTTCCTACTCAAAGTAACCAATTGGTCAACGAGGAACACAAGAAATGCCATTACCTATTGTGATTTATCCAAAAATCTGGAATTAACATACCTCTTACCCTTTCGGTTGTTAAATTCATGTGAGTGTATGTATTACTGTTGCCGTCGTTTCTCACTTCCCTATCTCTATCAAAACAGTCCCCCTATTGAAGTCCTGGTGAATTCATTGCTTTAACCACTTCTTCCAATCACTCCTCTATCTTGCTTTTCAAATTTGTCATGGAATGTGGAGAGATGAAAAGTTTCTCATAGCCATACATTTTAAATACGAAGGAATATTTTCAATATCACCAGCGATAAATATGTAGATAGACTATTCATACCAAACCACCGCCCATTCATCTCAATCATTAAAATTCTGTCGAAAAATATGAGAGTTATGTAAGGCCAGCCATCAACCGAGGGGAGCAAAATTTCAACATGAGCCTCATATGCGCTTCTTATCCCCGTGTGATACTTACAGGGTTGGAATTACAGGTAAAAAGGCCCTAAAACTATTTCACTAAGTCCCTATTATTTCGGGTATTTTTAACGTTTACTACATTATAATAATTGTAAACGTGATAATAAACAGTTGAAATATAAACAATGCAAGTAGTTTTGTATGCATTCAAAATTAATTGAAAATTTCACATTCATAGCTTACAGTAGCATTCAATGAGCACTATGACAAAACCTCATTCGCCATATCTTTTTGTGTATTTTAGAACTTGATAAATACGAGAGAAGAACGTTTAAGAACGTAATGGTTTGTGACTGCAACCATTTCAAGAGGAATCCACAGAAGAAATCACATTTATTCGATTCACACTTCAATGACACCAAAAAAATTCATTTTGGATTCAAAATTAATGTGAAAGATGGTTGTCTCGTATCCGTCATCTTTATTAATTCAGGAAAATCGATCCTAGCACATTTTCTCTCAATTGATTTGGACGGTATATTAAAAATACCAACTGCATAGATGATAAAATTTACTGATTTTTTACCGATCGAGTTTTAATTTTGATGCTTATCAAATGAAACAAAATTTATCTAAAATACGCAGAGAATGCCTCAAGACTTCATACTACATATTTACTTATAGATTTTTTATATATTTAAAGTAATAGCGTAGATATGGCCATGAGTTCGCCTTACTTTAACTTTTGTAGATTGCATTCACACAGGCTGTGAATGCAATCTACAAAAAATACAGCTGAGCTCACTCCCAGAAAGATAGCTGCTGAACCATTCATTAGCAACACCTCTGATGCCAGCTTGCATTAACCTACGAAGTAATATGTCATGATTGACACAGTCAAACACTTTAGTGCTGACAAAGAAAAAGCCAGCTGCTTCTTGCCTTCATTTAAGCTCTCATATATATTAGTACAAAATTGTAGAAGGGCATCTTCAGTGTTTTTTCCTCTTAAAAATCCAAATTGTGACTGACTAAAAAATCTATTGTCATTTTAAAATTTAAACAAACAAATCTTAATCACCTTCTCCAGGACTTTGGAAAAGACAGGTAATAAAGATATAGGTCTGTAATTACTTGTATTTGTTCTATCACCTTTTTTTGAATATCGGTATACCTACTGAAGTTTTCAGCTGTTCAGGAAATATTATGCTTAAATTAACATGCTTAAATTAACCATAAGCATGCTTAAATTAACAATGTATGCAAATGCTGGAGAAATAAGATCATTCATAGCCTTGACCATATAACTATTAATATTGTCTGCTCCAGTAAATCTTTTAGTTTTCATTTCTCTTATAATATGGTTTATTTCTTTGTGATCAGTGGGAAATAAAAATAGTGATTTTGTTATATTACAACTGGGAAACCATCTTTCACAATCATCAACATTAAAATTACCACAAAACATAGCATCACTTTTCAATTTCCGAATAACTTCACTAAAGTATTTACAAAATTCATTTGCAATATCCTGTGGATCTTGCTATAGATTGCCACTTTCTGAGTGCAATATATTATCAATTTTATTGCTCGTCATATTCTTACCAAGGATACTATCTAAAATTCTCCATTGTTTACCTGTGTCACCTTTATTACTTGTAGAAAGATTCATATAATATGATTCTTTTTGTTTCAGTATGTCAACATCAAGTTGGTTTTTATAATTTTTATAATGAATTTTAAGATTCTCGTTATTTGGCTATCTTTTAATATCCTTACATAAAGAGTTTCTTTTTATGATTCACTTACATAGATCATTTGTTATCTAAGGTTTAATTTTTTAAGTTGCTTATGATTAGCTGAAGATTCAATTTTTCTATGAATATATTATATGATTTATTTATGTTATTTTGTTGGTAAACCTCATCCCATGAGCAAGAATATAAATATTCATTCAAACTGGAAAGGTCGACCTTAGTCTTGAAGTCTATGCCCATCTTTCTACAATAATTTCAAATCACATTTACTTAAATGGTGGTCGGTTAGGCCCAAGTCCACTGCCTGTGCTGAACACTCAATATTATCTCTAGACCTGAGAAAGGCATGATCTATGCATGCATTAAAATTTGGTATTCATCAACTTAATCTGTTTGATGAAGTATACATAAATTCGTATCACCTATCATAAGTAAATTTCTTTCGCTTGAAATATCTAACAAACTTTTAATGTCAGTTAAAATGTTCTAAGGGGTAAATAATGAATTCTATAAATTGCAATTAAGGCTAATGACATTTTGGAATTTAATTCAACACTTAATTTGACGAAGTCAGCAGAAGAAAATTCAGGTAAATTGCAGTATGTAAAAGAATAGGTCTTTGCTACAAATACGATAAACCCTCCACCTCGATAATTATTACTGCACATAACAACTTGATTATAATCAGGAAGTAGGTAACTGGATGCTTCAGACTCAAATATCCATATTTTGGAAAGAATGATGATTTGTGGTTTAAATTCTAGACTCTAAATATAGCGTGAAATTATCAAAATTTTTCCTTAGACTTCTTATATTTTGATGGATGACTCTTAATTTTACTTTAGAGTCACTATTTGAATTAACTCTTGCATTAATCTCATTCATGTTTGGTTTTATTTAATATATCTTGCAATCGTATATTACTTGATAAGATATGTATATGAATGAGAATACTAAGTAGGTTTACTATCATGGGGATGAGAGTGGAATTCATCAATATACAGTCAATTAAAGATATATGGCTAAAGTTAATAGTACGACGTTTTGCAAAATAAAATGAAGAAGTATAGAATTGTATAATAGTAGGAACGGTAATAGAAGAATAACAAACTAGTATCACAAAAGAAACAAATCATTTTGTATCTGAATTACTTTTGGAAAAAATGTATTTTTGGATGCGCTTTTAGTTTTCCTTTTTTTATATTAAGATAACTTTTGGAAAATAGGCTTTTTCGGATGCGCATTTTCTATTCATTTGTTTTATCTTACGATTACTTTTCGAAAGAAGGTATTTTTGGATGCGTATTTAGTATTCTTTTTTTTCAAAATCAAAATACGCTTTATCATGTAAGTATCAAGTAGAGATGGGCGGCGCGCCGCCGACAGTACAAGGTACGTCGCCGAAGAAAATAATTCGGCGCGCCGCCGCTGGAAATTTTATCCGCGTGGCGTGGATTTAAAAACTAAGTCCCACAGTCGAGAATGTACTGACAAGTGGTTCGAAGAGATACGCTTTGAACTGACAGAGTTCATCTCGGGCTCTCCATCAGTACGCTGAGTTAAGGTGGATTTATACTGTCCCTTCAGTCACGGAGCGTATCCGTATCGTTTTCCGTCAGAAAGATAAGAGTCTTTATACTAACGTAACGTGTACGACAGGGTAAGCGGCGCAGATCTGCTCTCGGAGGTTTTCTTTCTCACGATAAGTGTGCAAAGGAGCGCAGAAGTGCTTCCGAACAATTCAAGTAACAATAACAGATGTTTAAACGTTTGTCTTTAAAAGATTTATATGTTTTTAAGCCGTATTATTAGATGAAGACGAAAAGCAAGAAAACGTGAACGACATCGTCGTTTTAGTGTACGAGGGGGGACCCAAAAATAACGAGTATTTCATTAAAACTTTTTTATTTCTCAATATTTTTACACTAAATTTTTATCACCTTCAAAGTACTCTCCATTAACCAATATACATTTGTCTAAACGTTTTTCCCATTGATCAAAACAGCTCTGGAACTCACATAATGGGATGTCTTTTAACCCCTCCAGCGATTTTTGTTTCACTTCTTCCACAGTCCCAAAACGTTTTCCTTTCATGTTCTTTTTGAGCCTAGGGAACAAAAAGAAGTCACAGGGGGCCAGGTCAGGTGAGTACGGCGGGCGAGTAATCGGTGTCATTCCGTTTTTACTCAAAAACTGCCTCACAGACAACGCAGTGTGAGCAAATTTGGCTGCAACTCTTCTCATGCGCAAATCCTCTGATAAAATCCTCTGAATTGAACTCCATGACATGCCAGAAATACTAGAGAGCTCATCAATTGTTCGGCGACGATCTTCACGGACTAGGGGGTTGATTTTTTCAACGTTGTCGTCAGTTCTTGAAGTTGAGGGGCGCCTGGAACGAGGTTGGTCTTCAATCGTCATTTCGCCCCTTTTAAACCGCGAAAACCAGTCGTAGACCCGAGCTTGACTCAAAGCATCAACCTTGTAAGCTGTTTGAAGCATTACAAGAGTTTCCGCAGCCGTTTTCCCCAACAGAAAACAAAATTTTACCGCCGCGCGTTGCTCTCGAGCGTCAGCCATCTCACGTTTTCGCCACATGGGAAAAAGTTACTTTGATAAAAGAAATGCTGCGCACAAACAGTTGCTCTCACGGCGACGAAACGTTGCATACTGACTCATGAGAGTTCCCGCCAAAATACCCTACCAACCAGAACTCGGTCCCCTGACGTTCCTCCCCTCCACAGCCCGGTTCTCGTTACTTTTGGGTCCCCCCTCGTACATAAAAGTTTAAAACGAAGAAAAATAGATTTTTTTAGCTTCAATTGGTTTTTATTTATTATTTTTTCTCGAGATTAGATGCGCACAACTCAAGTCCAGTGACGAAACTGAACGTACGTACTTCATAATTTTTTAATTTATAAGACTTTTTAATAATTGGAATAAGTCAGAATGGCACTTTTCCTGAAAGGAAGGGTCCTGAGTTCGAAGCTAGGCGGTCTTTTGCGGGAATTTCTGCAATTTGTTTTGAGGCCGTTCTCGATGCGATAGAGCAATCAAAATCACAGTCTTTGCAGATGAGATGGTCTTCCATAGTTCTTTAGGAAGAAATGTTACCAAATAACTTTGTGTTCGACGCCAGGTGGGTCCGAAATGCTTCCGTAGGAAATGCATTGCTGAAATCTTTGACGATTTTTTTAAATGCCTTCCCGATAAGCTGTAAAGATAAAACTCGGAATGGTGACAGAGGCGTTTGAAGACATTATTTAATGAGGTTCGCCGTTTCTGCAGTGGTCCTTGATTCTATGCAATTGTGCCATTCCGATTCTACCATGCATTTCAAACCGGGAAAACGGAATCTTATTTTAGTACCTTCCCGATAAGATGTTGAATTGAAACTTTGAAACACGTCAGAGTGGCACTTATCTAACATTCGAATGCCTTCGTCTCTCACGAACGGGTCCTGTGTTCGACGCCAGGCGGTCTTTCGCGCGAAGTTTCGAAAATGGCTTTGAGTCCTTTCTCGGAGCGATAGAACAGTGAAAATCACGGAGGTTGGAGATGAAAAAAGAAGGCATTGAAAAAGAATTTCAAAAATTGCAGCAATGCATTTCTTATGGGAGAAATTTGTACCCACCTGCCTCGAAATCACGGTCATTTGGCAACATTTATTCCATAAGAACCATAGAAACTGTGAAATTCCCATTTAAATACATGTGGTGGGTTTTATCGGTGGCTTCTCAATGCATTCTTATGGGGAAACAGTGGCTTGTAAAAGTGGAAAAATACGTGAATTTCGACGAAATTTGGAAACCAAGAAGTAATTTAATTCTAAGCAACGTATTTCTGCGATCTATCCGGGTTTTTAGGCCATCAGACCGGGAAAATTTGGTTCTCCGTAAATGAGTTATATTTTTGCAAATTGCACGATTATAAATATAGTATCAAAGATATTATTGAAATTATTGCCGTTTTCATAGTGATTATAGTTCGCGATTATCCGACTATTATCCGAAGTTACAAAATTCCATGAATTTAAAAACTCTTCAACTTGTAAACTTGGAATTATTATAAATTGATAAATATTTGCGATGATTCAAATACTTTTCGTTTATTTAGCGAATGAAACTTTTATTTATCCGGCTTTTTCAAATATAAGTCTGTGAAATATTTTTACGTAAGAATACATTGAGTAGCTTTTATTGGTGGCAATCCTATCCCTTAAGAATGCATAGGGTAGCCTCTTCTATAGGCCACCCCATGCTTTCTTATGGGTAGCTTATAAAATTAATTTACTTCTAAATTCTTATTCAATTTTAATTCCTATTAGTTACTTAAATAAATGTAGCCGCGTCACCGATAGAAGCAGCGGCTTGATTAAAGACGCAGTTTAATTATATATAAATAGTTCGTAAGAAGATTCTATAACAGGCCACTCAATTTATATAAAGGGGGGAAAGTGGCGCCACTTTTAATAGCAACTGTTTCCCCATTTAAATACACTTGGTGGCATGTAGAAGAGGCAACCCTATGCATTCTTATGGGGAAGCAGTTGCTAACAGCAGTAGTAGTAGCAGTGGCGCCACTTTTAATAGCAACTGTTTCCCCATTTAAATACACTTGGTGGCATGTAGAAGAGGCAACCCTATGCATTCTTATGGGGAAGCAGTTGCTAACAGCAGTAGTAGTAGCAGTGGCGCCACTTTTTCCCATAAGAATACACGCGGTGGCCTTTAGAAGAGGCAACCCTATGCATTCTTATGGGAAATGTTTAAAATGAGGAATCGTTTCCCGTTTCCATAGCAACGTCCGTTTGCGATTCATCCGACTTTATATGCTAACCGACCGAGAAAACTTTGACTGCGTATTAGACGTGACTTTTTTGCAAATAACTCCGGATTAACAAATTGTTCGAATTTTAAACTTTGCACCTTTAATAAGATACAATTTGTTTATATGATTCAATGACTTTTGTTACCATAGCAGCGACTCTTTTTCTTTTATCAGTCATTTTCGAATATCCGACCGGAAATTTCTTTGTATTACGTTACTGATTCATACTTTGGTATATTACTAGAGAAAAAAAGACTTCTAAAATTTAAAGGATTATAAAGATGACAATACAGATAATGATGTAATAATTTTTGTTTCCATAGCGAATACAGTTTGCGTTTTATATAACTTTTTCGAATTCCCAACCGGGAATACTATTGCACTCCGTAGGTGATTTATGTTTTTGCAAATTCCTCATTAAAGGAAAATTGTGCGACATTTTAACTTAACAAGATTATACATGTACTATAAAACAAATTTCTGAAGAAATTTCGTTTCCATAGCGACGATAATTTATGATTTATTCCATATTTTCGGATATCCGTCCGGGGTACGTAAAGGCCGCATAAAACCAAAAGTAATATCGCTATGGAAACGGAATTGATGTCAGGTCATAGATCATTATTGTTTTAATAGATAGGCAAAATTTGAAACACTAGAAATGTTCAGTCATTGAGATATTAATAAAAATGTAATGCATGAGGATTCATAGTGGAGGGGGTAACCGAACTGTAATTCGAAAAAGACGAATAAAATTTTTTTAAATGTTGCTAGGGAAACGGAGATTAATCAAATATATACATTATTCGTTTCTTAATAAATACACAAAATTATAAATATGAGTTATGTATAGTTATTTAAATATTCACAAAAATGTTAAGTTAGTTACGAAGATTTATGTTGTAATGGACACCTCTCTATAGCGGACGGTACTTAGCAACGGATTACTATTATTACCCCTTAGTAACGGACACCTTTCTATACAACTCTTTATAGCGAACATTTGGAGGGGAGGGTGTGTTATAATAATATTTCCAAATCCCCGAGTCGACCAGAGAGAGAATTGAATCTTTCCACACCCCCGTCGTGCTTTAGTTAGCAGGCTAAACGATGACGTGTTCCCATGTAATTTTTGGCTTGCAGGCCTGCGTTATTTCGACGATTAAAATTAGAAATAATGCTTCGATAAACTCGAGACAAATACCAAAATAAAGGAAATTGAAGAGAGATTCTATTTTCTTGTCTTTGAACGACCCCTGGCGATTCGTATATTTGCGATAATCAGGCCGAAAAAACAGCAAACTTTGGCATTTCTTACCTCCTCTCCTATAAGGGGGAAGAGGGGTAGGGTTGCCATGACGACGGAATAAATTAGGAGGGGAAGGAGGGGTGGAAATGACGAATTTTACACAGAATCGAATACAGTCGAATAATCACAAGGAAAAGGTTTTCTATAAAGAAATACGAATTGTTGATGGAAATGGTAACGATTAATGGAATTAGCAAAGACGGTTGCTATGATACTCAATTTAAGAACGAATTTGTAACGAAAATTTTGTATTTTTTAAAAATAATGTTTTTAAAAAAATTTAAAATAATATTTAAAATGAAATTTAAAAATTAAATTTAAATTGAAATTAAAGAACAAATTAAAATGAAATTTACAAATTAATTTTAAAAATAGTATTTAAAATAAAATTTAAAATCAAATTTTAAAATAAAATTTAAAATGAAATTCAGAATAAAATTTATAATAATATTTAAAATTATATTTAAAATAAGTTTAAAATTAAATTTTAAAAATATTTAAAAATCACAGTAAAAATAATATTTAAAATAAATCTAAAAATGAAATTTAGAAATAAATTTAAAGTGAAATTTAAAAATTATATTTAAAAATAATAATTAAAAAGAAATTTTAAATAATATACAACTTATATTACAAAAGTTATCGCATTATTTATAAAAGTACTATTATAGTTTACGAATACATTTATATATAAATAAATATAATGAATATGAGTACTTACGAAGTAATGTTTTAAATATGCACTGATAGAAAAAGGAGTGGAGGGGGAAGAGGGGAGGGGTTGCCATGACAACCGAATGTAAAAGGAGGGGGAGGAGTAGATGTGGAATTGACGAATTTTATACAGAATTGAATACAGTCGAATAATCACAAGGAAAAGGGTTTCTATGGAAACATACGAATATTTCTATCGAAATGATAACCATTGTTGTACCAGTTAACGTAATTCATTCTTACCTGGTTGCCACGATACCGAGGGGAAACAAAATAGCATCGAATTATTAAAACAATAGTTATTAGATACGCAAAAAAATGAAGACGAAATAGCGGATACATTGCGAAAAAATTTTTAACATTGTTTTACTGATTTACGTTATAAAACTAATTGAAATACGAAGTATTATGACATATAGATAAAAAACAAAACGAAACGAACTTGCGAATTTATTAAAATAATATTGAAAATAATATTAAAAATAATATCTAAAAATCATATTTAAATTAATATTTAAAAACAATACTTAAATTAAATTTTAAAATAATATTCAATTCGCAATTTAAAATGCGATATGTATTAAAATCGTAACGGTGTCTGTCCGTCTGTCTAAAAAAAGCGTTTTTCTCGCCAATGCCAAGAGCTAGAGCGATGCTGAAACGTGCATTCGATGTAGAATGCTGCACCCTACAATGTGGCGAAATTTTCTTTTACCTGAACGGTCCCAGTTCGATCCCAGAGAAGAAAAACCGTTCTCATGAGAAATGCACGTAAACCTCACTTTTATCGGTTGCAGGCTACATTTATTTTGTGAAATTAAATTAGAAATAATAGGCTTACGAAATCGAGATAAGCACCAAAAGAAAGAGAAATGAATAAAGATTCTTATTTAGGTCGTGAAATATCGTTATTGGGTCGAAATGGCGAGAATTCGGTTAAAATAAACGGAAATTTCGTGAAATTTTGAGGCTGTAAACAACCAATCCCCTTGACGACGAATGCTATTGTTGAAACCGAGGTATTGCGTTTCCCCATAAGAATACAACTGCACCCAGAGGGTGCATGTTCAATCAGAATTATGAAAACAGTTGATTCTTAATTTACTACTTTTCCCCATAAGAATGCATAGGGTTGCCTCTTCTATAGGCCACCAAATACATTTCTTATGGGATTTTATTTCCCATATATTCTTTTGGTAGTCAAGTTCAAACGCCTTGGTTGTCAAGGGAGATTTATTATTTATAACCACGAAATAAAGCTAATTTTACGTTTTTTTCTATAAAAATTCTCGCAAGCTTGACTCGAAAACAATATTATACGACTATATTGTAAATCTTTATTCAATTTACTTTTTTTTGGTACCTGTTTTAACTTCGTAAGACAATTATGTCTTATTTTAAACTGCAAAAGAATAAAATTGCAGTTGATCGAAACGAACTTTACGTGCATTTCTTATGGGATATTTTTCGGGTGGTTTTGTAGTCGAACTAAAGATACTTTAGGCATAAAATTTAGGTATACAATATACAATTGTCCCAAAACTGTCCCTAATCCTCAAATTTCCTACTTCTATCTTATAGGAAAGTATTTGAAATTCATGTTTTAAAATGTCTCCCGCGCATTACTTATAAGAATTACTGACATCAGATGCATAAATATTGGTACACATACATAAATTTAGTGCCTTTACATATTTATTTATATATTTATCTAGACGTTGAATGTAATTTAATTCTAAGAATGTCTAATTTTTCGATGTACTCTAAAATCTCTTCTTAAGAAAACAGCCTTGGTCGTCATGGTAACGTATTTTTCATACCAAGGCAGTGTTGGCTAATGTTTTAAGCGTAGGTTAGAGTAATTAAATTAAGTATTATGACAGTTTTTAATGCGTGTGTAATATAATGAGAATAACGTTCATTATTTCAACGTATTCTAAGATGTATTTAAATGGGTTAATGTAAAAAAAGCAACTTTTTTCTTAATTCTTATTGGATATTTATATATATTTATGTTTATTTAGTTTCCATTATTAATTTCGATATTTTTATTACTTTTCCATTTTTTATTTCTATTTTATTTTAATGCGATTTTCATAATTATTTTAGCTTTTAATTGATTATATTCTTAATTATTATTCTCCCATAAGAATGCATTGAGAACAGTTGCTTATAAAAGTGGCGCCACTTTTTCCCTTTTAAATGCATTGAGTGGCCTGTTACAGAAGCTTCTTACGAACTATTTTGACACTAAATTTCCACAATTATATTCCTCATTATTTCCAAAATCCTTATATTAAGTCGTTAAAAAATACACGAAAATTAATTAGTAAGATATCATGTTCTAAAAGACGTCTATGGAAGAATTTTTAAATTATTCTATCTAAAATTCCTTATTATAATGAGTCGAATATTTCTTAAACTGAAATAGCTGCAGAAACAAGGATTGCTTAATCAACAACCTTAATATAATAATTTTATCCTTGTAAGGTTTTAATTTATACAAGTTTTTTGTTTCTGCGTAATTTTGAGAAATATAAAGTCACTTACGTACTGAAAATGTTTCCGGTCGGATAACCGAAAAAGGCAGATAAATCATAAACTAGCGTTGCTATGCTAACTCTGTGTATTTCTAAATAAAGAACAATAGTTTATTCATAACAATGCGAGGATTAAATGTTAAATTATTTATACTTTTGGAGCAAATTGCAAAAATATAAATACCTTACGTACTAAAAAAGTTTTCCCGGTCAGGTAACCGAAAATGTCAGATAAATCATAAAAATAAGGTCGCTATAGAAATTAAAATTTCTTCATCAATATCATTTTAAGCATAATTACAATTATGATAAGTTTAAGAGTCGTACTATTTTTCCATTTTGAGAAATATGCAAAAATATATATAACTTACAGAGTACGGAAAAGTCTTTCCGAAAAAAGCGGATAAAACGTAAATAATCACCGCTTTAGTTTACTACACGTAAACTAAAGCGGTTAACGTTTCTAGCGGTTTTTAACGTTATTTAATAATCGAGCAAAGTTTATAAGTCGTACAATATTTCAATCCGGAATTATTTGCAAAAAAGTCATTTCAAATACGCAGTCAAATTTTTCTCGGTCGGTTAATATATAAAGCCGGATAACTCGCAAACGGAAGTTGCTATGGAATTGGGAAAAATTTCTTTATTGGCTCCTTTTATAAATGTATTATCTTGCAAAATTAAGACGTTGACAATTGTTTACTTTCGGAGTAATTTGCAGAAATGTGTAATCATTTACGGATGAATAGAAAATAAACCTATTGGTAGCCTCTTTTATAGGCCACCCCATGTATTTAAATGGGAAAAAGTGGCGCCACTAATAGAAGCTACTATTTCACATAAGGATGCATTGGGTGGCCTATAGAAGAGGCAACCCTATGCATTCTTATGGGGAAAAGTAGCGCAACTCTAAGAAGCAACTGTTTTCTTTATTCTTATTCCATATTTATTTATTTACTAGCTGAATTGCCCGCTGATTCTCAACGGGGAAAATAGATGTAGGATTTAATTAGTAATTCTATTTGTGTAGAAGTGAAATTATCCTCTCCAAAGATTTCAGATAAAAAATGTAGTGGGTCAAGACCCTCCGACCCTTCCTCCGTTTGTATATAGGTATGCGTTTAAGCTTTCATTCTATGAAAATGAATCAGGAACAGTATTTATAATTTTTGATTAGTAATTACTTATAAATATAACTCTAGGATTTTATTTGTAAACATTTAATGTTATTCATAATATAATTTAAGTTGCCTTTACACAAATGGAGAATATAAATGAGCTTTAAAGACCCAAATTGGTCCCTATACTGATAGATTCCAAACGTTCACAGACGTGTATATTAAGAAATTATTTCGTAATTACTCATGTTCATTATATTGTCGCTAAGTCGGTGAAAAAGAAGGAGGAATGGAGATGCTGTAGCTGTCGAAGCAAAGACTGCCTTGACGGCGGCTTAAGAAGGGAGGATTTCAGCCGTCATGACAAGATCATGAATGGAGTACAAGACATTAAAAGGTCGGTGGTGTACTTCAGCTCATCCTACGATGACCTGAATAAAATTCTTACGAAAAACTCCGAGATCATCCATGAATTGCGGAACACAATTTTAGACCTTAAAAAAGACATTGAAGTGAAAGACAAAACCATTGAAAACCTGTCTTTAAGAGTAAACAAACTCGAGCAAAAAGAGCTTTCGTCCAATGTCGAAATTACGGGAATAGTAAATGAAAAGGCAACTAATGAAAGCCTAAAAAAAGGAGGTAATTAAACTGGGGAACACACTAAACATAGAAAATGTAAGGGAAAGTGATATAGAAGATATATACTCTTACGAAACAAAAAACGAAAATAAGCAAATTAAGGTTGTAGTAAAATTTAAATGCAAATCTATGAAAAAAAATCTTGTTGGAAAACGGCGTGATCTAAAACAACCTGAGGTGTGTAATATTTATAGGGGTAATATTTATATAAATGAATGTCTAACTGCATTTTATAAGAATCTATTATGAAAAGTAAGTCTAAAGCGAAGGAAATGGGATATAAATTTGTATGGACCAAGGAAGGTACTATTCTGGTAAAAAAGAACGAAAACTCTTCCCTACTAAAAATTAACTGTGAAGACGTTTTATCTAAAATTTTGTAATTCATTCATTCATTTGTGCTACACATATCTTAGCTCAAGGAATTATCTTTATTGGCTTACTATAAAGTATGGATATTTTAGAAAGTATTACAAGACCAAAAGAAATAAGTTGCTTTAGCTCTCAAACTCTGGAATTTTGTATTACAAATAACTATAAACTGAAAGCATTGCATATGAATGTCAGATCTATCAGAAGTAAGTGGGACGAAATCAACATCCTACTTAATTCCTCTAACACTAACAAATTTGACATTTTAATTTTCACTGAAGTAAATATAAAAGAACTAGAAGTACCTATCTATGAAATAAAAAATTATGATGTATTCTTCAACTTGCGAACCTCCAGGACAGGAGGTGGTATATTATTTTATGTAAATAGGTCTTTGAAATTTACTCAACAAAACATACACATGAAATACTGTGAAAGTATTATGGGTTCAATTACAGTAGACACTGTTGAGATGACAATACTCGGTATTTACAGGCCACCAAACCACAGTGTGCCCAACTTTATAAGTGAACTAAAGAGCTTGGTTAAGGGGTCTTGTCTAGATGAATGCCTAATTCTTGGGGACATTAATTTAGATCTTACTGAGAAAAGTAATGTAAACACTATCAAGTACAAAGATGTCCTTAATATGTCTGGCTTTGTCAGTATTATTAATGACCACACTAGAGAAGCAGTGGTAAAGAATACTTGCGTAAATCTTGTATAGATCATATTTTCTACAGAGGAATCTCCTTTAACCCTGATGGTGTCATCATAAAAACAAATATCTCTGACCATTATATAATTGCCACTGGTCTAACCTCCCCTAATACAGGAAAGGCTGACACAAACATTAAGTCATGCAGACAGAGTTATTCTTATGTCTCTGACAAAAAATTAATAAATCTAGTAAATAATAATGATTGGAGCAGCATCCTAGATATCTCAGAACCTGAGGAACTACATAATAAACTGTGCGGATCCTTTGCTGAGTTATATGATAAAGCAGTTATAACAAAAAATTACCCAAAAAAGTCAGCCAAAAAGGAATGGATGAACCCAGATTTATTAAAAGAAATGATGCTGAGAGACAAGTATTTCAGGAAATGGAAAAGTAACCCCACCAATCCCATTTACAAAAAGATGTACCATGAAATAAGTAACAGAGTCACAAAATATATACGCGAACAAAAGAAAAAATATTACCTGGACAAATTTGAAGTTGTGGGAAATGACCCAAAAAAAAACATGGCGGGAGGTAAATAACTTATTAAACAGGCATAGCAAAAATCCTACAAAACAGTTATTCCAGAAAGGATTCAATGGATTGACTGCTGAAAGCATTGGTAAAATATTCCTAAAACAATTTACTAAAGAGGCTAATAAGACAAAGACTAACTGTGACAAAAAATTGCTAAAACCATCAGATAAAATGGTTCAAGACAGCATTTTTGTACCAGAAATCACAGTCAGGGAGGTCAGTAAATTTTATCTAGCCTCAGAAACAATGGGCCTGGTATTGATAGAATAAGAATGTTTGACCTGAAGAGCAGTGAGGTTTTACTCCCTATCCTGACAAATTTCATAAACCTGTGCTTATTTAAGGGTATTGTCCCTCAAAAAATAAAAACTGGGATTGTTACCCCTGTTTGCAAGGGAGGTGCCTTTAAAGACCCCTGCAACTATAGACCAATAACAATATTACCTTCTCTTCACAAAATATTAGAAAAATATGTTGCTAACCTTATGTTTGAATATATGGAAAAAATAACATTTTATCAAAGTCCCAATTTGGTTTTCAAAGATCTAAAGGAACAAAAATAGCCCTTGAGAATCTCTCACAAATGGTCAGGAATGCCTTAGACAATAGATTATCTGTAATTCTATTGTTTATAGACATCAAGAAGGCATTTGATACTGTGGACCATGATATACTTCTTAAGAAACTCTACAAAATAGGAATTAGAGGGATTCTCTATGATTGGTTTGTTAGCTACCTGAAAAACAGGAAAATTAAAGTGAAAATTAATGATCACTTAAGTGATACAGCTTCAACACCTATGGGCGTGCCTCAAGGATCCATATTGGGGCCCTTACTTTTCCTTATATATATTAATGATGTATTTAGTCATATTAAAGAGTGTACATTACAACTCTATGCTGATGATGCCCTCATTGTTGCATTGCATAAAGACTTTGATACTGCAAAGAATAGATTAGAAAGTGATTTCACTGCATTTCTCAGCTGGGCTCATGATAATAAATTAACTGTCAATGAAAAGAAATCAAAAGTTATGCATATAACACCAAAGGTCTGTAATAGGAAACTTGTAAAAATACCAATGCATTCTAATGCCTGCTTGCACCAGAACAAAAGAAACTGTAAATGCAAGACACTAGAGCAAGTTGAAACATATAGGTATTTAGGCTTAATTATAGATGATTCTTTTAAATTTAAAAATCATTTAATTGAACTAAATAGCAGACTAAGAAGAATTTTGTATGCAGTACATTATATAAAAAATTATATACCTTTCAAAGTGCTTAAATTAATATATCATGGACTATTTGAAAATGTATTTAGATATGGTTTGACTATCTGTGGACACAATGACTGTTTATTATATAAATTATTAATTAAGAAACAAAATAAATTTATTGAAATATTATGTCACAAGTTGGATAAAGATGATGAAAATATGGATACAATGTACCAAGCTGTGGGAGTCTTAAGACTAGACAAATTATACAGATACTCTGTAATAATGGACAACTACTTCATAAGTAATTTTAAGATTAAAAGAGATATTAGCTACCATGAGTTAAGACAATCCAGGCCTTCCATTGTACCAACTACATACACAAACTATGGTAACAACTCTTTCCAATGGATAGTACAACCTACTGAGTTCAATAGATTACCATATGAGCTGCTAGATCTAACAACGATTAAAAAAGTTAAAGATAAAATCAAACATTGGCTTTTATACCAATAATGTCCTTTCTGTATTATAATACTTATACCCATCATACTGATTGTAAGTTATAATGTGTCATTAATTTTAATAAGTATTTGTATAATGTGATTCAATAATATTTGTATATATATTATATATATTTATACTCACTACAAAAGAGCAAATGATAATTTTGGCACCTCCTGATGAGCCAACAGGCTCAGGAGGACCAAATTGATTGTCTCACGAGTTCACTAAATTGTATTATATAATTATTATTTTATAATAATTGTATTACTATTTTACCATTATCGTATTATCATTTTATTATTATGTATAAGTATTACTAACATATTGTATTAACCTGCACATTGATTTGTAAGCTGTATACTGTATATGAAAAATAAACATTATTATGATTATTATAAAAAAAATTAATTTATAGATAAATTTATTCGTAAACTATAATAGTGCTTTTATAATTAATATGATTACTTTCATAATATGATTAGCATAATATTATCTAAATTTTATTTTTTAATACGATTTTTAAATATTATTAAAATTAATTAACCTTATTTAAAATTTAATTTTTAATATTATTTAAAATTTTATTTTTAGTATTATTTAACATTTTATTTTTAATATTATTTAATAATTTATTTTTAATATTATTCTAAATTTCAGTTTTGATATTTTTAAAAATTTTATTTTTAATTTTTATTTTAAAAAATTATTTAAATATTATTCTTAAATTTCATTCCAAATTTTAATTTTTAATTCCATTTAAAATATTATTTTAAATTTCATTAAATAAGCACGGTATTATTTAAAATATCATCTTAATAATATCGCATTTTCCCTTTATGTTTTTTCTTTTAACTACGAATTTCTGCGAATAGTAATTCAATTGTTTTTCGTGACATTTACTTTAATAATTCGATGCTATGTTGTCTCTCCAAGTCCTGCAGTATCTTAGCAACCGAAAATAATTTAACCACGTTAACTAGTACAACAATTGTCACCTAAGTAATCAAAATATACAAATATTCTCATACAATCCCTTTTCCTTGTGATTCGACTCCATTCAATTAACTGTATAAATCCACTCCTTTTACATTCCGTCGTCATGGCAACCCCTTCCCCTCCCTTATTCTTTTTAAATATGTTATATGATAGAAAAGTGTGTAGCAGATCAGAAAGAAGCTACGTATTTTATCCAAATCCCCGAGTCATTTTCCGCACCCCCGTCGTGCTTCAGTTAGCAAACTTAACGAAGACGCGTTTCCATGTAATTTTTCGCTAGCAGGCCTGCGTTATTTCGACGATTAAAATTAGAAATAATGCTCCGATAAACTCGAGACAAGTACCAAAATAAAGGAAATTAAACGTAGATTCTATTTTATGGGTCTAGGACAACTCGCCGCCGCCAGCTCGCCGCCGCCAACTCGCCGCGGGGCCAACTCGCCGCGGGCCCAACTCGCCGCGGGGACAACTCACCGCGGGCATTTTTTAAATACGTTTAGAACTATGAAATTACTCGTTCTTCGCAAGGGTTTTAATTATCTAATATCATAGAAAGAAGAAACTAAGAGATCTGCTAAATTTTACGGTAAGACCATAGCACCACTTCATAGAAGCAATTAATCCTTGTTAACCCTTGATTGGTTTCGTGGGGTCGATATAACCCCAGGCGATATATTTCTTTTGATAAAACATAAGCTATTTAAGATATTTATATGCCAATTTTTACTTATATAAATTATTTTGCACTACATTTATGATCTGATAATTTCGTTGATTTTTAGAAACGAAAGGTATGCAATTAATGCGGTGTTAACAAATTACAAAAATCAATTAAAATTATTATTTAATAATCATTATATTTATTTTAAGTGATGATCAATGAACTAATTCATAGTCAGTAATGAGTAATTCATAGTAATTACCAGGCGCAGAATGAAAAATACTATCCGAGAGTTAATGGACTACTAGAATTTTGCTATATAATGATATGACAAACCAGTTTTGTCAATTCCACTGATAAAAAGCACTTAATTTTAGCAGTTAACAAATTTACGAATTTAATAAATTAAATGATTATTTAATAAACATAATAATCGTCTTTTTTTGGGCGAGATTGAGACTAAAAGTTTCTTCCTCCGTCCAACCGATGAACCCTAAAAATCAAATCATGCTGATCACCAACTAAAAATAATTTCCGAAACAAATATTTTGGTCTATATTTCTATCTCTCCGAAAATATTTTTATATTATATAAATATAGCTATTCTGCTTACTTCAAACATTCAGAATCACAGTTTTCAAATTAATAAAAATTATTTTTTAAATATTTTCACAATGTTTAAATCAGGACAAACACAATTACGAAAAAAACATTTTTCTAATACGAGATATCGATTTTTATCATCTATTTCACATAATAATACATAAACATTTATATTTTATTATTGACGAGTAAGATTATGGTAAATTTTACTTCTTTATTACATTCGGGATTTGATTATTTTCCGCATTAATTGTCTCATAGAAATGTATCCTTATCTCATTTCTGCTTTCCAACCAAAGGTGCAGTAAGCTGAATAAAAATATTGAAAACGGTTGTAAATAATAATAGTTATATATTTATTAAAAATTGTTGTCAACAATTAATATTTTTTTAAATTCAATTACAAAATGGGGTATCAGTTCCCAAAGGCAAGATTATGCCGATAGACCTACCACTGTAGTGCATCGTAGAGCAAGTATTAATAAAATAATATATTTTATGGGTTGGTGACATTGATAAGGAGTGATTTTACGATGTTTAAATATTACTAATCGATTTCCGTGGTTGAAAACAATTAAATAGAATGTTCGATATATTTCTGTATGAAACTTACAGTTAGGGGGTTTCGACCATGGCAGATCGATCATAGCACGTTTCAAAATTCCAGTCAGTATGGAGAACTTACAGGGGAATAGCTCAATGTAATTTGCCGTAAGTGAAGAAGTTAGCCTCGCGCAGGTTCGCCTTTACGTGGAGCTACGGATTCGTACGAGTATAATTAAGATTCGTAGTTTACGTTTATCGATTCAAAATTAAATTCCGAAGAAATTTGAATAAAAATAACTTTTTCAACACAACAGTGAAAATTTTATGCTTTTATAGAAAAACAACAAAGTTTAAAGCAAAAATTGAATGAATTGCCGATCACCCGTGAACATTTTTGAAACTGCCATTTCTCTCTCACAATTCAACATAAAATGCTGATTTTTTCTTCAATTGCTCACTGTATCATCTGAATGCATAAACATTACGTAAGATTAATTTCAGAGTAACCTCATCTTAGTAAAAAATTATTTAGTTGGAACGGAACTCAAGAAAAATTCGTCGTGCAGTCCAATTTATACGTCGCCTAAAAGTGTTTGGGTCCGAGAGAGGATAAGAGAAATAAATACAACCTGAAGGTGTAGGTCACCATGACATTAACAAATAATCGAAAAAAATTTTATTGTTTTTGAATATGGTATAAACGTTTAGCTACATTAATGCTCTTTGTTCAATGTAAATATTCCACACGTTTACGAAGTTACAGCTTATTTCGGCTGAGGGTGATTTACAGCACTTTAAATGGGTCTTTGTTAACTTCTCTATTTTGTTACAATCATTTAATTTGAATCAATGCAAGGTTTTCAGGTTTAGTAGAATTTATCGTATACATAATTAAAGATCCATTGATTATTTTATTTGTTCATCTTTGATGCTCGAATAACGCAAAGGGAAGTTTTCTTCGTCAATGAAGAACGCTTGGGACTGTCTCCCATAGCAGAGATAAGGTGAATGATACTCAAAACATCTGATGCGAAAACAGAAAATATCACTTTTCAATGGGAAAGAGTTAATTCGCTCATCCCATAAAGAAAGAGAGACGAATGCAAGCTACAAGCACGAAGATATAATAAACCTTAGCTATACGTAAGGCAGTTGAGAAGTATTTCTATCACATTGTACTATTAAATTAATAAAAATATACAATGCAGAATAAATACCACAAGACGTGCCTTCAGACCGAGAAATAGAAGTAAAAATATAAAGAGGCAGAGCGTGGAAAATTAAATGGCAAGTGTTAGGACTTCAGCGCAAAAGTTAAAAGCAAGGTCATCGACATTGTTGATTCATCACACAGCTTTAGAATATTTAATGGATCGCTACCTTTTCTACAAGGAGTGAATAAATTGTCTGTAATTTTGTGAAGAAGAAGTTCTTAGAGTCGAGCGCACGTGGTCTGGGATTTTAACTGATTACTGTTTGGTATGACTGAAAGATGAAAGGAAATTATGTTTGTCTTTTAATGACGTGTTGCATTAAATGAATATTTCACCAACATAGTAGTGATGCATTACTGAAAATTTACTTTTGTATAACGGATAAAGTGTGGTAACTTTTTATTCATCTTATCATCTATTCGTATTTAGTTACTAAAATATTTCGTTTAAGCTTTTAATCCCCGAAATATAAGAATTTAGAAGCGCATTCGCCCGTAAATTCTTTGAAAAATAAGGTCACCATGGAAGGTGGCCATCCACCGTCAGGATAAGGCTCTGCATCCCCAACCAAAAGTTGGTTTATTTATCGGCGTCGCAAATTGTCATAGATCTTTATTTTAATTACTGTTCATAGAGCTTAGATGAATATAGTGTCATAAGTTAGCCCGTGTACACCGTGGTTGGTCACCACTATTTTCCTCGCTTTATATGAAAATGTGAAAATTGGCTGTAAAACAAAGGATCACCATTCTGTTGAATAAATAAATCAAATATTCAACTGTGATCACTTGAAAAAATCATAATAAAGATCAAAGACTGATATATAACATTGCATTGATTTTTAACCCGATGATTGTGCTCATTTGGGTTCAGTATTGGCTTAAAGCTGAATTTTACGAAATATCAAAAACCGGCATTTTTTGTGAATTTCGGTCAATTTTGGCCCCCTGTAGAATTTTAATGCGTAGAAATTAGCGCAAACAATTTGGTTGTAAAGGCAGGATTTATTCAATAATGGCCAGTACTGAAGTCTGGAAATAGGATTTTTTAAAATTTTTTGACCAGGTTTTTTCGATTCTAGCCCACTGTGCTGCGTAGTATTCAAGATAGCTCTACATTTTGTTCATAGTTATTATAAAAATACAGTAAAATACTCTGAGATATTTGAGTTATCGCCGGGCGCCCATATCTACTTATGAGCCACCATGTCCAAACAGAGGGCAGCTCAGACCGGCTCTATAGAACCTCCGCTAGAGGGCGCTCGGGGAGAGGGTGGAGTAGAGTAATTTATATAATTCTCTCGTTATTGACGACTTGTGAAAATCGACTCTCATACAAGCAGATAGGCAGGAATAGACTTATTAAGAAAAACATCTGCATAACTACACATAATATACTACACAGGTAATATAAAATTAAATGTAATTGCCGTATAAGATAGAGAAATTTAATCTTTATTACACAAAAATTAGAATTCTACACATCGAAGGGTGCGATAGAGGAGATCTCATTAGGAAAATGGCAAAAATACAAGATTGTTTCATGTCGCAAAGAATACGATGGTGAGGTAAAGAGTGGTTTTTCCAGGGTAAATATCGATGAAAAGAAATGTAAATGATGGATAGATGCATTTTAAGAGTATGTGCATAGAAATTACATTGAAAGATTTATAATTCTAAAAGGATATTGAAATCCTTGGGTATCATTGATAAATAAGCTACTCGTTGGATCCAGGTCTCATCATTAAAATATTTCATAAACTCATGTTTTTCTTTCGTTTCTAAGAACTGTTTGATTTCGTTTTTTAATTCAAAGACTCGATCGACAACATTTCCTTATGATAACCAGCGAACAGCAGTGTAGAAAAGAATAACTTCGAGTTCATGTTGTTGCATAGTTCTTAGAACAGACGGATATTGAGAGCATTAGATTTTATATAATTGACGATTGTCACCGAAGAATCGAGTACTTCTTGCAAAGGTTTTGGATGAGTCTTGGTAGCTAGGGCAAATCGGTGGCAGTGGGGTGAGCCCTTTGCTTGGGGCTCTTTAACAAGCCCGATCTAAGTATGGCTGGTGCTCCATCGGTACACACTCCACACAAATTTTTCCATTGTATGCCATTACTTTCAAAGAATGAACTTTCTATGACGTCTTTACCTTTTATAGTAGTGCTACAAAACAGAAACTCTTCTTTGGTGTCCTCTAAGTGAATACGAGTAATTGGGAACATGAACTAACATCGGTGAACTCATCAAGTTCAAAGGAAAAGACGGGAGATGCCTTTCTTTCAGATCCATCAAATCCATGGACATGTCGGAAATGCGTCTCTGAATTGTGCTGTTGGACAAAGATATGTTACGCATTTTAATTTCGCTCGCTTCTCCTAGAACTAGTTTAACCGACTATAATAAAAAAAGGTTCGATGAGAGATTCTGCAATCATATGGGGCTTTTCTCTTTTTTGCAACACCCGAAGCAATTTCATATGATGCCTGAACTACAGCTAGGTTTTGTATTTGAAACGTCCCAGTTAAATCTAATTTTTCTTTCTTCAAGGCAGCCTCATATCGTTTGAGAGAGTCTTTCTCAATATGTTCGTAAGGCTTTTGAGGATTTCATAGATTCAGCACTAAGCACAGCAGCATTGCATAAAAAAACATTGTGTCCCCTCTATACCGTTATTAACAACAGTCGAAAATCCAAATTTTAAATAGTTCTCTGAAAATTTTCTGTTTTAATATGCAGAAAAAATATACCTCAAAATAACGAAATGATTAAAAATTTTGAATTAACATTCTTCAGAATTCTTTACCTACAAAAACCGTAAATAATATGAGAATCTGTATTTGCAGGTGAACCTATCGAAGACGAATGGTGGCAGGCAATCAATAGTGTTACAATGAATTTTGGATCAAACACTAAATAGCAACAAACTATTCACATGCAAACGACAAAAAGAGCACCGTAGTGTCTTAACTGTCAGCAGCAGTTATTTTCTTTACAAACTGTAACGAAAAATCACTTTCACTGGCATGGAATCAGTGGAGCAACCACACTCTCTTCAGCGAGGACTAACTCTCTTTATGATCAGGGTTGCAATATATATATCCCAGATCGCGCTGAATAGAGAAGATAGGCTCTTCACTTCCTTATAAACATCGAATAATTTTATGGGCCAGAGCAATGGTCATCATATCTGGACGTCTTTCTTGCGCCCCATCAATACTCAGTTTACAAAACATTAGGTGAAATAATATCTCCGAAATCACGAGCACTCACAAACGAGCATTTGAGATTGTCTTGGGCATTAGTGTTCTTCCAAATGGACAGCATGAGAAAGTGCAGATCGTAGGCCATCGCAGCGAAACGAGCCCTTCTCACAAGGAGAGCTCCGGGGAACGATATATTAGTAGAGGAGATTGAATGTAACAAAAGTGAAATGGCGTTCGTCTAAACTTATTTTTAGTAATAAATTATTTACTTTTCGTAATTTCCACCTTTCTGGGACCCCTGTCGGAGTGGGTTGGCGTAGCGTTTAGATTGTCACGTGGACGGCCGAGATTCGAGTCCGGTTCGTAACACTTTTTTTCACTGTTACTCAAGTGGACACGGGAATACATTCCTTGCCATAAAGTATGAAATAAGCGAGGACTTACTGCATCCTTGCAGTCGAGAGTGACAGTTTTCATTGAATTCATTAACCAAAAAATGAATTCTTAGTACGTACGTAGGTAAGTCATTGCATACGTATGACCACATGAAATCAGGATGCAAAGTGAAAGAATAATGGTGGAACCAGTGCTCTAAATTTATTACGTAAATTAAGTCTTTGATTGAGCTGCGCCCACAGATTTGTCTTAGCAGTACTGCCTTTTTTAATTCGTGAATACGACAATTTCGGAAGGCTTTTTTCCAATACACCTGCATGCACACTCAAGATGCGGCCTAAGAAGTAAAATCGCTCGCGGACTTTTTCTTCACTCCCATCTCTTGCTCGCACCCACCGACTTTTCCATTGACGAAACCGAGTTTCTTAAGAACCTGCCAACGCATATCATAGTAGGTATCTCATACTAAGCTAATCGAAGTTTTAATGAGTTAAATTTACCGAATCGACTGCTCATAAGTTTTTCTCTCCGGGGGCATACGAATCTGACCATAGTGAATAGATAAACAGCCATCATATCTGACCATAGCGAATAGATAAAACAAAGACGGCATTTTCAAAGGCAATCTGTATTTGTTTGGATTTTCCCATTATCAATGTATTTCTTTGACGTTGCTGGTTAATGATTTATTTAAACTTCAGATTCAAATTTTTTCCGTATCTAATTTTTTTATACTCTGTGTACTTTCATATAAAGACTCATTCAGACGTATAATATACGTACAACAGTCTTATAAAATAATTTAACTCTCATGCAAGGAGTCATCAAACAGTAATATTCTATGATTCAATTTTATGACATTTAATTCTAAATGCATTCATTATAGTTTTATCTTCTCCTCGCATTCAAGATATTGAATGTTTGAATGATTGCACATATTCGATATTAATATCGATTGTCTCCGAAAAAGTTGTCGTCATTTTAACGACTGTGTCTTTTTCCGTTTCCTCTTTCTTTTGTGTCTTATTCCTGTGAATTTTTATCCTGTCACTTTTTCACCTGTATTTGAAAAGATCTAACATGCGAAATCTGGTGGCAGTCGATAGAAATGTCAAAGAGGAAAGTCTCATAAACGTAGATTTGCGGAGAGAGAGTAAGGAAATAATCGATGCGGTAACTAAAAACAAATATTTACAATTTAGAGGTAGTGTGATGCCTCTATGAAAAATCATTCAAATCAAAACAGTCGTTAACCGCCGAATTAAACGCAGGTATGTTAAATTTATGGAAGTGATCTCTACGTTTTGTATGTTTAGGAAGTCTGTTATTACATTTTAAATCCTATAAAAATGAATCTTTATTTTCATTCTGCTACTATGCAATTTAATGCCAAATTCGTTTCTTGTGTGGTAACTGTAAAACCTATCCTAACGAACGTTTCTCCGCTTCTCGATAACTCTCGGTTCCACTATAGTACTCGCTATTTTGTAGAGTAGCTGCTGATTGTTACTCCTTTATTAAAGGACCTCTAAATTTCTCTCTCTTGCAGTGCATGGTTTGGAGTGTGTATTTGGCAAGTGACACCCAATTCTATGTCATTTGCACCATACCTCTTATAATAGCAGTCAAGTAAGTCGAGGATAAAACATGGTATTTTCAGAAAAAAAGAAGATTAATTTATTATTGCACATACTTTTCTGCCACTTTTGGTTATCAGTTGGAATGGTTGTAGTGTTCATGCTGAGTACGTGGACTACTACAGCATTGATCACCATTTACACAGAACACACAGCCACGTAAGTGATCAGATGGAGCTCACTCCATGATCCCTGTCAAGAATTTTGGCAAATTTTATATCTAAATGTTTAGGTCTAAAACTTCTTTTCCTCAGTATTCAGGATCCGTTTTCTAATTATGATGAATTATAGGATAAGGCTTGGACAAGGATTGGACCGTATTTGGTGGGAATGTGTCTTGAGTGGATACTCTTTAAGAGGAAATGTAAAATGCACATCAGGAATGTGAGTAGCAGAAGAACTATCTTATTGTTTATGTATCATTTTACAATTTATATATTTATTTTTCTTGTATTTTCATCAGAAATGATGGAAAGGCAATTAGCATTACCTGGTTTTAAAGCTATCCTGCTAGTATTTGCTTGGTCATCATTATCAATTTTTACTGCGGTTGTAGTATTTTGGTACAGAATAGAGAGTGCATCATTAAATTAGGAACTTCTGTATAGCTCACGGCTGTTAATATGAAAGCTACATATATGTAATTGATGCTGAAATCATCTGAACTCCCAATCGAATCTCTATAAACTATTTCTGGAGAGTTATTGTGCTACACTTACTTAGAATTTAGTATTCTTTCACTGAGTGAGGGAAATAAGGGCATTTGTAATCAGTATTCTCTCACTTTCTGTGGCTGATTGTGGAGGAATGGTGGTTATAATCAATATTAACATTGAGAAATTTGCTGATAAACTCTGAGAGGATGATGAAAGAGAAAATGGCTTTAATAATAAAATATCAATCCAATGGTGCATAAAAGCGTGGATGGGACAAATCATTGTCATTTGTTGCATTACAATTAATTAACAAATAAATGAAGGACTAAATGCTTTAAAAACTTGGCATCTTATTACATCTATTTACAACAACCACATTTACAGTTTATAACAATTTTTTGCTATTTAATAATCACAAAGAAAGCTGCTACACTATTATGTATTTTATTAAAATAAGGATAAAATGCATTTATTGTAGTCTGCTTTTACAGTTTTATTTTATATTTACATTATAATCTAAGTAAACGTGTATCTCATTGACAAACACATGATAAATATTTTAGCAGTCGACGTGTATATATTTATAGAAATGGATATAAACAGGGATATTTGAATTGAAACAACTAAATTCTCAGTCAAATATTTCACTCACTCACATAAAAATTCTTCTGCACTATAAAACGACATTCAAAGCAACTATTTCTGAATATTTTTTGAGGAAAGTTTGCCCTTAATGTTCTTTAATTTAACCGGTAGCAATTTGGATGTTTTCAAAGCTGTTATCTCAAACTCCATATAAACTCTGATTTTTAAAAATTGCAAGTAATAGTTGTTGCAAGTATATTTCTTTGATTTTGGACCAGCAGCATCTGCTGTGTATACATTGTTGTCACATACAGCATGGCATTTGCATGGATTGTTTTGGTTGGCACTGCAAGTAAGTATAGAGTGAGTTACACATCCCTTCAAATAAGAAGAGAAACATTGTTAAATCAATTACCCCCACAAATTGAAGCTGGTTTCATCAATGTTAAAAATGATGCCAACATGAGGGAACCACAATTTCAGACCTTAGATATTAGTAATTAACAATAAAAACTCAATTTATTTATTTGCAATCTTGGCTACAAAAAGTTTTAATTCACGGTGGTAGTATTTAGAAAGGGTCTCTGGCTGGTTGGTTGGAAAATCTATCCCCCCAAAGGCAGTTCATCATACACTGATAATGAACAACTACTGGATAATATTTCAACAGAAATTAGCAAATTTATAAATAAAATTTCAGTATCTTTATCACAAAATGAAACAACCAAAAATATCATATATGCGGTTGATAAATTCAAAATAAACTCATAACTAAATAATGTTGACTCATTATTATCTCTATGTTTGATTAAAAATGTTTGAGAATTCACTTTGGAAAAAATCCTTCCTGCTCAGAAATAATTTAATTGAAAATTTTTGGTCCCAGCATTAAATTTCTCTGGTTCTTTTGAATCTTTTCAATATATATCACTTCTATAAGAGAAATATTATAACACCAGAGATAAATTTAAAATGTATCAGTAAGCATCCATTATTTCTAGGTAGGAATTATTTATTTTCAAAGAAAATCTCAAATCTTTTCCATTTTACATATAAGTGGTGAGCATTTAACAATAATCATGACTTTATGTCAAACTTCTGTACTACATACATGGCCTGTTTATTGCATTTTCTGAAAAAGAAATTGAGCTTTCACTGTTTCTTTTGAATTCCCATGGTGCTTCTCTCCTTCTTTCAAGAAGTTCTTACAGAAAATATTTGGCTCATTATCTGACTTTAGTCACATGAAGAGGGTTTTCCTCATTACATGTACATATGCATAGATTACACTTTTGCACAAAGTAATATACTTGAGGCCATCCATCTCCGAGGAAGTGGATTGCAACCATTTGCATCCTCTGAGTGTGCAATGACTCACCTTAAACATGATGTTGGAGGCAAAAAAGATAGGCTGTTTGCCATATGTAAAGTAAAAATGTTCCCTTTGGAAATTTCTCAAATTGTCCCCCCTTTTGCCTAGCCCTGATTAATAGTGAAGGAACTAAATATAACTTAATGTACAACTATTATTGCATTTATCTGATACTTCTGAATCATCAAAAATAAGATTTATTTCTCTCCAGTTTTAAATATACATCATGACAAAAAGTGAATCTACAAATATATACTAATCACAAAGAGTTTCCTGGTATTATTGAACCTAATACAATTCAAGGAAATGACCTGAACTCTCATCAATGAATCTTCATTGCACGCCTAACAATAAGTGGCTAATTTCCTCTCAAATTCCTCTAAAAGTTTTACTTTTTCTCTCTCAACCCAAATAAATATCTTGATGTGGATGAAAGACAACCTGAATTGTATACTTCCAAAATTTTCACTATCACATGCGTTATAAAGCTTAAGTACAGCTCCCTCACAAAACAATGAAGTTGATAATTTTGGATTGATTGCTTAAACAATATGATGTTCTTTACATTGTTACTTTAGAATTAATTTTGACAGGGAAAATGTCTGCAATTGATCAAAATGAACTTTACATGAATGTCTTTTGAGAGTATTTTCAATTCATCCTGAGTTGAAACCATGAAAATTTGAGTGAAAACTTCCAATAGAAACCTTAGTCATAAACTCTCAGCTAAAAGGACAACTGCATAATATTTAAGAGACTGACAGGAAATATTAAGATCCTTACTCTCTCCTTAAAAAATGTTTGACAAATTTCTGGAAATGGCTGAATTACCTAGAATAGACCATCTTGTCTCTGTTAATAAAATCCTAACCACAACCCATTTGTTTGTGAGAAAGGTTTAGGGTAAATTCTTAACATAATTCTCTATGTAATTATTTTCATTTGCTTGCTAAACCATTATCCCAAAATTTCTGAAAAATTAAATAAAGTTCTAAAATAAAAGCTCATACATATCGCATGTTGTCTTTCTATCAGACAATTTGTTAGCGACTTTCTTGTATTGTTTTCATCTTTCTTGGCATTGATATTGATTGCAAACTACATTGCAAGCGCATTGATTTCCTAAGTGGTTAATTCTCAAAATGTTTGCTCAAACTGAGGACTCCAAATATTTGGACCTTTTATCTGCTTATTATTCTCTCTTCTATTTCCACCTTAGCTATGACACACTTTTGCAGGGCAATGTCAGGCAAATATTCTGACTCCAAAAGAAAGCCATCAGGGTAATATCTGGGATTAAACCCTGGGATACATGTAAATATGAATTTTCAACTCAAAATATTGTCTGGATATAGATTGTTTGTGTATCTTAGCCTTATATATGCATAAAAAATATCAGCGATTTAGCTTAAACTTCAAATGTGGATAACTTTCATACCAGATACAAAACCAATACCATAGTGTAGACTCAGTAAATCTCTGAAACACTTCTATGTGAAGAGCCTTCACCTCTTTAATAAGCTCCCTACAAACATTCACAATCATAATTCTAACAAGTTTGGCTGTTTTATCAAAATTCCTAGCATATAAAACTCTGCACTGTTTGGATGAATTCCATGTCTATGTTCATGAATTGCAAACATATTTAATATACTGCTCTTTCTTACCTATGATGATGTCTCTCACCTTATCTATTTGCTTTATGGACAGAACATTTTATTATTATCTTTGTGGGTTTGTATCATATGTTTGTACCTTACCTTTCTTTGGCACTTGGTGAAAAGTCTATGGCGTGCCTAATGGTAGGACAATAACTGAAAACTCAAGCTAATAGCTATATAATTGTTTTCATTCACTGGGCCAATAGTTTTGCTTTAGCATTTTTTTCAAGTCTTCATCCATGTCACGTCCTTTTGCTGAGAAGTAGACATAATAATATTGATATAAAAGTGGGATTAGGAAAGCTCTGTATACAGAAAACAACCGTGTTTCATGCACTTGTGTAACTTTCCTTCATTCTTTGAAATTTTGAAACATTATGGAACATCAAAAATTGAAGAAAAGTACATTTAATAGGCTACCTATTCTTTTCCATTCTTCACAGGAACAATTTCTTATAATCAATATTCAAAATCAGGAAAGATATAATTTCTTGTACTAAAATTGATTTCTATTATTATTGGATCAGTAAAAAAGTCTACGATTAATGCAATATTTTCATACTCTTCAGTATTTTTTGTTTTTTAAGTAACTTTCGATTCAGCTCTTTATTCACCACATCTTTTGGTTCGGCAATCATAGAAATCTTCATCTGGAACTGCCTCTAAATTAGATGATACCACTTCCATCCTCCCCTCTTGAAGGCATATATAGTGAGCAGTGAAACACTCAAATACAAACATTTGGTTGTTCACTCGCTTCTTCCGAACAAGTGAATCATTTGATTCAAACAACTCTAGATTTATGCTTTACTTGTTATAACAGATCTACTGTATGTTTTTTCCCATCTTTTCCAAAACTATTGGCCCAGTGAATAAAAACAATTATATAGCTATTAGCTTGAGTTTTCAGTTATTGTCCTACCATTAGGTACGCCATAGACTTATCACCAAGTGCCAAAGAAAGGTAAGTTATAAACATGTTACAAACCCACAAAGATAATAATAAAATGTTCTGTCCATAAACCAAATAGATAAGGAGAGAGACATCATCAAAGGTAAGAAAAAGCAGTATATTACATATGTTTTCAATTCATGAACCAAATGGATTCATTTGGTGATGATAGACTGAAAATTCTTTATTAGAATTATTTGATGGAAGCAAACAATGAATCGTTGGGTTGTTTCCATTCCACCTTTCTTGATATCCTCTTCTGCTTTTAGTATGGGAGAGTGAAGCCATGACTCATGTGGGAATCATCTATGGAAATGTTATTTGCAGCAGTTGTTAGTGATGTATCATGGGTTTAAGAGCAAAACGTGGATAGTGAATTTCATTACAAAGACACTTAGTTCCTCAGCAACCAACTGATCATAGATATGTCACCAAGATATCTATGATCCTTTGGCAAATCATAGAATTCGTCAATGCAAAGCCATTGGTTTAATTCCAGGATATCTGGACAATGCATTCACAATCTTGGGGTCTGAGTTGCTAACGTGGCATATTTTCTTTGTAATATATTTGGGTATTGGTTCTTATCAACCAATGGAGAACATGCATTGATAGAATGTTCTTGTTGAAATATAGTTGCTCCTGTTTATGGATGTGATGTTCTTCTCATAGGTTGACAACCCATTCCCTTCCCCTACCAGATGCTCTGGTACTGAGACACCCTTCATCCTCACTCCACTTCCTCTCCTGCACTTCCTTTGTTTCTGCATTCTTTTCTCCTAATGATTCGAGGGGGGAGTTTCTTGTGGTAAAGAATAGTTACTACCATGGTGAAGCCATTGAGATAAGTGTTAAGTGGGGGAATTTATGAAGGATATGATTGGTCTAAGAGGGATATCTTTGTTGTGTATTTTGGGTAGACTGTACATTTTTGTAACAGTTGGTTTGGACATATGGAGTTTTAAGTTTATGGGATCTGTGATGAGATTTTTGCAAATTTGTAGAGTATCTCTGGTGAAAGTGATCATTTTTTTGAGGGGGTATTTTGGAATAGATTCATAAGGGCCTTCCTTTAAGGTGGATGTGACATTTTCAATGTATTGTTTTTTTTGTCAATGTTCACTACTTTGTATCCTTTGTCAGCTTTAAGGTAAAAGCAATCTTTATCGTTTAATGTTTCAAAAATGTCGTGTTCTCTCTTGCTGTAGTTGTTTCTGTCGGTAAGTTTTCCATTTTCGTTTTCCAAATTTTCTCTGATCTGCTGAAAAAATAAATTTCTGATGGTGTTCTTGGAGCTTTCTGGTAGGAATTTGATTTGGGATTCTATATCTGCGATAGTGTCTTGTGAGGAAGAGTACATTTTAAACCTTTTGAGAGAAGCGTAATTTCATCTTTGTTGAAGGATTCTCTGGAGAGATTAACTATGTTGTTTAGAGTGTTGACGGAATGAGAGGAGTTTTTTGGAAGTTGTTTCTGTTTTAAAGAGTTGAGCTTTAGGCAAAGTTTACCATTTTCTTGGGTGATATTTTGCAGTTAATGGAAAAAAATTAGAACTTCCAAACTAAATGTATTAAACTCACTGAAGCTCGGCCCAACTTTGATATTGATATCATTTCAAATGTGCAGATTATCAATTCTTTTAATATGCCAACAATTTCCTATTGCCACATGCACTCAGATATTCTCTTTCTTATTAATTTATTTACAAAATTTTTTGATTCCACAGCTTTACCCTCTACTATCACTTTTCAAGTACCTCTCTGCCGTGCTAATATCCTTTCTCCCTCACATAATAGAACTAATCAATGCCCCATGATATTCATTTCTCTTTAAGTAGAAAAATAAAAAGCACCTTTTGAAATTTACAATAATCATTTATTTAAATTATTTATTTTTATAAATCTCTTCTCACTTAAAGTTTTAATTTCCAATGCTGATCATGAAACAATGGGAGGTCATATCTGGTTGAAAAGGAGCCCTCTACCGCATTGACCTCAATTATGAAGAAGATAGTAATTTTGAAATGATAATAAATAAAATAAATATTTTTTGAACCCTGTGTATACAAGTTATTAACTTATGGATCCCCACCACTCTTGAAAATACTACACTACTTGCAAAATGCCAATGTATGGATAATGTAATATTTTGTTGCATCAGATGAATTAAAGATTCATTTATAAGCATTTTAATACAGAGATTGTTACCTTCTAAACTTATGGAGGGGGAAATGAAGCATTGCTCCTTGCATGATTTGAGAAACTTGAAATTTAAACTTATCCATTGAGTATGCTTTGACATCATAAGATCGTTTTAAACTATTTGAATAGTTACATATAGACAACTGTGTGATGAGAGAAGGTGATTTTTCCCTCAATCTTAAAAGTGATGTTATCAAGGAAACATAAAGCTGGGTTTTAAAATTCAATCTTACTGAAGGCAAGAAGAAATGTACATTCATAAAATGTGATAAATATTGTCAATCATTCATAATTAAATTGAATAATACAGAATCATTTGATAGAAATGAATTTAATTTTCCTCATATTCTGTAATATCCGGTCACTATCGATATTTCCGTAACATGGAACACTTTATTAGAACGCTTCTTGTTCCGAAGATGATGGGCACTACTTAATGTGTTTAGTAATTTCCCTGATTTACGTATCTTGCGAATGATCACCCTGTGACTATAATTACACAATAGTATTTAGGGAGCGCGATTTATTTTTGTGATTAACATGTTCATTGTGCTATATATCAGTCAGTAAGAAAGAAGCAAGAATGTAGGGCACAGCACAGAAAAATATGTTGGTCATTCACTACATCCTTACATTCATAAATAAAAAGGTATGTATATTTATTGTTATAAACATTGATACGATGCGATTTGCAGCCTTAATTAAAGCTGCCAACACTTCCCAAACGGAACAAATTGTAGGTACCCAATACTACGCTTCTACCGCCGAAATAAAAAATTACCTTGAAAGCAAAATATGAACGCTGCCGATGAAGTTTGAAATCGGATTGAAAAACAGAACGACAAACCCTGCATATAATGGTAAACAGCAGGCATTCAAATTGATCACTAAAATAATAAGATTGAATAATTATTCCCGATGTCAGCTCGATATCATGTGATCCTCGCATCCATATTATTCATTAACGTGATATTGTATCTCGGGATTCTTAGTATTGAAAACATCGTACTCGTGCCTAATAACATCCTGAAATGGCAATTAAATTTCAGCGCTTTATCCCTTAAAGTCAGTTTGCTTCGAGTGAAATTTTCTGTTGAAATGAAAGTTCTTCGCGTAGAGATGACAGGTAAGTAATGAATAGCTCCGACAAAAACAAAGAAATTGCTTGTATTTACAGTACCACGTTCCCTACAAAGAGGGACGTGTTAAATGAGATATGCACGATGAAATATTTTCTTTAATAAAACCTTTTACAGAGACTGATTATGAAAGGCATGTACTAGAATACACGCTCATGTAATCAATAAGCTATGAATAACTTGGCTACAATTCAGTAAAACTCAACCTGTCTCCTAAATAACATAAAAATCACTCAGTAGCTAGATTTAATCACGGATATACTATGTGTATCATTCAGCTTATCATAAACCTCTCATAATTTGACATATCACATCTTTCAAACGGCTGACGTTAGTTGGAGATGTTTACCATATTCGAGATAAACAAAACATGTCATAAAGCCGCAATTCTTCACGCATTACCCGCTATCAAAACTTATTTCCATTCAAACAAAAACCCATCACAGCTCGCTTTAATTGTTTGATGTTTCTACTGTAAGCCTTGTGATTTCGCTTTCCGCTAACTCTCGACTTCGGTGTGTGATTTTCGGAGGTATTTTATTTCCTCTTCACCGCATCAAAAGTTTATAAATAACCATGTTTAGGTTTTGATTATATTAATATTTGGGTAAATAATAATATGTTCATAAGTTTATTTGTTGAAAGAAAATCATTACCTGCTGTTTTTTTAAGTGTAGCTGATTCTTTATAAGTTCAGATTAGATACGCAGGGATTTGTTTGAAAGGTTTATTTTATGCATTTTTACCTCTCTCTGATATAGGTGTTTTCGCAGATTTACCTCGCTACTATTTGTTTAAGTCTGCATAGCGTTTATAATTTTCTTATTCGGATAACTATACAAGTGCGCCGATATCGTTTCGCATAATTTCTTTAATATTTTGCAGAACATACGTGGTGCACTTTATAAATTGGAGTTAATTTTTAAGAGTTTAGTAAGGAGTATATTTATTGCTACGAAAACGATAAAGCTCTCGAAGTTTTGCTGCCTAAGTCCGAAAAGTTTACTCTGAAGGAGGATTCTGTATCTACCACCGTTTGAAAACTCATAGGAACGGACGAGAATTAGGCGATATGCAAGATCAGTTTTACTGATGTAGAATGCGTCGAAGGAAATTAAAAATGAAGTTCGAAGAACGTATGTACGATGTTGTAAACAATATATAAACAGCCATGACAGAGAAAATAGAGAAATCAAAGAGATTACTTTAAGAAAGAAATATTTCCTGATAATCCATATCTGCAAAACATTCCCCATACAGTCAAGTATGATCACATGTTATGCCGCTCACTCGAAAGAATGAAGTACCTCAAATATTAAATGTCCCCTTGGATGGTCACACTTCAGTTGCAGGCTGATTCTTGTCAATTGCATTCATATTTACCCCCATTTCTATCGGGATTTGCATATTGAGATGCCCGTGTCCCCTCTGCTTCCTCATTTGTATCATCCATTCCACTTCTTCAATCGACGTTTTACTTTCAGTATAGTATGGATTATTTTATTCTCGCTTTATGTAAAGGGCACGTTTTTGAATTAATTTCATTAAAATTTTAAGTAAACTGTTTCACGAATTATGGAAATGGAACAAGTTAAGCATTAATTCTTTATTTTAATTAACTCTTCTGAAGATGGAAGAGAAAGTGGACACACAAGAATTGCTAATGCTCCTGGGAAGGAAGAGAATGCATGTTACGGATGTGGTAAAACTTATAGTTATGTGGACATGAAGCAGCACGTGAGGCTGAGTTGAGTTCTGGCTGCAGTAATAGGAAGTGCATAATTTTAATTAGTTAATTGACATTATCCTTACATTCATCTATTGGCTGTTCAACATCTTTTGCTGATGATACCATTCAAAATTAAGCTTCCACAGGCTGGGAGCAGATAGAGGGCGATATTAAATAGAATTTGGAGTTTAAATGTCATTGGTTTCAATAGAATGCACTTCAATCAAGTTAGAGAGATTCATTCATTTTTTATAATCTTTCTAATATCCATAACTGTTCTAGAATTTAATATGTAATGCCGTGATTTGTTCTAAATAAGATTGCTATTGTCCTATCACTGATGGAGACTGTATCAAAAATTACATTTGTACAATTTCAGAGAACATTTTATTTTGCCCTTGTTCAATCAAAATGAAATGATAGTTTAGCTTGCTGGAGTTCAGTGTATTTAAATGCAGTAAAACCAAATAAATCTCTGTTGAAAATATCAATAAATATAGATAAATAGAAAAACAAATATGAGCCTTCTTACCAATCTCTTCCTCAAATCTTAGTCAAGGACCATTGTCATTAATTTTCTTTCCTCTCATGAAAGCTTCTTTTGATATCCATATTCTCGTTCTAATATCTTCAGTACTTCTTCCATCTCCTCCTGTAATAACAATCCTCCTAAGAGAGAACTCTGTTCTTCATTATCCAGTTTTTCCCTTATTTAAAGATTAGATTTCAAACCTTAGGCAAACCTCATGACTTTTGTGTTTTTATGTGTTGATTCTCATCCCAAAATCTCTGGCTCCATCATTTAACAGTTGGGCTAGCCTCTTTAATCCTTTTTCAGAATTGCTTATAAGAGCTTTTCTAATGCAAAGCTAACTGACATTAACATCTTTTCCCCCAAGTTCACTCTTATATTAGAATCTCCCCATGCCTCTTTTACTATTTCTTCAGCATATTTATTAAAAAGTTATAGTGGACAACACACTCTCTCTAGTAGTGATATGGATTGGTATCAGGAAAAAGGGTTACCAGAATAATTTGTTTGAAAAAATAGATTTGAGCATTCTTATCTTTCATTTGTGAGTCTGAAATTGATCCCATGACAATGCCTGTATGTGTTTAATGGTTAGAAATTATCTTTTGTAATGAGTGGTAACTTGCAAACTCACTGATAGTGCTGACACTTAAGTAGAGGCAATGTCCGTTTAATTAAACTTAGCTAAACTATTTTTAATCCATCTTTGGTTTTTATGGCCCCAAAAATTTTTCATGTTTTTCAGAAGAGGTAATAAATGAGAAACAGTGGGCCAAGTCATGGATCTCGGTTAACGATAACGTCGGTGGATATTTTGGAGATAAAATTTTGTTAGCTCTGTACAGCTAGTTCCAAAGAGAACTTACCTCCTAAGCTGCAACCCCCATAACAGATGTGAAGCTCAATGAGAGCGAGTTGAGCTTTCCATGCATTCTATTGGCTCTTGGAAGGAGGAGCACTGTGATGGCACCTTTTTAAACTGTGTGAAATTAGTTGCTTTTGTATCATGCTTTTGTATCATTATTATCAAGAAATCTTGTTAAGATTTACTGTCGATTTTTACTATGTCAGCAGTATAGTATTACAAAATGAATGAAAGTTGGATTTCTTTATTTCGGCCTGAAATTAATGCGTAACACACTCTTTTCTGGAGGTATTGGGTTAACTTACTTTAGCTGTCTCAATTTTCCCCGGATAAAGATGATAGCTTAGCAAGATTGAAAAGAATCATGTTATTATGTTTTTTACGCTCTTGATGTCCACAGGACGAACTTTTAAAGATATTTAAAGGAAACTACCTACAATGACTCAAATAGAAATATGAAGAAAAACTCTGCAACATATGAAAGATAAGATGAAAAGAAATGTTATCTGGACGAGTATACTGAAAAAGAATCTTTCTTAGTTAAGCTGGAAAAGAACTCTGAAAATTAGATCCAAAACATATTATGATACGGTACAAGAGTAAATTAGAATCAACTACATCAGATAGTAACATTGCACAGTATAAACATTTTATAGACTACCAAATCATAAATTATATTAGGTAAAATATTAATTGGTGTACTATCATACTAATATATAAATTAATTGTTTAAAATTCAAATCGCTAATTTAATATTTTAGAAAATAAAAGAAATATAATAATAATAGCACCTTTAATTTTAGATGCTGAGGGCTACAAAAATCTTGTTTGTGTATTGAATTAATAATTAATTTACGAAGAGAATAACACCAACGCTCGTAAAACTTTTCCGAAAATATTCTTCACTGCCAGTGCCTAAACTATCTAAGATTTAACGAATATCTTGATAAATAAGCCCTTTTTAGAGTAAATTTCGGCTTTAATTGGAAGATTTTACGAAAATCTTGCTAAATAAGCCGTTTTGTAGCAAATTTCGGCTTATTTTGGAAAATTTTACGAATATCTTGTGAAATAAGCCTTTTTCGGAGCAAATGTCGGCATATTAATGGAAGATTTAACGAAAATCTTGCTAAATAAACCCAACGCAACCCAACCCGACCCAACCCAACCCAACCCTACCCTAAAACCCTAAATGCTAAATAAGCCGTTTTCGGAGCGAATTTCGACTTTAATTTGAAGATTTTACGAAAATCTTCTGAATTCTTCTCCCGACCCGACCCGACCCGACCCGACCCTGGAAAAATCTCGCTGAATAAGCCGTTATTGGAGGAACTATTGTCTTAATTTGAAAAAAAGTTTGCTAAATCTTACTTAATAAGCCGTTTTCAGAACAAATTTCGACTTCATTTCGAAGATTTCTTCAAAAATCTTGCCAAAAAGGAAGTTGTCGAAGCAATTCTTGGCTTAATTTGGAAGAAATATCGAAAATATTGCTAAATAATACGTTTTATGAAAACATTTTGGCTTATTTGAGAAAATTTTAGAAAATATTGCTAAATAAGCCGTTTTCGGAGAAATTTCGGCTTCATTTTGAGAATTTTACGAAAATCTTCCTTAATGATCCGTATTCGGAGTAAAAATCGGTTTCATTTGGACGTTTTTACGCAGTTCTTGCTAAATATAACGTTTTTGGAGCGAATTTCGGCTTATTTTTCGAAGATTTTACGAAAATCTTGCTAAATAAGCCGTTTTTGGAACAAATTTCGGCTTATTTTTGAATGATTTTATGAATATCTTGCTAAATAAGCCGTTTTTGGAGCGAATTTCGACTTCAATTAGAAGATATTACGATAATCAACTAAATAAACCGTTTTAGAGGGAAATTTCGGCTTATTATTGGAAGAATTTACGATATTCTTGCTAAATAAGCCGTTTTCGGAGCAACTTTTAATTTTGGGAGGTTTTTCGAATATCTTGATAAGCCCTTATTCCAGCAAATTGCAGCATATTTTAAATATTTTACAAAAATCTTGCTAACTAAGCCGTTTATGGAGCAAATTTCGTTTTATTTTGGAAGATCTATGGAAAATCTTGCTAAATAAGTAGTTTTTGTTGTAAATTACGGCTTATTATGGATGATCTCACAAAAATGTTCTTAAAAAACCGTATTCGGGGGAAATTTTGTTTAAGTTTGGAAGATTTTACGAAAATCTTGCTGAATAAACCGTTTTCGGAGATAATTTCGGCTTATTTTTCAAAAATTTTGCGAAAATCTTGCTAAATAAGCCGCTTTTGTTACAAATTTCGGATTAATTTGGTAAGATTTTACGAATAACCTGAGAAAAAAGGCTTTTTTCGAAGCAAATTTCGGCTTCATTTGGAAGTTTATACGAAAATCTTGCTAAATAAGCCGTTTTCGGAGCAAATTTCGACTTCAATTTGAAGATTTTAGGAAAATCTTTTAAATAAACCGTTTCCGAGGGAAATTTCGGCTTATTATTGGAAGATTTTACGATTATCTTGCTAAATAAGCCGTTTTTGGAGCTAATTTCGGCTTATATTTGAAGGATTTTACAAAAATCTTGCTAAATAAGCCCATTTCACAGCAATTTCGCCTTCATTTGGAAGATTTTACGAAAATCTTGCTAAATAAACCCGACCCGACCCAACCCAACCCAACCCCAACTAAATAATCCGTTCTTGTAGCAAATGTCAGTTTTCACATGGAAGATGTTACGAATATCTTGAGAAATAAGCCTTCTTCGGAGCGAATTCGGCTTATTTTGAAATATTTATGGAAAATCTTGCTAAATAAGTCGTTTTTGTTGCAAATTTCGGCTTATTTTGGAAGATTTCACGTATATCTTGAGAAAAAAGGCTTTTATCGGAGCAAATTTTGGCTTATTTTTTGAAAATTTTACAAAAATCTTGCTAAATAAGCCTTTTTCGGAGCAAATTACGGCTTATTTTGGAAGATTTTCGAAAATCTTGCTAAATAGGCTGTTTTCGGAGCAAATTTCGCTTTCCGGAGTGAATTCCGGCGTCAATTGGAGGATTTTACGAAAATCTTGCTAAGTAATCCCTTTTCGGAACAAATTTCGGCTTATTTTTGAAAGATTTTACGAAAATCTTGCTAAATAAGCCGTTTACGGAGCAAATTTCGGCTTCATTTGGAACATTTTACGATAATCTTGCTAAATAAGCCGTTTTCGGAGCAAATTTCGACTTCAATTTGAAGATTTTACGAAAATCTTCTAAATAAACCGTTTTCGAGGGAAATTTTACCATTATTTTGCTAAATAAGCCGTTTTCGGAGTTAATCTCGGATTCATTTGGAATATTTTACGTAAATCTTTCTAAATAAGCCGTTTTTGGAGCAAGTTTTGTTTAAGTTTGGAAGATTTTACGAAAATCTTGCCAAATAATCCGTTTTCGGAGTAAATTTCGGCTTATTTACGGAAGCTTTTACGAAAATCTTGCTAAATAAGCCGTTTACGGAGCAATTTTCGGCTTCATTTGGAACATTTTAAGAAAATCTTCGTAAATAAACCTTTTTTGGAGCAAATTTCGGCTTATTTTTGGATGATTTTACAAAAATCTTGCTAAACAAACCGTTTTCGGAGCAACTATTGTTTAATTTCGGAAGATTTTACTAATAGCTTGATAAATAATCCGTTTTTTGAGATAATTTCGACTTCATTTCGCGGATTTTACGAAAGTCTTGCTAAATAAGCCGTTTTCGGAGGAAATTTCGACTTCAATGTGGAACATTTTACGAAAATCTTGCTAAATAAGCCGTTTACGGAGCAAATTTCGGCTTCATTTGGAACATTTTACGAAAATCTAGCAAAATATTCCATTTTCGGAGTAAATTTCGGTTTATTTTTAAAAGATTTTACGAAACTCTTGCTAAAAAAGGCCGTTTACGGAGCAAATTTCGGCTTCATTTGGAACATTTTACGAAAATCTAGCTAAATAAACCGTTTTCGGAGATAAATTTACGAAAATCTTCCTAAATGAATCGTTTTCGGAGTAAAAATCGGTTTTATTTGGAGGTTTTTACGCAAATCTTGCTAAATATACCGTTATTGCAGCAAATTTCGGCTTATTTTTGAAGATTTTACGAAAATCTTGCTAAATAAGCTGATTTAAGAAGAAAGTTCGCCTTCTTCTGGAAGATTTTACGAAAATCTTGCTAAATAAACCGTTTTCGGAGAAAATTTTGGCTTATAATTGAACGATTTTACGAAAATCTTGCTAAATAAACCGTTTTCGGAGATAATTTGTTCAATTTTGGAAGATTGTACGAAAATCTTGCTAAATAAACCGTTTTCGGAGAATATTTCGGCTTATTTACGGAAGCTTTTACGAAAATCTTGCTAAATAAGCCGTTTACGGAGCAATTTTCGGCTTCATTTGGAACATTTTACGAAAATCTTCCTAAATAAACCGTTTTTGGAGCAAATTTCGGCTTATTTTTGGAAGATTTTATGAAAATCTTGCAAAACAAGCCGTTTTCGGAGCAACTTTTGTTTAATTTTTAGAAGATTTAACGAAAATCTTTCTAAATAAGCTGATTTCAGAAGAAAGTTCGCCTTCTCCTGGAAGATTTTACGAAAATCTTGCTAAATAAACCGTTTTCGGAGAAAATTTTGGCTTATTATTGAACGATTTTACGAAAATCTTGCTAAATAATCCATTATCGGAGAAAATTTCTGCTTATTTTTGGAAGATTTTACGAAAATCTTGCTAAATAAACCGTTTTCGGAGAAAATTTTGGCTTATTATTGAACGATTTTACGAAAATCTTGCTAAATAATCACTTTTCGGAGAAAATGTCTGCTTATTTTTGGAATATTTTACGAAAATCGTGCTAAACAAGCCGTTTTCGGAGCAACTTTTTTTTTAATTTTGGAAGATTTTACTAATAGCTTGATAATTAAGCCGTTTTTTGAGCAAATGTCAGCTTATATTCGAAGATTTAACGAAAAGCTTGTTAACTTAGCCGTTTTCGGAGCTAATCTCGGCTTCATTAGGAATATTTTACGTGAATCTTGCTAAAGAAACCCTTTTTGGAGGAAATTTCGACTTCATTTCGTGGATTTTACGAAAATCTTGCTAAATATTCCGTTTTCGGAGATAATTTCGGCTTATTTTTGGAAGATTTTACGAAAATCTTGCTAAATAAGCCGTTTTTGGAACAAATTTCTGCTTATTTTTGATTGATTTTAAGAATATCTTGCTAAATAATCCATTTTCGGAGCAAATTTTGGCTTATTTTTGGAAGATTTTACGAAAATCCTGCTAAATAAGCCGTTTACGGAGAATATTTCAGCTTCATTTGGAACATTTTACGAAAATCTTGCTAAATAAACCGTTTTCGGAGATAATTTGTTTAATTTTGGAAGATTTTACGAAAATCTTGCTAAATAAACCGTTTTCGGAGATAATTTCTGCTAATTTTTCGAAGATTTTACGAAAATCTTGCCAAATAATCCGTTTTCGGAGCAAATTTTGGCTTCATTTGGAACATTTTACGAAAATCTTCCTAAATAAACCGTTTTTGGAGCAAATTTCGGCTTATTTTTGGAAGATTTTACGAAAATCTTGCTAAACAAGCCGTTTTCGGAGCAACTTTTGTTTAATTTTAGAAGATTTAACGAAAATCTTCTAAATAAGCTGATTTCAGAAGAAAGTTCGCCTTCTTCTGGAAGATTTTACGAAAATCTTGCTAAATAAACCGTTTTCGGAGAAAATTTTGGCTTATTATTGAACGATTTTACGAAAATCTTGCTAAATAATCCATTATCGGAGAAAATTTCTGCTTATTTTTGGAAGATTTTACGAAAATCTTGCTAAATAAACCGTTTTCGGAGAAAATTTTGGCTTATTATTGAACGATTTTACGAAAATCTTGCTAAATAATCCATTATCGGAGAAAATTGCTGCTTATTTTTGGAAGATTTTACGAAAATCTTGCTAAATAAACCGTTTTCGGAGAAAATTTTGGCTTATTATTGAACGATTTTACGAAAATCTTGCTAAATAATCAATTTTCGGAGAAATTGTCTGCTTATTTTTGGAAGATTTTACGAAAATCTTGCTAAACATGCCGTTTTCGGAGCAATTTTTTTTCAATTTTGGAAGATTTTACTAATAGCTTGATAATTAAGCCGTTTTTTGAGCAAATGTCAGCTTATATTCGAAGATTTAACGAAAAGCTTGTTAACTTAGCCGTTTTCGGAGCTAATCTCGGCTTCATTAGGAATATTTTACGTAAATCTTGCTAAAGAAACCCTTTTTGGAGGAAATTTCGACTTCATTTCGTGGATTTTACGAAAATCTTGCTAAATATTCCGTTTTCGGAGATAATTTCGGCTTATTTTTGGAAGATTTTACGAAAAACTTGATAAATAAGCCGTTTTTGGAGCGAATTTCGGCTTATTTTTCGAAGATTTTACGAAAATCTTGCTAAATAAGCCGTTTTTGGAACAAATTTCTGCTTATTTTTGAATGATTTTAAGAATATCTTGCTAAATAATCCATTTTCGGAGCAAATTTTGGCTTATTTTTGGAAGATTTTACGAAAATCCTGCTAAATAAGCCGTTTACGGAGAATATTTCAGCTTCATTTGGAACATTTTACGAAAATCTTGCTAAATAAACCGTTTTCGGAGATAATTTGTTTAATTTTGGAAGATTTTACGAAAATCTTGCTAAATAAACCGTTTTCGGAGATAATTTCGGCTAATTTTTCGAAGATTTTGCGAAAATCTTGCCAAATAATCCGTTTTCGGAGCAAATTTCGGCTTCATTTGGAACATTTTACGAAAATCTTCCTAAATAAACCGTTTTTGGAGCAAATTTCGGCTTATTTTTGGAAGATTTTACGAAAATCTTGCTAAATAAACCGTTTTCGGAGAAAATTTTGGCTTATTATTGAACGATTTTACGAAAATCTTGCTAAATAATCCATTATCGGAGAAAATTTCTGCTTATTTTTGGAAGATTTTACGAAAATCTTGCTAAATAAACCGTTTTCGGAGAAAATTTTGGCTTATTATTGAACGATTTTACGAAAATCTTGCTAAATAATCAATTTTCGGAGAAATTGTCTGCTTATTTTTGGAAGATTTTACGAAAATCTTGCTAAACAAGCCGTTTTCGGAGCAACTTTTTTTTTAATCTTGGAAGATTTTACTAATAGCTTGATAATTAAGCCGTTTTATGAGCAAATGTCAGCTTATATTCGAAGATTTAACGAAAAGCTTGTTAACTTAGCCGTTTTCGGAGCTAATCTCGGCTTCATTAGGAATATTTTACGTAAATCTTGCTAAAGAAACCCTTTTTGGAGGAAATTTCGACTTCATTTCGTGGATTTTACGAAAATCTTTCTAAATACGCCGTTTTCGGAGCAAATTTCGACTTCAATGTGTAACATTTTACGAAGACATTGCTAAATATTCCGTTTTCGGAGATAATTTCGGCTTATTTTTGGAAGATTTTACTAAAATCTTGCTAAATTATTCGTTTTCAGAGCAAATTTGGACTTCAAGTTGAAGATTTTCCGAATATCTTCTGAATAAAACGTTTTCGAGTAAAATTTCAGCTTATTATTGGTAGAGTTTACGATTATTCTGCTAAATAAACCGACCGCTGAATACCCGACCCGACGCGACCCGACCCGACCCGACCCGACCCGACCCGACCCGACCCGACCCGACCCGACCCGACCCGACCCGACCCGACCCGACGCGACCCGACGCGACCCGACCCGACCCGACCCGACCCGACCCGACCCGACCCGACCCGACCCGACCCGACCCGACCCGACCCGACCCGACCCGACCCGACCCGACCCGACCCGACCCGACCCGACCCGACCCGACCCGACCCGACCCGACCCGACCCGACCCGACCCGACCCGACCCGACCCGACCCGACCCGACCCGACCCGACCCGACCCGACCCGACCCGACCCGACCCGACCCGACCCGACCCGACCCGACCCGACCCGACCCGACCCGACCCGACCCGACCCGACCCGACCCGACCCGACCCGACCCGACCCGACCCGACCCGACCCGACCCGACCCGACCCGACCCGACCCGACCCGACCCGACCCGACCCGACCCGACCCGACCCGACCCGACCCGACCCGACCCGACCCGACCCGACCCGACCCGACCCGACCCGACCCGACCCGACCCGACCCGACCCGACCCGACCCGACCCGACCCGACCCGACCCGACCCGACCCGACCCGACCCGACCCGACCCGACCCGACCCGACCCGACCCGACCCGACCCGACCCGACCCGACCCGACCCGACCCGACCCGACCCGACCCGACCCGACCCGACCCGACCCGACCCGACCCGACCCGACCCGACCCGACCCGACCCGACCCGACCCGACCCGACCCGACCCGACCCGACCCGACCCGACCCGACCCGACCCGACCCGACCCGACCCGACCCGACCCGACCCGACCCGACCCGACCCGACCCGACCCGACCCTGGAAAAATCACGCTGAATAAGCCGTTATTGGAGGAGATATTGACTTAATTTGAAAAAAGTTTGCTAAATCTTACTTAATAAGCCGTTTTCAGAAAAAAATTTCGACTTCATTTCGAAGATTTCTTCAAAATCTTGCGAAAAAGGAAGTTGTTGAAGCAATTCTTGGCTTAATTTGGAAGAAATATCGAAAATATTGCTAAATAAAACGGTTTATGAAAATATTTTGGCTTATTTGAGAAACCTTTAGAAAGTATTGCTAAATAAGCCGTTTTCGGAGAAAATTTCGGCTTCATTTTGAGAATTTTACGAAAATCCTTCCTTAATGATCCGTATTCGGCGTAAAAATCGGTTTCATTTGGACGTTTTTACGCAGTTCTTGCTAAATATAACGTTTTTGGAGCGAATCTCGGCTTATTTTTCGAAGATTTTACGATAATCTTGCTAAATAAGCCGTTTTTGGAACAAATTTCTGCTTATTTTTGAATGATTTTATGAATATCTTGCTAAATAATTCATTTTCGGAGCAAATTTTGGCTTATTTTTGGAAGATTTTACGAAAATCCTGCTAAATAAGCCGTTTACGGAGCAAATTTCAGCTTCATTTGGAACATTTTACGAAAATCTTGCTAAATAAACCGTTTTCGGAGATAATTTGTTTAATTTTGGAAGAGATTACGAATATCTTGCTAAATAAACCGTTTTCGGAGATAATTTCGGCTAATTTTTCGAAGATTTTACGAAAATCTTGCCAAATAATCCGTTTTCGGAGCAAATTTCGGCTTATTTACGGAAGCTTTTACGAAAATCTTGCTAAATAAGCCGTTTACGGAGCAATTTTCGGCTTCATTTGGAACATTTTACGAAAATCTTCCTAAATAAACCGTTTTTGGTGCAAATTTCGGCTTATTTTTGGAAGATTTTACGAATATCTTGCTAAACAAGCCGTTTTCGGAGCAACTTTTGTTTAATTTTTAGAAGATTTAACGAAAATCTTTCTAAATAAGCTGATTTCAGAAGAAAGTTCGCCTTCTTCTGGAAAATTTTACGAAAATCTTGCTAAATAAACCGTTTTCGGAGAAAATTTTGGCTTATTATTGAACGATTTTACGAAAATCTTGCTAAATAATCAATTTTCGGAGAAATTGTCTGCTTATTTTTGGAATATTTTACGAAAATCGTGCTAAACAAGCCGTTTTCGGAGCAACTTTTTTTTTCAATTTTGGAAGATTTTACTAATAGCTTGATAATTAAGCCGTTTTTTGAGCAAATGTCAGCTTATATTCGAAGATTTAACGAAAAGCTTGTTAACTTAGCCGTTTTCGGAGCTAATCTCGGCTTCATTAGGAATATTTTACGTAAATCTTGCTAAAGAAACCCTTTTTGGAGGAAATTTCGACTTCATTTCGTGGATTTTACGAAAATCTTGCTAAATATTCCGTTTTCGGAGATAATTTCGGCTTATTTTTGGAAGATTTTACGAAAATCTTGCTAAATAAGCCGTTTTTGGAACAAATTTCTGCTTATTTTTGATTGATTTTATGAATATCTTGCTAAATAATCCATTTTCGGAGCAAATTTTGGCTTATTTTTGGAAGATTTTACGAAAATCCTGCTAAATAAGCCGTTTACGGACAATATTTCAGCTTCATTTGGAACATTTTACGAAAATCTTGCTAAATAAACCGTTTTCGGAGATAATTTGTTTAATTTTGGAAGATTTTACGAAAATCTTGCTAAATAAACCGTTTTCGGAGATAATTTCGGCTAATTTTTCGAAGATTTTACGAAAATCTTGCCAAATAATCCGTTTTCGGAGCAAATTTTGGCTTCATTTGGAACATTTTACGAAAATCTTCCTAAATAAACCGTTTTTGGAGCAAATTTCGGCTTATTTTTGGAAGATTTTACGAAAATCTTGCTAAACAAGCCGTTTTCGGAGCAACTTTTGTTTAATTTTAGAAGATTTAACGAAAATCTTTCTAAATAAGCTGATTTCAGAAGAAAGTTCGCCTTCTTCTGGAAGATTTTACGAAAATCTTGCTAAATAAACCGTTTTCGGAGAAAATTTTGGCTTATTATTGAACGATTTTACGAAAATCTTGCTAAATAATCCATTATCGGAGAAAATTTCTGCTTATTTTTGGAAGATTTTACGAAAATCTTGCTAAATAAACCGTTTTCGGAGAAAATTTTGGCTTATTATTGAACGATTTTACGAAAATCTTGCTAAATAATCAATTTTCGGAGAAATTGTCTGCTTATTTTTGGAAGATTTTACGAAAATCTTGCTAAACAAGCCGTTTTCGGAGCAACTTTTTTTTTAATCTTGGAAGATTTTACTAATAGCTTGATAATTAAGCCGTTTTTTGAGCAAATGTCAGCTTATATTCGAAGATTTAACGAAAAGCTTGTTAACTTAGCCGTTTTCGGAGCTAATCTCGGCTTCATTAGGAATATTTTACGTAAATCTTGCTAAAGAAACCCTTTTTGGAGGAAATTTCGACTTCATTTCGTGGATTTTACGAAAATCTTTCTAAATAAGCCGTTTTCGGAGCAAATTTCGACTTCAATGTGTAACATTTTACGAAGACATTGCTAAATATTCCGTTTTCGGAGATAATTTCGGCTTATTTTTGGAAGATTTTACTAAAATCTTGCTAAATAATTCGTTTTCAGAGCAAATTTGGACTTCAAGTTGAAGATTTTCCGAATATCTTCTGAATAAAACGTTTTCGAGTATAATTTCAGCTTATTATTGGTAGAGTTTACGATTATTCTGCTAAATAAACCGACCGCTGAATACCCGACCCGACCCGACCCGACCCGACCCGACCCGACCCGACCCGACCCGACCAGACCCGACCCGACCCAACCCGACCGACCCGACCCGACCCGACCCGACCCGACCCGACCCGACCCTGGAAAAATCACGCTGTATAAGCCGTTATTGGAGGAGATATTGACTTAATTTGAAAAAAGTTTGCTAAATCTTACTTAATAAGCCGTTTTCAGAAAAAAATTTCGACTTCATTTCGAAGATTTCTTCAAAATCTTGCCAAAAAGGAAGTTGTCGAAGCAATTCTTGGCTTAATTTGGAAGAAATATCGAAAATATTGCTAAATAAAACGTTTTATGAAAATATTTTGGCTTATTTGAGAAACCTTTAGAAAATATTGCTAAATAAGCCGTTTTCGGAGAAAATTTCGGCTTCATTTTGAGAATTTTACGAAAATCCTTCCTTAATGATCCGTATTCGGAGTAAAAATCGGTTTCATTTGGACGTTTTTACGCAGTTCTTGCTAAATATAACGTTTTTGGAGCGAATCTCGGCTTATTTTTCGAAGATTTTACGATAATCTTGCTAAATAAGCCGTTTTTGGAACAAATTTCTGCTTATTTTTGAATGATTTTATGAATATCTTGCTAAATAATCCATTTTCGGAGCAAATTTTGGCTTATTTTTGGAAGATTTTACGAAAATCCTGCTAAATAAGCCGTTTACGGAGCAAATTTCAGCTTCATTTGGAACATTTTACGAAAATCTTGCTAAATAAACCGTTTTCGGAGATAATTTGTTTAATTTTGGAAGAGATTACGAATATCTTGCTAAATAAACCGTTTTCGGAGATAATTTCGGCTAATTTTTCGAAGATTTTACGAAAATCTTGCCAAATAATCCGTTTTCGGAGCAAATTTCGGCTTATTTACGGACGCTTTTACGAAAATCTTGCTAAATAAGCCGTTTACGGAGCAATTTTCGGCTTCATTTGGAACATTTTACGAAAATCTTCCTAAATAAACCGTTTTTGGAGCAAATTTCGGCTTATTTTTGGAAGATTTTACGAAAATCTTGCTAAACAAGCCGTTTTCGGAGCAACTTTTGTTTAATTTTAGAAGATTTAACGAAAATCTTTCTAAATAAGCTGATTTCAGAAGAAAGTTCGCCTTCATCTGCTAGATTTTACGAAAATCTTGCTAAATAAACCGTTTTCGGAGAAAATTTTGGCTTATTATTGAACGATTTTACGAAAATCTTGCTAAATAATCCATTATCGGAGAAGATTTCTGCTTATTTTTGGAAGATTTTACGAAAATCTTGCTAAATAAACCGTTTTCGGAGAAAATTTTGGCTTATTATTGAACGATTTTACGAAAATCTTGCTAAATAATCAATTTTCGGAGAAATTGTCTGCTTATTTTTGGAAGATTTTACGAAAATCTTGCTAAACAAGCCGTTTTCGGAGCAACTTTTTTTTTAATTTTGGAAGATTTTACTAATAGCTTGATAATTAAGCCGTTTTTTGAGGAAATGTCATCTTATATTCGAAGATTTAACGAAAAGCTTGTTAACTTAGCCGTTTTCGGAGCTAATCTCGGCTTCATTAGGAATATTTTACGTAAATCTTGCTAAAGAAACCCTTTTTGGAGGAAATTTCGACTTCATTTCGTGGATTTTACGAAAATCTTGCTAAATATTCCGTTTTCGGAGATAATTTCGGCTTATTTTTGGAAGATTTTACGAAAAACTTGATAAATAAGCCGTTTTTGGAGCGAATTTCGGCTTATTTTTCGAAGATTTTACGAAAATCTTGCTAAATAAGCCGTTTTTGGAACAAATTTCTGCTTATTTTTGAATGATTTTAAGAATATCTTGCTAAATAATCCATTTTCGGAGCAAATTTTGGCTTATTTTTGGAAGATTTTACCAAAAACCTGCTAAATAAGCCGTTTACGGAGAATATTTCAGCTTCATTTGGAACATTTTACGAAAATCTTGCTAAATAAACCGTTTTCGGAGATAATTTGTTTAATTTTGGAAGATTTTTCGAAAATCTTGCTAAATAAACCGTTTTCGGAGATAATTTCGGCTAATTTTTCGAAGATTTTGCGAAAATCTTGCCAAATAATCCGTTTTCGGAGCAAATTTCGGCTTCATTTGGAACATTTTTCGAAAATCTTCCTAAATAAACCGTTTTTGGAGCAAATTTCGGCTTATTTTTGGAAGATTTTACGAAAATCTTGCTAAACAAGCCGTTTTCGGAGCAACTTTTGTTTAATTTTAGAAGATTTAACGAAAATCTTTCTAAATAAGCTTATTTCAGAAGAAAGTTCGCCTTCTTCTGGAAAATTTTACGAAAATCTTGCTAAATAAACCGTTTTCGGAGAAAATTTTGGCTTATAATTGAACGATTTTACGAAAATCTTGCTAAATAATCCATTATCGGAGAAAATTTCTGCTTATTTTTGGAAGATTTTACGAAAATCTTGCTAAATAAACCGTTTTCGGAGAAAATTTTGGCTTATTATTGAACGATTTTACGAAAATCTTGCTAAATAATCAATTTTCGGAGAAAATGTCTGCTTATTTTTGGAAGATTTTACGAAAATCTTGCTAAACAAGCCGTTTTCGGAGCAACTTTTTTTTTAATTTTGGAAGATTTTACTAATAGCTTGATAATTAAGCCGTTTTTTGAGCAAATGTCAGCTTATATTCGAAGATTTAACGAAAAGCTTGTTAACTTAGCCGTTTTCGGAGCTAATCTCGGCTTCATTAGGAATATTTTACGTAAATCTTGCTAAGGAAACCCTTTTTGGAGGAAATTTCGACTTCATTTCGTGGATTTTACGAAAATCTTGCTAAATAAGCCGTTTTTTGAACAAATTTCTGCTTATTTTTGAATGATTTTAAGAATATCTTGCTAAATAATCCATTTTCGGAGCAAATTTTGGGTTATTTTTGGAAGATTTTACGAAAATCCTGCTAAATAAGCCGTTTAAGGAGAATATTTCAGCTTCATTTGGAACATTTTACGAAAATCTTGCTAAATAATCCGTTTTCGGAGATAATTTCTTTAATTTTGGAAGATTTTACGAAAATCTTGCTAAATAAACCGTTTTCGGAGAAAATTGCTGCTTATTTTTGGAAGATTTTACGAAAATGTTGCTAAATAAACCGTTTTCGGAGAAAATTTTGGCTTATTATTGAACGATTTTACGAAAATCTTGCTAAATAATCAATTTTCGGAGAAATTGTCTGCTTATTTTTGGAAGATTTTACGAAAATCTTGCTAAACAAGCCGTTTTCGGAGCAATTTTTTTTCAATTTTGGAAGATTTTACTAATAGCTTGATAATTAAGCCGTTTTTTGAGCAAATGTCAGCTTATATTCGAAGATTTAACGAAAAGCTTGTTAACTTAGCCGTTTTCGGAGCTAATCTCGGCTTCATTAGGAATATTTTACGTAAATCTTGCTAAAGAAACCCTTTTTGGAGGAAATTTCGACTTCATTTCGTGGATTTTACGAAAATCTTGCTAAATATTCCGTTTTCGGAGATAATTTCGGCTTATTTTTGGAAGATTTTACGAAAAACTTGATAAATAAGCCGTTTTTGGAGCGAATTTCGGCTTATTTTTCGAAGATTTTACGAAAATCTTGCTAAATAAGCCGTTTTTGGAACAAATTTCTGCTTATTTTTGAATGATTTTAAGAATATCTTGCTAAATAATCCATTTTCGGAGCAAATTTTGGCTTATTTTTGGAAGATTTTACGAAAATCCTGCTAAATAAGCCGTTTACGGAGAATATTTCAGCTTCATTTGGAACATTTTACGAAAATCTTGCTAAATAAACCGTTTTCGGAGATAATTTGTTTAATTTTGGAAGATTTTTCGAAAATCTTGCTAAATAAACCGTTTTCGGAGATAATTTCGGCTAATTTTTCGAAGATTTTGCGAAAATCTTGCCAAATAATCCGTTTTCGGAGCAAATTTCGGCTTCATTTGGAACATTTTTCGAAAATCTTCCTAAATAAACCGTTTTTGGAGCAAATTTCGGCTTATTTTTGGAAGATTTTACGAAAATCTTGCTAAACAAGCCGTTTTCGGAGCAACTTTTGTTTAATTTTAGAAGATTTAACGAAAATCTTTCTAAATAAGCTTATTTCAGAAGAAAGTTCGTCTTCTTCTGGAAAATTTTACGAAAATCTTGCTAAATAAACCGTTTTCGGAGAAAATTTTGGCTTATTATTGAACGATTTTACGAAAATCTTGCTAAATAATCCATTATCGGAGAAAATTTCTGCTTATTTTTGGAAGATTTTACGAAAATCTTGCTAAATAAACCGTTTTCGGAGAAAATTTTGGCTTATTATTGAACGATTTTACGAAAATCTTGCTAAATAATCAATTTTCGGAGAAAATGTCTGCTTATTTTTGGAAGATTTTACGAAAATCTTGCTAAACAAGCCGTTTTCGGAGCAACTTTTTTTTTAATTTTGGAAGATTTTACTAATAGCTTGATAATTAAGCCGTTTTTTGAGCAAATGTCAGCTTATATTCGAAGATTTAACGAAAAGCTTGTTAACTTAGCCGTTTTCGGAGCTAATCTCGGCTTCATTAGGAATATTTTACGTAAATCTTGCTAAAGAAACCCTTTTTGGAGGAAATTTCGACTTCATTTCGTGGATTTTACGAAAATCTTTCTAAATAAGCCGTTTTCGGAGCAAATTTCGACTTCAATGTGTAACATTTTACGAAGACATTGCTAAATATTCCGTTTTCGGAGATAATTTCGGCTTATTTTTGGAAGATTTTACTAAAATCTTGCTAAATAATTCGTTTTCAGAGCAAATTTCGGCTTATTTTTCAAAGATTTTACGAAATTCTTGCATAAAAAGCCGTTTTCGGGGTAAATTTCGGCTTATTTTGGGAGATTTTACGATTATCTTGCTAAATAAGCCTTTTTTGGAGGAAATTCTTTTTAATTTTGGAAGATTTTAGAAAAATCTTGCTATATAAGCCGTTTTCGGAGCAAATTTGGACTTCAAGTTGAAGATTTTCCGAATATCTTCTGAATAAAACGTTTTCGAGTAAAATTTCAGCTTATTATTGGTAGAGTTTACGATTATTCTGCTAAATAAACCGACCGCTGAATACCCGACCCGACGCGACCTGACCCGACCCGACCCGACCCGACCCGACCCGACCCGACCCGACCCGACCCGACCCGACCCGACCCGACCCCTGGAAAAATCACGCTGAATAAGCCGTTATTGGAGGAGATATTGACTTAATTTGAAAAAAGTTTGCTAAATCTTACTTAATAAGCCGTTTTCAGAAAAAAATTTTGACTTCATTTCGAAGATTTCTTCAAAATCTTGCCAAAAAGGAAGTTGTCGAAGCAATTCTTGGCTTAATTTGGAAGAAATATCGAGAATATTGCTAAATAAAACGTTTTATGAAAATATTTTGGCTTATTTGAGAAACCTTTAGAAAATCTTGCTAAATAATCCATTATCGGAGAAAATTTCTGCTTATTTTTGGAAGATTTTACGAAAATCTTGCTAAATAAACCGTTTTCGGAGAAAATTTTGGCTTATTATTGAACGATTTTACGAAAATCTTGCTAAATAATCAATTTTCGAGAAATTGTCTGCTTATTTTTGGAAGATTTTACGAAAATCTTGCTAAACAAGCCGTTTTCGGAGCAACTTTTTTTTTAATTTTGGAAGATTTTACTAATAGCTTGATAATTAAGCCGTTTTTTGAGCAAATGTCATCTTATATTCGAAGATTTAACGAAAAGCTTGTTAACTTAGCCGTTTTCGGAGCTAATCTCGGCTTCATTAGGAATATTTTACGTAAATCTTGCTAAGGAAACCCTTTTTGGAGGAAATTTCGACTTCATTTCGTGGATTTTACGAAAATCTTGCTAAATATTCCGTTTTCGGAGATAATTTCGGCTTATTTTTGGAAGATTTTACGAAAAACTTGATAAATAAGCCGTTTTTGGATCGAATTTCGGCTTATTTTTCGAAGATTTTACGAAAATCTTGCTAAATAAGCCGTTTTTGGAACAAATTTCTGCTTATTTTTGAATGATTTTAAGAATATCTTGCTAAATAATCCATTTTCGGAGCAAATTTTGGGTTATTTTTGGAAGATTTTACGAAAATCCTGCTAAATAAGCCGTTTAAGGAGAATATTTCAGCTTCATTTGGAACATTTTACGAAAATCTTGCTAAATAATCCGTTTTCGGAGATAATTTGTTTAATTTTGGAAGATTTTACGAAAATCTTGCTAAATAAACCGTTTTCGGAGATAATTTCGGCTAATTTTTCGAAGATTTTACGAAAATCTTGCCAAATAATCCGTTTTCGGAGCAAATTTTGGCTTCATTTGGAACATTTTACGAAAATCTTCCTAAATAAACCGTTTTTGGAGCAAATTTCGGCTTATTTTTGGAAGATTTTACAAAAATCTTGCTAAACAAGCCGTTTTCGGAGCAACTTTTGTTTAATTTTAGAAGATTTAACGAAAATCTTTCTAAATAAGCTGATTTCAGAAGAAAGTTCGACTTCTTCTGGAAGATTTTACGAAAATCTTGCTAAATAAACCGTTTTCGGAGAAAATTTTGGCTTATTATTGAACGATTTTACGAAAATCTTGCTAAATAATCCATTATCGGAGAAAATTTCTGCTTATTTTTGGAAGATTTTACGAAAATCTTGCTAAATAAACCGTTTTCGGAGAAAATTTTGGATTATTATTGAACGATTTTACGAAAATCTTGCTAAATAATCAATTTTCGGAGAAAATGTCTGCTTATTTTTGGAAGATTTTACGAAAATATTGCTAAACAAGCCGTTTTCGGAGCAACTTTTTTTTTTAATTTTGGAAGATTTTACTAATAGCTTGATAATTAAGCCGTTTTTTGAGCAAATGTCAGCTTATATTCGAAGATTTAACGAAAAGCTTGTTACCTTAGCCGTTTTCGGAGCTAATCTCGGCTTTATTAGGAATATTTTACGTAAATCTTGCTAAAGAAACCCTTTTTGGAGGAAATTTCGACTTCGTTTCGTGGATTTTACGAAAATCTTTCTAAATAAGCCGTTTTCGGAGCAAATTTCGACTTCAATGTGTAACATTTTACGAAGACATTGCTAAATATTCCGTTTTTGGGAGATAATTTCGGCTTATTTTTGGAAGATTTTACTAAAATCTTGCTAAATAATTCGTTTTCAGAGCAAATTTCGGCTTATTTTTCAAAGATTTTACGAAATTCATGCATAAAAAGACGTTTTCGGGGTAAATTTCGGCTTATTTTGGGAGATTTTACGATTATCTTGCTAAATAAGCCTTTTTTGGAGGAAATTCTTTTTCATTTTGGAAGATTTTAGAAAAATACTGCTATATAAGCCGTTTTCGGAGCAAATTTGGACTTCAAGTTGAAGATTTTCCGAATATCTTCTGAATAAAACGTTTTCGAGTAAAATTTCAGCTTATTATTGTTAGAGTTTACGATTATTCTGCTAAATAAACCGACCGCTGAATACCCGACCCGACCCGACCCGACACGACCCGACCCGACCCGACCCGACCCGACCCGACCCGACCCGACACGAGATGACCCGACCCGACCCGACCCGACCCGACCCGGCCCGACCCGACCCGACCCGACCCGACCCGACCCGACCCGACCCGACCCGACCCGACCCGACCCGACCCGACCCGACCCGACCCGACCCGACCCGAACCGACCCGACCCGACCCGACCCTGGAAAATTCACGCTGAATAAGCCGTTATTGGAGGAGATATTGACTTAATTTGAAAAAAGTTTGCTAAATCTTACTTAATAAGCCGTTTTCAGAAAAAAATTTCGACTTCATTTCGAAGATTTCTTCAAAATCTTGCCAAAAAGGAAGTTGTCGAAGCAATTCTTGGCTTAATTTGGAAGAAATATCGAAAATATTGCTAAATAAAACGTTTTATGAACATATTTTGGCTTATTTGAGAAACCTTTAGAAAATATGGCTAAATAAGCCGTTTTCGGAGAAAATTTCGGCTTCATTTTGAGAATTTTACGAAAATCCTTCCTTAATGATCCGTATTCGGAGTAAAAATCGGTTTCATTTGGACGTTTTTACGCAGTTCTTGCTAAATATAACGTTTTTGGAGCGAATCTCGGCTTATTTTTCGAAGATTTAACGATAATCTTGCTAAATAAGCCGTTTTTGGAACAAATTTCTGCTTACTTTTGAATGATTTTATGAATATCTTGCTAAATAATCCATTTTCGGAGCAAATTTTGGCTTATTTTTGGAAGATTTTACGAAAATCCTGCTAAATAAGCCGTTTACGGAGCAAATTTCAGCTTCATTTGGAACATTTTACGAAAATCTTGCTAAATAAACCGTTTTCGGAGATAATTTGTTTAATTTTGGAAGAGATTACGAATATCTTGCTAAATAAGCCGTTTTCGGAGATAATTTCGGCTAATTTTTCGAAGATTTAACGAATATCTTGCCAAATAATCCGTTTTCGGAGCAAATTTCGGCTTATTTACGGAAGCTTTTACGAAAATCTTGCTAAATAAGCCGTTTACGGAGCAATTTTCGGCTTCATTTGGAACATTTTACGAAAATCTTCCTAAATAAACCGTTTTTGGAGCAAATTTCGGCTTATTTTTGTAAGATTTTACGAAAATCATGCTAAACAAGCCGTTTTCGGAGCAACTTTTGTTTAATTTTAGAAGATTTAACGAAAATCTTTCTAAATAAGCTGATTTTAGAAGAAAGTTCGCCTTCTTCTGGAAGATTTTACGAAAATCTTGCTAAATAAACCGTTTTCGGAGAAAATTTTGGCTTATTATTGAACGATTTTACGAAAATCTTGCTAAATAATCCATTATCGGAGAAAATTGCTGCTTATTTTTGGAAGATTTTACGAAAATCTTGCTAAATAAACCGTTTTCGGAGAAAATTTTGGCTTATTATTGAACGATTTTACGAAAATCTTGCTAAATAATCAATTTTCGGAGAAATTGTCTGCTTATTTTTGGAAGATTTTACGAAAATCTTGCTAAACAAGCCGTTTTCGGAGCAATTTTTTTTTCAATTTTGGAAGATTTTACTAATAGCTTGATAATTAAGCCGTTTTTTGAGCAAATGTCAGCTTATATTCGAAGATTTAACTAAAGCTTGTTAACTTAGCCGTTTTCGGAGCTAATCTCGGCTTCATTAGGAATATTTTACGTAAATCTTGCTAAAGAAACCCTTTTTGGAGGAAATTTCGACTTCATTTCGTGGATTTTACGAAAATCTTGCTAAATATTCCGTTTTCGGAGATAATTTCGGCTTATTTTTGGAAGATTTTACGAAAAACTTGATAAATAAGCCGTTTTTGGAGCGAATTTCGGCTTATTTTTCGAAGATTTTACGAAAATCTTGCTAAATAAGCCGTTTTTGGAACAAATTTCTGCTTATTTTTGAATGATTTTAAGAATATCTTGCTAAATAATCCATTTTCGGAGCAAATTTTGGCTTATTTTTGGAAGATTTTACGAAAATCCTGCTAAATAAGCCATTTACGGAGAATATTTCAGCTTCATTTGGAACATTTTACGAAAATCTTGCTAAATAAACCGTTTTCGGAGATAATTTGTTTAATTTTGGAAGATTTTACGAAAATCTTGCTAAATAAACAGTTTTCGGAGATAATTTCGGCTAATTTTTCGAAGATTTTGCGAAAATCTTGCCAAATAATCCGTTTTCGGAGCAAATTTCGGCTTCATTTGGAACATTTTACGAAAAGCTTCCTAAATAAACCGTTTTTGGAGCAAATTTCGGCTTATTTTTGGAAGATTTTACGAAAATCTTGCTAAACAAGCCGTTTTCGGAGCAACTTTTGTTTAATTTTAGAAGATTTAACGAAAATCTTTCTAAATAAGCTGATTTCAGAAGAAAGTTCGCCTTCTTCTGGAAAATTTTACGAAAATCTTGCTAAATAAACCGTTTTCGGAGAAAATTTTGGCTTATTATTGAACGATTTTACGAAAATCTTGCTAAATAATCCATTATCGGAGAAAATTTCTGCTTATTTTTGGAAGATTTTACGAAAATCTTGCTAAATAAACCGTTTTCGGAGAAAATTTTGGCTTATTATTGAACGATTTTACGAAAATCTTGCTAAATAATCAATTTTCGGAGAAAATGTCTGCTTATTTTTGGAAGATTTTACGAAAATCTTGCTAAACAAGCCGTTTTCGGAGCAACTTTTTTTTAATTTTGGAAGATTTTACTAATAGCTTGATAATTAAGCCGTTTTTTGAGCAAATGTCAGCTTATATTCGAAGATTTAACGAAAAGCTTGTTAACTTAGCCGTTTTCGGAGCTAATCTCGGCTTCATTAGGAATATTTTACGTAAATCTTGCTAAAGAAAACCTTTTTGGAGGAAATTTCGACTTCATTTCGTGGATTTTACGAAAATCTTTCTAAATAAGCCGTTTTCGGAGCAAATTTCGACTTCAATGTGTAACATTTTACGAAGACATTGCTAAATATTCCGTTTTCGGAGATAATTTCGGCTTATTTTTGGAAGATTTTACTAAAATCTTGCTAAATAATTCGTTTTCAGAGCAAATTTCGGCTTATTTTTCAAAGATTTTACGAAATTCTTGCATAAGAAGCCGTCTTCGGGATAAATTTCGGCTTATTTTGGGAGATTTTACGATTATCTTGCTAAATAAGCCTATTTGGAGGAAATTCTTTTTAATTTTGGAAGATTTTAGAAAAATCTTGCTATATCAGCCGTTTTCGGAGCAAATTTGGACTTCGAGTTGAAGATTTTCCGAATATCTTCTGAATAAAACGTTTTCGAGTAAAATTTCAGCTTATTATTGGTAGAGTTTACGATTATTCTGCTAAATAAACCGACCGCTGAATACCCGACCCGACCCGACCCGACCCGACCCGACCCGACCCGACCCGACCCGACCCGAGATGACCCGACCCGACCCGACCCGACCCGACCCGACCCGACCCGACCCGACCCGACCCGACCCGACCCGACCCGACCCGACCCGACCCGACCCGACCCGACCCGACCCGACCCGACCCGACCCGACCCGACCCGACCCGACCCGACCCGACCCGACCCGACCCGACCCGACCCGACCCGACCCGACCCGACCCGACCCGAACCGACCCGACCCGACCCGACCCGACCCGACCCGACCCGACCCGACCCGACCCGACCCGACCCGACCCGACCCGACCCGACCCGACCCGACCCGACCCTGGAAAAATCACGCTGAATAAGCCGTTATTGGAGGAGATATTGACTTAATTTGAAAAAAGTTTGCTAAATCTTACTTAATAAGCCGTTTTCAGAAAAAAATTTCGACTTCATTTCGAAGATTTCTTCAAAATCTTGCCAAAAAGGAAGTTGTCGAAGCAATTCTTGGCTTAATTTGGAAGAAATATCGAAAATATTGCTAAATAAAACGGTTTATGAAAATATTTTGGCTTATTTGATAAACCTTTAGAAAATATTGCTAAATAAGCCGTTTTCGGAGAAAATTTCGGCTTCATTTTGAGAATTTTACGAAAATCCTTCCTTAATGATCCGTATTCGGAGTAAAAATCGGTTTCATTTGGACGTTTTTACGCAGTTCTTGCTAAATATAACGTTTTTGGAGCGAATCTCGGCTTATTTTTCGAAGATTTTACGATAATCTTGCTAAATAAGCCGTTTTTGGAACAAATTTCTGCTTACTTTTGAATGATTTTATGAATATCTTGCTAAATAATCCATTTTCGGAGCAAATTTCGGCTTATTTTTGGAAGATTTTACTAAAATCTTGCTAAATATTTCGTTTTCAGAGCAAATTTCGGCTTATTTTTCAAAGATTTTACGAAATTCTTGCATAAGAAGCCGTCTTCGGGGTAAATTTCGGCTTATTTTGGGAGATTTTACGATTATCTTGCTAAATAAGCCTATTTTGGAGGAAATTCTTTTTAATTTTGGAAGATTTTAGAAAAATCTTGCTATATCAGCCGTTTTCGGAGCAAATTTGGACTTCAAGTTGAAGATTTTCCGAATATCTTCTGAATAAAACGTTTTCGAGTAAAATTTCAGCTTATTATTGGTAGAGTTTACGATTATTCTGCTAAATAAACCGACCGCTGAATACCCGACCCGACCCGACCCGACCCGACCCGACCCGACCCGACCCGACCCGACCCGACCCGACCCGACCCGACCCGACCCGACCCGACCCGACCCGACCCGACCCGACCCGACCCGACCCGACCCGACCCGACCCGACCCGACCCGACCCGACCCGACCCGACCCGACCCGACCCGACCCGACCCGACCCGACCCGACCCGACCCGACCCGACCCGACCCGACCCGACCCGACCCGACCCGACCCGACCCGACCCGACCCGACCCGACCCGACCCGACCCTGGAAAAATCACGCTGAATAAGCCGTTATTGGAGGAGATATTGACTTAATTTGAAAAAAGTTTGCTAAATCTTACTTAATAAGCCGTTTTCAGAAAAAAATTTCGACTTCATTTCGAAGATTTCTTCAAAATCTTGCCAAAAAGGTAGTTGTCGAAGCAATTCTTGGCTTAATTTGGAAGAAATATCGAAAATATTGCTAAATAAAACGGTTTATGAACATATTTTGGCTTATTTGAGAAACCTTTAGAAATTATTGCTAAATAAGCCGTTTTCGGAGAAAATTTCGGCTTCATTTTGAGAATTTTACGAAAATCCTTCCTTAATGATCCGTATTCGGAGTAAAAATCGGTTTCATTTGGACGTTTTTACGCAGTTCTTGCTAAATATAACGTTTTTGGAGCGAATCTCGGCTTATTTTTCGAAGATTTTACGATAATCTTGCTAAATAAGCCGTTTTTGGAACAAATTTCTGCTTATTTTTGAATGATTTTAAGAATATCTTGCTAAATAATCCATTTTCGGAGCAAATTTTGGCTTATTTTTGGAAGATTTTACGAAAATCCAGCTAAATAAGCCGTTTACGGAGAATATTTCAGCTTCATTTGGAACATTTTACGAAAATCTTGCTAAATAAACCGTTTTCGGAGATAATTTGTTTAATTTTGGAAGATTTTACGAAAATCTTGCTAAATAAACCGTTTTCGGAGATAATTTCGGCTAATTTTTCGAAGATTTTACGAAAATCTTGCCAAATAATCCGTTTTCGGAGCAAATTTTGACTTCATTTGGAACATTTTACGAAAATCTTCCTAAATAAACCGTTTTTGGAGTAAATTTCGGCTTATTTTTGGAAGATTTTACGAAAATCTTGCTAAACAAGCCGTTTTCGGAGCAACTTTTGTTTAATTTTAGAAGATTTAACGAAAATCTTTCTAAATAAGCTGATTTCAGAAGAAAGTTCGCCTTCTTCTGGAAGATTTTACGAAAATTTTGCTAAATAAACCGTTTTCGGAGAAAATTTTGGCTTATTATTGAACGATTTTACGAAAATCTTGCTAAATAATCCATTATCGGAGAAAATTTCTGCTTATTTTTGGAAGATTTTACGAAAATCTTGCTAAATAAACCGTTTTCGGAGAAAATTTTGGCTTATTATTGAACGATTTTACGAAAATCTTGCTAAATAATCAATTTTCGGAGAAATTGTCAGCTTATTTTTGGAAGATTTTACGAAAATCTTGCTAAACAAGCCGTTTTCGGAGCAACTTTTTTTTTAATCTTGGAAGATTTTACTAATAGCTTGATAATTAAGCCGTTTTTTGAGCAAATGTCAGCTTATATTCGAAGATTTAACGAAAAGCTTGTTAACTTAGCTGTTTTCGGAGCTAATCTCGGCTTCATTAGGAATATTTTACGTAAATCTTGCTAAAGAAACCCTTTTTCGAGGAAATTTCGACTTCATTTCGTGGATTTTACGAAAATCTTTCTAAATAAGCCGTTTTCGGAGCAAATTTCGACTTCAATGTGTAACATTTTACGAAGACATTGCTAAATATTCCGTTTTCGGAGATAATTTCGGCTTATTTTTGGAAGATTTTACTAAAATCTTGCTAAATAATTCGTTTTCAGAGCAAATTTGGACTTCAAGTTGAAGATTTTCCGAATATCTTCTGAATAAAACGTTTTCGAGTAAAATTTCAGCTTATTATTGGTAGAGTTTACGATTATTCTGCTAAATAAACCGACCGCTGAATACCCGACCCGACCCGACCCGACCCGACCCGACCCGACCCGACCCGACCCGACCCGACCCGACCCGACCCTGGAAAAATCACGCTGAATAAGCCGTTATTGGAGGAGATATTGACTTAATTTGAAAAAAGTTTGCTAAATCTTACTTAATAAGCCGTTTTCAGAAAAAAATTTCGACTTCATTTCGAAGATTTCTTCAAAATCTTGCCAAAAAGGAAGTTGTCGAAGCAATTCTTGGCTTAATTTGGAAGAAATATCGAAAATATTGCTAAATAAAACGGTTTATGAAAATATTTTGGCTTATTTGAGAAACCTTTAGAAAATATTGCTAAATAAGCCGTTTTCGGAGAAAATTTCGGCTTCATTTTGAGAATTTTACGAAAATACTTCCTTAATGATCCGTATTCGGAGTAAAAATCGGTTTCATTTGGACGTTTTTACGCAGTTCTTGCTAAATATAACGTTTTTGGAGCGAATCTCGGCTTATTTTTCGAAGATTTTACGATAATCAGGCTAAATAAGCCGTTTTTGGAACAAATTTCTGCTTATTTTTGAATGATTTTATGAATATCTTGCTAAATAATCCATTTTCGGAGCAAATTTTGGCTTATTTTTGGAAGATTTTACGAAAATCCTGCTAAATAAGCCGTTTACGGAGCAAATTTCAGCTTCATTTGGAACATTTTACGAAAATCTTGCTAAATAAACCGTTTTCGGAGATAATTTGTTTAATTTTGGAAGAGATTACGAATATCTTGCTAAATAAACCGTTTTCGGAGATAATTTCGGCTAATTTTTCGAAGATTTTACGAAAATCTTGCCAAATAATCCGTTTTCGGAGCAAATTTCGGCTTATTTACGGAAGCTTTTACGAAAATCTTGCTAAATAAGCCGTTTACGGAGCAATTTTCGGCTTCATTTGGAACATTTTACGAAAATCTTCCTAAATAAACCGTTTTTGGAGCAAATTTCGGCTTATTTTTGGAAGATTTTACGAAAATCTTGCTAAACAAGCCGTTTTCGGAGCAACTTTTGTTTAATTTTAGAAGATTTAACGAAAATCTTTCTAAATAAGCTGATTTCAGAAGAAAGTTCGCCTTCTTCTGCTAGATTTTACGAAAATCTTGCTAAATAAACCGTTTTCGGAGAAAATTTTGGCTTATTATTGAACGATTTTACGAAAATCTTGCTAAATAATCCATTATCGGAGAAAATTTCTGCTTATTTTTGGAAGATTTTACGAAAATCTTGCTAAATAAACCGTTTTCGGAGAAAATTTTGGCTTATTATTGAACGATTTTACGAAAATCTTGCTAAATAATCAATTTTCGGAGAAATTGTCTGCTTATTTTTGGAAGATTTTACGAAAATCTTGCTAAACAAGCCGTTTTCGGAGCAACTTTTTTTTTAATTTTGGAAGATTTTACTAATAGCTTGATAATTAAGCCGTTTTTTGAGGAAATGTCAGCTTATATTCGAAGATTTAACGAAAAGCTTGTTAACTTAGCCGTTTTCGGAGCTAATCTCGGCTTCATTAGGAATATTTTACGTAAATCTTGATAAAGAAACCCTTTTTGGAGGAAATTTCGACTTCATTTCGTGGATTTTAAGAAAATCTTTCTAAATAAGCCGTTTTCGGAGCAAATTTCGACTTCAATGTGTAACATTTTACGAAGACATTGCTAAATATTCCGTTTTCGGAGATAATTTAGGCTTATTTTTGGAAGATTTTACTAAAATCTTGCTAAATAATTCGTTTTCAGAGCAAATTTCGGCTTATTTTTCAAAGATTTTACGAAATTCTTGCATAAAAAGCCGTTTTCGGGGTAAATTTCGGCTTATTTTGGGAGATTTTACGATTATCTTGCTAAATAAGCCTTTTTTGGAGGAAATTCTTTTTAATTTTGGAAGATTTTAGAAAAATCTTGCTATATAAGCCGTTTTCGGAGCAAATTTGGACTTCAAGTTGAAGATTTTCCGAATATCTTCTGAATAAAACGTTTTCGAGTAAAATTTCAGCTTATTATTGGTAGAGTTTACGATTATTCTGCTAAATAAACCGACCGCTGAATACCCGACCCGACCCGACCCGACCCGACCCGACCCGACCCGAACCGACCCGACCCGACCCGACCCGAACCGACCCGACCCGACCCGACCCTGGAAAATTCACGCTGAATAAGCCGTTATTGGAGGAGATATTGACTTAATTTGAAAAAAGTTTGCTAAATCTTACTTAATAAGCCGTTTTCAGAAAAAAATTTCGACTTCATTTCGAAGATTTCTTCAAAATCTTGCCAAAAAGGAAGTTGTCGAAGCAATTCTTGGCTTAATTTGGAAGAAATATCGAAAATATTGCTAAATAAAACGGTTTATGAAAATATTTTGGCTTATTTGAGAAACCTTTAGAAAATATTGCTAAATAAGCCGTTTTCGGAGAAAATTTCGGCTTCATTTTGAGAATTTTACGAAAATCCTTCCTTAATGATCCGTATTCGGAGTAAAAATCGGTTTCATTTGGACGTTTTTACGCAGTTCTTGCTAAATATAACGTTTTTGGAGCGAATCTCGGCTTATTTTTCGAAGATTTTACGATAATCTTGCTAAATAAGCCGTTTTTGGAACAAATTTCTGCTTATTTTTGAATGATTTTATGAATATCTTGCTAAATAATCCATTTTCGGAGCAAATTTTGGCTTATTTTTGGAAGATTTTACGAAAATCCTGCTAAATAAGCCGTTTACGGAGCAAATTTCAGCTTCATTTGGAACATTTTACGAAAATCTTGCTAAATAAACCGTTTTCGGAGATAATTTGTTTAATTTTGGAAGAGATTACGAATATCTTGCTAAATAAACCGTTTTCGGAGATAATTTCGGCTAATTTTTCGAAGATTTTACGAAAATCTTGCCAAATAATCCGTTTTCGGAGCAAATTTCGGCTTATTTACGGAAGCTTTTACGAAAATCTTGCTAAATAAGCCGTTTACGGAGCAATTTTCGGCTTCATTTGGAACATTTTACGAAAATCTTCCTAAATAAACCGTTTTTGGAGCAAATTTCGGCTTATTTTTGTAAGATTTTACGAAAATCTTGCTAAACAAGCCGTTTTCGGAGCAACTTTTGTTTAATTTTAGAAGATTTAACGAAAATCTTTCTAAATAAGCTGATTTCAGAAGAAAGTTCGCCTTCTTCTGGAAGATTTTACGAAAATCTTGCTAAATAAACCGTTTTCGGAGAAAATTTTGGCTTATTATTGAAAGATTTTACGAAAATCTTGCTAAATAATCCATTATCGGAGAAAATTGCTGCTTATTTTTGGAAGATTTTACGAAAATCTTGCTAAATAATCAATTTTCGGAGAAATTGTCTGCTTACTTTTGGAAGATTTTACGAAAATCTTGCTAAACAAGCCGTTTTCGGAGCAACTTTTTTTTTAATTTTGGAAGATTTTACTAATAGCTTGATAATTAAGCCGTTTTTTGAGCAAATGTCAGCTTATATTCGAAGATTTAACGAAAAGCTTGTTAACTTAGCCGTTTTCGGAGCTAATCTCGGCTTCATTAGGAATATTTTACGTAAATCTTGCTAAAGAAACCCTTTTTGGAGGAAATTTCGACTTCATTTCGTGGATTTTACGAAAATCCTGCTAAATATTCCGTTTTCGGAGATAATTTCGGCTTATTTTTGGAAGATTTTACGAAAAACTTGATAAATAAGCCGTTTTTGGAGCGAATTTCGGCTTATTTTTCGAAGATTTTACGAAAATCTTGCTAAATAAGCCGTTTTTGGAACAAATTTCTGCTTTTTTTTGAATGATTTTAAGAATATCTTGCTAAATAATCCATTTTCGGAGCAAATTTTGGCTTATTTTTGGAAGATTTTACGAAAATCCTGATAAATAAGCCGTTTACGGAGAATATTTCAGCTTCATTTGGAACATTTTACGAAAATCTTGCTAAATAAACCGTTTTCGGAGATAATTTGTTTAATTTTGGAAGATTTTACGAAAATCTTGCCAAATAATCCGTTTTCGGAGCAAATTTTGGCTTCATTTGGAACATTTTACGAAAATCTTCCTAAATAAACCGTTTTTGGAGCAAATTTCGGCTTATTTTTGCAAGATTTTACGAAAATCTTGCTAAACAAGCCGTTTTCGGAGCAACTTTTGTTTAATTTTAGAAGATTTAACGAAAATCTTTCTAAATAAGCTGATTTCAGAAGAAAGTTCGCCTTCTTCTGGAAGATTTTACGAAAATCTTGCTAAATAAACCGTTTTCGGAGAAAATTTTGGCTTATTATTGAACGATCTTACGAAAATCTTGCTAAATAATCAATTTTCGGAGAAATTGTCTGCTTATTTTTGGAAGATTTTACGAAAATCTTGCTAAACAAGCCGTTTTCGGAGCAACTTTTTTTTTAATTTTGGAAGATTTTACTAATAGCTTGATAATTAAGCCGTTTTTTGAGCAAATGTCAGCTTATATTCGAAGATTTAACGAAAAGCTTGTTAACTTAGCCGTTTTCGGAGCTAATCTCGGCTTCATTAGGAATATTTTACGTAAATCTTGCTAAAGAAACCCTTTTTGGAGGAAATTTCGACTTCATTTCGTGGATTTTACGAAAATCTTTCTAAATAAGCCGTTTTCGGAGCAAATTTCGACTTCAATGTGTAACATTTTACGAAGACATTTCTAAATATTCCGTTTTCGGAGATAATTTCGGCTTATTTTTGGAAGATTTTAATAAAATCTTGCTAAATAATTCGTTTTCAGAGCAAATTTCGGCTTATTTTTCAAAGATTTTACGAAATTCTTGCATAAGAAGCCGTCTTCGGGGTAAATTTCGGCTTATTTTGGGAGATTTTACGATTATCTTGCTAAATAAGCCTTTTTTGGAGGAAATTCTTTTTAATTTTGGAAGATTTTAGAAAAATCTTGCTATATAAGCCGTTTTCGGAGCAAATTTGGACTTCAAGTTGAAGATTTTCCGAATATCTTCTGAATAAAACGTTTTCGAGTAAAATATCAGCTTATTATTGGTAGAGTTTACGATTATTCTGCTAAATAAACCGACCGCTGAATACCCGACCCGACCCGACCCGACCCGACCCGACCCGACCCGACCCTACCCGACCCGACCCGACCCGACCCGACCAGACCCGACCCGACCCGACCCGACCCTACCCGACCCGATCCTGGAAAAATCACGCTGAATAAGCCGTTATTGGAGGAGATATTGACTTAATTTGAAAAAAGTTTGCTAAATCTTACTTAATAAGCCGTTTTCAGAAAAAAATTTCGACTTCATTTCGAAGATTTCTTCAAAATCTTGCCAAAAAGGAAGTTGTCGAAGCAATTCTTGGCTTAATTTGGAAGAAATATCGAAAATATTGCTAAATAAAACGTTTTATGAAAATATTTTGGCTTATATGAGAAACCTTTAGAAAATATTGCTAAATAAGCCGTTTTCGGAGAAAATTTCGGCTTCATTTTGAGAATTTTACGAAAATCCTTCCTTAATGATCCGTATTCGGAGTAAAAATCGGTTTCATTTGGACGTTTTTACGCAGTTCTTGCTAAATATAACGTTTTTGGAGCGAATCTCGGCTTATTTTTCGAAGATTTTACGATAATCTTGCTAAATAAGCCGTTTTCAGAGCAACTTTTGTTTAATTTTAGAAGATTTAACGAAAATCTTTCTAAATAAGCTGATTTCAGAAGAAAGTTCGCCTTCTTCTGCTAGATTTTACGAAAATCTTGCTAAATAAACCGTTTTCGGAGAAAATTTTGGCTTATTATTGAACGATTTTACGAAAATCTTTCTAAATAATCCATTATAGGAGAAAATTTCTGCTTATTTTTGGAAGATGTTACGAAAATCTTGCTAAATAAACTGTTTTCGGAGAAAATTTTGGCTTATTATTGAACGATTTTACGAAAATCTTGCTAAATAATCAATTTTCGGAGAAATTGTCTGCTTATTTTTGGAAGATTTTACGAAAATCTTGCTAAACAAGCCGTTTTCGGAGCAACTTTTTTTTAATTTTGGAAGATTTTACTAATAGCTTGATAATTAAGCCGTTTTTTGAGCAAATGTCAGCTTATATTCGAAGATTTAACGAAAAGCTTGTTAACTTAGCCGTTTTCGGAGCTAATCTCGGCTTCATTAGGAATATTTTACGTAAATCTTGCTAAAGAAACCCTTTTTGGAGGAAATTTCGACTTCATTTCGTGGATTTTACGAAAATCTTGCTAAATATTCCGTTTTCGGAGATAATTTCGGCTTATTTTTGGAAGATTTTACGAAAAACTTGATAAATCAGCCGTTTTTGGAGCGAATTTCGGCTTATTTTTCGAAGATTTTACGAAAATCTTGCTAAATAAGCCGTTTTTGGAACAAATTTCTGCTTATTTTTGAATGATTTTATGAATATCTTGCTAAATAATCCATTTTCGGAGCAAATTTTGGCTTATTTTTGGAAGATTTTACGAAAATCCTGCTAAATAAACCGTTTTCGGAGATAATTCGTTTAATTTTGGAAGATTTTACGAAAATCTTGCTAAATAAACCGTTTTCGGAGATAATTTCGGATAATTTTTCGAAGATTTTACGAAAATCTTGACAAATAATCCGTTTTCGGTGCAAATTTCGGCTTATTTACGGAAGCTTTTACGAAAATCTTGCTAAATAAGCCGTTTACGGAGCAATTTTCGGCTTCATTTGGAACATTTTACGAAAATCTTCCTAAATAAACCGTTTTTGGAGCTAATTTCGGCTTATTTTTGGAAGATTTTATGAAAATCTTGCTACACAAGCCGTTTTCGGAGCAACTATTGTTTAATTTTAGGAGATTTTACGAAAATCTTTCTAAATAAGCTGATTTCAGAAGAAAGTTCGCCTTCTTCTGGACGATTTTACGAAAATCTTGCTAAATAATCCATTTTCGGAGCAAATTTCGGCTTATTTTTGGATGATTTTACGAAAATCCTGCTAAATATGCCGTTTACGGAGGAAATTTCAGCTTCATTTGGAACATTTTACGAAAATCTTGCTAAATAAACCGTTTTCGGAGATAATTTCGGCTAATTTTTTGAAGATTTTACGAAAATCTTGCCAAATAATCCGTTTTCGGAGCAATTTTCGGCTTCATTTGGAACATTTTACGAAAATCTTCCTAAATAAACCGTTTTTGGAGCTAATTTCGGTTATTTTTGGAAGATTTTACGAAAATCTTGCTAAACAATCCGTTTTCGGAGCAACTTTTGTTTAATTTTGGAAGATTTTACGAAAATCTTTCTAAATAAGCTGATTTCAGAAGAAAGTTCGCCTTCTTCTGGAAGATTTTACGAAAATCTTGCTAAATAAACCGTTTTCGGAGAAAATTTTGGCTTATTATTGAACGATTTTACGAAAATCTTGCGAAATAATCCATTTTCGGAGAAAATGTCTGCTTATTTTTGGAAGTTTTTACGAAAATCTTGCTAAACAAGCCGTTTTCGAGGCAACTTTTTTTTTAATTTTGGTAGATTTTACTAATAGCTTGATAATGAAGCCGTTTTTTGAGCAAATGTCAGCTTATATTCGAAGATTTAACGAAAAGCTTGTTAACTTAGCTGTTTTCGGAGCTAATCTCGGCTTCATTAGGAATATTTTACGTAAATCTTGCTAAAGAAACCCTTTTCGGAGCAAATTTCGACTTCAATGTGTAACATTTTACGAAGACATTGCTAAATATTCCGTTTTCGGAGATAATTTCGGCTTATTTTTGGAAGATTTTACTAAAAGCTTGCTAAATAATACGTTTTCAGAGCAAATTTCGGCTTATTTTTCAAAGATTTTACGAAATTCTTGCATAAAAAGCCGTTTTCGGGGTAAATTTCGGCTTATTATTGGGAGATTTTACGATTATCTTGCTAAATAAGCCTTTTTTGGAGGAAATTCTTTTTAATTTTGGAAGATTTTACAAAAATCTTGCTATGTAAGCCGTTTTCGGAGCAAATTTGGACTTCAAGTTGAAGATTTTCCGAATATCTTCTGAATAAAACGTTTTCGAGGAAAATTTCAGCTTATTATTGGAAGAGTTTACGATTATTCTGCTAAATAAACCGACCGCTGAATACCCGACCCGACCCGACCCGACCCGACCCGACCCGACCCGACCCGACCCGACCCGACCCTGGAAAAATCTCGCTGAATAAGCCGTTATTGGAGGAAATATTGACTTAATTTGAAAAAAGTTTGCTAAATCTTACTTAATAAGCCGTTTTCAGAAAAAAATTTCGACTTCATTTCGAAGATTTCTTCAAAATCTTGCCAAAAAGGAAGTTGTCGAAGCAATTCTTGGCTTAATTTGGAATAAATATCGACATTATTGCTAAATAAAACGTTTTATGAAAACATTTTGGCTTATTTGAGAAACTTTTAGAAAATATTGCTAAATAAGCCGTTTTCGGAGAAAATTTCGGCTTCATTTTGAGAATTTTACGAAAATCCTTCCTTAATGATCCGTATTCGGAGTAAAAATCGGTTTCATTTGGACGTTTTTACGCAGTTCTTCCTAAATATAACGTTTTTGGAGCGAATCTCGGCTTATTTTTCGAAGATTTTACGATAATCTTGCTAAATAAGCCGTTTTTGGAACAAATTTTTGCTTATTTTTGAATGATTTTATGAATATCTTGCTAAATAATCCATTTTCGGAGCAAATTTTAGCTTATTTTTGGAAGATTTTACGAAAATCTTGCTAAATAAACCGTTTTCGGAGATAATTTCGGCTAATTTTTCGAAGATTTTACGAATAGCATGATAAATAAGCTGATTTCAGAAGAAAATTCGCCTTCTTCTGGAAGATTTTACGAAAATCTTGCTAAATAAACCGTTTTCGGAGAAAATTTTGGCTTATTATTGAACGATTTTACGAAAATCTTGCTAAATAATCCATTATCGGAGAAAATTTCTGCTTATTTTTGGAAGATTTTACGAAAATCTTGCTAAATAAACCGTTTTCGGAGAAAATTTTGGCTTATTATTGAACGATTTTACGAAAATCTTGCTAAATAATCCATTTTCGGAGAAAATGTCTGCTTATTTTTGGAAGATTTTACGAAAATCTTGCTAAACAAGCCGTTTTCGAGGCAACTTTTTTTTTAATTTTGGTAGATTTTACTAATAGCTTGATTATTAATCCGTTTTTTGAGCAAATATCAGCTTATATTCGAAGATATAACGAAAAGCTTGTTAACTTAGCCGTTTTCGGAGCTAATCTCGGCTTCATTAGGAATATTTTACGTAAATCTTGCTAAAGAAACCCTTTTCGGAGCAAATTTCGACTTCAATGTGTAACATTTTACGAAGACATTGCTAAATATTCCGTTTTCGGAGATAATTTCGGCTTATTTTTGGAAGATTTTACTAAAAGCTTGCTAAATAATACGTTTTCAGAGCAAATTTCGGCTTATTTTTCAAAGATTTTACGAAATTCTTGTATAAAAAGCCGTTTTCGGGGTAAATTTCGGCTTATTATTGGGAGATTTTACGATTATCTTGCTAAATAAGCCTTTTTTGGAGGAAATTCTTTTTAATTTTGGAAGATTTTACAAAAATCTTGCTATGTAAGCCGTTTTCGGAGCAAATTTGGACTTCAAGTTGAAGATTTTCCGAATATCTTCTGAATAAAACGTTTTCGAGGAAAATTTCAGCTTATTATTGGAAGAGTTTACGATTATTCTGCTAAATAAACCGACCGCTGAATACCCGACCCGACCCGACCCGACCCGACCCGACCCTGAAAAAATCTCGCTGAATAAGCCGTTATTGGAGGAAATATTGACTTAATTTGAAAAAAGTTTGCTAAATCTTACTTAATAAGCCGTTTTCAGAAAAAAATTTCGACTTCATTTCGAAGATTTCTTCAAAATCTTGCCAAAAAGGAAGTTGTCGAAGCAATTCTTGGCTTAATTTGGAATAAATATCGACATTATTGCTAAATAAAACGTTTTATGAAAACATTTTGGCTTATTTGAGAAACTTTTAGAAAATATTGCTAAATAAGCCGTTTTCGGAGAAAATTTCGGCTTCATTTTGAGAATTTTACGAAAATCCTTCCTTAATGATCCGTATTCGGAGTAAAAATCGGTTTCATTTGGACGTTTTTACGCAGTTCTTCCTAAATATAACGTTTTTGGAGCGAATCTCGGCTTATTTTTCGAAGATTTTACGATAATCTTGCTAAATAAGCCGTTTTTGGAACAAATTTTTGCTTATTTTTGAATGATTTTATGAATATCTTGCTAAATAATCCATTTTCGGAGCAAATTTTAGCTTATTTTTGGAAGATTTTACGAAAATCCTGCTAAATAAACCGTTTACGGAGCAAATTTCAGCTTATTTTTGGAACATTTTACGAAAATCTTGCTAAATAAACCGTTTTCGGAGATAATTTGTTTAATTTTGGAAGAGATTACGAATATCTTGCTAAATAAACCGTTTTCGGAGATAATTTCGGCTAATTTTTCGAAGATTTTACGAATAGCATGATAAATAAGCTGATTTCAGAAGAAAATTCGCCTTCTTCTGGAAGATTTTACGAAAATCTTGCTAAATAAACCGTTTTCGGAGAAAATTTTGGCTTATTATTGAACGATTTTACGAAAATCTTGCTAAATAATCCATTATCGGAGAAAATTTCTGCTTATTTTTGGAAGATTTTACGAAAATCTTGCTAAATAAACCGTTTTCGGAGAAAATTTTGGCTTATTATTGAACGATTTTACGAAAATCTTGCTAAATAATCCATTTTCGGAGAAAATGTCTGCTTATTTTTGGAAGATTTTACGAAAATCTTGCTAAACAAGCCGTTTTCGAGGCAACTTTTTTTTTAATTTTGGTAGATTTTACTAATAGCTTGATTATTAATCCGTTTTTTGAGCAAATATCAGCTTATATTCGAAGATATAACGAAAAGCTTGTTAACTTAGCCGTTTTCGGAGCTAATCTCGGCTTCATTAGGAATATTTTACGTAAATCTTGCTAAAGAAACCCTTTTCGGAGCAAATTTCGACTTCAATGTGTAACATTTTACGAAGACATTGCTAAATATTCCGTTTTCGGAGATAATATCGGCTTATTTTTGGAAGATTTTACTAAAATCTTGCTAAATAATACGTTTTCAGAGCAAATTTCGGCTTATTTTTCAAAGATTTTACGAAATTCTTGTATAAAAAGCCGTTTTCGGGGTAAATTTCGGCTTATTATTGGGAGATTTTACGATTATCTTGCTATATAAGCCGTTTTCGGAGCAAATTTGGACTTCAAGTTGAAGATTTTCCGAATATCTTCTGAATAAAACGTTTTCGAGGAAAATTTCAGCTTATTATTGGAAGAGTTTACGATTATTCTGCTAAATAAACCGACCGCTGAATACCCGACCCGACCCGACCCGACCCGACCCGACCCGACCCGACCCTGAAAAAATCTCGCTGAATAAGCCGTTATTGGAGGAAATATTGACTTCATTTGAAAAAAGTTTGCTAAATCTTACTTAATAAGCCATTTTCAGAAAAAAATTTCGACTTCATTTCGAAGATTTCTTCAAAATCTTGCCAAAAAGGAAGTTGTCGAAGCAATTCTTGGCTTAATTTGGAATAAATATCGACATTATTGCTAAATAAAACGTTTTATGAAAACATTTTGGCTTATTTGAGAAAATTTTAGAAAATATTGCTAAATAAGCCGTTTTCGGAGAAAATTTCGGCTTCATTTCGAGAATTTTACGAAATTCCTTCCTTAATGATCCGTATTCGGAGTAAAAATCGGTTTCATTTGGACGTTTTTACGCAGTTCTTTCTAAATATAACGTTTTTGGAGCGAATTTCGGCTTATTTTTCGAAGATTTTACGAAAATCTTGCTAAATAAGCCGTTTTTGGAACAAATTTCTGCTTATTTTTGAATGATTTTATGAATATCTTGCTAAATAATCCATTTTCGGAGCAAATTTTGGCTTATTTTTGGAAGATTTTACGAAAATCTTGCTAAATAAACCGTTTTCGGAGATAATTTGTTTAATTTTGGAAGATTTTACGAAAATCTTGCTAAATAAACCGTTTTCGGAGATAATTTCGGCTAATTTTTCGAAGATTTTACGAAAATCTTGACAAATAATCCGTTTTCGGAGCAAATTTCGGCTTATTTACGGAAGCTTTTACGAAAATCTTGCCTAATAAGCCGTTTACGGAGCAATTTTCGGCTTCATTTGGAACACTTTACGAAAATCTTCCTAAATAAACCGTTTTTGGAGCTAATTTCGGCTTATTTTTGGAAGATTTTACGAAAATCTTGCTAAACAAGCCGTTTTCGGAGCAACTTTTGTTTAATTTTGGAAGATTTTACGAATAGCATGATAAATAAGCTGATTTCAGAAGAAAATTCGCCTTCTTCTGGAAGATTTTACGAAAATCTTGCTAAATAAACCGTTTTCGGAGAAAATTTTAGCTTATTATTGAACGATTTTACGAAAATCTTGCTAAAAAATCCATTATCGGAGAAAATGTCTGCTTATTTTTGGAAGATTTTACGAAAATCTTGCTAAACAAGCCGTTTTCGAGGCAACTTTTTTTTTAATTTTGGTAGATTTTACTAATAGCTTGATTATTAAGCCGTTTTTTGAGCAAATATCAGCTTATATTCGAAGATATAACGAAAAGCTTGTTAACTTAGCCGTTTTCGGAGCTAATCTCGGCTTCATTAGGAATATTTTACGTAAATCTTGCTAAAGAAACCCTTTTCGGAGCAAATTTCGACTTCAATGTGTAACATTTTACGAAGACATTGCTAAATATTCCGTTTTCGGAGATAATATCGGCTTATTTTTGGAAGATTTTACTAAAATCTTGCTAAATAATACGTTTTCAGAGCAAATTTCGGCTTATTTTTCAAAGATTTTACGAAATTCTTGTATAAAAAGCCGTTTTCGGGGTAAATATCGGCTTATTATTGGGAGATTTTACGATTATCTTGCTAAATAAGCCTTTTTTGGAGGAAATTTTTTTTAATTTTGGAAGATTTTACATAAATCTTGCTATATAAGCCGTTTTCGGAGCAAATTTGGACTTCAAGTTGAAGATTTTCCGAATATCTTCTGAATAAAACGTTTTCGAGGAAAATTTCAGCTTATTATTGGAAGAGTTTACGATTATTCTGCTAAATAAACCGACCGCTGAATACCCGACCCGACCCGACCCGACCCGACCCGACCCGACCCGACCCTGAAAAAATCTCGCTGAATAAGCCGTTATTGGAGGAAATATTGACTTAATTTGAAAAAAGTTTGCTAAATCTTACTTAATAAGCCATTTTCAGAAAAAAATTTCGACTTCATTTCGAAGATTTCTTCAAAATCTTGCCAAAAAGGAAGTTGTCGAAGCAATTCTTGGCTTAATTTGGAATAAATATCGACATTATTGCTAAATAAAACGTTTTATGAAAACATTTTGGCTTATTTGAGAAAATTTTAGAAAATATTGCTAAATAAGCCGTTTTCGGAGAAAATTTCGGCTTCATTTCGAGAATTTTACGAAATTCCTTCCTTAATGATCCGTATTCGGAGTAAAAAACGGTTTCATTTGGACGTTTTTACGCAGTTCTTGCTAAATATAACGTTTTTGGAGCGAATTTCGGATTATTTTTCGAAGATTTTACGAAAATCTTGCTAAATAAACCGTTTTCGGAGAAAATGTCTGCTTATTTTTGGAAGATTTTACGAAAATCTTGCTAAACAAGCCGTTTTCGAGGCAACTTTTTTTTAAATTTTGGTAGATTTTACTAATAGCTTGATTATTAAGCCGTTTTTTGAGCAAATATCAGCTTATATTCGAAGATATAACGAAAAGCTTGTTAACTTAGCCGTTTTCGGAGCTAATCTCGGCTTCATTAGGAATATTTTACGTAAATCTTGCTAAAGAAACCCTTTTCGGAGCAAATTTCGACTTCAATGTGTAACATTTAACGAAGACATTGCTAAATATTCCGTTTTCGGAGATAATATCGGCTTATTTTTGGAAGATTTTACTAAAATCTTGCTAAATAATACGTTTTCAGAGCAAATTTCGGCTTATTTTTCAAAGATTTTACGAAATTCTTGTATAAAAAGCCGTTTTCGGGGTAAATTTCGGCTTATTATTGGGAGATTTTACGATTATCTTGCTAAATAAGCCTTTTTTGGAGGAAATTTTTTTTAATTTTGGAAGATTTTACAAAAATCTTGCTATATAAGCCGTTTTCGGAGCAAATTTGGACTTCAAGTTGAAGATTTTCCGAATATCTTCTGAATAAAACGTTTTAGAGGAAAATTTCAGCTTATTATTGGAAGAGTTTACGATTATTCTGCTAAATAAACCGACCGCTGAATACCCGACCCGACCCGACCCGACCCGACCCGAACCGACCTTGAAAAAATCTCGCTGAATAAGCCGTTATTGGAGGAAATATTGACTTCATTTGAAAAAAGTTTGCTAAATCTTACTTAATAAGCCATTTTCAGAAAAAAATTTCGACTTCATTTCGAAGATTTCTTCAAAATCTTGCCAAAAAGGAAGTTGTCGAAGCAATTCTTGGCTTAATTTGGAATAAATATCGACATTATTGCTAAATAAAACGTTTTATGAAACATTTTGGCTTATTTGAGAAACTTTTAGAAAATATTGCTAAATAAGCCGTTTTCGGAGAAAATTTCGGCTTCATTTTGAGAATTTTACGAAATTCCTTCCTTAATGATCCGTATTCGGAGTAAAAATCGGTTTCATTTGGACGTTTTTACGCAGTTCTTGCTAAATATAACGTTTTTGGAGCGAATTTCGGCTTATTTTTCGAAGATTTTACGAAAATCTTGCTAAATAAGCCGTTTTTGGAGCAAATTTCGTTGTATTTTGGAAGATTTTTAAAAAATCTAGCTAAATAAGCCGCTTTTGTAACAAAGTTTGGCTGATTTTTGAAAGATTTTACGAAAATCTTGCTAAATAAGCCGTTTACTGAGAAAATTTTGGCTTATTATTGAACGATTTTACGAAAATCTTGCTAAATAATCCATTTTCGGAGCAAATTTCGGCTTATTTTTGGAAGATTTTACGAAAATCTTGCTAAATAAGCCGTTTACGGAGCACTATTCGGCTCCATTTGGAAAATTTTACGAAAATCTTCCTAAATAAACCGTTTTTGGAGCTAATTTCGGCTTATTTTTGGAAGATTTTACGAATAGCATGATAAATAAGCCTTTTTCGGAGCAAATTTCGGCTTATTTTTCAAGGAATTTACGAAATTCTTGCTAAAAAAGCCGTTATTGGAGACTTTTTTTTTAATTTTGGAAGATTTTACTAATAGCTTGATAAATAAGCCGTTTTTTGAGCAAATTTCAGCTTATTTTTGAAGATTTAAGGAAAATCTTGTTAACTTAGCCGTTTTCGGAACTAATCTCGGCTTCATTTGGAATATTTTACGTAAATATTGCTAAAGAAACACTTTTGGAGGAAATTTAGACTTCATTTCGTGGATTTTACGAAAGTTTGGCTAAATAAGCCGTTTTCGGAGCAAATTTCGACTTCAATGTGGAACATTTTACAAAAACATTGCTAAATATTCCGTTTTCGGAGATAATTTCGGCTTTTTTTTGAAAGATTTTACGAAAATCTTGCTAAATAAGCCGTTCTTGGAACAAATTTCTGCTGATTTTTGAATGATTTTATGAATATCTTGCTAAATAAGCCGTTTCTGGAGCGAATTTCGACTTCAATTAGAAGATATTACGATAATCAACTGAGTAAACCGTTTTAGAGGGAAATTTCGGCTTATTATTGGAAGAATTTACGATATTTTGCTAAATAAGCCGTTTTCGGAGCAACTTTTAATTTTGGAAGGTTTTTCGAATATCTTGATATGCCCTTATTCCAGCAAACTGCAGCTTATTTTAAATATTTTACAAAAATCTTGCTAACTAAGCCGTTTATGGAGAATATTTCGTTTTATTTTCGAAGAACTATGGAAAATCTTAATTTCGGCTGATTTTTGAAAGATTTTACGAAAATCTTGCTAAATAAGCCGTTTACGGAGCAAATTTCGGCTTCATTTGGAACATTTTACGAAAATCTTGCTAAATAATCCGTTTTCGGAGTAAATTTCGGCTTATTTTTGAATGAGTTTACGAAACTCTTGCTAAAAAAGGCCGTTTACGGAGCAAATTTCGGCTTCATTTGGAACATTTTACGAAAATCTTGCTAAATATACAGTTTTCGGAGATAATTTTACGAAAACCTTACTAAATGAATTGTTTTCGGAGTAAAAATCGTTTTCATTTGGAGGTTTTTACGCAAATCTTGCTAAATATACCGTTTTTGCAGCAACTTTCGGCATATTTTTGAAGATTTTACGAAAATCTTGATAAATAATCCGTTTTCGGAGCAAATCTCGGCTTATTTTTGAAAGATTTTACGAAAATCTTGCTAAATAAGCTGATTTCAGAAGAAAGTTCGCCTTTTTCTTGAAGATTTTACGAAAATCTTGCTAAATAATCCATTTTCGGAGCAAATTTCGGCTTTTTTTTGGAAGATTTTACGAATATCTTGCCAAATAATCCGTTTTCGGAGAAAATTTTGGCTTATTTTTGAACGATTTTAAGAAAAATTTGCTAAATAAGCCGTTTACGGAGGAATTTTTGGCTTCATTTGGAACATTTTAGGAAAATCTTCCTAAATAAACCGCTTTTGCAGCAAATTTCGGCATATTTTTGGAAGACTTTACGAAAATCTTGCTAAACAAGCCGTTTTCGGAGCAACTTTTGTTTAATTTTAGAAGATTTTACGAATAGCTTGATAAATAAGCCTTTTTCGGAGCAAATTTCGGCTTATTTTTCAAGGAGATTACGAAATTCTTGCTAAAAAAGCCGTTATTGGAGACTTTTTTTTTAATTTTGGAAGATTTTACTAATAGCTTGATAAATAAGCCGTTTTTTGAGCAAATTTCAGCTTATTTTCGAAGATTTAAGGAAAATCTTGTTAACTTAGCCGTTTTCGGAACTAATCTCGGCTTCATTTGGAATATTTTACGTAAATATTGCTAAAGAAACACTTTTGGAGGAAATTTAGACTTCATTTCGTGGATTTTACGAAAGTCTGGCTAAATAAGCCGTTTTCGGAGCAAATTTCGACTTCAATGTGGAACATTTTACGAAAACATTGCTTAATATTCCGTTTCGGAGATAATTTCGGCTTATTTTTGGAGGATTTTACGAAAATCTTGCTAAATAATTCGTTTTCATAGCAAATTGCGGCTTTTTTTTGAAAGATTTTACGAAAATCTTGCTAAATAAGCCGTTCTTGGAACAAATTTCTGCTTATTTTTGAATGATTTTATGAATATCTTGCTAAATAAGCCGTTTCTGGAGCGAATTTCGACTTCAATTAGAAGATATTACGATAATCAACTGAGTAAACCGTTTTAGAGGGAAATTTCGGCTTATTATTGGAAGAATTTACGATATTTTGCTAAATAAGCAGTTTTCGGAGCAACTTTTAATTTTGGAAGTTTTTTCGAATATCTTGATATGCATTTATTCCAGCAAACTGCAGCTTATTTTAAATATTTTACAAAAATCTTGCTAACTAAGCCGTTTATGGAGAATATTTCGTTTTATTTTCGAAGAACTATGGAAAATCTTAATTTCGGCTGATTTTTGAAAGATTTTACGAAAATCTTGCTAAATAAGCCGTTTACGGAGCAAATTTCGGCTTCATTTGGAACATTTTACGAAAATCTTGCTAAATAATCCGTTTTCGGAGTAAATTTCGGCTTATTTTTGAATGAGTTTACGAAACTCTTGCTAAAAAAGGCCGTTTACGGAGCAAATTTCGGCTTCATTTGGAACATTTTACGAAAATCTTGCTAAATATACAGTTTTCGGAGATAATTTTACGAAAACCTTACTAAATGAATTGTTTTCGGAGTAAAAATCGTTTTCATTTGGAGGTTTTTACGCAAATCTTGCTAAATATACCGTTTTTGCAGCAACTTTCGGCATATTTTTGAAGATTTTACGAAAATCTTGATAAATAATCCGTTTTCGGAGCAAATCTCGGCTTATTTTTGAAAGATTTTACGAAAATCTTGCTAAATAAGCTGATTTCAGAAGAAAGTTCGCCTTCTTCTGGAAGATTTTACGAAAATCTTGCTAAATAATCCATTTTCGGAGCAAATTTCGGCTTATTTTTGGAAGATTTTACGAATATCTTGCCAAATAATCCGTTTTCGGAGAAAATTTTGGCTTATTTTTGAACGATTTTACGAAAATCTTGCTAAATAAGCCGTTTACGGAGGAATTTTTGGCTTCATATGGAACATTTTAGGAAAATCTTCCTAAATAAACCGCTTTTGCAGCAAATTTCGGCATATTTTTGGAAGATTTTACGAAAATCTTGCTAAACAAGCCGTTTTCGGAGCAACTTTTGTTTAATTTTTGAAGATTTTACGAATAGCTTGATAAATAAGCCTTTTTCGGAGCAAATTTCGGCTTATTTTTCAAGGAGATTACGAAATTCTTGCTAAAAAAGCCGTTTTTGGAAACTTTTTTTTTAATTTAGAAAGATTTTACTAATAGCTTGATAAATAAGCCGTTTTTTGAGCAAATTTCAGCTTATTTTCGAAGATTTAACGAAAATCTTGTTAACGTAGCCGTTTTCGGAGCTAATCTCGGCTTCATTTGGAATATTTTACGTAAATCTTGCTAAAGAAACCCTTTTTGGAGGAAATTTAGACTTCATTTCGTGGAATTTACGAATCTCTTGCTAAATAAGCCGTTTTCGGAGCAAATTTAGACTTCAATGTGGAACATTTTACGAATACATTGCTAAATATTCCGTTTTCGGGGATAATTTCGGCTTTTTTTTGAGGATTTTACGTAAATCTTGCTAAAAAATTCGTTTTCAGAGGAAATTTCGGCTTTTTTTTGAAAGATTTTACGAAAATCTTGCTAAATAAGCCGTTTTGGAGCAAATTTCGGCTTATTTTTCAAAGATTTTACGAAATTCTTGCTTAAAAACCCGTTTTCGGAGCAAATTTCGACTTCAATTTGAAGATTTTACGAAAATCTTCTAAATAAACCGTTTTCGAGGAAAATTTCAGCTTATTATTGGAAGAATTTACGATATTCTTGCTGAATAAGCCGTTTTCGGAGCATCTTTTAATTTTGTAAGGTTTTTCTAATATCTAGATAAGCCCTTATTCCAGCCAATTGCAGCTTATTTTATATATTTTACAAAAATCTTGCTAACTAAGCCGTTTATGGAGAATATTTCGTTTTATTTTGGAAGAACTATGGAAAATCTTGCTAAATAAGTCGCTTTTTGTTGTAAATTACGGCTTATTATGGATGATTTCACAAAAATCTTCTTAAAAATCCGTTTTCGGGGCAAATTTTGTTTAAGTTTGGAAGATTTTACGAAAATCTTGCTGAATAAACCGTTTCTGGAGCAAATTTCGGCTTATTTTTGGAATATTTTACGAAAATCTTGCTAAATAAGCCGTTTCTGCAGCAAATTTCTATGTATTTTGGAAGATTTTTAAAAAAACTAGCTATATAAGCCGCTGTTGTAACAAATTTCGGCTGATTTTTAATAGATTTTACGAAAATCTTGCTAAATAAGCCGTTTACGGAGCAAGTTTCGGCTTCATTTGGAACATTTTACGAAAACTAATTATATAAACCGTTTTGGAGATAATTTTACGAAAATCTTCCTAAATGAATCGTTTTTGGAGTAAAAATCGGTTTCATTTGGAGGTTTTTACGCAAATCTTGCTAAATATACCGTTATTGCAGCTAATTCCGGCTTATTTTTGAAGATTTTACGAAAATCTTGCTAAATAAACCATTTTCGGAGATAATTTGTTCAATTTTGGAAAATTCTACGAAAATCTTGCTAAATAAACCGTTTTCGGAGATAATTTCGGCTAATTTTTTGAAGATTTTTCGAATATCTTGCAAAATAATCCATTTTCGGAGCAAATTTCGGCTTATTTACGGAAGCTTTTACGAATATCTTGCTAAACAAGCGGTTACGGAGCAATTTTCGGCTTCAATTGGAACATTTTACGCAAATCTTCCTAAATAAACCGTTTTTGGAGCAAGACCCGACCCGACCCGACCCGACCCTGGAAAAATCACGCTGAATAAGCCGTTATTCGAGGAGATATTGACTTAATTTGAAAAAAGTTTGCTAAATCTTACTTAATAAGCCGTTTTCAGAAAAAAATTTCGACTTCATTTCGAAGATTTCTTCAAAATCTTGCCAAAAAGGAAGTTGTCGAAGCAATTCTTGGCTTAATTTGGAAGAAATATCGAAAATATTGCTAAATAAAACGTTTTATGAAAATATTTTGGCTTATTTGAGAAACTTTTAGAAAACATTGCTAAATAAGCCGTTTTCGGAGAAAATTTCGGCTTCATTTTGAGAATTTTACGAAAATCCTTCCTTAATGATCCGTATTCGGAGTAAAAATCGGTTTCATTTGGACGTTTTTACGCAGTTCTTGCTAAATATAACGTTTTTGGAGCGAATTTCGGCTTATTTTTCGAAGATTTTACGAAAATCTTGCTAAATAAGCCGTTTTTGGAACAAATTTCTGCTTATTTTTGAATAATTTTTCGAATATCTTGCTAAATAATCCATTTTCGGAGTAAATTTTGGCTTATTTTTGGAAGATTTTACGAAAATCCTGCTAAATAAGCCGTTTTCGGAGCAAATTTCGGCTTATTTTTGGAAGATTTTACGAAAATCTTGCTAAATAAGCCGTTTACGGAGATAATTTGTTTAATTTTTGAAGATTTTACGAAAATTTTGCTAAATAAACCGTTTTCGGAGATAATTTCGCCTAATTTTTTGAAGATTTTACGAAGATCTTGCCAAATAATCCGTTTTCGGAGCAAATTTCGGCTTATTTACGGAAGCTTTTACGAAAATCTTGCGAAATAAGCCGTTTACGGAGCACTTTTCGGCTTCATTTGGAAAATTTTACGAAAATCTTCCTAAATAAACCGTTTTTGGAGCTAATTTCGGCTTATTTTTGGAAGATTTTACAAATAGCATGATAAATAAGCCTTTTTCGGAGCAAATTTCGGCTTATTTTTCAAGGAATTTACGAAATTCTTGCTAAAAAAGCCGTTATTGGAGACTTTTTTTTTAATTTTGGAAGATTTTACTAATAGCTTGATAAATAAGCCGTTTTTTGAGCAAATTTCAGCTTATTTTCGAAGATTTAAGGAAAATCTTGTTAACTTAGCCGTTTTTTGGAACTAATCTCGGCTTCATTTGGAATATTTTACGTAAATATTGCTAAAGAAACACTTTTGGAGGAAATTTAGACTTCAATTCGTGGATTTTACGAAAGTCTGGCTAAATAAGCCGTTTTCGGAGCAAATTTCGACTTCAATGTGGAACATTTTACGAAAACATTGCTAAATATTCCGTTTTAGGAGATAATTTCGGCTTATTTTTGGAGGATTTTACGAAAATCTTGCTTTTAATAATTCGTTTTCATAGCAAATTTCGGCTTTTTTTTGAAAGATTTTACGAAAATCTTGCTAAATAAGCCGTTCTTGGAACAAATTTCTGCTTATTTTTGAATGATTTTATGAATATCTTGCTAAATAAGCCGTTTCTGGAGCGAATTTCGACTTCAATTAGAAGATATTACGATAATCAACTGAGTAAACCGTTTTAGAGGGAAATTTCGGCTTATTATTGGAAGAATTTACGATATTCTTGCTAAATAAGCCGTTTTCGGAGCAACTTTTAATTTTGGAAGGTTTTTCGAATATCTTGATATGCCCTTATTCCAGCAAACTGCAGCTTATTTTAAATATTTTACAAAAATCTTGCTAACTAAGCCGTTTATGGAGAATATTTCGTTTTATTTTGGAAGAACTATGGAAAATCTTGCTAAATAAGTCGCTTTTGTTGTTAATTACTGCTTATTATGGATGATTTCACAAAAATCGTCTTAAAAATCCGTTTTCGGGGCAAATTTTGTTTAAGTTTGGAAGATTTTAGGAAAATCTTTCTGAATAAACCGTTTTCGGAGATAATTTCGGCTTATTTTTCAAAAATTTTACGAAAATCTTGCTAAATAAGCCGTTTTCGCAGCAAATTTCGTTGTATTATGGAAGATTTTAAAAAACTCTAGCTAAATAAACCGCTTTTGTAACAAATTTCGGCTGATTTTTGAAAGATTTTACGAAAATCTTGCTAAATAAGCCGTTTACGGAGAAAATTTCGGCTTCATTTGGAACATTTTACGAAAATCTTGCTAAATAATCCGTTTTCGGAGTAAATTTCGGCTTATTTTTGAAAGATTTTACGAAACTCTTGCTAAAAAAGGCCGTTTACGGAGCAAATTTCGGCTTCATTTGGAACATTTTACGAAATCTTGCTAAATGTACAGTTTTCGGTGATAATTTTACGAAAACCTTACTAAATGAATCGTTTTCGGAGTAAAAATCGTTTTCATTTGGAGGTTTTTACGCAAATCTTGCTAAATATACCGTTTTTGCAGCAACTTTCGGCATATTTTTGAAGATTTTACGAAAATCTTGATAAATAATCCGTTTTCGGAGCAAATCTCGGCTTATTTTTGAAAGATTTTACGAAAATCTTGCTAAATAAGCTGATTTCAGAAGAAAGTTCGCCTTCTTCTGGAAGATTTTACGAAAATCTTGCTAAATAATCCATTTTCGGAGCAAATTTCGGCTTATTTTTGGAATATTTTACGAATATCTTGCCAAATAATCCGTTTTCGGAAAAATTTTGGCTTATTTATGAATTTATGAATTAAGCCGTTTACGGAGGAATTTTTGGCTTCATTTGGAACATTTTAAGAAAATCTTCCTAAATAAACCGCTTTTGCAGCAAATTTCGGCATATTTTTGGAAGATTTTACGAAAATCTTGCTAAACAAGCCGTTTTCGGAGCAACTTTTGTTTAATTTTAGAAGATTTTACGAATAGCTTGATAAATAAGCCTTTTTCGGAGCAAATTTCGGCTTATTTTTCAAGGAGATTACGAAATTCTTGCTAAAAAAGCCGTTTTTGGAAACTTTTTTTTAATTTAGAAAGATTTTACTAATAGCTTGATAAATAAGCCGTATTTTGAGCAAATTTCAGCTTATTTTCGAAGATTTAAGGAAAATCTTGTTAACTTAGCCGTTTTTTGGAACTAATCTCGGCTTCATTTGGAATATTTTACGTAAATATTGCTAAAGAAACACTTTTGGAGGAAATTTAGACTTCATTTCGTGGATTTTACGAATGTCTTGCTAAATAAGCCGTTTTCGGAGCAAATTTAGACTTCAATGTGGAACATTTTACGAATGCATTGCTAATTATTCCGTTTTCGGAGATAATTTCGGCTTATTTTTGAGGATTTTACGAAAATCTTGCTAAAAAATTCGTTTTCAGAGCAAATTTCGGCTTTTTTTTGAAAGATTTTCACAAAAATCTTGCTAAATAAGCCGTTTTGGAGCAAATTTCGGCTAATTTTTCAAAGATTTTACGAAATTCTTGCTTAAAAACCCGTTTTCGGAGCAAATTTCGACTTCAATTTGAAGATTTTTCGAAAATCTTCTAAATAAACCGTTTTCGAGGAAAATTTCAGCTTATTATTGGAAGAATTTACGATATTCTTGCTGAATAAGCCGTTTTCGGAGCATCTTTTAATTTTGTAAGGTTTTTCGAATATCTTGATAAGCCCTTATTCCAGCAATTTTCAGCTTATTTTAAATATTTTACAAAAATTTTGCTAAATAAGCCGTTTCTGCAGCAAATTTCGTTGTATTTTGGAAGATTTTTAAAAAAATCTAGCTAAATAAGCCTCTGTTGTAACAAATTTCGGCTGATTTTTAAAAGATTTTACGAAAATCTTGCTAAATAAGCCGTTTACGGAGCAAGTTTCGGCTTCATTTGGAACATTTTACGAAAATCTAATTATATAAACCGTTTTGGAAATAATTTTACGAAAATCTTCCTAAATGAATCGTTTTAGGAGTAAAAATCGGTTTCATTTGGAGGTTTTTACGCAAATCTTGCTAAATATACCGTTATTGCAGATAATTCCGGCTTATTTTTGAAGATTTTACGAAAATCTTGCTAAATAAACCATTTTCGGAGATAATTTGTTTAATTTTGGAAAATTCTACGAAAATCTTGCTAAATAAACCGTTTTCGGAGATAATTTCGGCTAATTTTTTGAAGTTTTTTCGAAAAACTTGCAAAATAATCCGTTTTCGGAGCAAATTTCGGCTTATTTACGGAAGCTTTTACGAAAATCTTGCTAAACAAGCGGTTACGGAGCAATTTTCGGCTTCAATTGGAACATTTTACGCAAATCTTCGTAAATAAACCGTTTTTGGCGGAAATTTCGGCTAATTTTTGGAAGATTTTATGAAAATCCTTCTAAATAATCCGTTTTCGGAGCAAATTTCGGCTGATTTTAGAAAGATTTTACGAAAATCTTGCTAAACAAGCCGTTTTCGGAGCAACTTTTGTTTAATTTTGGAAGATTTTACGAATAGCATGATAAATAAGCCTTTTTCGGAGCAAATTTCGGCTTATTTTTGAAAGATTTTACGAAACTCTTGCTAAAAAAGGCCGTTCACGGAGCAAATTTCGGCTTCATTTGGAACATTTTACGAAATCTTGCTAAATATACAGTTTTCGGTGATAATTTTACGAAAACCTTACTAAATGAATCGTTTTCGGAGTAAAAATCGTTTTCATTTGGAGGTTTTTACGCAAATCTTGCTAAATATACCGTTTTTGCAGCAACTTTCGGCATATTTTTGAAGATTTTACGAAAATCTTGATAAATAATCCGTTTTCGGAGCAAATCTCGGCTTATTTTTGAAAGATTTTACGAAAATCTTGCTAAATAAGCTGATTTCAGAAGAAAGTTCGCCTTCTTCTGGAAGATTTTACGAAAATCTTGCTAAATAATCCATTTTCGGAGCAAATTTCGGCTTATTTTTGGAATATTTTACGAATATCTTGCCAAATAATCCGTTTTCGGAAAAATTTTGGCTTATTTATGAATTTATGAATTAAGCCGTTTACGGAGGAATTTTTGGCTTCATTTGGAACATTTTAAGAAAATCTTCCTAAATAAACCGCTTTTGCAGCAAATTTCGGCATATTTTTGGAAGATTTTACGAAAATCTTGCTAAACAAGCAGTTTTCGGAGCAACTTTTGTTTAATTTTAGAAGATTTTACGAATAGCTTGATAAATAAGCCTTTTTCGGAGCAAATTTCGGCTTATTTTTCAAGGAGATTACGAAATTCTTGCTAAAAAAGCCGTTTTTGGAAACTTTTTTTTAATTTAGAAAGATTTTACCAATAGCTTGATAAATAAGCCGTATTTTGAGCAAATTTCAGCTTATTTTCGAAGATTTAAGGAAAATCTTGTTAACTTAGCCGTTTTTTGGAACTAATCTCGGCTTCATTTGGAATATTTTACGTAAATATTGCTAAAGAAACACTTTTGGAGGAAATTTAGACTTCATTTCGTGGATTTTACGAATGTCTTGCTAAATAAGCCGTTTTCGGAGCAAATTTAGACTTCAATGTGGAACATTTTACGAATGCATTGCTAATTATTCCGTTTTCGGAGATAATTTCGGCTTATTTTTGAGGATTTTACGAAAATCTTGCTAAAAAATTCGTTTTCAGAGCAAATTTCGGCTTTTTTTTGAAAGATTTTACAAAAATCTTGCTAAATAAGCCGTTTTGGAGCAAATTTCGGCTAATTTTTCAAAGATTTTACGAAATTCTTGCTTAAAAACCCGTTTTCGGAGCAAATTTCGACTTCAATTTGAAGATTTTTCGAAAATCTTCTAAATAAACCGTTTTCGAGGAAAATTTCAGCTTATTATTGGAAGAATTTACGATATTCTTGCTGAATAAGCCGTTTTCGGAGCATCTTTTAATTTTGTAAGGTTTTTCGAATATCTTGATAAGCCCTTATTCCAGCAATTTTCAGCTTATTTTAAATATTTTACAAAAATCTTGCTAAATAAGCCGTTTCTGCAGCAAATTTCGTTGTATTTTGGAAGATTTTTAAAAAAATCTAGCTAAATAAGCCGCTGTTGTAACAAATTTCGGCTGATTTTTAAAAGATTTTACGAAAATCTTGCTAAATAAGCCGTTTACGGAGCAAGTTTCGGCTTCATTTGGAACATTTTACGAAAATCTAATTATATAAACCGTTTTGGAAATAATTTTACGAAAATCTTCCTAAATGAATCGTTTTAGGAGTAAAAATCGGTTTCATTTGGAGGTTTTTACGCAAATCTTGCTAAATATACCGTTATTGCAGATAATTCCGGCTTATTTTTGCAAGTTTTTTCGAAAAACTTGCAAAATAATCCGTTTTCGGAGCAAATTTCGGCTTATTTACGGAAGCTTTTACGAAAATCTTGCTAAACAAGCGGTTACGGAGCAATTTTCGGCTTCAATTGGAACATTTTACGCAAATCTTCGTAAATAAACCGTTTTTGGAGGAAATTTCGGCTAATTTTTGGAAGATTTTATGAAAATCCTTCTAAATAATCCGTTTTCGGAGCAAATTTCGGCTGATTTTAGAAAGATTTTACGAAAATCTTGCTAAACAAGCCGTTTTCGGAGCAACTTTTGTTTAATTTTGGAAGATTTTACGAATAGCATGATAAATAAGCCTTTTTCGGAGCAAATTTCGGCTTATTTTTGAAAGATTTTACGAAACTCTTGCTAAAAAAGGCCGTTCACGGAGCAAATTTCGGCTTCATTTGGAACATTTTACGAAATCTTGCTAAATATACAGTTTTCGGTGATAATTTTACGAAAACCTTACTAAATGAATCGTTTTCGGAGTAAAAATCGTTTTCATTTGGAGGTTTTTACGCAAATCTTGCTAAATATACCGTTTTTGCAGCAACTTTCGGCATATTTTTGAAGATTTTACGAAAATCTTGATAAATAATCCGTTTTCGGAGCAAATCTCGGCTTATTTTTGAAAGATTTTACGAAAATCTTGCTAAATAAGCTGATTTCAGAAGAAAGTTCGCCTTCTTCTGGAAGATTTTACGAAAATCTTGCTAAATAATCCATTTTCGGAGCAAATTTCGGCTTATTTTTGGAATATTTTACGAATATCTTGCCAAATAATCCGTTTTCGGAAAAATTTTGGCTTATTTATGAATTTATGAATTAAGCCGTTTACGGAGGAATTTTTGGCTTCATTTGGAACATTTTAAGAAAATCTTCCTAAATAAACCGCTTTTGCAGCAAATTTCGGCATATTTTTGGAAGATTTTACGAAAATCTTGCTAAACAAGCCGTTTTCGGAGCAACTTTTGTTTAATTTTAGAAGATTTTACGAATAGCTTGATAAATAAGCCTTTTTCGGAGCAAATTTCGGCTTATTTTTCAAGGAGATTACGAAATTCTTGCTAAAAAAGCCGTTTTTGGAAACTTTTTTTTAATTTAGAAAGATTTTACTAATAGCTTGATAAATAAGCCGTATTTTGAGCAAATTTCAGCTTATTTTCGAAGATTTAAGGAAAATCTTGTTAACTTAGCCGTTTTTTGGAACTAATCTCGGCTTCATTTGGAATATTTTACGTAAATATTGCTAAAGAAACACTTTTGGAGGAAATTTAGACTTCATTTCGTGGATTTTACGAATGTCTTGCTAAATAAGCCGTTTTCGGAGCAAATTTAGACTTCAATGTGGAACATTTTACGAATGCATTGCTAAATATTCCGTTTTCGGAGATAATTTCGGCTTATTTTTGAGGATTTTACGAAAATCTTGCTAAAAAATTCGTTTTCAGAGCAAATTTCGGCTTTTTTTTGAAAGATTTTACAAAAATCTTGCTAAATAAGCCGTTTTGGAGCAAATTTCGGCTAATTTTTCAAAGATTTTACGAAATTCTTGCTTAAAAACCCGTTTTCGGAGCAAATTTCGACTTCAATTTGAAGATTTTTCGAAAATCCTCTAAATAAACCGTTTTCGAGGAAAATTTCAGCTTATTATTGGAAGAATTTACGATATTCTTGCTGAATAAGCCGTTTTCGGAGCATCTTTTAATTTTGTAAGGTTTTTCGAATATCTTGATAAGCCCTTATTCCAGCAATTTTCAGCTTATTTTAAATATTTTACAAAAATCTTGCTAAATAAGCCGTTTCTGCAGCAAATTTCGTTGTATTTTGGAAGATTTATAAAAAAATCTAGCTAAATAAGCCGCTGTTGTAACAAATTTCGGCTGATTTTTAAAAGATTTTACGAAAATCTTGCTAAATAAGCCGTTTACGGAGCAAGTTTCGGCTTCATTTGGAACATTTTACGAAAATCTAATTATATAAACCGTTTTGGAAATAATTTTACGAAAATCTTCCTAAATGAATCGTTTTAGGAGTAAAAATCGGTTTCATTTGGAGGTTTTTACGCAAATCTTGCTAAATATACCGTTATTGCAGATAATTCCGGCTTATTTTTGAAGATTTTACGAAAATCTTGCTAAATAAACCATTTTCGGAGATAATTTGTTTAATTTTGGAAAATTCTACGAAAATCTTGCTAAATAAACCGTTTTCGGAGATAATTTCGGCTAATTTTTTAAAGTTTTTTCGAAAAACTTGCAAAATAATCCGTTTTCGGAGCAAATTTCGGCTTATTTACGGAAGCTTTTACGAAAATCTTGCTAAACAAGCGGTTACGGAGCAATTTTCGGCTTCAATTGGAACATTTTACGCAAATCTTCGTAAATAAACCGTTTTTGGAGGAAATTTCGGCTAATTTTTGGAAGATTTTATGAAAATCCTTCTAAATAATCCGTTTTCGGAGCAAATTTCGGCTGATTTTAGAAAGATTTTACGAAAATCTTGCTAAACAAGCCGTTTTCGGAGCAACTTTTGTTTAATTTTGGAAGATTTTACGAATAGCATGATAAATAAGCCTTTTTCGGAGCAAATTTCGGCTTATTTTTCAAGGATTTTACGAACTTCTTGCTAAAAAAGCCGTTTTCAGAGCAAATTTCGACTTCAATTTGAAGATTTTACGAAAATCTTGCTAAACAAGACGTTTTTGGAGACTTTTTTTTTAATTTTGGAAGATTTTACTAATAGCTTGATAAATTAGCCGTTTTTTGACCAAATTTCAGCTTATTTTCGAAGATTTAACGAAAATCTTGTTAACTTAGCCGTTTTGGGAGCTAATCTCGGCTTCATTTGGAATATTTTGCGTAAACATTGCTAAATATTCCGTTTTCGGAGATAATTTACGGCTTATTATTGGAAGATTTTACGAAAATCTTGCTAAATAATTCGTTTTCAGAGCAAATTACGACTTTTTTTTGAAAGATTTTACGAAAATCTTGCTACATAATCCATTTTCGGAGCAAATTTCGGCTTATTTTTGGAAGATTTTACGAAAATCCTGCTAAATAAACCGTTTTCGGAGATAATTTCGACTAATATTTTCAAGATTTTACGGAAATCTTGCCAAATAAACCGTTTTTGGAGCAAATTTCGGCTTATTTTTTCAAGGATTTTACGAAATTCTTGCTAAAAAAGCCGTTTTTGGAGACTTTTTTTTAATGTTGGAAGATTTTACTAATAGCTTGATAATTAAGCCGTTTTTTGAGAAAATGTCAGCTTATATTCGAAGATTTAACGAAAAGCTTGTTAACTTAGCCGTTTTCGGAGCTAATCTCGGCTTCATTTGGAATATTTTACGTATATCTTGCTAAAGAAACCCTTTTTTGAGGAAATTTCGACTTCATTTCGTGGATTTTACGAAAATCTTGCTAAATAAGCCGTTTTCGGAGCAAATTTCGACTTCAATGTGGAACATTTTACGAAGACATTGCTAAATATTCCGTTTTCGATGAAAATTTCAGCTTATTATTGGAAGACTTTACGATTATTCTGCTAAAGAAGCCGACCGCTGAATACCCGACCCGACCCGACCCGAACCGACCCGATCTGACCCGACCCGACCCGACCCGACCCGATCCGACCCGACCCGACCCGACCCGACCCTGGAAAAATCTCGCTGAATAAGCCGTTTTCGGAGCAAATTTCGACTTCAATTCGGAACATTTTACGAAAATCTTGCTAAATATTTCGTTTTCGGAGATAATTTCGGCTTATTTTTGGAAGATTTTACAAAAATCTTGCTAAATAAGCCGTTTTCGGAGCAAATTTCAGCTTATTTTTCAAAGATTTTACGAAAATCTTGCTAAAAAAGCAATTTTCGGAGCAAATTTGGACTTCAATTTGAATATTTTACGAATATCTTCTGAATAAACCGTTTTCGAGGGAAATTTCAGCTTATTATTGGAAGACTTTACGATAATCCTGCTAAATAAGCCGTTTTTGGAGACAAATTTTGTTTAATTCTGGAAGACTTAACGAATAGCTTGATAAATAAGCCGTTTTTCTAGTAAATTTCAGCATATTTTCGAAGATTTTACGAAAATCTTGTTAACTAAAGCGTTTTCGGAGCTAATCTCGGCTCCATTTGGAATATTTTACGTAAATCTTGCTAAATAAACCCTTTTTGGAGGAAATTTCTGCTTCATTTCGAGGGTTTTACGAAATTCATGCTGAATAATCTGTTTTCGGTACAAATTTCGGCTTTTTTTGGAAGATTTTACAAAAATCTTGATAAATAAGCCGTCTATGGAGCAAATTTCAGCTTATTTTTGAATGATTTTACGAAAATCTTGCTTAAAAAGCCGTTTTCGGAGCAAATTTCGACTACAATTTTGAAGATTTTACGAGTATCTTGCTAAATAATTCGTTTTCGGAGCAAATTTCGGCTTATCTTTCAAAGATTTTTCGAAAATATTGCTAAATAAGCCGTTTTTGGAGCAAATCTCGTTTAATATAGGAAGATTTTACGAAAATCATGCTAAATAATCCGTTTTCGGATCAAATTTCGGCTTATTTTTGAAAGATTTTACGAAAATCTTGCTAAATTCGCCGTTTACGGAGCAAATTTCGGCTTCATTTGGAACTTTTTACGAAAATCTTCCCAAATAAATCGTTTTCGGAGCAAATTTCAGGTTATTGTTGGAAGATTTTACGAAAGTCTTGCTAAATAATTCGTTTTCAGAGCAAATTACGACTTCTTTTTGAAAGATTTTACGAAAATCTTGCTACATAATCCATTTTCGGAGCAAATTTCGGCTTATTTTTGGAAGATTTTACGAAAATCCTGCTAAATAAACCGTTTTCGGAGATAATTTCGACTAATATTTTCAAGATTTTACGGAAATCTTGCCAAATAATCCGTTTTCGGAGCAAATTTAGGCTTATTAACGGCAGCTTATACGAAAATCTTCCTAAATAAACCGTTTTTGGAGCAAATTTCGGCTTATTTTTTCAAGGATTTTACGAAATTCTTGCTAAAAAAGCCGTTTTTGGAGACTTTTTTTTAATGTTGGAAGATTTTACTAATAGCTTGATAATTAAGCCGTTCTTTGAGAAAATGTCAGCTTATATTCGAAGATTTAACGAAAAGCTTGTTAACTTAGCCGTTTTCGGAGCTAATCTCGGCTTCATTTGGAATATTTTACGTATATCTTGCTAAAGAAACCCTTTTTGGAGGAAATTTCGACTTCATTTCGTGGATTTTACGAAAATCTTGCTAAATAAGCCGTTTTCGGAGCAAATTTCGACTTCAATGTGGAACATTTTACGAAGACATTGCTAAATATTCCGTTTTCGATGAAAATTTCAGCTTATTATTGGAAGACTTTACGATTATTCTGCTAAAGAAGCCGACCGCTGAATACCCGACCCGACCCGACCCGAACCGACCCGATCCGACCCGACCCGACCCGACCCGATCCGACCCGACCCGACCCGACCCGACCCTGGAAAAATCTCGCTGAATAAGCCGTTTTCGGAGCAAATTTCGACTTCAATTCGGAACATTTTACGAAAATCTTGCTAAATATTTCGTTTTCGGAGATAATTTCGGCTTATTTTTGGAAGATTTTACAAAAATCTTGCTAAATAAGCCGTTTTCGGAGCAAATTTCGGCTTATTTTTCAAAGATTTTACGAAAATCTTGCTAAAAAAGCAATTTTCGGAGCAAATTTGGACTTCAATTTGAATATTTTACGAATATCTTCTGAATAAACCGTTTTCGAGGGAAATTTCAGCTTATTATTGGAAGACTTTACGATAATCCTGCTAAATAAGCCGTTTTTGGAGACAAATTTTGTTTAATTCTGGAAGACTTAACGAATAGCTTGATAAATAAGCCGTTTTTCTAGTAAATTTCAGCATATTTTCGAAGATTTTACGAAAATCTTGTTAACTAAAGCGTTTTCGGAGCTAATCTCGGCTCCATTTGGAATATTTTACGTAAATCTTGCTAAATAAACCCTTTTTGGAGGAAATTTCTGCTTCATTTCGAGGGTTTTACGAAATTCATGCTGAATAATCTGTTTTCGGTGCAAATTTCGGCTTTTTTTGGAAGATTTTACAAAAATCTTGATAAATAAGCCGTCTATGGAGCAAATTTCAGCTTATTTTTGAATGATTTTACGAAAATCTTGCTTAAAAAGCCGTTTTCGGAGCAAATTTCGACTACAATTTTGAAGATTTTACGAGTATCTTGCTAAATAATTCGTTTTCGGAGCAAATTTCGGCTTATCTTTCAAAGATTTTTCGAAAATATTGCTAAATAAGCCGTTTTTGGAGCAAATCTTGTTTAATATAGGAAGATTTTACGAAAATCATGCTAAATAATCCGTTTTCGGATCAAATTTCGGCTTATTTTTGAAAGATTTTACGAAAATCTTGCTAGATTCGCCGTTTACGGAGCAAATTTCGGCTTCATTTGGAACTTTTTACGAAAATCTTCACAAATAAATCGTTTTCGGAGCAAATTTTGGCTTATTTTTCAAAGATTTTACGAAAATCTTACGAAAATAAACCGTTTTCGAGGGAAACTTCGGCTTATTATTGGACGACTTTACGAGTATCTTGCTAAATAAGCCGTTCTTGGAGACAATTTTGTTTAATTTTGGAAGATTTTACTAATAGCTTGATAAATAAGACGTTTTTCGAGGAAATTTCAGCTTATTTTCGAAGATTTAACGAAAATCTTGTTAACTAAGCCGTTTTCGGAGCTAATCTCGGCTTCATTTGGAATATTTTACGAAAAGCTCGATAAATAAGCAGTTTTTCGAGCAAATTTCAGCTTATTTTCGAAGATTTTACGAAAATATTGCCAGCTAAGCCGTTTTCGGAGCTAATCTCGGCTTCATTTGGAACATTTTACGAAAACCTTTCCAAATAAACGGTTTTCGGAGCAAATTTCGGCTTATTTTTGAAAGATTTTACGAAAATCTTGCTAAATAAGCCGTTTACGGAGCAAATATCGGCTTCATTTGGAACTTATTACGAAAATCTTCCTAAATAAACCGTTTTCGGAGCAAATTTCACCTTATTTTTGAAAGATTTTACGAAAAATTTGCTAAATAAACAGTTTTCGGAGATAATTTTGGCTTATTATTGAAAGATTTTACGTTTATCTTGCTAAATAAGCCGTTTTTGGAGGAAATTTTGTTTAATATTGGAAGATTTTACGAAAATCATGCTAAATAATCCGTTTTCGGATCAAATTTCAGCTTATTTTTGAAAGATTTTACGAAAATCTTGCTAAATAAACAGTTTTCGGAGCAAATTATGGCTTATTTGTGAATGATTTTACGAAAATCCTTCTAAATAAACCGTTTTCGAGGCAAATTTCGCCTTATTTATGAAAGATTATACGAATATCTTCCAAAATGAATCGTTTTCGGAGTAAAAATCGGTTTTATTTGGAGGTTTTTACGCAAATCTTGCTAATTAGACCGTTTTTGGAGCAAATTTCGGCTTATTTTGGAAGATTTTACGATAATCTTGCTAAATAAGCCGATTTCAGAAGAAATTTCCCCTTCATTCGCAATATTTTACGTAAATCGTGCTAAATAAACACTTTTTGGAGAAAATTTCGGCTTCATTTCGAGGATTTTACGAAAATCTTGCTAAATAATCCGTTTTCGGAGCAAATTTCAGCTTATTTTTCGAAGATTTTACAAAAATCTTGCTAAATAAGCCGTTTTCGGAGCAAATTTTGGCTTAATTTGAAAGATTTTACGAAAAACTTGCTAAATACACCGTTTTCGGATCAAAATCGGCTTATTATGGGAGATTTTACTAATACCTTGAGTAATAAGCCTTTTTCGGAGCAAATTTCGTTTTATTTAGGAAAATTTTTCGAAAATCTAGCTAAATAACCCGTTTTCGGAGCAAATTTCAGCCTAATTTGGATGATTTTACGATAATCTTGCTATGTAAACTGATTTCGTAGAAAACATTGGCTTCTTATTGATAATTTTACGAACATCTTGCTAGATAAGCCGTTTTTGGAGTAAATTTCGGCTTCAATTGGAACATTTTACGAAAATCTTGCTAAATAAACCGTTTTCGGAGAAAAAATCGGATTCATTTGGAGGTTTTTACGCAAATCTTGCTAAATCATCGTTCTCGGAGTAAATTTCGGCGTATTTTTGGAACATTTTACGAAAATCTTGCTAAATAAGCCGTTTTCGGAGCAACTTTAGTTTAATTTTGGAAGATTTTACGAAAAGCTTGATAAATAAACCGTTTTTCGAGCAAATTTCAGCTTATTTTAGAAAATTTTACGAAAATCTTGCTAACTAAGACGTTTTCGGAGATAATCTCGGCTTCATTTGGAACATTTTACGAAATTCGTACTAAATAAACCATTTTCGGAGATAATTTCGGCTTATTTTTGAAAAATTTTACGAAAATCTTGCTAAATAAGCCGTTTTCCTGGCGCATTTCGGCTTATTTTTCAAAGATTTTACGAAATTCTTGCTAAATAATCAGTTTTCGGAGCAAATCTCGGCTTATTTTTGAAAGATTTTACAAAATCGTGCTAAATAAGTTGATTTCAGAAAAATTTCGCCTTCTTTTGGAAGATTTTTCGAAAAGCTTGATAAATAAGCTGTTTCTCGAGCAAATTTCAGCTTATTTTCAAAGATTTTACGAAAATCTTGCCAGCTAAGCCGTTTTCGGAGCTAATCTCGGCTTCATTTGGAACATTTTACGAAAACCTTTCCAAATAAACCGTTTTCGGAGCAAATTTCGGCTTATTTTTTAAAGATTTTACGAAAATCGTACTAAATAACCCGTTTTCGGAGCAAATTTCGGCTTATCTTTCAAGGATTTTACGAAATTCTTTCTAAAAAAGCCGTTTTCGGGGTAAATTTCGACTTCAATTTGAAGATTATACGAAAATCTTGCTAAATAAAACGTTTTCGAGGTAAATTTCGGCTTATTATTGGAAGATTTTACGATTATCTTGCTAAATAAGCCGTTTTTTGTGGAAAGTGGGTTTAATTTTGGAAGATCTTACGAAAATCTTGCTAAATAAGCCGTTTTCGGAGCAAATTTCGAATTCAATTTGAAGATTTTACGAATATCTTCTGAATAAACCGTTTTCGAGGGAAATTTTAGCTTATTATTGGAAGATTTTACGAAAAGCTTGATAAATAAGCCGTTTTTCGAGCAAATTTCAGCTTATTTTCGAAGATTTTACGAAAATCTTGCTAACTAAGCCGTTTTCGGAGCTAATCTCGGCTTCATTTGGAACATTTTACGAAATTCCTACTAAATATACCGTTTTCGGAGATAATTTCGGCTTATATTTGGAGGTTTTTACGTAAACCTTGATAAATAATCCGTTTCGGAGCAAATTATGGCTTATTTTTGAAAGATTTTACGAAAATCTTGCTAAATAAGCCGTTTTCGGAGTAAAAATCGGTTTCATTTGGAGGTTTTTATGCAAATTTTGCTATATCATCGTTTTCGGAGCAACTTTCGGCGTATTTTTGAAAGATTTTAAGAAAATCTTGCTAAATAAGCCGTTTTTCGAGCAAATTTCAGCTTATTTTAGAAAATTTTACGAAAATCTTGCTAACTAAGACGTTTTCGGAGCTAATCTCGGCTTCATTTGGAACATTTTACGAAATTGCTACTAAATAAACCGTTTTCGAAGATAATTTCGGCTTATTTTTGAAAAATTTCACGAAAATCTTGCTAAATAAGCCGTTTTCCTGGCGCATTTCGGCTTATTTTTCAAAGATTTTACGAAATTCTGGCTAAATAATCAGTTTTCGGAGCAAATCTCGGCTTATTTTTGAAAGATTTTACAAAATCGTGCTAAATAAGCTGATTTCAGAAAAATTTCGCCTTCTTTTGGAAGATTTTTGAAAAGCTTGATAAATAAGCTGTTTTTCGAGCAAATTTCAGCTTATTTTCGAAGATTTTACGAAAATCTTGCCAGCTAAGCCGTTTTCGGAGCTAATCTTGGCTTCATTTGGAACATTTTACGAAATCCTTTCCAAATAAACCGTTTTCGGAGCAAATTTCGGCTTATTTTTTAAAGATTTTACGAAAATCGTGCTAAATAACCCGTTTTCGGAGCAAATTTCGGCTTATCTCTCAAGGATTTTACGAAATTCTTTCTAAAAAAGCCGTTTTCGGGGTTAATTTCGTCTTCAATTTGAAGATTTTACGAAAATCTTGCTAAATAAACCGTTTTCGAGGTAAATTTCGGCTTATTATTGGAAGATTTTACGATTATCTTGCTAAATAAGCCGTTTTTTGTGGAAAGTGGGTTTATTTTGGAAGATCTTACGACAATCTTGCTAAATAAGCCGTTTTCGGAGCAAATTTCGACTTCAATTTGAAGATTTTACGAATATCTTCTGAATAAACCGTTTTCGAGGGAAATTTTAGCTTATTATTGGAAGATTTTACGAAAAGCTTGATAAATAAGCCGTTTTTCGAGCAAATTTCAGCTTATTTTCGAAGATTTTACGAAAATCTTGCTAACTAAGCCGTTTTCGGAGATAATTTCGGCTTATTTTTGAAAAATTTTACGAAAATCTTGCTAAATAAGCCGTTTTCCTGGCACATTTCGGCTTATTTTTCAAAGATTTTACGAAATTCTTGCTAAATAATCAGTTTTCGGAGCAAATCTCGGCTTATTTTTGAAAGATTTTACAAAATCGTGCTAAATAAGCTGATTTCAGAAAAATTTCGCCTTCTTTTGGAAGATTTTTCGAAAAGCTTGATAAATAAGCTGTTTTTCGAGCAAATTTCAGCTTATTTTCGAAGATTTTACGAAAATCTTGCCAGCTAAGCCGTTTTCGGAGCTAATCTCGGCTTCATTTGGAACATTTTACGAAAACCTTTCCAAATAAACCGTTTTCGGAGCATTTTTCGGCTTATTTTTTAAAGATTTTACGAAAATCTTGCTAAATAACCCGTTTTCGGAGCAAATTTCCGCTTATCTCTCAAGGAATTTACGAAATTCTTTCTAAAAAAGCCGTTTTCGGGGTAAATTTCGACTTCAATTTGAAGATTTTACGAAAATCTTCCTAAATAAACCGTTTTCGAGGTAAATTTCGGCTTATTGTTGGAAGATTTTACGATTATCTTGCTAAATAAGCCGTTTTTTGTGGAAAGTGGGTTTAATTTTGGAAGATCTTACGAAAATCTTGCTAAATAAGCCGTTTTCGGAGCAAATTTCGACTTCAATTTGAAGATTTTACGAATATCTTCTGAATAAACCGTTTTCGAGGGAAATTTTAGCTTATTATTGGAAGATTTTACGAAAAGCTTGATAAATAAGCCGTTTTTCGAGCAAATTTCAGCTTATTTTCGAAGATTTTACGAAAATCTTGCTAACTAAGCCGTTTTCGGAGCTAATCTCGGCTTCATTTGGAACATTTTACGAAATTCCTACTAAATATACCGTTTTCGGAGATAATTTCGGCTTATTTTTGGAGGTTTTTACGTAAACCTTGATAAATAATCCGTTTCGGAGCAAATTATGGCTTATTTTTGAAAGATTTTACGAAAATCTAGCTAAATAAGCCGTTTTCGGAGCAAATTTCAGCCTAATTTGGATGATTTTACGATAATCTTGCTATGAAAACTGATTTCGTAGAAAACATTGGCTTCTTATTGATAATTTTACGAACATCTTGCTAGATAAGCCGTTTTCGGAGTAAATTTCGGCTTCAATTGGAACATTTTACGAAAATCTTGCTAAATAAACCGTTTTCGGAGAAAAAATCGGTTTCATTTGGAGGTTTTTACGCAAATCTTGCTAAATCATCGTTCTCGGAGTAAATTTCGGCGTATTTTTGGAACATTTTACGAAAATCTTGCTAAATAAGCCGTTTTCGGAGCAACATTTGTTTAATTTTGGAAGATTTTACGAAAAGCTTGATAAATAAGCCGTTTTTCGAGAAAATTTCAGCTTATTTTAGAAAATTTTACGAAAATCTTGCTAACTAAGACGTTTTCGGAGCTAATCTCGGCTTCATTTGGAACATTTTACGAAATTCCTACTAAATATACCGTTTTCGGAGATAAATTCGGCTTATTTTTGGAGGTTTTTACGTAAACCTTGATAAATAATCCGTTTCGGAGCAAATTATGGCTTATTTTTGAAAGATTTTACGAAAATCTAGCTAAATAAGCCGTTTTCGGAGCAAATTTCAGCCTAATTTGGATGATTTTACGATAATCTTGCTATGAAAACTGATTTCGTGAAAACATTGGCTTCTTATTGATAATTTTACGAACATCTTGCTAGATAAGCCGTTTTCGGAGTAAATTTCGGCTTCAATTGGAACATTTTACGACAATCTTGCTAAATAAGCCGTTTTCGGAGCAAATTTCGACTTCAATTTGAAGATTTTACGAATATCTTCTGAATAAACCGTTTTCGAGGGAAATTTTAGCTTATTACTGGAAGATTTTACGAAAAGCTTGATAAATAAGCCGTTTTTCGAGCAAATTTCAGCTTATTTTCGAAGATTTTACGAAAATCTTGCTAACTAAACCGTTTTCGGAGATAATTTCGGCTTATTTTTGAAAAATGTTACGAAAATCTTGCTAAATAAGCCGTTTTCCTGGCACATTTCGGCTTATTTTTCAAAGATTTTCCGAAATTCTTGCTAAATAATCAGTTTTCGGAGCAAATCTCGGCTTATTTTTGAAAGATTTTACAAAATCGTGCTAAATAAGCTGATTTCAGAAAAATTTCGCCTTCTTTTGGAAGATTTTTCGAAAAGCTTGATAAATAAGCTGTTTTTCGAGCAAATTTCAGCTTATTTTCGAAGATTTTACGAAAATCTTGCCAGCTAAGCCGTTTTCGGAGCTAATCTCGGCTTCATTTGGAACATTTTACGAAAACCTTTCCAAATAAACCGTTTTCGGAGCAAATTTCGGCTTCTTTTTTAAAGATTTTACGAAAATCTTGCTAAATAACCCGTTTTCGGAGCAAATTTCCGCTTATCTCTCAAGGAATTTACGAAAATCTTTCTAAAAAAGCCGTTTTCGGGGTAAATTTCGACTTCAATTTGAAGATTTTACGAAAATCTTGCTAAATAAACCGTTTTCGAGGTAAATTTCGGCTTATTGTTGGAAGATTTTACGATTATCTTGCTAAATAAGCCGTTTTTTGTGGAAAGTGGGTTTAATTTTGGAAGATCTTACGAAAATCTTGCTAAATAAGCCGTTTTCGGAGCAAATTTCGAATTCAATTTGAAGATTTTACGAATATTTTCTGAATAAACCGTTTTCGAGGGAAATTTTAGCTTATTATTGGAAGATTTTACGAAAAGCTTGATAAATAAGCCGTTTTTCGAGCAAATTTCAGCTTATTTTCGAAGATTTTACGAAAATCTTGCTAACTAAGCCGTTTTCGGAGCTAATCTCGGCTTCATTTGGAACATTTTACGAAATTCCTACTAAATATACCGTTTTCGGAGATAATTTCGGCTTATTTTTGGAGGTTTTTACGTAAACCTTGATAAATAATCCGTTTCGGAGCAAATTATGGCTTATTTTTGAAAGATTTTACGAATTTCTTGCTAAATAAGCCGTTTTCCGGGCACATTTCGGCTTATTTTTCAAAGGTTTTACGAAAATTTTGCTTAATAATCCGTTTTCGGAGCAAATCTCGGCCTATTTTTGAAAGATTTTACATAATCTTGCGAAATAAGCTGATTTCAGAAAAAATTTCGCCTTCTTTTGGAAGATTTTACGAAAAGCTTGATAAATAAGCTGTTTTTCGAGCAAATTTCAGCTTATTTTCGAAGATTTTACGAAAATCTTGCCAGCTAAGCCGTTTTCGGAGCTAATCTCGGCTTCATTTGGAACATTTTACGAAATCCTTTCCAAATAAACCGTTTTCGGAGCAAATTTCGGCTTATTTTTTAAAGATTTTACGAAAATCTTGCTAAATAACCCGTTTTCGGAGCAAATTTCGGCTTATCTTTCAAGGATTTTACGAAATTCTTTCTAAAAAAGCCGTTTTCGGGGTAAATTTCGACTTCAATTTGAAGATTTTACGAAAATCTTGCTAAATAAACCGTTTTCGAGGTAAATTTCGGCTTATTGTTGGAAGATTTTACGATTATCTTGCTAAATAAGCCGTTTTTTGTGGAAAGTGGGTTTAATTTTGGAAGATCTTACGAAAATCTTGCTAAATAAGCCGTTTTCGGAGCAAATTTCGAATTCAATTTGAAGATTTTACGAATATTTTCTGAATAAACCGTTTTCGAGGGAAATTTTAGCTTATTATTGGAAGATTTTACGAAAAGCTTGATAAATAAGCCGTTTTTCGAGCAAATTTCAGCTTATTTTCGAAGATTTTACGAAAATCTTGCTAACTAAGCCGTTTTCGGAGCTAATCTCGGCTTCATTTGGAACATTTTACGAAATTCCTACTAAATATACCGTTTTCGGAGATAATTTCGGCTTATTTTTGGAGGTTTTTACGTAAACCTTGATAAATAATCCGTTTCGGAGCAAATTATGGCTTATTTTTGAAAGATTTTACGAAAATCTTGCTAAATAAGCCGTTTTCCGGGCACATTTCGGCTTATTTTTCAAAGGTTTTACGAAATTCTTGCTAAATAATCCGTTTTCGGAGCAAATCTCGGCCTATTTTTGAAAGATTTTACATAATCTTGCGAAATAAGCTGATTTCAGAAAAAATTTCGCCTTCTTTTGGAAGATTTTACGAAAAGCTTGATAAATAAGCTGTTTTTCGAGCAAATTTCAGCTTATTTTCGAAGATTTTACGAAAATCTTGCCAGCTAAGCCGTTTTCGGAGCTAATCTCGGCTTCATTTGGAACATTTTACGAAAACCTTTCCAAATAAACCGTTTTCGGAGCAAATTACGGCTTATTTTTGAAAGATTTTACGAAAATCTTGCTAAAGAAACATTTTTCGGAGATAATTTCGGCTTAGTTTTGAAAGTATTTACGTTTATCTTGCTAAATAAGCCGTTTTTGGAGCAAATTTTGTTAAATTTGGAAGATTTTACGGAAATCATGCTAAATAATCCGTTTTCGGATCAAATTTCGGCATATTTTTGAAAGATCTTACGAAAATCTTGCTGAATAATCCGTTTTCGAAGCAAATTTTAGCTTATTTATGAATGATTTTTCGAAAATCTTTCTAAATAAACCGTTTTCGGAGCATATTTCGCCTTATTTATGAAAGATTATACGAATATCTTCCAAAATGAAACGTTTTCGGAGTAAAAATCGGTTTTATTTGGAGGTTTTTACGAAAATCTAGCTAAATATACCGTTTTTCGAGTAAATTTCGGCTTATTTTTGGAAGATTTTACGAAAATCTTGCTAAACAGTTCGTTTTCGGAGCAAATTTCGGCTTATTTTTGAAAGATTTTACGATGATCTTGCTAAATAAGCCGTTTTCGGGGTAAATTTCGGCTTATTCTTCAAAGAGTTTACGAAAATCTTGATAATAAAGCCGTTTTCGGATCTAATCTCGGCTTCATTTGAAATATTTTACGTAAATCTTGCTAAATAAACCCTTTTTGGAGGAAATTTCGGCTTCATTTCGAGGATTTTACGAAAATCTTACTAAATACTCCGTTTCGGAGCAAGTTTCGGCTTATTTTTGGAAGATTTTACGAAAATCTTGCTAAATAAGCCGTTTTCGGGGCAAATTTCGGCTTCGATTTGAAGATTCCACGAATATCTTCTGAATAAAACGTATTCGAGGGTAATTTCGGCTTATTATTGGAAGATTTTACGATTATCTTGCTAAATAAGCCGTTTTTCGAGCAAATATTAGCTTATTTTCGAAGATTTAACGAAAATCTTGTTAACTAAGCCGTTTTCGGAGCTAATCTCGGCTTCATTTGGAATAATCTACTAAAATCTGGCTAAAGAAACCCTTTTTGGAGGAAATTTCGGCTTCATTTCGTAGATTTTACAAAAATCTTGAAAAATAAGCCGTTTACGGAGAAAATATCGGCTTCATGTGGAACTTTTTACGAAAATCTTCCTAAATAAACCGTTTTCGGAGCAAATTTCAGCTTATTTTTGAATGATTTTACGAAAATCTTGCTTAATAAGCCGTTTTCGAAGCAAATTTCGGCTTATTTTTGAAAGATTTTACGATTACCTTGCTAAATAAGCCGTTTTTGGAGACAAATTTTGTTCAATTTTGGATGATTTTACGAATAGCTTGATAAATAAGCCGTTTTTCGAGTAAATTTCGGCTTATTTTTGGAAGATTTTACGAAAATCTTGCTAAATAAGCCCTTTTCGGAGCAACTTTTGTTTATTTCTGGAAGATTTTAACTAAATAAACAGTTTTCTGAGATAATTTCGGCTTATTTTTGGACGTTTTTACGTAAATCTTGCTAGATAATCCGTTTTCGGAGAATATTTCGGCTTATTTTTCAAAGATTTTACGAAAATCTTGCTAAATAAACCGTTTTCGAGGGAAATTTCGGCTTATTTTCGGACGTTTTTACGATTATCTTGCTAAATAAGCCGCTTTTGGAGACAAATTTTGTTTAATTTTCGAAGATTTTACTAATAGCTTGATGAATAAGCCGTTTTTCGAGATTATTTTAGCTTATTTTCGACGGTTTAACGAAAATCTTGTTAACTAAGCCGTTTTCGGAGCTAATCTCGGCTTCATTTGGAATATTCTACTAAAATCTTGCTAAAGAAACCCTTTTTGGAGGAAATTTCGGCTTCATTTCGTAGATTTTACGAAAATCTTGCTAAATAATTCGTTTTCGGAGCACATTTCGGCTTATTTTTGAAGGATTTTACGGAAATCTTGCTAAATAAGCCGTTTTCGGGGAAAATTTCGGCTTATTCTTCAAAGATTTTACGAAAATCTTGATAATAAAGCCGTTTTCGGATCTAATCTCGGCTTCATTTGTAATATTTTACGTAAATCTTGCTAAATAAACCCTTTTTGGAGGAAATTTCGGCTTCATTTCGAGGATTTTACGAAAATCGTACTAAATAATCCGTTTTCGGAGCAAATTTCGGCTTATTTTTGGAAGACTTTACGAAAATCTTGCTAAATAATACGTTTACGGAGCAAATTTCGGCTTCGATTTGAAGATTCTACGAATATCTTCTGAATAAACCGTATTCGAGGGAAATTTCGGCTTATTATTGGAAGATTTTCGGATAATCTTGCTAAATAAGCCGTTTTTGGAGACAAATTTTGTTTAATTTTGGATGATTTTACGAATAGCTTGATAAATAAGCCGTTTTTGCGCATATTTTAGCTTATTTTCGAAGGTTTAACGAAAATCTTGTTAACTAAGCCGTTTTCGGAGCTAATCTCGGCATCATTTGGAATATTCTACTAAAATCTTGCTAAAGAAACCCTTTTTGGAGGAAATTTCGGCTTCATTTCGAGGATTTTACGAGAATCGTACTAAATAATCCGTTTTCGGAGCAAATTTCGGCTTATTTTTGGAAGATTTTACGAAAATCTTGCTAAATTATCCGTTTACGGAGCAAATTTCGGCTTCGATTTGAAGATTCTACGAATATCTTCCTAATAAACCGTATTCGAGGGAACTTTCGGCTTATTATTGGAAGATTTTCGGATTATCTTGCTAAATAAGCCGTTTTTGGAGACAAATTTTGTTTAATTGGGATGATCTTACGAATAACTTGAAAAATAAGTCGTTTTTCGAGTAAATTTCGGCTTATTTTTGGAAGATTTTACGAAAATCTTGCTAAATAAGCCGTTTTCGGAGCAAAATTCGGCTTCATTTGGAACATTTTACGAAGATCTTCCTAAATAAACCGTTTTTGGAGCAAATGTCACCTTATTTTCGAAGATTTTACGAAAATCTTTCTAAATAAACAGTTTTCTGAGATAATTTCGGCTTCATTTGGAACATTTTACGAAATTCCTACTAAATATACCGTTTTCGGAGATAATTTCGGCTTATTTTTGGAGGTTTTTACGTAAACCTTGATAAATAATCCGTTTCGGAGCAAATTATGGCTTATTTTTGAAAGATTTTACGAATTTCTTGCTAAATAAGCCGTTTTCCGGGCACATTTCGGCTTATTTTTCAAAGGTTTTACGAAAATTTTGCTTAATAATCCGTTTTCGGAGCAAATCTCGGCCTATTTTTGAAAGATTTTACATAATCTTGCGAAATAAGCTGATTTCAGAAAAAATTTCGCCTTCTTTTGGAAGATTTTACGAAAAGCTTGATAAATAAGCTGTTTTTCGAGCAAATTTCAGCTTATTTTCGAAGATTTTACGAAAATCTTGCCAGCTAAGCCGTTTTCGGAGCTAATCTCGGCTTCATTTGGAACATTTTACGAAATCCTTTCCAAATAAACCGTTTTCGGAGCAAATTTCGGCTTATTTTTTAAAGATTTTACGAAAATCTTGGTAAATAACCCGTTTTCGGAGCAAATTTCGGCTTATCTTTCAAGGATTTTACGAAATTCTTTCTAAAAAAGCCGTTTTCGGGGTAAATTTCGACTTCAATTTGAAGATTTTACGAAAATCTTGCTAAATAAACCGTTTTCGAGGTAAATTTCGGCTTATTGTTGGAAGATTTTACGATTATCTTGCTAAATAAGCCGTTTTTCGAGCAAATTTCAGCTTATTTTCGAAGATTTTACGAAAATCTTGCTAACTAAGCCGTTTTCGGAGCTAATCTCGGCTTCATTTGGAACATTTTACGAAATTCCTACTAAATATACCGTTTTCGGAGATAATTTCGGCTTATTTTTGGAGGTTTTTACGTAAACCTTGATAAATAATCCGTTTCGGAGCAAATTATGGCTTATTTTTGAAAGATTTTACGAATTTCTTGCTAAATAAGCCGTTTTCCGGGCACATTTCGGCTTATTTTTCAAAGGTTTTACGAAATTCTTGCTAAATAATCCGTTTTCGGAGCAAATCTCGGCCTATTTTTGAAAGATTTTACATAATCTTGCGAAATAAGCTGATTTCAGAAAAAATTTCGCCTTCTTTTGGAAGATTTTACGAAAAGCTTGATAAATAAGCTGTTTTTCGAGCAAATTTCAGCTTATTTTCGAAGATTTTACGAAAATCTTGCCAGCTAAGCCGTTTTCGGAGCTAATCTCGGCTTCATTTGGAACATTTTACGAAAACCTTTCCAAATAAACCGTTTTCGGAGCAAATTACGGCTTATTTTTGAAAGATTTTACGAAAATCTTGCTAAAGAAACATTTTTCGGAGATAATTTCGGCTTAGTTTTGAAAGTATTTACGTTTATCTTGCTAAATAAGCCGTTTTTGGAGCAAATTTTGTTAAATTTGGAAGATTTTACGGAAATCATGCTAAATAATCCGTTTTCGGATCAAATTTCGGCATATTTTTGAAAGATCTTACGAAAATCTTGCTGAATAATCCGTTTTCGAAGCAAATTTTAGCTTATTTATGAATGATTTTTCGAAAATCTTTCTAAATAAACCGTTTTCGGAGCATATTTCGCCTTATTTATGAAAGATTATACGAATATCTTCCAAAATGAAACGTTTTCGGAGTAAAAATCGGTTTTATTTGGAGGTTTTTACGAAAATCTAGCTAAATATACCGTTTTTCGAGTAAATTTCGGCTTATTTTTGGAAGATTTTACGAAAATCTTGCTAAACAGTTCGTTTTCGGAGCAAATTTCGGCTTATTTTTGAAAGATTTTACGATGATCTTGCTAAATAAGCCGTTTTCGGGGTAAATTTCGGCTTATTCTTCAAAGAGTTTACGAAAATCTTGATAATAAAGCCGTTTTCGGATCTAATCTCGGCTTCATTTGAAATATTTTACGTAAATCTTGCTAAATAAACCCTTTTTGGAGGAAATTTCGGCTTCATTTCGAGGATTTTACGAAAATCTTACTAAATACTCCGTTTCGGAGCAAGTTTCGGCTTATTTTTGGAAGATTTTACGAAAATCTTGCTAAATAAGCCGTTTTCGGGGCAAATTTCGGCTTCGATTTGAAGATTCCACGAATATCTTCTGAATAAAACGTATTCGAGGGTAATTTCGGCTTATTATTGGAAGATTTTACGATTATCTTGCTAAATAAGCCGTTTTTCGAGCAAATATTAGCTTATTTTCGAAGATTTAACGAAAATCTTGTTAACTAAGCCGTTTTCGGAGCTAATCTCGGCTTCATTTGGAATAATCTACTAAAATCTGGCTAAAGAAACCCTTTTTGGAGGAAATTTCGGCTTCATTTCGTAGATTTTACAAAAATCTTGAAAAATAAGCCGTTTACGGAGAAAATATCGGCTTCATGTGGAACTTTTTACGAAAATCTTCCTAAATAAACCGTTTTCGGAGCAAATTTCAGCTTATTTTTGAATGATTTTACGAAAATCTTGCTTAATAAGCCGTTTTCGAAGCAAATTTCGGCTTATTTTTGAAAGATTTTACGATTACCTTGCTAAATAAGCCGTTTTTGGAGACAAATTTTGTTCAATTTTGGATGATTTTACGAATAGCTTGATAAATAAGCCGTTTTTCGAGTAAATTTCGGCTTATTTTTGGAAGATTTTACGAAAATCTTGCTAAATAAGCCCTTTTCGGAGCAACTTTTGTTTATTTCTGGAAGATTTTAACTAAATAAACAGTTTTCTGAGATAATTTCGGCTTATTTTTGGACGTTTTTACGTAAATCTTGCTAGATAATCCGTTTTCGGAGAATATTTCGGCTTATTTTTCAAAGATTTTACGAAAATCTTGCTAAATAAACCGTTTTCGAGGGAAATTTCGGCTTATTTTCGGACGTTTTTACGATTATCTTGCTAAATAAGCCGCTTTTGGAGACAAATTTTGTTTAATATTCGAAGATTTTACTAATAGCTTGATGAATAAGCCGTTTTTCGAGATTATTTTAGCTTATTTTCGACGGTTTAACGAAAATCTTGTTAACTAAGCCGTTTTCGGAGCTAATCTCGGCTTCATTTGGAATATTCTACTAAAATCTTGCTAAAGAAACCCTTTTTGGAGGAAATTTCGGCTTCATTTCGTAGATTTTACGAAAATCTTGCTAAATAATTCGTTTTCGGAGCACATTTCGGCTTATTTTTGAAGGATTTTACGGAAATCTTGCTAAATAAGCCGTTTTCGGGGAAAATTTCGGCTTATTCTTCAAAGATTTTACGAAAATCTTGATAATAAAGCCGTTTTCGGATCTAATCTCGGCTTCATTTGTAATATTTTACGTAAATCTTGCTAAATAAACCCTTTTTGGAGGAAATTTCGGCTTCATTTCGAGGATTTTACGAAAATCGTACTAAATAATCCGTTTTCGGAGCAAATTTCGGCTTATTTTTGGAAGACTTTACGAAAATCTTGCTAAATAATACGTTTACGGAGCAAATTTCGGCTTCGATTTGAAGATTCTACGAATATCTTCTGAATAAACCGTATTCGAGGGAAATTTCGGCTTATTATTGGAAGATTTTCGGATAATCTTGCTAAATAAGCCGTTTTTGGAGACAAATTTTGTTTAATTTTGGATGATTTTACGAATAGCTTGATAAATAAGCCGTTTTTGCGCATATTTTAGCTTATTTTCGAAGGTTTAACGAAAATCTTGTTAACTAAGCCGTTTTCGGAGCTAATCTCGGCATCATTTGGAATATTCTACTAAAATCTTGCTAAAGAAACCCTTTTTGGAGGAAATTTCGGCTTCATTTCGAGGATTTTACGAGAATCGTACTAAATAATCCGTTTTCGGAGCAAATTTCGGCTTATTTTTGGAAGATTTTACGAAAATCTTGCTAAATTATCCGTTTACGGAGCAAATTTCGGCTTCGATTTGAAGATTCTACGAATATCTTCCTAATAAACCGTATTCGAGGGAACTTTCGGCTTATTATTGGAAGATTTTCGGATTATCTTGCTAAATAAGCCGTTTTTGGAGACAAATTTTGTTTAATTGGGATGATCTTACGAATAACTTGAAAAATAAGTCGTTTTTCGAGTAAATTTCGGCTTATTTTTGGAAGATTTTACGAAAATCTTGCTAAATAAGCCGTTTTCGGAGCAAAATTCGGCTTCATTTGGAACATTTTACGAAGATCTTCCTAAATAAAACGTTTTTGGAGCAAATGTCACCTTATTTTCGAAGATTTTACGAAAATCTTTCTAAATAAACAGTTTTCTGAGATAATTTCGGCTTCATTTGGAACATTTTACGAAATTCCTACTAAATATACCGTTTTCGGAGATAATTTCGGCTTATTTTTGGAGGTTTTTACGTAAACCTTGATAAATAATCCGTTTCGGAGCAAATTATGGCTTATTTTTGAAAGATTTTACGAATTTCTTGCTAAATAAGCCGTTTTCCGGGCACATTTCGGCTTATTTTTCAAAGGTTTTACGAAAATTTTGCTTAATAATCCGTTTTCGGAGCAAATCTCGGCCTATTTTTGAAAGATTTTACATAATCTTGCGAAATAAGCTGATTTCAGAAAAAATTTCGCCTTCTTTTGGAAGATTTTACGAAAAGCTTGATAAATAAGCTGTTTTTCGAGCAAATTTCAGCTTATTTTCGAAGATTTTACGAAAATCTTGCCAGCTAAGCCGTTTTCGGAGCTAATCTCGGCTTCATTTGGAACATTTTACGAAATCCTTTCCAAATAAACCGTTTTCGGAGCAAATTTCGGCTTATTTTTTAAAGATTTTACGAAAATCTTGCTAAATAACCCGTTTTCGGAGCAAATTTCGGCTTATCTTTCAAGGATTTTACGAAATTCTTTCTAAAAAAGCCGTTTTCGGGGTAAATTTCGACTTCAATTTGAAGATTTTACGAAAATCTTGCTAAATAAACCGTTTTCGAGGTAAATTTCGGCTTATTGTTGGAAGATTTTACGATTATCTTGCTAAATAAGCCGTTTTTTGTGGAAAGTGGGTTTAATTTTGGAAGATCTTACGAAAATCTTGCTAAATAAGCCGTTTTCGGAGCAAATTTCGAATTCAATTTGAAGATTTTACGAATATTTTCTGAATAAACCGTTTTCGAGGGAAATTTTAGCTTATTATTGGAAGATTTTACGAAAAGCTTGATAAATAAGCCGTTTTTCGAGCAAATTTCAGCTTATTTTCGAAGATTTTACGAAAATCTTGCTAACTAAGCCGTTTTCGGAGCTAATCTCGGCTTCATTTGGAACATTTTACGAAATTCCTACTAAATATACCGTTTTCGGAGATAATTTCGGCTTATTTTTGGAGGTTTTTACGTAAACCTTGATAAATAATCCGTTTCGGAGCAAATTATGGCTTATTTTTGAAAGATTTTACGAAAATCTTGCTAAATAAGCCGTTTTCCGGGCACATTTCGGCTTATTTTTCAAAGGTTTTACGAAATTCTTGCTAAATAATCCGTTCTCGGAGCAAATCTCGGCCTATTTTTGAAAGATTTTACATAATCTTGCGAAATAAGCTGATTTCAGAAAAAATTTCGCCTTCTTTTGGAAGATTTTACGAAAAGCTTGATAAATAAGCTGTTTTTCGAGCAAATTTCAGCTTATTTTCGAAGATTTTACGTAAATCTTGCCAGCTAAGCCGTTTTCGGAGCTAATCTCGGCTTCATTTGGAACATTTTACGAAAACCTTTCCAAATAAACCGTTTTCGGAGCAAATTACGGCTTATTTTTGAAAGATTTTACGAAAATCTTGCTAAAGAAACATTTTTCGGAGATAATTTCGGCTTAGTTTTGAAAGTATTTACGTTTATCTTGCTAAATAATCCGTTTTCGGATCAAATTTCGGCATATTTTTGAAAGATTATACGAATATCTTCCAAAATGAATCGTTTTCGGAGTAAAAATCGGTTTTATTTGGAGGTTTTTACGAAAATCTAGCTAAATATACCGTTTTTCGAGTAAATTTCGGCTTATTTTTGGAAGATTTTACGAAAATCTTGCTAAACAGTTCGTTTTCGGAGCAAATTTCGGCTTATTTTTGAAAGATTTTACGATGATCTTGCTAAATAAGCCGTTTTCGGGGTAAATTTCGGCTTATTCTTCAAAGAGTTTACGAAAATCTTGATAATAAAGCCGTTTTCGGATCTAATCTCGGCTTCATTTGAAATATTTTACGTAAATCTTGCTAAATAAACCCTTTTTGGAGGAAATTTCGGCTTCATTTCGAGGATTTTACGAAAATCTTACTAAATACTCCGTTTCGGAGCAAGTTTCGGCTTATTTTTGGAAGATTTTACGAAAATCTTGCTAAATAAGCCGTTTTCGGGGCAAATTTCGGCTTCGATTTGAAGATTCCACGAATATCTTCTGAATAAAACGTATTCGAGGGTAATTTCGGCTTATTATTGGAAGATTTTACGATTATCTTGCTAAATAAGCCGTTTTTCGAGCAAATATTAGCTTATTTTCGAAGATTTAACGAAAATCTTGTTAACTAAGCCGTTTTCGGAGCTAATCTCGGCTTCATTTGGAATAATCTACTAAAATCTGGCTAAAGAAACCCTTTTTGGAGGAAATTTCGGCTTCATTTCGTAGATTTTACAAAAATCTTGAAAAATAAGCCGTTTACGGAGAAAATATCGGCTTCATGTGGAACTTTTTACGAAAATCTTCCTAAATAAACCGTTTTCGGAGCAAATTTCAGCTTATTTTTGAATGATTTTACGAAAATCTTGCTTAATAAGCCGTTTTCGAAGCAAATTTCGGCTTATTTTTGAAAGATTTTACGATTACCTTGCTAAATAAGCCGTTTTTGGAGACAAATTTTGTTCAATTTTGGATGATTTTACGAATAGCTTGATAAATAAGCCGTTTTTCGAGTAAATTTCGGCTTATTTTTGGAAGATTTTACGAAAATCTTGCTAAATAAGCCCTTTTCGGAGCAACTTTTGTTTATTTCTGGAAGATTTTAACTAAATAAACAGTTTTCTGAGATAATTTCGGCTTATTTTTGGACGTTTTTACGTAAATCTTGCTAGATAATCCGTTTTCGGAGAATATTTCGGCTTATTTTTCATAGATTTTACGAAAATCTTGCTAAATAAACCGTTTTCGAGGGAAATTTCGGCTTATTTTCGGACGTTTTTACGATTATCTTGCTAAATAAGCCGCTTTTGGAGACAAATTTTGTTTAATATTCGAAGATTTTACTAATAGCTTGATGAATAAGCCGTTTTTCGAGATTATTTTAGCTTATTTTCGACGGTTTAACGAAAATCTTGTTAACTAAGCCGTTTTCGGAGCTAATCTCGGCTTCATTTGGAATATTCTACTAAAATCTTGCTAAAGAAACCCTTTTTGGAGGAAATTTCGGCTTCATTTCGTAGATTTTACGAAAATCTTGCTAAATAATTCGTTTTCGGAGCACATTTCGGCTTATTTTTGAAGGATTTTACGGAAATCTTGCTAAATAAGCCGTTTTCGGGGAAAATTTCGGCTTATTCTTCAAAGATTTTACGAAAATCTTGATAATAAAGCCGTTTTCGGATCTAATCTCGGCTTCATTTGTAATATTTTACGTAAATCTTGCTAAATAAACCCTTTTTGGAGGAAATTTCGGCTTCATTTCGAGGATTTTACGAAAATCGTACTAAATAATCCGTTTTCGGAGCAAATTTCGGCTTATTTTTGGAAGACTTTACGAAAATCTTGCTAAATAATACGTTTACGGAGCAAATTTCGGCTTCGATTTGAAGATTCTACGAATATCTTCTGAATAAACCGTATTCGAGGGAAATTTCGGCTTATTATTGGAAGATTTTCGGATAATCTTGCTAAATAAGCCGTTTTTGGAGACAAATTTTGTTTAATTTTGGATGATTTTACGAATAGCTTGATAAATAAGCCGTTTTTGCGCATATTTTAGCTTATTTTCGAAGGTTTAACGAAAATCTTGTTAACTAAGCCGTTTTCGGAGCTAATCTCGGCATCATTTGGAATATTCTACTAAAATCTTGCTAAAGAAACCCTTTTTGGAGGAAATTTCGGCTTCATTTCGAGGATTTTACGAGAATCGTACTAAATAATCCGTTTTCGGAGCAAATTTCGGCTTATTTTTGGAAGATTTTACGAAAATCTTGCTAAATTATCCGTTTACGGAGCAAATTTCGGCTTCGATTTGAAGATTCTACGAATATCTTCCTAATAAACCGTATTCGAGGGAACTTTCGGCTTATTATTGGAAGATTTTCGGATTATCTTGCTAAATAAGCCGTTTTTGGAGACAAATTTTGTTTAATTGGGATGATCTTACGAATAACTTGAAAAATAAGTCGTTTTTCGAGTAAATTTCGGCTTATTTTTGGAAGATTTTACGAAAATCTTGCTAAATAAGCCGTTTTCGGAGCAAAATTCGGCTTCATTTGGAACATTTTACGAAGATCTTCCTAAATAAACCGTTTTTGGAGGAAATGTCACCTTATTTTCGAAGATTTTACGAAAATCTTTCTAAATAAACAGTTTTCTGAGATAATTTCGGCTTATTTTTGGACGTTTTTACGTAAATCTTGCTAGATAATCCGTATTCGGAGCAAATTTCGGATTATTTTTCAAAGATTTTACGAAAATATTGCTAAATAAACAGTTTTCTGAGATAATTTCGGCTTATTTTTGAAAGTTTTTACGTAAATCTTGCTAGATAATCCGTTTTCGGAGCGAATTTCGGCTTATTTTTCAAAGATATTACGAAAATCTTGCTAAATAAGCCGTTTTCGGAGCAAATTTCGGCTTATTTTTCAAAGATTATACGAAATTCTCGCTAAAAAAGCCGTCTTCGGAGCAAATTTCGGCTTCATTTCGTAGATTTTACAAAAATCTTGCTATGTAAGCCGTTTACGGAGCAAATTTCGGCTTCATGTGGAACTTTTTACGAAAATCCTCCTAAATAAACCGTATTCGGAGCAAATTTCAGCTTATTTTTGAATGATTTTACGAAAATCTTGCTTAATAAGCCGTTTTCGGAACAAATTTCGACTTATATTTGAAGATTCTACGAATATCTTCTGAATAAACCGTTTTCGAGGGAAATTTCGGCTTATTATTGGAAAATTTTACGATTATCGTGCCAAATAAGCCGTTTATGGAGACAAATTTTGTTTAATTTTGGAAGATTTTACGAATAGCTTGATAAAAAAACCGTTTTCGAAGCACACTTCGGCTTATTTTGGAAAGATTTTACGAAAATCTTGCTCAATAAACCATTTTCGAGGGAAATTTCAGCTTATTCTTGGACGTTCCTACGATTATCTTGCTAAATAAGCCGTTTTTGGATACAAATTCTGTTCAATTTTGGAAGATTTTACTAATATCTTGATAAATAAGCCGTTTTTCGAGTAAATTTTGGCTTATTTTTGGAAGATTTTACGAAAATCTTGCTAAATAAGCCGTTTTTGGAGCAAATTTCGGCTTCATTTGGAACATTTTACGAAAATCTTGCTGAATAATCCATTTTCGGAGCAAATTTCGGCTTTTTTTGGAAGATTTTACGAAAATCTTCTGAATAAACCGTATTCGAGGAAAATTTCGGCTTATTTTCGGACGTTTTTCGATTTTCTTGCTAAATAAGCCGTTTTTGGAGACAAATTTTGTTTAATTTTGGAAGATTTTTCTAATAGCTTGATAAATAAGCCGTTTTTCGAGCATATTTTAGCTTATTTTCGAAGGTTTAACGAAAATCTTGTTAACTAAGCCGTTTTCGGAGCTAATCTCGGCTTCATTTGGAATATTCTACTAAAATCTTGCTAAAGAAACACTTTTTGGAGGAAATTTCGGCTTATTTTCGTAGATTTTACAAAAATCTTGCAAAAAAATTCGTTTTCGGAGCTAATTTCGGCTTATTTTTGAAGGATTTTACAAAATCTTGCTAAATAAGCCGTTTTCGGGGAAAATTTCGGCTTATTCTTCAAAGATTTTACGAAAATCTTGATAATAAAGCCGTTTTCGGATCTAATCTCGGCTTCATTTGTAATATTTTACGTAAATCTTGCTAAATAAACCCTCTTTGGAGGAAATTTCGGCTTCATTTCGAGGATTTTACGAAAATCGTACTAAATAATCCGTTTTCGGAGCAAATTTCGGCTTCGATTTGAAGATTCTACGAATATCTTCTGAATAAATCGTATTCGAGGGAAATTTCGACTTATTATTGGAAGATTTTCGGATCATCTTGCTAAATAAGGATGGATGATTTTACGAATAGCTTGATAAATAAGCCGTTTTTCGAGTAAATTTCGGCTTATTTTTGGAAAATTTTACGAAAATCTTGCTAAATAAGCCGTTTTTGGAGCAAATTTCGGCTTCATTTGGAACATTTTACGAAAATCTTCCTAAATAAACCGTTTTTGGAGCAAATTTCACCTTATTTTCGAAGATTTTACGAAAATCTTGCTAAATATACAGTTTTCTGAGATAATTTCGGCTTATTTTTGGATTTTTTTACGAAAATCTTGCTAAATAAACCGTTTTCGAGGGAAATTTCGGCTTATTTTCGTACGTTTTTACGACTATCTTGCTAAATAAGCCGTTTTTGGAGAGAAATTTTGTTTAATTTTGGAAGATTTTACTAATAGCTTGATAAATAAGCCGTTTTTCGAGCATATTTTAGCTTTTTTTCGAAGGTTTAACGAAAATCTTGTTAACTATGCCGTTTTCGGAGCTAATCTCGGCTTCATTTGGAATATTCTACTAAAATCTTGCTAAAGAAACAATTTTTGGAGGAAATTTCGGCATCATTTCGTAAATTTTAGGAAAATCTTGCTAAATAATTCGTTTTCGGAGCAAATTTTGGCTTATTTTTGAAGGATTTTACAAAATCTTGCTAAATAAGCCGTTTTCGGGGAAAATTTCGGCTTATTCTTCATAGATTTTACGAAAATCTTGATAATAAAGCCGTTTTCGGATCTAATCTCGGCTTCATTTCAAATATTTTACGTAAATCTTGCTAAATAAACCCTTTTCGGAGCAAATTTCGGCTTCATTTGGAACATATTACGAAAATCTTCCTAAATAAACCGTTTTTGGAGCAAATTTCGGCTTTTTTTTGGAAGATTTTACGAAAATCTTGCTAAATAAGCCGTTTTCGGAGCAACTTTTGTTTAATTTTGGATGATTTTACGAATACTTTGATAAATAAGCCGTTTATCGAGTAAATTTCGGCTTATTTTTGGAAGATTTTACGAAAATCTTGCTAAATAAGCCGTTTTCGGAGCAAATTTCGGCTTCATTTGGAACATTTGACGAAAATCTTGCTAAATAAGCCGTTTTCGAGCATATTTTAGCTTATTTTCGAAGGTTTAACGAAAATCTTGTTAACTAAGCCGTTTTCGGAGCTAATCTCGGCTTCATTTGGAATATTCTACTAAAATCTTGCTAAATAAACTCTTTTCGGAGCAAATTTCGGCTTCATTTGGAACATTTTACGAAAATCTTCCTAAAAAACCGTTTTTGGAGCAAATTTCGGCTTTTTTTTGGAAGATTTTACAAAAATCTTGCTAAATAAGCCGTTTTCGGAGCAACTTTTGTATATTTCTGGAAGATTTCACGAAAAGCTTTATAAATAAGGCGTTTTTCGAGCAGATTTCACCTTATTTTCGAAGATTTTTACGAAAATCTTGCTAAATAATCAGTTTTCTGAGATAATTTCGGCTTATTTTTGGAAGTTTCTACAAAAAGCTTGATAAATAAGCCGTTTTTGGAGCAAATTTCACCTTATTTTCGAAGATTTTACGAAAATCTTGCTAAATAAACAGTTTTCTGAGATAATTTCGGCTTATTTTTGGAAGTTTTTACGTAAATCTTGCTAGATAATCCGTTTTCGGAGCAAATTTCGGCTTCATTTGGAACGTTTTACGAATATCTTCCTAAATAAACCGTTTTTGGAGCAAATTTCGGCTTATTATTGGAAGATTTTACGATTATCTTGCTAAATAAGCCGTTTTTGGAGATAAATTTTCTTTAATTTTGGAAGATTTTACGAATAGCTTGATAAATAAGCCGTTTTTCGAGTAAATTTCGGCTTATTTTTGGAAGATTTTACGAAAATCTTGCTAAATATGCCGTTTTCGGAGGAAATTTCGGCTTATTATGGAAGATTTTACGAAAATCTTGCTAAATAAGCCGTTTTCGGAGCAACTTTTGTTTATTTCTGGATGATTTTACGAAAAGCTTGATAAATAAGCCGTTTTTCGAGCAGATTTCACCCTATTTTCGAAGATTATACGAAAATCTTGCTAAATAAACAGTTTTCTGAGATAATTTCGGCTTATTTTTGGAAGTTTTTACGTAAATCTTGCTAGATAATCCGTTTTCGGAGCAAATTTCGGCTTATTCTTCAAAGATTTTACGAAAATCTTGATAATAAAGCCGTTTTCAGATGTAATCTCGGCTTCATTTGAAGTACTTTACGTAAATCTTGCTAAATAAACCCTTTTTGGAGGAAATTTCGGCTTCATTTCGAGGATTTTACGAAAATCTTACTAAATAATCCGTTTTCATAGCAAATTTCGGCTTCGATTTGAAGATTCTACGAATATCTTCTGAATAAACCGTATTCGAGGAAAATTTCGACTTATTAAGGGAAGATTTTACGATTATCTTGCTAAATAAGCCGTTTTTGGAGACAAATTTTGTTTAATTTTGGATGATTTTACGAAAATCTTGCTAAATAAGCCGTTTTCGGAGCAAATTTCGGCTTCATTTGGAACATTTTACGAAAATCGTCCTAAATAAACCGTTTTTGGAGCAAATTTCACCATATTTTCGAAGATTTTACGAAAATCATGCTAAATAAACAGTTTTCTGAGATAATTTCGGCTTATTTTTGGAAGTTTCTACAAAAAGCATGATAAATAAGCCGTTTTTGTAGCAAATTTCACCTTATTTTCGAAGATTTTACGAAAATCTTGCTAAATAAACAGTTTTCTGAGATAATTTCGGCTTATTTTTGGAAGTTTTTACGTAAATCTTGCTAGATAATCCGTTTTCGGAGCAAATTTCGGCTTATTTTTCAAAGATTTTACGAAAATCTTGCTAAATAAACCGTTTTTGAGGGAAATTTCGGCTTATTTTCGGACGTTTTTACGATTATCTTGCTAAATAAGCCGTTTTTGGAGACAAATTTTGTTGAATTTTGGAAGATTTTACTAATAGTTTAATAAATAAGCCGTTTTTCGAGCATATTTTAGCTTATTGTCGAAGGTTTAACGAAAATCTTGTTAACTAAGCCGTTTTCGGAGCAAATCTCGGCTTCATTTGGAATATTCTACTAAAATCTTGCTAAAGAAACCCTTTTTGGAGGAAATTTCGGCTTATTTTCGAAGATTTAACGAAAATCATGCTGACTAAGCCGTTTCCGGAGCTAATATCGGCTTCATTTGGAACATTTTTCGAAAATCTTGCTAAATAATTCATTTTCGGAGCAAATTTCGGCTTTTTTTTGAAGGATTTTACAAAAATCTTGCTAAATAAGCCATTTTTGGGGAAAATTTCGGCTTATTCTTCAAAGATATTACGAAAATCTTGATAATAAAGCCGTTTTCGGAGCAAATTTCGACTGCAATTTGAAGATTCTATGAATATCATCTGAATAAACCGTTTTCGAGGGAAATTTCGGCTTATTTTTGAAAGATTTTACGAAAATCTTGCTAAATAAGCCGTTTTCGGAGCAATTTTTTTTTTAATTTTGGAAGATTTTACGAAACGCTTGATAAATAAGCCGTTTTTCGAGCAAATTTCAGCTTATTTTCGAAGATTTTACGAAAATCTTGCTAAATATGCCGTTGTCGGAGCTAATATTGGCTTCATTTGGAACATTTTACGAAAATCTTGCTAAATAAACAGTTTTCGGAGATAATTTCGACATATTTTTGAAAGAATTTACGAAAATCTTTGCTAAATAAGACGTTTTCTGTGAAAATTTCGGCTTATATTTCAAAGATTTTACGAATTCTGGCTAAATAAGCCGTTTTTGGAGACAAATTTTGATTAATTTTGGATGATTTTACGAATAGCTTGATAAATAAGCCGTTTTTGGAGCAAATTTCACCTTATTTTCGAAGATTTTACGAAAATCTTGCTAAATAAACAGTTTTCTGAGATAATTTCGGCTTATTTTTGGAAGTTTTTACGTAAATCTTGCTAGATAATCCGTTTTCGGAGCAAATTTCGGCTTCATTTGGAACGTTTTACGAATATCTTCCTAAATAAACCGTTTTTGGAGCAAATTTCGGCTTATTATTGGAAGATTTTACGATTATCTTGCTAAATAAGCCGTTTTTGGAGATAAATTTTCTTTAATTTTGGAAGATTTTACGAATAGCTTGATAAATAAGCCGTTTTTCGAGTAAATTTCGGCTTATTTTTGGAAGATTTTACGAAAATCTTGCTAAATATGCCGTTTTCGGAGGAAATTTCGGCTTATTATGGAAGATTTTACGAAAATCTTGCTAAATAAGCCGTTTTCGGAGCAACTTTTGTTTATTTCTGGATGATTTTACGAAAAGCTTGATAAATAAGCCGTTTTTCGAGCAGATTTCACCCTATTTTCGAAGATTATACGAAAATCTTGCTAAATAAACAGTTTTCTGAGATAATTTCGGCTTATTTTTGGAAGTTTTTACGTAAATCTTGCTAGATAATCCGTTTTCGGAGCAAATTTCGGCTTATTCTTCAAAGATTTTACGAAAATCTTGATAATAAAGCCGTTTTCAGATGTAATCTCGGCTTCATTTGAAGTACTTTACGTAAATCTTGCTAAATAAACCCTTTTTGGAGGAAATTTCGGCTTCATTTCGAGGATTTTACGAAAATCTTACTAAATAATCCGTTTTCATAGCAAATTTCGGCTTCGATTTGAAGATTCTACGAATATCTTCTGAATAAACCGTATTCGAGGAAAATTTCGACTTATTAAGGGAAGATTTTACGATTATCTTGCTAAATAAGCCGTTTTTGGAGACAAATTTTGTTTAATTTTGGATGATTTTACGAAAATCTTGCTAAATAAGCCGTTTTCGGAGCAAATTTCGGCTTCATTTGGAACATTTTACGAAAATCGTCCTAAATAAACCGTTTTTGGAGCAAATTTCACCATATTTTCGAAGATTTTACGAAAATCATGCTAAATAAACAGTTTTCTGAGATAATTTCGGCTTATTTTTGGAAGTTTCTACAAAAAGCATGATAAATAAGCCGTTTTTGTAGCAAATTTCACCTTATTTTCGAAGATTTTACGAAAATCTTGCTAAATAAACAGTTTTCTGAGATAATTTCGGCTTATTTTTGGAAGTTTTTACGTAAATCTTGCTAGATAATCCGTTTTCGGAGCAAATTTCGGCTTATTTTTCAAAGATTTTACGAAAATCTTGCTAAATAAACCGTTTTTGAGGGAAATTTCGGCTTATTTTCGGACGTTTTTACGATTATCTTGCTAAATAAGCCGTTTTTGGAGACAAATTTTGTTGAATTTTGGAAGATTTTACTAATAGTTTAATAAATAAGCCGTTTTTCGAGCATATTTTAGCTTATTGTCGAAGGTTTAACGAAAATCTTGTTAACTAAGCCGTTTTCGGAGCAAATCTCGGCTTCATTTGGAATATTCTACTAAAATCTTGCTAAAGAAACCCTTTTTGGAGGAAATTTCGGCTTATTTTCGAAGATTTAACGAAAATCATGCTGACTAAGCCGTTTCCGGAGCTAATATCGGCTTCATTTGGAACATTTTTCGAAAATCTTGCTAAATAATTCATTTTCGGAGCAAATTTCGGCTTTTTTTTGAAGGATTTTACAAAAATCTTGCTAAATAAGCCATTTTTGGGGAAAATTTCGGCTTATTCTTCAAAGATATTACGAAAATCTTGATAATAAAGCCGTTTTCGGAGCAAATTTCGACTGCAATTTGAAGATTCTATGAATATCATCTGAATAAACCGTTTTCGAGGGAAATTTCGGCTTATTTTTGAAAGATTTTACGAAAATCTTGCTAAATAAGCCGTTTTCGGAGCAATTTTTTTTTTAATTTTGGAAGATTTTACGAAACGCTTGATAAATAAGCCGTTTTTCGAGCAAATTTCAGCTTATTTTCGAAGATTTTACGAAAATCTTGCTAAATATGCCGTTGTCGGAGCTAATATTGGCTTCATTTGGAACATTTTACGAAAATCTTGCTAAATAAACAGTTTTCGGAGATAATTTCGACATATTTTTGAAAGAATTTACGAAAATCTTTGCTAAATAAGACGTTTTCTGTGAAAATTTCGGCTTATATTTCAAAGATTTTACGAATTCTGGCTAAATAAGCCGTTTTTGGAGACAAATTTTGATTAATTTTGGATGATTTTACGAATAGCTTGATAAATAAGCCGTTTTTTGAGTAAATTTCGGCTTATTTTTGGAAGATTTTACGAAAAACTTGATAAATAAGCCGTTTTCGGAGCAAATTTCGGCTTCATTTGGAACATTTTACGAAAATCTTCCTAAATAAACCGTTTATGGATCAAATTTCGGCTTTTTTTGTAAGTTATCACATAAATCTTGCTAATTAATCCGTTTTCGGAGCAAATTTCGGCTTATTTTTGAAAGAATTTACGAAAATCTTGCTAAATAAGCCGTTTTCGGTGAAAATTTCGGCTTATATTTCAAAGATTTTACGATTTCTGGCTAAATAAGCCGTTTTTATAGACAAATTTTGTTTAATTTTGGATGATTTTACGAATAGCTTGATAAATAAGCCGTTTTTCGAGCAGATTTCACCTTATTTTCGAAGATTTTACGAAAATCTTGCTATATAAACCGTTTTCTGAGATAATTTCGGCTTATTTTTGGAAGTTTTTAAGTAAATCTTGCTTGATAATCCGTTTTCGGAGCAAATTTCGGCTTATTTTTCAAAGATTTTACGAAAATCTTGCTAAATAAACCGTTTTCGAGGGAAATTTCGGCTTATTTTCGGACGTTTTTACGATTATCTTGCTAAATAAGACGTTTTTGGAGACAAAATTTTGTTTAATTTTGGAAGATTTTATTATAGCTTGATAAATAAGCCGTTTTTCGAGCATATTTTAGCTTTTTTTCGAAGGTTTAACGAAAATCTTGTTAACTAAGCCGTTTTCGGAGCTAATCTCGGCTTCATTTGGAATATTCTACTAAAATCTTGCTAAAGAAAACCCTTTTTGGAAGAAATTTCGGCTTCATTTCGTAGATTTTACGAAAATCTTGGTAAATAATTCGTTTTCGGATCAAATTACGGCTTATTTTTGAAGGATTTTACAAAAATCTTGCTAAATAAGCCGTTTTCGGGGAAAATTTCGGCTTATTCTTCAAAGATTTTACGAAAATCTTGATAATAAAGCCGTTCTCGGAGCAAATTTCGACTTCAATTTGAAGATTTTACGAATATCATCTGAATAAACCGTTTTCGAGGGAAATTTCGGCTTATTTTTGAAAGATTTTACGGAAATCTTGGTAAATAAGCCGTTTTCGGACCAATTTTTTTTTTAATTTTGGAAGATTTTACGAAAAGCTTGATAAATAAGCCGTTTTTCGAGCAAATTTCAGCTTATTTTCGAAGATTTTACGAAAATCATGCTGACTAATCCGTTTTCGGAGCTAATATCGGCTTCATTTGGAACATTTTTCGAAAATGTTGCTAAATAATCCGTTTTCGGAGCAAATTTCGGCTTATTTTAGAAAGATTTTACGAAAATCTTGCTAAATAAGCCGTTTACGGAGGAAATTTGGGTTTCATTTGGAACTTATTACGAAAATCTTCCTAAATAAACTGTTTTCGGAGGAAATTTCAGGTTATTTTTCAAAGATTTTACGAAAATCTTGCTAATTAATCCGTTTTCGGAGCAAATTTCGGCTTATATTTCAAAGATTTTACGAAATTCTTACTAAAAAAGCGGATTTCGGTGCAAATTTTGACTTGAATTTGAAGATTTTACTAAAATCTTGCTAAATAAACCATTTTCGAGGGAAATTTCGGCTTATTATTGGACGTTTTTACGATTATTTTGCTAAATAAGACGTTTTTGGAGACAAAATTTGTTTAATTTTGGACGATTTTACGAAAAGCTTGATAAATAAGCCGTTTTTCGAGTAGATTTCACCTTATTTTCGAAGATTTTACGAAAATCATGTTAACTAAACCGTTTTCGGAGCTAACTTCGGCTTCATTTGGAATTTTTTACGAAAATCTTTTTAAATAAGCCGTTTACGGAGGAATGTTTGGCTTCATTTCGAACATTTTACGAAAATCTTCCTAAATAAACCGTTTTTGGAGCAAATTTCGGCTTTTTTTTGGAAGATTTTACGAAAATCTTGCTAAATATTCTGTTTTCGGAGCGAATTTCGGCTCATTTTTGAAGGATTTTACGAAAATCTTGCTAAATAAGCCGTTTTCGGAGCAACTTTTGTTATTTCTGGAAGATTTTACGAAAAGCTTGATAAATAAGCCGTTTTTCGAGCAGATTTCACCTTATTTTTGAAAGATTTTACGAAAATCTTGCTAAATAAGCCGTTTTCGGAGCAGATTTTGACTTCAATTTGAAGATTTTACGATTATCTTGCCAAATAAGCCGTTTACGGAGCAAATTTCGGCTTCGATTTGAAGATTCTACGAATATCTTCTGAATAAACCGTATTCGAGGGAAATTTCGGCTTATTTTTGGAAGATTTTACGAAAATCCTGCTAAATAATCCGTTTTCGGAGCAACTTGTTTATTTTTGGAAGATTTTAACGGAAAGCAGGATAAATAAACCGTTTTTCGAGCAAATTTCACCTTATTTTTGGAAGATTTTACGAAAATCTTGCTAAATAAACCGTTTTCGGAGCAAATTTCGGCTTATTTTGAAAGATTTTACGAAAATCTTGCTAAATAAGCGGTTTTCGGGGCAGATTTCGACTTCAATTTGAAGATTTTACTATTTTTTTGCCAAATAAGCCGTTTTTCGAGTAAATTTCAGCTTATTTTTGAAGATTTTACGATAATCTTGGTAACTAAGCCGTTTTCAGAGGAAATTTCGGCTTCATTTGGAAGTTTTTACGAATATCTTGAGAAATAAGCCGTATTCGCAGCAAATTTTGTCTTATTTTTGAACGATTTTACGAAAATCTTGCTAAATAATCCGTTTTCGGAGCAAATCTCGGCCTATTTTTGGAAGATTTTACGAAAATCTTGCTAAATAATCCGTTTTGGGAGCAAATTTCGGCTTATTTTTGAAATATTTTACGAAAATCTTGCTAAGTAAGACGTTTTCGGAGTAAATTTCGACTTCAATTTCAATATTTTACGAATATCTTCTGAATAAACAGTATTCGAGGGAAATTTCAGCTTATTATTGGAAGACTTTACGATTATCCTGCTAAATAAGCCGTTTTTGGAGACAAATTTTGTTTAATTTTGGATGATTTTACGAATAGCTTGATAATAAGCCGTTTTTTGAGCAAATTTCAGCATGTTTTCAAAGATTTTACGAAAATCTTGTTAACTAAGCCATTTTCGGAGTAAATTTCGGCTTATTTTTGGAAGATTTTACGAAAATCTTGCTAAATAATCCGTTTTCGGAGCAACTTGTTTATTTTTGGAAGATTTTAACGGAAAGCAGGATAAATAAACCGTTTTTCGAGCAAATTTCACCTTATTTTTGGAAGATTTTACGAAAATCTTGCTAAATAAACCGTTTTCGGAGCAAATTTCGGCTTATTTTGAAAGATTTTACGAAAATCTTGCTAAATAAGCCGTTTTCGGGGCAGATTTCGACTTCAATTTGAAGATTTTACGATTATCTTGCCAAATAAGCCGTATTCGCAGCAAATTTTGTCTTATTTTTGAACGATTTTACGAAAATCTTGCTAAATAATCCGTTTTCGGAGCAAATTTCGGCTTATTTTTGAAATTTTTATATGGAAGATTTTTCAAAAATCTCGATAAAGAGCTATTTCCTAGCAAATTTCGGTTTAATTTGGAATATGTTTCGAAAATCTTGCCATAGAAGCTGTTTTCGGAGCAAATTACGGCCTCATTTGGAAGGTTTTTCGAAAATCTTGTAAATTAGCCGTTTCTGGGGTAAATTTCGGCTTAATTTGGAAATTTTTTGGAAAATCTTTCTAAATAAGCCGTTTTCGGATTATATTTCGGCTTAATTAGGATGAATTTTTCTAAAATCTTACTTAATATGCCGTTTTTGATCAAATTTCGGCTTTATTTTATAAGATATATCGAAAATCTTGCTGAACAAGCCGTTTTCGGAGAAAATTTGGGCTTAATTTTGAAGATTTTTTTGAATATCTTGCAGAATAAGTCGTTTTCGGAGCATATTTCGGCTTTATTTTGAAGATTTTACGAAAATCTCGGTAAATCAGCCGTCTGCGTGCAAATTCCGGCTGAACTTGGAAAAATTTTGGAAAATCTTCCTAAATTAGCCGTTTTCGGACCAAATTTCGGATTAATTTGGAAGATTTTTTCGAAAATATTGCAGAATAAGCTGTTTTTGGAGCAAATTTCGGATACCAAAGGGAAACTGAAATAATTATATATATATAAATTAATCAATTAAATATATTAGTTAAATAATTTAATGAATTATATATAATACTATTCAATTGAGATTTGCTTAAGATTGAGAAGAGAAAACATTGAGAGTTACATCATATTTTCACGCACTTGACAGATTTGTCAGATTATTTATGTTTTAAATAGTGAAAGACTATCAAGAACCAAAACTGGAGAAGTGAATTGCTTGTCAAACGAGTTTTTTCCACGTAATATAATAAAAGCAAGTACTTTGAAAACATAAAACTATTTAATTGTGACTCTCCATGTGATGCTGTTAAAGGACTCGATAAGAAATGAGACATCTCGTTAAAAATAGCACTGAAATATCAAGCGTAAAGTAAGAAGTGGTCTGAGCGGTAACACGGGAGCTCGCTTTTTTCTTCAATAAATTAATAACTGCATAAATATTCAAGCATGACCCCTCCCGATATTCCTTAGCACACCTACCGAAATCTACTCATCTTCCAATTTTACGATTATCTCTTGCCTCTCCACTTTCCCATCCTCTCTCTTTTAGACCTTCCCTAACACCTTCATTTTCCTCGACGCCATTTCCTTAAGAAACTCTAAATCATTACAATCTTTTAAAATTTATTTTTGGACTATAAGCACTCGTGAATAGAAGCATAGTATTTTTACTTCACCAAGGAAAAAGAATTTGAGTATCCCGTCCAACATTACCCTGGACATAACGTCTTCATCCGGACGAGATTGAGGATAGATACTCTCTTAACAAGGAATGGGCAATGGGTGGTTTTGTGTGGCCGGTGCTTCGTTGAAGCCGTGACTGCAAACGATGCCGCTATGCGGACGAACTTGCAACGTCCTTGCCCACAAAGTCTCCCGAATAGCTTGAGAGAATGTTCCGCCGAGATAGCTCAACGGACAGAGCACCCGACCGGGAGACCCGGGTTCGATTCCCGGTCCCGTCGGACTTTTTTCAAGTCTATTCTTCCTTGGGAAGATACTCTCTTGTTACATTCAAGAAGCTTCGTCTTATAAAATTTGAAAGAAAGAGATGGCTTGAAAAATTTCACAGAAGAAACATACTTTGCAAGTAAACAACTTACATTAGAGCTTAGAAAAAATACTCCACAGCAGGAAAACTCCCATAGGAAAAGATGTGATAACTGCACATAGTTATTTTTGAGGAAGACGCAGGTTAAGCCATCTGAAAGTTTGTCAATACATGAGCACTTCACATAGCGAACACAAAAAGTTTGCATCAACATAAGTTTACATACAGCATTCGCGTAATGAAGATTATGATGAAGGGATGTGCGTAAGATATTGGTGAAAGCAGTAAATTATTTAAAAATTCAATAATGATATTTCTTAATGCTTGTTGGAGCCTGGCGTATGTTGGACGAATCCTGCGTTTTGGAACCGGCCCAGCGTTGATCTACACAATAGTAAACACTCTTTAGTTCAAATCCGAGAGCAATAGCTTCAGATACCAAAGGGAAACTGTTTAGTCTCTCAGTCTTAAAGTGGTCCTTGGCAATTTATGTCACAAGAATTCCTTACATTTTCGATCAATTAAAATAGTTCTGAATCTATATACTTCTGCGCGAAGTTATCTAAGAATTACTTTCAATCATTCACATTTTCTTCTGCCTTAGTCAAATCCAATATTTAATTCTCCAATCCACTAATTAATTCTAAAGGATTGAAGCACATTTTGTATTATAACCTAAACGAAGGGAAACTTCTACACCGTTTTCTTGGCGATGAGTAAAAACAAAGGTAAATTATTCTATTCATTTATAATATTTATGCGAAATTATTTAATTGATCTGATGGGTGTAATAAAAGTGAGTTGTAAAATTGATGATTAATCACTCGATTCATTGCAATATACTATTCTCCGTTTCAAGCTTCCAGTCAGTATTGTCATATGGGAGAAAGGCAAAGCCTCGCGCGCCGGGTCGCAGAGCTACGGATTCGGACGGGTATAATTAAGATTCGTAGTTAATATTAGTTTACATTGACCAATTCAAACTTAAGTTCTGATGAAATTTGAATGAAAATAACTCTATCAACACAACAGTGAAAATTTTATGCATTTATAGCAAAAACAACAAAGTTAAAAGCGAAAATGGAATGAATTGCCGAGTTTTCACCCGTGAACATTTTTGAAACTGCCATTGCTCTCTTGCAATACAACATAAAATGCTGATTTTTTCTTCCATCGATCATTGTTACATCTGAATGCATAAAAATTACATGAGATTAATTTTAGACCAACCAAATCTTGGTAAAAAATTACTTAGTTGGAACGTAACTCAAGAAAAAATTCGCCATGCAGTCCAATACGTCGCCTAAAACTTTTTGGTTTCACACGTGAGGAAGAACTTGTCTCTGGAGAGATCGAGATAAATGTTGTGATTTTCATTCGCAGTTTGTTTCGATGCAATATCTTGAATAGAACTTTAGTTTTTGACTTTATATCAAAGTTATCTTTAGTTTTGACTTTATATCAAATATCCGCTTCGCGCTTCGAATCGCCGAGGCTTCGAAACCTCGCAGGTTTACAGCGAACCGAAATCGAGGAAAGCCGACCGAAGTTGATAATAATTTAATCTTCATTATTTTATTTTTAAGTAAAATAAATTTTAAGTAAATAACTTAGTAATTTATTTGTAAGTGAATATATTTTGAGCTGAGATTGAATAATTAATTTCAGCCACGTCAGGGTCTCCTTTGACACGTACCATTGATTTGCCCTGGTCCGTTTAGATCGGTAAACTTATACTTGTTATTGCAGGAAGTTTATTAGCTTAAGAAAATATACATTAACAAGGAAGATTTTATCCCAGAATTCTGTTTAAAGATATTTTTTTTACTTAAGAAGGAATTGAGAATTTAGATCCTCAGGCGACCGAACGCATACTGGATAATTGCTTAGAGTTCCGATGTGCTGGAGCGCATGACGGTTATATAAGTGTAATAAAGTAGAAATGTACCTACTTGATATGTGTGCAAATTTCTTCCGAAAAATTATCGTAAAAGTACTAATTTCCTTCGGAGAAAGAGATAATGGAGTGGGAGAAATGACAAAGAATGTCAAATCTCTGCTGAGTGTTCTCGTTTCCATCACTTCCAGCTATGAGTGGTAAGGATTTTGTCGTCCGAAGAATTATCTCGGCTTCCCCTTTATATTGCTATTCTGCCATTGTTTGTATGTACTTTCTTGATATTTTTAGCTAAAATAGGGCTCAGTTTTTCTTTTCCATTCGTTTGGAGGAGTCAAATCAGTGTTTTGTTCTAGTTTTCAGCGAAAAAGGAGTTATTTTTTGCAATTGTTTTTTGAATCCCGCATAATTGTTACTATATACGAGTAAAAGTTGCTTGCATACTGCAAGCTAATTGGTAAAAATTTAAAATAAGTTCCCCTTACGGGTGTCATCTTCGAAGCTTATCCAGCAAAATTCTTAAAAATTGCCGCAATACATTTCTTACGTTAGAAATTTTCATCCATCTGGTGAAATCTTGGACGATTTTTTTAAATGCCTTCCCGATAAGCTGGAAAGATAAAACCCGGATTGGTGACAGAGGCGTTTGAGAACATTCTTTCATGACGTCCGCTGTTTCTCTAGTGGTCCTTGGTTCGATGCAAGAGCGTCATTCCGATTCTACCATGCATTTCAAACGGGAAGAACGGAATCTTAATTTAGGACCTTCCCGATAAGATACTGAATTGAAACTTTGAAACACGTCAGAGTGGCACTTCTCTATCATTCGTATGCCATTGTCTCTCACCAACGGGTCCTGTGTTCGACGCCAGGCGGTCATTTACGCAATTTTTTTTAAATTGTTTTGAGGCCTTTCTCTATGCAGGAGACTATTCAAAATCACAGCGTTTGCGTTTGAAGTACTTTTCTATAGAACCAGTGGAAGAAAGGTTACATTTGACCGTTAGTTCGATGCCAGATGGATGAAAATTTCTCACGTAAGAAATGCATTGCGGAAATTTTTAAGAATTTTGCTGGATAAGCTTCGAAGATGATACCCGTAAGGGGAACTTATTGTAAATTTTTACCAATTAGCTTGCAGTATGCAAGCAACTTTTACTCGTATATATAAGTAAAAGTTCCTTGCATACTGCAAGCTATCAGTTGAATGCAGTATCGTACCAAGTAATGCCTCAAATCTATTTGAAAACTTCGCGCAAAAGACCGCCTGGTGACGAACTAAGGACCCGATCGTGCGACACAATTGCATATTGATATTCGATAAGTGTCATTCTGATTTGTTCCAAAGTTTCAATTCAATATCATATCGGGAAATTCCTAAAATAAGATTACGCTATCTAACTTTGAAATACACGGTAGAATAGAAATGACGCTCTGGCATGGAACCAAGAACCGTCAGAGATCCGGCGGACAGCGTATCTGAAACACATGAATAGCCTCTATGTACATACATTCCATTTTATATCATTCCCGGTAATCGGATATGCATTCAAAATAATTGTAAAAATTGACTGCCATGCATTTTATATTGGAGAATTTTGCACCCACTTGGCGTCGAACTCACGGTAATTTGGTAACATTTATTCCTTTCGTACAATGAAAGACCATCTCATCTCCAACCTCCCTGAATTTCACTGTTCTATGGCTCGGAGGAAGGACTCGCAACAATTTTCGAAAATTCGCGCAAGACAAGCCGCCTAGCGTCGAACGCAGGACCCTTCTGTGAGAGAAAATAGCGAATTAATATTAGATAAGTGCCATTATGACTTGTTCCAAAGTTTCGATCCAATATCTTATCGGGAAGGTCCTAAAATAAGATTCCGTTATTCCCGCTTGAAATGCATGGTAGAATCGGAATGGCACTCTTGTATCGAACCAAGAACCACTGCAGAAACGGCGAACCTCATTAAATAATGTCTTCAAACGCCTCTGTCACCGTTCCGGATTTTATCTTTCCAGCTTATCCGGAAGGCATTTAAAAAAAATCGTCAAAGATTTCAGCAATGCATTTCTTACGGAAGCATTTCGGACCCACCTGTCGTCGAACACACGGTCATTTGGTAACATTTCTTCCTAAAGAACTATGGAAGACCATCTCATCTGCGTAGACTGTGATTTTGATTGCTCTATCGCACCGAGAACGGCCTCAAAACAAATTGCGAAAATTCCCGCAAAAGACCGCCTAGCGTCGAACTCAGGACCCTTCCGTGAGAGAAAATAGCAAATTAATATTAGAAAAGTGCCATTCTGACTTATTCCAATTATTAAATAGTCTTATAAATTATAAAATTATGAAGTACGTACGTTCAGTTTCGTCACTGGACTTGAGTTGTGCGCATCTAATCTCGAGAAAAAATAATAAATAAAAACCAATTGAAGCTAAAAAAATCTATTTTTCTTCGTTTTAAACTTTTATGTACACTAAAACGACGATGTCGTTCACGTTTTCTTGCTTTTCGTCTTCATCTAATAATACGGCTTAAAAACGCATAAATCTTTTAAAGACAAACGTTTAAACATCTGTTATTGTTACTTGAATTGTTCGGAAGCACTTCTGCGCTCCTTTGCACACTTATCGTGAGAAAGAAAACCTCCGAGAGCAGATCTGCGCCGCTTACCCTGTCGTACACGTTACGTTAGTATAAAGACTCTTATCTTTCTGACGGAAAACGATACGGATACGCTCCGTGACTGTAGGGACAGTATAAATCCACCTTAACTCAGCGTCCTGATGGAGAGCCCGAGATGAGCTCTATCAGCCCAAAGAGTATCTCTTCGAACCACTTGTCAGTACATTTTCGACTGTGGGACTTAGTTTTTAAATCCACGCCACGCGGATAAAATTTCCAGCGGCGGCGCGCCGAAGTATTTTCTTCGGCGACGTACCTTGTACTGTCGGCGGCGCGCCGCCCACCTCTACTTGATACTTACATGATAAAGCGTATTTTGATTTTGAAAAAAAAGAATACTAAATACGCATCCAAAAATACCTTCTTTCGAAAAGTAATCGTAAGATAAAACAAATGAATAGAAAATGCGCATCCGAAAAAGCCTATTTTCCAAAAGTTATCTTAATATAAAAAAAGGAAAACTAAAAGCGCATCCAAAAATACATTTTTTCCAAAAGTAATTCAGATACAAAATGATGATTTGTTTCTTTTGTGATACTAGTTTGTTATTCTTCTATTACCGTTCCTACTATTATACAATTCTATACTTGTTCACTTTATTTTGCAATACGTCGTACTATTAACTTTAGCCATATATCTTTAATTGACTGTATATTGATGAATTCCACTCTCATCCCCATGATAGTAAACCTACTTAGTATTCTCATTCATATACATATCTTATCAAGTAATATACGATTGCAAGATATATTAAATAAAACCAAACATGAATGAGATTAATGCAAGAGTTAATTCAAATAGCGACTCTAAAGTAAAATTAAGTGTTATCCATCAAAATATAAGAAGTCTACGGAAAAATTTTGATAATTTCACGCTATATTTAGAGTCTAGAATTTAAACCACAAATCATCATTCTTTCCAAAATATGGATATTTGAGTCTGAAGCATCCAGTTACCTACTTCCTGATTATAATCAAGTTGTTATGTGCAGTAATAATTATCGAGGTGGAGGGGTTATCGTATTTGTAGCGAAGACCTATTCTTTTACATACTGCAATTTACCTGAATTTTCTTCTGCTGACTTGGTCAAATTAAGTGTTGAATTAAATTCCAAAATGTCATTAGCCTTAATTGCAATTTATAGAATTCATTATTTACCCCTTAGAACATTTTAACTGACATTAAAAGTTTGTTAGATATTTCAAGCGAAAGACATTTACTTATGATAGGTGATACGAATTTATGTATACTTCATCAAACAGATTAAGTTGATGAATACCAAATTTTAATGCATGCATAGATCATGCCTTTCTCAGGTCTAGAGATAATATTGAGTGTTCAGCACAGGCAGTGGACTTGGGCCTAACCGACCACCATTTAAGTAAATGTGATTTGAAATTATTGTAGAAAGATGGGCATAGACTTCAAGACTAAGGTCGACCTTTCCCATTTGAATGAATATTTATACTCTTGCTCATGGGATGAGGTTTACCAACAAAATAACGTAAATAAATCATATAATATATTCATAGAAAAATTGAATCTTCAGCTAATCATAAGCAACTTAAAAAATTAAACCTTAGATAACAAATGATCTATGTAAGTGAATCATAAAAAGAAACTCTTTATGTAAGAATATTAAAATATGCCAAATAACAAGAATCTTAAAATTCATTATAAAAATTATAAAAACCAACTTGATGTTGACATACTGAAACAAAAAGAATCATATTATATGAATCTTTCTACAAGTAATAAAGGTGACACAGGTAAACAATGGAGAATTTTAGATAGTATCCTTGGTAAGAATATGACGAGCAATAAAATTGATAATATATTGCACTCAGAAAGTGGCAATCTATAGCAAGATCCACAGGATATTGCAAATGAATTTTGTAAATACTTTAGTGAAGTTATTCAGAAATTGAAAAGTGATGCTAAGTTTTGTGGTAATTTTAATGTTGATGATTGTGAAAGATGGTTTCCCAGTTGTAATATAACAAAATCACTATTTTTATTTCCCACTGATCACAAATAAATAAACCATATTATAAGAGAAATGAAAACTAAAAGATTTACTGGAGCAGACAATATTAATATTTATATGGTCAAGACTATGAATGATCTTATTTCTCCAGCATTTGCATACATCGTTAATTTAAGCATGCTTATGGTTAATTTAAGCATGTTAATTTAAGCATAATATTTCCTGAACAGCTGAAAACTTCAGTAGGTATACCGATATTCAAAAAAAGGTGATAGAACAAATACAAGTAATTACAGACCTATATCTTTATTACCTGTCTTTTCCAAAGTCCTGGAGAAGGTGATTAAGATTTGTTCTTAAATAATGGTACCACATTAAGCCATGTGACTAAACCCAAAGTTATACAAGTGTAAAATTGTGACTTGGCTGGGATTCGAACAGAGGTCTCCTACTTTTGGGGCTGGAATTCTAGCCATTGCACTAACGAGCCACTCAATTCCACTTCTACTTATCCCGTTGATGACAAATTCAATTGTAGAAGCCAAGCTAACACATTTTCCCATAAGAATTCATGGTGAAATTAGGCTTATTTAAATGTTTTTGTATAAATGAATCATATGTGATGCTTTACAATTAAAATATATAATTTTACATATGTATCCAATTTGCCACCTTTTGGATGGTGGCAGGGGGAGCATGAACCACAACTGCTTCACTTATTGGTTAATTCTGCACTTCATGTTGGATATGCATTCTCAATTATTTAATTTTTGTTATTACTGTTTTTATACGTTCTGAGTGCGATTTCTGTTTTTCTCTTGTTTTTCTAAAGTAAAGTTGTTCGTGTTTTGTTGCTTCTTCCGGAAGTACACCATCGGACGTGTTCTCAAATGGAGTGGTTGTGTTAAGTTTTTGTCCCGCCACCGGTATCCGTGTTTTTGGAGTGAATCCTGACAGGTTATGGGTCCACTCATGCCTAAATCTATAGTAAACTGTCTGGAAGATATAAATTACTAAAAGTCGTGATACATTCTTGGTTAATATGGGAGAAATGTATGTATGCTGAGGAGCACGTTTTTTTTGAGAGCATGCCGGTTGGAGTTGGAATAAGAGTTGGCAGTTTTCATTAATTTTTGGAGTGAAAAACAAATTTGCAGAGAAGAAAGATGGAGGAAAACATGTCTTTGGAAAAAGGCATAAAGTTGACCGACAAAAATTACTTCGTGTGGTCGGTGAAGAGTAAAGCTTATCTCATGCACAAGGGTTGCTGGGATGCAGTCGAGCCAGGATTTTCCACAGAAGATTCAGACGAAGATTATGACAGAACACAAAAAAAGAAGAATCATTCTGCCCTGGCACAAATTCTTCTCTCAGTGAGTGATCAGTGTATAGACTACATTGGGGAGTGTGTGATGGCGAAGAAGGCATGGAAAATTTTGAAAAACATGCATGAAAGATTTGATGTGTATATAGTAATCAAATCGAGTTTTTGGAGGAGGTAACGACCATTAAAAAGAAAGATGGCATGACAATGAGGGACTATGTGGCTAGAGTGATGGATTTGAGCCGAAAGGTAGGAAAGGCAGGCATGACGTTCAGTGATCGTACTATGTCGATCTTTCTGCTCAGGTGTCTTCCAAGGGATAAGTACGAGATATTCGTGCGATCAGTCACAACAAACAATGCCGTATTGTCCTTAGAAGAAGTAATTTCAAAAATGCAAACAGAGGAGAAAAGGTGTAAAAGGGAAGATCGGTGCGATGAAATGTACCCGAAGGCGTTGAAAGGGCAAAGGAGAGAGATGTCGAAGGGGACGCCGTGGATGAAGAAAGGTGAGAGCTCCTGAATGGAATCCCATGTTTGTTTTACTTGTAAACAACCAGGACACATTTCTAGATTTTGCCCTCATGCGGTTGAAGCAAAAGGCAAAGGGACTGTGGTATGTTTTGTCTGCAGGGAGATTGGGCATATTGCCAGTTAGGATTAGGGAAGCCACAGCATCAGTAGGAGAACAAGAAGGTGGTGAAGCAGATCAAGTAAAAACTAATTTAGTCAGAGTAAAAGCCTTGATGGTGGCAGGCGGTGGTGCTGAGAAGGAAGTGATGAAATGGTTTGTGGATTCGGGTGCAAGTGAGCACATGACCCCTCATAGGGAAATTATCAGCAATTTTGATGGGAATACAAGGGGAATGGTTGATGTGGCGAATGGGCATGGGTTAGATATTTGTGGAAAGGGATGTGTTGAGTTAAAATTGAAGGATGAAAATGGAGGGTGGCTAGTGAAATTGGAAAGAGTATTGTATATCCCAGACTTGCAAGATAATTTGATGTCATTGAGACAGTTTGATGTTAAAGGTTGTAAGGCGGTAGTGGAAAGGGGTTACTTAAATGTCATGCACGATGGTGATGTTTTCTTTAAAGGGAAAGCAGTTGGTGGTATGTATGAAGTTGAATGCTCATGGTATGGTACCAGTGATGCTGGTGACAGATATGCTGAGGAAGAGTTGGTCTCAGCCAAATCAAGAGTGGCTGTGTGTGTCGTGAGACGTGGGATAAGAGGTTTGGGCATTCTAAGTCATTACCAGATGCTGTCATTATTCCAAAAGGTATAGATGAAAATTGTGATGAGAGTGCTATTGGGAAAATGAAAAGAAAACCATTTTTGAAAGGGATAGCATGTCAGAGCATCCTCTTGATTTGGTATTTTCAGATGTTTGTGAAGTTAAGCCAGAAAGTATTGGAGGAGGGAGATATTTTCTAACTTTTACTGACGAGTTCAGTAGATATTCTGTGTTTAATATCATTAAGCATAAATCTGAGGTGTTTAGTTGTTTTCAGAGGTTCAAGGTTTTTCCTGAAAATCAAGTGGATTGTAAGATGAAGGCTTTCCAATCAGATAATGGTGGTGAATACACTAGTAAAGAGTTTGAAATGTTCTTCGAGAAAAAAGGCATTAAGAGAAGGTTAACTCAACCTTATTCACCTCCCCAAAATGGTACAGCTGAGCGGTTGAATCAGCAGGTTTACCATTAAAATTTTGGGCTGAGGCGATCAGTACAGCATGTTTCATTTAAAACAGGTGTACCTCAATGGCTATACATGGGAAGATACCATATGAATTATGAACAGGGAGTAAGTTGGCCATAGATGAATTGCAGAAATTGAGAGTTTTTGGCTGCAAGTCATTTGTACAGCTAATTCAAAAAAAAACTTACCACCTAAGCCGCAACCCGCATAACAGGCAGTGGATTTCCTCCGAGCGAGCCTTAAGAAGTGAGAGAGAGAGAGGGAAAACATGGCGGAGATGGTCTGCTTGAGTCATAACTCCACCTGCAGAGTTGAAATGGATTTATTTGCTTAATTAATATTGCAAAGATTTATTAGTATCCTGAGTTTGGTGGCATTGGCCTAGCAGAATAGTATTATAACAATACGGATGTCGTAACGCAAGAATTCAGTTATTATAAAATGGTTATAACGAATCAGTATATATTCTAGCATTGCTTCTATCACAGAGGGAAACGTCACACACGAGGTCCCGTTATTCCGAGGATACCGAGGCAAACCCCCTTCCCTTCCCTTCCTGTTATAAAATTCGAGTCTGAGACAAAAAGCACGAGCAGGCTGAAGGAAATTTTCGCAAACCCTGCCTCTGAGCCGCTCTGAGCTTATGTTTAGCACTGAGATGGGAGAAAGAAAATTTCCGCGCTGTTTGAATCAGTGTCGGACCAAAAATATATAGACCTCGAATTTGACGCCTTCGCTTCCAAAACTCTGCAGTTATAATGGGTTATATTATATAATATAACAGTAAGTAATATTATACATTGTTCAAGAGTGCAGTTATTAGCCTTTAAAATTATATACGTAAGGAGTCCATATCGATCACCTGTTTTATCACAGCCTATGTGAATGCAATCTACACAAGTAAAGTAAGGCAAACTCATGGCCATATCTAGGCTATTACTTTAAATACATTAAAAAATCTATAAGTAAATATGTAGTATGAAGTCTCGAGGCATTCTCTGTGTATTTAGATAAATTTTGTTTCAATTGATAAACATCAAAATTAAAACTCGATCGGTAAAAAATCAGTAAATTTTATCATCTATGTAGTTGGAATTTTTACTATACCGTCCAAGTCAATTGAGAGAAAATGTGCTAGGATCGATGTATGCCAAGAGTGTACTTGAACTTTTACGAATGCGAGATGCTAAAGGAGTAAAGACTCCTCTAGTAGTTAATAATTTGCATAATTTGGGTTTTCAAAATGAGGAGGTTCAAATTGACCCATCAACTTACAGAAAGGCAATAGGAAGTCTATTGTACTTGAGTAACTCCACTAGGCCAGACATCATGTTTCCGGTTTGTAAGTTAAGTCAGCATAACAGTGACCCCAAAATAGAAAATTGGACTGATATTAAACATTTATTTAGATAACTTAAGTATACTGAAAATTTAGCATTGCAGTACTCAAAGAAAGGTAAACCTATAGAAGTGTATGTGGACGCTGATTGGGCAAATGATAGGGTGGATAGAAAGTCCTTTAGTGGTTTTGTCGTTATTTTAGCAAGTGGTGCTGTTAGCTGGAAAAGTTCAAAACAAAGTAGAGTGACTCTATCCACAGTTGAAGCAGAGTCAATGGCCATGATAGAGGCAACAAAAGAGATAATTTGGTTGACTAATTTGTTAAATGAGATAGGTCAAGGTAAATATTTGCCCAAGCCATGCATAATCTATGCAGACAACAATGGTGCTATTAGTCAGACAAAACATGAAATGGTGTCCAAAAGAACTAAGCATGTACACAAAGACTGTATAGTATGTTTTTAAAGTGGAACGTGGAGAAGTTGAATTTCTTTACTGTGCATCAGGGGATAATTTGGCAGATATTTTGACCAAAGTGTTAACTAGTCCTAAGATAAAGGAGGTGCTGCCCAAATTAGGTTTAAGAAATTTTCTAGTTGCAAATAATATTTTTGGTAATGTTTTATATTTCTTGTAAAATAATTGTGAATGAGGGGAGGTGTTGGATATGCGTTCTCAATTATTTAATTTTTTTTAATGCTGTTTTTATACATGTTCTGAGTGTGATTTCTGTTTTTCTCATGTTTTTCTAAAATGAAGTTGTTTTCGTTTTGTTGCTTCCTCCGGAAGTACACAATCAGACGTGTTCTCAAATGGAGTGGTTGCGTTAAGTGTTTGTCCCGCCACCGATATCTGCGTTTTTTGAGTGAATCCTGAAACTTCAGAGTGGCATTTCCAGTAATTGTAAATGCATTTTAGCATATTTTCTGAATCGTGTTGTCCCTTATTGAAAATTTTTTTTATCTGTTACTACTTATTCCTATTTTTCCATTGATACTCAATGAGCAGTTCTGCTAATGTATAAATCTATATCTAAATACAGTACAACCCAGTTAAGAGATTTTTCAGGGAAACAATCAAATACCGCATTATAATAGTAAGAACCAGGTTGTCTAAAGCTAGCTATCAAGATTTTTGAACAATGGCCTGCTTTTCGCTTAAAAATTTTACCTGTACTGTATTTCCTAAAATCTGAAGAGTGGAATTGTTCATAGTTGCAATATACTGAAGTTTGATGATCGTGATTTTGTTTCTGAAATTTAAATATTTATCATGGATTACTTTTGTATTGTTAATCCTGATTATTATAATTTCACAAAGAATGCCACCCAATATATCAAGGATATTAAAGATGCACACACAATGGTTTCAGAACAAGTAATAATAAGGTTTGCTGATAAAACTCTGTTAAAATATCTCTTTGGTAAATTCCTGTAAGTTGAAAATTTTATATAAATAACTTTAGTTTGGTGCCAAAATATTTTTTAATACACAGAAGTTATAACATGGATAAGGACATCCCATTTCCGCAGAGAAATAAATATTCTCTCGTTTTATCAATGTCAAGCCACTCCCGATTTAGATATTCTATACATTGCCACTCTTCCACTTATGATTAGAAGAATAGAGATACTGGCCTTAGGTAGCATATCATTAAATATGCTGAAATATTTCAAATAAAACATTCATAGAATGAAAAAATCCACATTAAGCCTCATTCCTTGGGAAACACACAGGTCCCTTGATTCAGATTCTCTTGATGTACAGTCACTTACAAAAAAAAGTTACCACTTGCAAGGGGCAACTCGTCCAATAGACCCCTTGTTTCGGGCGAGCGAGCCTTCAGAAGAGAGAGAGAGAGAGCGAAAATAAAGATGGAGGACGTTGTCTGCTATGCAGGTCCACGTTGAGCGTTTGAAAGGATTCGTTTTCGTTATTGTTGTTAAAATAACTTATTTAAAGCGATTTTTTAGTGACATTAACATGGCAGAGTAATATTATAGCGATTCGGAGGTCGGAATGGATTAATTTGGTGATTTTAAAGTTGTTTTTTAGATATAGTTTTACTTTAGATTTTTTGCATGTAGTATAGCAATCGTGAATATATTCCAAGCTAAAAATTTTAGAAAAGAGATATTCCGCAGTTTGTGCTTGCAAGACCCTGAAACCTGGCGTTACAACATGAATTCTTTGACAATGTTCTAGTCTAATCCAAGATATTTTCTTAAACGTATCGGAAGTATGGTCATACTTTTTCAAGTTAATTATAAATCAAACAGACGCATTCTGGGCACGTTGCGTCTTGCTAGCTAGTTCTTGCGATAAATCACAGATTGAAATTACCAATTGCATTTTAATATAAGGCGTTAGGAACATCTGAGGGGATGAATGGTAGAGTAAACTTTTTCAGAAATTTTCACGACCGTGCTCCGAAGTCGTGCCGACCATTTCAGGGAAAAATGGAGTGGGTAGTGAAGGACGGGCAAGGACTCTCCCCCTCCCCCTTTATCTGGGGGAGGAAAACAGCAATAAAGTTGAGGGCTGTTTATGACCTGCAGAAATTTTAGAAGTCTCTTTCCTTCTTCTTGGATGAACTTCTCTGGTAGAAACGCTTACATATTTTACCAAAGCCAGAAGGAGATCATGCGAGCCGGGGGTTGCCCTGGGCAACGATGACAAGAGGGGGCAAGGTACGGAAAGTAAGTAGAATTTTTAAGGGAATGCGGCAAGCTTTGAGATTCTATATATAAACACCTTCAGTTATAGAGGTTTTTTCCCGCAAATCAAATCTTTCTTTTCCGTTTTTTTCCTTTCTCTTTTTTTATTCTCTTATTATTATTTTGAATCTTTATAGCGATGTAACTTCATACGAGGTTAGGTGGAAGAGAGGCCCACTCGGGCCTAACCTCGCCTAATAAAGGGTTGATTAAATTGAATAAAATTATAAACAAACCCGTTGAAAGGAACTTGCGAAGATAATCAGCTGTATAAACGAGTCTCAGGATAACGCAGACATCCATATGTATATAATAATTTAAATTTTCATTGCTAATAACATGTTGTAGAATAACAGAAAATTATATTTTTAAGGAATTTTCCGGTAAACATATTTAAAATGAAAATCTTGCATCAATTATGATTAGTGCATTTATTGAATCAGAAAAAATCATGCTTGCCACTTCAGTGCAAATGCAATATAATTCATTAGGTTTTAATACCATATTCATATGAGTAATGAGTAATGGTAACGATTATAACTTGTTAAGTGTTATTTGGATTAAAAAAGAATTTTACAAAGGTTATTCTTCGAAAATTAAAAATAAAAATCTGAGCAGTGGTGCACATAGAAAAGTATTCAATCCGTGTATGGCAAGGAGTGTAATAGAAAATGATTTGGAATAGAGCTAGACAGAAATTAAGCGATAAGGAAGAACTCCGCAGTGTCCTATAACCTCGGTCACACCGTAAGAAGATGCATTTATGAGTAATCTATATCTATGAGTAAAAGAATGAGAAATGGACATATAATAGTTTGGTATACAAAGAAGATATATTATTAAAATTGACATTTCACAGCCTAACTTTGTGGAATGGTGCCAACATGCAAAGAAAAAAACACTTTGTAAATTCCACGTAAATAAATTAATTGGCAACTAGTTCTGTCTGTCTGTCAGACATCATCTCAACTCCCTCCAGAAAACCCACCTATTCTGACCTCACCATCCCCTCTCATTCCTCCCATCCTTTTTCCCAGAAGTTACCCGCTTTCCACAGTATGATCCACCCACATCCCAATGTCACCCGCCAATTCCCTTTAGACTAAAGTTTTAATTTATTTTTAATAAATAATAAGTTTTAATTTATTTTTAATAAAGTTTTATTTTTTTTAAGTTTTAATTATCAAACAGATTGCTATAAATAACGGATACAGCCCAGATATGGTGGATAAACTCTTGAGGAGAAAACCAAATATCCTCTCATCCTATAGATTGGGACACATGCTTCCTAATGACCTGAGAGCGGCTTTCAATGTCCCCTGGAATCTGCGGAGAGCCATCGGCCACCACAAAGACCCAGCGACTCCTTCAGCGGGGTGTACGAACACCGTTGCAATGAATGCCCATCCCGGCGCGTGGGGGGTGGACAAAATCCTTACCAACGAATACCTCTTCCACAAGTCCTCCCCTCCTTTCTCATCCCCTCAGCCCTTTTCCGTTGATAATTCCCGGTTTTTCCCACCACACCTCCTTGTTCCTCTCGGTCTTTCTCATTTTCGATATTTCAGTGCCTGATGATTTCCTATAGACGAAACTAGTTGCCTTTAATATATCTGTATGGAATTTACAAAGTTTATTATTTGCATGAAAATATACTTTATAATAAGTGAAATGTTGTAGCAATGCACCTCTCGAGTGAAGAACTCAGCGTTTCTGAGATTTCATCGATTAGAATGGACGAAAAGGTGTGGAAAACCCAGATGCTTTTGGGAGAAGGTTCTCGAAAATGCATATTCATTGATTACTTCCTAGAAATACTACGTTCTAAAATGGACCTTCACGGCTGGTATCCTATTGACCCCATCTCTTCCCCCGCTGCTTACTCCTTAGACCTCCCTATTCTTTCCGAGATCAGCATAGGCAGAATTCAGTGAACCCCTTTCGCCTACCTGCTACTCCCTAGCCATTCCATTATCTGCTAATCTTTCTCCACTTAATCCCACACGTGATTCCGGGCGTAATTTCTACGAAAAAACTTTTACCAAAACTACCACCAACAACTTCAGCGCCAGGGCTCACCCTCACCTCACCCACTATCGCTTTATTGTAATCTGGTCGTCAGTGGATTAAATATATAAATTAAAATATATTGCATTAAATAGATCGACGTAATTTGTAGGTGTTTTAGTTGTAATTTTCCTATTTATGGATAATACCCATGGCATCCTACTTGCCCGGGTGCGATGCACCCATAGGACGGCATGGCTTAGGGTGAAAAAATAGCGTTCATTTCCCTCTCTTTATCAAGTATCGAAACTCATTTAAGGTTCTTCCATTCAGTCATGATGATATGTATCTGGAGAGATGAAATGAATATCAACGAAATAATTAAAAATATATTCAATACGGTTTCACTAATCTCGTTTAGAAATATTATCCAACAGAGAAATAACGCATAGAACGTCTTATTCATCCGATGTGTTTGCTATTACGCGAAACAAAATCATCCCTGTAAGCGGATTTAGAAGGGTTAACGTATTCTTTCACTGTTACTCCACATCTATTCTAATTACGTTTTCTCTAATTTCCCCTTCTTTTGACATAATTCATAGTATTGCATTTTCTCTTATTTATCATTTATTTAAGCCCTATTATTTATTATTTTTTTACAGAAAAGTTCGTCCTGCGGGCATGTAGAGCATGAAGAAAAATAATGGAGTCCTTTCCAAACCTCCATTGATGAGAATTTATACATAAGCAGAAAATATGGGCAACTAAAGTATTTCTTGTCGGATTTTTTTAAAGAAGAGTGAAGTATGCGTGAGATTTGAGCCGATTTAAGAAAAATCCGATTTTAGTTCCTTTATAATACTATATTGCTTATACAGCATCCAAATGAATGAATTTTAGCCAGTCTTTAAAGATAATAACGTCAAACAAGCCTCAAAACATGCGTAAGGAGGAAGACGAAACGCGCGCTAAAAGCAGAGCCGCTCATAGACTCGCTCTCATCGAGCTCCATGTCTGTTAAGCGGGTTGCATCCTTAAGTGGTAACTTTTTTTTGTAAGTGACTGTACATTTACTGAAATAATTTGTCAGAGATAATGCTAAGCGATATAATTATTTGAAAATATCTCAAATGGGAAGTGCGCAAATGAGTAATTGCACAGAACAATTTGGCTGCATACGCAAGGTTTAAAATAATCTTGTTTGAGGATTCTCATGTTGCCCTTGGAGCACTTAGTTTTGCTCAATTGTCTTATTTCTGAAGTGAATCTAGTCTTCCTTCCCTTTCCTATACGTCAATCTGAAACTCAAAACAAAGATCGATTATCATACCTACGTAGTCCCTACCATCCCATCAAATAAAGGGGAAACCTCTACTATCACATAGAAGTGCATAGAATTAGAATTAAAGTGCCCAGCCTGCAAAATTTTCTGCTGCATTCCAATTTCCAACAGATTGATGGTATAGAGATAGAGATTTAAGACAAATTGCATTGTATTTCTACACCTTAGAAATCCATGAGAAAACTATTCCCACCACAGTGAGGGACCGGGTCCGGGCACCAGAAGTGCCCTACTTTTTTCGTTAAGGATACAATGGGATAATTCTCGAATATTATTTATGATGCCTCCCAGTAGGAGAGTAGATTCAAAATCACGAAGGCCAGAGATGTTGTCTTCTATGGTGTCAGCTGAAGAAATGTCACAAAATGAGAGTGAGTTGGAACCCAGATGGGTGCAAAATGCATTGCAGCAACTTTTAAGAATTCTTTGAATAGCTTACCATTAACATGCAAAGATAAAACCTGGCATGTTAATAGAGTTGATATAGAAATTTCACATATGCAGTGCACCATTTCTCCAATGATCCTTCATTCGATGCCAGAGTGCCATTTTGTATTCTACCATGCATTTTAATGACTTATCCCCCAAACCTTTTTAACTGCAATGCATCATGGATGTGTTTACAATTGTGATAAATTACAATTAAACATCACTGTAAGATTTAAAAACAAGGCTATTGTTGAACTATGTCAATCTAGATTATGAATACCATGGTAGACCAGAATACAGATTACAATACATTTACCCAAAGGTAATAGGTCAACTATACCTATACCATACAATAAATCTGTAAAGGGGGTCATCTATGTATGTATGACTGAAACTGCATGCATCACACAAAAATTATGCACCAGATTTAGAAGACATTTGGCAGGAACATTGTCTCTGAATAAGCATGACATAAAAATTACTTTCTATCCCAATAAGAGATTCCAAATCAATCACAGATGAGGAAAACACTTCTCATAAAAAATACTTAATTTTTCAGTTTCATTTTACTGGTAGCAGGCTTTATTTCTTTTGCAAGATTAAATTAGAGAGAATGATCGTCTGATATTGAGAAAAATATTGAGAGAAAAGAAATTGAGTAAAGATTCTTATTTTGGTAGTTATCTATCGTTAACAGGTCAACAGATCTTGAAAATTTTGATAAATGAACGGAAATTATGAGAAATTTTCAGGCTATAATTAACCAGCCCCCATAACCACAAATGATATTCATGAAGCACAAGGATTTTCCCGTAGCATTACATGGGGAATTTGGGCTCTATGTATTGGTATGAATGAATGAGAGGATGTATGAATAGAAGGCATTATTCAGAAAATTAAGCATTGCAGTTTTGAAAAATATGTAGCATCCAATTGCTGGGAACAATATACAATAATTTAAGCAAAGTTCTTTCTGCACTCAACATTCCTAATTGGCTCATTCTGTATATTGTAGCAGTATTTTGAGTGAATATATATGTGATTCAAAATTTCATTCTTTCTCATTTACAGGCTATCTATTGTTTTCATGAGGATCGACTGTTTCCCAATTAGAAATGATAAGCATACGGGCAGTTCAGCTATTCCACATTAGCAACTGACTCTGGCTGTCTATGTTTGCTTAAAATTCAAGAAGGATTAGTTGAAAAACTTGCAGGTTATTGAAATCCTAGGACGCGCTTACTCTATGTGTATATTTAATCTCAGATTAACCCACTGATGAGGCAAAGCATTTCCTAAACATTAATATTAAGTGTATCTTTATCCTTTGCAAGTTCTATTTGTATTCCAAAATTGAAGGAAAAACACTTATTGGACAACTTGAGTAAAGTCATGAGTAGCAGGAAATCAATACAGTTAAATATCATTATTGTCGATGTTACTTCCATTCATAATCACTAGAAATTAAAACGATTAAAATCGCTACATGCTGTCACATTGAATCAAGGGAATGTGCATGATGTTGGATTCTGTTTTTTTTTAAATATTGTTAAATTATTACAGCTTACTTCTATTTTCCCCTTTTGAATCTCAAATATAATATACTTCAGCTATAATAATCTATGTATAAATACAGTACCACCTGATTAACCCTTAAACTGCGGGAAACGTTTAAAAACGTTTTCCTAAGCGAACTGCGGGAAAACGTTTTTAAACGTTTGACCTGCTCTTCCCTCACCATACTTGGCCTTTTCCAATTTTATGGCCCTGCCTGTGAACGAGACGCACCCTCGCAAAATCTTTTTCATTGTCCTAAATGTGGAAAACCCTATCTATGGGATTTCCGGCCTCCGGGTAATTCCAAGATTTGCAGAAATTGAAAGTGCATACGTACTTTCATATTTCCAAATATCAATGTATCTACTAACTGTTTGGTATCAAATTAATCAGCAAACAGCGACGAAAAGAAATAGGACACCAATTTTAATCAAAAATCGTTACTAAACAATTAAATCATTGGCAGTTGCTTCTATGTTAGAGAAGCAACCAAAACAATAACCGTTGACCGCAGTCATCGGAAAAAGGTCTACCCGGATTATGGGGGTATTCTACTTGCTGCGACTAGTCGGACGCACCAGGAGGAGGGACAGTTTCCTTAACTTTCCTCCCGCACACAGTTGTCGCGAAAATATATACTCCCGCATCTTAAGGGTTAAGATGCTTTACAGGGAACCAAAGGAATTCTGAGTTATATATGTAAGAACCAGGGTGTGTAAAGTTGGTTGCCTTACAAGATATTTTTGAATATTGGCTTTCTTTTCGTACAAACACTAGGTCACCTAATTTTGACCATGGTCACTTTACAATCAAGCATTGTTTACCATATGGACATTTTAGTAAGAAATTTTTTTTAACACCAGTGGTTTGTGAATATCATGATCTGAATAGGAGGACGTGTCATTCTGAAATACACCAAGATAATGAATTCCATTGGTAAAAATATTGTTGTCAGTGGGTTCAGTGTTATTCGTCATCTTAATTTTTAGCTGTGTCGTATAAGTAACATTTTCTTTCTTTCATTTAGTTGGAACCTAGATAACAGCATATAATATGGTATTCATCACTGTTTTTTCCCTGTTGAGATTCAATGGGCAGTTCATCTCGTTTTGATGAATTTTTTCATAAGGTTCAGTGCTTTGATGAATACATATTTTATGGTTAATTCAATCCATACCAACAACTTAAACCACCTGATCTCTGGATTTGTTCAAAAATTCGAAATTTGTAACCCTTCAAATAAATCATGATTGCTGTATTCCCCAAGAATTATGAAAATTAGAAGATTAATCAGCAAGATATTGTGTCTAGGTTACAATATTGCCAGAAAGCAAGTTTATTTGAAAATGTACAAATTTTCGAAACTTGGATGGTATGGAAGAAAAGGGGGAGGTGAAAAGGAAGATAGATAGGAGGGGATGTAGATTAAGATGTCATAACGGATATAGAACCCCTGCTTCAATATATATAGAATTCTAAATTTTCAGGTCAAAGAATCTTCTAAATGTCATAGAAAGCATTTACACAAAGTAATATTAAACTATCGCTTTACTGGTACAGGTAGTAAGGTATTTAGATATTTGTGTAAAACTTGTGTCCAAGCTTTGCTTACAAGAGCGTAATTAATTAATAAATTTTAAATACACAAACAGCGTGATAAAAATTTTTAAAAACTCACCATTCTATGCAAAAAGTGTAGGGAAAAAGATTCGTATGAAAGCACTCCAAAAATAGGAATAAATTTCACCGCTCGATTTACCTCTGGTGTTTTAATTACAAGCCTGCTCTTTGTGTTTTCCAACATCGTTAGACAAAGGTATGGTACCAGTCTCATTCAGGACAGCAAATATCACTCCATTTCCAAATAAGGGCAGTTAGACTAAACCGGATGATTTCTGACCAAATCTATACCTTCTACGTTCCTTAAAATTCTAGAACATCCGCAGTTAGTATTGGTGGTGAGAAGATGAACAGACTACAAAAATTTTAAGACAACACGACCATTGTAATTTATATTGTGTAAGCCCTAGAGATGATGTTCACTGTTCCAGTAACAAAAAAATACAAAAGAAACATCAGATGAAGTGAGAAGATCAATTTTAACATAGACTGAATAAATGTGGACTGGTCAGTTCTTATGGTTGTTGTTCATAAGGGAGTAGGACTAAACCTGATGATTAGCGACCAACATCGATACCTTTGATGTTCAGTAAATTCTTTTAAGAATCGTCATATTTATAATATAGCCATACCGCTATCAACTCTGTTTTCATTTGATTTGGTACTTGTTTTGAAAATCAGCTGGAAAATTATGATGGAAACCCTTTAATGACATTGTGCTTAAAGGTATCATCTGAATAGCAGACAGGGAAGAAGTTATCAAGCTCGTTGAAAGAAAGAAAAAGGAACTCGGTGTTCAATGAACTAAGAGGCAACCATTGAGGGCAATTCCTGGGAAAAGGATAATTGCCAGGGGGTCACTAGTTATTCGGGATTCTGAATAACTAGTGACCAACGGCACTTGGAGAACATTTCTCTTAGATCAAGCTCGTTCTTGAGAAGACTATAATTACTTCAATAAAAACCAAATGTGACACAAATGCTGTTGTTAGAATGCATTTTTAGATACCTTCCCACTTCAGAAGCCACTGATGTCATCATGAAGCAAGACATTTAGATATTATTGACTGATATTCGAAGTCTAGCCTGACACTACACTGCTTTCCCTCATTTTTCAGCTTACAATTTGTCAATGCCCATATGACTATCAGATTAATCCCTTAGAGATTAATTTCTCTTCCTATATCTTACTTTTGACAATGAAATACATCTCAGAATTCAAACACAATAACGACAATCACTTTAGGTGGTTTTTGAAAATTTATTCTTTCTCTACAAGTATGAAATTCTTATCCCATCCCTCCAATTATTTAAAGACAATTCTTCAAACTAATAGCACATGAATCGTTGTATAGCACAACGGTTTTCGAGCTATTCAATAGGGAACACAGAAAATAAACACCGGAAAATTTTAGACGGATTTGATCTTTACTTTCCAAAGGATTGATTCCTGGAAATACTAACTTAAACCATCATTAAAAAAGAATAATGCATTTCAAAAACAAATTTTGAATATGGAGGATGACTTTCACCTGAGATATTACATTACGGAGTATAAAGGGGAACATGCTGAGACATGAATATATTATCCTGAGTTCAACACCAAGGTCAGTACAATTCTCTCAAAGGAAACTTACTGGTGCGATTATCTGTCCTTACTTAAAAGCACTTGACTTACATTAGCTTGTCATCTAACATTGTTGACTCACTTTGCGTTCAGATGACTCCTCTAACATTATTTCCAATCACTATCACTACTTACATGCTGAAACATAAGGCCATTTATCACTGCTTATGGTAGCGATTTAATATTTATCCCGATATTTCTTAGGATTATTTCCACGGTTTTCTATGCTGCAAGTAAAACTGTGTAATAACAGAGAATAGAAGAGATTTGGGGGAATTTTGCACATTATTATCGAAAAAGAGGTGTACAAGAAATTTTTCATGTTCAACACTTCAATTACTGCATGTATATTCATCATCATTCGTTTGTATAGTAAATTTGAGTGATTTCTTTTGTATTCTCAGTCGGCATTAATAGAATGCATATCGTTAATAAACATACCCAAGTGAACTGTCTTTGTTCTCCTAAAATGCAAAGGGAGCATAATTTATCGGTATATACAGTAGTTATATTCGTTTCAATTGTTATGTAAACTATCCATTGTTAATATTTGTGTCTTAATTCAAATAGTTCAGAATCTACGATATCTTCACCTACAAACTTATACACCTTTTTCTGATCCAATGTCAAATTTTCTTTCCAATTTTGTTCTTTGCATGTAATTTTATTTGCTTATTCTTACCTAAAACATATTTATGTTCACATTATTTAATATTTAATTTAAAAGCACTGTTAACAGAGCGCATTCCATCCTCTCACCTGTAGACTAATATTAGATGATGATCAACTCTCTTTAGTAAACATTTAGTAAAATGATCTTCAGACTGCTGTGCTGCTATTTTATAATTTCATTTAATGTATTCAAATAATTTGGAATTAAATGCCTAATCATTGTTTTCATTTATCATTTATTTAAAATTACTCAACCATCAGTTCTTCCTCACCTTATTTCCTTCACCCATGTTTGAACAGGGGAGTTGGAAATGTATTCTTGTTAATAGTCTCTTTCCTGCTGAGCTATTTTTCTATCTTACATTCTTAATTGCATTTAAATAGCTGCAAAAAATCAAGGCCATTTACAGGGATAAAGTAGGAATGACAATTTATAATAGCCCCTTGGTATTTGATTAACATGAATACTATCGCAGGCATTCTGGATGAATTTTGTTGTGCATTTCAATTTTTAACATTTTATTACCATTACTATAAGGCAGTTTGAGTATAAAACAAATGCACCTCATACCGGTCTAGAGTATTCTTTACTTGCAAAGATAATCTACCTATATAGTGCTTTTAAAATGGTTTTTACAACGAGCGAAATGTCAACTTCCTAGGAAGACAGGATAACCTCAAGAATAAGTCATGGGATGTTAAAATTCCACAGGCATTCCAATCTCAGACTTTCAAACTTTAAACTTTAAAATAAGGACTCTTCCTAGTAATAGGATAATTAATGAAAGATAATCCAAAATTTTCTTGAATTGACCATAACTTTAGAAACATAAAATCTTCAATTTCTTTATCTCAACCCACCGTCTGAATTGGTCACAGTACACCTGTACAAATTGATAGCAGCAGTAGCATTGGTGGATTCCATAGGTCATTTAAACTTTTTGAACTTATTGTTTTGGCCTCCTAACGTTGTTTATACAAGAGAATCTTTCCACAAAATATTCATCACTGTAGACAGCCAGGAAGGGAGGCAGAGGCCACAGTTTTTACTGAGTTTTTCGCTCTTTCTAAAACCATTTTGGTTAAAAGATTTCTTTATTGATAACATCATTGGGCAAGCCATGTTCTTCAAGCAATCATGCTATGTCTTCCATGTGGAGCCTATTTGAAAAAACACAAACTAAGTTTCCTTTTCTGTTTCCAGCCAGTACTTTTAGAAATAATACTATCAAATAAGATACTTGTAAGACCACTATAATATTTCTTCATACTGCATCACTTTACTATAATTTGTCTTTCCCCCAGATTGGCGACTGGTTTGGACCATTTAACCCCTTCCCTTGTAACTGAAAACCCAAGCATCATCGAAATAAACCAGTGGATGTTTCTTCACGATTTCAACTGGACCTCATCGGGTTCGGATTTAGAGGTAACAGACGGTGTTGACGAGAAATTCCTGATGATCAACAGTGATAGGGGTTTCATAGGACCCGTCCTTTCCCTTCCAATTGCAACAACTGTCTGCCACTTATTCACTTCCACAGAGATCCATAGCCAGCCTTTCCCTCCCGGGCGGTTCCTCGCTTATGGATATCTCACTGGTGGCAGTCTCAGCCTCAGGCAAACTGGAGCTAATCTCACATGGCGATGGGTGGGTATGCTTGGATGCAAATGACTCTGAATAACCAGACTTTTCCTATTGGTCAGTTCCCAGTTTATAGTCTACATCTCTAAGGGCGAGTCCCTTCCCCCCCCTTTACAGTCGAGGTCGGGAATCGCACTGCAGACTCCACCTCACGCTACTTGGGATAGCTTCTCTGTTGCCAACGGACAGAAGAGCTGCCAATGACCTCCAAGAGGCTCATTCATTCTTCTTTCTTTTGTGGGAAGTATTTTAGGATAGGACCTACTTGCCACCATCGACAGCTGACCACCAGCAAATTTCCGGCGTTAACACAGTCTTTGAAAAACCCCACTTGGGCTAAAAAAAACCAGAGACAGGTGTAATTGGATCAGAGGAAGGTACATTGCCCTACTCAGCAATACTTGTATAATTTCCATTCGAGATTTAATTACTATTTAATGGGGCATCCATGGTACTGGCTGGATCGTTTGGGTTAAGAACTAGGTGTCAAGGAATTACATCATTTCCTTCTCTATGCGAGTTTATTCTTTCATGGGCTCATATGATGTGTTGCTCTCGGCACCTGGAAATCTAAAAGACCGTGATTTTTGACCCTTACAACAGAAGTTAATTTCCCCAGAAAGGAAGACAACAGCGAGTCGCTCTCAGACATGAGCATCGCCACGAACAAAGTCTCGCATCTAAAACATACACGACACACCAAAGCCCAAATCGAAAGCAAACTTGAATTAGTCATGGTTAGCCCTTTCCTCGGTGAGGTCAATAACTATGCAGAGAGCAGTGTTTAACAGTTAGATACATTTGCGGATTAAAAATTGAAATAGCAAAATTTAAACGATCACTTGGGACTCCACAATGCCATCGCTGCTTTGTGCATACACATAAGGCTTGTTAAATGCTGACTCTCACAAAGAAATTTGAAGCATTTGTCAAATGAAAGCGAGAAACGAAACTCCAATGTATGTCAACTGTGCACGTGCACATCCAGCCAATCCTTGTTATTTTAAGTATTTTTATCTACGATTTACAATTACTTATAAGGAAAAAATATATCGCATTTGGAAAGAAAAACAAATTGGACACAGTTAACACACAAAAGCGTTCGAACGAGATAAATGATACCTCTCACAAATCCAACCGCCACCTCTTACACACAATGACGTAGTTCATTATAGCAAACGCGGCAATGGCGACTACAGAAACATAACAATGCATTCAATTCCAAAAATAAACCTCAATCTCGGATGTGAGGCGAAATCAAAATCAAAATTAGCCACTTGAATTGTTAAGGCTTACGAAAACCGCGCTCGCTCTACACGACATCATTTCTACTCATTTCTTTCCATATGTCCCTCACTGTCTTAAAAGTACTAGAATGGAATGCCAACGGAATACATCATGTGTTTCAGCACTTTCTATGCGAAAAGGGAATGAGCATAACTGATCTCAGAAGAAGTATACAAAAAATAAAAGTTTGAGATCCTGTTCAGCGATGACAACTGCTCACACTATGGAGCTATTATTAAAGATTGACGTTTTAATGTCCAGGAATGCAGAGATTGGAAAAGGGGCGAAATTATTTTAAGCGGTGCATAACCCTTGCTGGAAAATATTACTATATTCTCTTCACAGAATCATAAATACCCTGCCAGCCCTACGAGGAAAGCTTAAAAAAATAAATGGTAAGAAAACCTTTTCAAAATTACAGGTCAACAATATGCGGACTCACCTCCTCATAGGCCACCGAACGAAAGCTATTATAACTATTTTTGTAACATTTACCGAGTAGACTTTCAACGCACTCACCAATGATCATCTTCCAGTAATTCCCTACTCCGTTTTCTACATTTTCGAGCATTTCATTAACATTGATTTCGTTAAATTTGGAACCCATCGAAAGCGATAATCTCGGGGATCTTCTTGCAGAGACATCAATAGAAGCTGAGGAATTGTATAGTTTATAAAATGCTCTACTCATTGCAACAGTCACGTCCAAACACCGTGCCCAATTCTCAATTTAATTGAGAAATGCAGACAGGATATTACTCTCAAGGTTCGGCTAGTTTCCGTAGCAAGTTTCAGGTCAAAATCTTAAAAACAGAGTATACGAGGGAGGAGTATACCTTTCAGGGATCCTATTTTTTATGCCTTAACCTTATTTACTAGTTTACTAAAGAATGCTGATCAAATTGTAGTCGCTGCTAAATACAAGCGCTGAATAACCAAAAAATTTTCTTTGGACATGATCGATACAAAACCCAAAAAATTTTCGGAAAAGGTATCAATTTCACCATATTTCCTAGCGTTCTCGATACCTTCGGAGAAAAGCCTAACGAATATCAGGATAAATAATAATAATTCCCACCTTGGCCGTGATATATGGCATATGCGATTTTCACCATGTAATTCGTATTGGTAAATGCAAATGCTTATATCTAAGAAAATCCCCACCTGCAAACATTCTATCATTAATAATTACCATTACTTTTTGCATGGGTAGATTTGTTAAAATAAATATCAATAAGCAAAGTTCACTGGCGTTATGATGTGTGCTCATACATTCCATTCCCTGCGGGAATTGTGTGAAATTAGTTTTGAAAAATTGGGTCTCCTCATTTCTTAAGGAAAGGAGCTGAACTAGGGCCAATAAATATTTTTCGAAATTAATAACCCACAACGGTGATTATTCATTATAGAAGATCGCACAAATTGTAAATGATGACTTGCGTCATAGATTTATAAACATATCAATCCGTATAAAGCAAAATCAAACAATTTCTGACTTACAAAGTTAATAGTTTACGAATTAGAATCTTAAAATGGAAATAAAACGCTGACTTGTTGATTGGAGAAGGACGGAAAATCACATAATCTTTCGATCGTCTGAAACTATACACCGAGCTAAGGAGACACTGGGGGGAATCGAGCTCACATTTCCGCCCATTGCGAACAAATGCCTTTCTGTGAAAAAGGATAGAAAACACGACCAGTGCGAGTGATCTGCCATTGCGCAGCAGAGTTACATTTGGCGCCTCTATAGTAGAGCTAGTCTTTTGCCGAGAATTGCTCACAGAATGCCAAGTGGTATTATGGCACAGGAGCTACTTTCCTCCGTACTGCAAGCTAGTTTGAAATAAATTCCACAAATATCGAAATACTAATTGAGATCTGCTTCCAAAAATATTCCCAGGTTAATCTCACCGTGTATCTAGCGGGATAAACTCTGACTTGGTGTCGAACACAGAGCCACTCGGGGAGATTTTGCAAAGTAAATTCTGAGGCAACATATCTTACCATTTTAAAGTTGAAATCATATCCAGAAGGTCAAAAAATTCCCCATTTAAAGTGCAAGATCGAAGGCAAATCACGCTCTGGCATCAAATTGTGGATCCATTGGGGTAAATGTCAAAAAGGTGTCCATGACTTCCGTCCACATGCCAGGTTCTCGAGAAATAGTTCAAAAATATATCTGTAAAATACTCAAATTATATTAACTGAGAGAAAAAGGTCAACTCCGCGGAAATCTCTTCGGCAGGGAGTCACTTTGGTTAACCAAGTGTTCGTAATGAGAGCATTTGGTCACGAGAATCAGCGAATTCGAAACGAGCTTGCGAAAGAAAAATTGCGAGATATCACGTTGTTAGTATTCTAATTTATGATGGAATGGCAGACAAGAAGGGGGACAATTTAGGCGATACCGGGAAACAAAATTGATTATTAATTAAGAAGAATCTGTATAAAATCCTGTTTTTATAACCTGGGGCATAGAAGAGCTTGAAAAAGAAATCGCACTGGAAAAAACCAGCGAACCCACTGAAACGGAAATTCCTTAAGTGCATCGAATAAAACTATTGTCAACTATGCTTGAAAGCAACGCAAGATCCTTGGGATATACTCTTATTTCGTTACCCGAGAATTTTGAAGTAGTAAAAGCATAATTTTAAATGTACCTCTAGAACAGGAACAATAGGTTCAGAAATAACGTAATGACAGGTCCTTTCCCAAGACACATATGGGGGATAAAAATGAAAGATTACGCAAGTGGATGCATTGCATTGGATTGCATTGGATGCGAAGATTTGTAATTCTCCAATTTCAGAAGACAAATTGACTTTCATACAGATAAACCTATTTCCACCATTTGGATAGGATTTATGAAAATCTATGAGGAGGTTAAAAGTAGGTTTGGTGAAAGGTTACATTATTTTGATAACACAATGGAAAACAAATTGTTTCAAAGACAGGAGATTCTGGATTTTGCAACTAGGGTTCAAAGTTACTAGAAAGGAGTAAAAAGGAACTCGGTGGTCAATGAACTAAGAGATAAAGGTTCAAAGTAATAACGCGTCTCAAAATGGCTGTTCTAGAAGTTTTCTGGAAGCCACCAATTAAAGCTGAATAGGTATTCCAAAGCAACCACCTTTCCCACTTTTTTATCATTTCCCCAAATCTTATGTGTTAGAGCGTTGTTCATTTTGATTTTGTTGCGCATGAAAGATTTAGAATTTCAATTTTATGGGTAGTTTTGCAGTGTTTTAGGATATTTTTCCATTTATGTAGGGGAAAACACTGGGGAATATAAATACTATTACTCAAAATAAATAATCCAATGTGAAAATAATGTGACGAATGCGGTTGAAATCGGTAAAACGATTGTCGGATTTCATGTCAACTGATCTCCACTAAAGCTAGTTGAACTTTTTCATTAATATGTTCAGAGATGTGTTACATTTAAAAATTTTTACATTTAGAATTCTGCACTTTTCTTGTGGTAAAACACAAACGGAAAATTACAAATTTAGATTACGAAATAAGCATTTCATCTACCATCATTATCTCTCTACAGAATCATTCCAAACCACGTTTTTGTGGAATTCCCGATTATACTCGACTTCAAAAATGGAATTGCCATCCAGACAGCGAATATCAAAGTCGATCGTAAACGACGAATTTTGACTTAATTTTCATATATTTTAACAACTTTTGTGGTTTTTGAACCCGAATCTATAACTACGAATAAGAATACAAACGTTCATGAAATGCCCTATCTCATCTAACTTCAGTACGTAAAGAGTTCTTCTATTTTAATTTTAGAAAAGAAGTAAAGCCTGCAGTATGTTATGCACTCCGCTTTGATTACTATTTAAATCAGTCGTTCATCCTTACTGCAGAATTTCATGAAAAATGTCATAAAAATGTCTAAAGATTGTTAGTTATACTCAAAGGAGACAGACAATGGTTTGGAAATCGTTTCCGAAAAGAAGTCCGATATTTCAATAAGGCTGATATAAATATGTTGGAGTAAACAATTTCAAAGCACGAACAGCTGAAAATATAATTTTCCCTTGATATTTCCGCAAGTTAAAAAGCTGCTGCAAGCAGGCATTAAATAACCTGGACTAACTAACACCAACAACATTATATCTTTGGAAAAAGGTAAGTATAATTACGTTGCTACAATTGAAATTTTGAATACTATGGAGGCTTAACAGTAATAAGATTAATTTCTTTTTCTGCGTAAATAACCGATTTATATACATGCGAACTGTGATTATGACATCGTTCGATGTAAACACGGTGCATAATCTCTACTGCTAGTATCCATGAGAAGTAACGTGTTATTTAATGATGAAGTGGGAAATAAAGCTAATTTAGGAAATGAAGTTATATTATATTTTCAGGGTCTAATAACTTAATGAATAGTAGTCTTTTCTCCACATTTATTACATTCTGCATAGCTCAATTCAGCTTTTTGTTATATGTTTTGCGGAACAATTGAGCTAAAGATGTAAATGTGTTAATAAAACAAGGTCTAATGTGAAAGGTTTGGAGTGGAAAAGTATTATAGGAGATGTTTGATTGGACAAGCATAGTGACAGTAGTTTAGAAATCCTTTTTTGAAGTTTTTTCTTCACATTTTGAATGGTGAATACGTGATCTTAAAAGCGCCTTATGATGGTAAAGGGATTATCAATTGTGACATCTGCATGCTGAAGGAGATTTTTCTTCTATAAGATGGTTTTGTGTTATGAAAGAATAAAAAATATTAATGAGAGGAAACCATTTGGTGGATCACATCATTAAGGGATGGCAGCAGACGAAAGCTAATAACTTCAATGTGAAACTCATACAAAATACATTGTACGACACAAACTTCCTGCGTTTTCAACAGGACATTTAGTAAGATTTCTGTTAAGTGTTACAGTGACGTTTAATAACATACTGTGTTACAATTATATCAAGCACTGAATGATAATGTAACTACTTTTCAAAATTACACTATTCATGATAAGTGCATGCGCTCACACTATTATTTTCTCATTATTTTTACTACTGGTGTCTTCATGTCAAAAATTGTAGTATAGTGTAAGTGTAGCTACTTTCTGCTAAATAAATTTATTTGTTCATATTTGTATCTGCTGTAGAAGTGAAATCCTCCCACGTCTGTATGTACAGTGGGGGAATAAATTATCGCAACACTTTGCGAGCACTTGAGTCGGAATTCTCAGAAACTACTTGCAAAACTACTTACTACGACTGACTGGCAACACTGAGAAAAGCCTCGAAAAGCGGTAATATTTGAGTCGGAGCCTATAACGTACTCAAAATTTCTCTCTTTCGATCTCTTCTTAAATCCTTCGCGCGGTCTTTCCTTGTGTTCGTCGTGTTTATCTCGGCATTTCTCTTTCACAGATAGTTATCATATTTATAGAATTAGAGTTTAAAGATATATTAATTACTAATGCAATCTTAGATGCATAAAAATATTTGGGTAATAATTGGGACTTTATTTGTAAATAATGTTCGGTTGAAACGTAGAAAAATAGGTAGAAATAAGGACGATTAGGTTAGAGTGGGAATACGCGACGTCGTGATTCTTATCTTTAGCGAAAGCGATATTTTCGGTCTGGAGAATAAAATATATATTTTACCAGATTATAGCGAGAACAGATGGACTGTATTAGTTTCTTTTTCTGGATAAATTTAGGTGCGCTAATAACACAGTTATCCAAGTAGTTTTGTTTTACACACGGCCACACGTCTTACTGCTACTCGCTGTATATTAATGTAAATGTTAATCTTCATAAGTCCAGTTCAAACATTGGATATTCATTTACTGCGATCGACTTTCTGAGGGCAATTTTTAATTACACGTCTTGAGTTTTTCATTCAGCGATTTGAAATCGAAAAGTCGTCAGAGTAATTACTGAGATGGCACGACGCCACAAAGTAAAATTTTTATTTTGTCTACGGAATATAATTTTTCCATAATTTAGTCCTGCACTCGAAGGAAATTCTTAATAGAAATTTATTTACACCATTCGTATCCTAGAATACGTGAAATCTTTTTATGTCCGGAATTGAGAGGAAAAATACCAATTCCATAGTTACTACAAACAGGATTGCATAAAAACCGAATACATTTTGCGCATATATCAGACTTTTCTTACATTTTGCATCAGCTAGCTCGGTGCCCTCGGTCATTGCGTCATTTGATTTCACGTAGAAATGCATTCAGTTTTCGATGCTTCGCGAGGAAAGTCTTTAACCATATATTGAGTACTTCAAAGCATTGCAGGCGCGAAGAATCGTTTTCCCTTTCGTGCTTCTATCAGCTGAACTAAGGACCCTCACCTTTACAGCCATCCAGTGGAAACTATCCTCTGCCTAATTCAAAGCTCCTTCCTAACCACGGGGCTAAGAAAATGAGATGTATTTGCACTCGTAAAAAAATATTCCCAAATAATATTATGATTCTAGCGTATTTTAGTCAGTGAGGACTTTTTAACAGACGACCCAATTTTTTAATACAGAAACGTATTTTATGAACGTCTGGCTTTATAAAGTTCATTAGCCGTATTATACTACCATAATAAAATTGTTAATAAGCTGCTAAAATGGACTTCTCAGTTTGTTGGGAAATGTCATAATTATAACCAATTCCTAATTAAGAGTTGATTGTGCAGCTGCTTGACGTATCTTATAGGCATATGAAGGGCACGAGTTCGAATTCCGCTCAAGTTAAATGTGCATTTTAACTTAAACTCCTCTTGTTAGGGAAATGAACGAATGTGACATATGGTTGCCAAATCTATTTATGCACCCCTGTGATGAGTATACATTTATCGGAGGAATAAAATTCACTATGGGAAAATAATAATTGGGTTAATCAAGGATATTGAACCGATTGTTCCAATTGTCGGTCAAGACCATGTTTCGTGTGTCAGCGGAAATTCCTCTTCTACAAAGAATTCGAAGTCCTTCGCTAGAAAGAAGTGTTTTATTTGACAGGGCTTCCTGATTTCTCAAAGCACGATGAGCCTATCGCTTCCAGTGCAATGGGTTTTCGAAAGCCTATGAGTCACTCACAAAAACAAACAGGTAATTTGGCAAGGCAAGGAACTTCACTCAGGCTTATTGTTACTAGCACATCATTGAGGTCTTCAAGTCGAGAGACGGACAGCGAACAGACAGCTCAAGCGAATCTTTTTCATTTTTAAACTTTAAACAGAAGTATTGAGAACTATTGACATTTTTCTGTTTATTATTAATTATTGTTCGCCTACAACAACAACACACTTTCCGATATTCTCAGCGGTGATTCGATACAAATAATATAGATTTTGATATTAGATTTAGATGTATTTCCCGCGAGCCACCATATGCGTAAGGTAGGGGATGTAATAACACCATCATCACTTAATCTACTCTATCAGCCTCTCTAATTGCGCGGGGAAAAAAGTAATTGTCTGTATTTGTGATTATTCGTCAGTTATTAGATCTCCTCACCTGGAGCAAATTCCAACCGAGGGAATCTAGTAAAGCCGTAACGCTACAGTCGAACCTGAAGCCATTTCTTTGACACTCGATGAGTGTCATTGAAACTTGTCATTATTTATTGCGATTATTTCAGTCTTAGAAGATTATCTAAAAAAACTCAATTTTTAAAGTATTGATCTCCGACTTCATAAATGTATTAGCCGAGGATTTACTAACCTAATAATATAAGCTTACAATAAAAACAATTAATATTGAGTTTTCAGTTTGTGGGAAATTATCATAAATGTAACCACTATGTAAGAATTGATTGTGCAACTGCCAGACCATCTGATCGGTAAAGGAAGGGGTCCAGTTCCATTTCCGCTTGTTCCTTCCATTAAATGAGTTTTTATGCTATTTTTTCTTATTGGCAAAATGAGAGAATGTAAGATATGATTGCTACATACATTTCTGCAATCCTTTTCTGAATATATCATAGGGATGAAATTCAATACAAAAAGAATCATTTGACTTGAAGGATTCGGATCCGATTCTCGCTATAGTCGGTCAAGAATGTGCTTTCCACGCCTCAGCTAATACCTTGTCTTCCAAGGATTCGAGGCTCAGTCGTTCACTGGAAAGAAGTGGCTTTTGACTTATAATTTACAGCCACAATCATTTGACAGGGACTCCTGATTTCTCTAAGCACGATGAGGCTTTCCCTTTCAGTGCAGCGATTTTTTTCTCTCTACTAGTGCTGGAGCAGCAGCTAGAGATTTTAGATAATCCCAATTAAGATGCGTTATGTCAAAATCTCCTCCTACGGCAATGATTGGATCTTTTAAATATCTCGCTTAAAGCAATATCTTCACTAAACTAACTTTTCTCTTGTATGATTTTCCCGCATAGGCTCATCGTAATGTTAAAGAATACCGCCTTTTTAATTACGTAAGCTCTTGGAATTCACGACAATTATTATAAGATCTCTCAGTTCGCACATTAAATCTGGGCTTAATTTTGGTATACCCTTATCCTTTTTTTTTAAGTGAAATTGCTTTTCACCGTTGCAATTTTTTCTATTTTTTTTGGAAGTAACCTCATGCATACCATTTTGCCTATTTACGTGAGTGTTTGTAACTATTGTTACTGTTGAATTACAAAAGAACTTTGTCTACGTAAATTCGCTCTCATTAAAACCGCTAAATTACATAATAAACGACACTAAAACTACGCGGTCGGGCCTCGTGAAGGGAAAGGGGGGCGGGAATTTTCCGGGACAGTCAGTAAAGTGGATACTAAGATTAGTAAAAGCATATAATAAAAATATGCGTATGACGCTTAATATAAGAATGAAAATAGCCTTGGAAAATATTTAAGCGTAGAGAAAGCGAGATCTATCAAATTTGAAGCGAAAATTTTAGTCATCGCTATGGAGAAATAAGAAAAGTAAATCTCGGCCTCTTAGAAACTTTTCGCCTCCGAATACTATCCTATGTTCATCCGACTCTTATCTAGTAAATGATTCTTGCTACAGTGTAGTAGCTGAATCGCGCAGTCTTCTTGATAGAGTAAACTGCATGCTTGATGGATAATTAACAGTCAGTCGCAGCATCTGTTTTCATTTATTACAAATTTTGAACGACTAAAACACTATGAAGCTAATTTCTATTGCATTAATCCCCAGCAATTAATTCTATTGTAACTATTTTTTATAATATGATGAAATTAATCGCGAATCTTAATTCTCTATTACGTATTATTACATAATTTTTACTCACTATTACGTATAGGCTGATGGAGCTGAAAATTGTTGATTACCGTTTCCACCACCTCAAAGCTAATAATAGTGATACTAATTCCTGTCAACACGTTAATTGCTAAAGAGCACTAAGAAAGAATAAACTTCCTCATCACACGAATTAGAAATTATTTTATCGAAAGGATATTTGTAATACCATATGCCGTGGAAAACTAGACTGCTGGAGAGAAAATACAAAGGAAAGAATGGGACATATCCTATTGATTTCTGTATTTGTTTTCTTAAATGGTTAATCCTATTCGTGAGAATTATTTTCCATCAAAATTCAAAGAATTAAATCTTAAGTATTCAAGTATTTAACCGTTAAATTCGCAGAATAATACCGCAAAATGTTCATTTACTGTCTGATATTCCGCCATCAAATACTCTTCTTTGTAATTATCCCACAGTGTACTAAAATGACATCCTAGATATCATTTTGATCACGACTGGCTTTGAATAACAAATAGCAAAAAGGTAATGAGGCGAAGCCAATATTAGGAAATTTCGCAAAGATGATCTTAAATGTCTGCATATATTTACGATACGTAAAGCCTATTTCCCATTCGTAAGAAGTTTGAATATTGCCGGTTTTCACTGGCTCGATTCAGAGTTGCCGAATTGTCGGTAGTAGAGTATTTTCAGTTAGTTCCCGCGTAATCCGCGTTCTGACGCCAACTGGTGTTGCGATAATTGTTTCTCCCACTGTACAACTGAATAAAGTAACTTGCATTAGGAGATAGAATCACGGAAAATGACACGTTAGTAAATTGAAAATATTATATATATATATATATATATATATATATATATATATATATATATATATATATATATATATATATCATATTATATATTATCATAATTGTCAATTTAAAAAATCCTTATAGCTTTACATATGAGAAAGTAAGATTGCATAAATTCTCGTGACTCAATTTTGACCTCTTCGAACGAAATTATATTTCTAAACGACACTAAATATACTTAACTACAGGTAATAAAGAATTCTCTCCCAACTGGCAATTATATTATTAAAGTTACGATACGCCAAAGGTACTGAAAATTATAAATAACGAACTGAAAGTACGCAGAGCTTGGATGAGTCGTAGAACACAAGAGCATGTAGTCACTTCCTAATTTCTTATTCTCGTGGTAAAGTTATTAATCTTTATAAGAGGTATTATCACTGCCTGTACTGCGTTCTTTTCATGGCAGATTGATTATTTTGCATTTACGAGCTTTAAATTGGTAAATTTTCCACAGTAAACCGAAATAAGCATGCGGTTGCCAAAGCATTTCATCTGCTTATCGACTAGCCCTCTGAGTTATCGACAGCTTAAGCCTGTCTGTGAAATTTACCGACTGGGGCTCGCTGGAGTACCGACCGACTGCTTATAGAATCACATTGATAACTCCCTTCAATTTTTTTTACATCACAACCAACTAGATGGCTACCGTACCGACTGGTTTGGCGTTAAGATGGGCCCAGGTTTTATCTTTGCATGTTAACGGGAAGCGATTCAAAAGAATTCTTCAAAATCGCCGCAATGCATTTTGCACTTACCTGGCGTCGAACCCACGCTCATTTTGTGACATTTCTTCCGCTGACACCATAGAAGACCACAATCTCTGTTGTCCGAGATATTGAATTCTCTCTCTTACCGGGAAGCGTCTAAAATAAGATTCGAGAATTAGGGCATTTTATCCTTATGGGAAAAATAGGATACCTATGAAAAAAATTAGCCTTCTAGTGAACCCATGCCCTCACGGTAAGGGGAATAGATATTTTATACGTTTCTAACGCCTAGGAATACAATGCAATTTTCCTCAAGGCTCTAATTCAAACATCGTCCAAAATAAAAGGGGGGAAGGACGGAAAATCCGCTAATTATATAAAGGATTTTAAATATGAATCCTTGCCGTATGTATTTAATCGTGCGGGCTGAGAACTTCTGGGGCAGCATTTATACGCTGTACGGATCATATATTCGGAAGGAAATGTAAAGAATTTATTACTAATGTAAGAATGAGGACGATGTATTAATTTCTTTTTAAAGATTCGCGCTGCATTTAATACATTTGAAGACACTATTTAGAGGATTGGTGAATGTAAATGTGATATTGAATCCAAAAATGTCACAGCGTTTTAGATCAACCGTGCCGATTTTGGGTCATTTACTTACTTACGACGGAGTACAGGCAGATCCCAGGAGTTGGAATTATTAAGCAGGGGAATGTACCGCGTAATTTCACACATTTGAGGAGATTTTTAGGATTGCTTATTTAATAATAAAGATTCTGCCTGAACTATTTGTGACTTAAATTTGTATTTGGATTTGTCACATGCGATGTTAATTCTAATGAACAAGAATATAAAATGGCATTCGACGCCGGAATTCCAGGTAGCATTTGAAAAGTTGGAGGCTCGTGTTACATTACCCGACTTCATTGGGGAAATGCCTCTCCAAACTGCTTGCTCCGACGTGGGGTTGGGAGTCGTATTCCTTCGAAAGAAGGCGAACACCTGGTCGTTGTTTTCATTAGCAGGTCATTCCAGGATCCCGAAACATATTGAAAATTGGAGAAAGAAGCATTAGCCGTTTTGTGCGCTGTGCAGAAGCTAGGGAAGATTATTTTAGATAACGAGATCACTATTATTACAAATAATAAAGCGTTGTCATTTTTTGCAACCATTAAGTTAGAGCAGCATACCAGATTAGCTAAATGGGTATTAGATCTACAGGAATTCTTCGTTTAAAATAGAGTGTTGCAAAGGTAGTGAGAATCGAGTTGTAGATTGGATGAATCAACATCCTGCAGCAGAACAATCCGAAAACATGAATGTAATTTGTCACCGCAATAATAGATTCACAACCTAAGAATCATCCGAATATTTTAGAAGACCCATCTAATCTTCAGAAAACGGATCGGAAATTTTATATAAAAACATAAGGTGACTTGTCACATGCCGATCCAGATTTCCATTCAAATAGAATTAAAATTCATGAGTTATTTTTCAATGCAAGCAAAAAAGCGGAAATATTCCGAATTTAAATTGCAAGGGAAGTGCGAGAAGAACTAATTTACTACGCACACACCAGTCAAGGAAATTGTGCGAGACTTAAAACTAGTTGTTGATTGATGGGTAAACACTACTTGCGTAATATGAATCGTACAGATCGTAAGGAGGTAAATTCTTTTGATATTTATCAAAGAACGAAATCTCGAAAATATAATTCTGGAGGAACCTTGCGATTTGTATGCTCTGGATATTAATGGTACACTTCCAAAGGCGTGATATCGGAAAAGAGTGTGTGTCGGAACAGTGTATTTACACAATTCGTTCTAGCGTATCCAAATCCTAACTCTACTACTAAGAATTTCAGGCCAAACATAACTGATAAATTTACTTAGTTACCTGAGAAACCAAACCGAATTTTATCCAACCAGGGGACATAATTCAAGTGTACTTTGTGGAGAGCCACTTCGGATTGATTAGGATTCAGATTAGCTTTCTCGTCCATAACACGACTTCATTCCAATCCCAGTGAAAGGATGACTTGCTATGCATCACCTTCTTCACAATTAAGGTAATCCTCATTAATTTTCGTTCGAGGATCACTAATTTCTGAACAATCGGTTTCCATACGTACACGAAGCATTTTCTACGAACTACGAAAATTACAATCTTCAGCATTTGAGTATGCGGTACGAATAGCGAATTCACCGATCGCTTTCCAAACGGAATAACTTCAGGGCAAGGTTGAATCGAATGATCTTCGCGAACGCTAAGAGAAAATTCTCGAAACTCCCAGATTTCGGTACCGAAAAGTATATGCGCGCTTAATCTCATAGGCCGTGATAACTAACCATAGATATAACTTAACCGTAAAAGATATAACTTGGCACAAATGAAACAAAGATCGAATAATGATACTCATCAGTCTCTCCTGGCAGCCCAACTGCGGCTTCACGAAACAGCGGGGAGTTCTTCCGACGTAACATCCTTCCCGAGCGGCGTCCGGGCGTCTACTGGTTCCCCCTCCCAGAATTCATTGCGTCGCCGAAGGAGGTATAGATAAATTGGCGCGCATTTAAACGAACTCGTAATAACCACAGACCTTAATTAAGTTATTAACATATTATCACATTTTCTGATAGGAGTAGGCCGCCCTGACATTTTCAAAAAATTAAATGTATTTTTATTATTTTAAAATACAGTTTAAACTTTTTACTATACAATTTTCTTAGTCCGTTGTAAATATTCCATATGATTAAGAAGTTATTGCTAATTTTAGCTGACGGTGCACTCTAGCTGGAGGGTCGGTTACGGACGATATCGACTAACGTCAACATATGGGTCTTTGTTAACTTTACTTTTTTGTTACACTCGTTTAATTTGACTCAAGGCATTGTTTTCAAGTTTAGTAAAATTTATCTCATACGTAATTAAGGATCTTTTGATTATTGTATTTGTTCACCTTTGATGCTCGAGTAACGCTGAGGGCAGCTTTCGCCGTCAAGTTAGAACGCGCTTGGGACTCTCTCACAGCAGAGATAAGGTGAATGATACTCAAAACATCTGGGAGCGAAAACAGAAGATATCACTTTTCAATGGGAAAGAGAAAAATCGCCTTAGCCATACGGGGATGGCTTCTGAGAATTGTTTCTATTACATTGTACCGTTATATTAATAAGAAGTTGTTATTTGAAGACAAATCAGAAAAATAACACAAGACGTGCCTTCAGACCGAGAAGTAGAAATAAATCTATAAAAAGACACATGACGTGGAAAACTACATGGCATGTTATAGACTTCATCGTAAAAATTAAAATCAAGGTCCAGGAAATTACACATTGATTTATTACACATTTTAGACTATTAAATGTGTTGCTGCATTCTCTGCTATGAGTCAATAAGTAGTCTGTAAATCTTGTGAAGAAAAATATCTTAGAGTCGAGCGTACGTGGTGTGGTATTTTTTCTGATTATAGTTTGTGATGAATGTAAGATGATAGGATATAATTCTAGCCTTTGAATCAACGAAATAGCTCATTAAATCTACAAGAAATTTAAATCTCTAATGAGAGTGTAAATGGTTAAATTCAAGGGAATGCAAAATTATGTTGTACAGATAAAATTATGGATCTTAAAAGAGGACTCTTTCTTGAACTTTTCTCATCAAAGAAAATAGAGGCCTGGGAGTAGCGGTTAACTCAACAGCCAAATGTATAAGATTAGTATCCATCATCGCTTACCCATCAAAAGCCTTGCGGGCCGAGTTTCGCGTCACCGTCGAAATATATATTCGTTTTTTTGACGGTATTAATAAACTTAAAGAATTTTGATTTGCACAAAATAATTATTTCAGGATTTCCTCAGAAACTTTCCCGCTGGAATTTTTTTCTTTCGAAAATTGGACGAAATGTAGCAGTCGACTAAATTTATTCCTGCATTTTCCCGAAAACTCGCGTATTCTTATAGATTTTCCCAAGACACTCTTATCCTAAATTTTTAAAAGCAAAGTTAGAAGCATACGTTAAAAGTAGATTTCACGAGGAAGATTTCGATATCAGAAAAGACATTGTTTCTTGGATGATAGACCCGAATTCATCGATTCAGAAAAATAATGATCAGCACCCAATTTTCTTGAAAATATCACTTTCTTATTTTTCCTTCGATTATGACTATTTATTTAACCTTCATTTAATTGCATTATGCCATAAATGATTGATTTTTGTTTATGCTGAATGCCTTCCAAGTAAGTTCTCGTCGACTTTCCTTTTCTGTGCAAATGCAGCAGCAGCGCGCACTGTTCTATCCTAAGAAATACACGGGCCCATATGCTTTACGTGGTATCTTCATGACGTTGGACAGAGGATAACTTTGTTGGATATAAATGAACCGAATGTTTTTCCAGTTTATGGTTTCAATAGGTTTAGGAGAGTGGGAGGGTGTGTGGCCATCGATTTTGCTAATGATTCGAATGTGGTCGGAATAAATGTCTTGAAAAACAATGGGGGATGCAATGTAATCAAAATCGGATGTGATTGCGAAGTCCAGAAGGTCTTGATGTTGTTTACTTGAATGGATGACCGAAATGGGGAAATGAATCACAAAATTGGAATTTTGAATGAAATATCTAAGGTGGCCACCATTCCGGATGATTTTGGAGGATCCCCATAAGGAGTCATTACAGTTCCAATCGCCGATAAATACAGACGGAGTGTCAAATGAATTTAGAATTTGGTGGTCGAAAGGAAAACTTTTATAGGGTTAACCATAAATGCAAAATATATTAAGCGGTTGGTTATTAACGAGAAATTGAATGCCTAGAAGTGCAAGTGATTTTGAATTGGGGATCGGAAGAGTGGAATAGAAAATATTTTTATGTATTGCCATCAGGGGCTTTTGATTCTAGGTCGACACGGATTATATTAAATTTGGAAGAATGGAATTTGGAATGAGTATGAAGGCGAGTTTCTTGAAGGTAGGGAACGTGATCATCATCGCAGAATTCTAACAAATTTTTCAGATGATTTTAGATTTCTACAATTCCATAAAAGTAAATTAACTTTTGAAGAGTTCATGAAAATGTTGGAATACTTCAGAAGGAATATCTAAATTTTAGATTGAAAAGGTTGGGGCAACTAGGATTTTATTCCCAGTGCAAAAGAGAAAATTGATGGAGCCACTTCCCGGGAAGGGATAGAGGAGGAGAGGGTGAGGTGAGTGTAGGGTTTAGTTGAGGTTGTTTACGTGGTGGAGAGTTACTGCGAGTAGAGGACGCATAAGAGGTTGTCGAGTTGGGGAGGATTAGGTGGGTTGGGAAAGGTTTGTGGTGCGGAAATTTTAGAGAAAGAGGTAGGATTAGCTTTTTCTCGGTTGGTATGAACTTAGCGTAAAATGGATGTTCGGACTTCCTTGAATCCTTTGCAGTTAGCGCAAGTAGAGGTGAGGTATTGCTGGGGGTAGGATCGAATGGGGTGGGGTTCACCACATCTGGAATAACTGGGGGTAAGGTTGCAGAAATTCTTAAGAGTGACCATTTTGGAAGCAGTTAAAACTTAGAACGTGTTCTATAGATATTCTTAACTTCATCAGAGAAAACAGAAAGGGAATGGAGTTGTTTAAATTTTTCGACACCGTTATATGGGGTCAGGGTGACTTTAAACACAGGAAATCGACGCTTATCAAGGGTGGTTTGACCAGTTACTATTATTATTACTGTTATTCTATTGGGGCATAAAAGTATACAGCTAATGCCGAAATACTTAGTACGGCACTTGAGACGGCGGCACCCTCAACTCCCTCCCCATGGTAGGTTCCTACCTAACAGGGGGAGGGAGAGGTGGGTACCAGCCTCGTGTTCCCAAAGGACGTCACTCTCGTCCCTTAGTGCCATCAGGCGTCGAACTTGGTACTCCCGCCACAGAAGCTGCCATCCTGAGCCTAAGTACATAAGGGTCCCCCGCCCCTTTGACGTCACAGCTGAAATAATATATATTTTATATTTTCGGATAAGTATGTTACTCGGGCAGGAAATACCAGTCCTTCAGCAGCAAACATGCAGCGCGTCTCATCCACACGGCCATCGTAGTGTTAACTGATGGTAATAAAGAGTAAGTTACTTACATACTTCATGACTCAAAGGTTGGAGACGGTAGTTTGAATACAGATGCCGGAGCTTTGAACCCCGATCCCCAAACAGTGGTGACTATACTATTTTAAATATACATCACATCTGATTTCACAATCTAAGTTGTTTGCAAAATTGAAGTATAAATTCAGAACCATCACATACGGAATAATTTTTATTTATCATTTTGATTTGTGAAACATTTTACAAAAGTACCATTTCTTCGTCTATCATTGGTAAATCATCTGGTTAACTGGAGGTAATAACGAGCTTTGTTTCGCACCCCTATGACGTAGAGGCGGTGGTTTGAACTTGGTAACGAACTTTCGTCGGGTCGTGGCGACGGTAGTTTAAATTTCATCACTCCGCTTGAATTTTGAAAACATTGGGAATGATGAGTGACTAGATACGAAGAAATTAAGAATTTAATGTAGAATCTGTTTGAACCCGACTCCACATGCTTATGTTTAAACCCTCGAACCATCTACATTCTGAAAACAAACGCCAAGTCCCGAGCGTTTAATTGTCAGGAGTCGGCATGAAGTTATGTTGTGAAGAAGATATAGAATTACATAGGGAATAGCATTAATCGATATTGGAAAGAAAGAAACTTGTGATTGGTATTAAAATATATTATTGATACTGAACCCTGTGACACTTGTACCCATCACATACCATTTCAATACCAATGGTGTACTTGAGTAGTGGTCATCCGTTCCCTAACCACTGCATGATCATATATATCAAGATAATCCTGAAAGTACCTTTTTTATCTGAGACTTCGATGCGAAAATTTTCAATGAGATTCTCATTTTTTAATTCTGTAAAGTTTGTTATATCGACATCAATAGTAATATTGTTATTGAGATAGCTTTCATCACAAATATTTGATTGTTCAAACTCAATCGTAAAGCGTATGTCAACAGCATGCGCAAGAAAAGTCTTGGAAATGGTCACTACATACACATTGGGGAAACGTTATGCATACCACTCGACGATTACCAATAGATATATGTAAAAATCCATGACTACACATGTCATTTTGTACTGTTTCTCATAAACATTTGATCGATGCGATGTGATCATTTAAAGACCGTTGATAGGGTATTTAAGAAACGAATGTTTGATAAATGAAATTAACCACATGTAACTCCTTAAGATTATATATTCTCATTTTTTACTAAGTTGGATGAGTACATTAGGCTTGAATTTATACAATTCATACAAAAACCTTTTTCTTGGAACATTATGATAGTAATCTTCGTGAATGTTCGCACTATCCTCAATATCATCGTAATATTTCACATATTTACCTAATCGTTGTTCGATGAAATCATAATTTGAACAGTCGTGAGCATTTCCCTTGTATGCACTATCACATCCATTACACACAGAAGTTAGATAGAGTTTGAGGTTATTAGCAATATCGCTTATAATACCCGAATTAATTTGTACGAACCATTCATGGACAGCATTCTATCCACATACGTATAAATCAAGGAGTCCGCTCCACGATTGTCGTCCTAGATAGACACAGTGACTATTATTCTTCACACAATGTATAATCTTTTCGCTATAAAGTTTAATTAAGTTTACATGTATATTTTCACTCAATAACATTCTAATTCGCAGAAGAAGTTTGTTCATCTTCAAAATAGGATGTGATTGCTTGTTGCTGATCCATCAACGATGTCCACAGAAATGGATACACCTGCATTAGCGTTTTTAGCGATGAATACTTTTGGCTGGAATTCGTTCTCAACATCTAAATTGTAGCTTCGATACATTATCAGCGTACATTTTTTAAGAAGTTTAGCTGCCATTCACGATATCCGCTAGCGATTGACGACGAAGTTGATTGCCATCCGATGCTTGAATTCTTCCTCCCGAAATAGTTGTTTCTTCTTCTAACGATGCAACCTGTTCTGTTTTTAGTATATATAAATGCTCTAGCTGGTAATATAAATAATTCCAAAAGCGTATTTTTTGCTGATGATACAAATTTGCCGCTGAGTGGTCACTCTCAACGTACAACAAAAAATTGACCTTATAATGTCTTCATTACAGAGTTGGCTATGTGTAAATTCTCTAATATTGAACACTGAAAAAAAACTGTTAGTATAAACTTCAGTAGGTCATGTGACCCAATGCTAAATATTGACTATAATTATATCAAATTTGTAAATAATGTTTTATTTCTTGTAATTAGGATATAATCATCCCTAAAATGGTCAATATATACTAATATCTTGATAAGCAGACTTAGTAAAGTTATATACCATTTAAGGTTTTTAAAAATGGCACTAGCATAAGGATATTAAAAACTGTCTACTTTACAAACTTTCACAGTGTAATGTGCTATGGCATTATACTATGGGGTGCCTCTAATGTCTCAGGTGATGTCTTTAAAGTACAGAAACGAGCTATTAGAATTTTAGCAAACTTGAAACCTTGGGATACCTGCAAATCATATTTTAAGAAACTTAAAATTATGCCCTTACCCTCGGTTTACCTATATGAAACCATTCTGAATATTAAAAATAACCTGAGAATTGAGGTCTATGACCCTCAATTCCCAGGTGCATCCCTAAGATCAAAGAATGACATTCATTTAGAAAAATAAAGCCTTTTCTCCAAAGCTAATCGTATTAAAACAAACGAATACTAAATGCGCATCCAAAAATACATTTTTTCGAAAAGTAATCGTAAGATAAAACAAAGGAATAGAAAATGCGCATCCAAAAAATACTTTTTTCCAAAAGTATCGTAATATAAAACAAATGAGTACTAAATGCGCATCCAAAAAAGCCTTTTTCCAAAAGTATTCGTAATATCAAAAAAAGGAATACTAGATCCGAATCCAAAAAACATTAAAGTAAAGATAAATTAAGGCAAATGATTACCAAATGCCCTACCTAAAACTCTTTTTTTCCAAAATTTAACGTAATATAATACGATTTAAATAATATTTTGTATTGATTTGTTTTATCTTACGACTAATTTTGGAAAAAAGGAATTTTGGATGCGCATTTAGTGTTCATTAGTTTTATCTTACGATTACTTTAGGAAAAAAAGGCATTTTTCAAAGCGCATTTAGCATTTGTTTGCTTATATTACGATTACTTTTGGAAAAAACGCTTTTATTGATGCGAATATGGTATTCATTCGTTTTATCTTACGATTAATTTTGGGAAAATGGTATTTTTGGATGTGCATTTAGTATTCATTTGTTTTATATAATGAATAATTTAAGAAAAAAGGCTTTCTTTGATGAGCATTTTCTATTCATTTCTTATTTGCGGAAGTATTGGGGAATTAAGACAATTGAATGATAAATGCGCTTCCTAAATCGGCTTTCTACCGGAAGTGGTCGTTATTTAAAACAAAGTATCGAAAAATGCTCTTTAAAAAACGTCTTCTTTGCGGAGATATTGGTAATTTAAAGCAAATGAATACTTAATCCAAAGAAGCTTTTTTCAAAGTAAATGTAATATAAAACAAATGATTAGCAAATTCGCTTTCAAAAAAGACTTTTTTCCAAAAACAATTGTAATATAAAACAAATTAATAGAAAATACGCTTTCAAAAACGCTTTTCTTCGAAAAGTATTCGTAATATAATGCTGATGAATATTAAATAAGCATCCGCAAAAGCCATGTTCCCAATAGTTATCGTAATATAGGACAATGAGTACTAAATGCGCATCCAAAAAATGACTTTTTAAAAGTAATCGTAATATGAAACAAATGATAAGAAAATGCGCCTTCAAAAACCTCTTTTTCCCCTAAGTATTGTTCACCCTAGTGTATGTACAATATCGGTGTAGAAAAATTGCCACTACGCTATTAAGTGTAGCTGCAATGAACGTATTATAAATAATTATAATTTACATATATGACGGTTTTGAGTATTTTATGCGTTGTGCGGAAAAAAGAGGAAGGTATGAAAAATTTTGAGAAACCCTGAATCAGACTGAGAGAGCCAAAGTATTACATGAGGTGGTGATGCCTCTAAGCATAGAATCCTATTTTATTATGTTGACCAAATCAAATGTATCAGTTTAAACACAGCACTTCTCGTCCATAGTAATGAATATAACATTTATCCATCCATTTATTAATAGTAAATTTAGCCTATCTATATTTTTAAGTCGACTTTTAATGTATTTGAGCTAACTTGTTCACTTAATTATAGTATTCCAAGGAAATAATGCCTCACCATATGGATTTCTTTAAGTGAGCGGTTCTCAAAGTGGACGGTGGGAGCGGTGAGCTGATCTAGGGAAGCGAAAAGATGCAAGGAGGGGCAGAAGAACCATCGGCAATGGTATTTCTTCATTTCTTTCATCGAAGATTACGGTTCGAGGACGTTGAATATAATTTAAGGAAAGAAGGGGTGGCTCGAAAAAATTCACTGCTTGAAGTGAAAATACTTCCTCTTGTTGACCGAGACAAATGTTTATTGTGTAAAGGTGTAGGAAATAGCGGCAAAATAAAAGTAATCGTTTTCACTGACTTGAGACTAGACATGGGGAGTAGGGGGAAAATGAAGCCGGCGGCGTAACGGCTGAACGCCGAATGTTCAATCGGCGGCGGCGAAATTTTTAAAATTTCGTTCGTATACGGCAGAAGAAAGATAATTCGTGTATTTCAGAGTATTTTACTGTATTTCTATCAGAACTATGAACAAAATGTTGAGCTGTCTTAAATACTACGCAGCACAGTAGGCAAGAATCGAAAAAACCTGGTCGAAAAATTTTAAAAAATCCTATTTCCAGACTTCAGTACTGGCCATTATTGAATATTTCCTGCCTTTACAACCAAATTGTTTGCGCTAATATCTACGCATTAAAATTCTACAGGGGGCCAAAATTGACCGAAATTCACAAAAAATGCCGGTTTTTGATATTTCGTAAAATTCAGCTTTAAGCCAATACTGAACCCAAATGAGCACAATCATCTGGTTAAAAATCAATGCAATGTTATATATCAGTCTTTGATCTTTATTATGATTTTTTCAAGTGATCACAGTTGAATATTTGATTTATTTATTCAACAGAATGGTGATCCTTTGTTTTACAGCCAATTTTCACATTTTCATATAAAGCGAGGAAAATAGTGGTGACCAACCACGGTGTACACGGGCTAACTTATGACACTATATTCATCTAAGCTCTATGAACAGTAATTAAAATAAAGATCTGTGACAATTTGCGACGCCGATAAATAAACCAACTTTTGGTTGGGGATGCAGAGCCTTATCCTGACGGTGGATGGCCACCTTCCATGGTGACCTTATTTTTCAAAGAATTTACGGGCGAATGCGCTTCTAAATTCTTATGTTTCGGGGATTAAAAGCTTAAACGAAATATTTAAGTAACTAAATACGAATAGATGATAAGATGAATAAAAAGTTACCACACTTTATCCGTTATACAAAAGTAAATTTTCAGTAATGCATCACTACTATGTTGGTGAAATATTCACTTAATGCAACACGTCATTAAAAGACAAACATAATTTCCTTTCATCTTTCAGTCATACCAAACAGTAATCAGTTAAAATCCCAGACCACGTGCGCTCGACTCTAAGAACTTCTTCTTCACAAAATTACAGACAATTTATTCACTCCTTGTAGAAAAGGTAGCGATCCATTAAATATTCTAAAGCTGTGTGATGAATCAACAATGTCGATGACCTTGCTTTTAACTTTTGCGCTGAAGTCCTAACACTTGCTATTTAATTTTCCACGCTCTGCCTCTTTATATTTATACTTCTATTTCTCGGTCTGAAGGCACGTCTTGTGGTATTTATTCTGCATTGTCTATTTTTTAGTATAGTTTAATAGTACAATGTGATAGAAATACTTCTCAACTGCCTTACGTATAGCTAAGGTTGATTATATCTTCGTGCCTGTAGCTTGCATTCGTCTCTCTTTCTTTATGGGATGAGCGAATTATCTCTTTCCCATTGAAAAGTGATATTTTCTGTTTTCGCATCAGATGTTTTGAGTATCATTCACCTTATCTCTGCTATGGGAGACAGTCCCAAGCGTTCTTCATTGACGAAGAAAACTTCCCTTTGCGTTATTCGAGCATCAAAGATGAACAAATAAAATAATCAATGGATCTTTAATTATGTATACGATAAATTCTACTAAACCTGAAAACCTTGCATTGATTCAAATTAAATGATTGTAACAAAATAGAGAAGTTAACAAAGACCCATTTTAAGTGCTGTAAATCACCCTCAGCCGAAATAAGGTGTAATTTCGTAAACGTGTGGAATATTTACATTGGACAAAGAGCATTAACGTAGCTAAACGTTTATACCATATTCAAAAACAATAAATTTTTTTTCGATTATTTGATAATGTCATGGTGACCTACACCTTCAGGTTGTATTTATTTCTCTTATCCTCTCTCGGACCCTGTGTTTTAAGGAAAACGAGCTCTCATAAGGCGCTCTCAGGGAATGTTATGTGCTGAACTTACTGAAGTTTGGTCATGCGAATTTCAAAGTCCGCACTCAAAAACATTATTTTCTTAATTTGGCCACCTTTTTTTTTTTTTTTTTTTCGATTCTAGATCCTAGATGTGCGCCTTAAAGGGGTTAATTTGGCAAATAAAAATTTATCAATACGTTATTTTCCTTATTTTCACAAAAGCATGCTAATCTTAATTACGCTACATTACTTTAAGAGCGTTTAAAGTGTGGCATCACAAATTGGGATCATACAGCCAGTAGAATGAAGATAAATGGAAGAACTATTCTTGCAAATTAGTTTTAACACCACATTTGAGCCACATTTTTTAAGTATGGAATCTAGGCATTGACGTTCAATCGAAATTTCCAGAAAATAATAAATTTATAAATGATTAACGCAAATCAAAAAATGTTGCTTTAAACAAACTTGAAGAATAATAAGCAAATGAACGAATAAGAGGAGTGTAAAATAAAATAAATATATTAATAAAGACAGCAATAGGTTAAACTCTGTGAACAAAATCTTTGCACAAGGCATAGTTTTCGTGGATGAATTCCATTTTATTTAAATGCTGTGGCTCTAGTCTGCTTTTCTTAGCATTGAGAGTGAGCCCACAGATACTAAAACTCCTATCAATAGGAGTGCTGGTGGCAGGGATACACAAGAACGTAGAGCTACGTTGAATTTATGAAGATGAGGCGATTTACTGACATTTCAGCGAATGTAAACTATGACATTTCAATAGCAGGAACAAAATTACAGCCACATTCGAGTTTTTCTTCATCAAACCGATTTACGAAAGGACATTTATAACTCAGTTTTGGTGACCAAGATGACGAAGAAATATTACGTCGAGGAAGGGGAAGATTTTTAAGGGATAGGATTTTAAAGTAAACTTGATTTTATAGCAGAGATTTTAAAGCAGTGCGTTTCTGTGATTCTCACGAACTGCATAATGGTCGATGGATTCGGATTCGTAATTTTTCGAAATGTTGCTAATATTCTTAGGTTTAAATACCATCTTCATTGGTTGTTATTAAAAAATAGGGTATTGATAAGTTATATATTAATTCATCTATATTTAAATTTTGCATGCTAATTAAAAATTGAAATTAAGATCCGTCATTCATGACGGGGGAGTTTACCAGTAATAGTAGGTTGAAATGACAATGGATAATCATTTAACCGATTTCCAACGAATTACCGGTTTTGTTTTCACAGTTTATTAAATATTCGAAGGTACATACATTGCAACTCTTTTTCTTCTTTTGAATAATCAACGAATGCAAGAAAATACCGTAATGTTTCAGTTGTTTTCATTCAATATAAATTGAGTCTTGATGTAATATTTTTTTTTGTTTGAATACTGTACTGTGTGGGTAGTGACGTTAATTGTGGAATAATTATCTCTGTAACGTCTGGTGTAGGGATTTGGGGTTTTAATTATGTTGCTTATAGATAGGGGCTGCCACCAGAAGTAAAGCTACTTGCAGCATACTTATAAATATATAAATAATTTCTGATAGAACAGTACGAAGAGCGCGCGCAAGTGATTATTCCATAATATTTACGTAGTTTCTTCATGACGTTGGACGAAGTATATGAATAATAAATATATTTTTATAGACTGACAATCCACTTATTCGGGAAAAGGAGGATAATCATATGCATATAAAAAATCATAAATCATTAAGTTATTCCTTAGTTAATTTATACCTAGGATTCTTATGGAGAAAAGAAGTTTTCTTTCCTACGTTAATATTTGTAAATTTAAAAAAATACTTTAGTGAATCTTGATTTTTAGATTCTTTTATATCTTGCCAGGGAGTAATTAGGGGTAATCAGCTGTTTTACATCCATTTTCTTCTACTTAAGTATTACTGAATAACTCATACGCTCATACGAAATACCGTAAGTGCGTTCTTTATAATTGTTTTAATATGTTTGACGAATTTATGAAGCTATATTTATTGACCTGAAAGATTGGTTTGCATGTGCACGTGCGCGCTATGCGAAAACAAGAAAAGTGTACGCCTCACTTCGTTGTATTTCTATTCATACACTGTTTTCATATAATAATCAAAATCTTGAATTTATCAATCATGGATTACATGCAAAGTAATACAGCAACTTGAAAGTCATTGTGAATCATTTCAAATAATTGAGCACTTTACAATAATTATGAGAATTAATACTTAGGGTATCTTTTGAGGTGTATTTTCTTGCCATAAACTTCAAAGCCACTCCCAAATATTATTAAGGGCCGACAACAGGGCAGAATAAATTTCCTGTTGAAGGTTAATATTTGAGTGGGTTAAAAACAATTTTGTGAAATCGACAATGGTTAGCTATAATGAAGCGTTAGAATAGAATAAGAAGATTAAGTCTTATACTATATACTGGAAGCTGTCCGCTTCCTAATTTAATCTGTACCAGGAAACTTTAATCACTCTTCTTTAAGAAATGAATGGGATACGCTGAACTTTATTCCATACTCTTCCCTATTCAATTTCTGCACTAGGAAGTTAGAGGAGACGCTCCATGCAATGATATCTATCGAAATTTGTATAGGTTCGACTACAGAATATATATTGCATCTCTCTTAAGATATATCTTCTCAAGATATGGAGTCGAACTCGACAATATTTTCTTGTATAATTTTCCAATAATTGATTATCGTATCCTGGTATGATGATAGCATACGTTAATTATGTACATACATCTAGCACTTTCAAGTTTCCGAAATAATACAAAGTTCTTCTCCAGGAGATTTAAACCCCACTAAATAATGTCTAATAAGTAATGCATAGTATTTGTGGAATTATGGGGGAGTAATAGGAAACAGTTGCATTGGAATCTATTCGAAAAGGTTTGCTTGGGACCTATTTGGTAGTGACTTCTCCATTCGTATAAAGGCAACTTAAATCTACATATACGTCTACATATACATATGTACCCTGCAAGCCGCCTTTCGGCGTGTGACAGGGGGTGCAATGACTCTATTTTCCTAGTCGATTCTTTTCGCGTATTGTTCTCGGAAAAAATGAATTCTTGAATCGACTGGTTCTAGCATCTATTTCTCTGATCTTTCTCGCGGTATCAGAACGGCCTATATAGCAAGGAGGGTGCATAATATCGGCTACATCTTCTATGAACTTGCTCTGTCTGTATTTATCTATTAATTTAAATCTCTGATTGAGCCTTCCTTCTTCTAAAGATTCCCATACTGCCTCCTGAAGCATCTGAGTAACACTTCCCGATTTATCATAGCAATATTTTACAAAACGTATTGCCTTTCGCTGTATATTTACTATCTCGCGAATACAACACTTTTCAGCAGGGTCCCATACTTACACTGCATGCATACTCGAGGTGAGGCCTAGCTAGCGCAAAGTAACATTGCTCGCGGACTTTTTCTTCGCTTTTACCGACTATTCTTTTGACGAAGCCCAATTTCTTAAGAGCTCGCCCACGTATGTTATGGATGTGGGTACCCCAAGTTAAGTTATTCGTGAGGGTTATTCCGAGATATTTTACCGAATCGACAGTTGATAATGCTTTCCCTCGAAGGCTATATGAATTATGATTGGCAAAGGAATTTCTTTCGAAAAAATTAACTACTGAACATTTGTCTAAGTTGAGCTCCAATTGCCAGTCGTCGCACCATTTGACAATTTTATCTAAATCATTCGACGGGCTTAATCTATCGTCATTACTTTTTATTTCTTTGTAAATAACCGTGTCGTCCGAAAATATTCTAACGTTACTGTCCATGTGTTCATTAAGGTCGTTAATGTATATTAAGAATAATAATGGTCCGATTACGCTTCCTTGTGGGACGCCTGAGGTCACTTTGACTATGTTGGAACTAATACTACTCGTTGTTCTCTATCGGACAGGAAGTCTTTTATCCAACATATTACTTCTTCGTTGTCGCCCGCAAGTTTTAATTTGTATAGCAATTTATGATGTGGGACTTAATCGAACGCTTTCCGAAAATCCAAAAATATCGCATCGACTTGTCTTTTACTTTCCGAAGATTTCAAGATATCGTGAATTAATAACGATAACTGTGACTCGCAGGATCGTGTCTTACGAAAACCATGTTGATTCTTAACTATGAATTTAGAGGTTTCGAGAATACCCATCAAGGAACTAGTAATTATATGTTCCATTATATTACCACTCAATGAAGTTAACGAAATGGGCCTATAATTCGATGGATCATCTTTTACGCCGCTTTTAAAAATCGTGACCCTTCTCCTCGCGTTATAACAGTAAATTCAAGTTCTCGAACTCTCAGATATAATTTATTATCAATATGTTAACTGATTATTTGTGCTAACTAATATATTCACTAAGTTGCTTGCAGTTTATTTTCACTGAAGAAGGGGTACGAATTTTTAAATAGCATCCTCAGCCGAGGTCATTTCGCCAGTGAACCCCAAACGGGAATCGAACGCGGGACCTCTTTCACCGAAGTCGAACCCGTTGCCCACATGGCTATTTGGAGGCCTTCGGAGAAGTAGGTTGGGCTGCAGATGGATAAGAAGATCCTCATACCATCACCCTCGAATACCAAGGAATCAAATAGCCTTTTTGCGAGTTCTGATGATTCGCAAACTTGTGCGATGCGTTAGATTTCAGCTGAGAGATGGGCATCGTGACTAATGGCATGTGGAAGAGGGTACTACCTCAGATATTTTGCAAGAAATAGAGAGAGAGCTGAGGTCGTAAACAAGCATACAATTCCAAAGGAATGGCAGGAAGATAAGGACGCTGCGAGGCCTTTGCAGTACTACCGAAATCAGAAATAATTAGAGTGGAGAACTAATAGCTCCGATATAAAATTTTCTGTTTTCTTTATATTACTAAGCCGAATGCATGTAAAAACAGAGGGACAAGTTTCAATGGATTTCTTCTCTCTGTCGAACAGTGTAGTAATTGTAATATTTATAGTGCTTTGATAAATGAGATTGTGTCACACGAGAGTCTCCACCGTGAATCGAACCCGGGCCTAACCTTCAATAATCTAACGGGTAACACAATCGACTAAACTAAGGCCCTCTTAAGTAATCCAACATCTGCACTAAACAAAGGATTCTGTAAATCTCGGTCAAATATTTCCCATATATAAAACATGTTCGAGTGGTAAACATGATCTGGAGACAAAATCATCCAACTGGGTGAATATCTTTGAAAGAGTGACCAAAATGCTGCATTGAAACCCGATGAGGCCGCTGGATAACCACCTCTGGCCAAACACTAACTCTTCACTCTTACGTATTGTATGTGTGTACTTACGAACTTCTAACTCATCCCACTTTTATTCACCATCAAACTCATCAACCCCATAATTAACATTTTCCCATTTCATTATCTCCCTTCTCGTTTACTTCTTCCGTTCACCAGTTTCTACTGCACTTAAAATGCCTTTGCTCCAACCATTGTCTAACCATACTGCTAACCTTCACTGCCTTATCACTGCCATAGACATGATATACTTATCATTCCCGATTTGAGGTTGAACATTTTCGAAATTACTCAGAGGAACTCTTTTTCTTACGAATTTCCTCTCACGAAAAAATTGGCCTGCGCACTTAGCAATTAAAATGTAGTTACTTTAAGTGAATCAAATGCCAAGTTAAGGGCTGTATTCTTAAGAAATTCTTCCCGATAAAATTTTCAGTAAGTTAGCCGTATGATAAGATGGTAGCGTTTCCTCAATGAGTTAAAATTAAAGGTTAAAAACGAATTTCTTATCGACGAAGCACGTCGTATCCATTTGAAAGCCGCAATGAAACAATTCCTGGACGAAAAGGGCTTCGCGGTGATAATCTCGAACCTTTGATATTGATGACGTATTTTATACTATGCGTGGGGATTCTTTCCGATAAAATTTTCTGTGAGTTAGCCGCATGAGAAGAACCTGTTGTTTCTAAATCTGCTAAAAAATAGGTCTCTCGAACCTTTGAGGTTGATGACGCATATTTTATCAACAGGTGATGGTAGAATGGAGAATTAATCGTATAACGTTAATGTTCCACCAACGAGTGCAAGAATGAGATGCTCAGTGCCTGATTTATCGACGCTTTTGTTAGAATTTAGAATACGTCTAATTTTAAATTAACTAAGTCTAGTTTGTTCTTAATCGCATATAAAAAAGCGTGGATATTATTTTCAGCAAGTTCTGTTTCATTTTATGAATACCGTAAAATAATAATTACAGGGCGTTTCTGTTTCAATCTCCTTTTAAAGAAACATCAAAATGGAACGGTGACGATTTGGAATCTTAACGTCATACATCATGGGACGAAAACATAAGGAGGAAATGTGATCAAAAATACAAGGAGCGATCATCTCTATCTAACAAAAAAGAATTAGTCGAGAGAGCATCCTATTCTTATTAAAAAATGAGTCATACAACCATCGGAGACGCAATCAGTAAGAAAGAGGGAAACTTTTAATTTCCTCGTTGAGAATCAACTAGTGTCGAATATTTATAGAAAGGTTAATGTGGTTTTATCATTCAAGTCAATACAAAATTGTCCGCGAAAAAGGAACAACGCAAAAAAGACGACTTCCAACAATTTCAATTCAATGTCGACTTTACGATTCTCTGGATGGCATTAGAATCTTTTGCATAAAAGTGCCCTTATTATGCTAAAATTAAAGGAATTTAACATGACTCGTAAAATATGTCTAATACACAAAATATAATCATATCATGCCGATAATTTTCGTATTTTTTTCGTGTTCCGGTGACCACCATGCACCAAATTAAACACCAAGAGACAATATGCAGCTGCTAAATATAATGCAACCCTCAATCTCGATTTCCAAATCTTATTTCCAATTGGCCTATTATCACAGATAGCTCCAAACGACAATTCAGATTTAATGTCACAGGAAGTTAAGGGCAAAAGTAAGGAGTAAGACAAACCTCCATTAAAACGAATCCGTCCGAGGAAAGCCCCTTCGCTCCCCGTCCCTCACAGCAACCTGCCTATATAAACAGTGCGAATTCTCGTCCTCTCTCATTTGGTCATGATCAATCTCAATTCGGTCAATGGTCAATCGGTTAGTTAGTGGTCGAGACAGTGAGAGACACTCGAGGAAGAACTTCCACAGCTCTGAATTTTGAAATTCGCTGAATTCTCATATTATATCGAGAATAGTTTCGTTTTCAACAGTACGCGTCGAGCCTCAGCTGGGTTGTCTCCGCGACTACTGGTTGAGAAACAACCTGCCGCTACTCTCGGAGGTGGCGGACCTCAAATCACCGTAAATACCGGTCACCGACCATCTCTCAACATGCCATCCGACATGGAGGAGGACCCGCAAGATAGCGACCAGGTTCCTCCCATCATTGAAAACTCTCCTCACTACCCGGACCCAGAGGCCGCAGCCAACAACGTCCTCGAAGGCTTGAACGTCCTACGACAGTTGATGTCTCCCGAGAAGTGGGCTGCCTTCTGCCAGGACAAGCTTTTGCAGGTAACTTCTGCGGCGCTTACTCAAAACTTCCCTCAGCAGAAAAGAACTGCAGAATCAATGGACGCCATCCATGAAGACGGTTTCACGGTCGTCAAATCCAGAAGGAAGTACCATGTGGATTTAACGCAGGAACCAGCTGAATTCTCGCAGACGCCTCAGACAAATCGCTTCGCGCCTATCGCCCCCTCTGACAGGCGAGAGGAAGGGCACAGCACCACAGCGTCAGAATTATCCGCTAGGCCCAAAGGGGCAAAGCGAAGAGCCGTCCACCCTTCAAACGCTCAGCTGCCGACAGAGAAGGATCCCGCCCCAAAGGACAACCATGGTGGGGCGCATCCAGCCACACCCAAACCTCCACCCTTACAAACGTACGGGATCCTAGATATCCGCTCGTTTGCGAAGGACCTGCAGAGGACGCTGGGAACAACGGACTTTACAGTCCAACGCCAGGGACCGACAGCATCTTCCTCGGAGGCCAAAAAGGGAGACAACTGCAGAATTGTTTTTAAGTCCTTAGACCACCATGCTAAGGCCAAAGTATTCCTCCTTGAGAAGGGCATCTCCTTTTCTACATGGAGTGGCAGGGAGGAACAACTCCACTCTTATCTCATCAGGGGTCTATCATCAGAAACAAGTCCCGAGGAAATCCACGAGGACCTCGCTGCACTTGACATCCCAGTCAAGAAGGTGCATCAACTGCGCGCTCGTGGTGGTGTCAAGCTCCCCCTTTTCGTCGCAGCAATCCCCTCAACACAAAAGTGGAAGCCTGCTGACATCTGCAGCCTGACTGCCCTTTCTTTCTGCCGGGTGTCAATCCGTCCCTACAAGCACACAGACCCACAGATGTGCTTCAGGTGCAATCGCTTCGGCCACTCTTCAGCGCACTGCTACTCTGCTCCACGATGCTGGCGCTGTGCGGGACCTCACCATGGGCAGGAATGTCAGAAGACATTGGACACACCAGCCACCTGCTGCAACTGCGGTGGTGATCACCCTGCCATGTCCAGGAAGTGTCCAGTATGGCAGGCGGAGAAGGCCAGGAGGGCTCCCCCTCCATCTGCTCCGGAGCAGGAACCGCTCCCTCGGCCTCCTCAGATTCTGAAGCCTCTTCAAACGCTCGGCAAACAAAATGCCTGGGGAGGAACGACCCGTTCCTTCATCCCCTCACAGGTCAGACCCTCCCATCCAAGGAAAGTCCTGGACCTTGATTTCCCCCCGCTTCCTCAACGGAGATCTGCTGCTAACAGGCCTGAAGAGGACGTCGTGGCGTCGGAGCGAGGACAGCAGCAGACCACAACAGAGTTGCCTACCACACCTGGGAGTCCCTCCACCCCTACGGCGATGATCCTGACTGCGATGGAGAAGATGTTGAACCGCCTGCAATCTACCATCACCAGTCACTTTCAAGAATTTTCCACCATATTGCAGGAAATTTCAAATCGCCATGGCCAATGATAACCTAACCAAGAAGTGCCTCAGCATCATGACCTGGAATGCCGGTGGCGCCATCCTCAGAAAGACACCTCAGCTGCTCCACTTCCTTGCTGCTCATCATATTGATGTAGCGCTAATACAGGAAACACACCTTCGTCCTAAAGATAGATGGCGGACACCGGGATACATCATCTACCGGACAGACAGGCCAGTAAGACCAGGCCAAAATGTCACCAGCGGAGGGGGAACTGCTGTCCTGGTCGCCGAGAACATAATCTCTAGCCCCGTGACTCCCCAGGTGCCTTCTCTTCAGGAGTTGGAAACCACGTCGGCTATCGTCTCCACCTACCTAGGGGATGTGCAAATTACATCGTGCTACCTACCCCCCAGGATTAAATTCCAACGAGACTCCTTTGGAGAAATCCTGGACTCAAGCTCTCCTACAATCTTGGCCGGTGATCTGAACGCCAAGCATCCAGACTGGGGATCACTCAACACAAACCCCTCGGGAAGAAACTTGAGGCACTGGGCTGCAGCAAATGCAGTCCACATCATTGGCCCGAGAGAACCGACCAGGTATTCTACCAGCGGCAGAGGAGAAGTGCTTGACATATTCATGTTTAGCGCTTTCTCCCCTCCAAAGGCTCTCTTCACGGTTCCTGCCCTGGAGAGTGATCACTTCCCTGTTGTTGCCTTCTTTGGTTCCACCCCTCTTAGGAGATCTCTCGCTACCAGGAGAAATCTCGCGAAGGCTGACTGGGAAGCTTTCAACGCCGACCTACGGGGCCGACTGCCATCGCCGCCAGAAAAACTCGACACCCAAGCAGATCTGGACGAAGCGGCTGAAACTCTGGTTCGCAGTATCAGCGAAGCTGCAGATGCTACCATCCCGAGAAAGCCACGCTACCCGGCGCATCGACTCGAGCTACCGATCGAGGTAATCGCTGCAATTCGAGAAAAAAACAGGCTGCGGAGGAAATGGACACGCACCGGTGACCCGGCCCTGCGGAAAGACTTCCGTGTCATGGAGAGGGAAATCCGCAACACCATTGCAGAGTGGAAACAACATCTATGGCAGACCAAATTGGCGCAAGTACGGGTCACTGACGGCTCTCTTTGGCGATCCACTCGTGCCCTTCTTTCAGACGGCCCATCCTCCAAAACGCACCTATACGACCCAACCTCTGGAAACGCCGAAATCTCTGCAGATGCTCTCGCTGACCACTTTGAAGCTGCATTTTCTCCAAACCCCGGTCCAGATCCTCCGCCTTTACCTGAGGGTCACCAGTCGCCCGAACCGATTGATCTACCAACAGTGAGTCATGAAGACGTTGAGGTGACACTGAGACGCCTTAAGAAAAGAAAAGCACCAGGACCAGACGGTATGGAAAACGAGGTCCTAAGGCGCCTGCCGTCCGTGGCAATCATGTGGATCGTTGCCATCATCAATACCGTCATCCGCATCGGCCTTTTTCCCACACCCTGGAAACGCGCCAAAGTCGTCCCGGTGCTAAAGAGCGGAAAAACTCCAACCTCTCCTGGAAACTTTCGGCCCATCTCTTTGCTAGACGGACTGGGGAAAGTAACAGAGAGGACTCTGCTACCCCACATCCTTCAAGTGATCGAGGGAAAAGAGATAATGCCGAGAGAACAGTTCGGCTTCCGACGGGAGCATGCCACCACGCATCAACTGCTTAGAGTCTTGCAGTTCATCTCTGGGCAAATCAACGTCCACGGCCACGTGGCGGCAGCCTTTTTTGATGTCGCCAAGGCTTTCGACAAGATGTGGCATGACGGTCTTATTAACAAACTCCGTCGTTGGCAGTTTCCGCTCTGGATGACGAGAGTCATCGAGTCCTACCTCCGAGGACGATCCTTCTACGTCGAGCACCGCGGAACCAGCTCAAGAGATCGCCAAATCCGGGCTGGCGTGCCACAAGGGAGCATCTGGGGTCCAATACTTTTTAACCTCTTTTGTGCAGACGCCCCCACCAACCATGGGCACAATGTCATCACGGCCTTCTACGCGGACGATGCTGCATTGCTAGCGAGGTCTCTAAAGACTCGCTTGGCGGCCAAATATCTCCAGCAAGCAGTATACAAGCTCTTAGAATGGTACGAGACTTGGCGCTTGGGCATCAATGCCTCGAAAACGCAGACCATCCTCTTCTCGCTCCAAAACCCCGCGGAAGACCCAGATCCGATCCTGGTAGCTGCTGAAGAAGTCCCGTGGAAGACCACAGCAGTCTACCTGGGAGTAAAACTCGACAGGCGTCTCAGCTTTGTCTCCCATGCACAGAGGGTTGCTGCCTGCGCACGGGCAAAAAGGCGAGCACTGCTCCCAATACTCCGGTCTCCCTCTATCCCGTTGACTATCAAAAAGACCACTTACGAGGTGGTCATAAGAAGTGCCATCCTCTATGCCTCACCAGCATGGAGCGGCCTTCTTTCATCTAAGGGGGGATCCATCCTGAGCAAAGTGGAGCGGTCCATCCTGCGCACAATGCTTGCACATGGGTGGACCTTTCACAACAACCTCACCTACTTCCAGTGCGACATGGAGCCGATCATGGACGTTGCAAAAGAGCGAGCGAAGGATTTCTTCACCCGTCTCCCAGATCTCTCGCACGCCCACCTGAGGGAACTAGCCGACGACTCTCCCCAGCCATGGGACTTTTTTAGACGTCCCATTTCATCTACTGGCAGACCGGGAACCATCCCCCTCCCTCCCAAGGAAAGAAAGATGGAGAGATTACGTGCGGCAGAAGCCGCAGTGGAAAGAGCAAGTGCTCCCTTAATCTAAAGGTGAAGGCGCAAAAACCACCCCCCAGGAAGGGAAGAAGTCACTCCGACTGAGACCCTAGTTGGTGAAACGGAGAAGACAGCTTTTTAAATTCCTCAACGATAGTCACATATGTGTGTGTCCTCTCTCATTTCGCGAAAGACAGTCCGAATCGCCACAACATGCTGAGAGCAGACCTTCTTTTCATAACGAAGATATTACCACGTCTACTTCTTGAAGCCACTTCCATCATTGCTGCGACGCCGCATTCTTCCGAACTGCCACCCGCTCGAGTCGATCAAAAGTCCTGCTGTTTTCCGGAAGATGGACCAGCAGTATCTCCAAGATTGGGGGACACCGCAGAGGAAGAATGTCCTTAGATTTCGGGGCAAAAAGCTAGCAGAACCTTACTTCTCGCGAAACGTCTCAAACTAGAATCATAATGAGAGTATAAATCGCCCTAGACGTAAAAGTTTACCTCTGCTCGCAAGCTAAGGTGGACGACCGAAGATGGGTCTTCAATTCAACGTCGTACAGAACAAAGGCAGTCAGCTGAAATTCCGGTTACCAAGGTCTTCAGCAAAGGTGACTTGGAAGATCCTCCGGCGAAGACATCGAGGGAGAGATCATATCTCGAGACGAGAAAATGAAGAAAGTGAGTGCAGTGTCTAAGTGTTTGTGATTTATTGGTCATTTTAGTGAAATAGTGCAAGTGACTTCAAGAGGAGGTTCAGTACGCCGATGGATCGCAGAGATCTGCCGAAGATGGAGGATGCCCGCAGCAAAGGTAAGGAGTCTACGCCTTTCAGCTGAGAGGGCGGCAGGTTTCTTTAGAAAAGGGCCCAACCAACTGGCATTAGAGAACAGGTCTGCATTAGAGTTTGGGGGGAGTGGGGAAATGAAGTGAAGTAGGGCCCACTCGATGGGTTTTTGTGAATTGGGGGGGATGGGGAAATTAACGTGATTAGGCACTACACACACTGATACAGACCGGCTTTTTAGCCATTAGAGAATAAATCTTAATTAGTCTTCTAAAAGTCTTCCTCTTCTATCTTTTCCGTGGCTATGGTTTTCATGCCGTATCCACACCATGGTTTAATAGGGCTGGCTAGCTGCAATTGATGACGCGAGCATTCCCCGAAATATTTTCCAATTGCAGCTTCCTGGCGAAACCCCTCCATTATAAAAGGGGAAACGAGCTGAGCACGGTACGTCTTTGCGTGGCTCGGAAACCCGTGCTTTTTTACTTTAAATTCTCTCTTTAAACTCGATTAGCAATCATCCTTGGATGTATAAAAATATGCTTCATAAATTTTGATTTGTGGTAGGCAAGTTGCATTTGCCAAGTATAATTCGTAATTTCGACATTCATGCATACTTTTAAATCTCTTATTTTATTTAAGACTCCTCTCCTAATTTCAATAACTACTTCTATTTTATTTTACAGGATCGACTAGGATCTGCAAACGAAGTGATCCAGAAGATGCGATTGTCTGAAGAATCGCTTCCGGGAAAAATTAACTTCACGTATGGAATCCAGGTATTTGTGGATCATAATTTCCACTTTCAATAAGATTTCTATAAAGATTCATTTACGCAATATTCATCTTTAATCTTGCATGAACTATTTGTTATTTTAATATTTATTTAAACTGCTGTATATATTGTTAAATATCTTTCAGCCTCTTCTTATCAAATTAATAAAGTGGGAGTAAAACATTGTTACAATTCACATTTGTTGGAAATAATCCTCGGTAACTGCAATTGCAAGATTTCTTAATTGAAAGAGATTTCTTTGCCTGCCAATGTATCAATCAAATCGGTTAAATTTAAATCCCTGCATAAGCAGTCTTATCTACTTTAGCATTTTTTATTATAATCTTTAAAAGCATCCGCTGTGGTGGAAACATCTTGCAAAATCAAACCCCTTGTGCTTTCAAATTCTCAGTTAATTTGAAATTTTCATTAGCATGGCAACCAGAGAATGTTCAAATATTTTTAAGTTCTTTAATGAAGTTTTGAAATAAGTTAATCTACTGGAACAAAAGTATTTCATGCAAGTTTTTTTTTCTTTCAGCAAGTTCAGGATTGCAGATAACCAAGTGTGACGGACTCATCGGACTTTGAAAGCGGTTCTGGGTTGGATTCCTCGTGGGAGACCATACAAGAAAAATTACCTCAGCTGCAGAAGTACTTTGATAATTCTTCTACTGCTAGAGGAATTCTTTCAGGCTGATCACATTAAACCCAAATTAAAATATTTTCTGTTATAGTTGTACATACGATAACGAAATAAAATATTTTAATTTAAATGAAAAGTGCTTTAGTTAGTCTTTTAACAGTGTCCTTTAGGACAGTGACCTAAGTGTGACACTTTTGTCACAGATTCTTGTAATAACTCTCTCTAAAATTAATCCTCACTGAATCGAGTTTGAAGGCGATACTCTTATTAAAGCTCAAAAAAATAATAATAAAACTGAAGAGAGATAGTTAGTGTTATAGTGTGTTAGTTTGATGAAGGGGAATCATCTGTTTAGCATGAACTTTAGTAATTTAATTGCAAACAGTTGTTTCAGGGAAATTATTAATTTCATTCAATATTAGAAAACTTGGTTATATTAGTCTGAGATTATTTATTGAATAAATAAAACATTTCTATTCCTACAATCTAAGAGTTGTCTCTCGATAGATTCAAAATATTCTAAACAAACAAAATAGAGAATCCCATCCAGCTCTTTCTTGTCACTCTATGAAAAGATCTTTCAATGGTATCAGCTGATTCAATCTTTGGAGGCTGCAAGCTTTTAAGTTTGCAATACATCACTAATTTTGCAAAGCTCCAAGCTAATGAGATTGAGACTGGAGGTTCTCTCTGCTGATGTGGCTTGCTTGGCTTTAAAATCCACCTCAGATTTAGTTATTACCATATCCCACTTTGGCTTTAACGGTTTTCCTCACTACGAGTATCTTTTCAGTTTCTCAAACTCTCTTGCATCTTTTCTTTGAATTCCTTTGATGCATTAATATCCTTGGATTCACCTTTATGTACAGTGAAGTAACCACAGTTTTTTGCTTAAGAAAATTGATGTCAAGCAGTGTTGGGATTCTAAAATTTTAGAAATAGAATCTTATATAATGTATATATATTTTCTTATTTCTTATACCGGTATGTATGGTATTCGACCACCCAATGCAGTCATTAATAAATATCCCCTTATTACATTTGTTGAAAAATTTATTCACAATACTGAAATGAAAGGAAAGTGTCCTATGACCCATCATGGGAAGTAAAATTGTTGTTGCAACAAGTGGATCGTAGTACCCCTAATTATAAAATTCTATTGTTATATACTCGAATGGATTTAAGAATCGAATCTGAAATTCTTAGAACTAGTTTGCACAAGCTGGCTGTATCCCACCACAGGTAAAGTTCATCTTGGGAGTCCTGCTACCAGACAGAGTGATTAGAAATGAAAAAAGTCACGCGTGTCATAGATTGTAAGTCAACAACTACCAGTGCATATACTGAAGTTTTTTCTGGGCTACATAGATGCTTGTAAAGGCATGTGAAATTATCATTAGTTATCCATCATGAGCTTGGTTCATATATTACCACATACATCATGTTAATTATAAAAATGCACTCCTATAATTTTCCTTCACCTCTTTGAATGCAATGAAAGCTACAGACTTTTAAATTCCTGCTTATATAATCTGATCCCCTTGTAAATGCATTTTGCTATTATTTTAAAGGATGTTTCATGTTGTACACTTGAAAATCATCTGCTAAAATTCAATGATTCAAAATTCATTCAAATGGAGAGAGATATTCAATAGACTGTATTATTCAATATCAACCATATTTATGAGTAAGACCTATCAATATTCACAACGGTTGCATATGCTGCAATAAGTGACATGGCAATAACAGTGATTCTAAAATAATTGAAAGTGTTTTTCTATGTGCGGTTCATGGAATCTCTCCAATAAAATGAAAGGGTTAGTTTTTCTGAATAAAAATGCACATCTTTAAAATCTATTAAGTATCCTTTTCATATTAAGTCTTTTCTTATTAGTGTTTACTTATTTTAAAAGACCACATTTACTGCTCAACAATGAAAACTGATAATAATAATCCCCAGATTATCAACAGCACAATCATTTGTCGTAGAAACAAGTCATAAAGTTAGGGTAAATCAAAATATGCCTTTAAAAAAGAAGAAAAAATAATGTAAGGGATAATGCATGGAAGTACCTCGAAGTTATAAAGGAGACTTGCCATCAGAACATAAGTTAACCATAAAATCCTTTTCTTTTTCAAACAATCATTGACAGAAACTTATGAAGAAGTTAATACTTGGCAAAGTGCTTGAATACATTATGGATGAGACGTATTTTCACATTATATGGGAGTTAATTGATTAAAAGTTGCAGTCCTATATGTTTGTGCACTATTGCTGTAATTTTCTTCTCAGGGAAGTTTTATGTAGATCATGATGTAGTCTAGTTGCATGACAATAAACATCATTTTAGAAGTCTTATAAAGATTTTACATTAAATTTTAGTCTGTTTCATTTATTTCTCAGTAATTTATACAGAAACCTAAACCATCATGATGCACAGATCTGCTTTCACATGTTTGATCAATGAGGAGAACTATTCATGAATTTGTAGTCATTTCATAAACTTGTATATATTTATTACATATACAACAACATGGGATGCCAATACATACATATCTCATGAGTTGTACAATAAATTTCTCTCCCAAGTCTATCAATAAAACTTTTTATTCTTTGTAATTATCGAATTTCTAATCTAACTCATCAGTTAGGCAACCAAGGGTTCATTAGGGGCTCAAAGCAAAGCTGCCATTTATTTCAATAAATTTTGTCTAGTCTGATATATATTTATCTATTATTCACTAACTTATATTGAGTGATGTATTAAACATATTTGGGACTGATCATGTGATGAATATAATGCTGTTAACTGCCTCAAGAGTAGGATCACACTTCAAAGAGAATGCTAGGACAAGGGTGAGAATATTGCTGCCTGAATAGTGTCTGATGCTAGATGGTCTTTTGCCCAAATTTTCGAAAATTGTTTTTAGTCCTTACTCGAAGCAATAGAACAGTGAAAATCGCGAGATGCCCTGGTTATCTATTGTACCAACTTAAGAAATGTTACCAAATGACCGTGAGTTCCACGCCAAGTGAGTGCAAAATTCTCCGGCATAAAATGCATGGCGGTAAATTTTGACAATTATTTTGAATGCATATGCTATAATCGGGAATGATATAAAATGGAATGTACATACATAGAGGCAATTCATACGTTTCATATACACTGTTCGCCGTTCCTCTGACGGTTCTTGGTTCGATGCCTGAGTGTCATTTCTATTCTACCATTTATTTCAAAGGGGGATAGCGTAATCTTATTCTAGGAACTTCCTTATAAGATATTGAATTGAAACTTTGGAACAGGTGAGAATGGCACTTATCTAACATTAATATACAATTGTTTTGCACGATCGAGTCCTTAGTTCGATGCCTGGAAGTCTTTTGCGTAAAGTTTTGAAGATTATTTTGAGGCCTTTCTTGGTATGGTACTGCATTCAACTGATATCTTGCAGTATGCAAGTACTCGTGTGTATATATATATATATATATAATTGATTATTGTTTCCTGGTATGATGATAGCATAAGTGATGTATGTGACCCCAATAACCACGATCGGGTCCTTAGTTCGATATATATATATAATTGATTATCGTTTCCTGGTATGATGATAGCATAAGTGATGTATGTGACCCCAATAACCTCATACACAATCTTCTAGTCAAATTCATATCACTAAGGCTCTTGAATGAAATTCAATATTCCCCATGTTATCGTATAGTAAAGTGCAAATTGTACCCTGGAATGGAACCAAGGACCATTAGGGAAACCGTGATCTGCATTCATAAAACATATTCATAACTTCTGTTCACATACCAGTATATACGTTTCTATTTTACCGGGAAAAGGTTTAAAAAAATTATTGAATGAATCCACAATGGATTTTGAAGAGAAGAATTTTGCACCCATCAGGCATCAAACCCATGCACATATTGTAAAATTTCTTCCATTGGAAATATGAAGAGTGCCTCAAAATACTTTCAATTACTCACACAATATATCCCTATTGGGAAATTCCACTATTTGGGGCCTTCTGCTATAAAACCCATGACAGCAACAATCAGTTTGAATTTTCAGGTGGTTACACAGTAGGACCAGTATGTTGTTAAAATTTTAAGTCTATGGCACTTGTGTATATCTGTATATATGAAAATCAACTGCTGTTCATTACTACCGCTAAAACTCAAAAATGGCTCGAATAATATTAATCTCTTGTTTTGTTTTGTTTGCAGGGGTGGTTCATACGATAAAGGAAACTGAGAAACTCCAAAAGAACAGCCAAAAACTGTAAAAGTCAAAATTGGGAACTTCAAATTACTTTCAAAAGATGGCATTCATGGCAGACCTATCATCTTACTGTAACAAAACTCTCACTCTTTCTACGTGGTTGTGCAAAATGTATTACATTTCAAATCGTTTTTTTCCTACCAAAAAGTAGGGCATTTGAAGACATAACCACAAATGTTAGAGTGACTAGTTAAGGCATTCTATTCACCCATATTGACTTGACTCGAGGACTTACTTTGAGTATTTCAATATTTTATCACAGTGAGTAAAGAGGTCTCTGCATACTCTCTCTTTCGTAGTAAATGGGCATAATAAAAAAACACATTCTTTATACAGCTTATGGATTGATTTTTGCATAGAAGTTGACAATTAATGGATAATGGAATAAAAAGATGTTTAACACTATGAACTTCATTATGACTTTTATTCTTAGTAATAATTTCTTTCATTATAATGAGGAAACGCAAGGGAGATTTAAACCAGAAATAAATAGTAAATGTTTGTGAGCATTGCTGGCAGTGGCATGATTGAATCACAAACCAATACAGAACACTTCTAATGCCTTCTAACTTTCTTAAAAAACTAGACAATCATACATCTATTATAAATAGCTAACTCTCCGGATATACCTATTTATAGGGGATACGAATTCTGACCATGTTCCGCAAGCGCCATCGACGTCAGATTTTTTCGACGTACTGGTCCTACACTCTAGATGCCAGAATAATGCAGACTTTGACGCTAGCTATCATGGGTTCGATGCCAGAAATTCCCAAAAATCGCAATTTTCCCATAAGAATGCATTGCGCCGATTTTTGAAAATTATTTTGAGGCACTTATCGTTAAGATAGTGGAACCAAATTTTCGGAGGTTGAAGTTGAGGTAGTCTTCTATGCTTCTCATGGAAAAAATGTAGCCAAATGACAGTGAGTTCGACGCCAGGTGGATGCAAAATTCTTCCATAAGAAATGCATTGCGAAAATCTTTGACAATTTTTTTAAATGCCTTCCCGATAAGCTGGAAAGATAAAACCCGGAATGGTGACAGAGGCGTGGGACCTTCCCGATAAGATATTGAATCGAAACTTTGGAACAAGTAAGGATGGCACTTATCTAATATTATTTTGCTGTCTTCTCTCATGATCGGGTTCTTAGTTCGTCGCCAGGCGGTCTTTGGCACGAAGTTTTAAATTTGAACTGAGGCAGTACTTGGTATGATACTGTATTCAACGGATAGCTTGCAGTATGCAAGAAACTTTTACTCGTACCTAATGAATGACCCAGAGAACTTCTACTAACATCATCTGTGCTCATAAAATTGATAACATTTGGTTTTAGCTATTGGAAATTTTGATTTCCTCCAATAAATTACAATATGTGAAAATGAAATTAAATTTAATTTCCATTCCATCTTGCAAGAGTACATAAAACAACAGAAAAAATAGATATTTGAATGAAAATTAGGTAAAACCTGTTTTGGGGTTACCACCAAATAGAAATAAACAATAGGCAGGCATCTGCCACAAATACAATAACTAACTTACTAAAAACGTGTGTTCTTTACATTTTACACGAAATAATAAACATCAATTTTCAAAAATTACAATACATACATAGTAATTGTAGGAAAATTTTACTGTACCTATCAAATAAAACAGTCACTTACAAAAAAAAGTTACCATTTCCAGGGGAAATTCATCCAACAAGAGGTTTGGTAGAGTTCAACTGGTTTGATAGAGAACAGCAAGTGAGAAGCACCGGCAACAGCAATACATACATGAATTTAGCAACCATAAATGTAAAATTGTATGTTAGTTCCAGATTTTCTGATAAAACACAATAGTTTGCGGCAATTCCTTCGTTCTTGGTCAACCAGTTCAGGTGAACTTTGAGCAGGAGCATCGACCTCTTTGAAAAGCATAACCCATTTTCTCACCTTCTCTCTTTTCTCACCCAACATATTCTTTCTGACTATGACTGCCTCCAGAGAAGCTACTCATTTATCCAATTTAGATGATATCTCAGTCAAACATGCTTAAAATTCAGATTAACTCACTTATGATTACATAATGTCGTAATAACGAGAAGCTATTACCATTGACGGTTAGAGTGGCTAATGTTTAGGATCAGCATAAAAATTAATACTTTCTGCAAACTTCTCTGATATTTCCTCAATTATTCTGAAAAATACAGAATACAACTACTATGGCTTAATTACATTTTCATAAATTTCCTTTTAATGCATCACTAATTTAAAGCAACCTTCTTTAATTCTATAAGAACGTACGAGTGCCTGACTATTCCAGTACCTGAACAATCTTCAGACTACCAATTTATTTTGGAAATAGATTTGTAGCTATTGATAACAGTAGTATTACCATCTACGCAATACAATTGTTTCCTCTGATCCTTAAGTAACTTTAGGGCTATAATTTATCGGTAATCGACGTATTAACTTCAATTTACTGTGACATTGAGTCATGGGAGTGTTAACAATTTTGTTATTATTTTTAAAATTCATATTTGAAAGTCATTATAACAGAAACTTTAGTCGAGTTAGTAATTTCATCTTCAAGGTTCAATTTCTTTCGTATCATAGATGTAAGAGAAGTTGAACAATTTGGTTCTCATAAGCATAGAGAATAAAATGTTCGACTGCATTTCTCAAGTTGCTTGTTCATTTCTCAAGTTTTTGGAAACTATGAAATTGATAGCTGCATCTAGAAACATAGAAATGAAGTATTGAAAACAATAGTTATAAACAACGCAAACAATTATTGAGGAGGAGCTCAATTAATATTAATTGATGATGGTCAGCATTACCTACTTTTTATTTAATTGACTCAAAAGAAGAGGATAGAGATAAAAAGTCACCAAAACATTGTGAACTTTATATTATCATTCAAATTATTCCAGAAGTTATGAAAGGTAGATTACAAATCATGGTTCCACCAATTCCCACCTTACTTTTGTCGGTCATCACCACCGTACCCTAACCTTATATACCTGCTCTGAAGGGGGTGCAGTCAGGAATCCTCATTTGCGCTTTCAAACATTCGCTACTCCGGACCAACCACAACATGCCGAAAAAGGGGTATTTCCTCTCAGAGAAAAGTTCACCTGCACCCATCGTCAGTTCTATGGTTCCTTGGAGAAAGCAGACAATATCTATAGATGGAGGAAACATAGGGAAAAGAAATAACAAAAGGGGTGAACAGAGGATACTTCTAGGGCCAGGGTGAAGTCCTCCCTTCTCTCTGGAAGTATGGTTGCAGTAAGGGGCAAGAGAGAGATTTAGCATCAGATAAAGATTTGGACAGCATCATTTTGCAAGGAAAATGAACTTGATTTAATTAAAGTTATAGTTAAGGCACTGGCAGTGAAGAATATTTTCGGAAAAGTTTTACGAGCGTTGGTGTTATTTTCTTCGTAAATTAATTATTAATTCGATACACAAACGGGATTTTTGTAGCCCTCAGCATCTAAAATTAAAGGTGCTATTATAATAATATTTCTGTTATTTTCTAAAATATTAAATTAGCGATTTGAATTTTAAACAATTGCTTTATATATTAGTATGATAGTATACCAATTAATATTTTACCTTATATAATTTATGATTTGGTAGTCTTTAAAATGTTTATACTGTGCAATGTTACTATCTGATGTAGTTGATTCTAATTTACTCTTTTACCGTATCATAATATGTTTTGGATCTAATTTTCAGAGTTCTTTTCCAGCTTAAGAAAGATTCTTTTTCAGTATACTAGTCCAGATAACGTTTCTTTTCATCTTATCTTTCATATGTTGTAGAGTTTTTGTTCATATTTCTATTTGAGTCATAGTAGGTAGTTTCCTTTAAATATCTTTAAAAGTTCGTCCTGTGGACATCAAGAGGGTAAAAAACATAATAACATAATTCTTTTCAATCTTGCTAAGCTATCATCTTTATCCGGGGAAAATTGAGACAGCTAAAGTAAGTTAACCCAATACCTCCAGAAAAGAGTGTATTACGCATTAATTTCAGGCCGAAATAAGGAAATCCAACTTTCATTCATTTTTTAATACTATACAGCTGACATAGTAAAAAGCGACAGTAAATCTTAACAAGATTTCTTGATAATAATGATACAAAAGCATTCAACTAATTTCACACAGTTTAAAAAGGTGCCATCACAGTGCTCCTCCTTCCAAGAGCCAATAGAATGCATGGAAAGCTAAACTCGCTCTCATCGAGCTTCACATCTGTTATGGGAGTTGCAGCTTTGGAGGTAAGTTCTCTTTGGAACTAGCTGTACAGAGCTAACAAAATTTTATCTCCAAAATATCTACCGACGTTATCATTAAGCGATATCCATGACTTGTCCCACTGTTTCTCATTTATTACCTCTTCTGAAAAAAAATGAAAAATCTTTGGGGCCATAAAAACCAAAGATCGATTAAAAATAGTTTAGCTAAGTTTAATTAAATGGAAATTGCCTCTACTTAAGTGTCAGCACTATCAGTGAGTTTGCAAGTTACCACTCATTGCAAAAGATAATTTCTAACCACTAAGCACATACTGGCGTTGTCATGAGATCAATTTCAGACTCACAAATGAAAGATAAGAATGCTCAAATCTATTTTTCAAACAAATTATTCTGGTAATTCTTTTCTCCTGATACCAATCCATATCACTACTAGAGAGAGTGTGTTGTCCACTATAACTTTTTAATAAATATGCTGAAGAAATATTAAAAGAGGCATGGGGAGATTCTAATATAAGAGTGAACTTGGGGGAAAAGATGTTAATGTCAGTTAGCTTTGCATTAGAAAAGCTCTTATAAGCAATTCTGAAAAAGGATTAAAGAGGCTAGCCCAACTGTTAAATGATGGAGCCAGAGATTTTGGGATGAGAATCAACTTATAAAAACACAAAAGTCATGAGGTTTGCCTAAGGTTTGAAATCTAATCTTTAAATAAGGGAAAAACTGGATAAGGAAGAACAGTTTTCTCATTTGAGGAGTGTTATAACAGGAGGAGATGGAAGAAGTACTGAAGATATTAGAACGAGAATATGGATATCAAAAGAAGCTTTCATGAGAGGAAAGAAAATTAATGACAATGGTCCTTGATTAAGATTTGAGGAAGAGATTGGTAAGAAGGCTCATATTTGTTTTTCTATTTATCTATATTTATTGATATTTTCAACAGAGATTTATTTGGTTTTACTGCATTTAAATACACTGAACTCCAGCAAGCTAAACTATCATTTCATTTTGATTGAACAAGGGCAAAATAAAATGTTCTCTGAAATTTTACAAATGTAATTTTTGATAAAGTCTCCATCAGTGATAGGACAATGGCAATCTTATTTAGAACAAGGCATTACATATCAAATTCTAGAACAGTGACGGATATTAGAAAGATTATAAAAAATGAATGAATTTCTCTAACTTGATTGAAGTGCATTCTATTGAAACCAATGACATTTAAACTCCAAATTCTATTTAATATCGCCCTCTATCTGCTCCCAGCCTGTGGAAGCTTAATTTTGAATGGTATCATCAGCAAAAGATGTTGAACAGCCAATAGATGAATGTAAGGATAACGTCAATTAACTAATTAAAATTATGCACTTCCTATTACTGCAGCCAGAACTCAACTCAGCCTCAAGTGCTGCTTCATGTCCACGTAACTATAAGTTTTACCACATCCGTAACAGGCATCAAAACTTCGAGAGCTTTATCGTTTTCGTAGCAATGAAGATACTCCTTACTAAACTCTTAAAAATTAACTCCAATTTATGAAGTGCACCAGGTATGTTCTGCAAAATATTAAAGAAATTATGCGAAACGATATCGGCGCACTTGTATAGTTATCCGAATAAGAAAATTATAAACGCTATGCAGACTTCAACAAATAGTAGCGAGGTAAATCTGCGAAAAACACCTATATCAGAGAGAGGTAAAAATGCATAAAATAAACCTTTCAAACAAATCCCTGCGTATTTAATCTGAACTTATAAAGAATCAGCTACACTTAAAAAACAGCAGGTAATGATTTTCTTTCAACAAATAAACTTATGAACATATTATTATTTACCCAAATATTAATATAATCAAAACCTAAACATGGTTGTTTATTAACTTTTGATGCGGTGAAGAGGAAATAAAATACCTCCGAAAATCACACACCGAAGTCGAGAGTTAGCGGAATGCGAAATCACAAGGCTTACAGTAGAAACATCAAACAATTAAAGCGAGCTGTGATGGGTTTTTGTTTGAATGGAAATAAGTTTTGATAGCGGGTAATGCGTGAAGAATTGCGGCTTTATGACATGTTTTGTTTAGCTCGAATATGGTAAACATCTCCAACTAACGTCAGCCGTTTGAAAGATGTGATATGTCAAATTATGAGAGGTTTATGATAAGCTGAATAATACACATAGTATATCCGTGATTAAATCTAGCTACTGAGTGATTTTTATGTTATTTAGGAGACAGGTTGAGTTTTACTGAATTGTAGCCAAGTTATTCATAGCTTTTTGATTACATGAGCGTGTATTCTAGTACATGCCTTTCATAATCAGTCTCTGTAAAAGGTTTTATTAAAGAAAATATTTCATCGTGCATATCTCATTTAACACGTCCCTCTTTGTAGGGAACGTGGTACTGTAAATACAAGCAATTTCTTTGTTTTTGTCGGAGCTATTCATTACTTACCTGTCATCTCTACGCGAAGAACTTTTATTTCAACAGAAAATTTCACTCGAAGCAAACTGACTTTAAGGGATAAAGCGCTGAAATTTAATTGCCAATTCAGGATGTTATTAGGCACGAGTACGATGTTTTCAATACTAATAATCCCGAGAAACGATATCACGTTAATGAATAATATGGATGCGAGGATCACATGATATCGAGCTGACACCGGGAATAATTATTCAATCTTATTATTTTAGTGATCAATTTGAATGCCTGCAGTTTACCATTATATGCAGGGTTTGTCGTTCTGTTTTTCAATCCGATTTCAAACTTCATCGGCAGCGTTCATATTTTGCTTTCAAGGTAATTTTTTATTTCGGCGGTAGAAGCGTAGTATTGGGTACCTACAATTTGTTCCGTTTGGGAAGTGTTGGCAGCTTCAATTAAGGCTGCAAATCGCATCGTATCAATGTTTATCTCAATAAATATACATACCTTTTTACTTATGTAAGGATGTAGTGAATGACCAACATATTTTTCTGTGCTGTGCCCTACATTCTTGCTTCTTTCTTACTGACTGATATATAGCACAATGAACATGTTAATCACAAAAATGAATCGCGCTCCCTAAATACTATTGTGTAATTATAGTCACAGGGTGATCATTCGCAAGATACGTAAATCAGGGGAAATTAGTAAACACATTAAGTAATGCCCATCATCTTGGGAACAAGAAACGTTCTAATAAAGTGTTCCATGTTACGGAAATATCGATAGTGACCAGATATTACAGAATATGAGGAAAATTAAATTCATTTCTATCAAATGATTCTGTATTATTCAATTTAATTATGAATGATTGACAATATTTATCACATTTTATGAATGTACATTTCTTCTTGCCTTCAGTAAGATTGAATTTTAAAACCCAGCTTTATGTTTCCTTGATAACATCACTTTTAAGATTGAGGGAAAAATCACCTTCTCTCATCACACAGTTGTCTATATGTAACTATTCAAATAGTTTAAAACGATCTTATGATGTCAAAGCATACTCAATGGATAAGTTTAAATTTCAAGTTTCTCAAATCATGCAAGGAGCAATGCTTCATTTCCCCCTCCATAAGTTTAGAAGGTAACAATCTCTGTATTAAAATGCTTATAAATGAATCTTTAATTCATCTGATGCAACAAAATATTACATTATCCATACATTGGCTTTTTGCAAGTAGTGTAGTATTTTCAAGAGTGGTGGGGATCCATAAGTTAATAACTTGTATACACAGGGTTCAAAAAATATTTATTTTATTTATTATCATTTCAAAATTACTTTCTTCTTGATAATTGAGGTCAATGCGGCAGAGGGCTCCTTTTCAACTCCATATGACCTCCCATTGCTTCATGATCAACATTGGAAATTAAAACTTTAAGTGAGAAGAGATTTATAAAAATAAATAATTTAAATAAATGATTATTGTAAATTTCAAAAGGTGCCTTTTATTTTTCTACTTAAAGAGAAATGAATATCATGGGGCATTTATTAGTTCTATTATGTGAGGGAGAAAGGATATTAGCACGGCAGAGAGGTACTTGAAAAGTGATAGTAGAGGGTAAAGCTGTGGAATCAAAAAATTTTGTAAATAAATTAATAAAAAAGAGAATATCTGAGTGCATGTGGCAATAGGAAATTGTTGGCATATAAAAAGAATTGATAATCTGCACATTTGAAATGATATCAATATCAAAGTTGGGCCGAGCTTCAGTGAGTTTAATACATTTAGTTTGGAAGTTCTAATTTTTTTCCATTAACTGCAAAATATCACCCAAGAAAATGGTAAACTTTGACTAAAGCTCAACTCTTTAAAACAGAAACAACTTCCAAAAAACTCCTCTCATTCCATCAACACTCTAAACAACATAGTTAATCTCTCCAGAGAATCCTTCAACAAAGATGAAATTACGCTTCTCTCAAAAGGTTTAAAATGTACTCTTCCTCACAAGACACTATCGCAGATATAGAATCCCAAATCAAATTCCTACCAGAAAGCTCCAAGAACACCATCAGAAATTTATTTTTTCAGCAGATCAGAGAAAATTTGGAAAACGAAAATGGAAAACTTACTGACAGAAACAACTACAGCAAGAGAGAACACGACATTTTTGAAACATTAAACGATAAAGATTGCTTTTACCTTAAAGCTGACAAAGGATACAAAGTAGTGAACATTGACAAAAAAAAACAATACATTGAAAATGTCACATCCACCTTAAAGGAAGGCCCTTATGAATCTATTCCAAAATACCCCCTCAACAAAATGATCACTTTCACCAAAGATACTCTAAAAATTTGCAAAAATCTCATCACAGATCCAATAAACATAAAACTCCATATGTCCAAACCAACTGTTACGAAAATGTACAGTCTACCCAAAATACACAACAAAGACATCCCTCTTAGACCAATCATATCCTTCATGAATTCCCCCACTTAACACTTATTTCAATGGCTTCACCATCGTAGTAACTATTCCTTACCACAATAAACTCCCCCCTCGAATCATTAGGAGAAAAGAATGCAGAAACAAAGGAATTGCAGGAGAGGAAGTGGAGTGAGGATGAAGGGTGTCTCAGTACCAGAGCATCTGGTAGGGGAAGGGAATGGGTTGTCAACCTATGAGAAGAACATCATATCCATAAACAGGAGCAACTATATTTCAACAAGAACATTCTATCAATGCATGCTCTCCATTTGTTAATAAGAACCAATACCCAAATATATTACAAAGAAAAGATGTCACGTTAGCAACTCAGACCCCAAGATTGTGAATGCATTGTCCAGATATCCTGGAATTAAACCAATGGCTTTGCATTGACGAATTCTATGATTTGCCAAAGGATCATAAATATCTTGGTGACATATCTATGATCAGTTGGTTGCTGAGGAACTGAGTGTCTTTGTAATGAAATTCACTATCCACGTTTTGCTCTTAAACCCATGATACATCACTAACAACTGCTGCAAATAACATTTCAATAGATGATTCCCACATGAGTCATGGCTTCACTCTCCCATACTAAAAGCAGAAGAGGATATCAAGAAAGGTGGAATGGAAACAACCCAACGATTCATTGTTTGCTTCCATCAAATAATTCTAATAAAGAATTTTCAGTCTATCATCACCAAATGAATCCATTTGGTTCATGAATTGCGAACATATGTAATATACTGCTTTTTCTTACCTTTGATGATGTCTCTCTCCTTATCAATTTGGTTTATGGACAGAACATTTTATTATTATCTTTGTGGGTTTGTAACATGTTTATAACTTACCTTTCTTGGGCTCTTGGTGATAGGTCTATGGCGTACCTAATGGTAGGACAATAACTGAAAATTCAAGCTAATAATTCTTTATAAAGTGTTTCACTGCTCACTATACGTATATGCCTTCAAGAGGGGAGGATGGAAGTGGTATCATCTAATTTAGAGGCAGTTCCAGATGAAGATTTCTATGATTGCCGAACCAAAAGATGTGGTGAATAAAGAGCTGAATCGAAAGTTACTTAAAAAACAAAAAATACTAAAGAGTATGAAAATATTGCATTAATCGTAGACTTTTTTACTGATCCAATAATAATGGAAATCAATTTTAGTACAAGAAATTGTCTTTCCTGATTTTGAATAATGATTATAAGAAAATGTTCCAGTGAAGAATGGAAAAGAATAGGTAGCCTATTAAATGTACTTTTCTTCAATTTTTGATGTTCCATAATGTTTCAAAATTTCAAAGAATGAGGGAAAGTTACACAAGTGCATGAAACACGGTTGTTTTCTGTATACAGAGCTTTCCTAGTCCCACTTTAATATCAATATTATTATGTCTACTTCTCAGCAAAAGGATGTGACATGGATGAAGACTTGAAGAAAATGCTAAAGCAAAACTATTGGCCCAGTGAATGAAAACAATTATATAGCTATTAGCTTGAGTTTTCAGTTATTGTCCTACCATTAGGTACGCCATGGACTTATTACCAAGTGCCAAAGAAAGGGAAGGTACAAACATATGATACAAACCCACAAAGGTAATAATAAAATGTTCTGTCCATAAAGCAAATAGATAAGGTGAGAGACATCATCGAAGGTAACAAAGAGCAGTATATTAAATATGTTTGCAATTCATGAACATAGACATGGAATTCATCCAAACAGTGCAGAGTTTTATATGCTAGGAATTTTGATAAAACAGCCAAACTTGTTAGAATTAAGATTGTGAATGTTTGTAGGGATCTTATTAAAGAGGTGAAGGCTCTTCACATAGAAGTGTTTCAGAGATTTACTGAGTCTACACTATGGTATTGGTTTTGTATCTGGTATGAAAGTTATCCACATTTGAACTTTAAGCTAAATCGCTGATATTTTTTATGCATATATAAGGCTAAGATACACAAACAATCTATATCTAGACAATATTTTGAGTTGAAAATTCATATTTACATGTATCCCAGGATTTAATCCCAGATATTACCCTGATGGCTTTCTTTTGGAGTCAGAATATTTGCCTGACATTGCCCTGCAAAAGTGTGTCATAGCTAAGGTGGAAATAGAAGAGAGAATAATAAGCAGATAAAAGGTCCAAATATTTGGAGTCCTCAGTTTGAGCAAACATTTTGAGAGTTAACCACTGAGGAAATCAATGCACTTGCAATGTAGTTTGCAATCAATATCAATGTCAAGAAAGATGAAAACAATATAAGAAAGTCGCTAACAAATTGTCTGATAGAAGGACAACATGCGATATGTATGAGCTTTTATTTTAGAACTTTATTTAACTTTTCAGAAATTTTGGGATAATGGTTTAGCAAGCAAATGAAAATAATTACATAGAGAATTGTGTTAAGAATCTATCTATCTTCTACCTATATATTATTTTAAAACATGCTTTTTTGGTGATCGGGACTTTTCTCCCTTATTACTCCATCAAATATATAAATGAATGACCGTTTGAAGGCTAAAGTTGCCAGGTTCCTGCGAAAAATAGTCAGACAAATCAAAAATGCACCATTTGTTAAACAAATTGAAATAATATTTTAATCATCCCATTTTTTTCTGGACGAAAAAAGGCCCGGGTTGCTATATACAGATTCAATTTGTTTACTTAGTGACGAGTGTAAACAAATTTTTAAATCGGATAATGCATCTGTTCTCGGGCATAAAATGATTCGCAATTAACATTACAGTCTCCATGAACGTAAACTTCGACGTCGTACGCAACCATAACAGTTGAATAAGCAAGCCACATTGCATCTTCCGGGAGCAAAACGACAGCCAAAGAAACATGAATATTGCCGAATATGAAAGTTTGCATCATAGGTTTATCATGTGGTATGCTTGAATAATTTTGCATCATATTACTTCCCGGTTTCGTATGTTGCAAATTTTCTATATATCTAAACCTGATATCAAATGATTTTTATTTTTTATATTTCACTCATTGAATAGATAATATTCAACATTTAATCATATTTCTGAGTAAAGAAAAGGATGTCCTGCGATTTCAGAAAACTCACCAGCATGTAGTACAAGCTTAACGAAAGCCCAAGCTTTTATCCCCAATCGCTATCTCCGAAGCACAAAAATGTATTATTTTGCCACATTAACGATGTTAGAGACTTTCAATGCGGGGAGAATGCTATGCGCTTTGACAATGTAATACAATGTATTCGTATAAAGTGTGACATTTAGCTTCCCCTCTAGCTCTCCTCTCCCAGATCAGATCAGATCACTGCAGACGAGTAGTAGTTATTTCATGTATGAAGAGAAGAACATAGAAAATAAATAAATAACGTGGATGCAGAAGGTATGTTTCGTTCTTTTATCTTGGTTATTTAAGTGACACTTCATTGCCGGTATAAAAGGAAGTGGTTTTTATAACGACAGATTTAGGTAAAGCTGGCAGTGATATTTTGTATCTTTACCATAATTCATTTAGTCATAAATGCATTGAGTGAATTGAGGTATTCGGTGTAGGATAAGATACATGTATCGTTATAGTGATGACGCGCACCATTCGTGATTATACTACTATTAGAAAATTTTTAAAACATTCGATAACATTTATACTATCACGTTCTCTAATATAATAGGGATTTTGTTTGGGTTCATATGATATGGCGTTAGAAAACGCAAGAAATTTTATTTGGCTATTGTGTTTTGTTGCTGGATGTGTAGATAGCGATATCCATCGCTACAATCGAGGTATATCAAAACAGACAACGATAAAGAATATGAAGGTGTGTATTTTTAGGTATGTTTTAGTTTTTGTGTATTTGTTTGTAAAGATTAGTGTTTGTTGAAGTGTATTTGGGTGGGAAATTGAGTATCAGTGTCGTCTGAGAAAGTTTCGCACGGGGCAACTAGTTTACCTTAAATCTAAATTACCTTTCTCACAAACAAATGGGTTGTGGTTAGGATTTTATTAACAGGGACAAGATGGTCTATTCTAGGTAATTCAGCCATTTCCAGAAATTTGTCAAACATTTTTTAAGGAGAGAGTAAGGATCTTAATATTTCCTGTCAGTCTCTTAAAGATTATGGAGTGGTCCTTTTAGCTGAGAGTTTATAACTAAGGCTTCTATTGGAAGTTTTCACTCAAATTTTCATGGTTTCAACTAGGGATGACTTGAAAATACTCTCAAAAGACATACATGTAAAGTTCATTTTGATCAATTGCAGACATTATCCCTTTCAAAATTATTTCTAAAGTAACAATGTAAAGAACATCATATTGTTTAAGCAATCAATTCAAAATTATCAACTTCATTGTTTTGTGAGGAAGCTGTACTTAAGCTTTATAACATATGTGATAGTGAAAATTTTGGAAGTATACAATTCAGGTTGTCTTTCATCCACATCAAGATATTTATTTGGGTTGAGAGAGAAAAAGTAAAACTTTTAGAGGAATTTGAGAGGAAATTGGCCACTTATTGTTAGACGTGCAATGAAGATTCAGTGATGAGAGTTCAGGTCATTTCCTTGAATTGTATTAGGTTCAATAATACCAGGAAACTCTTTGTGATTAGTATATATTTGTAGATTCACTTTTTGTCATGATGTATATTTAAAACTGGAGAGAAATAAATCTTATTTTTGATTATTCAGAAGTATCAGATAAATGCAATAATAGTTGTACATTAAGTTATATTTAGTTCCTTCACTATTAATCAGGGCCAGGCAAAAGGGGGGACAATTTGAGAAATTTCCAAAGGAAACATTTTTACTTTACATATGGCAAACAGCCTATCTTTTTTGCCTCCAACATCATGTTTAAGGTGAGTCATTGCACACTCAGAGGATGCAAATGGTTTCAATCCACTTCCTCGGAGATGGATGGCCTCGAGTATATTACTTTGTGCAAAAGTGTAATCTATGCATATTTATATGTAATGAGGAAAACCCTCTTCATGTGACTAAAGTCAGATAATGAGCCAAATATTTTCTGTAAGAACTTCTTGAAAGAAGGAGAGAAGCACCATGGGAATTCAAAATAAACAGTTGAAGCTCAATTTCTTTTTCAGAAAATGCAATAAACAGGCCATGTATGTAGTACAGAAGTTCGACATAAAGTCATGATTATTGTTAAATGCTCACCACTTATATGTAAAATGGAAAAGATTTGAGATTTTCTTTGAAAATAAATAATTCCTACTTAGAAATAATGGATGCTTACTGATACATTTTAAATTTATTTCTGGAGTTATAATATTTCTCTTATGGAATCGATACATATTGAAAATCAAAAGAACCAGAGAAATTTGATTTTGGGACCAAAAATTTTCAATTAAATTATTTCTGAGCAGGAAGGATTTTTTCCAAAGTGAATTCTCAAACATTTTTAATCAAACATAGAGATAATAATGATTCAACATTATTTAGTTATGAGTTTATTTTGAATTTATCAACCGCATATATGATATTTTTGGTTGTTTCATTTTGTGACAAAGATACTGAAATTTAATTTATAAATTTGCTAATTTCTGTTGAAATATTATCCAGTAGTTGTTCATTATCAATGTATGATGAAATGCCTTTGGGGGGATAGATTTTCCAACCAACCAGCCAGAGACCCTTTCTAAATACTACCACCGTCAATTAAAACTTTTCGTAGCAAAGATTGCAAATAAATAAATTGAGTTTTATTGTTAATTACTAATATCTAAGGTCTGAAATTGTGGTTCCCTCATGTTGGCATCATTTTTAACATTAGCTTTAAAACCAGGTAATGCTAATTACCTTTCCATCATTTCTGATGAAAATAAAAGAAAAATAAATATATAAATTGTAAAATGATACATAAACAATAGGATAGTTCTTCTGCTACTCACATTCCTGATGTGCATTTTACATTTTCTCTTAAAGAGTATCCACTCAAGTTACATTCCCACCAAATACGGTCCAATCCTTGTCCAAGCCTTATCCTATAATTCATCATAATCAGAAAACGGATCCTGAATACTGAGGAAAAGAAGTTTTAGACCTTAACATTTAGATATAAAATTTGCCAAAATTCTTGACAGGGATCATGGAGTGAGCTCCATCTGATCACTTACGTGGCTGTGTGTTCTGTGTAAATGGTGATCAATGCTGTAGTAGTCCACGTACTCAGCATGAACACTACAACCATTCCAACTGATAACCAAAAGTGGCAGAAAAGTACGTGCAATAATAAATTAATCTTCTTTTTTTCTGTAAAAAACCATGTTTTATCCTCGACTTACTTGACTGCTATTATAAGAGGTATGGTGCAAATGACATAGAATTGGGTGTCACTCGCCAAATACACACTCCAAACCATGCACTGCAAGAGAGAGAAATTTAGAGGTCCTTTAATAAAGGAGTAACAATCAGCAGCTACTCTACAAAATAGCGAGTACTGTAGTGGAACCTAGAGTTATCGAGAAGCGGGGAAACGTTTGTTAGGATAGGTTTTACAGTTACCACACAAGAAACGAATTTGGCATTAAATTGCAGAGTAGCAGACTGAAAATAAAGATTAATTTTTATAGGATTTAAAATGTAATAACAGACTTCCTAAACATACAAAACGTAGAGATCACTTCCATAAATGTAACATTCCTGCGTTTAATACGGTGGTTAACGACTGTTTTGATTTGAATGATTTTTAATCGAGGCATCACACTACCTCTAAATTGTAAATATTTGTTTTTAGTTACCGCATCGATTATTTCCTTACTCTCTCTCCGCAAATCTACGTTTATGAGACTTTCCTCTTTGACATTTCTATCGACTGCAACCAGATTTCGCATGCTAGATCTTTTCAAATACAGGTGAAAAAGTGACAGGATAAAAATTCACAGGAATAAGACACAAAAGAAAGAGGAAACGGAAAAAGACACAGTCGTTAAAATGACGACAACTTTTTCGGAGACAATCGATATTAATATCGAATATGTGCAATCATTCAAACATTCAATATCTTGAATTCGAGGAGAAGATAAAACTATAATGAATGCATTTAGAATTAAATGTCATAAAATTGAATCATAGAATATTACTGTTTGATGACTCCTTGCATGAGAGTTAAATTATTTTATAAGACTGTTGTACGTATATTATACGTCTGAATGAGTCTTTATATGAAAGTACACAGAGTATAAAAAAAATTTAGATACGGAAAAAATTTGAATCTGAAGTTTAAATAAATCATTAACCAGCAACGTCAAAGAAATAGATTGATAATGGGAAAATCCAAACAAATACAGATTGTCTTTGAAAATGCCGTCTTTGTTTTATCTATTCGCTATGGTCAGATTCGTATGCCCCCGGAGAGAAAAACTTATGAGCAGTCGATTCGGTAAATTTAACTCATTAAAACTTCGATTAGCTTAGTATGAGATACCTACTATGATATGCGTTGGCAGGTTCTTAAGAAACTCGGTTTCGTCAATGGAAAAGTCGGTGGGTGCGAGCAAGAGATGGGAGTGAAGAAAAAGTCCGCGAGCGATTTTACCTCTTAGGCCGCATCTTGAGTGTGCATGCAGGTGTATTGGAAAAAAGCCTTCCGAAATTGTCGTATTCACGAATTAAAAAAGGCAGTACTGCTAAGACAAATCTGTGGGCGCAGCTCAATCAAAGACTTAATTTACGTAATAAATTTAGAGCACTGGTTCCACCATTATTCTTTCACTTTGCATCCTGATTTCATGTGGTCATATGCAATGACTTACCTACGTACATACTAAAAATTCATTTTTTGGTTAATGAATTCAATGAAAACTGTCACTCTCGACTGCTAGGATGCAGTAAGTCCTCGCTTATTTCATACTTTATGGCAAGGAGTGTATTCCCGCGTCCACTTTAGTAACAGTGAAAAAACGTGTTACGAACCGGACTCGAATCTCGGCCGTCCACGTGACAATCTAAACGCTACGCCAACCCACTCCGACAGGGGTCCCAGAAAGGTGGAAATTACGAAAAGTAAATAATTTATTACTAAAAATAAGTTTAGACGAACGCCATTTCACTTTTGTTACATTCAATCTCCTCTACTAATATATCGTTCCCAGGAGCTCTCCTTGTGAGAAGGGCTCGTTTCGCTGCGATGGCCTACGATCTGCACTTTCTCATGCTGTCCATTTGGAAGAACACTTATGCCCAAGACAATCTCAAATGCTCGTTTGTGAGTGCTCGTGATTTCGGAGATATTATTTCACCTAATGTTTTGTAAACTGAGTATTGATGGGGCGCAAGAAAGACGTCCAGATATGATGACCATTGCTCTGGCCCATACAATTATTCGATGTTTATAAGGAAGTGAAGAGCCTACCTTCTATATTCAGCGCGATCTGGGATATGCATATTGCAACCCTGATCATAAAGAGAGTTAGTCCTCGCTGAACTGAGTGTGGTTGCTTCACTGATTCCATTCCAGTGAAAGTGATTTTTCGTTACAGTTTGTAAAGAAAATAACTGCTGCTGACACTGCTTAAGACACTACGGTGCTCTTTTTGTCGTTTGCATGTGAATAATTTGTTGCTATTTATAGTTTGATCCAAAATTCATTGTAACACTATTGATTGCCTGTCACCATTTGTCTTCGATAGGTTCACCTGCAAATACAGATTCTCATATTATTTACGGTTTTTGTAGGTAAAGAATTCTGAAGAATGTTAATTCAAAATTTTTAAGCATTTCGTTATTTTGAGGCATAATTTTTCTGCACATTAAAACAGAAAATTTTCAAGGACTATTTAAAATTTGGATTTTCGACTGTTGTTAATAACGGTATAGAGAGGACACAATGTTTTTTTATGCAATGCTGTGCTTAGTGCTGAATCTATGAAACCCTCAAAAGCCTTACGAACATATTGAGAAAGACTCTCTCAAACGATATGAGGCTGCCTTGAAGTAAGAAAAATTAGATTTCACTGGGACGTTTCAAATACAAAACCTAGCTGTAGTTCAGGCATCATATGAAATTGCTTCGGGTGTTGCAAAAAAGAGAAAAGCCCCATATGATTGCAGAATCTCTCATCAAACCTTTTTTATTATAGTCGGTTAAACTAGTTCTAGGAGAAGCGAGCGAAATTAAAATGCGTAACATATCTTTGTCCAACAGCACAATTCAGAGACGCATTTCCGACATGTCCATGGATTTGATGGATCTGAAAGAAAGGCATCTCCCGCCTTTTCCTTTGAACTTGATGAGTTCACCGATGTTAGTTCATGTTCCCAATTACTCGTATTCACTTAGAGGACACCAAAGAAGAGTTTCTGTTTTGTAGCACTACTATAAAAGGTCATGGAAAGTTCATTCTTTGAAAGTAAAGGCTTACAATGGAATAATTTCGGGGTAACATGAAGGTAAATAAAATGTAAACTTCTATCTGCACAAGGAGTACATTTTTAGACATCTAAATTAGGGCATTCGTGCAGATCTTGGTCTTGGAATAAAAGCGATCGTGCACTCATTCTCGCACATCCTGCTTATTCATATTTATCATGCATATTTGTGTCCACGCACTGGAGACCTGAGCATTGCATTGAAGTCGATATTCCTAATACCGAAATAATTAATTTAAACAAAAGCATTGTATTGATACGAAGACATAATTCAAATTATGATTTTTGAAATTGTTCATTATGTAATCAGAAATCATTTAAAATTTAATGAAACAAGTTTTTATTTTGACTGATAGGTACTACTAGAGTCAAAGTCGGGCGGAAATCTATTTTCATAGTTTTATATTCAAGTGTTACATTCGATATTATTACGCTATAAAATCTGATTACATTAAAATAACATCACTAAAATAGTCCATCGGCCGCTCCGAATTAATATTAAATATAACAAGTATTTAATTGACTTCCGGTCCGGGCCGAGCCAAGTATCTTCGGAAAGCTAATCAGAATCCTTCCGATATAAAAGATATAATGGGAACCTATCTATTCGTTAAGATGCTGCTTAAGAATTAAAAAATTGAGAAATAGATTTTAATTCGTTAGTATATGGCAGCAAGCTGAAATGCCACTCGATACTCTATGGGGAATTAATTTTCGAATGGTCTATTATACGCGTCGTGAAGTTTCTAATTCTTACTTTTGTCCTTCAATAGATCCTAGGAATGGAGGTGGAAACTGAAACGCTCTCTATATAATATTTTATCAATTACATAATTAAAGCATACCGTTATGAAAAGAATTTTTAAGCATCCTCAAGTAAATCCTGCCGATAACCGACCGAACTTTATTTGCAACATGTAGAACATATTACATATACTTAGAAATAATTAGCTAAGGTTGTGAACACATTTTAAGTTACTATATGTACATTTAATTTGCCATTCAAATGGACTCCGAACTTAAGAGGTTAAACATGACAATGCGAAGTGCCCCTTACGTCTAACAACAGTTTTCCGCCAATGCTAAAATTGAAATACAAGGCTTGATTGAATGATCAAATCGAATTTTCATACAAGGCATCGATTAAATCAAAATCTGCCGTGCGAATGAAGCTTCGAGGCTATAAGAAAGAGATCTAACTGCGTTTAGAATGGTTCGTTACGGCCTGAGTCGCCACGAATCGATCCGAGGACACTTTTCAAACGAAACGCTTGTATTCTTTGAAATTGTGTTAATTTCTATAATGTCAACATTTGATGATTGTATCACGTGTTCTTCGATCTTTATGAGAAAATTAACCAAAACTCTATACCGGTATAGAATTCTTGAACTGCCCGTTCATCATGATTGTTAATAAATCATTGATGTTTACATTCCAGTTTCGAAATACTCTCCCCTCACGAAAACACCAAATAGCTAATGTAACTAAAAAAGAAAAGTGTAATTGATCACCTATTCAATCAAGATGAGGAATAAACCGAATGCCACTACCTTTGAAGCGACTCTCATACTATTAAGTTATAGAATTACCAAACGTAAAGTGCACTTTGAACTTGCAGTTCATTAAATCAGCGTTGGAAAAGTCGAAGTGATTATGGGCTTAAGTGTCCTAACCTACGATTTGACGAAGAATTTATTCCCTAACCGGTACAAATCTGAACATTGAATTCTCTCATTTTTTTCCCACGAATGATTCTAAGGATTCAGCTGAATTTCTTGCATATTCTTATGTAACAGAGACTTCGACTATCGCAACGTTCGTCAAGGGGACTGGTTGTTCATAGCCTCAGAAAATAATCCTATATCTCGATGGAATTTCCCAATCGTTTCGAATTATTTTGCAGAATATGAACAAAGATACCACCGATACATGAGAAGTACGCGTACATTACTTATGAGAACGGTCAATTTTATCAATGATCGAACTGGAGACATTGCGGTAGCTGAAAAGATCATTGGTCCAGGAAGAAGATTCAAAAGTCATGAATGTTAGAAGTCGTGCAATTAATGTATTCTTGGTGGTAATCTACAAGCACCATACTTTGGAAAATTAGAGTAGCTCATCCACAAGCATATTACGAATAGAGGATATGAACAAAAGGTTATTACAGCTGTCCTTTTGATCCAGAAATGGATCTAGCTTCTCATACCTTAACATAGTTCAAAGAGGGACATTTTTACAAGAAAAAATATCCAGCAGAAACGACACTGCCGGTCGAAGTAGTACTAATTTCAAGGCTATTAATCTCAAAGATATCAATCTAAAACACTTTCTTTCACATGGATTTTTGCTCTGAAATGCGCACGATGATTTCTAATGTTATTTGGCTATGCCAATGGGGTTCAAAGGCGATCAAAATGAACATTAATCCTCTGAGCATGCGTGAAAATCGTTTTCTTTCTGAGGAGAATTTTGCCTCAAATCGAATACTTTAAATGCATGTACATTTTCGTATCAACTTTGCGGCTGAATATTTTCTACTTATAGTCAATCGATCGTTAAAGACACATTCAGTTCATGGTTCTTTGTTGGAATGGACGAAAGTACCCTCACATTCTCTGCGAAAAAGAGGATGGAGTATCATAATGCAATAATGGGAAAATTTGAATCTTTTGAAGGACAACTTTTTGTGGAAACGCATCCCAAGACCGAAGATGATAAAATGAAACTTGCAAGCATAGCTCTCTTTTACGGTCTTCACTACAGCTCGTGCGAAGATTTATTCTAACTTTAGCTTTCCGTAGATATAGAATTCGAAATCGATTAGAATGAAATTCAAACGTTCGAGCTATAAGTCGTAGTATTATGACGTTTAGAATCAACTGCAGTTTTGCTATTCTATAATGTGAATCGAGTGTGGTGTTAAACTACGGAAAAAATCCGAACATTCAATACATAACATTCACGCAAATTGTGAAACGTCGTCTCCCACGAAAGAAAGGAATTTTCTTTATTGTGATAATGGGCCTCGATCGATCCGACTAGTCATAGCGTAACACAACGTGTTGCAGAAGTATAGATAATTTTAATCGCTTTCAGCTTTTTTATAGAGAAAATTGAATATAAGTTAATCTTCGGTGGAATTTTAGACAAGTTTCATGTTGATGATATTAAATTATGATTCATATGCAAACCGTGGGCTTTATTCTTTGGTCAGTTGTGAAGTGAGAGGATCCTGAGATAATACTCGAATCATTAGATTAACATTAACCGGTTTCCTAAACATCGGATTACCATAGAAGGGCTGAATGCAATCAAAAACTTATGTGACAATCGTTCGAAGCTTTTTGTTATGTATGAGAAAAAACAAACCATGTCATTGTGGAATTGAATGCATTTGCATTTTGATGTTAAATGTTTTTCCAAATATTATGTTTAATTTTTATATTAAGTACATCAACGGAAGAGAAAGTTATGGTTTTCGTCTCCCTTTACAGAATCAACTTATTAAAAAAATCTAGAGGAGGAATGAAATGTCATTATTGATCCGAAACTTAAAATGTAAATAAGTGAAAGAAATCCATCAGGACATCCACGAATCCCACTAAGAGATATTTACCGTTGAGTCAATAGAACAATAGAACTGTGCACTTTTTAAAAGGAATAAAAACGACCATACATCAAAACGTAGCACTAATGAAATTTCATGTCTTTTGGTATCAACATTGTGTGGTTCCTATGACTTTTCTAATATAATTTCTCAGTTGAAATAGTACTGTGCCATCGATAAACGCGAAGGGTGTGTTTTCTTTATAAAGTAGGATTATTCACTGGGTACGATCGGGGTAACATAGAGGTAAAATAAAAAGTAAACTTTTATCTGAGCATGGAGTACATTCTTTGACATCTAAATTAGGAAAGTCGTGCAGATCTTGGTCCTCGAATAAAAGCGATCGTGAACTCGTTCTCGAACATCCTGCTTATTCATATTCATCATGTAATTATCTGTGTTCAGTCATTGGAGACCTGAGCATTGCATTGACGAATACAAAGGTTCCCATTATATCTTTTATATCGGAAGGATTCTGATTAGCTTTCCGAAGATACCTGGCTCGGCCCGGACCGGAAGTCAATTAAATACTTGTTATATTTAATATTAATTCGGAGCGGCCGATGGACTATTTTAGTGATGTTATTTTAATGTAACTAGATTTTATAGCGTAATAATATCGAATGTAACACTTGAATATAAAACTATGAAAATAGATTTCCGCCCGACTTTGACTCTAGTAGTACCTATCAGTCAAAATAAAAACTTGTTTCATTAAATTTTAAATGATTTCTGATTACATAATGAACAATTTCAAAAATCATAATTTGAATTATGTCTTCGTATCAATACAATGCTTTTGTTTAAATTAATTATTTCGGTATTAGGAATATCGACTTCAATGCAATGCTCAGGTCTCCAGTGCGTGGACACAAATATGCATGATAAATATGAATAAGCAGGATGTGCGAGAATGAATGCACGATCGCTTTTATTCCAAGACCAAGATCTGCACGATTGCCCTAATTTAGATGTCTAAAAATGTACTCCTTGTGCAGATAGAAGTTTACATTTTATTTACCTTCATGTTACCCCGATCATACCCAGTGAATAATCCTACTTTATAAAGAAAACACACCCTTCGCGTTTATCGATGGCACAGAAAACGATTTTCACGCATGCTCAGAGGATTAATGTTCATTTTGATCGCCTTTGAGCTCCATTGGCATAGCCAAATAACATTAGAAATCATCGTGCGCATTTCAGAGCAAAAATCCATGTGAAAGAAAGTGTTTTAGATTGATATCTTTGAGGTTGATAGCCTTGAAATTAGTACTACTTCGACCGGCAGTGTCGTTTCTGCTGGATATTTTTTCTTGTAAATTGTCCCTCTTTGAACTATGCTAAGGTATGAGAAGCTAGATCCATTTCTGGATCAAAAGGACAGCTGTAATAACCTTTTGTTCATTTCCTCTATTCGTTATATGCTTGTGGATGAGCTACTCTAATTTTCCAAAGTATGGTGCTTGTAGATTACCACCAAGAATACATTAATTGCACGACTTCTAACATTCATGACTTTTGAATCTTCTTCCTGGACCAATGATCTTTTCAGCTACCGCAATGTCCCCAGTTCGATCATTGATAAAATTGACCGTTCTCATAAGTAATGTACGCGTACTTCTCATGTATCGGTGGTATCTTTGTTCATATTCTGCAAAATAATTCGAAACGATTGGGAAATTCCATCGAGATATAGGATTATTTTCTGAGGCTATGAACAACCAGTCCCCTTGACGAACGTTGCGATAGTCGAAGTCTCTGTTACATAAGAATATGCAAGAAATTCAGCTGAATCCTTAGAATCATTCGTGGGAAAAATGAGAGAATTCAATGTTCGGATCTGTAGAATAGGATATGTAAATTATGTGAATCCTCTGTGCCTTTTAATCGGTAAAGCAAATGTAGTTTCAGTAATGTAATCGGAAATAATCTTCTGCTAAAAGCAATGCCTTAAGCTTTGTAAGGGTAATCCTACAAACACTATTATCTCTAATCGCGTTATTTTACAGGAAAAATGTAGCATGATGAGGAATAGCCCCTTCCCCTTTGAAATTTTTCAATCCAACCCTTGCACCAGGTGGTAAACAGGGAAAAGAAAAATGAGAGGAGCTCACGACCTCGGGACAAGTATTTGAGTATTTCTAACGGTTCGTGCATAAAAAGGTATATGGGATACCATACTCTAACATTGCAGACGTCTACCACTGCTTCTAGAAAGACCTATGATGCCTATCACTTTATAATATGAGGATGTAAAGAAAGAATATTAACTTACCTTCCAATGAGTATTTCATGATGAGCAGTGTTCACGTATAACACCGAATACTAAACACACTAAACACTGAAAACTGCACACATTTCAAATCACAATTCACTCATTTTCTCACTCACATAGCACTCACTGCACACAAATATCACTCTCTTATTCTGGCTCTTCGCGGTCACCTGAAGGTAAGGAGGCCGAATTGTGCCGGGTCGTTCTTGACAAGCACCTTCTCGCCCTGGAGAGGAACTCCCCGCTGCCGGACCTCTCGTCAAATTGCAACGACAAATCCAAAGGCCAACTCCTGAAATCCTTCCTCCAGCTGTGGAATCCCATCCCAGCGGTCGAAGACGCCCTTCAGCCAAGGTTGATGTCTTTGTGAAACTCATAGGCCTCAGAGATAAATTGAGAAAGGAATGCATTGAAATCTTGCTACGTAAGATCTTATGAAAAGAGCTCAAAAGAACGTAACTTCCCTGAATGTATATTTTTGAAGCCACTCTCTAAAACACTTAAAATTGCTCTATGGCTCTCAATTAAAATTTATACAGCCATCAAAGATTGTCAAACTTAGTAACAAAAAGAAATGAATTGGGTGAGAAAGGCTTTATATTCTGGAGCTATATACATTTTGTACTCTGGTTATAGAAAATTAAAATGAAACTATACTCAGTAATAACGAGAGGAGGTTTTTATGTAATGAAAATGTATTACGAGATATGCACAAGCATAATCATTTTTATTTTCTAAGTTAATCAAAAGCCTCTCATGAAGCATCTAAAAGGTGTCAATTCTATCATTTTACTACTTTTGTGGAACGGCATGCTAAATTGAAAGAAAAAGAAATTTGTATATTTCAACGTTAATGGATTTTATCAATTATTCATTACTCTAAAGCAGCTTTGAGCGTTGGGTAAGAAGAGGGTAAGGGTTTAGAAATGTGCACTCATTGGTAAGATTTTCGCCAGAAGAAACCTCCATCATTTCTAAGACGTCGAGCTTCCTCCCTTTCGATTCCCGGTGGAGAAGTTTCGCCAAAAAGGAACTCTGCTTTCCGCTGTCCAGTAGGTGGGCGCCACAGCCATGTTTTATGAACCTGTTTTTGGATGAAGATTGTCTATGATTTTGAATCATATTTATTATTTCTCTTAATCAATACAGCACCCAAATTATAGACGCAATAACATAGGTCTTCATACTTCTTAATTCTACATTACAAAGATGGACGGCTAAGAGTTTGTGAGAAAAAATCCTCGAAGCTGAAGGCTTTTGAAGGAAAAACCCACGTATTGGGAAAACAACCGCACAAGAAGCGGGATGAAAAAACCCGCGAAACACAGGAAATGCATAATAAAGAAAAAATTGAATTAAATCTAACACTTAAAATTCTAAGGCTACCTAAGCCTAATGTATAGAATTCAACGTTAACACAGATCAAAAATTAAATATCTAACTCTAAGAACACAACAACAATCAGGCAAAATAATTAATAATAGTTTTTCTATGGCTGGTTTCTTAGGCTCCGCTATTCTCCTCTGAAAACCACCTTAAAGTATAATTGTTTCAAATCTAAGGTTAAGTTACAGATAATAGTAAAATTAGCATTGAAAGAACGTATTTCAGGAGTGAATTTAAAGTATGAGTATGTTTGACATGATTGTCAAAATCTACCTCGAATTAGTGAAGAGTGTTTTCCGTCGTTCATTCAGTGTCACAGGGATTAATGATATGTAAGGAAATAAATAAAAGTAATGTAAAATTATAATATGCTATAATGTCTTGATAATGTATTTCATAATACATTAAGCTATATATGAGCTATATTCATACTTAAAATCCTGGTAAATACAACAAATACCTCAGTAACCGATCCATCCTCCATAGTTCCTAATTACCATGCCAAGAGGCTCTGGCATTGATTGCAGCACGCGAAGACACACTGATGGCCCTATGTTCTCACACGCGTCCTCAATAGTTTCCAGTAATTTGCTCCTGTCTTGAGGGCGGTCTTGCTTTTGAAGATTTTTTGCTATAATACCCCATATATTTTCAATGTGATTAAGGTCCGGCCTCCTTGCTGGCAGCTTAATTTCTTAAGTCGTGTTTCCTGTGGTAAACAAAAGCTGTTATTGCCAAGTGTGTGTTCTTTCTCCGCAAGCATTACCCTTCCTCTGCGAGTTCTTTTTCGGAAGCACTTCAATCCAAGATAAGTCATTCAGCAAATCCCTCTGGTTTATCAGCAATTAACACGGGAATATCCCAATTGAGCAACAAAACATAGGGATGTATTAGATTATGTCACCTCTGTATGATAGAACTAAGTATCGTCATAAAATAGAAAACACACAAATGAAATATACGAGGAAAATTGGAAGAAAAACAATAATCGGACGACCTTGAGCCAAGTTCGAAGCAGAGGGAAATTCCACACAGTCTGATAATTTCTCTCATAGAATTAAGAGAGAGATGCTTGATGTACTTCTTTAAATTATTTTTAAAATTTACTACCTACATCTCTTACCCCCGTGAGAATCAACTCGTCTGGCCTATGAACTTCAGCTTCTCTTATACATATCTAAACGGCAGTCGCTTCAACGAGAGTTCAATGCCATGATTATATCGAGAAGATATCAGCCATGGATACCCAAATGAAACACGGAACTTAGAGAACTATTCAATTATTGAGTTATGTTTAACGTTTAGGATATTCTTACACTACAAGGGGCAAACTGTAAAGTACGTACCCATCTTCCGAGAAAAAGAGCGCTGATAGCCTTCTGAAACTTCAACGTCCGTCGACTTTGCCTTGCAACAGAGTGGAAAATTATCCTGTATCGCGGGCGAATAGCACAGTGCAAACTGCCACACACGTTTCCTGCCGCTCAGAGACGAAGTTATCAGGACACTAGAAAGGAAATAAGGCATTGTAAAACCTAAGAGTAACATAAAATCATCGAATCGGAAGATCGTTGCAATCCCGAAGAGTCATCCGTAAGATATAACAGCGATGAATATTGAAAAACTAGATGTATAGACTTCTGAAAAGTTCTTACATTGCTAAGGAGTTCAACGTTGAGAGACTACAGAAGAGATAGGTCCGCTCCGTTCAAATGCTCCGACTGCTATGAGTCAATTGCAGGAAAGCGACCGCACCAATTCCGCCAAAATTGAACACTCATACCAACGCTACGAATTCAGGATGGAGAAGGGCGGTATAGGATTTCTCTTGTTCCATTACAGCCAAGCGTGGATAAATATGTCTGGGAGTGTAGGGATACGGTTTCATCATTCGAATGCATATTGTATTTTCATAAAAGACTTTTATGTGATTTATCAGTAATTATGTAAACTTCTCCAATTCTTTAATCATTGAATTTATAGTGTTTGCGGGGGTCCTCGATAGCCGTGTGGACAGTGAGTTCGACTTCGATGAAAGTGGTTCACAGTACAGATGTTTCCAGCAAATTTATTACATTTATGCATCTCATGATTTAAAATTTTACATTTTCTGAATACCTCCAACTGCATTTATTATGTAGAAGAATATTTAAATTTATTGAATTATTTTGTTCTTACCCTAATCAACTAATTTCATTTTATTTATTGTTGAGGGTGATTGAATGTTTTTGTTACAAGAAGATATCAAGTCTCCTAAACTCTGAATAAATAACCTCATCAATTATATGCATTGCTTTCGTTGATTCCCAAAGAGAATGCCATCTATATGGGGACCATGTCTTTAAGTTCTAATTTCATGTCTAACACCTTTATTTACTAATTTTGTAAGTCAAGAGGAGGCCATGCTAGATGTATACAATCTAGCTGCTTGACAGCAAACATCTTGATCCGTTTTCTTTGATGTGAAATAAGCAGTGATTTCAGAGTATGCAATTGTGGCCATCAATCAACAAGGCATTATCAGTCCTTAGTCAAAGGTAAAGAAGGTGTTGTTTTATTCTGAAAATCAGTTACAGCTTTTTAGGAGGCCCTAAAAATTCTCTTGTCATGGGAATCTTCTCAAATCTTGACTATAAAGTTTTAAAAATGTATGCCATACATTATTTTTAAGAGAAATGGGAAGGTCTACCATAACATTTTCTTCCATATTTGGGGATAAATAAAAGTCAAGAAAAGGATTCAGGAATTTAATACATGTTCATAAGTTTACAGAAAGAGATATTTTAGAATATTTTCATGATTACAAAGTCTGATAATATTTTAATTTATTTCAGATACCTTGGATAAGCTACACTATTATATCAGTAAAGCTCTTTCTCTGCTCAAGGTGCATAAAATCCAAAACTCCAGTTTCAATGATCTTGATAACTTTACAGACTGACATCATCATCTATTGTCTGTATTCAGTAAAAAACAATAGCTTAAATTCATTGAAATATGTAACATTTCTAAGGAATGATCACGATTCTTGTATATACACTTGGGATCAATAATTAATACAAGAAATATCAAGACTTCAATTTATAAATGTTTAAGGACCTGCTCATGAAATGAGAAACATCTAATTAAAGATATATGTAAAAATTGTGGAAATTGCAAGGAGTATTAAGAAAATTTCAAAATTTCATTTAAGAAAACTAAAGGTAAATATTTCTCTATTGTAATATTATTGAGGATGGTCAAATTCTTCATCATTCATTGAAGATGCAAAATATGGAAGATAATTTGCAGGACTCTTTGATTGCTATCTGAAGAAGAGCAGGGGGGTGTTTCTGAGTCTCTACAGATTGGTGGCAACAGATTCAATCCGAGTTAATCGTAAAGTAATCCATCTACCAACTTCTGTGCGTTTCACACTTCTAAGCGGAAAGAAATCCATCTTGGGTATGACGTCACTCCTCATCCCAGTTGAGAAACGATGAAACATCATAAGAAATCACACATTCCTAAGAGACAAGTGAGCAGAGAAAAACAGCTTTCCAGTAAACAGTAAGTTTTGTAAATTAATTTCCTGCATTTGAGCATTTGAAACAAATGTGTGGTAATATTTTACACAATTGTGTTCGTTTATACTTCGAATAATCGCAATCTATGTACCCATTTTGAATCATATTGTATGATTGTAAATTATCACTAAATTTGCTGAGGTATTTATCAATGCCTTGATCAAAACATTCTAAGTACATTTACATTGCTGCTGGAAATAATCAATAATTTTTAATATTGCATTTAAAAGCTCTTAGCATGAGGGTATCTAGCCAGCAGAGGGAAGTGGTTGCTTACACATCTCATGATGTGTCTAGTTCCAGTGAGAGTGCACCTCATTGTGAGGTGTAGGCAACATCTTCCTCTACTCTGCCACCTTTAAAAGGTTTACACAAAAAGGTTAATTGCTGCACTAAAATGGAATTGCATTCTATGCTTTATTACTACAGATGACTTGATAACAGCAATTCTTTTTAAGATGAGTTTTGATAAGGTTTTATAAATTTTCCTATGTGAAGATTGGAGATGAACCCTATACCTTCATGTTAACTTAACTATTCGGGAAAATAGATTGCAAGTGAACTTTGTTAGGAATGATATGATAATATCTAAGGATAGTAGAACATTATCTAAGGCTTAGAAGGAAAGGAAATTTATAAATATCCTTGTTCAATTCCATTCTGTTTTTATTTACCATTACAGCCATTTCTACATATACTGGGACACACAGATATACTCGGGAAGGTCATACATACAAAATAATACATGGATATAATATAAATACTTATTTACAATAAAAAATGTATAGATAGAAACATACTCTACATATATAAGCTTTAAAATCATGATCTTAGCTGTCATACCATACATTGGACATAAGGTACAATATTTTGTATAATCTTTTCAGATTAAGGAACCTCTGGAAATAAGTGTGCATACGTATCTTTTATTTGGATATTCTATGGTTGATTTGTTTTCTATTGTTATTTATTTTTAAAGTAGCAACTTTTTTATATAAAATTATTTATTACTATGAAGCAGAAGCCATTTCTTAAGTTTTACATTTTTATTTTGAAGCAGTCTCTTTTTTGTCATTAAGTTGAGATATATTTTATCATTTTAGGGCCCATTTCCATTTCATTCATCTATTTCATTTATCACTTTATGTAACAGGTTATTTATTTTCATTTTATAGCTTGTGCTAATTCATTTTTATTCATATTAGTGTTTTTTATTTTCATGTGATACATTTTTCTTTAGTGCAGAGGACTGTACTGTATGTGATAATTATTTAATTTCCTTTGAATAAATTTATCTAAAGGGTATGAATATGTATATTGCAATGTACCTACCAGAGGGGATGAAAATGAATTAATTACCTATAGCATGCAAAAGACATACTTTACAATGTAATGTCTCCTTTCTAAGGGACTGTTAGGGATTACAATCTACCTTGTTATTACAGCCAGTATGTTCAGGGTATTGATCACCTCCTCTACAGGGCCTGACACTGGCATGCCTGAGGCTGACATTAGCACTGCTTCCCAATGACTTTTGGTATCAGCCTTCCGCATAAAAATGCAATGCACAGAGGACCGAGGTGCCCAATGAAATTTTTCCAGTTATTAATACCATATATATTAGGTGATATCTAGGTGCTACAATAATTATTTCATTCATTAATCAGCATTCATTATTTTATTTCTAACACAGAAATGATTTATCTTCTATCATAATTAAATTATTTCACAATTTCCTTAAGATATGGCAACTTTAGAATGTGCTCTCCACAAGTTGATGAGCTATAAAGCACTAAAGAGTAGCATCACCTACATTGATATAAATTACATCCATCTCCAACATTTGAGTTGAGATTTACTAAAATTAAGAGAAGCAGAAGTAGACGTTTTGATTTTGCACAAAATTATTAGCAATTTTGGAATAACAAGGTTATGTATTTTTGGATGTGGGTTATACATTCTATCATTCATATTTTAAGTTAGGAAAGTTCCTGTATCAGATGTAGCCTAAAAATATGCTATTATTATTCAAGAGTTTTCTACTTTTGTAAATAGGATATTTCTCTTGTATAAATTAAATACAATACCACATACCTTCATTTCAATGTTGTGGTATGCTGCCCAGTGTTTAAGAATGGTCAATCTTTCACTATTAAAGCCCTTGCCATGCATTTATTATGATGATACAAGCACTGGAAAATCATCATCTGTGACAATGAAGGGGTTTGAGTTATCCATAAGTGCCTCAGACCTTGTCTTCTCAAAACTTGCAGCCTTCTCTCTCCTCTGAAAAACATCAGGTTCCTTAATGATCTCCATTGTGTAGGTTATTAACAATGAACATAATTATAGTAGCCAAATTCAGCATCTTTTTGGATTCATCAGGAATTAAAGTGAAACAAACTCAATACAATTGACATCCATTATCTTCTACAATTACTGACATCTATATTATTCCTAGGTTCTATCATTTTGCCAAAAAAGGCCTGAATCCTGGGTCATCGTTCTTTGGAGGAAATACATTCAATTGATGGACCAAGCCCATTTCTTGAAAACTAGGAAAATTTTGAAAGACACATAGCCACAAATTACTATGTAATTGGTTGAAATAAACTCAAGAAGAATATCATTCCAGAAATTCCTCACCAGGTAAGCCTCAGTTACATGTGAAATAAATTTCAGAATAAGAAGAGCTCCTAAGAGAATGTATTAATTACCTGTTAACATAAGGTCCATTAACAATTACAACATCAAAATATGGTCATTTCAGGAAAATTTATTGCTCTTACATCTTTTATCTCATGAAACCTTCTCTAAAAGATATTGAAAATATATTTTCAGTATAGAACAAATGCATTCAAATGAGCTTATGTTGGATCTATATACTTAAAGCAGCACTGGGGAGTGAATCTTATATTTCTTCTTGATCCAAACATCTAATATTATATAAATTTATGAATCAGTTTTTTTATAAGTTAACCAGATGTCAGCAAATTGTAACCATTAGAAATACATTCTGCTAGAAAATACCTCAACAAAATGATTGCTACAGCTAAAAGATATTAAAGTGAACATTCTCTCACCCCACAGTCAGTTGTAGTAACTTATGCAACGATATTTTTCATATTAAGATAATTAGGGTCACGATGTACACAATATTTCATATGCAGACATACACCAACAGCTTAAACTTTTCTCCCATTATAATCATAATTTATTTACTGCTTTAATATTTTTTACAAAATACTTAACAATAAAATATATTGTCCATGAATTTTAGAACATAGGGAACTTCATTTAGTATCTCATATCACTAGAAACCGACTTATTTGCAATAGCAAAGGATGAGAATTGAATACATTATACACATCAGAAAATTATACATTCATCACCAGAGAGCTACGCTTTGCACTCTAATTCATTATAACCATGAAGGAATGAAGATGATCAGTAATGCTCAACTCTGAACTGCTTAGTTTTATTTACTTTTTCAATTTCCTTTTTATAGTAGTTATACTATGCCTTTTTAAGTAGTTATACTATGCAATAAACATGCCATATGAATGAAAGAAAATTTTCAGCCATGTAAGGCTTTAAGGTGCAAAGTTAATCCTTTGAATGAAATGAAAATTAGAAGGAGTGTTATTACGTTATATTATTATTTCTGAAAAGTCATGTGATGCAGAATATCATTTTTAAAATTAAAATTCATCATTTGATGTTACGTAATTCATTGTCATTCACTGTTCTTCTCTCATCCTTCCCCTTAGTTTCTTCATTACCTGTATGTGCTGCAGTATCAAAGGTAATATTGCTATCCTTTGGATTGGGCAACCTCCATATGCATGAAAGCTATGCTAGCTTGCAAGTGATGAAGGGGCAATCGGCTGATGCATGTCAATGACCTTTTTTAAGTAGGTCAGGCACATACTTATGGATCTAGCAAATATTTTTTGTTAAAAAAGGTGTTTAACTATCAAATTTGTTTATCATGATGTAAATAATAAAGATTGTAGTTTTCACTTCTTTTTATCTTAAAAATATTCAACCAAGAGTTGGCTCATTGCAGTTGGTCTCAGCACTCCACTTCTCTATGTATTTATTAGTTTTACTAAATCTTTGGTACAAACTTCCTAATGTTCTTGGTTCAATATTTTTCAGATGGGGGCCAGTACTTAGGGCCTCTTCTACCCTAACTACACTCCTCTTCTCTTATATATTGAAATATTTTCTGCTACACCTCCTGTAATGAATCAAAAACCCTTCATGGCGGATTTAGAAATATACCAAAGAGGAATGGATTAATACATTATTAAAATGCCCTAAACAATATTTGGACCTGAATTCCCTCGCTGAATATGACTTGAGTAGTTAATTCAGAGTTTCATATAAAGTTTTTAAAAATTCAGTCATGAATATCCATAATTCCTTCATTATTACATCATAATATTGGATGAGGTGACGGTAAACCATTTAAATGCGAATTAAGTTTAATATTATCCCTGCATTCATTACCTGAGTAGCAGTAAATCTGTTATTATCAAGGTTATCTCAGGGTTGAGAGCAAAAAGGATCAGGTTACTAATAGGTGAGGGGAACCCTGAGTATGTTTTCTTTCACTGCTGAAACATGAAGATGATGGCACCTGAATAGCAAACTCTTTCTCTTAACATTAAACAAATGATGAAAGAGAGAAACTTAGAGAAAGGATTTTAATGTACCAGTAAACACAAGAGATGACCAAATATTACATCAAGTACTAAATTTTCAACATTTCAAAGGACATATTCTATGCACAATGGAAATTAAGTGAATATATTCTAAGGAAGAAAAGAAGTAAAATTATTTTACTAGAACATACTGTAGGAAGGAACATATATTTATATGGTGCAGTATGTTTACCATAGCTAAAAATTTTTAGCAATTTTCACTGAACTTTAGCCAGAAATTACACAGTGTTAAAATGGTTATTTATAATTACTAGATGGCATGAAAGCAGTCTCCATTTTTGGATAAAATATATTGGTGATGCATTTGCATCAAGCTCTTTCAGTAATGAAGAAAAATAATACTAGAAATTATTTGATATAGATTTTCGACAATATCTGAACAAGATAAAAAATTACACTTGTAAGTTTTCTCCATTGGAATGAAGACCAAATATTGCTACTAGGTATTTTCATTATAAAAAAGAAAATTTCAAGTTTCTTACACATTTAAGAAGTTACCTGCTAAATTTTCTAGATGCACACATTTTAAAAATGAGATATAGGATGGAAAAATTGTCTCTGATAAAAAGACTTTTTACAGTGCAGATCTTAGTTGTCTTGAAAGAAGCATCATTTAATACTGGTGAGACAAGCAATTTAATGCTTTGGTGAGCAGAATCTGTCCAAACAGTAACTAACAGAAACTTCTCTGTGTGTATCTTTTTAAGTGTAAATGCAATTTATAATTTTATATTTAGGTAGGAAACAACTTAGTCAGAACAAAAAGAAAGGATCACAATTTAAATATTTTTGAGCATACCTTAACAGTAGATACTTAGATAATTTGTAAACTGAAGTTGATACATGCAACCAGAAAAGGTAGCTCTTGTTGAGTTGATTTATTCTTCACTACGAATCAAATTGGTCTTACATGTTAAAAATGCCAGGTTAATTTTTCTTCTAGTTTTTATAACTATTGGCCAATAGGTTTTTCTTTTTAAGATGAAATAGGCATAGCCTACAAAGAGATTTTTTCATTTTCTTCAGGAATATATTAAACAAGGCAAATTTAGAAGTCAGGCATCCCTTCTCTCTAATAACATCTTCTTTTTGATTGGTTTGACACACTACTGATAAGCTTTGGTTAGCATTTCTTTCTAAGAGAGTGAAGGAACAAGCAGCTTGCAATTAAATAGATCTATTCCACTTACGCTGCAGTGTTTCTTTCCTTCTTTCCAATTGTCCACATATCCATGCTCCACAGTAGTTTCACAATTTGCTGACACTGATGAAAAACACAAGTTGATTGCCTACTGCCACCTGTATATAAGCCATACAAATGCTATATAGAAATTAAGGCTGAACTACTATACTAAATAGAAATTAAATGTTGAAAAATTACTTAAGATAGATCATTTCAATAAATAAAGAATGTGAGAATGAATTTTGATATCCACTGTAACCAGGCTATGCTGTTATATGGAAATGTATGGCAGTATTTTGTAATTAATAATCTGTGGCTCAGCTAACAGATTATTACAATATACAATAAAATCTGGCTAAGACAATTTATAAGGGAAAAGTGAAACCCATGCTCTATGGGAGATATTACAAATTTTTATTTCTTTTATATAAGAATACAAAAGAGAAGGATTTTTGTCTCTATACTTAAAGAAATGATTTACAACTAAAAAAGAAAAGGAATCTTACATATCTTGCCCCTCTTACCACAGCTGTAGATACAGACTATGGACAGCTGTTGTGTGATACTGGTCAACTTCTTGCCATATTTTCTAAGAATGGTCTGCTTCTTGTGAAAGAGAAAATTTTTCTTGGTTACTTTATGTTCGTAATTCTTTCCTTTCCAATAAAGCAAATTTTACCAGTTGGGCAAACAGGGGATAATAATGTAAATAGTGAAATGTTTTGTGGGGTGCTGATTGTAGTCTTGTAGAGATTGTTATTCTTACTGTTCTTATTATTCCTATTGTCATTCCCTATAAAAATAAATGCAAAAAGTGACCAACATAAGTAACTAAGGTAGCACTCAATAAATATTTTAAAAAATATGAGAAGAAGACATCCAGTGTAATGCAACAACAACAGTTTGTGAAGTCTTCAGTTATTCTGTCTGACAAATAAAGCAAACTAATAAGTATCCTTTTCATTTTATGGAGTAAAGCACTTATTTGAAAATTAAAGAGCCAAAATAACATGGTTTTTAAATAAAAGAAATGATGAGATGCCATATCATGCATAGAACACTATCCCATTGATAAGGCATTTTTCACTCCTTAAAAGTGCCTTAAGTGAGTTCTACTGTAATTATTGAGAGAACATTACAGCAATGGATAATTCTTAGGTTAGTTTCAAAGAGCCATGTCTATTGGTGCTTTTGAATGATGAAAAAAACAGTGTTTACCTTAGAAACAGATCACCCAAATAAAGATTACGTAACAATAACTTCTAAATCAGCACCAAAACATTTGAGAAGTTACGAGTGATGAATTGGAATATCAATTGTTTCTCTGTAAAGCATGGTGTGTCATGATGCATTTACAAAGAAAATTCAATTCCATCAAAGAAAATTAAATTATTTGACATTATGTAAAACATGTCAATTATCATTTTAAAATAATCCTTTAGTCAGATATGTGCCTTATTTAATTCAATAAAAGACTGCCAATGCGGTACCATATCACACTAAGAGATGCAAGAACGTAGATCTTATCCATGTTCTTGAATGGTTGGTTGAAGATGTTGTTACTATCAAATAGTCATGGCTAATTGATGGAACTCAAAATTATGTAATTTGAAATTCAACTTTTTTAAGTGAAGAATATGTAATTCTGTCAGCACTACTTGATTGCAGCATTTCATAAATATGCTTAGCATATGTTTTTTATCTTCATAATTTTAGAAGAGGGTACACAGAATAATATTGGATGGCTACCTGAAGATCTCTCTTTAGATCATTGACAGGACAAATTTGTGTACAGTTACAGATTCATTTCATAACTAGCTCATGGGTAACTTTCATGGGACTCTTGTCACAGCTACAGGTATTTTGAGAATGGGAACTCTTTGGCTTGTGAAACAGTGGGAAAGTTGTGCTCAAGTCTCTGGTGATTACTTTTGAATAAGGTTTCAATTGTACCCACAGTGTCATTTTGTACCTTTTCATTTGAACACTCCTCGTAATTCAGTAAGGAAGACAATACTAAATTTCATTTTTATCTTGATATTTTTTTACCATTGGAGTTTTCCAGAAGAAGGATTGAGCTTTTAATTAGCCATTTGAGACTAAGAGAGGGAGAAGATCTATAGGTTCACATAAATCAGAGGAAAATTTTGAAACATGAAAAGAGAGAAATTCATTTAGCTTTATTTTCATTCCGAAAGTGCCAACAAGTCAGTTTTATTTGTTTTGCAAACAGCTAATATTTATTATCAACATTGGAAAGGGAAGATTTTATTAACATACAATAAACATCTGAGTTTGCTGATATGATATCTTCAACTTAAATATTAAATTGAAGCAAAATCGAGAAATTAGTTAAGATTTTTCGTAATATTTCACTTCATTGTTTGCTATTATCTACTTTAATTTCACTTTGTTAGCAAATTAACAGATGAGAATTCATGACAAAGAGATTGTGTAATCTTAAAATCTCTCATTTTCTTACATTCTTCTTTGTGTACATGAGGTTGTGCTCGGTAAATGTAGAATTACTTTTAATCATTCAAAGTATGCTATGGCTGTTTCCATTCTGCATTCTAGGTTAGTAAGCCTTTAGCATGCATACATGATACAACATCACTACTGATACAGTAGTATCAGTAGTGGTGTTACTACTACAGTACTATAATATAATACATACCAATACTGATACTTCTGTATCAGTAGTGGTATGTATTATATTATAGTACTGAAAAATAACCCACTGACTTCTTGTTTAATCAACAGACATGATAAATCATAAAATGAGTAAATGAAGGAAAAATACCTGATAGTTTCATAATCTGCTTACAATGACCTGTAGTGTTGCTTACAAAGCAAGTGTAAGTTCCAAAATTGGTTATCTGAGTGCATGAAATGTACAGGATATGCCTTTTGATTGCTTTCCCTTTTCTCCTTAATCCTGTCAGATGGCACAATATGCTTACTGCTGAACTTCTACCATACCTGGAGAATATGGAAAATACATTAAACATTTACAACATTTCAAATGACAACAATTAATGTTATCACAGATATTATAAAATAATTCAATGCAAAATTTAAAAAAAGTGAACTCCCTTGCCATAATTTACCCAAAGTTTGAGATATCTTGCAATGCCCTGACATTAAGAATACTGAGCAGTTTAATCCTAAATTATAAATACACAGGATCAATAAAATTATGTCAATAAAATGCTTTTATTCTCAAAAGACATACTACAGAAGAAAAGATATTTAAATTTTGGAAGAATTGGATGGATGAATCTGATTATAGATTCTTTGTCGATATTGATCCATATACAGAAATTCACTTTGAATCACATATTGATATACATCTATATCATGAAGATATAATTATCTCTCTTTAAAAAGGAAATGAAAATTTAAAGAAACACCAAAAATAAAATTTTTATTGATATCCTATATATTTATTCCAAAATATTTACCAATTTATTCTGACATGAATAATGCAAAATTGAACAGTTACATGCCTTGTAAACATGAGAAAATCATTTATAAAATGGACAATCACTTTATATACATATTTAAATTCTTCTAAGCATTCATCCTGCTTAGTTTCAGGATATATTATGTTTTCCTTTTCACAGTACTCTGTTATCAGCATGAAGGAATGATTATTATCCTTCAACACAAATCACAAAGGAAGTTTTAAAAATCTAAGGTCGGAAATAATTAATCGTATAAAACAGCAGTCAAAATTAAAAGTAATTTTAAATAAAGAAGTAGATTTGTTCAGAAAAATCTAAAATGTATGTTTCTGATAGAGCTTTCCAAAATTTGTTCATTCATCAAAGAAATAATTATGCAACAAAAATTAATATTTCAAGATTGTAATGCTGAATTAGGAAGAAAAAATCCTAAGGTAGAATCCTAATCCTAAAACATAAGAAACTGTCTGAATCTCTCCTACAGAATCCATCAGCAAACTTCATCAGACTTTCAGGAAAAAGAGAATCATAAGTGAAGAATTAAAAGTATTGGGTGAAAGTCAAAGATATACACTTAATAATCGATAAAGCTAATTTTTTCTATCAAGAATATTTTTCAGACTTCAAGTGATAAGAGCAGTTTTTACTATTAAGATGAGGAAGCAGGATATTATTACCTTGGCTTTGGGCTTAACATAAACAGTGCAAGACAAATCTAATTCATATCCTTCTGCCGTAGTCACCATTTCCTTCTCAATGGCAATTTCAGGAGCATCTGATGAAGACAATAAAACAGACAATCTCAAAAGGCAATAGAACAATTAAAGAGCGCAAGAAAAGCTAACTTGCACTGGACAGTGATGTCAGCAGAAGCATGACCGGGCTTTCTAATTCTCATCTGAGCATTCGTAAGTGCCGTTTTGTCTCGTCACCTAACAAAATGTTATGGATTTTCCGCTGGGAAGATGCTTTCCCTTGTAAAAAAACATTGCAACGTTAGAGAAATTGGAGCAATTCATAAATGGCAGAGGCTCACAACTACATATACTGAAATTTAAACACAATTTAGAAAAAACAATTTCATCAAACCAATGCACATCAGATCTAACTGCCATGATGACATGAACAGGACAAACGTCAATGGACATTCGGTCGATTGGAATGATTTCCTATCTTTTAAGTAATTTTCATGACTTCGTATAAAAATCTATGTACAAGTAAATAAACCATTATGTTCCAAAAATTTTTTAAAAATGCAAAAAAAGCCTATGAGACGCGCAAATACAACTGATGATGATTCTTGCTTCGACAAATGGCATATTTTTCGCATATTCGCAGTCGATTGCGGTCGAGAGAATTGTATCAAAATCGACCGCAGCAGACGATAAGTTAGCAAACTCTGGTATGTGATTTTTCACTGTTGTGAATGCATTGAGCATAATTAGTACTCCAACTACTGTCCGTACCCCCAAGATTAACACACACATGGTGTCCCAAAGTTAAGGGGTTGATTTTAAAATTGATTAAATGGAATACGGAATGCGAAAGAAATGCTACAATGATTGCAAATTTCTTCATAGACTCATGAACTTTTTACCACACTATTTCAAAATTAATATATTCGCCAATGAACATGTTGCGATGAAATTTGCAAGAGCTAAATTTGTTTTGCAGCAACAGCATTGCGCAGTATGTGAATGAAATTCACAGAAACCCGTACCAACGTAACCGCATAGGAAACTATAGTTTCTTCGGGATATAGATATAAACCTCGGGAATATATTCCCGAAGTTTATATCTATATTGAAGACGCCCTTACCAATTAGAAATTTCCAAGGGTATCTTACGTAATAGCTCTGGGTTCGACTTAAGGGGGTCTTAATCCTCCCTTAATAAATATATGGTGGAGATTTTAAATAACTTTATCAAGCGCTTTCCGAGAAGATAGAATTCGATATTTCTGAATGTTTACAGCGGTCATGAATATGTTTTGAAAACACAGTTTACCATTTCCCTGATAGTCCTAGGTTCGACGCAAGTGGGCCATTTTTGTTCTACCATACATTAAACGGGAAGTAGAGAATCACTTTTAAGAACATTCCCTATCTGCTATCGACTTAAAATTCAGCATAAGGTTGGAAGGGTATTTACCCCAACTTAATTGGGAGGAAAGATAACAATGGTGGACCTTGGCTCGAGGCCAGACTGATTATACTTTCCTGTATGTTTCACTTAGGTGAACTTGGAATTTCCCGAGTACTTTCCAAAGTAATTTGGTACTGCTGTAATACTCACCAATTAGCTCGAAGTATGCATGCAAATTTTCCTTATATGAATGTATTAGTATTTTGAAGGACCACCTAGGCGGAATATTTGTAGCTCTATTTTCCTACGAGTAAAAGTTGCTTGCATACTGCAAGCTAATTGGTGAAAATTTACAATGAGCTCCTCTTACGGGTGTCATCTTCGAAGCTTATCCAGCAAAATTCTTAAAAATTGGCGCAAAGAATTTCTTACGTGAGAATTTTACATCCATCTGGCATCGAACTCACAGTCATATGTAACCTTTCTTCCACTGGTTCTATAGAAAACTACTTTAAACGCAAACGCTGTGATTTTGAATAGTCTCCTGCATAGAGAAAGGCCTCAAAACAATTTTTTAAAAATTAGTGTAAATGACCGCCTGGCGTCGAACACAGGACCCGTTCGTGAGAGACAATGGCATGGATTCAGTATCTTATCGGGAAGGTCCTAAAATAAGATTCCGTTCTTCCCGCTTGACGAAAGTTATGGTTTTCGTCTCCCTTTACAGAATCAACTTATTAAAAAAATCTAGAGGAGGAATGAAATGTCATTATTGATCCGAAACTTAAAATGTAAATAAGTGAAAGAAATCCATCAGGACATCCACGAATCCCACTAAGAGATATTTACCGTTGAGTCAATAGAACAATAGAACTGTGCACTTTTTAAAAGGAATAAAAACGACCATACATCAAAACGTAGCACTAATGAAATTTCATGTCTTTTGGTATCAACATTGTGTGGTTCCTATGACTTTTCTAATATAATTTCTCAGTTGAAATAGTACTGTGCCATCGATAAACGCGAAGGGTGTGTTTTCTTTATAAAGTAGGATTATTCACTGGGTACGATCGGGGTAACATGAAGGTAAATAAAATGTAAACTTCTATCTGCACAAGGAGTACATTTTCAGACATCTAAATTAGGGCATTCGTGCAGATCTTGGTCTTGGAATAAAAGCGATCGTGCATTCATTCTCGCACATCCTGCTTATTCATATTTATCATGCATTTATTTGTGTCCACTCACTGGGACATCATCGGTACACATCGTGTGTACCGATGGAGCACTAGCCATACTTAGATCGGGCTTGTTAAAGAGCCCCAAGCAAAGAGCTCACCCCACTGCTCACACTGCCACCGATTTGCCCTAGCTACCAAGACTCATCCAAAACCTTTGCAAGAAGTACTCGATTCTTCGGTGACAATCGTCAATTATATAAAATCTAATGCTCTCAATATCCGTCTGTTCTAAGAACTATGCAACAACATGAACTCGAAGTTATTCTTTTCTACACTGCTGTTCGCTGGTTATCAAAAGGAAATGTTGTCGGTCGAGTCTTTGAATTAAAAAACGAAATCAAACAGTTCTTAGAAACGAAAGAAAACCATGAGTTTATGAAATATTTTAATGATGAGACCTGGATCCAACGAGTAGCTTATTTATCAATGATACCCAAGGATTTAAATATCCTCTTGGAATTATAAATCTTTCAATGTAATTTCTATGCACATACTCTTAAAATGCATCTATCCATCATTTACATTTCTTTTCATCGATATTTACCCTGGAAAAACCACTCTTTACCTCACCATCGTATTCTTTGCGAAATGAAAAAATCTGGTATTTTTGCCATTTTCCTAATGAGATCTCCTCTATCGCATCCTTCGATGTGTAGAATTCTAATTTTTGTGTAACAAAGATTAAAATCCTCTATCATATACTGCAATTACATTTAATTTTATTTAAGCTATTGTGATGATGACGTTAGCTCTCCATCTGCTTACATTTGCTGGACAATATTGTGACCTTTTCCAGTGAACATGTTGCTTTGATTTTATTACCGGCCACCGAAAATTTACTAGGACTCTTTCTTGTGACTATTACCAACCTTTTTAACCCAGATCCAGTTTGTTCGGAATGGCTTCTATAAGAATTGCAAGTTAAGTTCCATTTTAATCTCCTTCAGGCCTCATTTCTTACACAAAAATAAATTAATGGTCCCACGAAATCCAGACTAGCACTAACACGAGGGAAATTGAACGAACGTTCTTGTTACTGTTGTGGAAATGATTTGGTTTTAGGCCCTTTTAGAATTAATGGAAGGAATTAATCAGTCTCTGCAAGAGGAAATCCACGATTACAACATTACCAACTACGATGTACTACATGCATATCGGAGAGACAAGTTTACCACGTACGTGTAGTTATGCAGATTCTTTTCTTGATAAGTCTATTTCTGCCAATCTGCTTGTATGAGAGTCGATTTTCACAAGTCGTCAAGGGTTGCCACCAATAACGACAGAATTATATAAAATACCACTTATAGGGACGGTCGAAGTCTACCCCCTCCCCGAGCGCCCTCTACCGGATTTTGATGTCCAAACCGCCCTGAGGGCAGCTCAGACCGATCCCTCCACTCACCGATGCTCTCCTCCACAATAAGCCACCCCTTGACGTCAGAGGCATTTAATTTTAATTTTATTTTCTGGAAAAATATTTTCCGCAGACGAGGTTTGAAACACCCTAACCTCCGAACCGCGTACCATACGCCTTAACCACTCGACCACCGCAACCTTGTCGAAATAATGGTAAACTTATGCAAATAAATGGTAATGGATGAAAATGCCGTAGTCGTAGTGCAGTTTGAACCCAGGCCTCGAACTACAACGATTGCTAACCGCGTGGTTTGAACTTGTAATTTCTCCTCTACGTCACGAATCTCGAACCCAGATCTTCACAGTCTGGACTTTCAGTTCGGGTCTGTTTCCGAGAACGACTCGGGAACCTTCGGAAGTTGTCGGACCCTTCCTATGAATGGCGGGCATTTGAAAAATTATTTCGGGATATTTACATTTAGAAGTAGAAAAATATATTCCCCGAACGGGATTTGAACGATATGCATGTTCTCAATTCATATTTCAAAGACACATCACAAACCATTGACAATAATTTCAATTAAAGTGGATATTTAAGCTTGGTGATTGGGATAAAAATCATACAACTTTTTATATAATTTTAAGTTTATTGATCAGAATTCTAATTCTTCAATTTGTAAGTTTTTCATAAAGTAAATCAGGGTTATATCAACATATCTCGTATAATAGTCTTACTCTTGGAAAACCATCTTCTCCATTTGCATCCTCTCGATCATTTAAGCATTTCAAATATTCAGCAACACACTTTTCGATAAAATGTAGATTGGGGCACTCATGAACGTCACCTACATAAGGATTAGAACAATCTTTACACATAGAAGTGAGATATTGTTTAATTTGTTCCATTTGTACAGTCTATTGCTGTAATAACTTGTATGCGCCATAAATTACATTCGTCGATAGCATTTTGAATACATTTACTCAGGTTCAACAATCCATTCCAGGAAGTACTCCAGTTGAGCATTTTAAAACTTAGGTAGTTAGCCATATTAAATATAAATTCCTATAATATATTACCCTATTAAATATTATTTCCTATAATATATACATATATATAATTCGATCGATCTAAATTAATCATGTTTATAGATAAAGTGACATGTAACTGCTACAATCAGAAGCATAATTAAAAGTTTAGAAACAACCAGAATGTATTACCCTCATACTATTCGTCATCACTCATTCGAGGGAGACGAATGCTATTGCAGATCGCTATTCATCATCTACCGAACTAAATGTTATACTAATTTATTAGCATTCAATTTTACATTGACTCTGCACTTGTAACATTAATGGATATGAATATTATAGATAATAATTATAATTATTATTATTCATTACCCATGTGTATCCTTCGAAATTGCACCGTCGATCTATGGTTAAAAAAACATATTGAGACTTGTCTTGTGTTAATCATTCTTTATATAACCATGGTGAATCATTCTCTTATATAACATCGAAACATCACGTGATATACGGTTTAAATAAAAACATCACTTGATATACGATTTATATAACGGGTGTAATGAAATCAATCATTTAGTTCTGACCCGTCGGGCGCTCAACATTAAGAAGACATCATGCCTAATGGAAATACATTTCTACCCTATGTATCTGTTCGGGAGAGAAGTAAAAGTTCACCGGGTTCCGTTATGCTGAATTAACATCGAAAACGAAGAATGGAAACGGACGGAAAACATCCATGAAATGGAAGAAATTCTACGGAAACGAGGTACATCATCATCGTACAGTGAAACATGTAAAAGAATGTACCATCAATCTGAGAGTGTCAATGGCAGTGACAGTGCCAACGGAAATAAAGGATATATTCTCCCTCCAGAGAGGTGTGGCCGATGCTATAATGTGAATAGATCTGGATCGAAAAAGCTGTTAGTGGGTTTGAATCCCGAAGAAGATTTTTCGACGACTGTATTCATCGGAAAAAACGGTAATGCTGGGGTTTATTTCCCTGAGAGTGCATGGAAGACTGCATGATCAAAGAGACAGTATTAATGCATACTTTCTAAGCAAACTTGCGATATCAATGGACAGTATACAACTGAATGAAGAATTTAAGGTAAACTTTTTAAAACTATACGGCGAAAATATTATACAGCTTGTGAAATCCGATCAACACAGTGTTTTTCTGTGGCACGAATCCTGGAATGGATTGTTGAATCTGAGTAAATGTATTCAAAATGCTATCGACGAATGTAATTTATGGCGCATACAAGTTATTACAGCAATAGACTGTATGGTGGAACAAATTAAACAATATCTCACTTCTATGTGTAAAGATTTTTCTAATCCTTATGTAGGTACGGTCATCAGTGCCCCAATCTACATTTTATCGAAAAGTGTGTTGCTGAATATTTGAAATGCTTAAATGATCGAGAGGATGCAAATGGAGAAGATGGTTTTCCAAGAGTAAGACTATTATACGAGATATGTTGATATAACCCTGATTTACTTTCTGAAAACTTAGAAATTGAAGAATTAGATGATTCTAATTATCAACTCTAATGAAGCTCGTTTTACGTGACCTGTACAAACGACGTACTGGCCCCACCCTGTAGATGCCAGAATAATTCAGACATCGACGCTAGGTGTCATGGGTTCGATACCAGAATGTCCCCAAAATCGCACTTTTCCCATAAGAGAGCATTGCGCGATTTTTTGAAAATTATTTTGAGGCACTTATCGGTAAGATAGAGGAACCAAAATCTCTAAGGTTGAAGTTGAGGTACTATAGTCTTCTATGGTTTATATGGAAGAAATGTTACCAAATGACCGTGTGTTCGACGCCAGGTGTATTCGAAATACTTCCGTAAGAAATCCATTGCTGAAATCTTGGACGATTTTTTTAAATGCCTTCCCGATAAGCTGGAAAAGTAAAACCCGGAATGGTGACTGAGGCGTTTGAGAACATTCTTTCATGAGGTTCGCCGTTTCCCCAGTGGTCCTTGGTTCAATGCAAGAGCATCATTCCGATTCTATCATTCATTTCAAACGGGAATAACGGAATCTTATTTTAGGAAAATTCTCGATAAGATACTGAATTGAAACTTTGAAACACGTCAGGGTAGCACTTATCTAACATTAGTATGCCATTGTCTCTCACGAACGGGTCCCGTGTTCGACGCCAGGCGGTCTTTCGCGAGAATTTTCGAAAATTGTTTTGAATCCTTACTCGGAGCGATAGAACAGTGAAAATCACGGAGGTTGGAGATGCCGTGGTTATCTATTGTACTTACTGAAGAAATGTTACCAAACGACCGTGAGTTCGGCGCCAAGTGGGAGCAAAATTATCCGGTATAAAATGCATGGCGGTAAATTTTGACAATTATTTTTAATGCTTATCCGTTAACCGGTAATGATATAAAATGGAATATACATAGTGGCAATTCAAATGTATCATATACACCGTTCGCCTTTCCTCTGATATTTCTTGGTTCGATGCCTGAGCGTCATTTCTATTCTTCTGTGTATTTCAAAGGGGGATAGCGTAATCTTATTTTAGGACCTTCCCGATAAGATATTGAATTGAGATTTTGGAACAGGTCGGAATGGCTCTTATCTAATTTTAATATGCAATTGTGTCGCACGATCGGGTCCTTAGTTCGACGCCAGGCGGTCTTTTACGCGAAGTCTTCAAAATTGTTTTGAGGCATTCCTTGGTACGATACTGCATTCAACTGATAGCTTTCAGTATGCAAGCAACTTTTACTCGTAATAGATATATATATATATATATATATATATATATATATATATATATATATATATATATATACTATATTACCAGAGTAGGCTGCAGGTGTTGAGCAACGCAGGTGATTGACGAAGGCGTCTGAAAATGTTTAATTTCCATAAGAGAGAAAAAATGAAAATGGTTGGGTACAAAAAGTTGCTTGCATTGATTTAAAAATTACCTTGTTAACCTGATAAACTCTCTTTACTAATACTACTACTAGCCTCACACTTTCCTAAGACAACGTGTTGTTTAAAGCGCAGACATTCACATCAAAAGTTTTGCGCCTCGGAAATCGCCAAGTATTATGCTATGCGAAGCGTGAAGGAACGGACAGAGATGGCGTGACTGGACGTGCTGTTTAATAATGAAGCAACATTTCACAAATATTGTATTCCATGGGAGTGGACTTTGACCGTCATGCCATACCGTCCTACAAGTAGTGAGACAAGGTGAATGATTCGTATTTTATACTATGCGTGGGGATTCTTTCCGATAAAATTTTCTGTGAGTTAGCCGCATGAGAAGAACCTGTTGTTTCTAAATCTGCTAAAAAATAGGTCTCTCGAACCTTTGAGGTTGATGACGCATATTTTATCAACAGGTGATGGCAGAATGGAGAATTAATCGTAAATTATATTTGCACATTCATCCTTTTAACATTGTATACGCAATCCTTTTCTCGCTCCAAATGTTCCACCAACGAGCGCAAGAAGGAGATGGTCAATGCCGGATTCATCATAAGAAAATTCCCATGGGCCCCGAGGATTCGGGGCCCCCCGATGCGCCTGTAGAATTCTGCCACCCTCTCTTTTCTGGGGACTACTTTATTAGCCCGAGGCCAAAATAAATATTTTATTTCTTCAAAGTCCTGTAAAAAAGAGAAATGTCGTTACCGGTTCTGGATTAAGAACCGATATAAGTTGCAGAATTGTAGTAGTGAGACAAGGTGAATGATACTCAAAATAGCTGAGTTGTGGAGGGAAAACAGAAAATATCACTTTTGAATGGGAAAGAGATAATTCACTCATCCCATGAAGAAAAAGAGACGATCGCACGAAGATATAATCAACCTTAGCTATCTATATCTATCTATCTTATCATCTATTCGTATTTAGTTACTTAAATACTTCGTTTAAGCTATTAATCCCCGAAACAAAAGCATTTAGAAGCGCGTTCGCCCGTTAATCCTTTCAAAAATAAGGTCACCATGGAGGGTGGCCATCCACCGTCAGGATAAGGCTCTGCATCCCCAACCAAAAGTTGGTTTATTTATCGGCGTCGCAAATTGTCACAGATCTTTATTTTAATTACTGTTCATAGAGCTTAAATGAATATATTGTCATAAGTTAGCCCGTGTACATCGTGATAGGTCACTACTATTTTCCTCGCTTAAGTGAAAATTGACTGTAAAACAAAGGTACACCATTCTGTTGAATTAATAAATCAAATATTCAACTTTGATCACTTAAGCAAATCATAATGAAGCTTAAAGAATGATTTATAACACTGCATTGATTTTTACCCGATGACTAAAATTTAGCGTCCCGAGTCTTTCGGTCCCTAGTCTAATGCCTGGGCTCGACTAATGGTAAACCTGACCCTGGTAATAATGTATCTTTCATGTCTAAATAAATCAAATACTTCAGTAAGAGGTAAGTAGCAAGCGGTTCTTAATTATATTCTAAATTATTCGGCAAAAATATCATTGATTATGTTCAATATGTTAAAATCAGAACCTTATAACTCCAGGAATAAATATTATTAAGGGCCGACAACAGGGCAGAATAAATTTCCTGTTGAAGGTTAATATTTGAGTGGGTTAAAAACAATTTTGTGAAATCGACAATGGTTAGCTATAATGAAGCGTTAGAATAGAATAAGAAGATTAAGTCTTATACTATATACTGGAAGCTGTCCGCTTCCTAATTTAATCTGTACCAGGAAACTTTAATCACTCTTCTTTAAGAAATGAATGGGATACGCTGAACTTTATTCCATACTCTTCCCTATTCAATTTCTGCACTAGGAAGTTAGAGGAGACGCTCCATGCAATGATATCTATCGAAATTTGTATAGGTTCGACTACAGAATATATATTGCATCTCTCTTATGACATATCTTCTCAAGATATGGAGTCGAACTCGACAATATTTTCTTGTATAATTTTCCAATAATTATTATCGTATCCTGGTATGATGATAGCATATGTGAATTATGTACATCTTAGCACTTTCAAGTTTCCGCAATAATACGAAGTTCTTCTCCAGGAGATTTAAACCACACTAAATAATGTCTAATAAGTAATGTACAGTATTTGTGGAATTATGGGGGAGTAATAGGAAACAGTTGCATTGGAATCAAATCGAAAAGGTTTGCTTGGGACCTATTTGGGTCTTTAAAGCTCCTTTAACTTCTCCATTCGTATAAAGGCAACTTAAATCATATTCTGGATAACCTTAAATGAATACAAATAAAATCCACGAGTTATATTCATAAGCATTTACTATCCAAACATTATAAATATTGTTCCTGGTACATTTTCATAGAAAGAAAGCTTAAGTGCAAACCGATATGCAAACGGAGGAAGGGTCTTCACCCCTATATGTGCTTCTAAAATCTTTCGCAAGGATAATTTAACTTCTACAAAAATAGCATTACCAATTCAATCCTGCGTCTATTTTCCACGTTGAGAATCAATGGGCAATACCGCTAGTGAAAAGAAAAACTAAATAGCTATGTGAATAATTCAATAATATTAATAAAATAACGACATTCACGGTTGTGGCGTTAAAGTAACAGAAATAACACTATGCGGAACATCTATTGACATAGTCATTCGAATACTTGCTTCTAATTGAAGGAACCAACTGATGATAGAAAAAGGGCCAAAATCGATGAAATGTTAAACTTCGAGTGCGATGCGGCACGTCTTTCCGTTATCAATTCTACTAATATTTACACAATTTATTTTCAACCAAATGGAACAATTTCAGGGGACGTCCCGAAAGAAATCCAAATTTTCGCAAAATAAGGACAACCTGTAGAATTGCGACTTACCTCCACGTGATTTGACAATCATTACAAATTCGGATTTCTGTACTTCATTATATACATTCATAGGTATGCAATAATTTTTTCCGTTAACGTAAGAAGCTATAACTTGTCATAAAGGAATGTTTATAAGGGTCAGTACGGAAATATTTCCTTTTCCTCAATTCGTGACCTCGCGTTATAAACAGTGAATTCCAGTTTTTGAACTCCCAGATATAACTTATTATCAATATGTTAACTGATTATTTGTGCTAATTAATATATTCACTAAGTTGCTTGCAGTTTATTTTCACTGAAGAAGTGGTACGAATTTTAAAAGTGTCTCCACAGGCGAGGTCATTTCGCCATTCCAAACGGGAATCGAACGCGGGACCGCTTTCACCGAAGTCGAACCCGTTGCCCACATGGCTATTTGGAGGCCTTCGGAGAAGTAGGTTGGGCTGCAGATGGATAAGAAGATCCTCATACCATCACCCTTGAATACCAAGGAATCAAATAGCCTTTTTGCGAGTTCTGATGATTCGCAAACTTGTGCGATGCGTTAGATTTCAGTTGAGAGATGGGCATCGTGACTAATGGCATGTGGAAGAGGGTACTACCTCAGATATTTTGCAAGAAATAGAGAGAGAGCTGAGGTCGTAAACAAGCATACAATTCCAAAGGAATGGCAGGAAGATAAGGGCGCTGCGAGGCCTTTGCAGAACTTCCGAAATCAGAAATTATTAGAGTGGAGAACGGAGAAGCTCCGATATAAAATTTTGTTTCTTTTTATTAGTAAGCCAAATGCATGTAAAACCAGAGGGACAAGTTTCAATGGATTTCTTCTCTCTGTCGAACAGTGTAGTAATTGTAATATTTATAGTGCTTTGATAAATGAGATTGTGTCACACGAGAGTCTCCACCGTGAATCGAACCCGGGCCTAACCTTCAATAATCTAACGGGTAACATAATCGACTAAACTAAGGCCCTCTTAAGTAATCCAACATCTGCACTAAACAAAGGATTCTGTAAATCTCGGTCAAATATTTCCCATATATAAAACATGTTCGAGTGGTAAACATGATCTGGAGACAAAATCATCCAACTGGGTGAATATCTTTGAAAGAGTGACCAAAATGCTGCATTGAAACCCGATGAGGCCGCTGGATAACCACCTCTGGCCAAACACTAACTCTTCACTCTTACGTATTGTATGTGTGTACTTACGAACTTCTAACTCATCCCACTTTTATTCACCATCAACCCCATAATTAGCACTTTCCCATTTCATTATCTCCCTTCTCGTTTACTTCTTCCGTTCACCAGTTTCTACTGCACTTAAAATGCCTTTGCTCCAACCATTGTCTAACCTTACTGCTAACCTGATTATCACTGCCATAGACATGATATTCTTATCATTCCCGATTTGAGGTTGAACATTTTCGAAATTACTCAGAGGAACTCTTCTTCTTACGAATTTCCTCTCACGAAAAAATTGGCCTGCGCAACTTAGCAATTTGCAATTACAAATTAAGTTACTTTAAGTGAATCGAATGCCAAGTTAATGACTGTATTCATATAAAATTCTTCCCGATAAAATTTTCCATAAGTTACCAGTATGATAAGTTGGTAGTGTTTTGTCAGTGTTGAAATGTAAGGTTAAAAACGAATTTCTTATCGACGAAGCACGTCGTATCCATTTGAAAGCCGCAATGAAACAATTCCTGGACGAAAAGGGCTTCGCGGTGATAATCTCGAACCTTTGATATTGATGACGTATTTTATACTATGCATGGGGATTCTTTCCGATAAAATTTTCTGTGAGTTAGCCGCATGAGAAGAACCTGTTGTTTCTAAATCTGCTAAAAAATAGGTCTCTCGAACCTTTGAGGTTGATGACACATATTTTATCAACAGGTGATGGCAGAATGGAGAATTAATCGTAAATTATATTTGCACATTCATCCTTTTAACATTGTATACGCAATCCTTTTCTCGCTCCAAATGTTCCACCAACGAGCGCAAGAAGGAGATGGTCAATGCCGGATTCATCATAAGAAAATTCCCATGGGCCCCAAGGATTCGGGGCCCCCCGATGCGCCTGTAGAATTCTGCCACCCTCTCTTTTCTGGGGACTACTTTATTAGCCCGAGGCCAAAATAAATATTTTATTTCTTCAAAGTCCTGTAAAAAAGAGAAATGTCGTTACCGGTTCTGGATTAAGAACCGAAATAAGTTGCAGAATTGTAAGGTGCACGAGAAATTGAACAAATGCTGCTTGGAAAAAGAGAGTCGCGGCCGAGCACGAAGGCCTCCCTGGTATGTGAGCACGCCTCCAACAGCAAGTGCGGCAATTGACCGCTGATCGCAGGTGTTTGGTTACTCTTCTACGCCGTCCCACGCGCTCTGCCCTTTCCTGTACTCAGATCCCGTACGCTATATTTAATGTATTATTCCAGGCAGTGTTAACTAGTCTTCTTCTCACCTGCATATAACATACGCTTCCTAGTCATATTATTATGGTACTAGTCGAAAATTAAATCGAAACATATATATGTTTGTCGATCCACTCACTTCTCTCTCCCTTCTTCTCCTCGTTGTAATGCCGTCAGACCCCCAAATGAGTTAATCCGGTACTGGAGATGGTAATGACTTAATTCTGGTCTTTTTCAGACTTTATTTCTATATCAGATTTTCATTTGAAAGGCTTGTCGAATGAACACGAGACAAATCAAATAAGAAAATATTCAGTCAAGATCCATATTTTTATCGTCGGTTGCATACTTTTCTCGTTGGAGAATAAAGGGGCACTAGAGATAAAAATAGAATTGGTAAGTTCAATAGTACACAGTTTTCCCAGGCATATATCGTATTAAAATACAAGTTTAAAATATCTTGAAAACCCTTTATCGACACTTTTGCTAAAATTTAGAATACGTCTAATTTTAAATTAACTAAGTCTAGTTTGTTCTTAATCGCATATAAAAAAGCGTGGATATTCTTTTCAGGAAGATCTGTTTCATTTTATGAATACCTTAAAATAATAATTACAGGGCGTTTCAATCTCCTTTTTAAGAAACATCAAAATGGAACGGTGACGATTTGGAATCTTAACGTCATACATCATGGGACGAAAGCATATGGAGCAAATGTGATGAAAAAAACAAGGAGCGATTATCTCTATCTTACAAAAAGGAATTAGTCGAGAGAGCATCCTATTCTTATTAAGAAATGAGTCATAAAACCATCGGAGACGCAATTAGTAAGAATGATGGAAACTTCTAATTTCCTCGTTGAGGATCAACTAGTGTCGAATATTTATAGAAAGGTTAATGTGGTTTCATCATCCAAGTCAATACAAAATCCTCGGCGAAAAAGAAACAGCGCAAAAAAGACGATTTCCAAAAATATCAATTCAATGTCGACTTTACGATTCTCTGGATGGCATTAGAATCTTTTGCAAAAAGTGCCCTTATTATGCTAAAATTAAAGGAATTTAACATGACTCGTAAAATATGTCTAATACACAAAATATAACCATATCATGCCGATAATTTTCGTATTTTTTTCGTGTTCCGGTGACCACCATGCACCAAATTAAACACCAAGAGACAATATGCAGCTGCTAAATATAATGCAACCCTCAATCTCGATTTCCAAATCTTATTTCCAATTGGCCTATTATCACAGATAGCTCCAAACGACAATTCAGATTTAATGTCACAGGAAGTTAAGGGCAAAAGTAAGGAGTAAGACAAACCTCCATTAAAACGAATCCGTCCGAGGAAAGCCCCTTCGCTCCCCGTCCCTCACAGCAACCTGCCTATATAAACAGTGCGAATTCTCGTCCTCTCTCATTTCGCGAAAGACAGTCCGAATCGCCACAACATGCTGAGAGCAGACCTTCTTTTCATAACGAAGATATTACCACGTCTACTTCTTGAAGCCACTTCCATCATTGCTGCGACGCCGCATTCTTCCGAACTGCCACCCGCTCGAGTCGATCAAAAGTCCTGCTGTTTTCCGGAAGATGGACCAGCAGTATCTCCAAGATTGGGGGACACCGCAGAGGAAGAATGTCCTTAGATTTCGGGGCAAAAAACTAGAAGAACCTTACTTCACGCGAAAAGTCTCAAACTAGAATCGTAATGAGAGTATAAATCGCCCTAGACATAAAAGTTTACCTCCCTGCTCGCAATCTGAGGTGGACGACCGAAGATGGGTCTTCAATTCAACGTCGTGCAGAACAAAGGCAGTCAGCTAAAATTCCGGTTACCAAGGTCTTCAGCAAAGGTGACTTGGAAGATCCTCCGGCGAAGACATCGAGGGAGAGATCATATCTCGAGACGAGAAAATGAAGAAAGTGAGTGCAGTGTTTGTGATGTGATGGTCATTTTAGTGAAATAGTGAAAGTGACTTCAAGAGGAGGTTCAGCACGCCGATGGATCGCAGAGATCTGCCGACGATGGAGGATGTCCGCAGCAAAGGTAAGGAGTCTACGCCTTTCAGCTGAGAGGGCGGCAGGTTTCTTTAGAAAAGGGCCCAACCAACGGGCATTAGAGAACAGGTCTGCATTAGAGTTTGGGGGGAGTGGGGAAATGAAGTGAAGTAGGGCCCACTCGATGGGCTTTTGTGAATTGGGGGGATGGGGAAATTAACGTGATTAGGCACTACACACACTGATACAGACCGGCTTTTTAGCCATTAGAGAATAAATCTTAATTAGTCTTCTAAAAGTCTTCCTCTTCTATCTTTTCCGTGGCTATGGTTTTCATGCCGTATCCACACCATGGTTTAATAGGGCTGGCTAGCTGCAATTGATGACGCGAGCATTCCCCGAAATATTTTCCAATTGCAGCTTCCTGGCGAAACCCCTCCATTATAAAAGGGGAAACGAGCTGAGCACGGTACGTCTTTGCGTGGCTCGGAAACCCGTGCTTTTTTACTTTAAATCCTCTCTTTAAACTCAATTAGCAATCATCCTTAGAAATATAAAAATATGCTTAATAAATTTTGATTTGTGGTTGGCAAGTTGCATTTACAAAGTGCAAGTCTTAATTTCGACATTCTTGCATACTTTTAAATCTCTTATTTTATTTAAGACTCTTCTCCTAATTTCAATAACTATTTCCATTTTATTTTACAGGATCGACTAGGGTCTGCAAACGGAGTGATCCAGAAGATGGGATTGTCTGAAGAATCGCTTCCGGGAAAAATTAACTTCACGTATGGAATCCAGGTATTTGTGGATCATAATTTCCGCTTTCAATAAGATTTCTATAAAGATTCAGTTACGCTATATTTATCATTAATCTTGCATGAACTATTTGTTATTTTAATATTTATTAAAAGTGCTGTATATATTGTTAAATATCTTTCAGCCTCTTCTTATCAAATTAATAAAGTAGGAGTAAAACATCAGTAAAATTCATATTTGTTGGAAATAATCCTCGGTAACTGTAATTGCAAGATTTCTTAATTGGAAGAGATTTCTTTGCCTGCTAACGTATCATTAAAATCGGTTAAATTTAAATCCCTTGCATAAGCAGTCTTATCTACTTTAGCATTTTTTATTATAATCTTTAAAAGCATCCGCTGTGGTGGAAACATCTTGCAAAATCAAACCCCTTGTGCTTTCAAATTCTCAGTTAATTTGAAATTTTTATTAGCATGGCAACCAGAGAATGTTAAAATGTTTTGAAGTTCTTTAATGAAGTTCTGAAATAAGTTGATCTACTGGAACAAAAGTATTTCATGCAAGTTTTTTTTCTTTTAGCAGGTTCAGGATCGCAGATAGCCAAGTGGGTAGCTCATCGGACTTTGAAAGCAGTTCTGGGTTGGATTCCTTGTGGGAGACCATACAAGAAAAATAACCTCAGCTGCAGAAGTACTTTGATAATTCTACTACTGCTAGAGGAATTCTTTCAGGCTGATCAAACCTTAAACCACATTAAAAGATTTTCTGTTTAAGTTGTACATACGATAACGAAATAAAATATTTTAATTTAAATAAAAAGTGCTTAAGTCAGTCTTTTAACAGTGTCCTTTAGGATAGTGACCTAAGTGTGACACTTTTGTCACAGATTCTTGTAATAACTCTCTCTAAAATTAATCCTCACTGAATCGAGTTTGAAGGCAATGGAATAAAGCTCAGCGAAAATAAAACTGAAGAGAGATAAAATGTGTTTGTTTGATGAAAGGGAATAATCTGTTTAGCATGACCTTTAGTAATTTAATCACAACCAGTTGTTTCAGGAAAATTATTAATATTATTCAATATTAGAAAACTTGGTAATATTAGTCAGATTATATATTGAATAAATATTCCTTCAATCTAAGAATTTTCTCTTGATGAATTCAAAATAATGTAAAGAAACAAAATTGAGAATCCCATCCAGCTCTTTCTTGTCACTCTATGAAAAGATCTTTCAATGGTATCAGCTGATTCCATCTTTGGAGTCTGCAAGCTTTTAAGTTTGCAATACATCACTAATTTTGCAAAGCTCCAAGCCAATGAGATTGAGACTGGAGTTTCTCCCTGCTGATGTGGCTTTAAATCCACCTCGGATTTAGTTATTACCATATCCCACTTTGGCTTTAACGGTTTTCCTCACTATGAGTATCTTTTCAGTTTCTCAAACTCTCTTGCATCTTTTCTTTGAATTCCTTTGATGCATTAAAACCCATGGATTCACCTTTATGTACAGTGAAGTAACCACAGTTTTCGCTTAAGAAAATTGGTGGCAAGCAGTGTTGGGATTCTAAAATTTTAGAAATAGAATCGTTTATATATATTCTTATTTCTTATACCGGTATGTATGGTATTCAACCACCCAATGCTGTCATTAATACATATCCCCTTATTACATTTGTTGAAAAATTTATTCACAATACTGAAATGAAAGGAAAGTGTTCTATGAAGTAAAATTCTTGTTGCAACAAGTGGATCGTAGTACCCCTAATTATAAAATTCTATTGTTATATACTTGAATGGATTTAAGACCCAAATCAGCAAACTTCTGAAATTCTTAGAACTAGTTTGCACAAGCTGGCTGTATCCCATCACTGGTAAAGTTCATCTTGGGAGTCCTGCTACCAGACAGAGTGATTAGAAATGAAAAAAGTCATGCGTGTCATAGTTTGTAAGTCAACAACTACCAGTGCATATACTGAAGTTTTCCTGGGCTACATAGATGCTTGTAAAGGCATGTGAAATTATCATTAATTAAGCATCATGAGCTTGGTTCATATTTTACCACATACATCATGTTAATTATCAAAATGCACTCCTATAATTTTCCTTCACTTCTTTGAATGCAATGAAAGCTACAGACTTTTAAATTCCTGCTTATATAATCTGATCACCCTTGTAAATGCATTTTGCTATTATTTTAAAGGACGTTTCACGTTGTACACTTGAAAATCAATGATTCAAAATTCATTGAAATGGAGAAAGATATTCCAGAGACTATATTTTTCAATAATGTCAACCATATTTGTGAGCAAGACCTATCAATATTCACAACTGTTGCATATGCTGCAATAAGTGACATGGCAATAACAGTGATTCTAAAATAATTGTTTTTTCTATGTGCTGTTCATAGAATCTCTCCAATAAAATGAAAGGGTTAGTTTTTCTGAATAAAAATGCACATCTTTAAAATCTATCAAGTATCCTCTTCATATTAAGTCTTTTCTTATTACAGTATACTTATTTTAAAAGACCACATTTACTGCTCAACAATGAAAACTGATAATAATAATCCCCAGATTATCAACAGCACAATCATTTTTCATAGAAAGAAGTCAAAAAGTTGGGGTAAATCAAAATATGCCTTTAAAAAAGAAGACAAAGTAATGTAAGTGATAATGCATGGAAGTACATCGAAGTTATAAAGTAGACTTGCCATCAGAACATAAGTTAACTATAAAATCCTTTTCCTTTTTAAACAATCATTGACAGAAACTTATGAAGAAGTTAATACTTGGCATAGTGCTTGAATACATTATGGATGAGACGTATTTTCACATTATATGGGAGTAAATTGATTAAGAGTTGCAGTCCTATATGTTTCTACCCTATTGCTGAAATTTTGTTCTCAGGGAAGGCTTATGAAGATCACGATGTTGTCTAGTTGCATGACTATAAACATCGTTTTAGAAACCTTATAAAGATTTTAGATGAAATTTTAGTATCTTTTATTTATTTCTCAGTAATTTATACAGAAACTTAAACCATCATGATGCACAGATCTGCTTTCACATGTTTGATCAATGAGAAGAACTATTGATGAAATTGCAGTCATTTCATCTTGCAAGAGTACATAAAACAAAAGAAAAATAGATATTTGAATGAAAATTAGGTTACCCCATAGGTAAGACCTGTTTTGGGGTTACCACCAAATAGAAATAAACATGAGGCAGGCATCTGGCACAAAAACAATAACTAACTTACAAAAAAGTTCTTTACATTTTACATGTTATGATGACCATCAATTTTCAAAAATTACAATACATACATAGTAATTGTAAGAAAATTTTACTATACCTATCAAATAAAAGTCACTTACAAAAGAAAGTTACCATTTCCAGGGGAAATTCATCCAACAAGAGGTTTGGTAGAGTTCATCTGGTTTGATAGAGAACAGCAAGTGGGAAGCACCGGCAACAGCAATACATACATGAATTTAGCAACCATAAATGTAAAATTGTATGTTAGTTCCAGATTTTCTGATAAAACACAATAGTTTGTGGCAATTCCTTCGTTCTCGGCCGACCAGTTGGTTACTTTGAGCAGGAGCATCGGCCTCTTTTAAAAGCATAACCCATTCGCTCACCTTCTCTCTTTTCTCACCCAACATATTCTTTCCGTCTATGACTGCCTCCAGAGAAGCTACTCATTTATCCAATTTAGGTGATGTCTCAGTCAAACATGCTTAAAATTCAGATTAACTCACTTATGATTCCATAATGTCGTAATAACGAGAAGCTATTGCCAACGACGGTTAGAGTGGCTAATGTTTAGGATCAACATAAAAATGAATACTCTCTGCAAACTTTTCTGACATTTCCTCAATTTGTCTGAAAAAATACAGAATATAACTACTATGGCTTAATTACATTTTCAGAAATTTCCTTTTGATGCATCAGTTTATTCCTAGGATATCCAAAATTGTATACAATAGAAATGTTCACTAATTTAAAGCAACCTTCTTTAATTCTATAAGAACGTACAAGTGCCTGACTATTCCAGTGCCTAAACAATCTTTAGAATACCAATTTATTTTGGAAATAGATTTGGAGCTATTCATAACAGTAGTATTACCATCTATTCAATCCAATGGTTTGCTCTGAGCCTTACGTTACTTAAGGGCTATAATTTATTGGTAATTGACGTATTAACTTCAATTAACTGTGACATTGAGTCATCGGATTGTTAACAATTCTGTTATTACGTTTAAAATTCATATTTGAAAGTCATTATTACAGAAACTTTAGTCAATAAATAATAATTATTAATATCCCTTTTCCTTTGTGCATAATTCTGAAGATCTTTTTAGTATAACTATGGGAATTTCAGATATAACAGGTTTGAGGACTGAATAAATTTACATTTCTTTATTCAGTCAAAAGATGATACTACAAGGTACCCAATTCTAGGCAGTTGTTTCTGTTGGACAAGAACCTTAAGTATAGCAGTTAGTTATTACTCGAATAGCCAACTAAAAGATGGGAAATGTCCTTTCCAACCAGACGTTAACTTGTAAACCTGCAATATGCAAGCACAGAACACCTGGAATTTATATGCAATATGCAAATCAGTCTTAATGTTTGAATTTGACATACTGAGCAGTTGGTTTCTTAACCATCTAAAATTAAATTTCTTCCAGAAGTGCTGAAAGGTCGTCAACTTCAAAAATAGAGAGTTGTATATCTTCATTCCCTTAGGGAATATCCGTGGCATAGATTACAAATCATGGTTCCACCAATTCCCACTTTACTTTTGTCGGTCATCACCACCGTACCCTAACCTTATATACCTGCTCAAAAGGGGTGCAGTCAGGAATCCTCATTTGCGCTTTCAAACATTCGCTACTCCGGACCAACCACAACATGCCGAAAAAGGGGTTTTTCCTCTCAGAGAAAAGTTCACCTGCACCCATCGTCAGTTCTATGGTTCCTTTGAGAAAGCAGACAATATCTATAGATGGAGGAAACAAAGGGAAAAGTAATAACAAAAGGGGTGAACAGAGGATACTTCTAGGGCCAGGGTGAAGTCCTCCCTTCTCTCTGGAAGTATGGGACAAGAGAGAGATTCAGCCTCAGATAAAGATTTACTTACTCTTAATCCCAGGGCCATCTATATCTCAGGTGATATTTGGCCGCATCAACAATATCCCTCCATCTGGACTGATCTTCTGCCTCTCTCTCCGTTGCTCCAACCTTTTGTATGTCTCTTCTCACTTGGTCCCACCATCTTAACCGTGGTCTTCCCCGGGGTCTTTTTCCTTCCGGGACCCCATTTAGCACTTCCTTCAGAACACATCCCTCCTCTTTCCTTAGAATATGTCCAGCCCACCTGATTCTTCTTGCCTTTATTTCACTCGTTATGTCTGGATCTTTATATAGATTTCTGATTTCTCTGTTGTGTTTTTTTCTCCATTGTCCTTCTACGTATATGGGCCCATAGATTTTTCACAATACCTTATTCTCGAATACTATAAGTTTTTTCTCATCCTTCTTCGACATCCTCCACGTTTCGGATCCGTAAAGTAGTACTGGGGATATTATTGTTTTGTAAAGTCTAATTTTGGTTTTGTGTGACAGGGCTTTAGATGATAGAATTCTGTTGCATGCATGCAGGCATCTGTTGGCGAGGTTTAACCTGTTTTGTATTTCTGGCTCTTCCTTGTTGTCATTCGTTAAAATTACTCCTAAATATTTAAAATAGTCTACTCTTTCAAATGCAAGCCCATTTATTTGCAGAGGGCCTGTATTTCTATTTTGGCGTCTTGAAAAATGCATGTATTTAGTTTTTGTATCATTTATTCTCAGTCCTATTTTTTCGGTTTCCTTCATAAATACATTTGTCAACATTTTTAAATCTTTTAAACTTTCTGCTAATATCACTACGTCGTCTGCAAAGGCTAGGACGTTTATTTTGGTCCCAATTTTGATGCCAAGGTCCATCTCTGCAACTTTTTCCAGTGCTTCCTCAATTGCAATATTAAATAGAATTGGTGAGAGCCCATCTCCCTGCCTTACCCCTGTGTTTATTTTAAAGGGCTCGGAGATATTTCCATTGATCCGTACAACGCCCCTTGTTCCTGTGCTGCTCAGCTTTGCTAGATTTATCAGTTTTCTTGGGATCCCCATCTTATCCATTATTCTCCACAATCTATCTCTATTTATACTGTCATATGCCTTTTGGAAATCGATGAAAATTGCGTAAAACTCCTTATTGTATTCCCAGTATTTGGATATACTTTCTTTTATAGAGAATATTTGATAGATTTGGAAAGCATAATTTAGCAAGGAAAATGAACTTGATTTAATTAATTTATGATTTGGTAGTCTTTAAAATGATTACACTGTATAATGTTACTATCTGATGTAGTTGATTCTAATTTACTCGTTTTACTGTATCATAATATGTTTTGGATCTAATTTTCAGAGTTCTTTTCCAGTTAACTAAGAACGATTCTTTTTCAGTATACTCATCCAGATAACGTTTCTTTTCATCTTATCTTTCCTTTGTAGGTTTCGCAGTTTTTTCACGCTCCCCTTCTCGAGAGCATTTCTCTGCAAAATAAATCAGTTGAAATACAGTTGATTGTGATCTTATCCCTTACTATTATTTATCTCCTTCATATGTTGCACAGTTTTTGTTCATATTTCTATTTGAGTCATAGTAGGTAGTTTCCTTTAAATATCTTTAAAAGTTCGTCCTGTGGACATCAGGAGCTTAAAAAAACATAATAACATAACTCTTTTCAATCTTGCTAAGCTATCATTTTTATCAGGGGAAAATTGAGGCAGCTAAAGTAAGTTAACCCAATACCTCCAGCAAAGAGTGTGTTACGCATTAATTTGAGGCTGAAATAAGGAAATCCAACTTTCATTCATTTTTTAATACTATACTGCTGACATAGTAAAAAGCGACGGTAAATCTTAACAGGATTTCTTGATAATAATGATACAAAAGCATTCAACTCATTTCACACGGTTTAAAAAGGTGCCATAATAGTGCTCCTCCTTCCAAGAGCCAATAGAATGCGTGGAAAACTCTAAACTCGCTCTCATTGAGCTTCACGTCTGTTATGGGGGTTGCAGCTTAGGAGGCAAGTTCTCTTTGGAACTAGCTGTACAGAGCTAACAAAATTTTATCTCAAAAAAATCTACTGACGTTCTCGTTAACCGATAATTATGACTTGGTCCACTGTAAAAATTAATGATGATGTATCTCATTTATTATCTCTTCTGAAAAAAAAAGTTGAAAAATCTTTGGGACCATAAAAACCAAAGATCGATTAAAAATAGTCAAGCTAAGTTTAATTAAACGGACATTGCCTTTACTTAAGTTAAACTGTCAGCACTATCAGTGAGATTGCATGTTACCACTCATTACAAAAGATAATTTCAAAAGATTAAACATATACTGGCGTTGTCATGGGACCAATTTCAGACTCACAAATGAAAGATAAGAATGCTCAAACCTATTTTTCAAACAAATTATTCTGGTAATCCTTTTTCCTGATACCAATCCACATCACTACTAGAGAGAGTGTGTTGTCCACTATCACTTTTTAATAAATATGCCGAAGAAATAGTAAAAGAGGCATGGGAAGATTCTAATATAGGGGATATGTAATATGGGGGAAAAGATGTTAACGTCAGTTAGATTTGCATTAGAAAAGCTCTTATAAGCAATTCTGAAAAAGGATTAAAGAGGCTAGCCCACATGTTAAATGATGGAGCCAGAGATTTTGGGATGAGAATCAACTTATAAAAACACAAAAGTCATGAGGTTTGCCAAAGGTTCGAAATCTAGACTTAAAATAAGGGAAAAACTGGATGAGGAGGAACAGTTTTCTCATTTGAGGAGTGTTCTCACAGGAGGAGATGGAAGAAGTACTGAAGATATTAGAACGAGAATATGGATATCAAAAGAAGCTTTCATGAGAGGAAAGAAAATTAATGACAATGGTCCTTGATTAAGATTTGAGGAAGAGATTGGTAAGAAGGCTCATATTTGTTTTTCTATTTATCTATATTTATTGATATTTTCAACAGAGATTTATTTGGTTTTACTGCATTTAAATACACTGAACTCCAGCAAGCTAAACTATCATTTCATTTTGATTGAACAAGGGCAAAATAAAATGTTCTCTGAAATTTTACAAATGTAATTTTTGATAAAGTCTCCATCAGTGATAGGACAATGGCAATCTTATTTAGAACAAGGCATTACATATCAAATTCTAGAACAGTGACGGATATTAGAAAGATTATAAAAGATGAATGAATTTTTCTAACTTGATTGAAGTCCATTCTATTGAAACCAATCACATTAAAACTCCAAATTCTATTTAATATCGCCCTCTATCTGCTCCCAGCCTGTGGAAGCTTAATTTTGAATGGTATCATCAGCAAAAGATGTTGAACAGCCAATAGATGAATGTAAGGATAACGTCAATTAACTAATTAAAATTATGAACTTCCTATTACTGCAATCAGACCTCAACTCAGCCTGAAGTGCTGCTTCATGTCCACATAACTATAAGTTTTACCACATCCGTAACATGCATTCTCTTCCTTCCCAGGAGCATTAGCAATTCTTGTGTGTCCACTTTCTCTTCCATCTTCAGAGGAGGAATTAATGCTTAACTTGTTCCATCTCCATAATTCGTGAAACTGTTTAATTTAAATTTTTATGAAATGCCCTATACATAAAGCGAGAATAAAATAATCCATAATATACTGAAAGTAAAACGTCGATTGAAGCAGAGGAATGGATACTACAAATGAGGAAGCAGAGGGGACAAGAGTATCTCGATGTGCAAATCCCGATAGAAATGGGAGTAAATATGAATGCAATTGACAAGAATCGGCCTGCAACTGAAGTGTGACCATCCAAGGGGACATTTAATATTTGTGGTACTTCATTCCTTCGACTGAGCGTCATAACATGTGATCATACTGGACTATATTCTTTATTAAAAGTAACCTCTTTGATTTCTCTATTTTCTGTGTCATGGCTGTTTATATATTGTTTAACAACATCGTGCATACGGTCTTCGAACTTCATTTTTAATTTCCTTCGACGCATTCTACATCAGTGAAACTGATCTTGCATAGATCGCCGAATTCTCGTACGTTCGTACGAGTTTTCAAACGTTGGTAGATAAAGAATCCTCCTTAAGAGTAAACTTTTCGGACTTAGGCAGCAAAACTTCGAGGGCTTTATCGTTTTCGTAGCAAAAAATATACTCCTTACTAAACTCTTAAAAATCAACTCCAATTTATGAAGTGCACCAGGTATGTTCAGAAAAATATTAAAGAAATTATGCGAAACCTAACGATATCGGCGCACTTGTATAGTCATCCGAATAAGAAAATCATAAACGCTATGCGAACTTAAACAAATAGTAGCGGGTTAAATCTGAGAAAAACACCTATATCAGAGAGAGGTAAAATGCATAAGATAAATCATTCAAACAAATCCCTGCGTATCTAATCTAAACTTATAAAGAATCAGCTACACTTAAAAAACAGCAGGTAATGATTTTCTTTCAACAAATTAACTTTTGAACATATTATTATTTACGCAAATATTAATGTAATCAAAACCTAAACATGGTTATTTATAAACTTTTGATGCGGTAAAGAGGAAATAATATACCTCCGAAAATCACACACTGAAGTAAGTCGAGAGTTAGCGGAATGCGAAATCACACGTCTTACAGTAGAAACATCAAACAATTAAAGCGAGCTGTGATGGGTTTTTGTTTGAATGGAAATAAGTTTTGATAGCGAGTAATGCGTGAAGAATTGCGGCTGATTGCTTTATGACATGTTTAGCTTGAATGTGGTAAAAAGTCTCTGTAAAAGTTTTTATTAAAGAAAATATTTCATTGTCAACACGTCCCTCTCTGTAGGGAACGTGGTTATGTAAATACAAGCAATCTCTTGGTTTTTGTCGGAGCTCTTCATTACTTACCTGTCATCTCTACGCGAAGAACTTTTATTTCAACAGAAAATTTCACTCGAAGCAAACTGACTTTAAGGGATAAAGCGCTGAAATTTAATTGCCATTTCAGGATGTTATTAGGCACAAGTACGATGTTTTCAATACTAAGAATCCCGAGAAACGATATCACGTTAATGAATAATATGGATGCGAGGATCACATGATATCGAGCATTTTGCTGACACCGGGAATAATTATTCAATCATATTTTAGTGATCAATTTGAATGCCTGCAGTTTACCATTATATGCAGGGTTTGTCGTTCTGGTTTTCAATCCGATTTCAAACTTCATTGGCAGCGTTCATATTTTGCTTTCCAGGTAATTTTTTATTTCTCCGTAGTATTGGGTACCAAGTACAATTCGTTCCGTTTGGGAAGTGTTGGCTTTAATTAAGGCTGCAAATCGCATCGTATATATGTTATTATAAATAAATATACATACCTTTTTACTTATGAATGTGAGGATGTAGTGAATGACCAACATATTTTTCTGTTCTGTACCCTACATTCTTGCTTCTTTCTTACTGACTGATATATATATATATATATATATATATATATATATATATATATATATATATATATATATATATATATATATATATATATATATATCAGTCAGTATCATTGTGCTATATATATATATATATATATAGCACAATGAACATGTTAATCACAAAAATGAATCGCGCTCCCTTAGTACTAATGAGTAATTATAGTCACAGGGTGATCAATAACAACATACGTAAAACAGGGAAAATTACTAAACACATTAAGTAATGTCCATCATCTTGGGAACAAGAAACGTTCTAATAAAGTGTTCCATGTTACGGTATAATATCGCCAATACAGGTTGGATTTAAAGCGATCTCCTACTCCTATTTGCTTTTCACAAGTTGTATCTGTGAGTCACTCAAAGAGAAATAACTATGTGAAACTTCCCATAGCAAAATCCTTCACTGTGCACTCCTTCAGACACTACCTTGCACCTCTTTCTAAATATATGTGTTTTATTGTATAAAACAATTTGGATATGGTATATTTACAAAGAAAAAAAAACAATCTTTTTGGGTAAGAGAACATTCAGCTGTAAAATTCATACTGAATGTGATAAGGTCTGTTATCGATAAATTGCAATCATATTTAAGAGGAACTGGAAGTCCATCCTGCAGTTTTACATATAGTTCAGTCTTTAAGATTCCCTTTATAATAGGGTATGATATTTTTTTAAATGTAAGGAAATGATTCAGAGGAGAACAAAATAATTGCAAATATTTATACACGAGGAAATATCGATAGTGACTGGATATTACAGAATATGAGGAAAATTAAATTCATTTCTATCAAATGATTCTGTCTTATTCAATTTAATTATGAATGATTGACAATATTTATCACATTTTATGAATGTACATTTCTTCTTGCCTTCAGAATGATTGAATTTTAAAACCCAGCTTTATATTTCCTTGATAAAATCACTTTTAAGATTGAGGGAAAAATCACCTTCTCTCATCACACAGTTGTCTATATGTAACTTTTCAAATAGTTTAAAACGATCTTATGATGTCAAAGCATACTCAATGAATAAGTTTAAATTTCAAGTTTCTCAATTCAAGCAAGGAGCAATGCTTCATTTCCCCCTCCATAAGTTTAGAAGGTAACAATCTCTGTATTAAAATGCTTATAAATGAATCTTTAATTCATCTGATGCAACAAAATATTACATTATCCATACATTGGCATTTTGCAAGTAGTGTAGTATTTTCAAGAGTGGTGGGGATCCATAAGTTAATAACTTGTGTACACAGGGTTCAAAAAATATTTATTTTATTTATTATCATTTCAAAATTACTTTCTTCTTGATAATTGAGGTCAATGCGGCAGAGGGCTCCTTTTCAACTCCATATGACCTCCCATTGCTTCATGATCAGCATTGGAAATTAAAACTTTAAGTGAGAAGAGATTTATAAAAATAAATAATTTAAATAAATGATTATTGTAAATTTCAAAAGGTGCTTTTTATTTTTCTACTTAAAGAGAAATGAATATCATGGGGCATTAATTAGTTCTATTATGTGAGGGAGAAAGGATATCAGCACGGCAGAGAAGTACCTGAAAAGTGATAGTAGAGGGTAAAGCTGAGGAATCAAAAAATTTTGTAAATAAATTAATAAGAAAGAGAATATCTGAGCACATGTGGCAATAGGAAATTGTTGGCATATTAAAAGAATTGGTAATCTGCACATTTGAAATGTTATCAATATCAAAGTTGGGCCGAGCTTCAGTGAGTTTAATATATTTAGTTTGGAAGTCCTAATTTTTTTCCATTAACTGCAAAATATCACCCAAGAAAATGGTAAACTTTGCCTAAAGCTCAACTCTTTAAAACAGAAACAACTTCCGAAAAACTCCTCTCATTCCGTCAACACTCTAAACAACATAGTTAATCTCTCCAGAGAATCCTTCAACAAAGATGAAATACCACTTCTCTCAAAACGTTTCAAATGTACTCTTCCTCACAGGACACTATCTCAGATACAGAATCCCAAATCAAACTCCTACCAGAAAGCTCCAAGAACACCATCAGAAATGAATTTTTTCAGCAGATTAGAGAAAATTTGGAAGACGAAAATAGAAAACTTACCGACAGAAACAACTTCAGCAAGAGAGAACACAACAATTTTGAAACACTTAACGATATAGATTGCTTTTACCTTAAAGCTGACAAAGGAAACAGAGTAGTGAACATTGACAAATAAAAACAATATATTGAAAATGTTACATCCACCTTAAAGGAAGGCCCTTATGAATCCAAAGGCCCAAAATACCCCCTCAACAAAATGATCACTTTCACCAAAGATACTCTAAAAATTTGCAAAAATCTCATCACAAATCCCATAAACATAAAACTCCATATGTCCAAACCAACTGTTACGAAAATGTACAGTCTACCCAAAATACGCAACAAAGACATCCCTCTTAGACCAATCATATCCTTCATAAATTCCCCCACTTAACACTTATCTCAATGGCTTCACCATCGTACTAACTATTCTTTACCACAAGATACTCCCCCCTCGAATCATCAGGAGAAAAGAATGCAGAAACAAAGGAAGTGCAGGAGAGGAAGTGGAGTGAGGATGAAGGGTGTCTCGGTACCAGAGCCTCTGGTAGGGGAAGGGAATGGGTTGTCAACCTATGAGAAGAACATCATATCCATAAACAGGAGCAACTATATTTCAACAAGAACATTCTATCAATGCATGCTCTCCATTGGTTAATAAGAACCAATACCCAAATATATTACAAAGAAAAGATGTCACGTTAGCAACTCAGACCCCAAGATTGTGAATGCATTGTCCAGATATCCTGGAATTAAACCAATGGCTTTGCATTGACGAATTCTATGATTTGCCAAAGGATCATAGATATCTTGGTGACATATCTATGATCAGTTGGTTGCTGAGGAACTAAGTGTCTTTGTAATGAAATTCACTATCCACGTTTTGCTCTTAAACCCATGATGCATCACTAACAACTGCTGCAAATAACATTTCCATAGATGATTCCCACATGAGTCATGGCTTCACTCTCCCATACTAAAAGCAGAAGAGGATATCAAGAAAGGTGGAATGGAAACAACCCAACGATTCATTGTTTGCTTCCATCAAATAATTCTAATAAAGAATTTTCAGTCTATCATCACCAAATGAATCCATTTGGTTCATGAATTGTGAACATATGTAATATACTGATTTTTCTTACCTTTGATGATGTCTCTCTCCTTATCTATTTGCTTTATGGACAGAACATTTTATTATTATCTTTGTGGGTTTGTAACATGTTTATAACTTACCTTTCTTTGGCACTTGGTGATAAGTCTATGTCATACCTAATGGTAGGACAATCAACTGAAAACTGAAGCTAATAGCTATATGATTGTTTTCATTCACTGGGCCAATAGTTTTGGAAAAGACTGGAAAAAACATACAGTAGGTCTGTTATAACAAGTAAAGCATAAATCAAGAGTTGTTTGAATCAAATGATTCACTTGTTCGGAAGAAGGGAGTGAACAACCAAATATTTCTATTTGAGTGTTTCACTGCTCACTATATATGCCTTCAAGAGGGAGGACGGAAGTGGTATCATCTAATTTAGAGGCAGTTCCAGATGAAGATTTCTATGATTGCCGAACCAAAAGATGTTGTGAATAAAGAGCTGAATCGAAAATTACTTAAAAAGCAAAAAATACTGAAGAGTATGAAAATATTGCATTAATCGTAGACTTTACTACTGATCCAATAATAATAGAAATCAATTTTAGTACAAGAAATTATATCTTCCCTGATTTTGAATAATGATTATAAGAAATTGTTCCTGTGAAGGATGGAAAAGAATAGGTAGCCTATTCAATGTACTTTTCTTCAATTTTCATGTTCCATAATGTTTTAAAATTTAAAACAATGAAGGAAAGTTAGATTCTTACACAAGTGCATGAAATACAGTTGTTTTCTGTATACAGAGCTTTCCTAATCCCACTTTTATTCAATATGATTATGTCTACTTCTCAGCAAAAGGACGTGACATGGATGAAGACTTGAAAAAAATGCTAAAGCAAAACTATTGGCCCAGTGAATGAAAACAATTATATAGCTATTAGCTTGAGTTTTCAGTTATTGTCCTACCATTAGGCACGCCATAGACTTATTACCAAGTGCCAAAGAAAGGGAAGGTACAAACATATGATACAAACCCACAAAGATAATAATAAAATGTTCTGTCCATAAAGCAAATATATAAGGTGAGAGACGTCATCGAAGGTAGGAAGAGCAGTATATTAAATATGTTTGCAATTCATGAACATAGACATGGAATTCATCTAAACAGTGCAGAGTTTTATATGCTAGGAATTTTGATAAAACAGACAAACTTGTTAGAATTAAGATTGTGAATGAATGAAGGGAGCTTATTAAAGAGGTGAAGGCTCTTCACATAGAACTGTTTCAGAGATTTACTGAGTCAACACTATGGTATTGGTTTTGTATCTGGTATGAAAGTTATCCACATTTGAACTTTAAGCTAATTCACTGATATTTTCTTATGAATATTTAAGGCTAAGATACATAAACAATCTATATATATGCAGACAAAATTTTGAGTTGAAAATTCATATTTACAGGTATCCCAGGATTTAATCCCAGGAATTACCCGGATGGCTTTCTTTTGGAGTCAGAATATTTGCCTGACATTGCCCTGCAAAAGTGTGTCATGGCTAAGGTGGAAACAGAAGAGAGAATAATAAGCAGATAAAAGGTCCAAATATTTGGAGTCCTCAGTTTGAGCAATCATTTTGAGAGTTAACCGCTGAGGAAATCAATGCGCTTGCAATGTAGTTTGCAATCAATATCAATGCCAAGAAAGATGAAACCAATACAAGAAAGTTGCTAACAAATTGTCTCATAGAAAGACAACATGCGATATGTATGAGCTTTTATTTTAGAACTTTATTTAACTTTTCAGAAATTTTGGGATAATGGTTTAGCAAGCAAATGAAAATAATTACATAGAGAATTATGTTAAGAATTTACCTTAAATCTAAATTACCTTTCTCACAAACAAATGGGTTATGGTTAGGATTTTATTAACAGAGAAAAGATGGTCTATTCTAGGTAATTCAGCCATTTCCAGAAATTCGTCAAACATTTTTTAAGGAGAGAGTAAGGATCTTAATATTTCCTGTCAGTCTCTTAAAGATTATGGAGTGGTCCTTTTAGCTGAGAGTTTATGATTAAGGCTTCTGTTGGACGTTTTCACCAAAATTTTCATGGTTTCAACTCAGGATGAATTGAAAATACTCTCAAAAGACATACATGCAAAGTTCATTTTGATCAATTGCAGACATTTTCCCTGTCAAAATTAATTCTAAAGTAACAATGTAAAGAACAACATATTGTTTTAGCAATCAATTCAAAATTATCAACTTTATTGTTTTGTGAGGAAGCTGTATTTAAGCTTTATAATGTATGTGATAGTGAAAATCTTGGAAGTATACAATTCAGGTTGTCTTTCATCCACATCAAGATATTTATTATGGTTGAGAGAGAAAAAGTAAAACTTTTAGAAGAATTTGAGAGAAAATTAGCCACTTATTGTTAGACGTAGAATGAAGATTCAGTGGTGAGAGTTCAGGTCATTTCCTTGAATTGTATTAGGTTCAATAATACCAGGAAACTCTTTGTGATTAGTATATATTTGTAGATTCACTTTTTGTCATGATGTATATTAAAAACTGGAGAGAAATAAATCTTATTTTTGATTATTCAGAAGTATCAGATAAATGCAATAATAGTTGTACATTAAGTTATATTTAGTTCCTTCACTATTAATCAGGGCCAGGCAAAAGGGGGGACAATTTGAGAAATTTCCAAAGGGAACATTTTTACTTTACATATGGCAAACAGCCTATCTTTTTTGCCTCCAACATCATGTTTGAGGCGAGTCATTGCAGAGGATGCAAATGGTTTCAATCCACTTCCTCGGAGATGGATGGCCTCGAGTATATTACTTTGTGCAAAAGTGCAATCTATGCATATTTACATGTAATGAGGAAAACCCTCTTCATGTGACTTATGTCAGATAATGAGCCAAATATTTTCTGTAAGAACTTCTTGAAAGAAGGAGAGAAGCACCATGGGAATTCAAATTAAACAGTGAAAGCTCAATTTCTTTTTCAGAAAATGCAATAAACAGGCCATGTATGTAGTACAGAAGTTCGACATAAAGTCATTATTATTGTTAAATGCTCACCACTTATATGTAAAATGGAAAAGATTTGAGATTTTCTTTGAAAATAAATAATTCCTACTTAGAAATAATGGATGCTTACTGATACATTTTAAATTTATTTCTGGAGTTATAATATTTCTCTTATGGAATCGATACATATTGAAAATCAAAAGAACCAGAGAAATTTGATTTTGGGACCTAAAATTTTCAATTAAATTATTTCCGAGGAGGAAAGATTTTTTCCAAAGAGAATTCTCAAACATTTTTAATCAAACATAGTGATAATAATCATTCAACATCATTTAGTTATGAGTTAATTTTGAATTTATCAACCGCATATATGATATTTTTGGTTGTTTCATTTTGTGACAAAGATACTGAAATTTTATTTATAAATTTGCCAATTTTTGTTGAAATATTATCCAGTAGTCGTTCATAATCAATGTATGATGACCTGCCTTTGGGGGGATAGGTTTTCCTACCAACCAGCCAGAGACCCTTTCTAAATACTACCACTGTGAATTAAGACTTTTTGTAGCCAAGATTGCAAATAAATAAATTGAGTTTCTATTGTTAATTAATAATATCTAAGGTCTGAAATTGTGGTTCCCTCATGTTGGCATCATTTTTAATATTGATGAAACCAGTTTCAATTTGTGGGGGTGATTGATTTAACAATGCTTCCCTTCTTCTTTGAAGGGATGTGTAACTCACTCCATACTTACTTGCATTGCCAACCAAAACAATCCATGCCAATGCCATGCTGTATGTGACAATGATGTATACACAGCAGATGCTGCTGGTCCAAAATCAAAGAAATATAGGCTGTAAGCTACCAAAGCTAAAGACACAGCAGGCAAAGTCCATCCCAAGGCAAATACCCACTGCAAAGAAGAGCAAACAAAACATTTTGCATAACTTGCAACAACTATTACTTGCAATTTTTAAAAAATCAGAGTTTATATGGAGTTTGAGATAACAGCTTTGAAAACATACAAATTGCTACCGGTTAAATTAAAGAACATTAAGGGCAAACTTTCCTCAAAAAATATTTAGAAATAGTTGCTTTGAATTTCGTTTTATAGTGCAGAAGAATTTTTAAGTGAGTGAAATATTTGACTGAGAATTTAGTTGTTTCAATTCAACTATATCTGTTTATATCCATTTCTATAAATATACACGTCTACTGTTAAAATATTATCATGTGTTTGTCAATGAAATACACGTTTACTTAGATTATAATGTAAATATAAAATAAAACTGTAAAAGCAGACTACAATAAATGCATTTTATCCTTACTTTAGTAAAATACATAATAGTATAGTAACTTTCTTTGTGATTATTAGTGAATGGCAAAAAATTGTTATAAACTGTAATGTGGTTGATGTAATAAGATGCCAAGTTTTTAAAGCATTTAGTCCTTCATTTATTTGTTAATTAATTGTAATGCAACAAATGAAAATGATTTGTCCCATACACGCTTTTATGCACCATTGGATTGATATATTTATTATTAAAGCCATTTTCTCTTTCATCATCCTCTCAGAGTTTATCAGCAAATTTATCAATGTTAATATTGATTATAACCACCATTCCTCCACAATCAGCCACAGAATGTGAGAGAATACTGATTACAAATGCCCTTATTTCCCTCACTCAGTGAAAGAATACTAAATTCTAAGTAAGTGTAGCACAATAACTCTCCAAAAATAGTTTATAGAGATTCGATTGAGAGTTCAAATCAGAATTCAGCATCAATTACATATATGTAGCTTTCACATTAACAGCCGTGAGCTATACAGAAGTTCCTAATTTAATGATGCAGTCTCTATTCTGTACCAAAATACTACAACCGCAGTAAAAATTGATAATGATGACCAAGTAAATACTAGCAGGATAGCTTTAAAACCAGGCAATGCTAATTGCCTTTCCATCATTTCTGATGAAAATACAAGAAAAATAAATACATAAATTGTAAAATGATACATAAACAATAAGATAGTTCTTCTGCTACTCACATTCCTGATGTGCATTTTACATTTTGTCTTAAAGAGTATCCATTCAAGACACATTCCCACCAAATACTGTCCAATAGGGCGTACCGAAAAACAAAAATTTTTAGTAGCGGGAACGTAATAGGTTGGAAAAGTTGCCTTTTAAGCTCAATAAGAAATGTGCAAAATATGGGCTCTAACAAAGTTCGTCTTGGGCCTGACCAAAGAGCTCGAAAATTCGAAATTTTAGTGAAAATTGCGTTTTTTTAGGTAAGTTAAATTTTTGACGGAGCTTACATACATTTGATTAAATGGCTGTTTTAATTCGTTTTGATCGAGGAACAATAAAAATAAGCCATTAAAACCGAATATGACGAGATATAATACTTTTAAAATTTTTGGAAACACCATGAAAAGAGGCAGCTTCTCGCTGGTTCAGCTGCATTGAGCTACCCAGGACTCGTCATGAGGTAGAGCCAGCTAATCGAGTCCCACCCGCCTAAACACCCGAGGAAGCATACCAGACAACTAGTTGATTTCTTTGAAGGCTGATTTTGATCCAGTTTTTGGTATTCGCGAGAGGATCATCTCTCCTATGAACCCGTCTCTTGCATCGTGGCCGTAGACTAAACGTGAGGCCTCTGTGACTTCTTTTACGTTTCGTTCGACTGCTTGAGAATCGTTTGGGAGGGCAAATAATGTAGTAATCTGCTTTATAGGTTCCTTTGCATTACCTTTAATGTTTTTAAGATCCTCGGGAGAAAGACTGACAGTAAGTGGTGACTTGGTGACAGTGACTTTACCCCAATCTATCAATTCTTCATAAGAAGGCACTTCGAACTTCTGTTGCGGGATGATGAACTGACAAATCAACTCCGTTTGATGGTTTCCTGTGTTGATGAATCTATGTCCTACCTGTGTTCTTATTTTAGGTTGCTCATCTGTAAACATAGCAATCATAACCCGAAGTTTATCATGCATGTCTACATTCCTATATGGTATGTCATTAAGAGAAATCACACAGTGAAAAAGCCGTAAAACTCCATAGCTGATACACCATACCTTCCTTTGCAAACATGAAAACTTATTGAAGATGAAATTCAACATAATGTCTTTTATGCTCGCCCAGAAATCGTTTTTGTTGTCACGATCGCTTATGAGTGTGTATGATAAGTTATCGAGATGAATAATGTGATAACTTCGAAGTGGAGTACCATGATCTGTACCGCAATAATAGTTTTATGTTTAAAAACGCTTTATAGATGAGCGTATAAGGTGTTATGTTGAATTAACCATCAAACGGAGTAGGTTTGCCAGTTCATCATCCCACAACAGAAGTTCGAAGAATTGGCCTTCTTATGAAGAATTGATAGATTGGGGTAAAGTCACTGTCACCAAGTCACCACTTACTGTCAGTTTTTCTCCCGAGGATCTTAAAAACATTAAAGGTAATGCAAAGGAACCTATAAAGCAGATTACTACATTATTTGCCCTCCCAAATGATTCTCAAGCAGTCGAACGAAACGTAAAAGAAGTCACAGAGGCCTCACGTTTAGTCTACGGCCACGATGCAAGAGACGGGTTCATAGGAGAGATGATCCTCTCGCGAATACCAAAAACTGGATCAAAATCAGCCTTCAAAGAAATCAACTAGTTGTCTGGTATGCTTCCTCGGGTGTTTAGGCGGGTGGGACTCGATTAGCTGGCTCTACCTCATGACGAGTCCTGGGTAGCTCAATGCAGCTGAACCAGCGAGAAGCTGCCTCTTTTCATGGTGTTTCCAAAAATTTTAAAAGTATTATATCTCGTCATATTCGGTTTTAATGGCTTATTTTTATTGTTCCTCGATCAAAACGAATTAAAACAGCCATTTAATCAAATGTATGTAAGCTCCGTCAAAAATTTAACTTACCTAAAAAAAACGCAATTTTCACTAAAATTTCGAATTTTCGAGCTCTTTGGTCAGGCCCAAGACGAACTTTGTTAGAGCCCATATTTTGTACATTTCTTATTGAGCCTAAAAGGCAACTTTTCCAACCTATTACGTTCCCGCTACTAAAAATTTTTGTTTTTCGGTACGCCCTACTGTCCAATCCTTGTCCAAGGCTTATCGTATAATTCATTATATTTCCATAGCCATCTTTGCTATGGCCTTCTACTATGGGGCAATGCAACCAATGTCAGGCATTTAATTCTTTTACAGAAGAAAGCAATAAGAATAATGTCCGGATTAAAGTCCTGGGAAACATGTTAACCAAAGTTTAAAAGTCTAAAAATCATGACCATATACAGCCAATATGCATTTTATTGTTTACTATTAGTCAAGGAGAATATCCATAATTTCCATTCAAGATCAAATGTGCATACTTTTAATACCAGGAGCAAGAATACTCTAGATATACCTTACCACAGGTTATCTAAATCTGGTAGCAATTTCCAAATCAAAGGCCTTCAACTCTTCAATAAATTGCCTAGTAACGTACGTGATTTGGATGTAAAAAGGTTTAAAAGGCTTTTATGCATAATTTCCTAAGATGCAACACTTTATATTCTCTGAATGACTTTTATAATTATGATTTTGTTACATGATTATGTATAATGGTTCAATAATTGTTTAATGTGATACTTGTGAATATTTCTTATACCTATGACTGTTGACGATGTCTTTTACTTTATCTTGTAAAGTCAATGAGACAATAAAGATTGATTGATTATAATTAGCAAACAGATCCTGAATACTGAGGAAAAGAAGTTTTAGACCCTAACATTTAGATATAAAATTTGCCAAAATTCTTGACAGGAATCATGGAGTGAGCTCCATCTGATCACCTACGTGGCTGTGTGTTCTGTTTAAATGGTGATCAATGCTGTAGTAGTCCACGTACTCAGCATGAAAACTACAACCATTCCTGCTGATAACCAAAAGTGGCTGAAAAGTATGTGCAATAATAAATTAAATTAATCTTCTTTTTTCTGAGTAAAACCATGTTTTATCCTCGACTTACTTGACTGCTATTATAAGAAATATGGTGACAATGACATAGAATTGGGTGTCACTCGCCAAATACCAACTAGAACCATGCACTATAAGAGAGAGAAATTTAGAGGTCCTTTAATAAAGGAGTAACAATCAGCAGCTACTCTACAAAATAGCGAGTACTATAGTGGAACCGACAGTTATCGAGAAGCGGGGAAACGTTCGTTAGGATAGGTTTTACAGTTACCACACAAGAAACGAATTTGGCATTAAAATGCAGAGTAGCAGACTGAAAATAAAGATTCTTTTCTATAGGATTTTAATAACAGACTTCCTAAACATACAAAACGTAAAGATCACTTACATAAATTTAACATACCTGCGTTTAATACGGTGGTTAACGACTGTTTTGATTTGAATGATTTTTTCATCGAGGCATCACACTACCTCTAAATTGTAAATATTTGTTTTTAGTTACCGCATCGATTATTTCCTTACTCTCTCTCCGCAAATCTACGTTTATGAGACTTTCCTCTTTGACATTTCTATCGACTGCAACCAGATTTCGCATGCTAGATCTTTTCAAATACAGGTGAAAAAGTGACAGGATAAAAATTCACAGGAATAAGACACAAAAGAAAGAGGAAACGAAAAAAGTCACAGTCGTTAAAATGACGACAACTTTTTCGGTGACAATCGATATTGATATCGAATATGTGAAATCATTCAAACATTCAATATCTTGAATTCGAGGAGAAGATAAATCTATAATGAATGCATTTAGAATTAAATGTCATAAAATTGAATCATAGAATATTACTGTTTGATGACTCCTTGCATGAGAGTTAAATTATTTTATAAGACTGTTGTACGTATATTATACGTCTGACTGAGTCTTTATATGAAAGTACACAGAGTATTAAAAAAATTTAGATACGGAAAAAATTTGAATCTGAAGTTTAAATAAATCATTAACCAGCAACGTCAAAGAAATAGATTGATAATGGGAAAATCCAAACAAATACAGATTGTCTTTGAAAATGCCGTCTTTGTTTTATCTATTCGCTATGGTCAGATATGATGGCTGTTTATCTATTCGCTATGGTCAGATTCGTATGCCCCCGGAGAGAAAAACTTATGAGCAGTCGATTCGGTAAATTTAACTCATTAAAACTTCGATTAGCTTAGTATGAGGTACCTACATCCATGATATGCGTGGGCAGGTTCTTAAGAAACACGGTTTCGTCAATAGAAAAGTCGGTGGGTGCGAGCAAGAGGTGGGAGTGAAGAAAAAGTCCGCGAGCGATTTTACTTCTTAGGCCGCATCTTGAATGTGCATGCACGTGTATTGGAAAAAGCCTTCCGAAATTATCGTATTCACGAATTAGAAAAGGCAGTACTGCTTAGACAAATCTGTGAGCGTTTTTCAGATGGCTGTGTTGGGCGCAGCTCAATCAAAGACTTAATTTACGTAATAAATTTAGAGCACTGGTTCCCCCATTATTCTTTCACTTTTCATCCTGATTTCATGTGGTCATATGCAATGACTTACCTACGTACTAAAAATTCATTTTTTGGTTAATGAATTCAATGAAAACTGTGACTCTCGACTTGGACGGAAGCTCAATTACAGGATAGAGAAGCTTGATTCGTTCATTGCCGATCAGAAAAAGTTAACCTGTTCGACCTAGCAAAACATAGTCGGCATCTTCCTTTACTCGCTTTTACAAGAACATGCTGCAAAAGAAAACCCCCGATAAGTGGGGACACAGGTGAGCATCTGGGCAGAATCTTAAAATTAAAAATTGGGAACCGCGCGGTCACATGTCAATAACAACAACTGACTGCAAGGATGCAGTAAGTCCTCGCTTATTTCATACTTTATGGCAAGGAGTGTATTCCCGCGTCCACTTTAGTAACAGTGAAAAAAAGTGTTACGAACCGGACTCGAATCTCGGCCGTGCACGTGGCATTCTAAACGCTACGCCAACCCACTCCGACAGGGGTCCCAGAAAGATGGAAATTACGAAAATTAAATAATTTATCACTAAAAAATAAGTTTAGACGAACTCACTTTTGTTACATTCAATCTTCTCTACTAATATATCGTTCCCCGGAGCTCTCCTTGTGAGAAGGGCTCGTTTCGCTGCGATGGCCTACGATTTGCACTTTCTCATGCTGTCCATTTGGAAGAACACTAATGCCCAAGACAATCTCAAATGCTCGTTTGTGGGTGCTCGTGATTTCGGAGATATTATTTCACCTAATGTTTTGTAAACTGAGTATTGATGACCATGGCTCTGGCCCATACAATTATTCGATGTTTATAAGAAAGTGAGAGCCTATCTTCTCTATTCAGTGCGATCTGGGATATGCATATTGCAACCCTGATTTTTCTGCATATTAAAAAAGAAAATTTTCAGAGAACTATTTAAAATTTGGATTTTCGACTGTTGTTAATAACGGTATAGAGAGGACACAATGTTTTTTTATGCAATGCTGTGCTTAGTGCTGAATCTATGAAACCCTCAAAAGCCTTACGAACATATTGAGAAAGACTCTCTCAAACGATATGAGGCTGCCTTGAAGAAAGAAAAATTAGATTTAACTGGGACGTTTCAAATACAAAACCTAGCTGTAGTTCAGGCATCATATGAAATTGCTCCGGAAGTTGCAAAAAAAAGAAAAGCCCCATATAATTGCAGAATCTCTCATCAAACCTTTTTTTATTATAGTCGGTTAAACTAGTTCTTGGAGAAGCGAGCGAAATTAAAATGCGTAACATATCTTTGTCCAACAGCACAATTCAGAGACGCATTTCAGACATGTCCATGGATTTGATGGATCTGAAAGAAAGGCATCTCCCGTCTTTTCTTTGAACTTGATGAGTTCACCGATGTTAGTTCATGTTCCCAATTACTCGTATTCACTTAGAGGACACCAAAGAAGAGTTTCTGTTTTGTAGCACTACTATAAAAGGTAAAGACGTCATGGAAAGTTCATTCTTTGAAAGTAATGACTTACAATGGAATAATTTGTGTGGAGTGTGTACCGATGGAGCACCAGCCATACTTAGATCGGGCTTGTTAAAGAGCCCCAAGCAAAGGGCTCACCCCACTGCCACCGATTTGCCCTAGCTACCAAGACTCATCCAAAACCTTTGCAAGAAGTACTCGATTCTTCGGTGACAATCGTCAATTATATAAAATCTAATGCTCTCAATATCCGTCTGTTCTAAGAACTATGCAACAACATGAACTCGAAGTTATTCTTTTCTACACTGCTGTTCGCTGGTTATCAAAAGGAAATGTTGTCGGTCGAGTCTTTGAATTAAAAAACGAAATCAAACAGTTCTTAGAAACGAAAGAAAAACATGAGTTTATGAGATACTTTAATGATGAGACCTGGATCCAACGATTAGCTTATTTATCAATGATACCCAAGGATTTAAATATCCTCTTGGAATTATAAATCTTTCAATGTAATTTCTATGCACATACTCTTAAAATGCATCTATCCATCATTTACATTTCTTTTCATCGATATTTACCCTGGAAAAACCACTCTTTACCTCACCATCGTATTCTTTGCGAAATGAAAAAATCTTGTATTTTTGCCATTTTCCTAATGAGATCTCCTCTATCGCATCCTTCGATGTGTAGAATTCTAATTTTTGTGTAACAAAGATTAAAATCCTCTATCATATACTGCAATTACATTTAATGTTATATAAACTATTGTGATGATGACGTAAGCTCTCCATCTGCTTACATTTGCTGGACAATATTGTGACCTTTTCCAGTGAACTTGTTGCTTTGATTTTATTACCGGCCACCGAAAATTTACTAGGACTCTTTCTTGTGACTATTACCAACCTTTTTAACCCAGATCCAGTTTGCTCGGAATGGCTTCTATAAGAAATGCAAGTTAAGTACCGTTTTCATCTCTTTCAGGCCTCATTTCTTACACAAAAATAAATTAATGGTCCCACGAAATCCAGACTATCACTAATACGAGGGAAATTGAACGAACGTTCTTGTTACTGTTGTGGAAATGATTTGGTTTTAGGCCCTTTTAGATTTAATGGATGGAATTAATTAGTCTCTGCAAGAGGAAATAATGGTCTACGATTACAACATTACCAACTACGATGTACTACATACATATCGGAGAGACAAGTTTACCACGTATCTCAGCTAATGGTGACATTAGCTGAGATATCTTGGAAAACTTACTGATATGAGTTAGGCGAAAAGATATGTATCCGATTGTGTTAAAGTTTTGACACTCTTTGAAATATAAAAGCTACTAGAGCGGCTTTATTCGAAACTTATAATTTCTTGACTAGAGCTACTATAATTACCTGTTTGCGTGCACATTGCGATTTTATTTTAAATTAGTGTATCAAAACTGGTAAAAGAAGGCGCTCCTGTCTTAATTTGGCTCTCAGTCCTGCACACTGGCTGTGAGTCCTGCACTAACCAAAGACTTATAATCTTAATTAAAAGCGTCTTTAACCTTCTGCATGAATTCTAAGAATATATCGTTCAATATAATGCATAATACCCTATTATATAACATACATTTTCATATTGTATTATTATTATTATCAGCCTCATTCAAATATCATAAATTTTGCAAGTAAAAGTTAATATTTTCAAATATAACATCGAGCTTTTGAAAGACTTAAGAATTAGAAATTGGATGATAAATTACTTCTTGTAAAAAATATAATGAGAGAAAATTGAAAATCAATGAAAATGTAAGTAAACGTAACTGGAGAAATTTTACACTAATTTAACGAAAAATTATCAAAGTGGGGTGTCAAATTAAACCACACTTTTACGTTTAAGGGTTATTATTAATAAGTAATTAATACGTACTTGTACATTTTAAAATGTATTGAAAATTAATCGCTCATCCTTCTCTTATATTTTCCATTCGATGCTTACAAAAGATTATTTATTTATTTTTCCGGTAATACAATAAAATTTTGGGTTACCAATTTCTGCTTTTGTAATTCTCTTACCATAGTCCCCTTTAAAAATTTTAAATAAAAAAATTCATTTCTTGAAAATGAATTCATCATCCCCTTAGAAGAAACTTTGCATCCATCGTGATAAATAAGGTGAATTGCTGCTCATCAAAATGTGAGGAAAAGATTTGAGTGAGTTTGAGAGGAAGGCCACCCTTGTTAATTGGACGTTCCGATTATCACATTGCTACCGAAATTCCCCTCCAAGTTCTTCGTTTATTTTCCGTTTTATTCGATTACGGGCAACTTTGGGTTCACTCGAATCTCGCTCGCACCTATTCCGGAACATTAATTCTGGCACTTTAACTTTGAATTTCCCCGCGATTCGACGTGAGGCCGACCGCTACGCCATACCGTGTCATGCTTTATTGCATTGGTTGGGGTTAATTAAATTTCCCACAGCCGTGGTTTCGACCTATTTCACATAAAATGGACTACGGCGAAAAACTCTCCCTCTCTCTATCTCACTCACTACACCAGTAAATCCGCAGTATATGAAACACTCGAATAATTCCACATTTTATTCACCAAAGGGAGCAATAAATACAAAAAACGAGGCTTACACGTGATTTCCTTTTCTTTTAAGGTGTACCACTCCGCTCAATAAAATTGTAAAGCCATTGAAATATTTCTGACTCTTTTTTTCGGATGTGATTTCTATTCCGGAATTTAATTAGAGATGAATGTCACATGAGACTAAATTGAAATCTCTTAGCGACGGAGGATAAATAACTATCCTTTTTTATTGCCTTTAAATGTTCCACGTGCAAACAAACTCAAAGTACGTAAAAATATTGATGATACGTTTGAAAACGAGTACTTTTTATTTTTTGATATCCGAAAATAATGATCGAATAATCTTTAACATTTGAAAGCTGCATCGGATGTATTAATTAAGTAATAAATTAATCACATTATTTTAAGCTTTGATATCAGAAATATCAACGGGATTATAGTTTCTGACAGCTCACGATATATTAAATCCTAGGACGTTAAATGCACTTTAGAAAAATACACTTGAAATTAGGAATAAAAATGTACCACATATTCTATTTAAATGAAAACTGTTGACAAGCAATCTTTGCTTAGTAGGATTTTAACGTACACAAATTTGAAATGTTATACCCAAGGATATACATATTTTCTTTACTAATATTTTTGTAAGCTCATTAACATATGCATGTAACAAATTATATTATTACGAGTGAATTCCTCCAAAATTACGGAAATAAATTTTACTCGTATTAAAAATACATAGCTATTTTTTCATGCATCTGTTCCTTCTGAATAAGGAAAAATAATATTTCCTCTCCAATTTTAAGTAACTATTATGATAGAAGCTGAGGCTATAAAAATCATAACGCCTAAATATAACTTTATAAAAAATTGACAAATTAATAAAACACAATTCAATTACCCAATTAACTTAAATCACTAAAATATCAGGTAACCAATAATATAAGTGCAGTTTAGTGTAATTAAATACACAAGAGTAGAATTTATTCTGAAAATTTCGGCTTTTATTTGAATTTAAGGACATGTAATCATACACTGTGATGTTTGAAGAAAAATTGATTCATTAGAAACGTACAATGAAAGTTCTACAAAGTTAGGTACGGTTTCATAATGTAAAACGGGATTTCAAATTATTCTATTCATATCTCTTTGATATAACCTATTTGAACCAAACGCATAGGGGAAAACGTCATTAAGGTATATGAAAATTTCAAAAGTTGGAAGCGATGGTAAAAGCGCAGAAAAAAGAATCATGAACAGTGCAAGTGCTTTATTCGAAACTACACTCGAATTAATAGGAATCGCTAAGTAATATGCGCGGGTGAAATGTTAGTGAGAAGCAGAATGTGTTGATAAAATTCCAAACACTATCTCTTTTCATCTCCAAAACATTTAAAATTAATAATAGATATAATTTTCCTGAAATTTTAGCTAAGAAATAAATTTGGCTCGTTTAAGTAAAAAAAATTATGTGCATAAAATTTATAAGATCTTCCTTGGCTTATTTATGGTCTTACTTAGTGGCTAATTCAACGCTTTACAAAACAAAAATATTTGCACCTCAATGATTGGAGTTATTTCACTGTATTGTCTAATTTTGCTCAGGATATCGCGATACTGTACATCAGCCATTCTTATCAGAATGAGCACTATTTTTAATTGAGATACGGATTGCAACGAGCATTTTAATCAAAAGCTACGACCAGTCACAAGCAATTATACAATTAGCGATTGCGTTTATCTGCACACACTAAACGTTAATGTAAACGTCACTGCACCGATAAGCCATGCAATTTACTTTGGGATGAAATTAAATTCATTCCGATAGTTATACCAAAGGGAATGCGATTGTAATTTCTAACGCACAGGGGGAACGATAGATGATGATAAATCTATTCATAATCAAATAAAATGTATTGCAACGAAGATATTACGTAAATCGAGCTTTAAATGTCAACTGCAAACACGCATGACGAGCGAAAAATCACACCGGGGAACTTTGCCAAAATTATTTCCCTTAAAAGTTTCTGAGCTCGCTCTTTGTTAGGTTAGATATATTTTGACAATTAATCACGGAATGCTCCACTTTCAGAGCTCGATTCATCATTCGTGAGCCGCGGCTTTGTTCTTCAATGGCTTCCTGTATGATTTATTCTTTAAAAGCTCAGATATAAATTTCGGGTGACGTAAATTCAGAATAAAAGGCGGGAGTAAGAGAATAACACTGGAGAAATGAATCAGAGGAAATATCGCCGGTCAAAACTCCATCGGGCAAGATACGTGTGACCATGCACCATTGGTGCGATCCATTTTGGTGACAGAATTACGTTTCTGAGGCAAGAAGCGTGATCATACGTCAGTGATTAAGAACAATACGAATTTTAAGGACAATTAATTTCAAATAAAGCTTTGAGTAACCTAAGCCCCGAATTGAGCTGTGAATAATGAAATATTAACTTATCCGTACATAATTAAACGATATGCTTCTTAACTAGGTCATGATATTTATTCCGCAAAGCATTAAGTATTTGCCTTACTGCTCATAGTTGCATTTTCACGCTTAGGTATTTAAAAATCATATTTATAAATATATAACTTTCATATCGTGACTTTCAGTTCCTCATCAATTTCCTAAATACTTATCACTCAGTACTTTTTCCTTCTTTTCTCCATTTTATTACTTTGTTTTCCTCAATCCTTACCATCATCCAAAATGACAACGGGATATATCTTAAAGGAGATTATTTATACTCAATCTCACCCTCAATAAAGTCACACGCTGTTCTAAGTGATAAGATTCCACTATGAGAAAGATACCTCTGAATAGAGAGCGGGAATAAAAGTTCTAATTTACACCAAAAATTAATTTGTAGAAGATATTTCAGAAATAAGCCATGAATCTCACAGCAGGCTGAAATCTAAAAATGCTGCTCTAAGATAGAGAAATTAATTTTTTTATACATACCGGGTTTTAAGACTTCGAAAGACCAATTTTAAATGCATTCTGCACAGAACTGAGTTCATTTCTGCAGATTATTTTCAAATAATGATTTCAAAGAGAATTTAAATTGAGTAGTATTACAAAAGAATCCTGTTTTCGACTTTCCTTGAAATTCTTCTAGTCAAAGCCGATAGAAAATTATAAATTCTAACAAAATCTTACAAAACCTTTCATACTTCTCCATGTGAGTTATCAAAGCTGAATATTAGCACATTTGAAAAATGATGTCTCTGAAGTTGTAGGAAGTTTTTACCTCAAAGTGAAAAAAAAAACAATTGAAAACAACGTGGCGTTACTATTACGGGGAGACTCTTTGATGTCTTACAAATGAAAATGAGATGAATAAAGATGTGATATTTCGTGAATAAAATTTCTACTTTTCGTTAGAAAAATGTGATTTCATAGTTAGACACCTTTTTCGATTTCAACAGTAGAGCATTGCCATTGAAGTGCCGACAAACTAAAAATTTATATTTTAAGTATTTGAAATATATATTTATTATTTACGGCCCAGCTCTGCAAGTGGCAGGATTCCGCAAACACCTAAATGGTAAACATATCCTCTCAAAGGGAATTCTGATAATATTTATTTAAGTAATGTGGTCTGAACTCCGTATCAACAAACAAACGAAACCACAGTTGGCATCAAAAAAGAATAATCCACACTGAGAATCTGAAAATTATTCGTTTTCTGTCTGTACTTTTGAATTGAGATGAATCAAAAGATTATTTAGATGGCTTTAAATCATTCTTCATATTTTTAATTTTTACTCTGAATGTTTTACTGAATTGATTAACCTGGAATTATAATTGTATCTTATATTTGTACAACTCTAATTGACGTCTTCTATTAAGGCTGAATATTTCTTCATATCTAATATCATAGACTGTTTGGTGCGAAAGATAAACTTTGGAATAGGAGGTCGAATCAGAAAGTACGGGTGATACAATCAACGATTCAATTTAATTCGAACAGAAATTAAATTTTTTTCTGGAACAATGTCGTGGTAAAATCTTTTCTTAAAAATCGGAGAAACTAAGTTCAAACCCGATTAACATCACAATGAATAGTCAGTTTCTATTCATAGCTTTTCGCTCAGCATATTTTGGGTATTTTAAATAGTGCAAATGAAATCGATAACGATCATGTCTGACCGGACTGAGACTCGACCCAGATCTCACTTGACCAGATTGTAACTTCGCGAAAATTCGCCACTCTATCATATTGAGGAATAACGTACATACATAAGGTAAAAGAAATCCAATCGTCAGTTCAAGTATAGTTGATAGTCCTGAAGCGTACACCACATTATCGATATCCGATCTTTTAGCCTTAAATAAGCATCTGAATTAAAAATCTATTTCACTTTAGAAATTTGCACCTACACAGTAAAAACTTTTCTATACACTTTTAATTAAATTGATCATAAAAAATTTAAATCTCTTTTCTAAATGCAATGGGAAGGGACATTCGAGGGGTCTATTATAATGACATTACTCCAGAGAAAGAATCTCGAAACTGACCTCCTTTGATTTACAAGAAAACATGACGTGATGGCATTTTTGAGTATTATTCCTGTGCTCAGCGTGCAAAAATCAATGAGATTCGGAGAAAAATCCTCATATAGTTTTTTTGACCTCAGACTATTGTAATGGGACAAATGGAAATGTATTGGAAGGAGTACAGGTGATATTCTATAAGGTAAGGATTTTTGTTTTTGTGTTGGCTTGTGTTCTTATAGTGTTTGTAAATAAAATGATATTATATCTGAGTCTTCAGAGAGACTTCTTGTATAAGAGATTGTGGGGTTTGTTTGATCTTTAAGCGTTCTTAGACAATGGCTGGGGCTGCTGACAGTAAACAACATCAACTGCCAAATAAATAAATGCTATGAAAATTAATATTCATAGGGTTATAGTATTTTTTTTTAAGTTGGCGTTCTCACCTCATAAGATTCTTTCCCTAATTGAAAAGCAAAGACAAATTACCTCACTCCTCATCTTACCAAGTAAGCCTCAATCTCTCAACAGAACATTTGGTAGCAAATGTTGGCGACTTTTAATTAAACCCACCCTCTAAGTTGAATACTAAACAGACAGATACTCATTCTTCAGCTCAATGCTCACCATGTTCTGCATAAAACAGCATTTATTCCGAATGAAGACCCGATTTATGTTAGCAAAGCACTCTTCCCAGCACTCACTTGTGTAACGCTCTTTGAGGAAAAAAAGACAGTCACTTCTGCGTGGAATAGCTCGCGATACAATCTCTCTCGGATTTATGCTGCTTGAGACGCGAGCACACATAATTTGGAGGAACATTTCGGAATGACTAATGAACCCGCGATTTGCTGTATCTCCAGGGGAATCGCCGACGTCACAGGGAAATTAAAAGGCAGATAAGGAGTGGGAGGGATCGTCATGAGGGCGCCGGACAGCGCCAATCGCTGGGATCTCAACTATAAAGCATCCCTCTTTATCTGAATGAAAATTAACCCCAGCCGATTCGAAACCTATTTCGTTACATATCTCTATAATTACTGCGCACTTTCTTTTGTTTGTTTTCGGCCGCTTATCTATCCCGTCACATGGGGGATTTACTCGTGCACAATGCGGTAATGCTTTCGCATGGCTCGACGGCTCGTTGTTATGGAAGCGGACGGGGATAAAGAGTTGACCCGCGCAAACAGTGGTGAATGTACTTGGAGAGTGTTTTAATTCGCCTTTTCAATAAGTCCAATTAGCATAAGAGAGGCGGAGAGATTAGAGGGACAATGGAGGAAATTCCTTAACTGCGTCCTCATCTCAATTGTGTGCAACTTGAGAGCGTGAGAGACGGCCTTTTATGGAAAAGGTAAGGATCGCTCGCAGAATATAAAATATTTAAACATCCGAGTTTTCATATTTAATAAAAGTGCTCCTTTACGCCTCGCCGACTGGGAAAGAGATTAAAGCTGCTTCTCCTCTGATGCCGATTAATTAGTAGTTTTTACAAAAGTAATTAATTTAGTAGTAGTAATTTTAAAATTGTTTCAACTTATAAGACCATTTCGCATTCCGTGGTTCGATCCCAGAACCATTTTCGCCAAAGTTGAACTCATTGCCCAACTGTCTACCTGGGATCCCAAATTAATTTATGCATTTAATTTTGCTTAAATTATTACAAACTATTAATTAGAAAATGCGTTTTATAAGTTGCGAGACTATGTCAAAGTAAAATACATAACGGTGCCGAAAATGATAACTGAAATGGTAGTTTTGAACCACATAGATACTTTCCCAAACCCCATCTCCGATTGGTCGAAGAGGCTCAGGATCACTCTAGCAAAATTGTTCACTGAAATGCTGTTTGGAAACGCCGTATTATTCGCTTGAATCGATATATCAGCAAAACGTTCCCCATTCTACATCTACATATACAGATGTATTCTGCAGCATTTCGGTCTGTTGTAAGAGATGCATACACTTTAACTTTCCTTTCCTAATCGATTACTTTTGCGAATAGTCCTGGTCCTGAGAATCGACTGACTCTACCATCTATTTCTCTAATCTTCCTCGAAGTATCAGAAAGGCCTATATATCCAGCAGGTAGCATAATATCGGCTGCATCTTCTACAACGTACTGACACCGAATTTATTTAGTAAAATAAGTCTTTGATCGAAACATCTTTCTTCTGGACGACACCCATTCTGCATCCTGAAGGATTCGAGTAGCGCTAACCAAGGATAAATAACACTGTTCTAACACTGCTAACCAAGGATAAATAACACTGTCTTTATTTACATTCGTCAATGACTTGTTCATGGCTGTGATAACATGAAAGATACCGAGTATTAATGAATGATGCTGTTTAGGGGCAATCATCCTAGTCACTTAATATTAAAAATTTAAACTCAATTTAAAGTGTTGTTAGTTCAGACAGTTCTGCAAATACGTGGATGTTTTACGCCTAAATCATTCTGGTCAAAAGGATAATCAAGGTCAAAACCATACCTCACTACTCATCTTGCCAAATAAGACTCATTCCCACATCAAGGGTGGTTATTCGCCTTTCCCCTTTTAGGTTTAAACTGGCCTTGGGCTCAATAATTTACAATTCGAGAGTTCTTTAAAATCCGTTAGTTTTGCATTACACCGAGATGGGTTTGGTATAATTAATTAAAATTTTGTATTTAACAGGTTAGTTTAATGGTCCTACTTATCAAATTTATTGTCATAACATAACGTGCTTCACAGCTGTGCTTAATATACATAAGCACGATAAATTCTCGCTGTATTGCATTATCAAAACACGGCTGGGCCTCATTTCAATGCTACGTTCATGCACTTCTGGTAATGGCTGTGTGGAATTAAAAAAATCGAAAAAATGGTAACCGACATAATGTGTGATCGTATGAGTTAAGGCACTATTTTCTAACTAGAAAACATGGAGTACCCACTTTAAATAGCTTGATATAAAAACATTGAGCCGTTATAGCATTTCGTGAATATTTAATATAAAAATAATAAATTAGTATAGTCCTGGTACGTTTCCGCAGATAAAAAAATTAGACTTTCTATGAATATATTATTCAAGAAACTAATTAGCACCTCTTCCAAAAAAGAGATTTACATATACCTCAAGTAAAAAATTCTAATTAAAAATTTGGGTGTCCTTTCACGTTTTAATGCCAACTTAATTGACTTTTCTTACAGCCTTTACTTTTCATGCAGTTTTTACTGTTTTCTAGGATAAAAGGTGTGTGCACAATGCTATCGAATAGTCACCATTTAAGTAGGCGGAGCCCTTCCAAGAGTTGAATGATTATCATCACTACTTCTAAGAAAATTGTTTTCTTCGGTTTACCAAGAGTCACCTCTATATGTATCAACTTTGGTTATATTGAAAGAGGAATAAAGAGAATTGTATAGATATGCATAAATTCGAGAGAGATGGAAAATATCTGCCTGAATTATGACTCTCTAATATTGTTGGGAATTAATAATAGAAGTCTTTATTTAATAACATTGATTTAGTATTTGATAAGCTTACACCTATAATTTAACGTGTATAATATACAGTGGTACTTCGATTTACGACTCTCTCAAAATTTCCACGACAGAATGGATTAATCGGACTACCATAAGTTACAATGCAAAACTGGGTTTCGAGATACGAACTTTTCGAGATGCGAACTCTGGTCTGGAACGGATCAAGTTCGCAAGTCGATGTACCAATGTATAATGTGAGTTAAAGAACAGTTCGCACGTAGTCATAACGGTAATTCAAATATAGCAGGGTATAAGAGAGCGCTAAACTGAAAATTAGCAGCATATCGATTCGCAGAAATAAAAAGTCTCAAGCAAAGTTGGTGTGAACGACCTCGTCTTGAGACTATATGCGTATTCCCTTAATTTCGGGAACTAATTCGAATCCTGACTGGGAAAAAGCGGCCTTTGGAGAAACGCCTTTTCATTAATGCAAGGAAAAAAAGCAGTTAATCTGCACCTCGTAAAGCCGACAAATTCCAACGCTATCCGATATTCCTGTTTATGTCCTTTGAGAAAGATTGACTCAATTAGGGCCGATCGAAGAATTCGGATTATTTTTTACGACCGAGAAGTATTTTCGCACAACTCCCTCTGGAACTCAGACCTTTTTTTTCAATAGGACCACGATTCGTCCTGTCTGACTTTCCAAAAAGAAGTCCATCAACAAAATGGCTTCGAAAAACACACCCACCCGTCATTCCTTCCGCCATTGAGTTTTGAACACTTATCTGCGGAAATTAGCAATTACCGTTGTGAACTGAATTCGAGCGGCTGCCGAAACTTTAATTAATGCAAGTTTAGGAACAAAATGTGTAGCTCATGAAGGGTTCAAGTGAAATAACTTATGCATAGATTCATACGAACAGGTCAAGCGTATTGCCCTCGTTCATTCTGTATAAATGAGTTCTGAAGTGTGTGACGTCTATCATAAGGACGTAATAAAACGAAATGCTATTACTTTTGAAAGTAGCACAGGGGTTCCACACCAGGAACCCTAGTTTTTAATAAAAAACCTTTATGATAGTTAGAGATAGAGAGTAAGGAACAAATGTGCATATTAACAAATCTGTATTGAAATGATAGCTTTTATGCAAAGACGTATTATCCATAATGGAGTTATCTATTCATAATATGTATTGTAGCAGACAGAAAATTTCGATATCGTAATGATGTATTGTTATGGCTGAGATGTGTGTATTCTAATAGTCTAAAGTGTTATATTATTGTAGTAGGTATTATATAAAACATCACATTATTGTATTAATTTATATTTTATTATTGTTGCAGAGCTTTTTAATCGATAATTTTGCCACCGTGTTATTATTCAAACTGTAACAAATTTTTTAATAACAATCATATATTTGCGGGAATGTTAAAATTTTTGCAAGAGAAAGCGTTGCAGGAATTCCGGAATACATCGTTTGTTAAGAAAGAGTATAAAAAATGAATTCTAAATTTTTATTGCGTAATACGGATAGCAGATAAAAATGCGATTGTAATAATAACGCTATAAGATAAACGATTTTTTCTTTTTACTGGATGGTTAGATAGACATTAGCAAGCGGAACAGGAATCGTTTGAACTATGAAGAGTCTCTCAATACTCCTGATTCTGTCATAGGATTACATTGTGCAGTTGGCCCATCATCTCATGATAATGCCGAACGATAATTATTAGCACAAAGGCTTCAGGATAGTATCCATAAAATTTGAGGGAAAGTTAAAATAAAAAATTAACCTCGTACGTTATTTTGTGATTTAAGATTTGAACAAACAGTGGATATTTGGAAAATTCGAAACATATACGGTTACAAAGTATTGAGAGAATATCGAAGGTTTGATTTTTATAATCAAAATACATATCAGTAGGTCACGTCTGATCCAATTTCATCACTGAAGAGATTAAAGATATTCCACCGCTTATCTTGCGATTTGAAATTTGGGATACGATCCAAAATCGCAGTCCCAGTTCTCTGGAATGGGAACAAAAAGTCCCTAGATTACGGGATTGAAATATCGGTATCATTTGGAGCGAAATTTTAAACTTATCCAGTTTTCACTTGGACACCGGACATGAAGAACTTTATAAATAAACAATTCAACGTTACTTAAATACGATAAATGAAGTTATTCCCTTCATTTTATTAATATTTTTTAACGTTATATACACATCTATACCCTGTCAAAAATTTTACCATAGATGGAATAAAGTATTACTCAGTACGTATGTATGTACCTACTATGTAAAAATCGCCTAAATATAAGGAAAAGTTCTGAATAAACCGAACTGGGTTAATGAGACAGTGAAATCTTTGATGCCACAAGAAGAGAGCTGTTTCTTAAATTATTCATTTCCTAACTTTCGGAATCTCTGCTCTTTCTATATTTTTCTCGCTTTTCCAAAATACATTATTTACATTATGTCTGAACAATAGATATTTTATTCCTTCGAATTTTCAGTTTTAACTCGAGAAAAAATGAGCGGATGCGTGTTTTCATTCAAGCTAGATATTTTTTCCTTTCAAAGCATTTGAATCAATACCCTTTATATATTCACCATATTTAATCCTCCTTCGACTCAATCCTTTGATGCGCATCTCTAAAACCTGCATTTTCAGGGATTTTAATGAGTAATCGTTACCGTTTGTTATTTTTTGCTCTTCCACGCCTTCTTTTCCTCTTTGTCAGACCGCGTTCAAAGTTAAATTTCATCAAAATTTTAATTTATAGATAATATTTTATTTTTGATCCATTATTTACTTTAAATTTTACTAAGAATCTTTGTGAGTGCATTACTTGCAAGAGTGGTCTCAGAATCTAGCTTGAGAAAAATTTATCGTTGTTTTGTTAAACTGAAATTTGGAGCAAATTATAAACGGTGACCCAATTTATCTATTGAAAAATACAGAAAGCATTTTGAGTTCGTTCAAACAAATGAAGGATAAACCTAAAACTAATTCGCTACAACAACAAAGATCTTTTGCTGCTCTTACTTCCTCGTACTAATTGAATTCTAAGGGTAAAATTTTAAAACCTATTGCAGAAACGTTCGACAAAGAAAATGTTTCAAATAACGGGCTCAGTCTTTCAATCCGTAAATGCCAGCTCGTGACTTCGCATTTATGAAAAACCTCAGTTAAATATTTTTAAACACGTCGTTGAATTATAGGACAGGACAGAAAAGGCTGACAATGTTTTTCGACAGTATTCTAAATAAATATATATTTTATTATAAATTCAGAACGCCTTACTTTAATAGTATAATCCGAATTTGTCACTATGAAATACAATAATCCAAGATAAATCTTGGCATAGTTGCCAAGTTGTTGCTGCATGATTATGTCTCGGTTTATGATTTTAAGTAAATATATAATTTTGATAACATAACTTTGCAAAGATCAGTAGAAGACGATAGGTCTTAATTAAAATTCTCTTTTAATTGTATAGTAATCATCACAAAATGTAATAAAGTAAAACTTATACTAAATTTGAAGAACAACTATTTTACTTTGAGAAAATATGAAGATTAGGCATCCTTGGCGTTGATTCGTAGGAGTGAACTACACATCTGTACTTCAGGATATTTACAATCACGATAACACAACTTCTTTCGGAAATATATAACTTATAAAGAAAAAAATACTTTCATATGAATGTAATTCTTCGTAAAAGACGTACAACTTATTGAGGTGCAAATTTCCAAAAATAGGTTGCGTTTCATAATTATATATTTGGAAAACTGAAACATTTGACGTGAGTCAAGGATAAATAAGTGCGCATAATTTTCTTAAAGGCCATGAATTGATTTATTTCTTTTGCTGCATACCGTGCTAGTCCGATGCTAGTTCATGTAATACTGTAAAATAGAGATCTTTACTTTTACCTTCAGATAACTAAGCCCTTGTTTTGTACACCATGAGGTCCCTTTTGCCTCCTCTCCATCCATAAATTACCCTCATAAATTTGCGGCCTCGTTCTTTTTTTAAGATTAACATGGCAAAAACGCAGCTTATTAAAATCATAAATAGACATTGGCTATTTTTAGCCTACTTTCTCGAAAAATGTGGATTATTCACCACGATGTTTTTCTGACCCTAATGTTCCTTAGATTTATGGCTTGCACGACGGAGGCTGCAGCTTTGTTTCTCTCGTACATTTTATACATTTGGAAGCAATTTAAAGTTTTATTTTCCTCGACCACTCTAATATTCTCTAGAGAAATTAAACCAGAGGTAATTCACCCATGTTTTTCCGAAATAAACATAAGGAAGAGAGCAGAGAATATTATTTTCGTGCTTTATCTGTTTTTCCTTTGATACTTCGTAGACAGCTTCCGCGAATGACTCGGTGTCAGAATTGTTCAATGGTATCCTTGACGGTATATCATTCACGGTATAATTAACGACGCATCAAGATATACGACTGAAATTTTTGTGCCAAGATTTGCCTTTTTGCGAAGAGGTATAAAATATGCGAGATTCGCCCTGCTACTTTTCATCTACCACGGCTCCTTGCTTAGTAAGAAACTATTTGCATCGTCAAATTGTATGTTTTCCAAATGTACTTCGTTAAAATTCTCCTATGGTTAAATACATTATTCGATAAAGTAAAAGCTCTTTAGACTATTTAAAAGTTTCAATAAAATCAATGTAAGCTAAATTGTTAGTTTCTTGTCAACATAAATGTAAACTCAGCGTAATCAATTTTAGAGCACCTCCCTGAATAATATAATATGTGACCTCGCGATCAAGCTTCTAACTTCAAATACTGCCGGGATATAAAAACTATCCTGAAGTACACTTGCGTGAAATACATTGAAAATAATTTAGGACAGGTTTCTGATGTATGAGACCGTATTTTGAACCACCTTCTTTTATGATGATGTGATTATTCTTCTAATATCGATCACAACGTTAGATAGCAAGTGAGGTATTATAAAAGTCATTCCTGCCATTCTGCGGTAATTTTTATATTTATGCAGCTTCAAACATTCAGCACATATAGAGGGTGGTTATAATTACACTTGCTCTATCTGCACGTCTCTAGAAATTGTTCTGCTTAATGGATGTAGATGAGAATCCAAGTGAGCGTACTATAGAGAGCTTCTTAAACCGTTGGCTGTTGCGAAAGTTTGGCGAATATAAGTAAAGTACTTAAAGTGTTCGCGCTATGCGCAAATTATAATGTAAAATCAGGTCCCAAATATGAAAAACTATCAACATTGCTGGTACTCGAACCCACGTCCTTCACCTTTCGTGTGGAATTGAGCTAGCCGTAACAATTTCCCATGGTGGTCGAAAGTAGAACTAATTTTTCTCCTTGTATCTCACACTCATGGACTACATATTGTATGAAAGAAAAATATGTAACAGCTGTTAATGAATAAGAGAACCAAGAATTTCCCAATCACCGATGTCGCCGACCGGCGGGAAATTCCTAATTCTGAAAATTGGCGACCGCACCTGGCGATAATCCTTTCTTAGGAATTGCCCGGCATCGGTGATTGGAGGATTCTTGTTTCTCTTTAATATAGCATGTTACACCGTATTTCTAACGATTGATAACAGCTTTCCTTTACATCTGCTATTTCTTTATAGCAGCGTGTGCGAAACTATTAATCCTAACGGCATAGCAGGAAGTAGGATTTTGTTTTGCACCAACAAATTTTAATATAAGGTTTCTCGTTAAGTTGAAAACGATATATATCTTGAATGTGATGTCTTGCGACATATGAAATCTTGAATTTGGGAATCATAAAAGTACAATGCTTATCCTCAAAGTTTTAAGATTTGAAGAGTGTTTAGAAATGTGTCATTCGCAAAGATAAAGATCAAGATCTATTCCTTCTAGTAAAAGCCAAATAAATGAAAACCCAGCAGATATCCGAAAATTTCCAACTGAATTTAAGATTAGCGTTGTATTTTTTTTAATTAAGAACGGTTCACTAACAGAATAACCAGTAATTGCACAAAACTACTGTAATTCGTAAGTATCAATAGTTCTTCAGTGAAGTTTTTTCACTTTTATGCAAACAAAAGCTCAGAAAAAATTAACATAAAAACGCTTCTCACTACGGTTCATGTTTTGAATTGGTTCTACTGTCAAGTTTTTCACAGCACACTTACTAATTACTGTGGAACATTTATTACCTATCGAGGCACACTATTGGTTAGCTGCACGCCTTTTGTAATACGCTGTCATAGATATGAAACATTATTGTATACATTCACAATGAAACGGAATGAAAACCGAAGGCGAGGTATATCATCAGCTCGAAAGAAGTGTACTGCGCGGGAAACGTATCGAAAAATGTCTTTGCATAACCTCCTTTGTGACCACCTCCATTAGTTTAGACTGGAATTATATCCGCTGTAATTGAAAAAGCCAATTCTGGGTAGCGGAATATGGCCCGCGCATTGCAAGGCCCTTGCTTATCCATTTCGAGTGGTGTATGGTCCATGATCAAAGCGGGGTTTCATATGCCTCATTACCGCGTCACCCTCTGTCCGCACCACCCCAATCACGTCCGCTGAGGGAAGATAGATCGAGCCAAGGAAAAATTAGGCTGCTTTGATAAAAATCGTGCGGCGAATCGAAAAATGGCAGATAGAGTGTTTGGGAGAAAAACGACGGACGGCGGTCACAGATCAAATAGATTTCTCTCGATTCCAATTTTCCCGGCTTTATCTAAATTTGGGTCAAATAAATCTCCTCCTGGTATGTTTCCCGTAATACTGTTTCCCCATCATCGTTTCCTCCGAGGATACGTTTCTTACAGAATCACTTCGTTCGACGGTTTCTATGAAAGGGCACGATTCTATTCGTTGGAAGGAAAGAATTACAGTTCGTGAGCTCAACTGGATAAGAAGTCTATTCCGCGAAACGGGTATCGCAACGTTATGAAATTGTGGGCCGAAAATATTAAGGGAATTTATTTGCTCGGACTATTTGATGCTCCTTATAGAGAAGATGCCCTTAATTCTGAAGTTAGACTTATATGTACTATCATTAGGACGGGGGTGAGTTTTGAAATCCCAAATTGGGAAAAGATGTATTATTATCATACTATATAAGATACAGAAGAAAGAATAATAGATTACAGATCTTATTTAATTATAAGTATTCAGTGTCTTAAATTACAGACAGTAAAAAATACCCGGTATTTGAGTTTAAATTCAAATAACAACGTGTTCTTATTTAAAGCACGAGGTTCCTTTTTGTTATTGGAAACACCACATTTTACTAATGTTTTTGTATAATAAAAACGAAATTTCTTTATAAATTACCGTTTCTATTAAGCCGTTCTTAAATCCTCGAGAAGAACCAAAATGTTAAACTAAATAATTCTAATGAAATTATAGAGAATATGAAAGAGAGATTACCATTTTAGTGTTTCACTTATTGATATTTAGGATTGCATGTTGAATACAACTTGGTCATAATGTGATACTTTGATAACAAATGTAAGAAAGATCTGAATACGAAGTGTTTCTTGTCTGTGAAATTTTAATTATGATTTCGTCAGAATTCCTCGACAAGAATCCTCTCGGTTGGCCATAAAATTGCACATAAAAGAGTCTCAAGTAATAATCTTTATTAACATAAACAGTATGCAACACTCAAGTAATCTAAAAACTCATTTGGAGAAAATAATCATAATTAAATATTACTCGAAGTAAAGCCAGCTCTTTATCAACGTTTTATTCATATATTGTTTTGTTGCTTACAGCATTTCATCTCGGAGCTCTGTTTCTCCTTGGGTTTAATCAAAAACTTTAATTATTGAGCAACGTTATTCGCAGCGTATTATACCCTTGAGTATCTATTTCGAACTCTCTTCATCTAGCTTAATTTTATCCTACGGTATCTTCTTCAAATGAATTTTATCAAGTACCGACTTATTCTAGGAAATCCTTCATTCATACTAAGAGGACTTTTTGCTCGGATGGAGTATCTTAGAAAGCTTTTGCTTGAATATTATACCCATTTTCTTATCTAAGATTTTATCAGCCTGCTTATTGCTAATACATACATCAAAGTGGAGAGTTCGATAAGATGTTTAACTTCAAATTCCAACCTTGATACTGTGTAATTTTCTACTCTACTTTTTGATATGCTTTCATGGAAGAATAAATACAAGTTTGCTAAAAATGTCATTTGTATCTATCCTTTCCTAATTCTACTTAATGTAAGAGAGTAAATCCAAGATAAAGAAAAGATTTTTGAAGAAATCACTATGTGTTTCTTGTATAACACTAAAGATATTTCCTCGAAGTTCACCGAGAGAAACCTTTCAGTTTAAAAAATTTTAATAAGAAAACGATTCAAGTGAGCATATATGATTCTAACCTAGCAAAGTTATGTCAAGAGAATTCTGAATTATTTTATTATATCAAGCGAGAAATGTGAAAAATATGAAGGAATTGCGGGTTTTTCGAACTTTTTAATCTAAATCAATAAACATGGAACGATGAAGTTGTACTGTAAGGAACGCTAAGGGGTAATGAGAAACCGAGGTTAATTTTAGGGGATAGAGCCTCGTGCTGTTTCAAAAGTAAAATCGAATGTTTGTTAGGATATAAGAGTAAAATTGAAGAGAAAGATGTATTCAAGAGAGAGAAATATAGAGGAGGATTAACAAATTCGCGGCTCGAGACCGGATGCGGCCCTCCAACTTCTTTCGTGCGGCCCACCATGTCAATAAGAGTGTCATTTTCATAACATGTATTCATAGAATATGCATTTCAAGCTTCAAAACTCTCTTTTTATTCATTCTCATATACAAAAATAATTTAAGAAAATTCCCTCACAAATTCTATGCTTCCTCGCAAGTACCAGTACATACATATTCATGCAATCAATCAATTTTATGCATTAATCTTAATAAAACAGCTCAGAAGTCAAGACTAACCGAATAAAACCTTTCCACCATAAAATGGGATTAAAGTTATCTCCAAGTCTTGAGAAGCTAGCGGGAAGCAAATGATGGCAGTATGGAAGTGCGGAAATATGAAACACCAGTACTAATAATATAAATAATCATTTAGCTTAATTTATCATTGAACTGTAATATTTTGTCAATCAATCATAAAATAGTTTTTCTATAGTGGAAAATAAATTGAATTTATGTATAAACCTTTGTATGAATTTGATATTTTAATAATATATTTTCAAGAAATGGCAAAAATTAAGAAGCAGAATTAGTGACATCATAACTATAATACGCAGAATGCGGTCTATGTGAATTTAGTTTGGCAGCAAATGTTCCGCAGCTGTGATGAATCCCGTGATATAGAGTATAATGGTGACTCGAATGCTTATCACGGATGGAAACATAATGGTCAATAAGGGACCCATATGTGCGAAATGACCTCGGCTGTCGAAGCATTTTCAACAACACTACTGCTATAATGGTCCATATGCATCTTCGTATATAAACGCATCAATTTTCTAAAATAAGGAATGTCTTTCCTGATAGAAAGCAAAAGAAGGAACTGAAGTAATATTTTCATTGATGCCATGAAGTACAGGGATAAAAGGAAAATTTTTCTCAAAGGCTCTTGCCAAAGTACCTAAAATATCGACCATTTCGGCAATAAAATTATCGAAACACTATCGAATTATTAAATCGAAAATATTGAAGTCTGATAGTTCTGTCCCCCGTTGTAATCATGTGACTACAATATGGGTTTAGTTTAAGCAGCTTCGTCTCCTACATTGCTATTTTAATACGATATGCATAGTAGATACTAAATGTTATGATGAATAAAGTCATATTTAACTATTTCCAGAGCAAACATTTTACGGCAAGTTCTCCTAAATTTTCTGACTAATAGAAAAAGTGGTATCCGAACGTTTCATAAGAACACGTTTCATCCAAGACTTTTTAACCGAGATTCGGTTCACTCAAGAAAGGCTATACTCAAGGCGTCCTCAAGGAGGGGACGTTTCAATTAAAGAAAATTTTACTCAATGGATATTCTATCAAATAGCAAAGAAGTAGAAAAAGAAGAAGAAACTATGCACAAGATGATGCCGTAAGAAGGCTGATAATTACACTATTATTATTCCAATTTGTTATGTTTGCCACACAAGTAATTGGCTTAGAGTAAATGATATTTCGATATGAAAGCAAGGGTCGAAATATTTGGTCAAATATGATCATATTTTTGCCTTTTGTGGTTTAACCATTTCCTATCTGCACTCTCAAAAACTACCGTACGATTTTTTATTTTATAATTTATAACTTCAGCGCACATTACTGCTGGAAGTAGGATTACTTCTAATTTTAAAATAAGAATGATTATCGTCCTAACTATGGTATAACTATAATTATATTTTATTCTAAATTTAATATTAGATGAAGTCTGCATTGTTTTCATATAATTTATATAAGATAGTATCTATTAAACCATAATTTTTTTCTCTGAATTGGTTATAGCATACTACTTATTCTTGTAACTGTTCCTTTTTATTCATTCATTACAGTTATACTTCTAATGCTAATGGGATCTTCCTGTACATTATAAATAAATAAATATCCCTTTGATAAACACCTCTTTGATGACTTGGGCAAAAAATCCTTGGACGAAATGTCTATTGAAACTAAAAAAAGTAATTGACTTCCACTCCTACATACTTGTGACTATTATGAAGAGTTACAATGATTGTACTTGCCTTAACACACAAGCATGGCTATTACACGTCACAACTGAAATATTTCCTCACAGAAACGCAAATTTTATATCTGTAATCTTTACCGCAGCTTATCGCCTGAACAAAACTTTGGTTCACTTTCACAAATTTTGAATGTCCATAAATTGAGAGCATTTTCCCCGAGAGAGTGAAGTTTGTGAAGGAAAAGCCTTCTGAAGAGGCGTCGCGGAAGGATCTCTCAGCGAACTAGAACTTTGAGATATACGTCACGGTTTCCTTTCTCTCGGAAGAATGTTTATAAGTCACCTGAGAAACTAATCAACTCGTCTCCAGGTGAGACATTGATGTATCCCTCAATCCAATACGCGTGAGATTCCCGACTTCTTATTTCGTAGTGAAACTCAAAATTAATTTTTCAGCTTTCCAAGCTGTCACCAACAATCATACGAACTACATAATGCGAAAGGTATATGATAAAAGATGTAACAGATTTAGTCTAAAAGGGATGAGAGTTTTAGGTGATAAAGTCGTATGAAAACGTCAATCCTCTCCACGGAACTTAATTATCTAATTTGATCACTTTAACACGTGTAAGCCATAGAGACTCTTAATTTAATTACCCCATTTTATATTCAAATCATAAAAGTAATAATAAAACCAGATGCGCATTTCTACATTGGAACGGTCGCTGACAGCTAAATGCCCCTTCATTAAAATGTTTTATTTTATTGGCACTTTTAATTAACTTTCATTGGATGATGGAGAAATCGGAGCGTTAAGTGTGATTTCAACCGTTATCGAGAGAACTGATATGACTGAGAATCATGTCGCACTGAACCACTGGAGTCTAAATAATGATTTATATCCAAAACTGCGAAAGGATTCCGAATTACTATTCACGGAGCATTATGCCTTGGCGTTCTACGAAGTAAGGTCAAAACAAATGGTTTACATAAATAGAAAAGAAGGTTGGAATAAATCTGATGTGGCCAAGCTAAACTTCGCGAAAAAGAAGCTATGGTGAAGAACTAACAGTCTTTTTAAATTCCAAAAATAATCAATTTATTCGTTACAGTTAGTGTAATCTACAATTAGAAGATACCTAAAATACGAAATTACTCGTCACGAATACATTTATTGTACTTGAAAATTAAAGGTTTTTTATTCTTTAGAAGTGTGGAATAATGTTTGCAATTTAAAACATTCTGTAAAAAAGAGAACAGGAGAACTATTAATGTGTAACTTACAGCAAAACTGCCTTATGTATGACTGAATATGAAAAAAGTTGCGGTGTGATTCAGCGAAAGCACGATTGCAAATATAAGTTTCATTTTAGAAAAACTTGGATCCAATTTCTCATCTTATTAAATATGAAGACTAGAGTAAAGTGATATCCCACAGAAATTGTTATAAGATCCCTCATTATCGATCAACTTAAAATCATTGTATAATTAGCGCATATACGAAATTTTAGTTGAAATTAAACTGTTAGTAACCTACGTCTCATTAGGTGGAAAAGGAGTAACAGTCTTATTAAGCATTAACGCCTCTAAGTTCTTGTCAATGATTAGTATTGAAAGAATTCCATATCATGCGTATGATACGTCAACTTATACTAATCATCTTAAGTAAGATTTTAAACTTTCCTATACATTCTATAAGGAACTATTGAGGGACTATTCCGAGACTATTTGAGAAGTGTAATATTACCGTAAAGTTTATTGTATGAATTTAATTTCGTATAACTTGGTGACTTTCTACGAAGTTCAATATGCCTAATAGATCATTAAATATATTTTTAGTCGCATAGAGAATGAAAGTTGCCATGTAATGCGAGTCTAAGTCCTGTAGAATCAGTAAATAAATATGACATGCCGGTGGTCGATTAGACCTTTTTACCCATAATTGTTTTTGGTTATGAAAACACATAAGTTTACGAACAGAAATTAATCACCTGAATACATCCATTAAGTTATGATGTTACGTAGCCGAAGGCGATATAACTGGACCCATCCTGGAAATCTGTTTTGAAAGAAAATATTCCGAATATGGAATTCGGTTCCGCAAATTAGGTGAGGTAATCTGAGAGCTCTTTTAATTGCCAATCTACAGGAAGAGACTTTTGTCGATTTCGACCCTAAAACAATTTCGCACTCATCATTGGGCGGCGTCGCGCTTTCCAAAATATTTTCTAGATTAATTTTCCCGTCACGTATCTGCCGTTCGCACCAAAAGCACTGAAATGATGATATGACTGAGGGTCTCTCCACAAAAACAATATCAATCAATGTATCAGTGACTGATTTGACGGAATAACTCGTAAATGGCAAAAAGGACTGAAGAGTTTTATGCGTGGTTTTCCGCCGGGGTGAGGATAATCAATCTATTGGCAAATAACTTGAGAGTTTCCCGAGTTTGCGAAAGTTTGGGGTTGGCGTTAAATGACAAGTTCATTCGCCGCCTTTTTTCGTTTGATCTCAACTGTTTAATTATGCTCCCGTAATTAATTATCCGCTCATCGACGCAACAATCGGAAACTACTCAACCAAGTATGAGATCAATATGGTCCACTCTGACCCACACTACTGTAACCCTCAAGAGAATGTCCCTTTGAGAATCATAGGCGATTAAGACATCTAACGTTTGGATAACTTTCGATTCCAGTTATGCTAAAACGGGAAATATATATTCCTTAATATTTACAGAAAATGCTGCGAGCGATTCTTTTATCATACATATAATATTTTATCTGAAGGAAATATCCCTTTGTGAAGCATAGACGATTAACACGATTAAATCTCTGTCGTTTGACTAACTTCCGATCCCAAAGTGGACTAAAACGGACAATTTTATTCCTGAATATATATAGCCAATGGGTAATTCTTTTATTATTTCAATAAAATAGCTAAATAAGTTTAAAAATGTGTAATTCACAGAATTAGGCAAACTATAGTTGAAATCCATCCAGAATGAAAGAATACGCAAGAGTAATTTTTCAACAAATATACTTGGTGTTTGATCTAAGATGGACGTATAGTTGCTATCAGAGACCAATATAACTTGGATTAACATAACTTTGAATCAGATTAAAGAATGTATGCCTAGATTCATACAGGGGAGTATTGTGAGAGAAATGAATGAAAAAGTGCCATATAACATTCTTTCGTTTTAAAAGATCACGCATACTCATTTTCAAATCGCCATGATTTACATGTAAAGTAAGTTCTTATATTCACTCGACGGATTTTTCTGATTCACTTGAATTCGAAATCATATTATATACTCGTAGATATATATTATATTCCATTTAGTAAATTCATAAAGAGATATTTTCAAAAATAAAACTATTCAAAGATGAACCAAAATCTAAATAAAGGCAAAGGATTTTTCCGAAAGACCTTAAAAGCTAAAATACGAGAAACTATGTTAAAAAGTGGAATTCATTCTAAATTTATTTAATTTTCGCATATTTTGGTATGCAGAAAAAGATTCAAAGATAAAACAACTTCAATGGTGGAAGCGTAGTTTTCAATTGCTACTCTGCATTTCATTTCTCAGTAAATTACAAAGTCATTATTCTGCAAAGCGAAACAATTTTAAATTTTTAGCGCAAATATCGACGAAAATTTTCTGGAACATCCTCAAAAACAATCAACGCTTTTAGCGAAACTTCGACACGAAAACGTATTCTTCACAGAACACCATATTCCTTTTGCTAAAGAAACTTTTGTGCGAATACGAAAAGTAAAAAAAAGTCTTTGGTCGACTTCCTCAAGAAGTAGAAAGCAATAGGACCATCTGTTTTCTCCACCACACCCAAGTCCTCGCGTTTCACTCGGAAAATGTAAAAAGATGGGATAACTTTTATATTTACCTTTTCAAAATCCTCCAACCGCAGAAATCGTCAACCCTTTGATATCCAGTGTCTCTTTGAGAAAATATGAGAGTTTGGGATGGCAATGAAAAGAAACCCTCGCACCAGTCACAAAGCCGATAAAATCCTTTGTAAACGTCTCGGAACTTGGAAACTTTCTTTCAAGACTCTACTTTGAGGGGGGCACTATTTTTCTTTCGGGGAAAGACAATTTTCGACCACTACCCGTCTTCCATGAGAAGGAGCGCACTACGTCCGCAACTTGTCACTGTGATGTAACTCACTCTCGTTAAGGATCCGTGTCGCGCTGTTCACTTGTCACCCTAAATCCCCACAAAAACACAAAATATTTCGTGACACCAATTTGCAATATTATGTGAGGAGATTCCAACGGGCGCGACCAGCGCTTCACTCTCCCGGGCCTAGAACTGAACGGGGAGGACAGTTGGGTGGTCCGACCCCCCCTCAGCATCCCTTGCGATCGCGAAAGGAGCCGACAGTGGCGGCGCCCACGGTGAGAATCCGAATTAAGGGCCCTTCCATACGGGCGCCTCGGTAGCGCCACTTTCTGAATTGCTCCTTCTCGGAATTAATGTGGGCCTCTGACGAATTACTCCTCATATGTCATTATGAATATTGGCAAGCGATGAACACTTGAATAAATTTGTCAACTACTACCAATAGCCCCAAATATACTGAAGAATATATCATCGAGCCATCAAGGTACGAGACTGGAGTCGGAAACCTTTTTCTATCGGAAGGTAATTTACTATTCTGCTGAATAAAATAGGCTGCATTTCAAACTACCATGATCGCAGTAGCGCATTGGCTTAATTCAAACAGTTCAACGACGAAGTTGTATGGGAAGGAACGAATTGATTCGCTGAGTAAACAAACAAATATTTTCTGATGAGAGGGATGTAAAAACGCAATGTTTAAAATACTCCCTACAATAACGTTTGAAAGACTTGTTCATGAAGAGCCGAAACTAAGTTGAGGACGAAGCAATGGGTTTTCAGAATATTTTCATTTTATTTTGACTTTGCATCAGAATGTTGTGGAAACTTTATTAAAAAATGTGAATTAGTATGATTGAAAGACCGAGTTGAGCTCCCATAAAAGCCGCAGGTTTCCCACCTCTGGTCTGACGATAGTGCAGAATTTGCGTACGGGGGAGGTTCAAAGCAAATGGAAAAATGTAAGATTGCCTAGATCCAATGGAAGAAAAGTTTCCTTCCATCGTGTATTATGCGGGGAAAACGTTATAGAAAATGATAGGAAATCAGGGAATGCAACATTCCGCATGAATAATACTTTGGTATTTCTGAGGTCCACAATGAATTTTCAATACTTTTGGCTCACTTTCAACCATCAACATAAATACAACAAGCCGCCTTACGGCGTTTGGCGGAGGGGAAACTAGAAAAATCCACTAGAACTTGTGAAAATAAAGGCCCTTCGGATAGATTTGGGAGTATATCCGATAAAGATCTCATCACATTGAAAGATACGTCGAAAATGGAAAAAGGTTTCAAGTATTTAGATGTGTATTATTGTATCAGTTGCATCAATCAGTTGCTTTTACTGTATTAAGTAAGAGATTACTTTAGTAGAGAAAATAATACGATGCTCGAAATCTTTCGTACCGTTAATGTGATCTATGGCGAGACTCATGGGGAAGTTTGAATTTCCTAAACCCGAATGTTCAAGCCTATGATCTGTGAAAAATACCGGTTCAGAGTAACTCAAAGAAATAATTCTTCACTAATTTCGCTATCGTTAAGTTAGGATAACCGAGTAACTCGAAGTCGATACAAATACCGATGACTAATAAATATCCATGCCCTAGCCAAGGTAAACTTGGTTTTCCGGAATTTGAACCCAAGACCCATGTACTGGAAGACTAAAATTCAGTTTTTGATGCTATAAATTGCTTAGATGATGGAGATTATTGAATTTTTTGAGTGAACTAAATCTACTACCTTGCATTACACTTCTTATGTGGTTCACTTTATATGTATGTCAACTTTAGAACTTCCCAAGTACCTGCTGAATTTAAAATTACGAAACAAGGAGGGTATCATCAGTAACCTTTTCCGTTACGGTTCGATGTCTCGGAAAGAAGTTTGACTCCGTTTGAGCGTTAACACTCGTACTGATGACCAAATTTCTGCGCTTTCCATAAAAAATAAATTAAGAAACTTTAGCGGTTGTAACTCGTATGCCACCGGTGGCTGCCCCTTGCGGTTTCCAACTGCGGAAAAGATCATCACGTCGACATCACAAACTCATTCATCGCTCGTAAAGAACTTCCCATAAACGAATCCTTTGAAGATTCGGAGCGACCAAGTGGCGCCACTCGGCGGCCCCGTCGGACTCCCTCGTGGGAGTTCGGCTCTTTCCGTAGCTTCTCAGACGCTGCCCTCTTGCGAGAAAAGGCAGAAGTGGGCTGAGATTCTCTAGAGTCTGGATGAAGCTCTTTTTCATTCCCCAAAGGAGCATCCCTCCCTCAATCGCATCTCTTAAGTAGGAATGAATCCTCCGCGCATATTCGATGCTTTTTTGTCTTCTTTGCGTGCACCCACGCGTGTGTAGTATTCGTCCGTGAAGGAGGAATGAAAAAAGAGCCGCATTTCCCTCTTTTTTCGATTCTTTTCCTCTTGGGAAAAACAGTATAATGAAATGGCCATCCCCATGTTTCTTCTGTATATACCCTTCAGACTCTGCCCACCCCACTGGGAATAATACGACTTCAATGAAGAACCTTTCTACCATGGAACTTTCTACGACTGAATGAAAAGAATTCTACGAAGAAGAAGTCTAATATGGTACGGAATAAGAGAACTTCTATGGAAGATTATATCAACAATCGTAACGAATAGTAACAATTCTACTACGTTAAGATTATTATTTCCATTTATGTTGCATATTACATGCATGACGATAAATAATGGACTTTTCAATCTATCTCTGAAAATTGCGTGCTTAAATGATATTTCATTCTTTTATTAAATACTTTCTGCGCGTTAGACACATTCATAGATATTCTAATGCATTACCTCAGATAACATCGGTATATTTCAGTGGCATCTAAAGTACGCTACAGTAAGTTTCAATAATGGTATTAATTGGATATTACAAGAAAGTAAAACTTATTCTCGCTTCACGAGTCGACGTCCTACCAAACATCATTCAAAACTATACAATATTCTTAGATAGGGTACCCTAAAGATGAGGTTATGCTCGTTTGCGATAACATCAATTCACTATCTAACTAGACTTCTGGAAATTTTAAAGATGACTCTAAACTTTTGCCATCATATAAGATACAAGTTAATCATCCCAATCAGAGGGTAAATGACAAACGAAATACTTTTCAGTTATATGGCTGTATCTATGGCTGATAATTACTTCAATTCAATAGAATGTTTGAATTACTCTTAATTTTTATTTTTAATGTAAAGAGAAACATTAAAGCTGCGACATGAGTAGTGAATTTTAGTCAACTGTTGTAAATAAAATTAATTTACTCGGCCATGACTTCGTGGAATTTCTCCGCAAAAATCTCCGTAACACTTCGTAACTCTCAGTGTATACTTCTCCCCTCTCATCTTATATATAAGGACTAAAATTCTGTACTTCAATAGACAATATCAGCACGTCGATGAACACACGTTTAATTCTACTATGGAAATAAGGAAGTGTTTTTCTTTTCAAGATTTTTGTCTAAATAATGACAATTAATTATTGTTACACAGCAACTATCATTACAACACACTTAAAATAATATATGTCTATTTAACATTACAATTTACGTTAGTCACTATTTTACTCTAAATGGCAATAAATTTAAACTGCCTTGAGAGATCTATTTACTGACGCTAGTAACATATTTGCTTAATTTGATTGATTTTTATAGTTGTTTTTCGATTATGTTTAATCTGCCAATTTCCATCTTTCATTATAATTCTTTTTAATATCTCACTACCATCGGTCCTTCCTTTTACTGGTTTTTCATAAAATTATATAAATTACGTTTTACTTAAACTTTCGAGTTCCACTCAAGAATATGCCTAAGCATATTTCATTCCTTGAAAGTAAAGCGATTCTTATGACAAATTTCTGCATCATTACATTTACTAAAAATTGCGACGTAAAGCTAAAAACGTATTTATTCGTAGTAAACTGCATATTCTACAAAACGGAAATGTGGTGATAAAGATTTGTGGGCCTCATATCTGAGAGATGAAAAATGGCACAGCCTTCCATAGCAATGCGTAAAAAGGGAGCGAAAAATTGCGATGCAAAAATTCGGAAAGCATAAAAGCTGATGAACAACCTCCGGAGACGGGCGCGATTCGAAACATGTTGGAAAATCCACGCATATCCTTGCATTAAGGCGGATGAGCTATTGCGACGAAATGCACATCGTCTCCTATACATGTTCTTTTTAGCACATATTTCGGTCACATATTTCTCTTATTTATGGAAGTCATATTTAAGCATGCATATGATTTCGGAATATTTACAGTCATTCGCTTCCCAATACTTTGATGAATGGAACATTTTAAACGGCGGAGACTAAGTGGGTCCCAGGATCGCTTCGGTAGCTGAGAAGGCCTACCAGGAACCCTAAAAACTCTACTTGAAAACAGAAATATGTTCTCACTGCATATACGATATACCGTAAAAATATAGTTCTGACTATATGTAATAGTTTCCTATGGTAAAAGGTTTATTATGGTGTCTGTATATTTATGTGCAATAATGGTTCTTACAATGACATTTTGAATAAGTACTCGTTATTAATGAATATATGATATTAATGTGTGTTTTACCAAATATTGTTCTGATTTTCATCGAGCGATTTTTCGTGGTGTACCATGTTTTTATTGTGATTTTGTGATAGTGACACGTCCAAAAGACAGATATAAACTGTGACTGTGTGGTAACTGTGATTGTGGGTTCTATGTGGTGTAAATTACTTCCAGGGAATACCGTGGGGATGTTATATAGATTAAGTCTTGCTTTTTTTGTGTGTGTCTTGATACTGTTTGTGATTATGATGATGTTGTTTGGGATTGTTGGTGCTTATTTCTTGTTTAAGGGATTTGAAGTGTTTTTGAGCTAAGCAGGTGTTACCTGAAAACGTTAGGGGCTACCACCTGAAAACAGTCTAACTGCAGCACGTAATTTATAATACGAGCTAATAATAACAAGCTATGAAATGCGTGACGCTAACGTGCGAGCAAGGCATAGAACCACAACAATTTTCGTCCAGATTACCGCTCCGGATCACCGATCAACGGGAAAATATATATCGCTTCATATCTGATTTCTCTTCTCCTTTCAAATTAGAACAAAGAAACGCTACATTACATTAAATTTAGAGTTAAGCTTGACGTTACGAGTAGTTATTTTAAAGTTGAATTTAATCATTTGCCTTCCTGTAAAAACACTTAAGTAAATAAACACAAGTAAATTTTGCATAGTGAAAATCGGAACGCAATGAACGTCGGCTCTCAATTTCGGTTCAAGAATTTCATTTTTTCGGTTCGAGTTCGGTTTTAACTCCGGCAGAAATAACGGCTCTTTTCGGTTTCGGTTTTCGGTTCAGTACATTATCTGGGTATAAGTGATGCTGAATAATGTCATCCTTCCTGATATCTCCTTATAGATTAGTTTAAGTAAGATACGTTAACAAAAGTAATAAAATAACTCCAAAGGTCATATATTGTATCTTAACTGTGTGTAAACTCGGATTACCATCTAATATATTTCCCAGTAACTAAGGAAAGAGACAAAAGTGTTCGGGAAAGTATTTTCGCGACTTGAAGTTGACGAATAAAACCATGCGTTGTGAGGATACCTACAGAGGATTGTGATTGCAGAAAACACCATAAATGATTACTAAAGGCGAATTTGGAAGGAAATAAGAGCTCAGAAGAGGAATTTAATTATACAAGCATGCAAAATATCTCATAGAAAGAAGAATAAAAGCAGATCTGGGTAAGGCATACTAAAATATTTCAATGCTTACATTAATATGAAACACGTATTAGGAAAAACATAAGGGAAGTCTCCATTTCCACAATGTTCTTAGGACTGCGATACCGAGGGAAGTGACTTCTCGCTCTTCTTACTTGTTTAGAGCCGAACCAATAAAAAATCGAGTTGAGTGAATGTAAGACGACGTCTTCGATAGGAAATTAAATCATCTTTTAAGGGCATCTGCCGTCACCTTACCAAATATCCCCCACCATTGCATTCAATCGGAATTCCAACGATCCTATAAATCAGAATACTTGGCTGGAACGAAAAACTTCCCTCTTTGGGGAGATCTCGTCAGCAGATTAAAGCAAATTTTAGGATTCAAACAAAAGTTCGTTTAACTTTGTTCCAGTTAGGACGAGACTGCGTCGACAGAAGAGTAACGACCTCCGAATAAAAGACGTTCGTTTCGAAAAGGTGAAAAAACTGAAAGTTGCGCTGCAAATGAATATTATGGGAGAATGAAGAATGTTTTTCTTTTTCTCGAACTATAACTTCTGTTGTCGTGTATTCGAACGCTGAAATGGAAAAAATAGCGATAGACTTTTTGCGCGCTCCTCAAATCTTAATGATTAATGCGTATCACCATTAGCAATTCTTTTTTAAATCAGTCTTTGCTTTACTCAGCCACCATTACTTCGCAATTAAAACTATATTAGTGGCCCATAAATTTCATTCTTTTACCTTATTATACCTCGACCTGCATAACTTGATTGAGAATTACGAATTATTTTTTTCTTTATAATGGGAAATATCTATCCTTCGTGATTAAATGAATACTAGATTATAGAGCTATAACATAAAGTGGCTTTTTCAGAGATGTTCGCGTTTATTTAAAGCTCTTCTAATAATGTATTAGCATTCAGATCATAGAGGGTCACGTATCCAAATGCGTGTTAAAAAGCAGGACGTATAAATCAAGTAATGGCTGGATTATGGATAAAGGAAAGTATATATTCAGGGCTCAGGCAGAAATGTCGTGTTACACTAGTTTAATTAAAGGGAGAAGTCGACCACAGCAGCACTGATTGAATGAGAAGAAAAAGAAGAGGCCAATGAGGAATAAATAGAATAAATGGAGAGGTAAGAACACATGCAAATAAGTGCCAGAAAGAAATTATCCACTACAGGAGAGTGTAGTAAAAAATAGAAACGAGGAATCTCCTAGCCTACCTTTGTAAAATGAGAGATCATCTCAAAATGCAATTGTGGATATAAGCACAAAGAACTTAAGTATGGGTGAATTAATGCAATTTATAATTTTTAATTCGTAACCATGGAAAAACTTTTGTACTGCAACAAAGAAGATTTAGGCACAATAATACATAAAGTTATGATGGCTGTATCATGGAAAATATGGTAAATAACTGTGAAAAATAAAATATATATTCTTAATATCTACTTTAATTTTAAGAGTATATAATATGAAATATCAGGCTCCCTTTGTATTTACGCATTAAGAGCTAATTTCAAAGAAACACCTCTTCATTTCGTGGATTCGACAGTCAAAGACGGTAATAAATATGAAGGATCCAGCTTTTGATTCCACTTTAAACTTCAAAGCTGAAGAGAGGCAACTCGGACCGCGTTCTCTTCCATTCGACATAAATGAGGATCACTCAAGATAAGTATAAACATCGAGGGCGCGATTTAATTTCCAGCTATTCCGCGAGTGATTTATGAAGTAACTCTTTATCTGTGCTGCTGATCCTTTTCGGCAATCCCATGGGCTCCATGGTAAAAAGAAACGCGCTCTCGATTTCTGCGAGTTTCAAAAACGCGGTATTGTTTGCGGGATGCCTCTCTCTTCCCAATGTAAAACAAAAGAGTGGTTTTTGTGGGGCTGATGAAGACTTGAGTTTCCTCGAGTAAATCTCCACCGAAATGGAGCTCAAGGACTAAAGCTTCTCCCGATCTTAGATAGCAACGGCCACACCCCCTTAAACCTCCTTCTCCATTTCCTCTCTTCCCAAAGCATCGACTGCGTTGTTCATCGCATTACAATGTCATTTGTCTCTTTCTTACTGCTCTCTCCACTATTTTTACTTTTACACGGTCCATTACCGTTTGCACACGTCCTTTCCTTTCGAATTGTATCGTATCATAAATGGTAACGCTAGTTTAAGTACTTAAAGCTATAATTAGACTCGACATTTGTTCAGCTTTCTACCAGCAGTTCTTGTCTCTGAATGCTATGTCTCGTCTTAAAGTAAAAGAACTACAGTAAAACCCGCTTCACAAGGATAAGAGCACTACTTCTTTTGTTACTTCATTTTGCACCCTACAATGAAGCTGTTTTAAAAAAGTAGATAATTAGGGGATAATAATGTAAATGTTTATCAATTGAGGTGCATTGGCTTATTGCAGTGAATCTGAGTGGGAAAAGTTCGCCTTATAAGTGGGTAACAGAGCGTCTAAAGCGGTATCTTATCATTTGTTAAGTGCGAAAGGGACCAGGGCCGAGGGAAAACCGCGTAATAAGAGGGATAACTTCTTAAGTGGGAACGTTTTAAACGGGTTTTACTGTAAAGCCTTTCCTTTTCTTATGGAATTCTTGCATCCTGAAAATAATGAAGAAATGGAAAATGAGGCTTAATATAGAGTTGCCTTATGGGCCTAGTTTTGCTAATAAAGTATTGCATTCCATTTTTTCTAAGTAAATAATGTTCGATTATATGGGAATGAAATCTATTTTTTCTCCGTATTGCGAGGATAGCCTCATTCAAGTTCGTCTGTATGCGATATTCTTCAATCGGACGATTTCATTGCGATTCGCAGCCTATATTATAAGATTTGAACTGTAGTTTTCAACTCACTAGAATTATACTGACTAGAACCTTTAAAACAAACGGCAAATGAAGAAAGCAATCGTAGAATATTAGGAAAGACACAATAAGACCATGAAAGAAACGAAGATATGATGTAAGTATGTCGGAAAATGTTGTGGAATGGGTGAACAAAAGAAAAAGTGATTGGAGCAGCCATTTAAATAGGATGGATAGTAATAGAAGTGTAAATATTGCCCGAGATATCAAAGCAAATGGAAGGAGAAGTGCAGCAAGATTCAGAAGACGATAAAAGGAGAACAGAAGTCTAATATAGAAAAAGAAATAGACTAGAAAAACCGGAATACAGTGTATAATACCATTATAAATTATCTTCATCCTGAGCCTTTGCATGTAAATGTATTTTGTAACGAAATTAGTCCAAAATATAGAAGTTACATTATTCAGAATTAACCACGACTTCATAGTTCACCTTAATGATATATATGACCGACATTTTTTTTTATAAATTTAGTATAATACGGATTTTTATACTTTGGAAGAATCAATGAGAAGTCTGTGGTGAGAATGTTTTGCTTCTTTAAAGGGAGAAATTCACGTTTGAAATGCACGAAAACCTTAAGCACACACCCTCATTGGAGTCTTTTTTGTATCAATCATCACAGGCTCATGGATTTGTTTATATAGTGTCACACCTTTGGTAAGTTTATACGCCAGAGGAATCCCAACTTATTGCCCTTCTTTTATTTCTTGGTATCGCATCTATATTTTATATCACGAAGGATAAATTTCGAATTGGTACATGTCCTTTTCATTTCAGATGATGTTTTATTCAGCATCATAATATTCCGCCTTTCTGTAGCCTCGTGCGGCGTAAAGTTCCCTTCCGAATGCCATTTTATCCCTTGGTAACTCGTGCCTTCCCACAGTATTACCTCATTCACAATGTTCAAGTCTCTTTCACAATATATATCCGTATCGAGGAAAAAAATCATCATCCCGAAATAAAAAGAAGGTTTTCATCCACCAGTTTTGTCCTCAAGATGAAATGTATTGAAGGATATGTGTTTGTATATTTGTATGAAAAGATATTGTGTCGAAATAAATTTCGGAGCTTGAACAAAGATTTGTGTAGGCCAAGGAGGATTGTATTTTCATTTACTGCCACAGGGATATATTTTCATTTTATTTCATTTCTCTTCATTATCAAGGAGTATTTTATAATTCACCAGTGCACTTGCATTTTACGTTTTGATGATACCATATCTGAAACTATTCCTAACTAAACTAGCAATGCTCTTCGCAGAATTTCAATGATTTTTCAATGCTTTGGATACTCGGTTACTAAACAAACAAAGAGTAAACAAACATTCATGTTTACATCTAGCGGTGGTACTGGCAACAAGAAAACAAGAGATTAAGATGAAGCTTCGTATGCAGGACGTAGGAGGCGATATAGATTCAACGTAAAACGGTATTTTGTGTCAAGAAGAAAGGAATTGCATGTTGCATTCCAAAATTCCTACATTAGAGCTGTTGCAAGAATTTCACGAGTACAATACAACACATACAATAACAATGCGAGTATTCTCGTGATGTAACTCAGAAAAACATTTTCGTATCCATATCTTTTTACCCTCTCGTTGCTATGGGTCCACTTGTTTACATAATCGGAATTTTAAGGGCATTGCAATATGATGCTATTCTTTGGAGGATGGACGTGTAAATTTACGCCTTAGATTCTAAGCTCAGCGACATTAAAAAAGATGCATTTATACTTTTATAAAAGTATAAATGTATCTCCAAATAATTTATTAATTTACTCTAGTTTCTTAGAGAATATATTTTCGTATAAATATTCTGCGTGACTATGATATCGCCATTTAGGACAGAATATTCATTCTGATAGAAGATCGCCTCATCTTAAAGGATAATTTTAATGAATAATTGATGCAAAATGTAATCCGCGTCGGTAAATGACGTATTTAATCGATCTCTATTAGAGCTAGTATATGATTTTTACTTTAATTATTACTCCAAATCCCTTGCATTTCATTGTTATTTTTCTCTTCTGCTATATCCCAAGCCATCAAAACCGTATCATCGGCAATAAAGATGAAGTTAAAAACAAAAATGTTGCTTTTTTACCATTTAACATTGTTAATGACATCGTAGGACTTTATACCCGTTTTCCAAATTGACACTGCTTCCCTTTAAAAAAGCTATGCTAATCTTCAATCTCTAAAGTTTTTAAAGGCTAAGTATTACAGATTTCTTTAGAATTTCTGATTCCGATCTCAATTCCTCTCATGCATATCACGATGGCTCTAATAAATCACGATAATAATATCACAATGGCACTGAATAATAGGTTTTCCTTCGCAGTACTCTTTTCCCTACCAATCGCCAAACTCTCCACTGTTTCCACTTAATTTCCCTTTCATTCCCCATTCGTTCATGACGTATATTCCATTCCTTCTGCATTCATTCTCTTTAAATTGTTTTATCCCATTTATTCTGTTTCTCCCTCCTCTCTCTTCGTTTCCCATGTATTTAACCACCCTTCCCTTTAATCCAAGTTCTCTCTTCAACATACCTTCCTCTCTCCACCCTTAATCCTTTTTCCTTACCCTATCACATTACGTCATCCCAATTCCTTATCCTAACCCCTACATCCCCTAACCTATCCCCTAACCTATCCCCTAACCTATCCCATTACCCTAGTCCCTTACCCTATTCCCTCACTCTTACCCATAATCAAATCTTGAATCTTGCTGTGAGCTGCTAACCATAATCTTGTACCCTTACTCTATCCCTTCAAACCATTCCATGGCTTTTCTGCTGATGTTTTATTCTAATCTTTCATTTTTAACTCTCATCCGCCCAATTGACTATTGCAGTGCTTCCTGACCGTTGTAACGCAATCATAGCTTTATAATTTTGCATAAAATGTGCAGTTAACTCCGCGTAAGATTCATTTTTAGATAAAATTTTGCTACAGCCGCATTTTATGCTGTCCCATATAGCTTTATTTTCCTCTTCCTTTTCGTTTGAACTCTGACTTAGCAATCAAACTTTGTGTAAGAAACACAGAGACAAGCTGTTTGTTTATCACTAACCATTAGAGTTTTTCATGGCTCTATCAATCTCAAAGTGCTTTAATTTGGCTATTGCGTATCAGTGGATAAGATTAATAAATAAATAATAATTAAGTAAACCCAGCGATACATTGAAGTTATTTAATATCCCTGAATTAAGTAATATCACCGTCTACTATGCCATAAGTTTGAATGAATAAGTTAATGTATTGTGATGATGAAAATGTCGATAGGCAATGGCATACCGTTTCCTACAACCTGACTTGATAGGACTTTACTTGCATTACTTTTTTACTTCATTTCAAAGTTCTTACACCGATTACTTACAACTTTTTCTACCACGAAACACTCAAAAATTAACTAACTCTCAGTGAAAAACTAAAAAATACGTTTACTCTTTTGAAAAATTCGCATTATGTTGATAAGAAATTTAGCATTATATGTAAAATGGGAAATTGTAACAATCTCGCAACTAAAGCCGGTCGAAAAATAAAATAAGATCAATCTGGAAGTCTGAGATGGAAACTACGTCCGCCATCTAAAAAGATACTACAATTCTATTTAAGACGTTTGATTGTATTACTTAAGTTCTTAGTAACAAGTTAAACATAATATGGGACTAGTGAGCATCAATTTAGTCTGGATTAAAGTCGGATTTATGTATTTCGGGGAAAGACCACAATTTGTCAAGATAAACTATGATAATTCTTGTAATTACTTTATTTCTTCTGTAATTTGAATTATTTCATCAATATTATGCACCTCCCATTCCAAATATAGCATTTTTATATTATAATATTGTATATTGCTAAATCAAGTTCTGCTGTTAAAGCTCGTCTACTCTCTCTATTCGTTTATTATATATTTGTAAGACTGTTATTTTATTTTTTAGCTTATCTGTTGTAAAATGGGAATGTCCTATAAAGTAAGTAATGCAAAACTTCGATCACGATTAAGGTTGCCAGATGTTTTAAATGCAAGTCGAGAAGAAAAATAGAATCACTGGTTCTAACACTGAATCGGGACAATTCGTGCCAACTAAGAAAAATATTTTAAATTATGATATATAATGATCCAAATACGTACATTAAAAACAAACTTTCCCTTGAATTACGTTTTTATATAGTCTGAGAACTTTAGAGTGAATATTTTCGTAAATGCGTTGTGAACAGAATAAACGCATCGTGCTTGCTTGAGATTTCATCTTGTACCTTGCATGAAAATCTTAAGGCATTCCTAATACACAATGATGCGAAATTATCTTTGATTTTTTAAGTTTTTAACATTCAAATTTGAGAGAAGAAACAAATTTCTATCACCTCTGCAGTAAAGCTTAAACTTTCTGTTGCGCGCTGCATTAGTGCTATGAAAGGTTTGATATGCAACAGCGAAATCTTCAAAGAATAAGTCAGTACGCGGGTAGTACTTCAATTCCTTTTACTTCCTTCCCAACGGCACACTAGGAATTGGATATTTTGGCGGTTCCAAATCAATTTTAGGTTTAATGTAAGTATAAAGCAAATGTATGTTGAGTATTCAATTTTGGAGTCAAAATGCTTATTCTCGAAATGTCAACATCTTCGAAGCTATTGGAAACTTATACATAGTAACTCATACGCAGCTGCATTTGTTAAGTGAACGAAGAACTACTATATAAATGAAAATTTCTACTCAATCTAGGAGTAACTATTCAGTCTAACCATCTATTACAACAGCAAGCATACTTAATTCTCTATTAAGGTGCAAAAATACTGGAATTTGCAACCATCAACGCAAAATTTCTGTGGTGAACTTTTTAAGTCCGTGCAAAAGTATGGTGAATTGGTAACTAAGTTTCGCTTCGACATTTCCTCCAAAATCTTCGCGACACACATATTACCTCTCGCAGCAAAGTATTCTGCCAAATCACACAACTTGGAATACACTGTTGCGTACAATCATACAAAAATTACCGTCAATCTTTGTATTTTTGTTCTGTAATGATTTACACCTAAATTGGGCTTTAGATAATTAAAATTTCGACCCTGATTAGGCATGAATATCGCCCCTGAGAAAATAGTATTCACATAAAAGTTGACCTCTAAAATTCAGCCTTAAAAAGTAGACTGCGAAAAACTATTATCATTTGAGTAAACATCGTAATTACTTTGATTATATGAGGTATTTATTCGTTAATCAAGAATTTCCCTAAAAGCAAAATTTATATCACTGGCAGAGTTTAGCTTCGTGATTGCAAAAGCTTTTTTTACCTTGAATAAACTATTATTTTTATTTCATTAAATTTTTACAAAGCCTTACTCTGCGCAGTCCATCACGATTTCATCAATGTTCGAGTGAGTGAGTGGAGTTCCGTTTTAGTTTCGTTTTAAATTATTAGTCGAACTGATTTTATTTTACTGTAAAGAGAGGCATCCCTTTGTAGTTCTCTTTGAGCAACAGGATGAAAGCAATCATTCAATAAAATAATGCCATTCATCCGATGAAAATATTCAGTTAATGAAAAGTCCTCACGATAGGTAGTAAAGATGAGGAATTTCAGTAAAGTTCTATATAAAACGAATGTTTGATTTATAAAGAAAAAATAAATTCTGAATTGAACATAAAATGAGATTTGACATTCGCAAAAAGGACTCTCGTAGATTTATATCTCATCTCTTCTAACTTTTGCAGCCCTGTACGAAAATAATACACTTTGGATTATTGTCTGTTTATGATAGCATACCGAAATGCAGGATGTGTGGATGATTCTCACACTTACTTCTATAAAGTGTGAGAACAAGTCTGCAAACCTTTCAACTTCGGAGAGAAAAATACTTAATATGAAGGATATAGTTTCCGAGTCTGATTTTTGCGTATTAATATTGCGTATCTTGCCTAACTCTTTTGCACATTTAAATTGTTAACGTACTTAATGAAAGGAATGATTAAAATACCAGACCTTATCCTTTAAAGCAAATGAATGTGGGCATTGGTTAATATGTTGATTAGATACTGAATAACAAGATTTAATGTAAAACTGTAATATATCAACGAGTAATGTCTTAGAATGAGCTGGTTCGCATCGTAATTTCCCGACATTTCGGTTTAGAGAATTCGTGCACGTTGGCAGAGCATATGGGAGCAGCATTGAGTGAGGCGTATGCAAAATTGCTAAGACAATCCATGTTCAGGTATTCGTGGCGGAAGAACACCAGTAGAGCGCTGATTTATCCGCAGCAGAAAATGGCGCTGGCGTAGGAATGCCTCTGACATATGCGTTCGTCTTGGAGGTGACCTAAATACTCCTCACTGTAAACAAGGCATAACGACCGTTATTACCCGTACATCTAATGAAATTAAGGAGTGCCTCTGTCCAGATTGAGCTAATGCTGTTAAGCGCTAACGGCCTTCCGACCAAAGGAAATGCGAAGGGCGGTATCTGATTTGGTCTGCTTTGGCAATATTAGCTTCGATTCGCTTCCATTTTCTCAACAAATTTGTCAAAATATTGCTGTTTTGAGAGGGAACAGTAGGATGTGGAGCAAACATTCAAAGCGGTAGGGGCAATGTACGGCAATTTTCTAATACCCTCATCTCTAATTAATTTTTAAGATGCCGCTTATCGTCATAGATCTAACAGATGTATAGTGATCGTGAAGAAATTTCACAATTTGATTTTAATTCAAGTTCCCAGGTTGAATTCTAGGTAACATATCGCTAGCAATACAAAAGGGGAGGGCAACTGGACTATCTCTCGAAAGATATTAAATCCGATGGAAGAAAGACGAAAAGAAAACCGTAAAGATAAGACCGCTAGACATGTTACAGGGACTTAAGTGTATTTGATACTTAATTGAGTGATATGTGTGATATGAGTGATATGTGTGAATTAAGTGATATCTTTTGTGATTTCTTTACTACTATTAGAATTTTTACAATCTAAAGCGATTACGAATTATATAATCTGTCAGTTTTATATAATTATGTAAAGTTTTCTTGAGTATTGAGATGATTCACTATGATTATGAGCTACTCTAATCTGTTTGTACAGATTTGATGCTGATGAAAATGAATACTCAACCAAATATTAGCGGAAGAGATGATCGCAACGTAATGCTGTATAATAATAGAAATGTCAATATACGGTCTCCTTTATGAGAACTCGAATCACGAAATATATTTTCACTTTATATTGTTCCTCCTCTAATCACGTGTCTTGGTTTCACCTATGGTAAATCCTTCCATACGGATACTCTTTTAGTCTTTGACCTGATGTGCACAATAATTATAGAACGGAACTACCGATTTTTCTAAGGCATTTTGGTTTTAATAGTCTTGATGATATCTTAAGTATCATGATGTTTCAATGAACGCTATACATTTTCATTGAATATAAATTCACAGAAAGATAATCAAATTAATGATAACATTAACATTCCACCCGTGGCACAAATAGTAAGCTGGTCCTCGACGGGTCAGCTCATAGAGGGTCTGATTAATTGGAATGCAGGAGCACCGGAAATCACCTTCGGCTATGTGGCACAGCCAATGCATGGTGCATCACTAATCTTCCTCATTTTCTAACATCAGTTATATCCTATATGGATCGCGGAAATTCGTGCGACATTAATTCAACCGCTTAAAATGGCTGAGAATTTTAAGGCACAAAATGCTCTTTCCAATCTGGTTTGACTTTACATGCTTTCAGATTCACGGGACCTAACCAGAGCCTAAGCTAGCTACAAACAGTAGAGCTTATTTTTGTATATGAATTCGGTTTATTAATGCTCAAATGGTCAATTCCGTCAATTCTATCTCGTCCACTACATTTGCTTAGCTTCAACTGCCGTTAAAACTATATAGAATATTTAAGGATGAGACAATTATGGCTAATTAGCCCACGAGAGATAAGATTAATATTTAAAATAATTGTTTAGTATTTGTCTACTTTATATTTATTAATTTATTTATTTTTAATCTATTTTTATTCTAAATTTTTTAACTATTTTAGTTTTGATTCAAGGAGAAATTTCGCGCAACTGAGTTTTCGCGGCTATATTAACCCCCCTCTTTCAGAGGGTGTTTACTCGCTACCTGGGTTTATCCTCTATCAGCCTTTAGTCGTTGAGATCTTTTCTCACAAATCAAATCTTTCCTTTCTATTTCCCCTCCTTTTTTAATCATTTTCTTTTATGCTTTTTTCCCTCCTATGTAGGAACCTACGTCATATGAGATGGGAGGACGAGAGAGGTCTATTCAGGTCTAATCTCGCCAAATAAAGGGCCGAACGATAATTCATAAACATTGATTATCTAGCAGCAATATGCAATATATAATCTATCGCTTAGTATCACTATCGTCATTGGGTTAATTGTATCTCTCTTTCTCACAGCCTAATATCGTTAACTATTTAGTGCCATCCTAAACAGTTAAACCTAGGTAGTTTACCCATAGTAACGAAACAGTAAGATATTCTTAGATGAAATGATACATATCATGTATCTAAATAAATGAGAAAATTAAATGCATTAAAGGAAATTAAAACACAAAGTAAAACAGAATACTAATGGAAATGACAAATGACAACTTTGAAAATAAAATTTTGCTTTTTTTGACTTTTGCTTCAAGAACAGCAACGACAAACTTTCAGAAAAATTAATTTTCATTTTAAAGCATGAGTTAAAATGCAACAAGCGAAGAATTCAAACGTTTATGTATTCATTAAATGATTTTGATGAGCAAAAAACTAAATCCTCTTGGCATAAAGAAGAGGCGTCGAATTAAATGGAAATTTAAAGTAATTCCTTTAACGTCATTTGCCTCGTTTTGGGAGGTTTTTGAGTTTCTCTTTTATTATGTTTTGATGATAGCTTTAAAGCCGTTGCTCATATTATCCTAATATATTTTAAAAACGTAGTACTGAGAAGTAAGCTGATATAATGCTATGAATTTCTGGTTGGGACACTCTACCTGTAATATACATATATGATCTAAAACCATGTATAGTCCAACTCTCGAAAATGTACTTCAAATTTCATTCTTTGGTAAAAATCAGCCTTAACTGCCGATCCATTTACTGCGGAATTGTTTCGAAGGACTTTTAAAATACCATCACTAATTCTTTTATTTCCATATCTCATGAAGAAACAGAAACACGCTTTTTCCCAAGAGAATCACTGTATCTAAGAAACCCTGATGCTAATTTCGGTCATTAACATTTATTACAACTTAAGGACTTTTCTAAACCGCCAACTCTCATGAAACAGGATAACTAACAGATATCTAACTGGATATTTTCAAAATGAAGCTCTGAATTACATAAAGTAATGCTTTATCTTAAGGAAACGCAATTGTAATGTGTTAATAATGTTCTTGTAAGATCAAATTACAGGAAGTTATAGCGGATAACGAAAATGAGTGATATATTTTACTTCTAACATACGTTAGGTTCTTGCTTATTATTTTATATACACCAATTTGGTTGGCAATTGTAACCCCCCCCCCTAAAGAACAGGCCGAAGAATTTTTAATAGAAGACTTTTCAATGCAAAATGTCTATAATAAAGTCGACCTGTCCCTGGGTATCAAGGGTATTTTTTATCGACGTCCATTTATGTTTCGAAAATTTAAACGAACGTGAAATATAATGGTAATATGGTAAAAGTGCACGAGGTGAATGAAAAGACTGGAGCGTGCTAAACTGATTTAGGAGAACAAACAACATATAACGGAGTCATGACAGAAAATTTTGTTTCCAAAAGAAAGTTTTGAGGACGTGAAAGTAAATTTGAGCTCCCTTGCGTCCCAGGACGGCGGTTTAAAACTACATGAGCAACTCCCATTATGGCGAGTTAGATCACCAAAGGTGAGAGCATGCTGTTATCAAGTCACGCTTTCAATTTACACCCCGTTGCGCACTAAATCTGTGATAATGTTCCTTCACTCCTAACGTCTTTTGTACGCAGATTCGTCAGCTTCCATGAAAACTTTTTCGAGGCTATGTAAACAAAGCTAGAGAGAAGAGCTTTGAGAATTAAGTGACACAAAATAAAGCCTTTTCCGTGAGTGTGGATGAAAATTTGATATTTTAACATTCCCTGCCGTGATTTTCGGATGCTATGAATTCATGTTATCGTTAATCTTTTTTTATTTTCTAGTTGAGATGGGAATCGCGTTTAAATTAAACTTTAAATAACTGAATTTTCAAAATGGAAATGTTGTATATTGGTCAGTCCTCTCTTATGTTACGTTGATACTAACTATTCTCCTATAGTCGGTGAAACTTGGTGAATAGTTGGGGTGAACGCACCATTTATTTTAGCTAGCGATGTCGCGCAGAGTTTGCGAAGCAAAAAGGTTATCTAAGCGACAAATCCTAGCATCTATTTTCCGATTTTCTCAAAGTTATCATTCGAGATGAGCGAATCGAATCAAAATTCGAACGTTTACTTGAATGGCGGAAATTCATGTTTACCAAACACAATTTTGCTTCTTTTCTCAATTTTCTGCATGAAATCGTTAAGACAAATTTTATACTAGTACGCTTCTAATCAAATATAATTTACCAATTAGTTCGACTACAATGAAAAAATATATATCCTATCAAAAAATTTCCTCCTTATAAATATTCAGGGCTATTCCAGCGGATTTCAATGTATGAGAAGTATGAGGCGAAAAATACGAGCGAAAAATTTACGGGAAAAGTATCAAATCAAATAATAGTTCATTTCGATTCACAGTTAGAATAATTTAGACAACTGTATTCGAAGACGATTATCACGTCTGTAGCAATTTGTCGTAATACAGTGTACACATAATATTCAGTACGTCTTTCGAGATTTCACTATTCTAATTAGAGAAACAGGAAAGTAATGAGTAAATAACTCTTTTCTCTCTGACAATACCCATTTGTCTTCAAGAAGCGTCTGTTTTACGCTAGAAAATTTATCGTAGCATCAACTAAAGCAAAAAAATCGCAGGCCCTGTTATTTTACAGATACCAAATATTAGAGACGTATTATTGTCAATGCTGCTTGTAAACAATGAGTGACTGTTAAATCTGCAGGCCGTTTTAAACCTTAAAGCCTCCGCCATCAGCTAAAAATATCTTCAGAGTATGAGTCTTACTAGGTAAGATGTGAGATAGTCTGCCCATATTATTCCACGTTGAGCCATAACACTAAGAATGGAAAGCACCCACGTAAATCCAGCACGATGGCCCTATGACTATGACTTCTCATGGAATATAAGTATGAAAGTAAAAATGAATGTCTCTCTTCAGTATCATTCACACCTCAGCAGGTTTCCTAAAGTATGAGGAGTAGGTTTCCTGAGGAGGTGCGGAATCACGGCTGAGAGGAAAAAAAAATGGTGGATAGAGTTGCAAACGTAAAACGAAATACAGACAATTCGCGACTTACATGAGTTTAGTATACGTAAACTCGAACTCAGGAAGTGAATTTTAACGGGCAAAAAGCATACGAAGAGTGAGAAACAAGTGCCGCTCTATTTATGCAGCTTTACTGCAGGGAATAACTCGCGCGACATCTTTCTGGCGTATTTGAACGTGTGTGAATCTCTGTCCTCAGTGCATTGGTTAATTTTAAGTTATTTCTCTATGTTCCTCTACGTTAAGTTACCCAATGAGTTCTACTCGACTTCTATAAAATAGGAGAAGTGAAGTGAGTCTAAGAAACATTCCTTTAATGTCAGTCGAGACCTGACATCTACAGTGCCCCTTAAGCCACCTCGCAGCGTGTGGCAGGGGATGCATGCACCATAACTCCAACTTTTTAATCAATTACTTTCGCGTAAGGTTCGCAAAAAAATGAATTCTTGACCGACTGGTTCTAGCATATATTTCTCTTACATTTCTCGCAGAATAAGAGCGGTCTACGTAAGTAGGAATGGGCATAAGATCGACTACATCTTCCACGAGAGTACTCTCACAATTTATTAAGTACAAATAATTTTTATTTGAATTTAATTTCTTCTAAAGACTTCCATCCTGCATAATGAAGCATATAACGCTCACCGATTTTTCGTAGAAAATGAAAAATTACAACTTGTTAGACAAATTCAACTTCGGTAAACTTCAGAAGGTTTTCCTTTCCTAAAATTTCGTACCCGAATCGTTTGTATACTTTCACTGGGACATCCTCTCATCGCGGATGATCATCGATATCAAACAACCGGAATACATTTTCGAATTGCTGATCTTAATGAGATGGAGAGAGTGCTCATGCATGTCACGAAATACCTGTGCGACGTGAAATAACGAGACATATCACGAGAACACAAAATTTGCATCCGAAAACTCGCCGTTTCGGAAGTTGGAGTTGGTTCCGTTCGATATCGATATATTTTCCAATTAAATCAATGTCAAATGAGATATTTAAAGAGTGTTATATTTGCATTGTCCATTTTGAGACTATAATAGCATTATTTAATTTACGTTTTCACCTTTCCTTGTTATGGGTTATTTTTTCATATATCTGCTGATGAAATTACATAACTGAATTAAATAAGCTATCAAATTTTTGAGCCTCCGACCTCTGTATGCATAAAATATAGATATTTGACTGTTATTTTGGACATCTAAATCAAAGCTTTAAACGAATTGCATGGCCTTCCCCGTTATTTGCAATTTTCTGAATGTTTAAAAGAGAATAAATCAAACTTTTACCAAATATCCTTCTGATCTGATACTAGCTTCAAATACAAACACAGATCATGAATTTAATTAACGTGATTTATAGTTAAAGTTGTACAAGAAGTGAAAATTTGTGACTTGACTGGGACTCGAACCTTACTTATTGATCTCAATGATAATCACAAGATATTCTAAATTTATATATTCTTGTATTTTTAAAAATTTTAACATATTTAGGAAACAATAATTGAACTAACGAATGGGTTTCACCGACGAAAATAAAACGAGAATACAATCACTTCAGGAATAATTTATTATTGTGTAATATTCCTTCTTGTGATATAATATCCGATTTTTCCTAAAGAAATACATTCTTCTAAAAATTAATCTGCAATCCTGAATTAGATTACGTAACAATTAAATAAAAAAATCCAACTACCTGAAACATTCACCGTAAAACTCTACTCATTTCCCACGCTTTAATTCCTAATGTTCATAATAAATAAATTCCCACGTCTCCATTATACAGTTGAATGAGAAAGAAACTTGATAATTAGTTTTTCTATACAATTTACCAAACTTGCGGAAAATAAATGTTTGAATATCTCAAGAAAAAGAAGGAAAATACCGAAGGGTTTCTTCCTTGTTTGTTAAAATGCTGCATGCGATGAGCAATATTGCTATCCCTAACATAAAATTGAGCGATCCGACGTAATGCCACCCAAACCAATCGAAAGCAATCCGAATCAATAGCACTCAGTCCAACACAGGATCACACAGTCAAATTCGCCTTGGTCCATTCCATGGGGAAATATCCTAATCTAACCAACTCGGCTGGATCCAATACATTCTAACCCAATTCAACCACTCTGCATCCATACTAAGCGTATAGAAGCGTTCTACAGGTTTTGCATTTCAAATCACCCTTTCGCCAGGCTTTCCTGAAATTTTATTTGCCTCAATGATGGAAACAAAAACATCTGTAGACGTACTGTTCAGAAGTTACCTTAGTGAATGGTAATTATAGATCATCAGGGAGAGAATAAATTTACCAGGAAAAGAGTTGGAAATATAGTGGAGGGTTTATACGATTACTTTTAGTTATGTATAGTTTACATTCGTTGAGTTTAGAAGTAGATGAAGCATATTCATATTTGAATTCAATTTATTATAATAGCTTATGGAAGAATGCTTGCCTATAAATGGGCCTATATAATACTTTTTCAAAAACACCAAAATTCCACCAGTCTTTTCTACACGAACACTACTTTCCATTGGTTTACATACGAGAATATTTGGCCATCTGCCGTTTGATTGCTTTCAAATGTATCATGATCGAATTTGTTATTTTATAATTCTGGTTCTTAAATTTTAATTTTTCCTCGCAACGGAGATATTCTGAAGTCTGTTTCTTGTAAGAAGAGGTCTTTTTCTCATAAACTTACTCCTTAAAATTAGGGATGCGTATAAAGATTTTGTACACTCATGATAACAAAAATATATCATGCTTTAAAATAATCACTCGTGTATCAAATACAATATATATCCATAAACTCAACAGTTGTTTTCTGATATTTTCAGAACTATTTACTTTCTATTAATTACGAACTATCTTCCTTTGTGAAAGAGGTTTTCATTTTATTTCTTCCATTAAAATATATTTCATCAAGAAAAAGATAAATGAAAGTCAGGTTGCATACTTGGCAAAAATAAGATAAGAAAATGTTGGAGAATTAATCGTTCTGAATTTGACGAACAGATGAAAAAGAATTCTTTTAATATATAAACGAAGATAAGTATGATGATGAGGAATTGTATGAGAGAAAAAATTCCATTGCCTTCTGGTAGGATTTTACGAACAGAAAAATCGTTATTCGATAAGATTTATATTCGTGGTGGTGGTGAAAATTTGATTTCCTCTGTAGTCAAGCTGATAAACGAATGCAAAAAACTACCAGGTTACTTTGGACCTCAAAAACCTGCCTCCGATGTTAAGAACGTCCCCGTTTGCCACGATCAAATCCATTCCAAAATAGCACACCTCCGCGCAGAGGTAAAACGCGTGAAAAAGCAAAGAATTTCATGCGCCACTCCACAGAAGTTTCAGAAGGCAAACGCGACACGGAATACATTCAAAAAGTATTAGCATAGGATTTTAACGCAGGCTATTTTATATTTTGGGCCATAATTTCCGAATCCATAAAAATGAGCGAAAAGGTTGGCCATCCACAAATTGGCAATCTGAAGAGGCGATAGAGCGCCGGTCAATGCATCTGCCTCTGCAAACGAGGCCCAATTCGTGAGGACATAAAAGCGGCGGAGAATTCCAACCATTTATCGCACTTTTTCCTCCGATCGCACATTTACTGTATCGCCGGTGTTTGTTTTATCTTTAAATATGGCCGCGGACGAATTCTTAGGTAAAAGGTAGGCTTTTTTGGACTGTAAACAAGACGATTGGACAGAATTCCACGGCTGCCGACCGTGTAACAAGGAGCGTAAATTGTACGACGCGAATGATTGCGCTAATGATGCACGCGCATCTATCACGAGATTCGCTTTAAGGAATGGTGAGCTAGTTTTCCGTGTGCGCGTTCCAATATTTTCGCTCTTCAGGACTACTTTATTTATTGCGAGCTCGCGAAGTTTGCGCTTGAATTCAACGAGGAAATACTTGGATGGTTTCGATGCGGGAAAGAAAGTTACGTGAAAAATTTAAAACAAATTACTAGTATTTGTTAAAGTTTCTTGCTAATGAATCTTGAAAACTTAAGAAATACAATATGAGTTAAATATGTAAAGCGAGAATTCTCCGGGGTTTTGGGTATGTTTGTCTTACATTGGTGTCCACGCTACTGTGTCGAAGTAAACTGTGTCATACTTGTACTCCAAGACCAGAAAGAAGTACTGTTGCATTTTTATTAGCCAATTCTGCTGGGTTCGAACCAATATCACTCGAATAAATTTCCATGAAGAATATACATAAACTATCAAAATAAAATCTGATACATTTAAATTTCATTTTTTCCGATTGCGGTAATTTATTTTACAAAATTAAATTAGAAAAATAGCGAAACAAACTCGAGATAAGTAGAATGAGAAGGTAAATTTAGTAAAGTAGTTAAGTCTAACTTATACCTTCGATCATAGATTGAGAGTTCAATCCAAACAAAATTTATTAAAGTATATCAAAATTTCATCTAAGTTTATCGTACTCAAATGTAGTCTCCTTTACGACCAGCGCAATTTTTAAAAGCCGAGTTGTTTTTCCTCATAGGGTTATATTGGAAATTACCGCCGTAAGAAATATTGGAATATTGATAATATATAAACTCATCGTCATTAAATATTTAAGAGAGGTCCAAGATGAAAGAAGAATGTACCCTTTTTTCATCGTTATAAACCATTTCATTAAAAAACTTCTCTTCTTAAGTACAAATTTTTAAAGTTTTTTTTCTTAAAGTAAGTTCGTTTCTATACTTTCCCTTAATTTCTCATAATTCCTGGTATTTTTTATTCAACAGGATAAGAATATTGTCTTAAGAATCGAAATATTCGAAGTTTAGTCACCACAAACATTTCTTAGCTTGCTTCATTCTCCCAACTTCAGGTTACTCAGGATTTTGTATACCCATATATTAACATCAATTTCTTCGTTATTTACGGATTACATAAAAGAAACGCGTTATTATATTAAATCACTTGAGAAAGGTCGTAATAAAAAAATGCAATACACAATAGATATCAAACGTGTTTATTGATTATAATTAAATTAATTTAATATGTTTATAAGTTTAGTGAGATGATTACAGCAAAATAAATATTATGTCACATGAATACGTCATAACAATATTATTATCACTCGCTTACAATAAATAGAGGTGCTTGATGATTAAAGAACAAAAAATAAACGATATATCTATCTTTACTTATTCCCTTACAACAATATTTAAATTGGTAAAATATCTTAGAGCGTTTCGTCGAATCCAATTTGATATTCGTAAATATCACATATTCACTTATTTTGTTGCAACTATCAGCCTGTAAGGTTCATTGTTTTACTACCCGACGATCGTTACCTAGCATCACAATCTGAATAATCAAATCCACGTGAACGTATCCTCTTGGGAACTCTAGTTGTTACACAAGAATTCCAGAGTTTATTCCGTACGAAAACTGCTGTTTTTGAAGAATAAAAGTTATCCTCCTCTTAAATGTATAATCGTATTTATGATTTATTTTAAAACATACTTTCCCTTCCGCGCAATTTCAATATGGAAATTCGCTTCTCGTAGCGAATCCATGTTTATTTTAGTCCGCTTTACCAACTCTCCTTTTCATTTTTTACTTTTTACGAGCTGCAAAATCTTCAGAGACCTCCCGCAGTTATCTCACAAAACCTTTCTCTCACTGGGGAACTTTTTTTTACTTTTTATGCAAAATTCATATGACGCCGTATTATTTTCAGCCTATTTCGCAAAACAATAGGAAATGGGCTGACTTATACGTGTATTAAAATCTACAGTTACGAATTCGACGCTGGTTTTACATGTGACTCACCACGCAGTTTTTCGTCCTTAAATTTACCGTTCGGAGAACAAATACGAAAGCCAGGACTCAATTACAAACTTGCAGCCATTGTAGATTTTAATCCCAGTATGATGTGAAATGTGAGATATTTATTTCGAGCACTATATTAATGCAAGAGTGAAACAGTTATTTGTACACAAAATAGATTATATGTGCTCATTCTTTAAAATTTAAAAGGGAACTATCGAGACAAAGACAGTTTTAAAACCAGCGTTTGCTAAAGCACACCAGAGTAATTATCACACAGTTATTTCTCCGCTGATGGTTCAGGAAATCCATAATTTAGTAACGTCCTTAATAAATAACTTGTAAATTTACAATCAATTCTTTAATCAACTTCAGCAATTAATAACTTTTAACAGGCCGGAGAGCTAAAAACGAAGAATACAGTGGATGAAGCAGAAATACAGTAAAACCTCTCTAAGCGGAAAAACATTTTTGTCCCGGCGTGCGCCCATCACTAATGGTCGACCCTGTATTAAACGGAAACCTGTCTTATCCGGAAGAAATCACAGTCCCAATGGACTCTGCTAAAGACTTTCTTCAAACGCGAAAGGTGTTTATAATTGTAACAAATATAAGGCTATGGTCCGATATCATAGGAATATCCCAGGTGACATTTAAAGTGGGTGATATAGTACCTATGCTTATACTAATATGTGTAGAGCCTATGGTGTTTATCGCATAACTCTAACCCAAAAGTTTAATAATTTGCCGAAAAAGATAGCCGGGGACTAAAAAATTATATTGCTAAAGAGACTTGAACTAAGATCTTTCTCTTGAGCCGCATCTGACGATAGTCGAGAACAGTTCAGCAAATGGAAGACCTGGGATCGAGTTCAGGTGTCGTCATATATTTTTCACATCCGTTGCCTTAGGGAATAACTTCTAATAATTCACGTATGATATAATGTTACGCTACAAGTATTTTATAATTTTACTCCCATATGCACTGCTACCGTTTCAATATTATGAATTGAGCTACCACATTTCAGTAAGTACGAAATTCCTGTCTAATGCATAGCGAAAGCAATTTTCGAGGCCAAAAATATTTCATGAGATTACTGTGAAAAGCAATAGCTGTTATCTCTCTAGTTTTCAAAATAGAATACACAAAACAGATACCTTGAATATGCATCTGATTAGGTCAAATAGAAGAAATAAATACGCTTCCCTTTTATACTCGTCATTAAGTTATTTGTCGAAACTTATTACTTGTTATTAATAGAATAGTACTTAACAATGGGATTTGATGGTGCAGCGGTTACGTACATAAGAGATTTATTTCAAATGCCTTTTATGATCTCATACGCATATTATTTTCCTCGATCCGAAACAAGTAGCAATTCCATATATATTTGCGTTGATATCAACAAGCTTGATGTCCCTTTAAACAGTAGTGAATAGTGCTATTCCCGACGTTTCAGCAAAGAACACTACAGATAATCGCTTTTCTTTTGGAAAAGTTGAATACGTGTTGAATTCTGCACGCTAGGAACGACCTAATCCTCTGAATAATTTGATCATCGATTGTATAAGACTCTAAAGGAACTTCGAATGCTTTCCTAAAATCCAGGAGGAAAGGTAGCATTTGTCTCTAATTTGTTGGCTGCTTGCAATATGTTGTGACCAAAGAGTGGTAACTGGCTCTTAAAGAAGCGATCTAACCATGTTGACTGCACGTGATTGCAATGTTTTCACATGTACGAAAGAACTTTAGCGAAGTGTTGGTTTGGATAGGGAGGCGGAGTTGTGACAACATCCACCAGAGATTAATGTACCATACTTCCCCATGTTTAAGGTGATTCTTGATTTTGAAACCGGAATTTTCAACTCGTAACCAACGTAAAAACTATGTAAGGCTCGTTAAATAGGTACAATAAATGAGCCCAAGTAAAACAAAGACAAGAATAAAATAACGCAAAAATTATAATCAATGACCTTTCATATCGCCGTGAACTATCGCTGCATTCGTTCAATTAAATCTATGACAATTTAATCAGATACCCTTCTTTTAGACTAGACATTCGAACCTTATGCATCAGGAAATATGATACACTAGTATCACATTTAGAAAGAATTTATTTTATGATTTAACCTTCGATGGCGATAAATATGTTAGAAATCAATCTTATATGTTGAACCACGGATACTATTCTGTTTAAAAGTTAAAACTGACATAGTAAATTATTTTAAAGATTTCTTTTATAATGTGTCACTTTGATTGCAGTTATTTCGCTTACTATGTTCGATAAATTTTCGACAATTATATAGTGTAACTTGATAAACATCAATAGGCTCATTAAAGAGAAATATGAATCACTAATTATGAAAGAGGATTTTCTCTAATGTTTAAATTACAGCATTGTAGAAATAAATATTGATTTATAAAAAAGCGATGTCAATAACTTCAATAAGAAATCTCTTATTCTTGTTTAAGATTGTCGAATCACGATAAATTCTACTCATTGGAATTCCAAAACACTTTCGTGATTCTCTACGCAAATGGGCAGTTTACCACATATCTCTTAGGCATGAAGGTTACTGCGGAGCCAATAATGAGGCATAAGTCTTCCATTCATTTCAAACTAAGTTAAATTTATCGTCTTTTAACAAACAGTTTTCCTTTTAAAGTTTACACTTATCCTAAGTAAATATGAAAAAAGCATTTAAAAGAAGGTGGAAAGTTAGATGGATCAGGCAAATAAAATGCATATTCACAATCGTCAGAATATCACTCATTTTTCATCCAAGTGATGCTCTTTTATGTGACAGTTCCAACGTAATTATATTGATACTAAGTTATTCCACCAATAGACCTTCATGGAATCAAAACAATATAAGGTCAAACTGAAATTTACACTCTAAAATTCGTATTTCAGTAAGCATGGCTTATTCAGAATACATAGGATTCAGCAAGACGGATTTAATTTAATCAATTTCGCGATGCTTATAAATCAATTCAAAGCTATCTTTAATAAAAACTTCTCTAGTCCTAGTATTTTAAGAAGTTCTTGCTTTAATTGTAGTTCTTAAGCATATTTCAATTTAGCATTCAAATTATCGGAAAGCATGTCAATGCTGAGTGGCTCCTATATGCTTTCAGCTTGCAGATAATTCAAAATTAACAAATAAAAATCAATAACTCGCTAGTTGATTAAAGAAGTCATCTAGCTAGTATCCTATATACAAAATACAGGAGGATATGATATAATATATCCTGACTGGAAATTGGAATTACTCTTAATTTACTAAATTAATTATTGGAGAGAATAAGTAAAAAAAAAACTAAATTGAGTCGTGTCCTTCCATGTAAACATATTAGTTATTCTGTCGGCCAGTTAATAGAAAATATACTACATATTTATAATGATTAAGTGGTTTAAATAGTCGTAAGTAAACATTATCCTCTGTTCTCCAATAAAATTCAAAAATTTATTGCCCTTCGAACTTCTAAAACTAAGGTAATGATTAAAAGTATATACCATATTGAAATAACAGCAATTAATGATAAAAGGAAAGAATCTCAGAAACATCGGCATATTTCTCATTCTTTAAATAGTGTCCGAATAACGCATGATTCCATTATCTAGACGGTTAAGATAAACAGTAGATGTGTGCGTGAGAAATCTTGGTTTCAAGTGTGTTGTCGTGTGTTACGTCCATCACAGAGCAAAAAATCCTAAATCTTTATAGTATTCAAATTCCTGCTGAATCTTCTAACGCACTCTCTACCTTAACCAACACCAAGACTTACTCCTGAGTGCGGCATACCGTCGTTCCTGTTGGATCAGCTGATGAGGGAGGGAAGGGAGGGCGTGGGAGGGAATTGCCCTAGAGCCTAGCGAGGGGACCGCCCCAGGCCGTTGTGACGTGCTATAGGGTTCACCTCTATGCCTAGAGGGCCCCCTGCCACAACTTCAAGGAGAAGCTCCGACCTCATAGACAGAAAGAACGAGCAGGTGAGAAGTGAGTGCTTAGTTACCTCACCCCTGCAGAAGAAGGTGAAAGAAGGGCCCCTGAAATAGATGCCTGCGTCTGTAGGCCTAAGAGTAGGCTAGGTTTGTAGGGAATGCCTTCCCCACGCCCCCTACAGAGCAGGTGGTTAGTACATTTACGGTGAACTACTAAAGAAAACTACTGCTAATTGTTCATATATGTAAATTCATTGCAGCATTTATTTTTAATATCGTTGCAACAAACCACCCTTCTTGTTCAGCGTCAAAGAAATCATTGAAATCGAGAAATAATTAGTTCAATCGGTGGTTACAACCATTTCATTTTTTAATATATAGAGGATATTTAACTGAGAGATTGAAAACAAGATTAGGAAGAAAAGTAAATGCCTTTAATGGTTCTCAACTTTCATGAATATCTACTTATTAAATGAAGATTTGTTTGTTGAACTAAATGAGCTAAAGGCTTTAATCATGTGAAAAGAAAAGAAACGGAGTACTCACGTCTGACTCACGTGAAAAGCTGATATTGCTGAATTATCCTGCAAGAATAGAGAACAATTTCAGTATTAGATAAAGTTCCACTTATAAAAACTACCACATAGATCCATTTTTTATAAACATCATTTTTTATAAACATCAAACACCAATAAACTGATATACGAGGACTTTTAGATCACCTCCTCAGTGAAACATTAAAAGTTAAACTAGATTGTAATGTGTCATCTTTCAGTTGCACAAATACTCGGAGAGCTGTTCATTGTTCTATTCACGACCACTCTATGTTGAAGCTAAAATATCAATTCGTCGAATATGGAGATTAAAATTTTCAGATTCTCAGAGTGAAGCAATAATAAATGCACAGAGTGAAGCAATGAAATATTCGAGTAGCAAACACAACAAGAATTTCTAAACTTCCTACTTACGGTGTACGTAAAACTATTCATATTGCTCCCGACACAAGTTGAAAATTTCCTGCTAAGAATATTTATCGAGGAAAACATTTTATTTAAAAGAAAGCATTAGTATATTGGATGGGAGTCATTTGTGAAAAGACACTTCGCCAATGATCATTTGTGCAAAAAAATGTATAGAGCATTAATAAATGTATGTTGATAATCTAATTACGATGTATTGCGATGATGAGGAAGTGACGAAGAAAAGGCAAACTCCTTCATAGTCATTTTCCGCTTCACAAGGGACAGATCGTTTAGTAAATATAATACTGATAAATTTGATCCGAATTCTACTTGAACTGTAAAATCATGTTAACAAATCCTGTGTAAACCAAGAACATTTAATTTTAAGTAAATTTCTCAGCCATGTTTGGTAAGTTGTAAGTCGGCGAAATTGTGCTAAAATCTAACATATATTTCAGGCGCAGTAGGGCGTAAATATTGCAGGAACACATTATTATTTTTAACTGTGTTTCAAGGGATAAGTGAGCGATGTTATGTGAAAACCAAAGAGCGGTTCATGGACAGAGAGAAGGTTAAACTAGGAATAATATAAACATAATGTTTACTATGTTTGTTTACAAACATTACGAGGAAGTATTGCTTCAGAATTGACTCGAAGGTCAGGGTTAAAGAGGCTAATATCTTAAGGGTGAAAGCAAAGGAGAGTCATCTGTCCTTGAGATAATTACGAACTCATTTTCCTAAATTATCATTGTGCACTTCACAACCCTCTTATTTTCGTTGACTGCAAACATAGGAAAAAAGGAAAGTGACGTTTAATAGATATCGACAGTTCTACGAAACGGAACGGTCCGATAATTCATTTCGAGCCAGCCGGGATAACATGCTATCCGTTGTGATGTTGGTAAGTTCTAACTGTGTTGTTCACTTAAGTAACAATCTAAAATACAACGAACTAAGTAATAATTTTCAACAATAACACTGTTCCATTGAAAGAGGAAAGAGAAATAATTCTTAACTGCTCACCAGTTGTGGTTCTCCGGGTAACCTTGGTCCTGTATATTCCATTTCAGTGCCCTTTCTCGATCAAATAGGAGAAACGCACAGGTATAAATGTGAAGGGAATGAATTCACAATCTGGAAAAATAGAAACACCAAATTAATTTATCGGTAAATAGCGAATATATTCTTGGTTAGTATTGTATTTTGCACCTGTAAGAACGAGAAGCTGCCAAGGATTATTCAAATTAGGATTATATTCAATAACTTTCTATTCCACATCGTAAATGTTATATCAGAAATATTTTTATATATAGTCAATTAATTCAGTTCAACACGGAAGGCACAAATAAAAAATTTTTATTACACACAGAATCTAAAAAGCACAAAGAAAAAATATTTCCAGAGTGAATAATTAGGAACAAGTAGTAAAACAAGAATTGTATTTGTTCATAAAATGAAAATCTGTTGAGAAAATTGTAAAATTTGATCTACAATTCATTTCTAGTTATAGTTAAAGATTTCTTTCGGATAGTGGTTACAATACAATAGTTTCTGGAATTCAGTTAAATTTCAATTCAATTCAGCACGAGCCTAAGTTAGAAGTAACTTTTAAAAATTATTTCCTGAAATCCAACGTTTAGTAGTGACAGAAAGAATCCCACCGATATAAAATGAGTAAGATGAAATTTTGGAATGAGCTGTATCTTATACTTTAACAGATAATCAAAATGAAGGAAAAAGAGATTCGGAAATGTTAATGGAACGTTAGTGATTAAAATTTAAAATCAAATTCTATGCATAAAATTTTGTTTATGCTATTTGCTGATAATATCGAAAATAGTCCCCGAGATTGTATTTAAGATGTCAAACTCACGGGGAAAAGTAAACTTATTAAAAGCAGTGTTCATTTTAAATTTGACTAAAGGTCCGGTCTTGGAACAGTTTTCTCTATCACCAGAAGTAATAGAATATAATAAATAATGAGAAGGAAATACATGGAAAAAATTTAAAGGTAATCACGGAACCTTTCTCGAAAATAATATTTCCACACTACTTGTCTGATGTTATTTGATAAAAATTGCAATTAACGTACACCAATACCAGATAAACAGTTTATTTTTATAATGCATATAATATATGTCAAATATTAATAATATAATATATTTCACTATAAGAATTACACTAATATAATAAAATAAAAACACTATATTGTTTAAAATTAAACAATTCGTAATTGGTAGTCAATGATTAATTAAAAGAACTGGGGATAAAACTAGAAAACGATACTTTAACGCAAGATAGGACCTTGGCATTACGAGTTAAGGAAAGAAGAAAAATGCAACCAAATTACGTTTAATTTTGTACAAATAATAACAGAATTGCAGGAAAATTACAAATCAAAGAGTCTATAAACGAAAAAATTCATATAAATAAGTGATTAATTTTAAATTATGGCTTCTGTATATGAATTCACACATAGAAGGTGAATTGAAGGTCCGAATTCCACACATCCTTTAAGAAAACAGTTGACTGTATTATTAATATCAACGATAAGTATAATTTCAAGTTGTTTCAAGTCCATAATGAAAGCAACAAACCCAAAAACACATATGGATCCCTCACTTGCGTGGCAGTACCGAGATCGCAGGAGAAACCTAAGGATTTCCCCGTTAAGTAAGAGTTCGAGGTTTGAGACCTTACTGCCTCAGTATTGCACTCGATTTCTCTCATAACTATGAAAACCATATACCATAGACTCCTCATCGTTCATATAAAGCAGAAAAAAATTATCTAAGACATCTGTATTTACATGTAATACCCATTATGTTACGCCTATAATTAAATTGAGTTTCCAGTCAATATTAAATATGAATAAGAATTCAGCGCAAATTCAATCGAATATCCAGGTAGAAGATTACTGAGATTAGTTAAATTAAATAATAAATGGAAATTTATTCAGAAATTCAAATAAAAAATTCCGTTGTGATAAAGGTCAGCAACTACTCATTCTTGGCAGGGTATTTCCAAAAGATGTTTCTAGGCCTAAATTAAGAGAAATTCTAGGGTAAAATGTGGTATCGGAAAAGATTCGAAGCATTCTTTCAGGCTTTGGTCTTATAAATTCTTCAGAAGATATGAATCAATGTTCATCATTTATAAATATCCGACTTAGCTAGAACTTAGATAAAAAAGATAAAAGATAAATTTCCGAATTGGAATTCATCCGAAAATAGAGATTGTAAGATATCTATAGGGCGAATCATTCATGCGTAGGTTTCATAGATAATCATATGAGTCATACGTAACCGGAAAAATACTTCACCTAGGACTGCCTTATTAACTCAAATCAAAGATATCAATGACTGCCTTTAAATACAGAAATAACTTAAGTAAATTCATTTCTATTTAATCATGTTACATACCAAAACTGAAGGAATCCCAAAGATGAGCCCACGGATATCTTGACGCCAGAAATGGATTAACTTTCTGATAATTCACTTATTGATCATCTATTTCTTAATCTTAAAAGTTGCAAATTTATTCCGTTACTCTTAAAGTACTCTTCGTGATCAATCAATTTCTTATCAATCGCAATTAAAAACTTCAAATCTAACGGTAAATTCTGTAATTCATTGCTCAATAATAAGATTTTCGAAATCATAAAAATGATATTAAAATATATGGAACACGATTTGAGACATATTAGTAAATCAAGAAGGGAATTTGTTTGAAAGATGATTATTTAATTCAATTTTGAAGTTCTATAACCAACTTCCGTTAAGAGTATTGTAAATTACTGAATCACACCAAGAAGAATATCCTTTATTCATTAAAGGTGTAAATAGTTTGAAGTGGATTTTCCTCGAGCATTAATATGGGGGAAGCTACTTACAGAAATCCTTACTTAACTATCTATTGCATAAATACGCGCTTAAATAAAACAATTATAGAGAACTTAACTTTCATAAATCTGCAGCACCTTAAAAATGAATATATTAATAATAAAGGATATAAATGCAACAATTTGATCAATATTTAATTTTTCAAAGTCAAATGCTAAATCCGTTACACATTTGCTTCCAAAATCGAATCATCAACTCAAAAATGTGGCTAAAACATTACTCATGCATTGCGTTACACTGAAAGGTAGTCTTAGTTTTTTTCACTGTGTGGCACACCTGAATATTTTTATTGTGATTTGAGAGACTATACCTGATCAGAAGTCTAAGTAAAATATATGCCTAACTGCGAATTAAAGGCATGTATAAAATTGAGTTCCCAATAAGGATTAATTTGAAAAAAGACATGGAAATGCAGGTAAAGCTAAAATTGGCATCAAATTTATGATAAAAAATTAGTGAAAATGATTTATGATTGACAAGTAAATCTTTAATTCTGAAAATTTGCCTAAAAATTCAAACGTTAATTTCTGTAAAACTTTCGATTGGCAGAAGGTGTTGGTAGTTGAAAAAATACACTCCATTCTAGATCTAAACAGGCAATATAAGAAGATTAAATGTCGCAGAAATGTTTCAAAGTATTATTTTTGAATTGCCTCGGATAACGTCTTCAACACTCGAGAATCATGGCTTCATATCTAAAATATTATCGTTGATAATAAAATGGGTAAAATGAGACGTACATAACTGGGATTCATTGCTAACTAATAAGATTTTTGAAATGATATAAATGATGAGAGATCCAGAAGTATGACTCGCAGTTTAGGGAAAATATATCATACTCCACGAATTTATATAACCTCTGAGATTACGTCTTGAAAATAGGTACATATAAAAAAAGAACACCTATCGATAAAAATATTGCGTCGAAACCCAAAATCCTTTCAATTAATTTAAATAAGATTAAGTAATTTTACTTACCAAATCAGAAGGAATCCCAATGATGCACCAAGGACACGGTGACACCGGAAATGGATTTCACTTCGGTCAGTAAAATACGTACCTAATTAAAATCAAAAGAAAATAGAGAATGTAAGATAATGACTATACGATGAATCATTCAGACGTCGGTTTCATAGCTAATCGTACGAGTCATACGTAACCGGAAAAATACCTCACCGACGACTATCTTATCAACTTAAATCAATGATATCAACGACTGCCTTTAAATTCAGAAATAACTTAAGTAAATTCTATTAATAATAATAATTTCTAAATTTCTATTTAGTCATGTTACTTACCATAACTGAAGGAATCCCAAAGATGAGCCCACAGATGTCTTGACGCCAGGAATGGATTAACTTTCCGATAATTTACTAATTGATTTTCTTTTGAATTTTAATTGTTACACAATTATAACGTTACCTTTTTAAGTTATTTCGCTAAAAGTAGACTTCACAATTAGTCAATCTCGGATCTACCGAACTTGAAACAATTCAAATTTTCTAACGGTTTTTTTCAAAAATTCTTCAACAGGTCCATACGAGTCGATGTCTTCTAGTAAAGTGAAGATTTAGCGCCAAAAATCATTTGTTCAACAAAATGGCGACTTCTGATTGGTCGATTGGGTGGCTGTTCCGGTCGCTGTTACTTTTTCCGTACCTCACCCCACTTATCCCCCTACCGTAGAAATTTGTTACTTATTAATAATTATTTATACATATTTTATTGAAATTTTGTTAATATGAACATAAATTAAGTTTAATTTGAAATTTATTGGAAAAATTACGTTCGTATCATTTTTACGTTTAAGTATTTGGTAATTCAACTCGATGTGAAATAGGTGATGGTTCCGTGTGACGTCATTATGGCGTACGTTCGAATGCTATGCGAAAATGTATGACTATCAACTGTTCCATTTTTGAAGTGACGCCTTGGAATTTAAATAATAAATGCATAAATTATTACCTGTTAATTTATTAGATTTATTTAACCATTTTTATATTTTTATTGTAAAAATAATAATCACGATGAAACATGAGTTACAGATTGTTTTAAGTTATTCATTTTACGGTATATTATAAAGAAACTGTATTTGGGATTAATTGATTATGATTATTGATAAGAATTAAAAAGAAATTTTATTGGTTTAGGGTTATTAAAAATAAATTTTAAAGGTGCAAAACACATTACTCTGACGCTCAATGTTCTTATTACAGGAATATTTCGCGGACCTCTCAATACGATATGATATCCAGTTAGACCCGTATTATTACCTTCTATTTAATAAAATCATTACCTTTAATTCCCTTTCAATGTTTTCTTAAGAAAAAGAAATGACAAATAATTTATATTACATTGGTTATTAACCTGCGTCTTCGATACGTAAGTAATATATATTTTGAGTACGAAGATCCTTTGCTCAAGAAGAAAACGTAAGAATGTTTACAAAAATACAGTTATTAATCTTTTTACATCATGTAGTACTCAACGAAATAAAATACACAAAGCTATTTAAATCGTTAAATCCACGCAACTCCACCGAGTATTTCTATTACTTATATTCGAGAGAAACAACGACTCTTTAATATTTCTTTTAGAAAGTTTAGAGGATATATGTTATCCTAAGCTTAGAGAAATCATTGCACGTCTTGAATGTATCAAACAAGTTATTTTTTTAAGGCTAAAATTGATTATGTATAAAACTTTTCTCCATTCAATGTTACAAATTATGGATGCCTCTTAATTACATTATATACTTTAAACGATGGAAAAGAAAATTAATCTAACATATTTAATAATGCAAAAGTCATATGCATAAGAAAACAAGAAATTAATTTTCTACCTAGATTATATATTATCCATCCCCTTACATCCGTCCTCTAAATTTCAGAAAGAGACTTGTTTGAAAACAGAATGAGCTTCATGAGGCAAAAGGGGGAGGAAGGTATTTTCTTTTTTCCTCCAATGAGCTAGAAAACGTTCACAATACCTTATGAATCACGTCTAAGATATGCATTGGAAGTCGCGAAGGGCCTTTGATAGAGAATTTTATGGTAAAGAACATTAAGAAAATTATTCATGAGCATAATGCCCATTTAGAATACATAATGCATGATTACAAAGAGAGACACGATTATTACAAAGTGTAAAGTACATAATTTACCAAAAGTACTGTTAAATGATTAGTTACTGTAAATAAATTAATATTTATTTATTATTGTAACAATATATCCCAGTAGAACATACCAAATACTAACTTAACATGTTTCTTAACAATAACAACCGTATAAGGCTTTGTATGAGTTTAGAATGGAGGAGACCACTGAAGGCAACTTTTAATAGTAATAGTAATATCATTATATGATGGTTAATTAGTTTACTAGAACCATTCCTATGAGTTGTTGGAAGGGATGAGGCTTGCCAGGGCAGATGAGGAATGAGGTACTCTGCCTTCGCTTTCCTCACTGAACCAGAATGTTATGAGTGTCAGCATAGAGTAGATAAAGAAACTATGAAAAACGCAGCTTATATCATTCAAAGAGACATTAGATTCAACATCAGTCATACCTTATGAGATTTCATTTTATAACAGCATCCTCAAGACTAGTAATTGTCAATAGTAAATGGGGGATATATTTTCTCAATAAATTTGCAAAGATATTTACAAATGTTATGATTTTCTATTAAATATATCCCGTTGTGTCAAACGAGTCAGCGAATTAAGTGGATAAAAATGAAAGCAGACTAACCATTAAGATAGGATGCTTTCATAAGGAAATTTAATATAATGCTAAATTTAACCATGTGATATCCTTGAAACCATATTTGGTACAAGGGATTCGTCTGTTATCTTTGAAAATGAAATTGAAATATTCTAATTATATATACCTAGTTTTGTTCATGGCAGTGAAAATAAGATATGTTCTGAGCTAAGAGTGATAATTGATCATTATAATAACCTCAATCCTTTTTCAATGGATATTTAGATACCTTTTATGCTACATTTTCATGAATTCTTCCCACTCATAGCATTCTGTCTCAGCGAGTAAAGCAACAGAAAGAAGCTACCTCATCCCTTACCTCGCATGGCTAGCCCAATTTCCTCTCCAAAGGATTGCATAGCTAAAGCTGGAATTTCCATTCAGCCTTTAAACAAATGAAGTTATAAAAAGACATCAATAATATTCATTTAGCAATAAGATGAAGGATATGTCGAATCAAAAGATTCACTAATCACCATTTGTTCTTTTGTGCCTTCAAAATTTGCCTACAGTTATATAAATAACGATTCAAAGCTGGAGTTGAGATTATGAAATGAATAATTGGGTTCACAATGAAATAATATGGATATACAATGCCCATTACCTTACATTACCCACCTAGATTTTAAGAGAAATAAATCACGACATTCGTATATCTACTTGTTAGCGTAATCATACTTAGCTCAAACCAGAGATCCATCCATTTTGATTGCGATAGCATCTCAACACTGTCGAGTTACAGACTTAGAATTTCTTAGGAAAAGTGCAGATTCGTCTCTTCATAAGAACTGCAAAGAAATAAGTATTCAACGGAAGACTGTTTTCACTGCTACACTTTGAAGCACTCCAAATATCACCGATCTTAAAGCTTAGTTTCTAATCCACCAACACACCTTTAACATGCTGTTCCACATACACTCACATCACGTCAAACATACTGCGATTTATTTTCCACCGGATAAAACTGTCTCAAAACTTTTAAAATAACTTATCTATAACAAATAAGTAAGTTTCTAGATGCATGGGCAACCTCTCCTTAATGGCATCACGAGGTTTCCGCGCTTTCGAAAAGAATCATGGTCTACAAAATCGTGAATAACGAAACTTGTTCTTCCGACCATGTGACCTTCGTGCTTCTCTTTGTCTCGCTAAGGAGATTGTGTTCAAGATGGTAGCATTTACATTTTCCTGCGATTTTCACATATAACCATGAGTGAAATTGAGTTTGTGTAGTGTAAATTCTGTGTTGGATTCAGTGATTTCCTTGAAAAATGCGCGAGTGTGAATCAAGGACTATGGTGTATCTAGTGCATTGCATCTGCCGAATACGGATCACTTGTAATGGCGACGTTAACATGAAATCGTACCTCGCCAACTGTTGAATTCGTTTGCATTGGAGATAATAATATGTCTTAGGAAGGCCTTACGGAGGGGAGGAGAAGTTTGAAGTGGCGATTTCTTCGCAGACAATTAACGTAAGCTTTCTGACCATATGAAGGTAAGTTAGAAAGTATATCCAGATGCAGTATTCCGAATATAATGAACATATGCATGTAAATGTGAATATAACAAATAATCAGGAGAGTTTCCAATGGTTCGAAATTAATTTCAATATGTCTGGGAATATTCATGGAAAGACTATCGTATGACGTGTTAATAGGAAAATGATGAATCGTTGACTCACCACAATAGGAAAATGATGAATCGTTAATTGACCACAATGAATTATTACCCCTTATCAACTTCCATGTTCCCTATTATCAAACCAGAAGTAATCCTACATTTTCTGTGACCTTCAAGAAATCTAATCATAATTACAATTCATCCATAGATAGAATTCAAAGGACAGCAAATGCATATACGAATAACCGTAATATATTAAGTCCTATAAATACATTTAGAGGTAAACTACATTGAGTTATTCTCCCCCAATCTTTATGCAGTTAACGTATTACCTTAAATAAGTTAATAAGTAATGAACATTATAAACTAAAGTTCCTTTGCTTTTTTGCTTATTTTATTTCAATTTTTTAAATTTTACATTCTTATATCTTCTTTTAATATTATTTTTGTTAAGCTGTGGCTTTTAATATTTGAGCTTTTTCCCACTAGTATTATTGTTTCTTTATTTGTATATTTTCTTGTTCTGCGACTTTGTAAAATTAAGATCGATTCTTATGATCATAATAATTTTCAGGTGCAATAATTAATACCTCTCTGATTATATCAACCATCATAGAAACTTCTTGTTTATCATACCATCCATTTATATTTGTAGAATTTACAATGTATTTATAAAAGGGCTTTGGCCCGTGTATGTGAAAAAATAACCACGTCAGAATTTTATTACTGATCTTAAATAATGATACCGTTCGATGGTCGCCATAATGACGTCACACGGAACCATCACCTATTTCACATCGAGTTGAATTACCAAATACTTAAACGTAAAAATGATACGAACGTAATTTTTCCAATAAATTTCAAATTAAACTTAATTTATGTTCATATTAACAAAATTTCAATAAAATATGTATAAATAATTATTAATAAGTAACAAATTTCTACGGTAGAGGGATAAGTGGGGTGAGGTACGGAAAAAGTAACAGCGACCGGAACAGCCACCCAATCGACCAATCAGAAGTCGCCATTTTGTTGAACAAATGATTTTTGGCGCTAAATCTTCACTTTACTAGAAGACATCGACTCGTATGGACCTGTTGAAGAATTTTTGAAAAAAACCGTTAGAAAATTTGAATTGTTTCAAGTTCGGTAGATCCGAGATTGACTAATTGTGAAGTCTACTTTTAGCGAAATAACTTAAAAAGGTAACGTTATAATTGTGTAACAATTAAAATTCAAAAGAAAATCAATTAGTAAATTATCGGAAAGTTAATCCATTCCTGGCGTCAAGACATCTGTGGGCTCATCTTTGGGATTCCTTCAGTTATGGTAAGTAACATGACTAAATAGAAATTTAGAAATTATTATTATTAATAGAATTTACTTAAGTTATTTCTGAATTTAAAGGCAGTCGTTGATATCATTGATTTAAGTTGATAAGATAGTCGTCGGTGAGGTATTTTTCCGGTTACGTATGACTCGTACGATTAGCTATGAAACCGACGTCTGAATGATTCATCGTATAGTCATTATCTTACATTCTCTATTTTCTTTTGATTTTAATTAGGTACGTATTTTACTGACCGAAGTGAAATCCATTTCCGGTGTCACCGTGTCCTTGGTGCATCATTGGGATTCCTTCTGATTTGGTAAGTAAAATTACTTAATCTTATTTAAATTAATTGAAAGGATTTTGGGTTTCGACGCAATATTTTTATCGATAGGTGTTCTTTTTTTTATATGTACCTATTTTCAAGACGTAATCTCAGAGGTTATATAAATTCGTCGAGTATGATATATTTTCCCTAAACTGCGAGTCATACTTCTGGATCTCTCATCATTTATATCATTTCAAAAATCTTATTAGTTAGCAATGAATCCCAGTTATGTACGTCTCATTTTACCCATTTTATTATCAACGATAATATTTTAGATATGAAGCCATGATTCTCGAGTGTTGAAGACGTTATCCGAGGCAATTCAAAAATAATACTTTGAAACATTTCTGCGACATTTAATCTTCTTATATTGCCTGTTTAGATCTAGAATGGAGTGTATTTTTTCAACTACCAACACCTTCTGCCAATCGAAAGTTTTACAGAAATTAACGTTTGAATTTTTAGGCAAATTTTCAGAATTAAAGATTTACTTGTCAATCATAAATCATTTTCACTAATTTTTTATCATAAATTTGATGCCAATTTTAGCTTTACCTGCATTTCCATGTCTTTTTTCAAATTAATCCTTATTGGGAACTCAATTTTATACATGCCTTTAATTCGCAGTTAGGCATATATTTTACTTAGACTTCTGATCAGGTATAGTCTCTCAAATCACAATAAAAATATTCAGGTGTGCCACACAGTGAAAAAACTAAGACTACCTTTCAGTGTAACGCAATGCATGAGTAATGTTTTAGCCACATTTTTGAGTTGATGATTCGATTTTGGAAGCAAATGTGTAACGGATTTAGCATTTGACTTTGAAAAATTAAATATTGATCAAATTGTTGCATTTATATCCTTTATTATTAATATATTCATTTTTAAGGTGCTGCAGATTTATGAAAGTTAAGTTCTCTATAATTGTTTTATTTAAGCGCGTATTTATGCAATAGATAGTTAAGTAAGGATTTCTGTAAGTAGCTTCCCCCATATTAATGCTCGAGGAAAATCCACTTCAAACTATTTACACCTTTAATGAATAAAGGATATTCTTCTTGGTGTGATTCAGTAATTTACAATACTCTTAACGGAAGTTGGTTATAGAACTTCAAAATTGAATTAAATAATCATCTTTCAAACAAATTCCCTTCTTGATTTACTAATATGTCTCAAATCGTGTTCCATATATTTTAATATCATTTTTATGATTTCGAAAATCTTATTATTGAGCAATGAATTACAGAATTTACCGTTAGATTTGAAGTTTTTAATTGCGATTGATAAGAAATTGATTGATCACGAAGAGTACTTTAAGAGTAACGGAATAAATTTGCAACTTTTAAGATTAAGAAATAGATGATCAATAAGTGAATTATCAGAAAGTTAATCCATTTCTGGCGTCAAGATATCCGTGGGCTCATCTTTGGGATTCCTTCAGTTTTGGTATGTAACATGATTAAATAGAAATGAATTTACTTAAGTTATTTCTGTATTTAAAGGCAGTCATTGATATCTTTGATTTGAGTTAATAAGGCAGTCCTAGGTGAAGTATTTTTCCGGTTACGTATGACTCATATGATTATCTATGAAACCTACGCATGAATGATTCGCCCTATAGATATCTTACAATCTCTATTTTCGGATGAATTCCAATTCGGAAATTTATCTTTTATCTTTTTTATCTAAGTTCTAGCTAAGTCGGATATTTATAAATGATGAACATTGATTCATATCTTCTGAAGAATTTATAAGACCAAAGCCTGAAAGAATGCTTCGAATCTTTTCCGATACCACATTTTACCCTAGAATTTCTCTTAATTTAGGCCTAGAAACATCTTTTGGAAATACCCTGCCAAGAATGAGTAGTTGCTGACCTTTATCACAACGGAATTTTTTATTTGAATTTCTGAATAAATTTCCATTTATTATTTAATTTAACTAATCTCAGTAATCTTCTACCTGGATATTCGATTGAATTTGCGCTGAATTCTTATTCATATTTAATATTGACTGGAAACTCAATTTAATTATAGGCGTAACATAATGGGTATTACATGTAAATACAGATGTCTTAGATAATTTTTTTCTGCTTTATATGAACGATGAGGAGTCTATGGTATATGGTTTTCATAGTTATGAGAGAAATCGAGTGCAATACTGAGGCAGTAAGGTCTCAAACCTCGAACTCTTACTTAACGGGGAAATCCTTAGGTTTCTCCTGCGATCTCGGTACTGCCACGCAAGTGAGGGATCCATATGTGTTTTTGGGTTTGTTGCTTTCATTATGGACTTGAAACAACTTGAAATTATACTTATCGTTGATATTAATAATACAGTCAACTGTTTTCTTAAAGGATGTGTGGAATTCGGACCTTCAATTCACCTTCTATGTGTGAATTCATATACAGAAGCCATAATTTAAAATTAATCACTTATTTATATGAATTTTTTCGTTTATAGACTCTTTGATTTGTAATTTTCCTGCAATTCTGTTATTATTTGTACAAAATTAAACGTAATTTGGTTGCATTTTTCTTCTTTCCTTAACTCGTAATGCCAAGGTCCTATCTTGCGTTAAAGTATCGTTTTCTAGTTTTATCCCCAGTTCTTTTAATTAATCATTGACTACCAATTACGAATTGTTTAATTTTAAACAATATAGTGTTTTTATTTTATTATATTAGTGTAATTCTTATAGTGAAATATATTATATTATTAATATTTGACATATATTATATGCATTATAAAAATAAACTGTTTATCTGGTATTGGTGTACGTTAATTGCAATTTTTATCAAATAACATCAGACAAGTAGTGTGGAAATATTATTTTCGAGAAAGGTTCCGTGATTACCTTTAAATTTTTTCCATGTATTTCCTTCTCATTATTTATTATATTCTATTACTTCTGGTGATAGAGAAAACTGTTCCAAGACCGGACCTTTAGTCAAATTTAAAATGAACACTGCTTTTAATAAGTTTACTTTTCCCCGTGAGTTTGACATCTTAAATACAATCTCGGGGACTATTTTCGATATTATCAGCAAATAGCATAAACAAAATTTTATGCATAGAATTTGATTTTAAATTTTAATCACTAACGTTCCATTAACATTTCCGAATCTCTTTTTCCTTCATTTTGATTATCTGTTAAAGTATAAGATACAGCTCATTCCAAAATTTCATCTTACTCATTTTATATCGGTGGGATTCTTTCTGTCACTACTAAACGTTGGATTTCAGGAAATAATTTTTAAAAGTTACTTCTAACTTAGGCTCGTGCTGAATTGAATTGAAATTTAACTGAATTCCAGAAACTATTGTATTGTAACCACTATCCGAAAGAAATCTTTAACTATAACTAGAAATGAATTGTAGATCAAATTTTACAATTTTCTCAACAGATTTTCATTTTATGAACAAATACAATTCTTGTTTTACTACTTGTTCCTAATTATTCACTCTGGAAATATTTTTTCTTTGTGCTTTTTAGATTCTGTGTGTAATAAAAATTTTTTATTTGTGCCTTCCGTGTTGAACTGAATTAATTGACTATATATAAAAATATTTCTGATATAACATTTACGATGTGGAATAGAAAGTTATTGAATATAATCCTAATTTGAATAATCCTTGGCAGCTTCTCGTTCTTACAGGTGCAAAATACAATACTAACCAAGAATATATTCGCTATTTACCGATAAATTAATTTGGTGTTTCTATTTTTCCAGATTGTGAATTCATTCCCTTCACATTTATACCTGTGCGTTTCTCCTATTTGATCGAGAAAGGGCACTGAAATGGAATATACAGGACCAAGGTTACCCGGAGAACCACAACTGGTGAGCAGTTAAGAATTATTTCTCTTTCCTCTTTCAATGGAACAGTGTTATTGTTGAAAATTATTACTTAGTTCGTTGTATTTTAGATTGTTACTTAAGTGAACAACACAGTTAGAACTTACCAACATCACAACGGATAGCATGTTATCCCGGCTGGCTCGAAATGAATTATCGGACCGTTCCGTTTCGTAGAACTGTCGATATCTATTAAACGTCACTTTCCTTTTTTCCTATGTTTGCAGTCAACGAAAATAAGAGGGTTGTGAAGTGCACAATGATAATTTAGGAAAATGAGTTCGTAATTATCTCAAGGACAGATGACTCTCCTTTGCTTTCACCCTTAAGATATTAGCCTCTTTAACCCTGACCTTCGAGTCAATTCTGAAGCAATACTTCCTCGTAATGTTTGTAAACAAACATAGTAAACATTATGTTTATATTATTCCTAGTTTAACCTTCTCTCTGTCCATGAACCGCTCTTTGGTTTTCACATAACATCGCTCACTTATCCCTTGAAACACAGTTAAAAATAATAATGTGTTCCTGCAATATTTACGCCCTACTGCGCCTGAAATATATGTTAGATTTTAGCACAATTTCGCCGACTTACAACTTACCAAACATGGCTGAGAAATTTACTTAAAATTAAATGTTCTTGGTTTACACAGGATTTGTTAACATGATTTTACAGTTCAAGTAGAATTCGGATCAAATTTATCAGTATTATATTTACTAAACGATCTGTCCCTTGTGAAGCGGAAAATGACTATGAAGGAGTTTGCCTTTTCTTCGTCACTTCCTCATCATCGCAATACATCGTAATTAGATTATCAACATACATTTATTAATGCTCTATACATTTTTTTGCACAAATGATCATTGGCGAAGTGTCTTTTCACAAATGACTCCCATCCAATATACTAATGCTTTCTTTTAAATAAAATGTTTTCCTCGATAAATATTCTTAGCAGGAAATTTTCAACTTGTGTCGGGAGCAATATGAATAGTTTTACGTACACCGTAAGTAGGAAGTTTAGAAATTCTTGTTGTGTTTGCTACTCGAATATTTCATTGCTTCACTCTGTGCATTTATTATTGCTTCACTCTGAGAATCTGAAAATTTTAATCTCCATATTCGACGAATTGATATTTTAGCTTCAACATAGAGTGGTCGTGAATAGAACAATGAACAGCTCTCCGAGTATTTGTGCAACTGAAAGATGACACATTACAATCTAGTTTAACTTTTAATGTTTCACTGAGGAGGTGATCTAAAAGTCCTCGTATATCAGTTTATTGGTGTTTGATGTTTATAAAAAATGATGTTTATAAAAAATGGATCTATGTGGTAGTTTTTATAAGTGGAACTTTATCTAATACTGAAATTGTTCTCTATTCTTGCAGGATAATTCAGCAATATCAGCTTTTCACGTGAGTCAGACGTGAGTACTCCGTTTCTTTTCTTTTCACATGATTAAAGCCTTTAGCTCATTTAGTTCAACAAACAAATCTTCATTTAATAAGTAGATATTCATGAAAGTTGAGAACCATTAAAGGCATTTACTTTTCTTCCTAATCTTGTTTTCAATCTCTCAGTTAAATATCCTCTATATATTAAAAAATGAAATGGTTGTAACCACCGATTGAACTAATTATTTCTCGATTTCAATGATTTCTTTGACGCTGAACAAGAAGGGTGGTTTGTTGCAACGATATTAAAAATAAATGCTGCAATGAATTTACATATATGAACAATTAGCAGTAGTTTTCTTTAGTAGTTCACCGTAAATGTACTAACCACCTGCTCTGTAGGGGGCGTGGGGAAGGCATTCCCTACAAACCTAGCCTACTCTTAGGCCTACAGACGCAGGCATCTATTTCAGGGGCCCTTCTTTCACCTTCTTCTGCAGGGGTGAGGTAACTAAGCACTCACTTCTCACCTGCTCGTTCTTTCTGTCTATGAGGTCGGAGCTTCTCCTTGAAGTTGTGGCAGGGGGCCCTCTAGGCATAGAGGTGAACCCTATAGCACGTCACAACGGCCTGGGGCGGTCCCCTCGCTAGGCTCTAGGGCAATTCCCTCCCACGCCCTCCCTTCCCTCCCTCATCAGCTGATCCAACAGGAACGACGGTATGCCGCACTCAGGAGTAAGTCTTGGTGTTGGTTAAGGTAGAGAGTGCGTTAGAAGATTCAGCAGGAATTTGAATACTATAAAGATTTAGGATTTTTTGCTCTGTGATGGACGTAACACACGACAACACACTTGAAACCAAGATTTCTCACGCACACATCTACTGTTTATCTTAACCGTCTAGATAATGGAATCATGCGTTATTCGGACACTATTTAAAGAATGAGAAATATGCCGATGTTTCTGAGATTCTTTCCTTTTATCATTAATTGCTGTTATTTCAATATGGTATATACTTTTAATCATTACCTTAGTTTTAGAAGTTCGAAGGGCAATAAATTTTTGAATTTTATTGGAGAACAGAGGATAATGTTTACTTACGACTATTTAAACCACTTAATCATTATAAATATGTAGTATATTTTCTATTAACTGGCCGACAGAATAACTAATATGTTTACATGGAAGGACACGACTCAATTTAGTTTTTTTTTTACTTATTCTCTCCAATAATTAATTTAGTAAATTAAGAGTAATTCCAATTTCCAGTCAGGATATATTATATCATATCCTCCTGTATTTTGTATATAGGATACTAGCTAGATGACTTCTTTAATCAACTAGCGAGTTATTGATTTTTATTTGTTAATTTTGAATTATCTGCAAGCTGAAAGCTTATAGGAGCCACTCATCATTGACATGCTTTCCGATAATTTGAATGCTAAATTGAAATATGCTTAAGAACTACAATTAAAGCAAGAACTTCTTCAAATACTAGGACTAGAGAAGTTTTTATTAAAGATTGCTTTGAATTGATTTATAAGCATCGCGAAATTGATTAAATTAAATCCGTCTTGCTGAATCCTATGTATTCTTGGTGTTGGTTAAGGTTGAGAGTGCGTTAGAAGATTCAGGAGGAATTTCATGTAGTAAATATTTGGGAAATTTTAGTGATGATGAGTACAATTATCTTTACAGTGCTTAGATTTTGTTCAAAGTTTTCATTTAGGAACATTTTACTATACAATCAGAAGTGAGAAATCTTAGAATCTTAGTAGGCTGGCGTTAGGTTTTAAAAGCGAAACACATAACCGAATACTGGTTGTAAGAACATACTGAGAACTTGATAGAGGAATGCGCATCACCTTAAACACTTTCTTTTCTCTGATTTATCAATTAACCTCTTCAAAACCGTTATTATTTCTCCAGAGAATATCGTAACCCTATTTCACACTGCGCGCTCCTCGAAACATTTAGTCCTTATGGCGATGGCGTTTTAGAATCTTACTTTTTCAGTAAGAATTTCAATTGGTAATGTAGGTTACGCTCTGATCTACGTAACACTCGAGAACTCATTAGAAACCAAGATTACTCTCGCTCACTTTTACTGTACATCGTCACCGTGAAGTTAACGGAGTCACGCGTTATTTGGACACTAATTAATGGATTTAAGAATGGCAATGTATTGAAGTATCAATACTCTTATTATAAGTTACCACGTTTCGGCTGCTTATGCTACTTATTTTATTATCAATTACACTTTCGAGTATTTGATAGAGAAACGTTTAAATTGGTATTAATCAGGCCATTGATAAGATAAGCTACTACAGTTAAAGGATCTTTATGGGATAGCATTAAGGATATAGTGTTATGTTCTCTCACAGTTGCTTCTTCCACCAACTTGAATTCACAATAAGTATTCATTCTGGTACAGGCTTTTTTAAAATTATAACCAGTGCACATATTTATGGTATACAAGAATGTTAGATGGATATCAAACAAATCCACTTCAAATCTAAGATCTAAATGAAGTTTAAAATATTCCCAACACATAAAACTATTAATTTAAAATGAAGAGTTGTAAATTTACTTAATATGTATTTTCTAATTTTTTCCACATTAAATGAAACTTTTTCACCCAACGGATAGTTGTAGAAGAGTTCAAGAGTTTCAAGTAAATAATCTCGGCAAAATTATTGTTCCTTTACATTTACATACTTTACATTATGAATACATTTGAATATATATTCTTATCGCTCTTGCTTGAAATGCCCTTTTCCTACTGCGCTAAAGTGAGGCTTTTCGAAATAAACGCGCTTTAGAAGTGTACTTTTCATCCAGTAATTCCGCTTTCTGGTGAGGTAACATTCCTGAAAACGAACATCTTCCAAATACGAAAACACAACCCCACTGTCCATCATAACCGCTCTTGAAATTCTGTTTCCCAACCTTTAAACCTTCGCTTTTTTCCGAGATGAAAGGATTTTTACCTTAATTAGACTCATTCCAGTCATCCTCACTTTTGGGAAGGAATCCGCTCTCCAGAAAGGACGAAAAACTCTAACTCTTTTTATGGATGTGGCCAAAGTTAGGATCTTTATTTGACCAACACTTGAGTCTCGTATCAGTGATTGCGGCGGGAGCGATTAGAACTGCAGTTCGAGTTTACTCGTTTCGTTGGATATATCTGCTTATATCTAGCTGAGGCATTTGATTTGAAAACCCTACCCTAACCAGTGAGGGTTAAAGAGTTTCATAGCTCTATCTAAATCATTTGTAGACTCACTAATAGAAACTATAAAAATAACTTACTAGTCCGCAAGAATAGTTTTATTTTTAACCTAAAATAGAGCCATTCTCTAATTAAAAGATAATGAATATGAAAATGATGTGGTATTGGTGTAAGGTAATTGCAGCTGGATATATTATTTTGAATGAACGTCACAAAATCAAGCAAAGTAATGTAGAAATCCAATTCTTCGAAATACTTTCCATTATTTACATCTTATATTTGTATTCTTTCAATGTATTTCTTTTTTATTTTTAATTAGATTCTTTCATTTTTTACTGAGGCTACTGTTCTAAGATCATTAAGTTGAATTTAAACTTAACTATACTTTAAATACAACCAGTTTTCCAGTGGATTTACATACTACTGCTGTATATTACATAAATAAAATTCCGGGACTATTTCCGAGATTAGAATGAAATAGATTAACCGAATTTTTTATCTAGCCTACGAATTTCAATAGAGAACTCTACTCTGATCAAGAGTGGTTCCAGATTTTGACAACTTCATATAATCTAAATAATTTGTAGTCTCACTGATAGAAATTATAAACATAATTTAATAACTTGAAAACTCGATGAAGAAAAATACTTTTCACGAATGAAATTAATTTGTGGGGATAGATAAGCGAGGATCAAGGGCAGATTTCATCAGGGGCCCATTTCAGAACCACAACAACAGATTATTTGTCTTAGATAAAGTTTTTTGAGCCACATCAAGGGTCCTTAGCTTGCACCTAATGGAAAGTCCGACCCTGGCGACGATGCATTATTGTCATGACACTATTCACAAATGATGTATTTTTACTAAATACGAATGACGCATTATTTCGTTTTTTTAACAATGGTCAGTATCCTGGAACTCAGTTTTTTATTGTGTCTTATTGTGAATCAGTTAATTCGTTTTATCATAAAAATCTTGGATAAAACGTTTCTATACAAATATGCAACCATTATAATTCATAAGATTCGTAATTTAACGCTTTGGATATTTCATGCTTAATTCCCACATTGGTAGAACAATCGACTCGAATAGTGCGTATAAAAAGAACACTGAAGGCTCTCTCTTTATAAGAGCTACATCCCCCATATCTATATATCTATCTACTTAGCTCGTTCATCGTTTCAAAGAAAATCTAACAGGACTCGTAATATCTTTCTTTCGTTTTCATCAGAGATCGTTAAGGCGATACACGTAAATCATGTCAACTTAGACAAAGGTTTGCACCAAGGAGATCTTCATTGCGGAATAATGAAAGCGCATATGCGGAAATTAATTTCGTATCTCGAGGTAACAATACAATGCTAAAAACGTTCATACATTTGATAATTCGAACGTTGAGCGATCGGTATGTCGAGGTAAGATTGTATTTGTCAATTTAGACGAATTTCCCTGGCTTGTATTTCGGCTCGAATTGGCTGATATTGTGTTGGATCGGAACGTGTTGATTGGATCATGCTTTCTCGAGGTGGATAATGTTTTATGAACGTTTACGCCTGTTTGCGAGAAATTAAAAACGCTGTTTGGCGATGTTTGAGCAGTTGTATACCCGAAGATTGCGCGCGCCGTAATTAAATCCTTCAAATGAACAAGCAGATCAGCGCTTGAAAAACCAAAATCTCATTTGGAGATAGGGTAAGGCAGATCAAAGGGACGCATTCGGCCCGAGGGATTCGCGAAAGGTAATTTTGCCCGATAACAGAAATGAGAACTTTTAATTGCGTAGATGAAATGTTGCTGCATCCTATACGAAGCCAAACTCTAGGGGGGTCCTCAGGGCGTAGACCTGTTTTACGTTCATGTTATAACCGACAAATTGTTTAGACAAGAAGGGTTAGACCACATTAACTCGCAGCATAAATTTAATGCGATAAATACATGAGAGTAATTTAAAAAGTTTTAATTGCGTAGATAGCGATGTAGAGAAACGAGTCACCGTTTTTACAACGTCCAGTTAGACTCCATTAGTAACGAAAGATATCACGATATATTTTCACCACATCTGACCTAAATCCTGATGTAGAAGCTAAGGATTTTCAATGATTACAAGGAAAAAATTTAAAAGTAAAGAGCATTTTTCAAATGCTATTTTATATTCAGGTTATATTGTATTCCATTTTATATAGCACATATGGTAGCCCTGAGATAAATGCCACTGGTTTCTTTCTTTCGAGTTTTTCTCTCTCGTATCGTATTAAAATCTTTTCATTTTTATAACATATTATAGTGGTAACGAACAGAACAATTCTTTCAAAAAGCATGTCATTTATCCAGGATGTAAACCTAAATCGAACTGAAAAATTAGAAATTTTGAACCTGAATCGAATCCGAATCCCACAACTCATTAGTTTCCATTTGCAAGGTAGTCAAACGTAGGAGCACTAATATTAACCAATAATGCGTAAAGATAAATTATAACTATCCTAAGGAGATGCATTTTTATAAACGATCCGATTATTTTTATGCATCAAGTGTGTCATACTTAAATTTAACTAAAGATCGTTTTTGAAAAGCTACCCATGAAAAAGAACCTTTCATTTCGATTATAATAAGTGACACCCTTAGCGTAAAAGAAATCAGAAAAATTGTGACGAAAGCCGGTAGCTGCCAAAGTTTTACCGTTGCTGATTTGAGATTTTCATTACATCCGAGCGAATACCGGAACAAAAGTTACCACGACACTCTAATATTTTATATCAGGTCGCTATTTTAACTGTTTAACATATTCAATTCTGGGGGTTACGTTCCCACGTAACGTTTAAGTAGCAATCACTGGAGGAATTTCAACCAAAGTAATGTAGATATACATGAATGTGACAAGAAAATGACTGTCATACTTGATGCCATTCCATTATCTAAATTAATCATGCTTTCGAAAATATATTCGTAGCTGACATTATAGTTTCTAAAAATTTCTAAATCTGATAAATAATATAAATCTGATAAATCAAATTCGGATGATTTGTAACAGTAACACAGGATTGTGTGGAAACAATCGACTTAATTGTGTGGAAACAAAAAACTACTTCTTTTCATTGCTAAATTGTTTCACGAAGTACGACCTACGATGATAGATTGTATACGTTCAACAGCTTTATGAAGGAAAATTGTCGAAATTAAGGATAAATAAATAAATGCCATAGCAACGGAAAGATAAACTGTTCATAGCTAGGGATAGGCCAATACGAATCGGTGTTAATCCGGAGGTGAGTCTTGAGTAAAGTAAGGGAATTAATCGAACGGAGAGAGTTTACTCACCTAATGCGGTGAGAATCGCCTTGGGAACAATGTTAGCCTTGCACCTTAGAAGGACTAAAATTGCTACCTGAAGTCGAAGAACCTATGGAGCGGATTGACCTCAATTTCCCAACATCGACTGAAAGGAATGTTTCCAGTGAAGGAAATCGCGGACTATTATCACTAGACGGGAGAGTACAAGTGATATCAATATAGAAATTAAATCTACTTTTTCAAACTAAGAAAAATACAGTATATGTTTCAAAGATCTTGAAGGGAAAAAACAATAAAACGAAGTTGAATAAGTATGCTATCTTCAACCGATTGATTTTAAGCTTAACCGTTTCAGCACCTTCAATATGTTCCTGTTCACTTTTCTTCGCGTCTTAGCGTCTGAAAATGAGTTAATTTTTCCTCGATTAACTGAACCGGAAAGTAATGGCAAAGGATTTTATTTCTTTATCGAAATTTAATATACCTAAGACTTTTGAGAACAAAAACGTAACTCAATTACTTCATGTGCTATGTTCTTTATGAGTGAGATGGCTATCTTTCTGAGATTCCTTCCTCATTTCGTCTTTATAACCCTTGATAAAGAAATATCTTTGAGAACCCCTTACAGATATTTTTGAATTTGTGGAAATGCAACATCCTAGAATTCAAGAATATATGATGATCGCGACAATGAAGTTGGAAATGCATCAAATGAGAAAACGTTTCATAATAAAGAAGTAATACTATTAAAAATTTGAGGGACAGAGTTAAAGTTATAATATCTACATCTACTACTACTACTATTACATCTAATATTAAAGGTTAAAAGTTTCCAAACGAATTGAGAAAGCAAACGAAAACTGATATTCTGCAAGTTATACTGAGAAAATGTTATATAAAAGGATATAATAACATTTAACAATTGAAAGTTTAAGAGAGATCGAATAATAATTAATTAAAACATAATACTGAAAAACGTGTGAGGATTTTTAATCACTGAGCATTTTCATTGATAAAGTATAGCAAATAATAACGCAAGATGCTTATCTAAACAGGAACTCTAACATCCGTTATTTTAGGAAGGAGATAATATTTCAAGCAAAACATGAAGAACAATATGAGTAAATAATACGCAAAATTTATCCAACGAAATGGCATCCCAGAATCTACACTCTAGATATTTTAATGATACAAAAATTTAATAGTTTGGATAAACAGACATTGTTCGTAAAGCTTTCTTTTTGGCGAAAATTTATTGTTCCATATCAAAGAGCTGAAAATTAAAATAAATATTAAATTTCCCAGCGCGTGAAACCCTACAAAAATGGAAGCAGGCGAGGCAAAATATTCAGAAGTGCTCAAAGAAGAAAAATGGAGGTATTTTTACTCTCACAAAACCTTTCGAGAATAATTCAAATACCAGAATCTCATGAAAGACTACGAAAGCTCTAACACAAGCACGTTGTAAGGACTCCCACGTTAATGATGGGGTTAACAACCTGGTCGACATAGGAACCGAAAAATCGTGTAATTTTAGCAAACTCTCGAATCCACAATTAAAATGGGAATGACCCCAAGGGAAAATGAACCATTGAATGCGGAATTAAAGATTTAATTACACTTTTGCTGCTTCGGCATAACACCTGCATTGATTAAAAACTTGGTGGTACTGAGAAAACTCAATCAGGAACGCTTATATTAAACAAGTTAGAAAAAGTAGTGAAAGTTCATAAAAATTCCTTGTAATCCATTTCTATTATATAAGAGAAGCAATCTAGACGTGGACTACTTATCTATTGATAGGAAGATATCATCCGTCAAACTACGAAAGAGATATTTTTCATAACTTGTGCACTTTTTGGACTCACGATTCGCTGAGGAACATGTTATGTTAAACAGGATGACCTAGTTCTTAATTCTAATTCCAGCGATCTAAATTGATTTATTTCACGGCATGATTAATAGTAGAGTTTAAATGTACTCATACTGTTCCTTAGGTAACGCTATAGAAAATTTTATCACTAACAAAGAGTAAATCAGAACAATCGATAAAACTTTTATCACTATGATCGTCATCATAATCTTTTTCTTTCTTAAGTTACAGTTTTCTTCATTCACCCATCTTATCAAATAATACCACCAACTATAAAATCAATTGAATTGCTATAGTTATTTCTGGATGCATGTTAAACTGAGATAACGAAGAAATTTACCATTAGTCATAATGAACTCTGATATAGAAATTATTTAATTTTCCTTGGAGAGCGCATTTTCTAATAGAATAAGAGTTTGGATCAATTCAAGCTGTTTTGATAATAATCTAAGCGTTCAATGATTTTTAATTAACTATCCGATAAGAGATTCGAAAAACTCTCCAATTCCTCCAAAGGAGAAGTAAGCCATAGATTACTGACTGATTCTGAGTCCGACCTGGATTCTACGAGGCAGTCAATGCGCTTTTCAGCGACTAAGTTGTCATCCATAGGAGTTAATGCACAATGCATACGTGCTCATAACATTGTCCTTCGTTGAAATTAATCGTGATTTTATTCTATGTTTTCTTACAACAGTAGCGCAAAAAGTAAGCCTTCTCTTCATTCTACATGATAAATTTTTAAAGCAATTGCCTTTTATTACGAATTATGTGAAAAAATTAAAAAAGAATAAATTTCTTTCTCTCTTTCTGGAACCCTCTCTTGCGTCACTCCATACCGTTTAAAACAATAGGACTTTAAGAAACAAAAATTTTATAGCATCTCCAATCGCACAATGGACATTTTCAGCGGTGGTCAGGTTATAGCACTAGCTCAGGATATGAAGGCTATTTAGGGCAAGGCGAATTCCTAAGCAAACCTGTGGCAGCACTCGAGCTCAATTCAACTTCGACGTTACTTACGGCAAAGTGGCAGACGAACGAGGGGAATTCACTTAGAGCTCACCTTGAAGGGACTGTATGGAACAGTGGTTGGGAAGCTATTTCCAGCGGAATATACCGTTCGACCGCCTAAGAAAACAATAGGACGAAATCATCTGGAAGTACGTGAGAGTCGTGCTTCTTGTGTTTTAGCTAGTCCAACGTTGACACGTAACGGGACGGGGTAAAAGAACTTAATTGACAAGTAAAAGCAAAGTAGGTAATCTTTATTTTATATGAAATCATAAAAGAATATTATATAATATGAATCTTAAGGCCGAAGGAAAGTCGAACTAGAACCGATGCATACGAGTAAGAAACAGTAATTTTGCCGGAATGAATACCGAACCGAATATTTAACTAAAAGCCATTTGTTATACCATTAAATATATCCATTTCCAGAAAAATTCCTTTCGGAATAGCATAATATTTTAGCTGTGCGAGCGAAATGAAACTGTTTCAACCTTTTCGACGTAAGTAGACGGAAGAAAATCAGAACTGAATCTAAATTTGTTTTATATCATTCTACCCAAAAATAAACAGAAAAAACAGCATGGTTAGATACTCAAATCGTTTTTCATCTTGTGGAAATTTATTTGAAAGATTGTACTTGGCAGAAGAATTTTATCGCTACGCCATCAAGAGATATGTGAATTTTAATGCAGTGATATGACAGTAAACACAAAAAGTATTATTTGCACAGCAAATTTAAAGAATCGAAAAGGTCCTCCGGAATAGGTATCTGTGGGAAATGGAACCGCATGAAATATATCTCAGTGGGTGAGGCTTGCTTAAATTTCTCTGAATAAGACATGGATGTTCCTATTAGTGGTACACTTCATTTCTCCCACGAAATATCCAAAATTGAAGGATCTACTTCTCTGACATACATCTTTATTTACAAATACATCCTACTGGCTGCATATGGGTGCGTATTCAAAAGACGTCAAGACTTATTTTATTTAGTTCCTTCTCAAAGGGGGTGGGAAATGTGGCCACTAGGCATAAATCTAAATTTTACCGTGAGTGAATGCTCTGTATTTAATTTCTTCGAAAGGAAACAAGTGCGTCAAAATGACGCATACATAATAAATGGAATAAATAATAAATCTCGTATAAATGCAGTCGTGTCAGTTCAATATGATCACCTTTACAAGCAACTTAAACTGGAGCACGGATATCCGAAATATAGGCGATAAAGTAAATATGAAGCAAATGGTTTAAAGACTGATTTTTTGGCGAAAGATGCGCAATAACAGAAGGATAAAGAAGTAGCTCAAATGTGTTTACATTTCCTCTCACACGCATAGAGTAGAAATATACATATAGATTATTTTTGAGACTGTAAAATCTCATTTAGTCTCAAGAAAAGATATTTCTTAATAGTGGTTGTAGCTTATATACCATAATGTATAATTTTACGTGGCTGAACAAACTAGTGGAATGTTCTTTTACCATTTAAGTCAACACTCTGCAATGATCAATTCTTCCTGATTATTCAAATTGAGTTCCCTTTCCACTATTTGCTCTCAGAATATGTTTTATATAAATTGAAGGGGCAATTTTAATCTAAATTTTAATCTAATTTCGTCTGACGTTTTCCATGTCATTGCGGAAATCATTTGTGGAATCCTTCCCTAACTTAGACACCGAGGAGAACTTCAGTTCGATGCATATATTGAAATAATCTGTGCCTAAATAAGAACTTACACCTGTTTTTTGATAGTAATAGACTCATTTCTTTACATCTATATTCTTGGAGAGCAATTCAAAGAAGGATAATATATCATTTTATAACTTTAAAGAATTTTTTCAACAACTGCATAGGTGACTTAATTATATTCACATAAATTCAGAGGTTGCAAAAAACTATTTTCTTTTCAAAATATTCTTCTTCTTATCATTCTTTCTATGTAATTAAGATTGATGACTTTGATTCATAAATATTATTATGCTTTAATTTTGCATATGGTACCAATCAAAGTTGCTGTTGTGAGATTAGAATACATTAAAGTTTTAAAAAAATGATTAAGTAAATAGTTAACTGGCGATAGTAAAACTTTGTTGTGATATCGATAATAGCAATAGGGATGTTTAGTTAATGGAAAACGTAGTCAGAAAATGAGAGTAAAAGCCATGACCTTGGCACCGAAAATACGTTTAGCGGGAATTTAATGTCGATACAAATTAGATGATGTTACTACCCTTATTATTAACAGCATTAGAAACATCCATACAAAACCAGAGGTTTGCGCGATTAACATACGCATGTTTAAAACGCAGGGAGCCAAGTTTCAAACAATGAGAAACCGACTTTAGTTAAATGGGGCACTTCCTTCTCAAAGATTTCTCCAGCCCTTCTCACGGATGCAGTTCACGCTGAGATGCATAATTTACGATCGCTTAAGCCTGAGATATAATTATGGTGGGGCATGTACTCGACGAAGCAAGAATTTTCAAAGGGAATTCTCAGCCCTTCTTCTGAGACTGATCGATCACCTCTCTTTCAGTTACTTCCAATTCCACTCTCATCCATCTTTAAGTCACTTCCTAGCGTTCTAAACGTCTCTCGAGCCCCATTCGCTCACTTCTTGCGTTAGAAGATAATCACTTCTTCTCAAACGAACGTGCCATTGACGTTTCGAATACTTCTTTAATTAAGCGCCATTCTTTCCCAGCGAAGAAACGATCATTTTTTTCTCCCCTTTTTTTCCCGAAGAAGTCTAGACGATAGTTGCAGAACGAAGGCTAACTAATGTTTGTAAATAGTGTCGTTTTTGTTCAGGCTGAATGGGAGAAAAGATAGAACGTTGGCCTAAATCTTAACCTTCCGTATCTGCTTTGAAATTTCCACCTAAGGAAAAACTTGTGTGCCCGTTTAAGGCGCTTACTTCAGTTCGCGTAGAATTCTTAGTTTCATTAATAAGTACTCCAATTCAATACTTCTTCCACACAAAGGGAAAAAAACTTGGTGAATGTTAACACTGTAATAGTCTAAACAAGAGGTGGGGAACCTTCAGGCCACACATGGCTTTTTGGGCGTTCATTGCGGTCTTTCAGTCCCGAATCAAGTAAGACTTCCTTCTAATCTTGTTAGTGAAACAAAGTGAAAATGTTCTCTTATATTTTATTCAGAAAATGTTCGTTTTCTCATAAATAACTCCTTCTAAAAAGAAGAGGTTCTATGAATCAGTCATAAAGGCATAGATTTCGAAAGATGTGATACCTTCCTCTTAGACCTTCAAACTTTATTTAAAAAAAGTATTATTTCGAGGATAGTATTGAGAAGTAGATTTTTCCGGGCTTTTCTTATGTATGACATCTCGAATTCTTCCAATGTCTCATGCTCAAGTAAGTTAAACAGCTGCATTGAAAATAATATCAAGTTTAAAAATGGAAATTCTGTGACAATAAGATCTGTAATAAAATCTTCTACAGGCCTCCAGTGGAAGTGGTGTTACAGTGGTCCCCGCAGTAATTGTTTGAATTGCAACTAGAACAATTTGTTGTAATGGAATTTTGAAGAGAGAAGAAATAAAGTGTACTAAGGGGCATATGAACTGTCTCAAATATTTTCGAACTTACTTAAACTGAGACACGTTTTGCAAAAAACAGTAGCAAATGTATAGTTTACGTTTCCAAACACACCATTATCATCTCTTTACTCAAATACATTTGTAATTCTGCGCATAACTTGGCGGCTCTACTTGTATAGTTAAGAAATAAAGAGATAAATCGTTAGAAGTCCTGCTTCGATGGAAATGTGCCCAATTTTCAATCTATAATCTCAACAAGAGGAGGCAACGTTTTTTATTCACATTATAGGCAATACTTCAAATACTATCCTCATTCCTTGCGTATTACTTCTGATATATTTCAGCTATACATCTTCCATACACTTGGACCACCAACTAAGGAGATTTATCAGTCAGAATTGATTAAAATTGCAAATGGAACAGGCAATGATGAAGATGCAACCCTTACAAAACAAGGACAACGGGGTCTGAATGAATGGCAAACTCCCCATTGCCAAATCTGATATTCTGCCTTAATACATTCCCTAAGAATCCTATTTTCGAGCACAGATACTAGGATTCCGTATTTCTCTCCCGTCTCGACTTGGAATTTATTCCGCCTGGACCTTGGGACACAGAATAAACATAGCGTAATGTTTGTGTGCGAATATATCCCCGAAAACGAAGTTCTAGAGAGTATTTACACGTTCCCGACGCGAAAACAAATACCTAGACATCCTAAAAACGTCCAGCTTCGATGGTGGCAATGTTTACACGGTATATTTTCAATTAGAGATGAAGAAAGAGAGTAATGAAAGAGAAATAAAAACAAGAAATCTGCACATGACATGTACGTCTCAAAATTAAAGTATTGAAAGCGGTCATCACTACAAAAAATTACACGAAATGTCGATTGACTCAGGGATGGTTGAGGTTCACCGTTGGTCCATTCTGTCTCCCAAAACTTTCAGCATGTATGATTTGCTTTACGCACAGCGGTTAAAACGGATCAACGGTTGATATGAAAGTATTACATGGCCCACAGGGAAATATTTCTTCAGAAAATGGTGGAATTTTTCAGAGCGAAAATTTTAATCCTGTATTGAATTCTATCTCTCACACCGGATCCAATTATCTGAAAGCCATCAAATATCACCCACATCTCTGTATCCGCCAAAAGTAAATATCATAAGATCATCGAGCCAAGACTTCCACGTTTATCATTGAAGTGATCGTGATACTAAAAATAAATGACTCCTATAAAAGTGCACATGTGAATTTCTGCATTGGCTATGATCTATGCTAATCAAATATTCATTTAATTTCGTAGACTTGGAAAATTGCCGCTCAATCTAAATATTGTGAGAGAAAAATCACATATTCCGTAGTAAATTGGGTATAAAAACAGAAATTGAAGGCACTAACAACTTAAACAAATACATACCTAAAGATGTATTGTTTAATATTAAGGAAGAGGAAGCTGTTTTGTTTAATATTAAGGAAAGCATAGTAATCGATTTACTGAAGATCAAAACATATTTTCATTGCTTGTAAATGTGCGATACATGAATGGAGAGAGAGGAGAGGAATAAAAGCAAGTGCAGAGATGAGGGCTTAAATTTGTAGGTATCAAGAATCCCTGAGACAAGAAAACTTGAAGAAGTAATATGAAAAGGGAAGGGGGACAAAAGAGGATCTGAAGAGATCAAATATGAAGGGGAATTGGAGAGCAACAGTTAGGGAAAGGATTTCAGGCAATAAAAGAGCTTCAAAGGGAATGAAAGGTATTATAAGGATTGGATGAGTTTACAGGAATTACGTGGAAACACTAAATAAAACTAAAACTGCATGAAACGTATTATTTATGATAAAATGAAGCTTTTGATCACCTCAGAGCCTTGCAAGAACTTGGTTTCTCTTAAATATACAATCAGTTGAAGAGTTTCTTATGGATAAACCACCATGGAGAAACTATTGCCGCCCGACCAAGGTTATTGTAGAAATAATTTATGAATCATTATTTTATATAAGTTTTAAATATATAGAATGACAATTGATAAATTCATGATAATAAATTGGAAATAGTTGGATAAAATAAGCTACCGTCCTTCGTTATCATAAATTTCAGTTTACCCTGTAGATGATTTAATTGAGAGGGTTTAAATATTCGACAGTAATAATACTCATATAAAAAGAGAGTGCGTCAAAAGAAGATACTATTATTGATTAAGCATATAATGAATAACAGGGAATGGCGCGCCTTTTATACAGAAAAAGAAAGTTGACGAAAATTTCATAAGAAGACATTCAGTATAAAATCAATTTCTGACAGCACAGCTAAATTAAGGTTCAATCGTGTAATGAACGAAGGGAGAAAAAAAAACTAAAGAAAATTGTTGACAAATTACGATTTTCTTTGAACCGATAACCGAACTTTGCGTCTACCTTTCAAGAAACACAATCTGTTCTTACATTAAAATTTGCCTCATTTGATCCTCCTTACGTTACGTTATTAATTTTGCTTCTAAAACTTTTGAGACGAATATCTTTGGAAAATGTATGAGGATACCGGGAGTTTTCGGGAAAATGGAAAGAGAAATCTATTCGCCTGCTACTTTTCGTTGTATTTTCGCAGGAAAAACCTCTAGGAAAATCAAATCAAGTATAAGGTACGATATAAACATTTTAAGTATAAGCTATCGGAAACTTGATGTGAATATAAATAGGCTGCTACGGCTTTCACTTCTTATACTAACGTTGTTATCGAAACTTCACGATGTCCCTTGAAATTTGTGTGTCTCTATAAATACCAAGAAGTTACACTTAGAGGCTGATAGAAAATGCGAATAAAATTTAGAGATCGACAGATGTAATCCTGAGGGAATGCTTTTCCTGTGTCAACTTCATCTAAAGATGAATTTGCGGCCAAAGGTTTTTCGCTGTTTTTTGTAAGCGAAAAATATTAATTCAGACAGATATTACATTTCTGGTGAATATTCACGCATGTAAGTGAAAATCAAACATGAATAACCATATTGATAGCAGTAACATACCCTTCAACAAATATGTGGTCAATATTTTTGCAAAATTAGAATTCTTATCATATCAAAAAAATATTTAGAGAAATGTTATATTCTTGTGCTAAAACAAACCCAAAAATGCAATAAAATAACATTTTCCCTCGAGAAATACCTGTTGAAAATTAAAAAGAAAAGCATCCTTCAGTTATTATTTTCGTTAGGACTGAGTAGAAAGCGGACAGAAAAACTTCATAAGATAGATAAAAGCTTAAGAGTGAGTTTGCGAAGTTAATCAGAATGGAAAAAATAGATGAAAATTAATAGAAACGTAATTTCAGCCAATCAATGAACAGTCCTTCATAACGTTTCTCAACACCTTTTTTACTTGAGCTACGTGACACACTTGCACTATGCGCCCGTAAGCTATATTCCGCATTATTAAAGGATAAAACTGTACATATTTCTGAGGTCTTTACACAAACTCTCTTAGCATATTTATATGTATTAAACCCCAAAAAAGGATATATTCAACTTACAGGGAATTGTATATTCGGAAATGGGCTTGCAAAGGGATTATGTGTGGCACTACAGTGTGCTACAGAACATCGGTCATTCTTGTAACACTAATTCGCATGTAGTGATTATAGCTTAGGAGAAGGACATTAAGGATAAGAAGTACTTCTACAAAGTTGATATCTTCATGATGCCATAACGAGCGTTGGGTTATCAATTATAAATGATGTAGTGAAAGAAGATTTGTGATGCTAAGAAAAGCTACGATTATTCTGTTAGCTATATAGAAATGCTCCTTGCTGTATTATGCACATGAGAGAAAGAAGATGAAAATATAGATCGGATTGCATCAATAAATTAATACGTAATAGGAAGACCTCGATGACATGTGTCAAACCTGCTGCGTAGGTCGGAAAGCTATAGCGTCGAAAATCGGGGAAATAGATGCTAGGACAGGTCGTTTCATAGTTCATATTTTTGCGAATGATGCGTGGTATCGAATGAGAAGGAAAACTGACTAAATGGTGTATTCCTCACTTCATATATCGAAACGCTTCTAGCATAGCATAGCTATATAAGAAGATTTAAGAGTCATGCTAATAATACAGAAATGTCTACATGATGTATTTTACGGTAGCGAGACGAATTTCTTTTACTTTCCTAGAGTATTTTTATCTATCCTATCGACTATAAGCATTGCCTCTAAGAACTATTACTCACCCAAAGACACTCTTTTTGAGATTTTCTTCCAGATAACACATAGCTCTTTTTCAATGATTTGACAACGATTTCCGATTCCTTCGACAGAAAGAAGCTCCAAATTCTATTAGAGTCACCTATTTGATGAATTTAGCCTCTCGCGCCGTTCTCTTCAGACGAGGGAAATTTCACGATTCCTAGAAGTACTTTAAATCTAACACAGCCGTTTTCCAAAGATTTTCGTTAATTCTACCCCTACAGACTCTAAATTTATGTATTTTTCTCCTATATCCTTTATGAGAACATTATACGAGGTTATGTGGAAGAGAGGCCTAACTTAATATAAACGGGCAAATAATAATAATAGAATCATACTCAATAATAAACAAAATATAAATATTCTAACTCTCTTATTTCTTGCATATTCGGCAGCATTTGAAGTAAAAGAAGTATCATCACGAGTTCTTATGGATATGAACCGATAAAATTTATAATATTGATCCTTCTTAAAATTGCATAAAACAATACGAAAATCGTTAGAAGATTTTCGCAGTAGATATTTTATTTTCGGTGTAATTAATTCGTGAATCCCATAATGGGGTTGTAACATAGCCATAGAAATGTATCCGTAAAATGTTGAAATATAACTGATATCGAAAAGATATTAATTGAGAAAGAAAGAACTGTTTGAGTAAATACTTTGTTGGAGTACACTCAAAAGAATTCCTACCCTCTCCAGATTTTAATCACTTTATAATACTCGGGAGAGAACGTTATCTAAAGTACTCATTCCAAAATAAATCTCTCTCATTTCCATAATATCATAATAAACATTTAATAGAGGTAAATATTACTTTTAAACATTCACCATATACATCAGTACTTCGTACCGTAGAAGTTTTAGTAAATGAAGTTTAGCCTTTATTAATGTTTAATTTTTCAGCGGTAAACAAGGCTTCGATATAAGCCCCTTTTGTATTAATTCTTCAAATGGCGTTATATCAAAGAAAATTAAGGTAGTAATTTCCACACAAAAAATTCATCATAAACCAAGGTTGTATGAGAAACGACTCGCGGCCCAGAATGCCCAAATGCGGCCCGCAGAGGTTTTAAAACCTGCCCGCCAATGTCCATGAAACATGATATATAAATTTCTATCTCAGATACATTTGTCCTTTAATGTTTTAGTAAATGTATTTATAATAATAATTTATATCGATGCAATTAATTTAGATAATAGCCATTCGAATTTTTGTACATGGTGATATCAATGTCATTGTCCTTTGATGGTCCATTTCCATCACTTTACCGCCCAAATGAAAATTTAAACACCCATTAGTAGAGAAGGGATGAGCGAGCACTGATAGGTCTATTCTTTCTAAAAATTAATTTTTCCATGAACCTTACACGGCAGAAAATAATTAGAGAAAGGTATCTTTGGTGCAAGAACCTCCTTCCCCACGCATTAGGTAACTCTCGGAGTTGTATGATTCAAATCATAATGGATGAGTTTAGGCATGAGGAATAATCAACTTTGTAATTTCTGAAAAGTGCACCAGGTATTTATAATTTACTAAAGACATCTTAAACAACACACAATAATATTTGGCGCATGAAATCAAAGGCACTTACTGTTTGTTTATATTCTTTGATATTAGAAAAGAATTGAACCCCGATTTACTCTAAAGATATATTAAAATAAAGACGCAAAACTTGGCACTTTATACAAGTTACATCTGTTTTGCGATCCATAAGAACAGACCTCAAAGCTAGGTCACAAAATAAGATAACATAAATTTAACTTGATGTTGGTACCGCTTTATTTTACTAAGATATTCCCACTGGCAAAAATCGATTACGCTGTCGATATGCATATATGCTATCTAAAGATATGTTTGTTTGTACGGTTTCCCGATAAAGTTTAGACTTGTTTACTAAGCAAATTTTGGTGCACTCGGTATTTCCTTCGCACACAGGGTACTCAAGTGCAGGGGTTATTTCGCTTTACTATTTGCTTTATATGTTTGAAAAAAGAGTTTTTAAATTTTTATCTTTTGAGAGAACGTCGTCTTGAAGCTATAGAGTTTCTTAAAGTCGGAAAGTCGAACTAAAGGTGCTGAAAACCAGAATTACTTGAATTATTTACCGCGACAACAGGGAAAGAATCTCAAGAGATAAGTGCAAATAAAGAGTTATGATTGTTCGAAACTAATGGCGGAGAATTTACGGTCAAACTATAAAGTCGATATCGAGCTGTAGTGACAGTTGAGCCAACTTCCTCTACTTTTGAAGAATTGTTTTCTTCTCTCACATTGCAAGTTCGAAACTCTACTAGGACAAATATTGCGAAAGCTGTCTTATCTTTCAGATTCCTTTTGAACCCCTGAAAATCGAAAATTTCTGATGAAAAATATATATTTAATTCCATTATTTCTCTGTTTCTTGATATCATGTCACTTGAAAATGTTCATAGATTGGAATTATCCTGTGTATTATCACTATAATCATTAGATTACCCTTGGCTTAAAACCTACACAGCGATGTCAGCATATTTTATCTTGTAGCACACTAGTTACGGAAAGTTTTTTTTACGGCATATCGAATATAAATAAATATATTCCATAAATAAATAGTGTCTTTATTATGAGCAAAATTATAGATGTCTCTTCTATTCAACACATGAATATGAAGAGAACATTTACTTATACAAACATATTTTAGAAACTTGCCACTACATTATAAACTTCTCGATAACTATCTGCAATCGTTTGGATTATGCTTTTTGATTCCAATATGGCTTAAATTCATTATGATAGGATTACCTAAATGTCAGCGGGGAGTTCATTGCAGTGCTAGTTAATTAAGGATATTGAATTTAGTTTACAGTTCACAAAAGAATAATCAATAGTGATGCAAAACTAAAGCTATAGCAAATAAAGCAACTTAAAGAAGTTTCCTTTACGATTTCAGATATAAATCAATCATACATTAATTAATGAGTTAAAGAACCCTTCACTTTCGTTTTCTAATGCAAAATAAATAAAATATTGATCGATCACGGGTATAACGCTTATAGCGTGCTTTTTCATTGGTCCCCTGAAAAGTGTCTCTACTGGGTTTTGCTGCAGTTGAAGCCATGACCAGAACTGAGACAAAAGTAAACAGAAGATACATTTTTCCCTGTCCGTTATCAAAATAGAAATGGAAAACATTCCATTTATCGAGATATGCTGAAAGGAGTTGTGGATTTCCATTGTGTCCTTTCTACAGCAACATAACTAAAGGGAAACTCAGAATGATCCCTTTATAAATAACAAAGGGCGTTTTCCTCAAATCGTTCACATGGTATGAAAAGGCCGTGAAAACGCTAATTATAATTCTCAACATACGCCAAGTGAAACCGGTAAAACCGTGTGGATGGCAGCGCCGCAGTTGGGCGAATATAGAATTTCGATGCGTGAAAGAGAGCGGTGCTCTAATCGAGTAAAAGTTTAACGAAGTGTAAATACTGGGATTTATTGTCAAAAGCGCTCTTTAATATGAGCAATAAAATTCATATCGGATTGGCGAATGTTCACGGATCTGCGATCATTACCCTGTAATCGGCGAATTCCCCAAGTTTTCAGAGGATCAAACACAGCTCTCACAAAAGGGACTTAAATGTTATAAAAGGACGGTTAAACCTAAAGGGAAAGAGCTTATAACTTGGCAACAACTTGAATCAATGAAATTAAATTTTCACCAAGGTGAACGGGGAAATTAAAGTGGGGGAGGAGAAAAGTTTAGTAAAAGCTAATTTCCCTCTTTCAAGGGTGTAATTAATCACGCAATACGCAAGAAAAACTGTTATTGACGGAAACCTTATGTATATTAGTTGAAATATCTTCCAATTCAATGGTTTGGTTTCTCGTAATATAACTTATCCGTAAAAATCCTCCCTGTTTGTAATTACATATCCATATTTTGAAGAATTCAATGATTTTCATTAGTCTACGAGAACGGGCGGATTTAGGCTATCAGAAGCCCTAAGGCATCGAGACCTCCACTATGAATTATTAGGGTTAAAATTTGATTTTTCATAAAATACATAAAATGCATGTCTTTAGGAAACTCAGTGGATTGACTGCGGCAATAATAAACAAAATATTGAATTAAAAGTAGTATTTTCACAAAATTGTGTGAATAATGGATATACTTTACATTAATCAGTGAAATTAATTATTTAATACATTCTGTAAATATTTTATGCAGACTTGCTTCGTATAAATTTCTTTCGTGAAGCGAAAAACGAGCACACGTGTGCAAGTCGCAGTTTCAAATATTAGAAATATTGTAATACTTTCTGAAAAGTTTGTTAATACAATGTTAGTGAAGGCCTTAAATGTATGAGACCCTCAGTTAGCACCAATTTCGCCTAATTATTAATCCCCCTCAGTCTGCCTTACCTGGCTGGGCTTCATCCCTCCAAAGAGATGACGCACCATGAACTATACTTATCATATTTTATTTCCCCTTCTCAAACTAGAAATGGCTCTTCTTTCTAGCTCGATTTTGATGTAAATTCAAATAGTAGAGTAGCAGGTAAAGCCTTCAGGGATTCGCCAGCACAGATTTTACTTTCGGTCACTGTTAGCAAGGTAGCGATTTTTTCACAAGGTCCATCGGCTTTTTTTCTTTTTAGAGACATATTGAACTCTATTTTCTATTACGCAGAAACTACACTTCCGACATATCTATACACTGACTGACTTCCGTAAAACCTTACTTCATCTCACTCACTGAGATCAGCACCAAGAATTTAATGATATCTTGATTTAAGTTAAGTAAGTCAAGCAATTATGTTACCTTAAATGCTCGATTTACTTGCAAATTGAATCGCATAACATTATTTGGTGATGATAGACAAATTTCATGCTAGATATTTAATTTATGCTATTCCTTAATGGATATTTTAATTTAAAAGGTAGTTTAAGTCACTTTATATACAATTTAGCTATGTATTTTTCCTCATTTTATGTAATTTTCGGGGTTTCATCTGGAGACATTTAAGAAAATTACGTCGCTCCTATTTTTACGCTCTAATGAATAATTGAAAACTTGGAAAATAGGAAACCGCACAACACATCATAGTATAGGTGGAATGTGTAGATGAAAAGGCCGCTGTTTATATTTCTTTAGCTCCTCTTCTTTGTCTTTTTTTGTTATTTGAGGATAGAGGTAAGGATAGAATTAAATTCTCGCTCGTAGTATCCGAACACGTAATCAACCAAAGAAATCTCAATTACAGACACTTCACTGAAATGTAAAGGATAGTTTTTAACATAACTTTTGGTATTGATTATTCATTCAGTATTGGTTACATCAGCGGACCTTTTCATTTCTGTACAAAGCCTACAGCTTATTGCATCACAAATGCTATTTGATATTTAAAACAGCTACGAATGAACATCTGGGAACAATTTTTCAACGAAAGGCAGCATTGCATGCATATACTAAGGCCATATGTGAAACTATCGGGCGGCTTGTGAGTTTCATATTGCCTATATTCAGATAGCGTAACATCGGAATTGTATATGAGAAAACGAATTCATTCTCTGAATAAAAAAGATGAAAGTTTCTACTTTATTTTCCCTCGGCATCATTAGCTGGATTGGAAAGCAGAATTATTTACATACGTGCATTTGTTTCATAAGTGAAAGGCCGCAATGAGCTCCCCAAAAGGCCGTATGTGGCCTGAAGGCATATTGTTTTCCACATCTGATATAGATCTACGTCTGAATATGTATCATTCAAACAGCCTTTTATAAAAGGGAATATATCCACAGCTCAATCTATTTGCCTAGTATATCCCGTATCTCTTACAGTTATTTCTTATGATGTCAACATCTATATATGTAATTGTTCTTCTGTTATAGATCGGTATATATAGTAAAGTAGTGAACTCATGTATTATTTAATGCGTATTTGAGAACGTAGAATAACAGATTAAGTAAAAAGTTCCACTCTAAGTCTTGATTTGCTTTGTTCTTACGATTTCCACCATATATGGATTTATATATCTGCAAAGTATATCAATTTATCCTGGCGATTCTCCGCTGAACTAATGGCTATTAAATATTACAGTGGAAGAATATGACGTTTGTCACCTATCTCCAATAAATACAGTTAAAAATATTAAGTGGAGAAAGCCACTAAAGAGTTCATCTACGTATTCATTTATCTATGGGATCTAAAAATCGTAATTTAATGAGCCTTGTGGAGTTTTTCTTCGCTTCTTCAGGCTGTTTATTTGTTGACAGCGAACATTTTAAGTTCCTATATACATGAGTTTCAGAAATGGTATCAAAAACTCTTAGTATAAGAGAGGTTAGTGTTATGAGGGTGAAAAGCCGTTTTCGATATGGCAATAACTAAATCTGTCAATGATATATTAGAATGGAAACAGAACACACGAAATTTCCCCTTGCCTTCGCCTTAAGGTCTTAGCTAAACAAGGAAAGAAAAAATCGACGGTCAATAGACCATTTTTTTAAATTTAATTTATTTAAGTTAAAATTTCAAGTATAAATTCGTCCCCATTTATCTTTAAATGAAAAAATATCATTCGGTAAGAACAGTAATTTCTTTGTAAAATGAAATATATTTAATACAAACATACATAAAACTAAATTGAACCCAAAAGGTAAAGAATGATAATTTTAAGTAAATGCTTTTGTAAAACAATTATGCAGTTATAACCTTACTATACGTAGATGCGACATTAGGTTAAATGTGTCTATTTACTTTTACGGGTTGCTTATTATTTGCTTCTAAAAGTTCGGTTTCAGCAGAAAACAGGAACTTTATTATCGTGAATGTAATAACGTAAAGTCTAACTATAACATTCACCTCTTGAAAATTAAATTAAATTGACAATTATTCCAGCAATTAAAGAAATTTAATTTGCAGAAAACATTAATTTGTAAAATGACGCTCTAAACTTGCAGACTATTACATATTTTTAGTAGAACAGGAAATTTTAAGGGAAGACACATAACTTTTCAAAAATATCTGTTAGTTTTGGCTGCTAAGAAAGTCGTAGCTTTCTAGTGCTTGAAGTTGAATATCTGCCTAAGGAACTAGTCCGTCTTAGCAACGTCAAGTACTTTATTATGAGTTAATTACCGATATTTTTTCGAAATGCTTCCCTTAGTAAATTCAGATATATAACCGAGTCACCAATATCCTGTGGAAGGGAATGTATATAAATGCTCATACCAAATCTATTCTATTAGCTTTTCTAATGCTCTGTGAAAAGACCGGCCAGATGTAACAATCTGTTTCAACGATTAATTCCTTGTAACGCTTTGTCGACGCCTCTCGGAGTTCTCGCTCGTTGTTTACTTAAATTACTACTAATAGTAATCTGAACCTATTCCAACGCTTGATCACCGAAGTGGAAAACGGAAAATTGAGATTAGAATCTACCCTTAAAAAGTACACCACTACACCCATTGCATGACATAACATAGCATTATTTGCGTTCCTTCAATTCTTTATTAGAGTGATTTCGGTCAGGGCATCGAACCGTCATATTTTTCCTTCCGCTTTATTCTCCGTTTCAATGAAAAAAAAGAATAAATATCGGTTCAGTTCCGGCTTTGTTTCCTTCTTCCAACGTCGTACCAGTTGCTTCGATCTGACCATTGTAATGTGATAACCTCCAGAAAGTAGGATTTCTTATATCTAGTTTATTTCGTTTCCACTATATTACCTTTAATTTTAGATTACAACTTGGTATCAGTTAGTTATAAGATGTACTTACACGTGTTTAGTAAACCTGACACCAATTATACTTAAGCAATCCGGAACGGAATTAATAACGGTTTTCGCTTTCGGTTCGTAGCTCAAGATTGAAAATATTCTCCTTTAGAATTGGTTTGTCGCTCAGGAAAATATAATTTACATTCAGTTGTGGTTTTCGGTTTGGCTCTAGTTCAATGTCCTGATGTTAGTCCAATTCAAATTAAATTACGTCACCCTTAATTATTAATTAAAAGGACGGCGAACGCATCTTAAAGTAAGCAAGCTGTAAAAATCATCTATACGATAAAATTCAGCTTTCATTTAACACGAGAAAATAGTAGGGGATCGCCTAACAGGGTAATGTACAGTATGTACGGTGTTTATGTACGGTGGGGGCCCGTGGGCGCCACGATAGCCGTGAAAGCCTATCCCTAAAAAAATCTCACATAATAAGTAATATTAACAAGTGTGTTATTGCTAGATCAAGTAAATTTAAATATTAAGTGTAATAATTTCACACTTTTCAATACAATGAAATGTATATACTGTATTTGTACATTTAAGGCTTCTAGGGAATTTCTCTAGTTAACTATTAAAATCATATAGTTTTTGCAGCTGTTGAGGATTTATTTTTATTATTTATTTACTGTAGTACTTTATAGATTTTTAAATTGTAAACTAGTATAGCTTGAGAAATGGATGGGATTTGTAAATAGTTATGTTCTATAATTGTGTTCGTAGAAATTTACAAGAGTGCGTAGTTGTAGAGTAAATTGACGTCGCCACCTGTCCTAGTAACTACAGTGGTATTTTCCATAACACTGATAGAATACTGATCAGAACTAAATTCCTAATAACCAAATAGAATGCGCGTGCTGGAAGTACCATAATCTATCAGACGGTGGGGTATCGGTGGGATTCATTAAGTAACTGAGAGAACGGTCTGGAATGAGTCGTGTTTATCCTGTGGAAAGAAGCAGAGGCGAGAAAGAGGTGCAACTGAGGCGTGCTTTTTCAACCCCTGCGAACACCAACAGCAGAAAATGCGAACGAAGCGTGAATGGCTTTAGGGCTGCCGTCCACCGGACGTCCAAAGCTCCCTTTAAAAGGCCTCGCAAGATCCCATAAAATGCCTCTCCCTCAGAAAGACTCCGTGAGATTTTGAGGAAACCATCGGTGACTCTCTTGTGCTCGCTTTTGTTGGGCTTGTGGAATAAGGAAGTCACCTGCACTGATAAAATTGTAAATTTTTCTTTCGTCTTATTGGTTATAGGCAATAAAATGATCTATTATAAGGATTATAATTTTCCATACATTTTTACCTTAAATTTAAAACCAAATTTCGGGAGTTTTAGAGTTTGTACGTCGTCATCAATACCTCATATTTGTACTCACAATCAGTAATGGCTCTGGATATGCTAGGACAGTTATTTTGAGCACCACCGTCGGTATAACGTAATTTTTGAATTTCCATAGATCCTATTGAGGAGAATATAGTATTCATTGATAAAGGAAGGTCTTCTGATAACACCCTACATTAATGAAATATTTAATTTTAAATCATAAGGAAATAAAGAAAGGAAAAATCGTCGTTCAGCAGCATTCTTACTCTAAGATAAATGTCTGTTGTGAAATGTTTGCAAGGATTCCAAAATGAAGGAATGCATATGCTACCCTTTCTCCCTTTCTTTAAGCCGTAGTTTTTAAACATCTATCCTCAAATCGTTTACGCGTTTATCTGACGCTATTCCTGTTTCTTTTGTCAGCTGCCAATGCAAAAGAAAATGTATATCGTCTACCAAAGCAAAATCTTTGCCTCAATTGGTTCTCGCTCGTATTGTCGTCCGGCCCTGACTGTACTAAGTTGTAGCTCTGCCTCGGACATTTGCCTCAGAATATTTGAAGCATAGGAACATAGGAACAGCGGATGGAGTACAAGGATAAGTCAGCAGGAATCTGGAGAGATGATCATCAAGAGTAATAATAGCGTTTTCCTTCATGATTTGATCTCATTTAGAATTTAAATGTACGATTTGAAATATTCACAAAGATTAATCTTCGATTTATAGATGGTTCAACGTAGAGCTGCTGGGTTTTTAAAAGAATATTTAAGGTTCGACAGCTGTGTTTCGACTATAAGTATAAGTGGGATTCGCCTGAAGATAGAAGAATTGATTACTGAAGAGAGCCATTCACAAAGTTTATCTTTGAAAAACAAATTGACGAAATCGTTAATGTTTTTACTCACGTAAATGACATTCGCAAACTCCCAGAGAAAACGGAAAATCATTACAATAAATTAATCACTGGGGCAGAGAGCTACTCCTGATCGGTTTTACCGCAGAGCATTAGAGAAGCTAACAGAGTTAGTGAAAATATTTACACAACCCCTAACATGCGCCATTGGTGGATAGCAGGGTAAATATGCAAACGTAATGATAACAATCTTGATCTCTGAAGTATCCAATTCTTACTATAGTTTCAAGCACTAGAGTTGCAGCTTTCTGCAGCACGAAATTCGCTTGTACTAAATATATAGATGGTATGTAAATTCAGTCAAAATCCTATGGCTTATGTACTTTTAACGAATTAAATATCACAAAGCTTCCATTTGTAAAAGAGATAATAATCGTAAATATATCTACAGTCGAAATGCCGTTACAAAAATTCAACCTCCTGAATACTTTAGGTACGCTTGCCTCAGAAAACACATTACAGATGAAATATTTAGTCAATCTCAGTCATCTAAAGTATAACTTGTTTGGAATGTTATTACGAAATGACAACTATTCAGTTCCATTCAGTCGTTTATTTTCTCTTTTTCGATAAGGATTAGCGTTCGGCCATCTTTAAGCTGTTGCCTTTTCAGGGCTGTTGTTTTTATTGGGGGAGGAAAAGACTGACTTTTGCCCACGGCTGTAGGGTAAGCCTTCAGTAAGCAAAGGATAGGGATGTGTTTAATGTGGGATTAGGGGTTGTAGTACCAAATATTAAGAGTAGATAGAGACGTAATTACAAAGCACAGTAATGTAACGCCTATTCTTACACAATAATTCAAGTCTTACACAGAGATGTAGTCCTGCGACGAAATGTTAGAATTTTTATAATAAATCTTACGTAATCTTCAGCCGAGAAATAAATCTTACGTAGCCATGCAGTCATCGTTTCTAATTATTTGCACTTGCATTAATAAACTTACATGAGGTAAAAAGATACAAAATCGAGTGAATAGGGTGAGTCTGGGACGATCTTAGGGCAAAAGATCCAGTGCAGAAAAACTTCAACAAAGAAGGGGGTGTGAGAAACCTGCGTAAACTTAGAATAAACTAATTATGTAAAAATAATTTTGTAATGCAATGGAAAACTGGACATAGCATGGATATCACAAAAGCAATACTATAAAGAAATAAATAAAATGATATCATTAATTAGACACATTGCACTAATTCACTGAGAAAGATTTAACAATTGAAATCACAAGGAAATCAGGAAGGAAACTATCAAAAGCTAACAATTAGAAGAGAGAATAGATTTTAAAATTCCATTTTCTGATTCAAAGGGAAGTCTTGATGATTTCCATATCGCTGTGATATTAATGGACAGGAGTCTCCGTCCAATGCAACTGATTACTTATCACATTCGATTTATTTACATTTTTTATTTCAGCTGTTTCAAAATACTCCACCTATGGAACTAGTAAACAACAAAACCAGTACAATAATGAGGACAGGTATCGTGCGTAACTTACGCTCAAACAACATTTACAAAGCGTTTAATTCTACGCTAGACACAGAAAATGACATTTTGACATTGACGTATATCATAGCTAAAGAGCGCCCTTTGAGTATGAAACAGATATGAAGTTCTCAATCAAATAGTTCGTAAATAGAGTTTTAAGCAGTCCAAGTTACAGCTGTACCAGAATTATCTCCAAAGTGAGGTAGTGGATCCTTTTCCGAGAGTATTTACGGAAAATGTTTGGAATTGAAAGCTAGCTTCTCTACGCCTCTCTTGATTCATATATCCGATTCGATTTTCCCCTTTGATACTGTATACACATCCTGAAATAAATATTCGGACAACGCTCTGCCACATCCTTGGCCTTCCAGTTTATTTACATTTTTTGCCTTTTCGTGCCTAACTCCCATCCCAATATTATTTATTTACATCTTTATTCCATTTTATGCACAGATTTACTATGCAATGAGAAAATATTAATGTTTATAGTATAGTTAATATGGCAGAAAATAAAGTTAAAAATGCAAGCATGTAGGATGTAGAACAGATTTTTGGGGTAACATAACTCAATAATTACAACCACCATACCATTAGGCCTCATTAAAATTGTTTTTTTATCGCATTTATTATATTTTAGAGCAATTATAATATGCTATTCAAAAATTTTGAATTTGCTTTAGAGAGTATTATAAACCTGAGCAAAATTTTGATGGACAAGAAAGGAATATACAAGAGAACCCTCTTTGAGTTAACATTTAAGCGTCACTCACATACTGTGGCTGTTTCTGCATTAAAACTTAAGCATTCGCGGGACATGCAATTACGTAAAAGGTCACGTCGGGTAATATTGACCCGAAACTTAAAATCGCTCTTCAGACGTGATTATCCTAATGAGATCATATCCTAATGAACATCGTGAAATGTTAAAATCAACTCAATCGCATAGGAAATATAAAGAAAGACGAGATTTACTGCGTAATTTCTTTTAAATAGTGAATACTTCAAGATTAGTATTCGTTGCCATGCTTAAAAATAATAACACGATGCGACGATTCAATAATCCTATCAGTAACTTAGTAAGTGTTTCTATATTTATCAAAAGACTGTGAAGGAAAGGGAATGTTAAAAAGGAATGGGAACATGAGATTATATCAAGAACGGTGATTTTCAGTCAAACATGTCAACTTTTAATAGTTTATAAATAATTTTTGATAACGCAAACCCTCTCGTCGAGTCTAATCGTAAGTTTAAATATAAATAAGCTTCATGCATCATTTATCTCGATTCTGAAGAATGATAGATAGAAATAGATAAATAAAAAGCCACGATTTCTTATTTTCCAACGATAACTCCAAATATTACATTTTCACTAAAAACATTTCATTCGAGTCATGGACGCTTGAAATGGGTACTTAAGGTTCTTTCTGAGACCTACTTAAGTCTCTCTAAGCCTACAGCTCATTATTATATGCTATCTCGTTATAGCTATAATAATTGTGAAATTAACAATCATAAAAATGATTATGATTATAATTAAAATCATCGAAAAATAATTTCTAATGGATCATCATTGATACATTGTAATCTACTATTAACCAGGAAAAAGATCGATATTATTAATCAAAAGAAACAGATATTTTTATTCTGCGATATGCGATAAAAGTGAGATGGAATTCTTTATATTCTATTTCTTCAGATTAGAGATGTTCATGAAATACAATTGTTGTGCCAAAATATGCAATCCATTTCTACTGTTTCTATATAAGTAATTAAAATCGATTTCTTTTATATCTAAATAAGAACGTAAGATTTCTATTTCATCTATTACTAAAATCCATTTATAAATAATTGTTATGAGTAATACCTAAGTCTTTGATACCCTCCTAAGTTAAGTTTGTTTCCTTACCTTCCTATTTTCTACGCGGACTAACTTTACTCTGATTTTAAGAAACAAAGTCTCTAATTTTAGGTACACTGGCGGATCCTGATAGGGGTATTGGGAGATAATCCCGCTGAAAACATTTGCAAGAAAACGGGGAAATGATGATTGGTTGAAAACTTAAAGAAACACAATTAGAGTGCAAAAGATACTGAGAGCCCAAGAAACCAAATGACGTATGGAAAAGGGACATCAAGTACTCGGACGTAACCTGTCAACACAATGGAGATAATTGGAGAAGTTTTGCGATGGCCAGCGTCGGATTGATATCGACCGAAGAAGAATATTTCGGTGGTAAGTTATTGTATTTTTACGAAAGAATGACAATTTTCATCGGTGAATGCTTTATAACAGTGCTTATTACTAACATTCTGTCTTCCAGATGGCATTAAAAATCAAGTTTCGCGGCACACTAAACCCCTTCTTTCCTGTTTCAATTCAAATTTCGGATTAAAAAGACCAAAAAACAAAACCAAAATCCAAATTTAAAAATTTTAAATCCAGAAGTGAAAATTTTTAAATCATTTAACACAAACTCTTACGAAACAAAATATTCCTCGCAAATTCAAACGTATCCGTAATAAAATTAATCAGTTGGAAAGGACTGCTTAGGATATTATTAATTCAAACACCTTATGCTTCGAGTTCGTAAAAGAGTTTATGAGTCATTGAATGCTAGATAGAGAGCCAGAAGTCGCCAAAAAAGATGAGTCGCAAAAATAAGAAAAAGTTCGTTTTATCTAGCAGAAAAATCACTGTATTGGCAAATGAGGCTCTGAGCAATGAATTGAATTTTGCGATGCGGAAAAATTTTTGCATAATTGGATTGTTTACATCAACTCAGCCCTGTTTCCTCAGTGAATTTCCTTTCATTTAGTACCAATAGGTGTTTTCTATTCATATTCTGAGGGGAAAGGCTAAGAATAACATCAAGGGCAGTAGCGCAGACTGAAAGTTTCGCTCAAATTGAAATGAATGCTGAGGAAATGGAAAAGTATTTGCATTACGCTGTGCAGATTCGACGACTGGCTAATTGTAAATATTCGCCGGAGGGATCGCTGACCAAATAGAGAAAGTCACGTAGTTTCACGAATTTCAGAGACAACTTCCGTAAATATACAAGTGCAGTCCGTTCTTACAAAAATAAACGACGACTTGCTTCTATTCTACAGGTTACAACTGGTGATGCTAACGTGAAAAATATGAAAACTTTTTGCAGATGTAATAGAATGACTGAAGTGGGACTGACGTATGGATGGCGGAAGACCTTTAGAAATGGTTTCTATCATTTAATGAATCCATCGAGTGCTTTCTACGTTCGATAAGATAGAGTAGATATTCCTCTGTAATTGCATTTCAATTATAGGCACGTACAAACACAGCTATAAATGCTGTTAAGTTGCAACTTTACTACACATTTTAACATCTACATTTTGCAGATTACATTCTCCAAGTCCACGAAAAGATAAAGGCTACCAATGAAATGTAATAAATACTTTGTACTATTATTTTCATTAGTACTTATATTCTCATAATATTTTGTGTTTACGAAAGATATTTGGAAAGGGATTGATGTTTCTTTCCAAATATCTTTCGGAATCATTATACTGAAGTATAAAATGTGAGGAACTTTTATGATAAGCATGAATTCAAATCAACGCCATTTTAATTTTATATTCTGTATTTATATAAAGATAAAAACTGCCTCGATAAAATACCGAATATACAAAGATCAAAAGGGAGACGAATGAAGACCCAATGTCATTCATGCACACGAAGAATTATCCTCCATTTACAAAGCATCATCGGTAAGGTAAGAGTGAATGCTCAGTAATATTAAGTACGTTTCTTCCTAGTGCTTGTTCTTTTCTGGCCCATCATAAATACCGTTCTAAAAATAGAGTGGAAAGAGATACTTAATAATTAAACCGTAACGACACTGAGTGAGAAATTACCATATACACCATTTCTTTTTTATCCAAGATTCTTTCCAATCTGAATTTCTTTCATTTCAAGGATTCTCCTGAGATAGAGGACAATGGACAACGTGAAGGCCCTTCATGATAAATGTAAATCGTGAGTATTATTTTTATAAAATATTCCATAAGAGTTACCTTGGTCTTACTTTTACAAGCAAATATTGACGTAACGTATTTGTCTTCAACTCCAGACTAGAACTCTATGAAATACAATTATTTAATTCAATAGAGTGAAATTATAGATGTATGAAAAACAAAAAGAGATGAGACGATGAGAAACGCCCCCCATTAAAGTGTGAGCGGCTTTATGGGGCTTTTTCGGCCGGATCATGAGCACGCGAGGAAAAACAGAGATGGAGGAATTAAGTGAGGAAGGAAACGAGAAAGAGAAGATGTATGGAGGGAAGAATAACAAAATAGAGAAGAAGACCTCCATGGTAACCGAGTTGGTAGAGTCTTATAGAGTAAACTCCAAAAGGGCCGGTACTGAACCGAAAATACCCTTATTTCTGCCTGAAAGATAACCGAAAAAATTATCATTGAACACAATTCGCCAATTTACTCCAATTTTTCGTTCCTATCGATGAATATTTCACTTAAGAGTAATTAGAAACTACACTGAAATGAGTAACTACAAAATGGCTTCATGACTAGATTACTCACTTCACCACACAATTAAATATACACGACCTAGGTTTCGTAGCGAAGTTACCACCTGAACAATTGATGGAATTGAAAGAAACTTTGCACATGAAGTTGTGCGACTGACCCAAAGTTATACGAGAAATTGTGACTTGGCTGGGACACGAACCCAGGTCTCCCACTTTCTTGGCAGGTGTTCAACCACTGAAGATATCGCTTAATAATCAATTTTATATCCCCCTAATGGAGGAGATTTAAGCTTTTAACAGAGAGATCTTGATAGATCGGTTTCGTTTCAGGGCAGGAGATTAATTAAATTTAGTTTTCTTTCTCTCTCACTACTCTAAACACTGTGAAAAAAGTCGTCATTCATATCCAACTATCCTTATGGGAAATATTTCTTCTTTATAGGGTAAAAAAAAGACCTAAATGAAGTAAAAGAAAGTTGTTTTCATGGTCCGAAATCTATTCTTAAAAAAATAAGAAGATACCTACATGGCAGGATTTCAATGATCGCTAGATATCCTATATTCAGTTGTGGTAAATGAGAAAAATTGCAGAAAAATAATTTTTGCTTTGGAATAACTATTTATTAGAGAAAGAGCCATACAACTCTTCTTGTTGTTTTCCGACGCTTAAGAAATGAAAAGTTGTCATATTCCGGTTAAAATTCTATTCCATTTATAGCGCAGTTTTCAGTCGGACCCCTGAAAACTACTTAAACGCACTTTATCGTAATTAAATTACAACAAGAAGAAGGACATCGCCTGTGGTGCAGGAATATTTATAGGATCTATCCCTAGAGCCTATTGTAGGTAATAATTGACCTAAACAGTGGTGCGTAACCTTTATTGTGAATTGTCAAAATAATACATAAACTCCCTGGACGGAGAGCAAAAATTCTGGACGTGTGTAAATTCTGAATGTGTGTTAATTATTTAGAAGTAATACTTATAAAATATCTCATATTTTCCCGATCGTTATGCCTAATTCCTCTTATAGTATACTTGAATTAGCGAAGGCTAGATAGGAGTCATGGGTGAGTAATTAAACTTTTACACTATCTTATATATAGTCTAATGATCCTCAATGATTTTAACTCCGAACATCTTAAGGAAGAATGTATGCGCTGGACCGCCTTTTGAACACTACTGGTCTAAGTGCTAGGTTTCCGAACCTCAAAAGGGAAACATTATGTTACTGAATAAGTAATGAATAATGCCTAAGGGGTATTCCAGGGAATTCCTTCTTAAAGCAAATACACGTAGAAAGCATATTTTTCCCTCTTGATAAGCAAACTAAGTGTACTAAGATTACCACGTCAATGATTGTTACTTACACCTCCTAAGTAACTGTTCTATACACTTTCATGCCGTAAATATTTTCATAATTTTTTCCATACATTTTTTATTTTCTTTGCCTTTGAATTTGCTTACGCGCTGCTCCTACATTTTAATCATAAAGTATTACAGACACTTTAAAGGTAAATAGATCTTAAGTTTTAAGTGTAATATATCTAAAAATGAGATTTATTCGTATATGTTCATGTAGCATATTTTTTTTAACATGCAGTTAAATCAATGATGGTTATAATAATAAAAAATCTCAGCACCTTTAGAGTAATTCACATCAGGACTGCACAACTAAACGGAGGAAAGTGCATGAAATCGCATGAATATGACAAAAATTATCGCGGACCGCATATGAAGAATTTTGTAAAAATTGAGTTTCTTTGTATGTACAGTGGGAGAAACAATTATCGCAACACCATTTGGCGTCAGAGCGCGGATTACATGGGAACTAACTGAAAACTCTCTACCACCGACAATTCGGCAACTCTGAATCGAGCCAGTGAAAACCGGCAATATTCAAACTTCTTACAAATGGGAAATAGGCTTTACGTATCGTAAATATACGCAGACATCTAAGATCACCTTTGCGAAATTTCCCTTAAATTGGCTGTGCCTCATTGCCTTTATTTTTTGCTATTTGTTATTCAAAGCTAGTCGTGATCAAAATAGTTATCTAGAATGTCATTATAGTACGCTGTGGGATAATTACAAAGAAGAGTATTTGATGGCGGAATAACAGACGTTAAATGAAGATTTTTCGGTATTATCTTGCGAATTTAACGGCTAAATACTTTAATACTTAAGATTTAATACTTTGAATTTTGATGTAAAATTATTCTCACGAATAGGATTAACCATTTAAGAAAACAAATACAGAAATCACTAGGATATGTCCTATTCTTGCCTTTGTATTTTCTCTCCAGCAGTGTAGTTTTCCACGGCATATGGTATTACAAATATCCTTTCGGTAAAATAATTTCTAATTCGTGTGATGAGGAAGTTTATTCTTTCTTGGCGCTCTTTAGCAATTAACGTGTTGACAGGAATTAGTATCACTATTATTAGCTTTTAGGTGGTGGAAACGGTAATCAACAATTTTCAGCTCCATCTGCCTATACGTAATAGTGAGTAAAAATTATGTAATAATACGTAATAGAGAATTAAAATTCACGATTAATTTCATCATATTATAAAATTAATTACAATAGAATTGATTGATGGGGGTTAATGCAATAGAAATTAGCTTCTTGGTGTTTAAGTCGTTCAAAATACGTTATAAATGAAAACAGATGCTTCGACTGACTGTTAATTATCCATTGGGCATGCAGTTTACTCTATCTAGAAGACTGTGCGATTCAACTATACTACACTGTAGCAAGAATCATTTACTAGATATGAGTCGGATGAATATAGTATTCACAGGCGAAAAGTTTCTAAGAGGCCGATATTTACTTTTCTTATTTCTCCATAGCGATGACTAAAATTTTCGCTTCAAATTTGATAGATCTCGCTTTCTCTACGCTTAAATATTTTCTAAGGCTATTTTCATTCTTATATTAAGCGTCATACGCAACTTTTACTATGTGCTTTTACTAAACTTAGTATCCACTTTACGGACTGTTCCGGAAAATTCCCGCCCCCCTTTCCCTTCACGAGGACCGACCGCGTAGTTTTAGTGTCGTTTACTATGTAATTTAGCGGTTTTAATGAGAGCGATTTTACGTAGACAAAGTTCTTTTGTAATTCAACAGTAAGAATAGTTACAAACACTCACGTAAATAGGCAAAAGGGTATGCATGAGGTTACTTCCAAAAAAAATAGAAAAAATTGCAACGGTGAAAAGCAATTTCACTTAAAAAAAAGGATAAGGTTATACCAAAATTATAATAATAATATAATATAATAATAAACGTCTTTATTAGAGGGCGAGATTGAGGCTGGTAAGCCTCTTCTTACATCTAACCCTTATAATATGAAAGAAGTAAAGAGATAGATTATGGGTTTAAACAAAAGGAAATAATAAAGAGATTTGTTTGCGGGTTAAAAAAACCTAAGTTACTACACTTAGGAAAAAATAGAACCCTGCAGGAAAACGCCCACAGGAAGGGGGGCGTGAAAAACCTGCGAAACCTACAGACAGTAGCATCTAAAAATTTTAAAGAAGAGGGGGAATAAGGAAAAGAGAAGTGACTGCAACATTACTGAAAGGAATTTAAAAAAGCATTATAACTGAACAATAATATGATAGAAAAAGAATCATTGCAAGATGATAATAGAAGTGAGAAAAACATAATACATAGATATTTACAGTATCACCATTGGTTGCGTCAATTTAGCAATAAAAGCAGTAAAAAATCAAATGAATCAATGAAAAAGAATAAACCATAGAAACTGCAGATTACCAAAAATAAAAACCATAGGAAAATCAATACATATAAACACAATACATAGGTATATACTATATCGTCAATAGTTAACATCAATTTAGCTTTAATTAAGCCCAGATTTAATGTGCGAACTGAGAGATCTAATAATAATTGTCGTGAATTCCAAGAGCTTTCGTAATTAAAAAGGCGGTATTCTTTAACATTACGATGAGCACATGCGGGAAAATCATACAAGAGAAAAGTTAGTTTAGTGAAGATATTGCTTTAAGCGAGATATTTAAAAGGTCCAATCATTGCCGTAGGAGGAGATTCTGACATAACGAATCTTAATTGGGATTATCTAAAATCTCTAGCTGCTACTCCAGCACTAGTAGAGTGAAAAAATCGCTGCGCTGAAAGGGAAAGCCTCATCGTGCTTAGAGAAATCAGGAGTCCCTGTCAAATGATTGTGGCTGTAAAATATAAAGCAAAAGCCACTTCTTTCGAGTGAACGACTGAGCCTCGAATCCTTGGAAGACTAGGTATTAGCTGAGACGCGGAAAGCACATTCTTGACCGACTATAGCGAGAATCGGATCCGAATCCCTCAAGTCAAATGATTCTTTTTGTATTGAATTTCATCCCTATGATAAATCTATATATTCAGAAAAGGATTGCATAAATGTATGTAGCATTAATATCTTACATTCGCTCATTTTGCCAATAAGAAAAAATAACATAAAAACTCATTTAATGGAAGGAACAAGCGGAAATGGAACTGAACCCCTTCTTTTACCGATCGGATACGTCTGGCAGTTGCACAATCAATTCTTACATAGTGGTTACATTTATGATAATTTCCCACAAACTGAAAACGCAATATCAATTGTTTTGTATTATTAGGTTAGTAAATCCTCGGCTAATACATTTTATGACGTCATAGATCAATACTTTAAAAATGAGTTTTTCTTTAGATAATCTTCTAAGACTGAAATAATCCCAATAAATAATGAAAAATTATTATTATTTGGGAATTGTATTTCAAACCATCTACGTTTTTCACCTCTTTGCGCCTGTTGTAGTTTTCTCCGACGGAGAATATCAAACAAAAACAAACGTATGACCTGTATGGACGCGTTTTTGTAGTTTTCCTTACCCAAAAAATGAATGCCGTATACACATGATGTGGTATAATGTTTGTTGAAAGAAGGAGCCGGGCCTCTAGGTTAACTATTTTATCCTTTTTGGCGGATAACTGCGAGAATTTGAACTCGTTTTCAGCTTTTGGTTGAGAAATTTCTTTGACACTCATCGAGAGTCAAAGGAATGGCTTCAGGTTCGACTGTAGCGTTACGGCTTTACAAGAGTCCCTCGGTGGGAATTTGCTCCAGCTGAGAAGATCTAATAACTGACGGAAGCTCTTCAAAAACTTCATCGGTTTACATCTTAAAGACGAAGTAAATGAAATTTTAGTACTAGTAATGACCATTGACAAATCGTTACAGGGATGTAATCACAAAGACAGACAATTACTTTTTTCTCCGAGCAATTAGAAAGGCTGATAGAGTAGATTAAGTGATGATGGTGTTACAGCCCCTTCCAAACGCATATGGTGGCTCGCGGGATATACATCCAAATCTATATTATTTGTATCGAATCACCGCTGAGAATATTGGAAAGTGTGAACTCGCGAATTGACCTTGTTGTAGGCGAACAATAATTAATAATAAACAGAAAAATGTCAATAGTTCTCAAGACTTCTGTTTAAAGCCTAAAAATGAAAAAGATTCGCTTGAGCAGTATGTTGGCTGTCCGTCTCTCAGTGAGGACCTCAATGATTTGATAGTAATAATAAGCCTGAGTGAAGCTCCTTGCCTTGCCAAATGACCTGTTTGTTTTGGTGAGTGACGCATAGGCTTTCGAAAACCCGCTGCACTGGAAGCGATAGGCTCATCGTGCTTCGAGAAATCAGGAAGCCCTGTCAAATAAAACACTTCTTTCTAGCGAAGGACTTCGAATTCTTTGTAGAAGAGGAATTTCCGCTGACACACGAAACATGTTCTTGACCGACAATTGGAATAATCTGTTCCAAATCCTTGATTAACCCAATTATTATTTTCCCATAGTGAATTTTATTCCTCCGATAAATGTATATCCATCACAAGGGTGCATAAATATATTTGGCAACCATATGACACATTCGTTCATTTCCCCAACAAGAGAAGTTTAAGTTAAAATGGACATTTAACTTGAGCGGAATTCGAACTCGTGCCCTTCACATGCCAATAAGATGCGTCAAGCAGCTGCACAATCAACTCTTAATTAGGAATTGGTTGTAATTATGACATTTCCCAACAAACTGAGAAGTCCATTTTAGCAGCTTATTAACAATTTTATTATGGTAGTATAATACGACTTACGAACTTTATAAAGTCAGACGTTCATAAAATACGTTTCTGTATTAAAAAAATTGGGTCGTCTGTTAGAAAGTCCTCACTGACTAAAATACGCTAGAATCATAATATTATTTGGGAATATTTTTTACGAGTGCAAATACATCTACTATTAGCCCCGTGGTTAGGAAGGAGCTTTGAATTAAGGCAGAGGATAGTTTCCACTGGGTGGCTGTAAAGGGGAGGCTCCTTAGTCCAGCTGATAGAAGCACGAAAGGGAAAACAATTCTTCGCGCCTGCAATGCTTTGAGGTGCTCAATATATGGTTAAAGACTTTCCTCGCGGAACATCGAAAATTGAATGCATTTATATGTGAAATCAAATGACGCAATGACTGAGGGCACCGAGCTCACTGATGCAAAATGTAAGAAAAGTCCGATATATGCGCAAAATATATTCGGTTTTTATGCAATCCTGTTTGTATTAACTATGGAATTGGTATTTTTCCTCTCAATTCCGGACATACAAAGATTTCACGTATTCTAGGATACGAATGGTGTAAATAAATTTCTATTAAGAATTTCCTTCGAGTGCAGGACTAAATTATGGAAAAATTATATTCCGTAGACAAAATACAAATTTTACTTTGTGGCATTGTGCCATCTTAGTAATTATTCTGACGAATTTTCGATTTCAAATCGCTGAATGAAAAACTTTAGACGTGTAATTAAAGCCCTCAGAAAGTCGATCGCAGTAAATGAATATCCAATGTTTGAACTGGACTTATGAACATTAATATTTACATTAATATAAAGCGAGTAACAGTAAGACGTGTGGCCGTGTGTAAAACCAAACTACCTAAATAATTGTGTTATTAGCGCACCTTAATTTATCCAGAAAAAGACTAATACAGGCCATCTGTTCTCGCTATAATCTGGTAAAATATATATTTTATTCTTCAGACCTTAAAATCCCGAAAATTCGGTCTCCAGACCGAAAATATCGCGTTCGGTAAAGATAAGAATCACGATGTAGCGTATTCCCTCTCTAACCTAATTCGTCCTTATTTCTACATATTTTTCAACCGAACATTATTTACAAATAAAGTCCCAATTATTATCCAAATATTTTTATGCATCTTAGATTGCAATAGTAATTAATATATCTTTAAATTCTAATGCTAATATGATAACCATCTGTGAAAGAGAAATGCCGATATAAACACGACGAACTCAAGGAAAGATCGCGCGAAGGATTTAAGAAGAGATCGAAAGAGAGAAATTTTGAGTACGTTATAGGCTCCAACTCAAATATTACCTCTTTTTGAGGCTTTTCTCAATGTTGCCAGTCAGTCGTAGTAAGTAGTTTTGCAATTAGTTTCTGAGAATTCCGACTCAAGCGCTCGCAAAGTGTTGCGATAATTTATCCCCCCACTGTACAAAAATCATGAATATAAATTCAACTTTGTGAAGAGGAATGTAATCATAAAAATGTGCATAAATAAAAAAAATGGTAATTTATCTTTCTTCAAGTGAAAAGCTTGTTGTACTCGTAATTAGGAATTAAATTGGAGGTCGACATTCTTAAAATGCCTCTTTGAGAACTTCTTGCTGGTTATCATGTATCATTATAAAATTGTAAAAAATAATGGGAACAAATTTAATTTCCAAAACTGATGGCGGGCCGCAGGGTCAAATCTATCGGACTGCATATGTTCGTATGCCGGATTTTGTGTATACCTGATATAGTTCGTCAAACGTGCTGAGCGGTGACAAAAATACATTCAATTATTCCTCTGAATCTCCATGTGTATTATCAAATCTTTCCCGATTTCAGATGCGAATGAGTAAAATAGGGAAAGAGAAGGCAAGTGATAAATGACTACAGAGAGAGAGCAAAGTGAAAGTGGATGTAGAAGAGATAATAAAAATGAGAGAAAGGGAAGAGACGGAGAGAAAAACGATCTTTTCATGTTTATGGAGATGGAAAGAGGAAAACAAAGTGGAGGGAAAATATAAGGCAGAGAAAGGGAAGTGAAAGCGGCATATTCAACGTGAGGAAGTTAAAATAGGGACAATGTGTGAAAAAGTCTGCAAGGATACATACTGCATTCTCCATTCAACATTTACCTAAAAGGGATAATGAGCACGTACGTGATGTCGGCATCAATTAGTTGGCTGAATGACGAATACATCTGAGTTCAGCACACAGGATCTCGACATTTGCGAATAAACCTTGTGCCGCTTAACGTTTGATCATTCAAAATAAATACAACGCCATTAAGGCAGTGTATTATTAAGGGGAAACGATAGAATGTTGTATAAGCGTTAAACCAAGGTATATCCGCTCAAAGGTATCTTATCATTGCTTCAACATTTCGGTTATTACCTCATTATCAGCATTCATGACAGAAAGGGCAATAATATCTCGTTTATTAAACTATTATTATTATTGAAATTAAATTAGAAAAATAGATGAGAAAACAGAATATGCTACCAACAAGCTGTGCATATCGTTTATCAATTGTCTTTTACTTATTTATAATCAACCTTGAGGTTATTAATCGCTATGAAACGCTAGATTGACCCCGCCCACTTGGGATTTAGAATTTTTATTTTACCAAATTTTGTAATTATTTGTAATTTTAGATGGAAACGCAGAAATCATAAGTCTTCCTCAGTCATTAAAATATGTACCTCTAATTTAATTCCAAATTACAAGCTTGTCCCTGAAAAACGTAAATAATTACATTGGTTATTTATTTGTATTCTATGATAGGCGACTAGCGGGATATAAAGGAAAATGTAGACCCAGATCTCTGAGAGGATGCCAATAGAGAGTAAAAGAGAGAGATTATTATTACCTCTGTATACAAGAGTACTCTATCATAAGAATGAGTTATTAGGCTTAGCATCGAGCACAGCTGCGCGATCCACACTAAGTAAGGTTAGTCTCAGAAATTCTTTCGATTGAAATTCGCTCCATACGATCTTATTATTCAAAGAAGCTTTTCAAAAAATTCACAGGTTTAGAACTTTTTGACGAATTATATGGGATAGTGATTCCAGTAGATGCATCTTGATCTTAATATAAAGCACTCAGAGGCTTCTTTAGACCATTATAAGGGGTTTATCTTTGAAATAAGTAGTTAATTCTAATCCTTCTTCCGGCAGAACAGCAGAGAATCTAACAGAGTACACTGCCATACACTGCTGGAGGCTCTCGGGGTATAAATCGAAATCTCAACATTTAGATAATAAGTATAGGCATCATTGTATGGCTCGCCATTGCCGCCCAAAAATAGGTGGCTTAAAGTATGCTAATATAGATATATAAGATCTCCTTGCTTCCTCCAGTAAACAATTCAGCAATAGGCGCACACTATTAGACATTGACTCGATAAAAAAATGTTTTAAAAACCAATATCAATGCGAAGTACCCATACAGAAAGCCAAAGTTTAATGCGCATCCCTTGTGCTTATCCACGATGACTAAAAAGAAAGAAAATTCTGATACAAAAACTATTAAGTGCATATTGTATATATAGGTGAGTTACAACAAAGACAATCGCTCTGTGTTCTTAAAGAAGTTTAATATTTGATTAAGTAATAACTCGGGTAATAATAAGCGTTATAACGCATGATCTTTAAGCGTAAGTTTACTCTAGCATCTCAATAGAGGACATAAATTCCTCTGAAAAAAGTAAACGAACTTCAGGAAATGAAAGTGTTTGCAAATGTTAAGAAAGCAGAAGTAAAACCAAAAAATGTTCCTATTCTATAAAGATAGAGGTTTTGCAAAATAGAGCAGAAGGTCAAGATCAAGAGTGTGCGGCACCTTAACGTACTCGCCTAATAATTTTATCGGGTTTTATGAAGAAGAAAGTAACTCAGGAAGCAACTCTTGAGTACATACATCATCGTCACATCATTAGAATATGGAAATGTAATAGCGTTATCACGTAAATATACACGCAGCATATAAAATGAGGGTGTATTGGCTAATGGTAGAACTATTTCAGAATGTGACCTCAGTTAACTATCCCCCCCACGGTCTACGGTAGAGACGGGACTATTAGATTATGGTTTCTTTTTAAGTTCTCAGAAGCTGTAAATAACAAGTTACATTATTTCATCTAAACTGATAAGGAAAGAAAAATTCGCCAGGGGTAAAAATATTCAAGTCAACTCGATAGTGACGTTGTGACGAAATCTCATTGCTTACAGGGCAATAATCATTGACTTTTTGATTCGTTTCCTATGAATTTGTTGACAACCCAACGAACCCAATGAGCTTAATCTTATCAACACACTGTGACAAGTAGAAATAGCTCTAATAAAAGATATAAATGGAGATAAGGAAGGTCAGCAGCAAAGTCAGAACGAGGGAAAAATAAAGTGATTATCAGATAAAACTTACCTAACGACAGGTTCCCTAGCTGCATTCGACAGACTCTGAAGGTACGGCACTTAGTGGTTGATGATTTAATCCAACAGAAGAATAATGGCACTGAATTAGAGGTGGAAAACACTCCGTTGGTCGAAACCAGAGTCTTCTAAGTATCGGGAAAAGTCTTCTCTAAGTCGCGTGCCATTTATTATCAGCAATAACACTATTCGTTTGTTTATTATGCTACGTGACACCCGCACTGAATGAAACGCGTGCCGAATCGCCTCGTGTTCGACCACAAGCCATGACAGCACCACTCGAAGTGTCTCTGAAGTAAGTTCATCTGAAAGGGACGTTATCCTCACCTTCCCCTTAACCCTCCTGCATCGTGATTGGCCTATGAACCCTCTCCCCTCACAGCCACTGAAAACAAAACAAAAACAAGTCCAGCGATAGAGCTACGAACTGGCATTTTGAAAGTGACCCCACCTTGGCTAATCGGTGACCAGGAAGTGCTTGACTGGAATGTCGAATATTGGCTAAGCACATGATTGTATGCACCGAGTAAATAAAAATTGCCAAATGATATTTGGTGCATCCTGGTGCAAAGTAGTGAAATTACGTCATAAATATCTAAAATTCACAGTAGAAGGCAATATCCATCAGGCAACCATGCCATGTATCTTTGAAACTTGATCGTATGTCTTAATTGAAAATAAAATAATTACTGTGGAAGAAATGCTACATCTCTCCTTAAATCAAAAATGTACTTTACATTTTCGAGTTTGAAAAGAAATCGCATTACGAACGAATGTGATTCTAGAACTTTCGTTACAGGACATTCCTCTTTTGCTATATGCATACTTCTGAAGGACGTCATCAGAGCCTCTTCGGCGGTTAGTTTTCCTCAGTGAACGAAAACAAGTCGCTGGTCGGAGTGCAAAGGATAAATGTGATCATTTTTATTCCCACAGAAATTTAAATCCGTATGGACACTAACCAATAATTACGTAGCAAATGAATTGAAACAAGGATCTTCTCGTAATCTTCGCCATACCAAAGTCCAAATCAGCTCTCAATAGTCATATCTGCAGTTGAGGGTTCCATTTGACGTTTTCCTATTTTCAAACCAGTAGAAGCAATAAGTTACGGTCCAGGAACTCTTGAAATCTCCCGCTGTGGAATGGTCAATGACGTAAATATCGAGCAATAAGTATGTCCATGAAGACCCAATTGCTGAACCTTCCTTTGTCTCGATACCCAAGTAAAATAGCGGCCAAGTAAACATAAGGGCAAATGGCCTCGCAAGGTAGAGCCGAAAGCAAAAAGGTGGTTTAAGTGGAAGAAGGAGTGCTTACATACATTTGACCCTTCGCCGCCGTAAAAACGACCTTCGTGCGTTGAGTGCGAAGGGGAAAGTTTAGAGGCAATGTTTCAGAAGGGACGCTCACGCCTGTCCACACCGTGGCCAAACGCACTTCGAAACACACTAAATATCCCAAGACTTCCCAGCAAAATGTTTGTAAATAGGACTATCGAAGCAGCTCTATACATTATGTAGTTCAACCTATAAATGCTTCATAATTAATGAAAATGTTTCTCTATTTCTTTACGATTGGAATGAATATAAATAGCCGACAAGCCGGCGATAATCATAATGTAAATATCTCTACACTTCAGTAGATTTTATTAAAAAAATTCACTGGAATCCACCCTAATTTGGGAGAAAACCCTTCTAAAATCTCCCGAAGGAATTATGTTTTATAGTACAGTAAATGTAGCAAACATACGTCATGCGTAACAAATGTTGAAAATTCAAATTACTATGACAATCGAAGTACGAGGCAAATACAATTAAGACATAAATGTAATAGCACAATTAACAAATAGTTATTTTTCAGTACAAAAAAAACTAATTAAACTCCATTTAAAAGTTATATTTTTAAAAATTTCAAAAAAGTAAACTTATAATATCTTTATTCATAATTTTATATTTAAAACGAGTTAACGATACAGTCGTTACGTTGAGATTATAAAGTCTTATTTTACCTGAAGCTACGTTAGAAAGTGTTGACTGACACCGACTAAACTGTAATTAATTTCAATATGAAAGAAACAATTTGTCTTCGTCCACAAATTTTATTTGAAAAAACACGACCGGTTTTGAGGTTAACTCATCTTCAGGTGACCGGAATACATTTAGAAGCAGAGTAATATACAAAGTAAAGGCGATTGAGGGGAAGGGCGTTAGTGGGATGAATGCGGGGGAGGGGGAGGGAGGTGCGGAAGTATAGATTTGAAGATGGGGGAAATATTCTCACTGAAAAGATACTCGTTAGTAAGGTTCCTAGAAAACTGCAGGTGGCGGCGTATCTCTAGTTGTTCCAGGAGGTCAAGCTTCCTCCCTTTTGTACCGACGTTGAGGAGAATGGGGGAGAACGATGAACTGTGGTTGTTGTCGTTCAGGTGCATTGCGAAATGGGAATTTTTAGATCCTTTATGGAAGGAAGTTCTGTGCTCTTCCGTTCGTGTTGCTATGGCCCTACCACTCTGTCCAACATAACAACTATCGCAGTCATTACAGTCGAGTCTGTATATGCCAGATTTTTTATTGCTGCTTGTTTTGTCCCGGCCATTGCATAAATGCGAGCGGAGATTGGAGGTGGTATAAAAGGCTGGGCGGAAATTTTCGGAGGGGAAGAATTTACTAATTTTGTAGCTAAAGTTATCACTAAATTTTAATTTGTAAAAACGGGGGGAATTTTCAGGAGGCGAAACGGAAGGGTAAATTTGGTTAATGGCAAACTGCCTTTGTTTTTTACGAAACAAATTGTCAATCATATGCTTTGGGAAGCCATTCTGTTTGGCAATGAAATGGATGGTGCTGAGTTCTTTCTTGAAATTTTGGGGGGACATGGGGATATGGAGGAGGCGATGGAAGAGAGAGTGAAAGAAAGCTAGTTTATGGGAATGGGGATGATTGGATGAGAAGGGGATGGCATGGTCCGTGTAGGTAGGCTTTCTATGGATCGCGAAGGATACCTCACAATTATTTAAAGTGATACTAATGTCTAGGAAGTTTAGCGAGTGATTTGATTCTAATTCCTGTGTAAAGCTGAGAGAAGGGTGTAGAGAGTTTAAGAAGTTGAGAAATTGGAGGAGCTGGCGATTGGTTCCTTTCCAGATACATAGAATATCATCTACATATCGATGCCAAGACACAATATTGGATAGATATTTACAGTTGGAATTAAAAAGTGAACATTCAATTTGATTAACAAAAATATCAGCAAGAAGCGGAGACAGAGGGCTACCCATAGCAAGTCCTTTCTCTTGTTTATAACAGGTCCCATTAAATATGAAGTAGTTTTGGTTCACACATACATTGAGGAGGTTTAAAATATCTTGGATGTAGTCTGTTTCACACTCGAATTTCACTAGCATAGACCTAGTGATTTCCAGAGTCTCGTTGACAGGCACATTGGTGAATAAGTCTTTCACATCGAAGGAAACTAATTTGCAGTTAGGGGGAAAATTTAAGTTTTTCAGAATAGAGCACAATTCCACTGAATTTTTAACGGTGAATTTTGGTTGGAAAACCCCCAGATTCGTGAGAATATGATTTAGTTTCCAAGCGAGATTTCGGGAAGGGGAAGAAACACTTGAAACCACAGGTCTGATAGGCACACCCACTTTGTGAATTTTCATAAAGCATCAACTGTAATTAATTTTTTAAAGAATCGTTTAAATTTTTCTAACATAGCAGAATCTTTTCTAAATTTTCTTTATTCGTTCATTTTATATTCGATGATGTTATTTAGTATATTTTCCTGGTCATACCTTTGAGTCGAATATCTGCTTTCACATTACTCCTTTGCTTTGCATTTTTCATGAAGAAGTTTTCCCATATTGTACATCTAAAAACTACATTTCCTTTGAGGAAAATCTCTTACGCATTTCTTAAATAGTTCATTTCTTTCGAGGATTTATCTGCATAAAAATTTTATCTCGAATGAAGCCTAGATTTTGTAATAGAAAATTTAAACTCCTATTTTCTTATTTTTTACTATTTTTCTTTCGCACATTTCCACTTTTAAGATGTTATGCCGCATGAGAAATTATATTCTTTATCAACGGCAGTGAATTCTGAAGTAATAACATCGACAAAGTGGGACAAAGGGATTTAAATCATCACTAAGATGGATTAAAGAAAAATTTTTAAAAACCGAAAAGACTACATCAAATACTGCAACGAAGGCACAGAAAATTACTTTTTCCGAAGGCTATGGTATATTTAAACTGGTCTCCTGTAATATTACATTCATGTTGGTTATTGCATATATTTTAATGAAATTCTGCTACATTTTAATTTTCTGTTTCGGTTTCATTTGATAAGATAGACTTAATATAAAGTTTGATTTGTTTTGGTACTTCTACTAACACTATTACGATACTCATCTAAACTTAACTATACGGAATATAATACATTGCATAAAAAATATAGCGATACGCATTGAACTTATAATCAAGAGCCCTCTACGTAATACACATCACATTTTCAAATCAGACTAAAAGATATAAACCATTCTAACAAATATTCATCTGCAATATTAAAACTATTATACGTACCAAATCAACTCCACTACAGTAAATAAACTGTCTAATGTAATAAATTCCAACCAAAATGAAGGCATCTAACAGCGATGACACTAATATAAAATTTAGTTCAACCGATGAAATGAAGGTGAAAGATGAAATACAAGAGAGGCTAAAAAATTATAGTGAATCTTAAATGGAGATACTTAAGTATGGAAAGAGCTAAGTATGAATTCTTTTCAAAATTTAAAAATGAATATATATATATATAATAAATGGAAAGAATGGTATTGAAAAGGTGAAGAAAGAGGAGAGAGAAAAGCTATAAAAATAGGAAAGAGAGAAAGAACTGAAGGGGAAGCAAAGAGGATTAGAAAAGGAAAGATTCAGAGTGGTGTCTGCAAGAACCACAAGAAATTCACACAAGCAAAAACTTTCACGGTTTAACTGCAGATTGTAACCATTAAGGAAAACACCTAAGGAATGGATTGTAGCGCAAAACACAGGAACATTCTATGAATGTCCTAAGAGACCACACCCGGTGTTCCTACAAAACCAGGCACTACAATAGTCTTTTATTAGTCTATCTATTTTTATTTGAATCTATCCAAGGAGTTAAATATTACGGAAGAAATCTTAAGAAGTTGAATTCTAGGATACTCAAAGTCAATCTTTCAGAAGATAATAATGATTAATTACTGATTTAAGGATTAACAGGTAGCCAATCTTTTTGCAGTTTAATTAATATTTTATTTATGTACTAGCTAATTACCCGGAGATATAAATATATTTATTTTATCTATAGTGTAAAACTGAAGTAGTTTTAGTAAAATTTATTTAAAATTATACGCAGTGTACAAAATGTAGAGTAAAATTTCTTACAATTCACTACGTACAAATTAAGCTAAATTTAATCATCAAGAAAATCTTATTATCACCTATAGGAACAAGAATGAGTACATTCTTGGATGAATCTATCATTGAGTAAGCATTAAAAAGTTATTCATGAGAAAAGCATGGAGATCTCATATCCACCCCGTAGCACTTATTAGACTGCTTCTTTGCCTTGAAATATTCACTTTCACTGAAGAATGATAACCAGGAAGACTTGTCTAGTTAGCTTCTCTTAAATATCCAAGATTCGAATTAGAGCTGTAGTTTTTTCAAACATTTAATAATTATCACTATTCATTGTCATAAGTCAAACTGTCATTGGTACTGTCTTTAAACAGCTAAGTCATTCCGAAAGCCATGGATTCGGTACTAATCTCGGTCACTTGGGCATTTTTCTCCTTTCTCACCCGCCATGAAACAATATGAAAGATTGAAAACAGTAATTAAGGTAAATTATACGAAGATGAAAATAACGGACATGAACAAAGGCTGACAGGACCAGGAATCGAACCCGAATCTTCCACTTTCCTGGCGGATGCTTTATCCATTGGAAATTTTCTTTATCCTTTTTATCTTATAAATGCACAAGATATGATCTTTTACCTTTTTATATACATAAACATCTAACAGTAAAGCAAAAGACTACGTTAATTGCAAAATAGTCAGACAAATAGGGCTATCTAAAAATTCATTCACTGTATGTAAACTTCACATTAAAATTTATGTAAATCAGAGCATATGGAATAGTAAATCATTGTATTCTACGATCATATTCCTTAACATAAAAATAATATTCAAGCAACATTCGTGATAATAAATCTACTAAAATAAAAATAAAATTGTGAATTTGATTATTTGATTGTTTTATGAATTTCATGTTTTCCCCTGGATGACCACCATATAGCTGACCCAAAACCTTGCAGATTAGATTCTGTTTCTTGCAATAAATTTCCCTTTATTACTTCCTTTGAATAAGAGAACAGTTCGATAGAAAAGATCTTGAAAAGCAGCTTACGAGTTAGGAACTTCATCGGCGAGGTGAGATATGAAAAAGTCGAAAACTTCTGTGGGTATATGAGTAAGTCACATCAAGGTAAGTACGCTGTACTTTGGGCGGCTGCAATATTGAGGAGGAACTACAACGAAGTTTACCATTCTCTACATGACATTGGAGGTACTAGGCATCTTAAGTAGCTTAAGCTTAAGTAAGAGGTTCTAAAAACTCTCCAATCGCCGAATGCCGGTGACTGTCCGGCGTCGATTCCTCGAAAGGATCAACGATGACTGTGTCTTACTCAGAGGGTCTCTCCTATTCATTTATCTCTTATTCATTAACAGCCAAGTTCCATTTTCTTTTCTTTCTATGATAATGCTGATTTATATTTAGTGAGGAAGTAATGTGGTTAAGTGTTTGAGGGGGATATTTATAACAGGAAACACATGTAGATAAGGATATCTTTCAAAGTTTCAGTGCATTGTCAGTATTATGTTAGTTAAATATCATACGTTTATAAACAGCTACCACTATTACTGTGGCTTTGTTCCCCGGAATGAAATCATGTGAAAGCTACACATTATTATATATGATATTCTGGTAGTTTATCGTAGTTGAATTTTCAGCTTTTGTCTAATCGCTAAGTTCAGTAAAACATTATCCGCTAATCGGAGGGATCAAGGGGTTTAATTCTTAATCGCGAGCATGCACACGTTCGGATTCAACACCTGTAGAAAAGTACCGATTTACGAGTGATAATTTCTTGAAGGTTATGAGCATTAAAGGCTAATAAGTTGTAACGTTTTAATCAAGTGATTATGGTCCCTTTTAGAGGGTGTGCAGACTGGGGAGAAAGAGGAAGGGCATAAAAATTGGAGGAAAGGAGAGGTGAAATAAAGAGAGAAAGATAAAAGAGAGAAGAAGCCAATCTCCAACGCCGGCTTGGGGAACCATCGCCTTAAAAGGCCAATCTTACAGAAAGGTTTTTTTCGTCAGGCTTTAGCAAGGCATGTTAGATCGGTTTAACCTTAATATAAAACGCGGAAAGTACACTGAGGGGATCCATTTTCCGGAGCATTTTGAACTCATTTCAAGTAGAGCTTGTAATCCCCTTTAATGAAATAAGAAGGAGCCCTCGATCTTCATCTTTAATCTCAGACCGTTTCCTGCCATCGAGTGACTCCCAATTTTTGCATTTTTTATCAATTTTCTGATTTCCAGACACGTTGCCCAGCCTTACAACTAGTTTCCTCTTTATTAGCGATTCCGGAAATTAATGAGGGAGGAAAGCAGCCATGCCGTGTGACAAGCCAATGTTTATATATGACAAGGTAATTCGTAATCATTAGCCTCCGGAATGGCCCATCAGCAGCACTTTGGTGAAGCCTAATTTTAAATGGGATGAAAATGAATGAAGACTGAACCCCCATCTTTTTTTTTTTTAACCTTCAGTTCAGAAGATTTTTTTCTGCAATCTAAATCTCTCTGCATATTTATATCTATTATCTGTATTTATTTATCTCTTTGTTCATATCCTTTGTTAAGCATCGAGTATCCTTCGTTGTTTGTATTAATCGTCTTATTTTTCTAGATTTAAGTTAACTGTTGTTAATTCTTTCATATAACTGTTGATTAGTATTTAATAACTTTAGATATAAGAAGGAATAGAGACCATTTTTGCCTAAAATTGCCAAAAAGGTATGCTAGAAATAACTCAATTATATCATTCTTATAATCAAATAATGCTTTATCTATGACTAACGAAATAACGTTTAAGAATTCAGATTTTTCCTCGTAAATATTAAATATGTACACACCCAAAACATGTTTTTTCTCTCCATAAAGGAATCCTTCTTTCCTCTTTCTGTATGTACTTTATTTTACAAAATTCCTTGAATATGAATTTATATATCTATGTACTTTTAAAAAAGGGTAAATGAAAGATGGGACTATCTAGTTCATACTTCGCCAGTTAATAAAAACATTTGTATGTATGTATGCATGTACTACTCCCTTGGGAATATCAGGGTTCGAGAGTCGGTCTCATGATTTTTTTATAACCATCCGTTTATATCTTGGGTTTTACCACTACGCACCATGTAAAGCTTAACCTAAATCCCTAACCTAAGTAGAATTTACGAGAGTTTCTTCAAAGCCTCTTTTGATTTTCGTAAGGACCTTCAAATTTCTTCGTCACATACCTTCTCTTAGTCACTTCGTCACATATTGATTTTTGTTATGTCAAATGTTGCCTTTTTTGTTACCAGTTTTTACTGCGTTTTGCGGTTTTTCACCCCCTTCTTGTGCGGACGTTGTCCTCACATCGAGGGTTTTCTCTGTAGACCTTCAGTTGAGGAGTGTTTTTCCACAACCATTCCTTTTCTGTTTAATTGTATTTAGATCTAGTTTGACACCTTATGTTTTCTTATTATTTATCTACATCATGAGATTCATTATATTATATTTTACAAAATAAACACTTAATAAATTGCTTGTTTTCTTTGTAATTGAGTTTTTCTCTTTAGATATAAGATGATATTAGCTTGGAATTAATTTTGTATGTTTTCATGTAATATCTATAAAGGTTGAATATAGGCCATTCCGGTCTATTCTCGCCAACGGAGTACAGTAATCATCATAGAGTTTGTATTTAATATGTCTCAAATAGCATTCACTGTATTAAGAAGCGTTAGATAGAGCAGAGTAATGGAAAGTGAGCTCCTAATAGGTGACTCAGGAGAGGGCTTCCTATTCGGAAAAAGTGAATAACCGCCTACGAATGAGTAGGTACGCAGGGAATGGGCTCGCACATCGCCAACAACCGGAATGTAAATAAAATGTTAAGAATTAATTTAATAATAATAATAATCGTCTTTTTTTGGGCGAGATTGAGACTAAAAGTTTCTTCCTCCGTCTAACCGATGAACCCTAAAAATCAAATCATGCTGATTACCAACTAAAAATAATTTCCGAAACAAATATTTTGGTCTATATTTCTATCTCTCCATAATATTTTTATATTATATAAATATAACTATTCTGCTCACTTTAAACATTCAGAATCACTGTTTTCAAATTAATAAAAATAATTTTTTAAATATTTTCTCAATGTTTAAATCAGGACAAACACATTTACGAAAAAAACATTTTTCTAATACGAGAAATCGATTCTTATAATATATTTCACATTATAATAAATAAAAATTCATATTTCATTATTGACGAGTAAGATTATGGTAAATCTTACTTCTTTATTACATTCGGGATTTGATTATTTTCCGCTTTAATTGTCTCATACAAGTGTATCCTTATCTCATTTCTGCTTTCCAACCAAAGGTGCAGTAAGCTGAATAAAAATATTGAAAACGGTTGTAAATAATAATAGTTATATATTTATTAAAAATTGTTGTCAACAATTAATATCTTTTAAAATTCAATTACAAAATGGGGTATCAGTTCCCAAAGGCAAGATTATGCCGATAGACCTACCACTGTAGCGCATCGTAGAGCATGTATTAATAAAATAATATATTTTATGGGTTGGTGACAATGATAAGGAGTGATTTTACGATGTTTAAATATTACTAATCGATTTCCGTGGTTGAAAACCATTAAATAGAATGTTCGATATATTTCTGTATGAAACTTACAGTTAGGGGGTTTCGACCATGGCAGATCGATCATAGCACGTTTCAAAATTCCAGTCAGTATGGAGAACTTACAGGGGAATAGCTCAATGTAATTTGCCGTAAGTGAAGAAGTTAGCCTCGCGCAGGTTCGCCTTTACGTGGAGCTACGGATTCGTACGAGTATAATTAAGATTTGTACTTTACGTTTATCGATTCAAAATTAAATTCCGATGAAATTTGAATAAAAATAACTTTTTCAGTGATTAACAGTGAAAATTTTATGCTTTTATAGAAAAACAACAAAGTTTAAATCAAAAATTGAATGAATTGCCGATCACCCGTGAACATTTTTGAAACTGCCATTTCTCTCTCACAATTCAACATAAAATGCTGATTTTTTCTTCAATTGCTCACTGTATCATCTGAATGCATAAACATTACGTAAGATTAATTTCAGAGTAACCTCATCTTAGTAAAAAATTATTTAGTTAGAACGGAACTCAAGAAAAATTCGTCGTGCAGTCCAATTTATACGTCGCCGAAAAGTGTTTGGTTTCTCACGTGAGGAAGAACTTGTCTCGAGAGAAATCGAGATAAATGTTGTAATGTTCATTTTCAGTTTGTTTTGATGCGATATCTTGAACAGAACTTTAGTTTTTGACTTTTATATCAAAGAGCGTATTCCGCTTCGGGCCTCGAATCGCCGAGGCTTCGGAACCTATAATGCAAAATACTCGTATATGCAAGATATGGTGTTCATTATTTTTCTGGTACTTACCAATGAGTTATGTTATGTATAGGCGCTTAAAAAGTATTGAAATACTGTTTGAAAATTATTCAAACTTATTTTTGGAAATCTTGTTTAACTGCCAAAATTGCTTACTTTTGATTGCTTAAAATTAACTAAATTCTCAGATTATCGTAAGAAGGTAAAAATTTTTTCAAAACAAAATTTGGTTAAAATATCTTGATTAGTTTTTGTTTTACCGAGGGAATTACACCACCTGGGGTCACATTCACCCCACGAGACTAATTAAGGGTTAATTACGTTTACTGTATTACGTAAAGATCAGTTAGGTTTCATATAATAATAAACCATATAACGTCTTTAATTAAGTTGTTTTCATAGCTGCCATATTAACCGTTTTATCCGGTTTTTTTCCATTATCCGACCCGGAAAAAATTTTGTATTCCGTAAGTACACTTTATCAAAATTACTCCAAAATTAAAAATTGTTCATGTTTAAAATTTTCGGAAATAATAAGGATAATATAAAAGTACGCGATGAAATTCTTTCCGTTTCCATAGCATGGATATTTTACGTTTTATCCGACATTTTCGATTATCCGCCATCTGATATTCGTTGTATAGAAATGTTCGCTATAGAGAGTTGTATTTGAAACAGAAGAGATTACTGCATTGTCATCTTTAATATTATCTTAATAATTATACAAATTTTAGAAGATATTCGTACTTCCTTCTTTAATAATATACCAAAATATAAATCAATTACGTAATGCAAAGAAATTTCCAGTCGGATATTCAAAAAAGACGGATAAAATAAAAATAATCACTGCTATGTTAACAAAAATCATTGCATCATATAAACAAATTGCATCTCAATAAAAATGCAAATTTTAAAAGCTAAACAATTTGTATATCCGGAGCTATTTGCAAAAACGTCACGTCATTACGTAAAAAAGTATTTCTCGTTTGGTTAATTGAATATTTCGGATAAAACGAAAACTGTCTTCACTATGGTAACAGGAACGAATCCATCAATGATATTATTAGTATATTTATGGTAATTTAAAACATTTAAGTTCAACAATTCGTATTTTTTTTAATGAAAAAAGATATATGGCAATTACGGAGTGCCATTGCTTTCCCAATTGGATAATCGAAAAAGTCGGTTTGATTGTAACTTAGCAACTTTTTTCAGTTTATAGCAATACTAGGTTACCTTAGAAATAATGAAAAAGTCGGATAAATTGTTAAAGAACGTTGCTATAGAAAAAAATTCCTTCGTTAACAGTGAAATTATTATTTTTATAATCGTGCAAAGTCTGAAAGTTTTATCATTTATTTTTTCGGAGTAATTTGCAAAAAATCACGATACATTCACGGAATTCAAAACTATTCGGAAATTAGATGAAGTTAAATATTTCTTAGACTTAAATAGCTACAGAAACAAAAACTGCTTAATCAACAACCTTAATATAATTGTTATAATCTTGTTAAGTTCAATAGTTATACAATGTTTTGTTTCTTAGTAATATTAAAAAATATAAAGTCACTTACGTACTGAAAATTTTTCCGGTCGGATAACCGAAAAAGGCGGATATATCGTAAACTGGCGTTGCTATGGAAACAGTGATTGTTTCAAAATGAAGAATTATAGCTTTTTTTATGATTATGCTAGGTTTAAGTACCCAATTACCTACACTTTCGGAGTAATTTGCAAAAATATAATTACCTACGTATTACAAAAGTTTTTACGCTCAGTTAAACGAAAAATTCAGATAAATCATAAACCATGGTAGCTATGGAAATTAAAATTGATTCATCAATATCATTTTAAGCATATTTGTAATTGTGTCAAGTTTGAAAGTTGATCAATTTTTCCTTTTTGAGAAATATGCAAAAATATATATTACTTACGGAGTACAAAAGTGTTTCCGGAAAAAGCGTATAAAACGTAAATAATCACAGCTATGGTAACGAAAAGCAATTTGTAAATTTTTATTAATTGTATATTAATAACAGTGCAAAGCTTAAATGTCGTGCAATATTTCTATCCAGAGTTATTTGCAAAAAAGTCATTTCACATACGCAATCAAAGTTTTCCCGGTCATATATTCAAAAAATCCGGATACATCGTAAAAATACGTTGCTATGGAATTAAATTACTTCATGGGTTCCAAATTTTGTCGAAATTCACGTATTTTTGCTGCAATAACGTCTTCATATACGTTGGTATACGTCCAGGTGTACTCACGGGAACTCTTTCATCGTTTCTAAGGTAACCTATCATTGTTATGAACTCAATAAAGTTGCTAAGTAACAATCAAACTGCGTTTTCAAACAAATTCTGGCGCGAAACAACTAAAGGTGACGTCGATAAGACGATGATCACAAAAATGTGATTTCTAATCTAATTTCATTTTACTTTTCCTACAAATCTATCAACGATATAATTAATATATTTATAGTATAATTAGTATGCCTTATTCATCTGATATGTACCATTTCTTCTGTAGCATTTTGTGAAAAAGTTATGTATTTTACGGATTTCCCGATCGAATCATAGAAAAAATCGGGTATTTTATTCTCTATCAGTATCCTAGCAACCAGGAAAGGTTTGAAAGTCTTTTGAAATTTAGAAAAAAATTTCTAAATTTTTACATTACTACGAGACAAGAAACGTTTATTAACTGATATTTAAAAACTTCGATTAAATTATCGATATTATAGAAGGTTATAACATCTATATTAATATATATTGTGATGAATTTAGAATTCTTAACTTTACTAATGATTTCCTTATTCCATTGAAATGTTGATTTCTCATTCCCAATACATTTCTTATGGGATTTTATTTCCCATATATTCTTATGGTAGTCAAGTTCGTCCGCCTTAGTAGTCAAGGGAGACTGGAGTTTATAACCACAAAATTACACTAATGTTTCGTCTTTTTTTGTAGAATTTCTTGTAATTTTGACTCGTAAACAATATTCCTCGACTATAATAATAATCTTTGTGCAATTTCCTTTCTTTTGGTACTTGTCTCGATTTTATAGGACCATTATTTAAATCACCAAAAGAAAAAAATCTGCAATCAATAAAAACGAACTTTACGCGCATTTCTTACTGTGAATTACCTCCAAAGTAATAACAGTTTGACTTTGAAAGTTTACACAATTATACAAACGTCATTTATGTACGAGATGAAATTGTTCCCGTTTCTATAGCGACGATTGTTTACGAGATATTCGACGTTTTTGATTATCCGACCGGAGAAAATTATTTCTGCGTGAGTGACATTACATCTCAGCAAATTACTTCCAAATTAAAATTTCTTTTGAAAATTTGAAACTTTGGAGTTATAATAAGTATAAATAAATTGCTTTTCCAAAGCTACGATATTTTGTTTTATCCGACATTTTCCATTATCCGGTATCTGATGTTCGTTATATAGAAATGTTCGTTATTTTCTTTTGTTTTTTTTACATTTCCGTATATGTATTACATTGTATTATATTACATTTATTTTTATTTGTTATTTATTTATTCATCAATTTATTCGTAAATTAATAAATATTTTTATAATTAGTATGAGTACTTTTATAATATAAAAAGCTCAATATTATTTTAAATTTCATTTTAAATTTCGAATAAAAAATTATTTTAAAATTTAAGTTTAAATATTATTTTAAATATTGATTTAAGTATTGTTTTTAAATATTATTTTAAATGTGATTTTTAAATATTATCTTAAATATGATTTTTATTATTTTTAATACTATTTAAATAAATCCGTTAATTCGTTTCCTTTTGTTTTGTATCTATATGTCGTAATACATTGCATTTCAATTTTTTATAGTTTTATAACGTAAATTAGTAAAACAATGTTAAAAATAATTTCGCAACGTATCCGCCATTTCGTCTTCATTTGTTGTTTTGCGTATCTAATGACGGTTTATTTTAATAATTCGATGCTATTTTGTTTCCCCTCGGTATCGTGGCAACCAGGTAAGAATGAATTACGTTAACTGGTACAACAATGGTTATCATTTCGATACAAAAATTCGTATATTTCCATAGAAACCCTTTACCTTGTGATTATTCGACTGTATTCAATTCTGTATAAAATTCGTCAATTCCACATCTACTCCTCCCCCTCCTTTTATATTCGGTTGTCATGGCAACCCCTCCCCTCTTCCCCCTCCACTCCTTTTTCTATCACGTGCATATTTAAAACATTACTTCGTAATTACTCATATTCATTATATTTATTTATACATAAATGTATTCGTGAACTATAATAGTACTTTTATAAATAATGCGATAACTTTTGTAATATAAGTTTGTATATTATTTAAAATTTCTTTTTAATTATTATTTTTAAATATAATTTTTAAATTTCACTTTAAATTTATTTCTAAATTTCATTTTTAGTTTTATTTTAAATATTATTTTTACTGTGATTTTTAAATATTTTTAAAATTTAATTCCAAACTCTTATTTTAAATATCATTTTAAATATTATTATAAATTTTATTCTAAATTTCATTTTAAATTTTACTTTAAATTTAATTTTAAAATTTCATTATAAATTTTATTCTAAATTTCATTTTAAATTTTATTTTTAGATTTAATTTTAATTTTAATTTTAAAATTTAATTCTAAATTTTATTTTAAATACTATTTTTAAAATTAATTTTTAAATTTCATTTTAATTTGTTCTTTAATTTCAATTTAAATTAATTTTTTAAATTTCATTTTAAATTTAATTTTTAAATTTCATTTTAAATATTAATTTAATTTTTTTTTAAACATTATTTTTAAAAAATACAAAATTTTCGTTACAAATTCGTTCTTAAATTGAGTATCATAGCAACCGTGATTGCTAATTCCATTAATCGTTACCATTTCCATCAACAATTCGTATTTCTTTATAGAAACATTTTTCCTTGTGATTATTCGACTGTATTCGATTCTGTGTAAAATTCGTCATTTCCACCCCTCCTTCCCCTCCTAATTTATTCCGTCGTCATGGCAACCCTACCCCTCTTCCCCCTTATAGGAGAGGAGGTAAGAAATGCCAAAGTTTGCTGTTTTTTCGGCCTGATTATCGCAAATATACGAATCGCCAGGGGTTGTTCAAAGACAAGAAAATAGAATATCTCTTCAATTTCCTTTATTTTGGTATTTGTCTCGAGTTTATCGAAGCATTATTTCTAATTTTAATCGTCGAAATAACGCAGGCCTGCAAGCCAAAAATTACATGGGAACACGTCATCGTTTAGCCTGCTAACTAAAGCACGACGGGGGTGTGGAAAGATTCAATTCTCTCTCTGGTCGACTCGGGGATTTGGAAATATTATTATAACACACCCTCCCCTCCAAATGTTCGCTATAAAGAGTTGTATAGAAAGGTGTCCGTTACTAAGGGGTAATAATAGTAATCCGTTGCTAAGTACCGTCCGCTATAGAGAGGTGTCCATTACAACATAAATCTTCGTAACTAACTTAACATTTTTGTGAATATTTAAATAACTATACATAACTCATATTTATAATTTTGTGTATTTATTAAGAAAATTTGATTAATCTCCGTTTCCCTAGCAACATTTAAAAAAATTTTATTCGTCTTTTTCGAATTACAGTTCGGTTACCCCCTCCACTATGAATCCTCATGCATTACATTTTTATTAATATCTCAATGACTGAACATTTCTAGTGTTTCAAATTTTGCCTATCTATTAAAACAATAATGATCTATAACATGACATCAATTACGTTTTCATAGCGATATTACTTTTGGTTTTATGCGGCCTTTACGTACCTCGGACGGATATCCGAAAATGTGGAATAAATCGTAAATTATCGTGGCTATGGAAACGAAATTTCTTCAGAAATTTGTTTTATAGTACATGTATAATCTTGTTAAGTTAAAATGTCGCACAATTTTCCTTTGATGAGTAATTTGCAAAAACATAAATCACCTACGGAGTGCAATAGTATTCCCGGTTGGGAATTCGAAAAAGTTATATAAAACGCAAACTGTATTCGCTATGGAAACAAAAATTATTACATCATTATCTGTATTGTCATCTTTATAATCCTTTAAATTTTAGAAGTCTTTTTTTCTCTAGTAATATACCAAAGTATGAATCAGTAACGTAATACAAAGAAATTTCCGGTCGGATATTCGAAAATGACTGATAAAAGAAAAAGAGTCGCTGCTATGGTAACAAAAGTCATTGCATCATATAAACAAATTGTATCTTATTAAAGGTGCAAAGTTTAAAATTCGAACAATTTGTTAATCCGGAGTTATTTGCAAAAAAGTCACGTCAAATACGCAGTCAAAGTTTTCTCGGTCGGTTAGCATATAAAGTCGGATGAATCGCAAACGGACGTTGTTATGGAAACGGGAAACGATTCCTCATTTTAAACATTTCCCATAAGAATGCATAGGGTTGCCTCTTCTAAAGGCCACCGCGTGTATTCTTATGGGAAAAAGTGGCGCCACTTTTATAAGCAACTGCTTCCCCATAAGAATGCATAGGGTTGCCTCTTCTACATGCCACCAAGTGTATTTAAATGGGGAAACAGTTGCTATTAAAAGTGGCGCCACTTTCCCCCCTTTATATAAATTGAGTGGCCTGTTATAGAATCTTCTTACGAACTATTTATATATAATTAAACTGCGTCTTTAATCAAGCCGCTGCTTCTATCGGTGACGCGACTACATTTATTTAAGTAACTATTAGGAATTAAAATTGAATAAGAATTTAGAAGTAAATTAATTTTATAAGCTACCCATAAGAAAGCATGGGGTGGCCTATAGAAGAAGCTACCCTATGCATCCTTATGGGATAGGATTGCCTCCAATAAAAGCTACTCAATGTATTCTTACGTAAAAATATTTCACAGACTTATATTTGAAAAAGCCGGATAAATAAAAGTTTCATTCGCTAAATAAACGAAAAGTATTTGAATCATCGCAAATATTTATCAATTTATAATAATTCCAAGTTTACAAGTTGAATAGTTTTTAAATTCATGGAATTTTGTAACTTCGGATAATCGGAAAAATCGGATAATCGCGAACTATAATCACTGTGAAAACGGCAATTATTTCAATAATATCTTTGATACTATATTTATAATCGTGCAATTTGCAAAAATATAACTCATTTACGGAGAACCAAATTTTCCCGGTCTGATGGCCTAAAAATACGGATAGATCGCAGAAATACGTTGCTTAGAATTAAATTACTTCTTGGTTTCCAAATTTCGTCGAAATTCACGTATTTTTCCACTTTTACAAGCCACTGTTTCCCCATAAGAATGCATTGAGAAGCCACCGATAAAACCCACCACATGTATTTAAATGGGAATTTCACAGTTTCTATGGTTCTTATGGAATAAATGTTGCCAAATGACCGTGAGTTCGAGGCAGGTGGGTACAAATTTCTCCCATAAGAAATGCATTGCTGCAATTTTTGAAATTCTTTTTCAATGCCTTCCCGATAAGCTGGAAAGATAAAACCCGGAATGGTGACAGAGGCGTTTGAAAACTTTCTTTCATGAATTTCACCGTTCGTCTAGTGGTCCTTGGTTCGATGCAAGAGGGTCATTCCGATTCTACCATGCATTTCATGCGGGAATAACGGAATCTTATTTTAGGACCTTCCCGATAAGATATTGAATTGAAACTTTGAAACACGTCAGAGTGGCACTTCTCTAACATTCATATGCCTTCGTCTCTCACGAACGGGTCCTGTGTTCGACGCCAGGCGGTCTTTCGCGCGAAGTTTCGAAAATGGCTTTGAGTCCTTTCTCGGAGCGATAGAACAGTGAAAATCACGGAGGTTGGAGATGCCGTGGTTATTTATTGTACTAACTGAAGAAATTTTACCAAACGACCGTGAGTTCGACGCCAAGTGGGTGCAAAATTCTCCGGTATAAAATGCATGGCGGTCAATTTTGACAATTGATTTTAATGCTTATCAGATAACCGGAAATGATATAGAATGGAATGTACAAAGAGGCAATTCAAATGTTTCATATACGCTGTTCGCCGTTCCTCTGATGGTTCTTGGTTCGATGCCTTCGAAGATGGTTCGAAGAGGTTAAAGCTGATTCATGTAAAATATCCTCGTTTAATGAAGATGTTTTGTATGAGAGATATGCTATTGAATGCCGGTAAACATGTAATAAGAGACTCAAATCAAGAAATGGAAACTAGGTATTTAATATTAAAAAGAGATAATAAGAAAGCAAACATAAAAGCAATTAATAAATACATTATTAATTCAAATAATAAGACAAAAACCATAGAGAATGCAATTAAAACTGAAACAAATCACATGGCAGTGAATGTCTCAAATAATTTATCTCCTGATTTTCTAAATAAATAATCAAATATTCGAGTCTGGTATCTATTCAAAACAACTAAAACTTATAAAAATTATCCCAAATTTTAAGAATGGTAATAAAAACAGTCCTTCGAGCAATAGGCCTATAGCTATAACACCCTGCATTACTAAAATCTTACAGAAGGTTTCACTTATAAGGCTAAATAATTATTTTGAATTAAATAATCTTAAAAGAAAAACTCAGTTTGGTTTTCTGAAAGGTAGAGGAACAATTGAATGTGTAATGTCAATGATCAGTGAAATATTTTCTTCATTAGAGATTAATGAGAGTACAAGTGTTGCCTTCAATGTCTTATCTAAGGCTATTGTTAGTGTGTGTCACTCTAAGCCCCTGCCAAAATAATATTGTTATGGTGCAAGAGGTACTCCTCTGCATCTTATTCAGAGCTACCTAAGAGGGAGATATCAATGTGTATCCATCAATAATAAGCTATCAACAAAAAGTCTTGTGAAGAATGGGGTTCCTCAAGGAATCAAATCCTTCCTCTCCTACTGTTGGACCATATCTATTACTGATTTATGTCAATGATCTTGGTTATTCTTGTTAAACCAAAGATTTTCAATTTGCAGATGATACTGCTATCCTCTTAAAAAGTAAGGTTCATGTTCATGCTGACTCTGAAATTAATATTGAAGAAAGTAACTGAGGGATATAACAAAGTAACATAGGGATGCACACAATGGGTGCTTTGGCACCCCCAAAAAATTTGGAGGGGCATCAAAATTTGGAAGGAGCACAAAATTTGGTGGAAAGAAATATCTATTCCTAGCATCAAAAATATTAACAAAGTAATATATATATTATTTTTTTTGATGCTTTATGGAACTGGCTTTCACATGAGCACTTGGGGTTATGATTATGGGTTATGGCAAAAGGCAGCATTTTTATCATTGGCACCCCCAAAGGCAAAATCCTGTGCATGCCTATGTAACTGACTGGTTAAAATCAGAATCAAATATTTGTAAATCCAAATAAACACCAGTGTATTAAAATTTCTCTAGCTAGAAATGCCCCAAATACTAAGAAAGCCTCTTTTAACTACTTGGGTATTGTGATTGATCAACAGCTAAACTGGTGTGATCACATTCATTAGCTCGGTGTAAAACTAAGCAAAGCCACTTATATGATTGGTAAACTAGCTTTAGCAGTCTTCTTAAACGTACTGAGGGTGGCATATTTTGCCAATTTCCATTCCATTATGATGTATGGAATCTTAACATGAGTTATATCTTAGAACTCAGTCTATTGGAAAAATATTTTCATTAATCAAAAAAGGATCATTAGGGTTATGGGGAAAATTGGTAGGGAGCAATCATGTAAACCATATTTTAAGGAGTTGAGTATCTTAATGTCTTCAGCACATATCTATGCTTGTGTGAAATATATTCACCACAACATAGATAAATAAAAAAAACAAAAACACTTCAATGAACACTATATAAGAGGTAGGTTTCTTCTGAGGGCCCCATCTTATAGATTAGGATTGACTGGTAGGAGGTCTGAAATAATGGCATTAAAAATATATAATATGCTGTCAGTTGAATTAAAGAATATTGAAGGAGAATATTTTTCTAAAAGTGTAAGAAAATACTTGCTTTGCAAAACTTTTTGTAGTTTAAATGAACTTTTTGATGTTGATAAAATGTGAGATAGTTTAAGCAATCTTATTTATTTAATTTATATTATAAAATTTGAAAACTATATTGTACTAGTAATTTGCTATTGTAATTGTGATAAGGATGTGTCATTTGTATTATTGTGAAAGCTGCGTGAGTTTTATATGTTGTAAATTATAAATGTAAATATTTTAACTGGGTAAATTTTTGTAATACCGGGGTACTCAACCTTTTTTGGTGCCAGGGCACCAGAGGGCATTTTAGAAAATGAAATGAGACCACAGAATATTTCCATTCAGGATGATATTCAGGCTATCCCATGGCAATATTGTCACTTTCTTAATTAACCATTTAGGTTGACCCCCATTCTATCCCCACTATTGCAATCCCAAGATATACTATAGTAGCAAATAAAAAAAATCTTTTTACCATGGCTTGATGGTCGCTTCAGGCACTAGGTTGAGTATCCTGGTTGTAATGTACCATTGTAATGACTTGTCCTTTAAAAACATGTGTTTCTCCTGAGATGAATAAATTTATTATCATTATTGCTATTTCATGGTGAAGTCCAAGCTCCCCTCCACTCATCGAGATTGTAATATGGTTTACTTTAAAAAAATCTTAGAATGCAGCAAGATAAGCTTTGGGTCAATCCATATGAAGTGGTCCAGAAAAAAAATAATTGGTTGCTTGACCATCTTAGAAAAAATTGATATTTGATGTGTAGATACCCTTATTTTTAGAGAGCTCAAAAATATTTTTTTAATATTTTAACGTTTACTGTTTGGAGATGGTGGCCATTTTTGTACCTGGCCGCACGCGGTTTTTCGTGTTTACAGGTATCTACAAATTTGGTACAAATACCTGTGGTCAGGTACAAAAATGGCCACCATCTCCAAACAGTAAACGTTAAAATATTAAAAAAATATTTTTGAGCTCTCTAAAAATAAGGGTATCTACACATCGAATATCAATTTTTTCTGAGTTGGTCAAGCAACCAGTGTTGGACCACTTGGTATGGATTGACCCCTTTCTTAAATCAACTCCTAAAATATCATTATCTTAAAAAAATATGGAAAGATGTTTTTTAAGGTGTGAATTTTTTTACACACTTAATTCAACATTATATGAAAAATCAGTTGCAATTTTGATGCTTTATTCAATGTGTGAGAAGACCATAGTAGAGAATAACTTTTCTATCTCACATTCATTCAGAAGAGATCTAACTTATCCATTCACAGTCACTTCCATTGTTTGTAAGCCTATATGACTTTTTTACATCCATACGTAATATTATCAGTCCATCATTGACTCCATAGCTACAAGCTATACATAACATAATCATGAACAAATTATTCCATGAGAACTAAAGAGATAAGGTATTTTCAGTGATATTCTTGATTCAATGTTTGTGCTAATATTAATCTCAGTAAACTCAGACATATGGGATGAAGAAAGACAAAATGAAAAGTGCAACACGCATATTTCATCTGATACCCTGATAAAATTAAATAGTACTTTAGAGTCGTAAAAAACATGCTGAAAGCAAAAAAAGAAGTACTATATTGGCAAACTGATGCCTGAGCCAATTTTTTCTCTGAGGTCTCCTCTGACGACGTTTTTCCCCTCTTTCTGCTAATTTTGCCACATTATTTTCTTTCACATAATATTAGTCAGAAGTATTCATGAAATCAAAGTTAATTATGAGTTCATCTGTTCTTAAAGGGGTTTTAAAGAAATGATTGTGCAATACACATATTTCATCTGATACCCTGATGCCTGAGCCAATTCTGTCACACATCACATCGAAGAGTCTGGAGTGTTAAGAAATTTTTAGAGTGGGAAAACCCCTTTGATGGAAGTCAAACAAGGAAAACTCTTTGATGGATGGATAAAGCTTTCCCTATTCATTTGTAAATTTCATGCATCTCATATTCGTTCTACTGCAAGTCTATCCATACCAAAGAGAGGGGTTCCAAACCCAACAGACCATCTTGGCTACACAATGCTTTAAGTATTTCACTCATACATCTTACTTAAAGATAAAAACGCTTATTTAAAATAACTTTGACATCTTATTTATTAATCTTGACATAATAATTTTGAATGAAAAATTAGAGATAAGAAAACAATTATCAAGCATTAAGAGGAATGAAACAAAAGTGGTTGATGTTTCTTATCAAATGAAAATTTATGACACAATTACTATGACACATACATGAAATGTTGTGGTCATATAAATAAAAACAATGTAATTTGAACTTTACAATCTTTATGTTTCAAACAAGAGATAGCAGAAACTTACAATAACATCTCAGTTTGTGGACAATGGAGAGTAATTATAATGCACAAAAATCAACACTGAATCAGGAAACTTATCAGCATCAAAATCTTTGAATTGAATCCATTTTCCAATTTTGCATGTTTACTTAGACATAGAAAAGTGTTTTAACATCAAGGAAAATTAATCTAAAACTATCTCTTTATAATTTTTCAAGTGGGTTTTTTTGAGGAAAGAGGAAGGTGGAATATAAATTTAAGGTTAGATACGATGTAGTATTGCTTAACTTAATTTAAGCCTTCTTCAGTTTTCTTCTGTTACATAAGATTTAGCTTCTTAACAGTTTAAATTATGTTGACGAGTAATTACTCACTCAAATGCTACTCACAAAGGTGCATAGAGATTATTAATCTTTGAAAATGGCTCTAAATGAAAAATACTGATCAGATACTTTTTTGTTTTCAGAATTATGTTTGAGTTATTGACAATGATTTCATTATGGAATCTATATACAACCTTCACAGATTCCTTAACAGCAATAGCACATACATTTTTGCAGACATGAAAGTACCAATGGCTATTGCCTATCTTTCTCTGTATTGGTTATTTTTATGGAAATTTTTCAGTTACAACTTTTAAAAGACAACTCAGTTCTTGAGATTAATATGGAAATTTTGAATTAGGAAATATTTAGTCCTTTTTAGTAGAATTATAACATCTATTCTAACTATGCATTATTGCAAATCAATTCTTTTCATGAATAATGTGAGCCTTTAAACACTAAGAAAACTAAGAAACACAGAAAGGAAGAGGTATTCAATTAAGGAATCCTCCAATTTTTTATAAGATTACTTGATTAACTTCTCCATCTTTTCTTTTATCTTCTTCACAACAGCACTATCAAATAAGAAATGAATATCTTCAATAAATCACTTAATAGATGTAAATGTAAACAAAAAGATATTTAATTATTTAATTGTAGAATAGCTATCCTTGTCATGATCATTATCACAGCAAAGAAAGAGAAATAAGTTTGTCATAAAATTCTGAAATTATTTGTAAACTCTTTTCAGGGCATGGAAGTTATTTCCTAGCCCTAAACTGAAGAGAATACAAGAAAATATTTTTTTTCATTGAGAATTTGACATTGACAACTAAGGTAGATTTTAAATTTATGATATCAAATAATTCAAAATTTACAGCCATAGTTTCCTCTATGAATTCACTGATTAAATGGCTGAACACAAGAAGCTAAATAATAGCTGAACACAAGAAGTAGATATATCTTACATTCATAGGAGTCTTGGAGCCTAATTTAAAGTAATTTTCTTTCAGTTATCAAAAGCAAATTAATACAATCGCAACATTCAACCAAATATGTCTTCTGTAACAGATTTTAGAGAAATTTTCAATGAAAATGTATCTTTGAAATTTTTTTCAGTGAGTGGTGAATTTGAGACAAAACGATCATAAAGATCTTGGTAAAAAAAATTTTTCAATATCTTAGAGCAAGGAAGATCAATCGCTAACCTTCCTTATACCCTATCACTTAAATTTTATTCTCTTAAACCATTCTATAACACCCTTTATTTCATAAGTGCTTGTTATAACTGAACCATCCAATTCAATTTCAAATTTGATTTATAAGTTTATCATATTGAAACATGGTTTTCATACTTTATGCACCAGAGATCCAATTTCTTGATTATACAAAGTGACAAGCATAGTACTGTAAAACACCTTAAGATGCTTTCCAGGGAACCGAGTGAAAACTATGGGATAGAATTTCAACCATGACATGAAAACCTTTTATTTTTTCACTTTAGAAAATTAAATGGAATGATTTCTTGGCTTTTTAATTTCAAATAAGTGCTTTGCACACTAAAAAGGAAATGGAATCTTCCATATTTTGCTTTATTTGTCACAGTTGTAAATACGGTATCTAGAGAGTCTGTAAATTATTGTCATGTAATACTGGTTGCTTTCTTGTCATATTTTGAGAATGGTCTGCTTTTGGAAAAAAAGAGCATCTTCCTTCATTACTTAATTTAGGTTACTCATCACCTCACAGTGAAGCAATTTCTACTTATAGACAATTAGTGAAGAATAATGAATATTTTAATAGCAGTGGTGAGTGGCCATTACAGAGCACAATCTACGGCTATACCCAACAGCACCAGGGGTTCATTTGATATATTTACAACTTGAGAATGTGACAAAAAGAAATATTGCCAAGTGATCTTTTAATCCATCCAGAGACAAAATCGGTGAAGAACCTCACTTTATCTCAGAGTTTGTATCAGCTCCAACAGTGGAATAGAGATACATTTCATTCTCACAAAATTAGTTATTCCAAAGAAAATTTTCCCAAGAAACCACTCTAGAGATAAGGAAAAGCATGAGAGGATGATATGGATGAAGTAAAACTTTCTTGGTCAATCAAATATGGCAAATGGTTAGCTAGAGCAGGTTCAGAGCATCTGTGGATGGGAAAAATCCACATCTTTAAGTAGGTCCAAAGCCTCCTAAGCGGTATTTTTACCATACTTTTTATGTAAACCATGGCCAATTCAGCTAAGATGACCAACTTCGTGTGGTATGGGGTTTTCATATGGTTTGATTGTGCTGTGAACAACTGAGAGAAAACAATTACACAATTTTAATTGTTTCCTTGCATGGAGTACAGTCAGTATGATGTTTCTAATTTACTTCAGTTAATTCAAAGTGCTACTTAGTAATATTATACATTACATGATATTATTTGAAAATGGTCTCTCATAACATTTTCCTGCCCACACTAGTTCAGTGTGTTTTAGAAAATAACAAAAAGTATGGTATGGCAAATGATGATGCCATGTAGATTAAAAGTAATAGCTTTTGTATAACATAAATGAATGGCATGCTAAAGTAATATTTTACTGTTCCAATTGGGATCAGTATTAATCAACAGAACTTTGAGAAAAAAAATCTAGTTATGCTGTTAAGCGCTGTGTTTAAGTGAAAATGTGGAGTGCATAACTACTATTAACTAGATTCAGCCTAGGATACAGGCAATCCAGCAGCCTAGGGGGCATTAGTTTACGGAGCTAATGATGTAGATGAAGTTAAAAAAAAAAACAGTTGTCAAGCTGTTCTCTCAACTATGTTAAGGTTTTTGATACATTTTCTTGGGTAAAATTAATGATGATGAATTAATTCGGAATAGAAAGTTCAATAAATCAATCAATTTCTATGTAAGATATAAATAAATATACACATAACTGCATAAATGCAGCTTGTTGACCCTCTTGAGACTGTTTTAATCCTTAAACAACACAGGTATAAATTGTGGGCGTGGATGCATATATTATTCTTACCTTTCTAACCCTTTTCTAGGGAATTACTGACCTTTCATTCTGCACCATACAGAGGAAACTTGGCCCCTGGGTACTTCATAGCCTCTTTAGCAGCATGGGGATGCAGCAAACTAAATTTTATTGTAATCATTCTACCAAAATTATCTATGGCAGTTATTGCTAATGTTACCTTGGAAATGAAACTCTTGTATTTTTCTGATTATGCACAACTTTTAAACAAAATTCTACTATTAATATTAAGGCAGTCATTGATACATCACTTCCATTACAGTATCACACTAAATGCCTGAATATTATGAGTAGGATCTCATTTAAAAGCTGCAATACAACCAGCAAAATACAGGATTTTCATTTCCAAGGTAATATTGGCAACTAGTGCTAAATATAACTCTTTGGCAAAATGACCAAAAACACATTTAGTTTATATGCAATCCCATGCTGCAAAAGGGTAGGTTAATTACTGAGGTCAATTTTTCCTCAATTGCAGTGGCTTAGGAGAGGGTACAGAGTACACCTGAGGACTCATTGAAGGAAGGATTAAATTCTATACCTGGTAGATTCTATCAGAGCATGGAAGCTGCTTTATGTCTGGGAGAAGCTTTCAAGAGAATACTGCTGTCTCCAAAGGGTTAAAGTGGATCTGCATTCACTAATTATGTTAAATTCAAATACTGTAGAGGTAATAATTTAAGCAGTAATAATGATACTTTATTAAATAATATTATTTATTATATTAATGAATTTGAATACTTAAAATATTCTCTCAAAAGATAAGAAATTCTTTCATTAATTTTATATTTATCTAAATAGAAAAGGTGATTAAATAATAATTATAATAACCCTCCCTATGGTTCTCGTGTTGTCATGGTGGGAGGGTTTGCAAGCCTTAATGATCCTGAGAGCGATGCCGAAAACCACCCATGCTGGTGGGTGAAAGGCCAGACTAAAGGTGAACCGAAGAATTCCAGGTGCGTCTGAACTCACATTGAGCAGCATCCTGGTCAGCGTCTGTTTCCCCATGTTAGGGGCGGCTGAATCGTTAAACCTGGCAGTAGGTATGAAATGCACAACCATCTTTGATGGAGATGAAAAGAAGGGATAAATGCCTCGGAAAAGAACCGCTGCCTAAGCCTGGAGCTGGTACTGGGCATGACAGCGGATGCGCCACCAGTGGGACTTACACACCAGTCTCGGGGAACCCAAAGAGGCAAGCGCAATAGAGGCAATAGCTACACAACCAGCTGTGGATGCTTCCCAAGCCACTGCTGCCAGTTCAATTGGGACCACCAAAGCAGGGACTCACAGAAAACGAATGAAATGGACCCAAGTAATGAATATGATGGTCATGTATTTGTACTGTTCAGCAACAAAACTGGAAAAATATAAGACAAATTAAAGATCCAAAATGCATGAAAAATTTAAAGCTGTCTTTCCAAATATTACAGTAACTGGACTAAGACCAGACCAATGTCGTAGCATAAGAGTCAATAAATTACTCCCAGATCCTGTAATTGAAAGAATTAAAGAACAAGTTGCCGATGAAATCAACAATGAAGAAGTACAAGCTGAGTTACAAATAGAGCCACAAGAATTTAATCCAGACTCAAGAGAAAAGGATAATAATGTTGATAATACAAGACATCTCAGTGAACTACCCAAAGACAAAGAGGAATGATAAAACTAGAAAGTTACTTACTTTCTTGTGTTTTACTTGCTGCAGACAGTATTAATAGAATATGGGGGAACTGATTCAACTAAATGACCAAGAATCCCAAAGGTCAATATGTCAAGACAATTATCTCGTTTAATAGGCGTCATGAATAAAAAGGTGCTTCCAAATTTCCTAGCACCTATAAATAGCATATATGACTTACATACTGCAATATATGCTAGTGCTGTGGCAGTCTGCACACATCTGGGCTTCAAAATACAGAAAAACACTATAATTAACAAGGCTGACAAACACAAGGAGCCACCTTGGAAGAAAGAATTGAAATGAAAATACAAAAACTAAGGGTTGACATTGAGAAACTTACTCAGCATGAAATAAATTATGAATCACCACAACTTAAAAAAAAGCTTCCGCCCATCTTTAACAATATGAAGAAACATAGTCATGAAGGTCAGAATGCTACTGTCAAGCAAAAATTGGCTGTTGCAACAAGCAGGCTCAAATGATATAAAATCATTGGAGAGAAAAATTCAAAATGTACTCTTTAAAAACAATGAAAATCTATTTTTTAGAAAACTAAGGGAAACCCAAGCTAGCACTCAGCTTGAAGAAAATAATATACCGAATATAGAAGAGTTTCACACATACTGGTTATCCATTTAGTCTGAGGCAGCAGAGCATATTCCCAACAGACATTAGATAAAACAAGAGGAAGATGCCAATCACAGATTACCAACTATGAGTATGCCAAAAATAACAGTAGAGGATGTACTCAAGGCAATTAAGAATACTCACAACTGGAAAGCTCCTGGTGTGGATAGCAGTAATATATATCTGATATTCCATCATTTTTTACAATCGGCATTATGTATATGTAACCGAAAAAATTAATACATGGTCCCAAACAGTATCAATCAATAACTTGTCTGTCAACAGTACACAAAATCTTAACCACATGCATAGCCAAAAAAAATATATGAGCATGTAAATAGTAATGACATAATGGCAGAACAGTAAAATGGATGCCGTAGAAATCACTTAGGATGAAAAGAACACTTAAACAAACTACAATCTACAACAAACCATCAAGGAGAATAGACAGTTGCATCTGGCTTATAGACTACCAAAAAGGATTTGATAGTTTACATCATTCATGGCTAATACAAGTACTTGAAATTTACAAGATCCATCCTATAATGATCCGCTTTTTAAAGATGATATTGATAAACTGGAACTTTTCTCAGTATCAACACACCAAGACAAAAATCACTACTGAGAAACTAATGATAAGGAGAGGAATATTTCAAGGTGATGCTCTAAGTCCTCTTCGGTTTTACTTGGTATTAAACCCTTTGTCTAACCTTTTTAACGCTAAAGGGGCTGGTTTTAATAATAAATACAATGGAAGTAACCAATATAAAATTAGTCACTTACTGTATATGAACAAAATAAAAATTTATGTTGCCACAAACTATCAACTTTAATTTCTACAACAAAATTATTTTCCGACAATACATGCATGAATTTCAAAATTGATAAATGTAGGGTTCTACACATCGACAAAGGCAGGATGTTGGTGGAGATCTCAAAATCAATGATGCAGTTGCAATAAAAGCCATAAATGAAGGGAAGCACTACAGATATTTAGGATACATGCAATCAAAGACTATGGAACAAAAATTTCTAAATTAAAAAATGAATTCACTCGGAGATTAAACAAAATTTTAAAGTTACAACTTTAAGCCAAAATTATGATAAAAACCATTAACTAATTTGGAAAAAGTACATTGACATACTCCTTTGGAGTAATAAAATGAACCGAAACAAAAGAGGTTTATTATTCCTAGAACCGTGGTCCTGAAGTTAATCAGTATATTTAACCCTTAAGCTGCGGGAGCTGTTCTGTGCCTTCTTGAACAGGCCAGTGGTAGACCTTCATAATCCGGATAGACCCTTTTCCTGAGGGTTCGGTTATTGTCGAGAAATTTAACTACTTAGGTATAGAAAATGTCATTGCTGATTTTTATTTACTTAATAATAATTTTTGATTCAATATTCAGTTCTTAGTTGTTTTCTAAGCAGTTTTTTGATTATTTTGATACCAAACAATATGTATACTCGTATATCTCGATTTTTAACAAAAATAACTAATCACAAAGAAAATAAAACATGCTCGAAGGCAGTCAAAACTCGGAGAGTGGGTAAAGATGGAACCTGTTAAACCTCACAAGGACTTGTACTTGGGTTTTTCCCTTATCTGGGAAAACCCAAGTACAAGTCCTTTTGAGATATTCCCAACCCAAAACAATGGAGAGGAGCGAGCGATCGGGCGCTGCATTGAGAGGCAGGGTCATAAAATTGAAGCAGGTTAAAATGTATCAGAATGTTTTTCCCGCAGTTTAAGGGTTAAACAACATTTATAGATATTGAACTTAAACATGATAAATAAATATCATGCAAAAATTCAAACGATTTGGTTCAATAGATTCTCTGGAATTGATTTTCGAAAAAGTGCCATTTTTTGCACCCATTGGAGTGGGCTGCCCCCTCAATAGACTTACAGAAACTAATATGTACTAAAATGACTACCTTCAATTTCCACCACCCTAAATCTGCAACAGGACACAATTTACTCCCACGACAGCCTGGAGGACTTGGTATAATAGATATAAAATCCTTATATAACCAACAGATCTCCTCTATTCAGAAATTTTTTCTGAACAAGAAGACATAGTTAGAGATACACGAAGCTGTATGCCTCACAGATAGAAACTACATTCCGTTAAATCTTGTGAAAGCTACAGACACCCCATACAATATTCAAACAGATAAGCAGCTAGAAGCATGGGCCCAGAAGATCCATGATAAGCATTATTATGACCTTAACCAGCAATACGTGGAAAAAGAAGCTTCAAACAAATGGTTGATAATAGGTGAGTTCTTTGGGGAGATAGAGGGATATATGATGGCAATCCAGGACCTGGTGATTAAAATCAAGAATAAAAGTAAATTTATTCTAAAAGATCCAACCATCACAGATGACAGATGCAGGAGGTGCCATCAAACCACAGAAAATATTTAACACATACTATCTGGCTGCAAGATGATGGCACATACACATTACTTACATAGAGAAAACTTAGTTAACAAAATTATTCACCAAGAAATAGGCAGGCAAACATTATTAATAGATGACGAAATTCGACCATATTACAACTATTACCCTGATTCTGTTTTGGAAAACCAAAGATATATATTATACATTGACCACAACATAACGACAGACAAGACAGTACACTACCATAGACCTGATATTATGCTAACAGATATAGAAAACAAAATTGTTTTTCTCATGGATATAGCAATCCCTTTGACAGATAATATTAAAAAAACGATTAATGAAAAAAGAAGCAATTATCAAGAGCTAGTGAATGAAATATTAAGGATCTGGTGAATGAAAAAAGTTATAATACTGCCCATAGTGTTATCAGCCACCGGTATAATACCAAAAGAACTCTTTCATAGCCTGGAAACTTTAAATTTAAAAATAAACATTTATATAAAGATTTAAAAGGCTAAAAGATTATTTCAACATGCCATATTGTAAGAAAATTTTAGGTTGTAAATAATTATTATATCAGAAATATTTGTTCTCTAGGAGTACTTAGTAGCATTATCCCTACCCTTGTGTAAACCTGCAGTGCTGAGAAGGAATGGAATAATAATAATAGTAATGTTTATTAATTCTGAAAGACCAAAGAAAAGTGGTATGGAATAAGTCAATGTACACAAATTACATATAAATATACAAATATTCAGAGAAAGCACAAGGCAAAATTCCTAGATTCACATTCAATATTAACACAAGAAATTACATACACTAAGGAATTCAGCGATAGAATATTATAATAATTGGTTGACAGTAGCTTTTTAAGTTTGTTTTTAAAGATTTTTTTACAGTCTTGATATACTTAGAGAGTTTATTGTAAATTATGGTAGCAGAGTGATAGGGAGCTTTCAAACTTACAGAATAAGAGTATTCATTAATATGAATATCTGTAAGGGTAAAAGTGAAATGAATGTGGTAGGTTGAATTAGGAGGGAAGAGGTGATAGTTGGTTTTAATAACAGCTAAGAATATAGAGACAAGGATTGGTAAGGATATCAAGAAAATAAAAACGAGGTCTACCAGAATTTGATAAGTAACTCTGAGCATTGTCTTGATAGCTTGTTTTTGTGCTGAAAAAGCCTTGATAAAAAGGGAAGATTGACCCCAGAACATGATGTCTATGAGAGCTGCAAATGGACCTTGGCATAATATAAGTCTTTAGTGATATGATAGGACTCATTCTCCTAATCATAAAAATGGATGTTAACAGATTTTTAACAGGGTGATTTATGTGGCTTAACCAGTCCAAGACATCATTAATGTACAAATCAAGAAATTTACACCAATCAGCACAGTCAACTGAAACATTCCTTATTTTGAGGAGGAGACTGTACTAAGGAGGACACCATTTTATATGCAATTGTAGGCAACTTGCCTTTTTTTAGATTAATAACAAGATTTTTATTGTTGCACCATTCCTGTATTTGAATTATAGATATATTGGCATTGTCAAAAAGGGATTGAACATTATTTGCTGTTATCAGACAGATCATGTCATCAGCATATAGTATTGGAAGTCAGTTTTCTAAATGTTTTGGAAGGTCATGAATGAAAATGGTGAAGGCCCAACAATAGATTCTTGTGGAACACCAGAATTGACCTTCAACAGTTTTGAATGATATGTGGTATTAACATTAGATTCGACAGTTGAAGGTGACCAGTTGATGTCTATTATTAAGGAAAGACTTTATCCATTGTAAAGAATTACCATTTATTCCATAAGATTCAAGCTTATTGCTTAAAATTTCATGATCAATGCAGTAATTTGCTTTGCTAAGATCATAGAAGATTGCTAGGCAAAGCTGCTTTTTATTGAGAGCAAGAATTTGATTTATAAGCTGGAAGGCAGCAATAGAAGTGGATTTGAAAGCCATGTTGACACTCTGAGAGTAAATTAAAAGATTTCAAATAAGATGTGATACGATTGTAGAATAATTTTTCAAATAATTACAAAAAGGCTGAAAGGACTGATATTGGTCAGAATGAGATAATTTCCTTTTTGGGATAGGAGATACTCAGTGTTAGTTTAGAAGGAAAGCACCCACTACTAAATGATGAAATGATAATATCAGAGAGAGGGAAGGCCATAATATTAGCAGAAGCTTTGATTATAGGCATTGGTACTTGATCAGGACCAGAAGAAAAGTTGTTTTTGAAGGAATGAATGGTGCAAATAATTTCAGTGGGGCAGGTGGGATATAGTAAGAAGGAACTATTTGAAGAGCAGTTATGAGATGGCAAGGTGGAACTAGGCTTAGTATCAGAGATAATATTATAAAACTGAAATTTTCACCTATTTTCAATGAGTCAGAAACAAGCTCACCATTGAAGTTAATGGTTAGGATTGGGAGTATGTTTGGAAGCATTAGTGTTTAGTTTGATGAGATTACAGGATGTTCTTGTAATATTTTTGGATTAAAGAATCAAATTATCACTGGCAGCCCTTCTTATCATGATACAACACTTTTTAAATTATTTTAGGGATTGAAGACAGGTTACTTTCCTAATTTACTTTTAAAAAGAAGGCCTCATATCAACATCACATCTAGTCATCTTTATTAGATTTTGAGAATAAGTTTTGAATTTACTTTACTTTTTAGAACCCTTCTATTAGGAAAAGCTGCATTAAAGTATGTCATAAAAGATCAAGGAATATTCTAAATTTTCCACAGCACCATGGGAATGGCAGGATACCAGTACACTTCCGAATTAATGCAGCACCATAGACTATTATATTTGCATTATACTTACTGTTATGTAATATAGTGGATACCTTAATAATTATAAACTGAATTTGAAGTAACATGATCATCAAATATTAAACACATGGATATCCATGTAATATCACAATGATGATAACATAACATGTACTAAGACAACAAAATCAAACAGTGATGCTCTTCATTATAAAAACCTAACTTGTTCAATTCTTTACCAACAAAGTTAAAGAAAATTCTTTCATGTCATTCAAGACATTTAAATAGGTTTCTATTGTATAAGAATCTATACTATGTAGAAAATTTTTCTTCCTTTTGTGAATAAAAGATATTGTATTGATATTTTAAGTCTAATTTTACTTCTATGTTGAAATTTAAATTTTAGATTCTTGTATGTGCATTGGTATTTGATAAAACTATGCAATATATATAATGACCACAGTGAATAAAATAATGGTAATAACATAAAGATTGCAACAAAGCTACTACTTTTTGGAAATGGGTATTCAATATTCTTCCATCACTGAGGATGACAAAGCCAGAAATATGCCATTTTCCAAGAAACCAAACTGTAATAAGTATACATGAAATAATTATACCTGGTAGAATATACTCTTTTAATATGTGACATACCTCCTCCTAAAAATGTCTTCTTAGCTGATTTGGATTTACTCTGCTTTATTCACTTAGTTACACAATTACTAAAGATTTGAAATGATTTACCCTTTCCAGTACTTAACCAAAAAGATTTTATGAGGACACTATTATATATAGACACCAGGATCCTCAAAAAATATCTGTTTATCTGACAATAGGGATTCACAAAATTTCACCCTGATAATAGCCATTTCTTTGAAATATATGTAGGAAAATGGCTTTTTTGCCTTTGAGAATACAAAAATTTGTACTATTTTATTAACGTGGTTTACCCAACCCAACTTGAAATTTGACAGCAGATTACTATCAAGTAATAGTAAATAAAATCATTACGATATTCGCAATTTGAATAAGTAATTTTCTATGTATAGCTATGATATCACTAACTTAATGTAAATAATCAATATCTTAATTTACTTAAAGGCATGCATTCAACTTTATATAAAATGCATTAAACCTGGTACTTACTTGATATATTTTACTTCTTCAAGAACATTTACTAAATCGTTGTATGGTTTGATAAATGCTTTAGGATGTGGTTCTTTGACGTTAGAATCCATTGGATTTGAATCTTCATTTGAAGCATTACAAGCTGAGGGAACATTTATGTCATTTGAATTTCCAATTACTTCAGTTTCTTCTGGAAAATTAAAAACAATCCTAATTACAAGTGTGTCTCGGTACCTCAAAGTACGACTGTTTAATAAATTTTGTACTCATGTTTTACCACAAGAATTATTTTCACTTGTTTGTCGCACAGAAACTTTCACTTCTTTATTCAACGTATGACACTCCGATACTATAGAAGAGTTGAGCTCCTGAAACGACTTTGAATTGATTACATCCTTAGCTTCTAGGTTAGTTCCACAATCATTGGTATCCTTCGAGGGTGCGTCATTCTCCAATTGCCGTTCAGAGCAAATCTCAGCTTCGTTTTCAGAGCTGACGATAACATAAGAGGTTAAAGTTCTTCACAGTAAACGACATAGAGTTTGAATATTAGGCATTCTGATTACTGTTTTTACCCATCGAAACATAGGGGCTCTTCTGAAAAATCTTCAAATCCTTGATTGACATTTTCCGTAGAATTACTCGATTCTGAAGTATTTCCTAAAGAAATGGGCTGAACCACCTCGCCTTGGAAGTTATCATAGCTTATTTTATTTGAAACTTTCGGGCATTTAAATTTCTTACTTGGCAACGAAACCTGATTATCTTCAAGCTGACGTTTTGAAGATTTCTTTATTGCCGACGATATGTTCGAAATAAAGGAAGCACTACCATCACCTGAAATTTAATCAAAGATTCAAATAATACAAAGATGTGACTGAAACATAAAGAGGACCATTTCAAATGATCATACGCTTCTTCGAAGTTTTTGAACGAGTTTCCGCCATTAGAATCAATTAAGAAATGAAAAACTTGAGTCGCGTAACTAAGCAGTAATGAGATAATATAGCGAAAGATTAAAATTGAATTCCATCTCTCATGCTTAGCTAATAGTTTATAATCATGCCACAGAAATGTTTTGTTAGAACTGATTTTGAAGGCAAGAACTTTGACTTAATTTTTATAAAATATTTTACTTAATTTTATTCTTTTTTTAAAAAAAGCTAAAATTCTTGTAATACCCCCTCGACCTTGATACAGTTTATGTATATATAACAGTTTATAAAGAAAATAAATCGATGAAAAAGCGAAAATTTCCTTAAATTTGTAAAATGCTACTTATTGGGATAAATGATAACTCTCAGCAGCAATTCTGCGTATATATTATTATTTAGTTGTATCTAAGTCTGGTTTTTATTCATGACTTCCAATCTAAATGTATGTATTCTTAATTAGCATTCAATGCATTTGATATTTTCATAAAATATATGAATTTTTCAATTATAAATGTACACACAAGTTTTTCTGTAACCTCATCTTTTTCCCAACTTCTTCCTTTTTTATTCTCGCATTCCTAACATTCTTCTTTATAACCAAATCTCAAAAGATGCTGATCCTACTTTTCCTTCGGATCCTATCCCATACGATTTACTTTCACACGAATCTCTGGAGTAAATTTGTCATTTTTCAAAGAGAGGTTAGGTATTTTAAGTTAGATAATTTAAAAATTTTCTCTTTGAACTTTTGTTATCTTGCTTACTCTCTAGCTAGTTTAAACTCAATAACTTCTACCTTTGCTCATTCAGTTACGTTTTCTTTTTTTCTTTCTCTGTGACACATGCCATGAATTGTTTCCTCTTTATCAATCCTTATATACTTTGTTCATAATATCCACCATTTCCAGTTGCACATTTGTGATATCTTCTTCACTCTCTTACAGCAGTGCTGTATCATTTGTAAAGCATAACATTGGTATTTTCTCTTCTTGAATGTTCATTTCTCCCCTAATTTCTTCCTTTGCTTGATCTATTCCTCATTGAATATTTATAAATAGGGATTGAGTCACAACCTCATGCTTTTCTTAATATTAGCTTCTTTAATTTTCCATTTTAAATCACAGCCATTTTATCTTTACGTAATTTCCCCATAATTCTGAGATCTCTGAATGCACTGATAATCAACCAGTAGATATATGGTATATCATTCACATTTTCATGCTGACTTCAAATCTGAAAACTGTCTTTCAAAAACAAGTCATGTTTTGAAGATTTCATCAAAAATTTGCATGGAACAACACCCACCAAAAATTATTCTTGGAGTTATTTTTCATTGATTTTCATTCTATGCTGAAATTTTTGTCATTTTTTTTTAAAGAGTTATATTTTATGTTAAAGTGTCTTGTCTAGAACTCCAGTGGAACTATCCTTTGCAAATGATTTATGTTTATGACAAAATAATTTCGAATTCAAATCTCTTCACAGTGATACATCACATAACAGGAGTAATGTTTCTTGAAATTGTCGCATTTTATGTAATCATACTATATGAAAAATATACTGAGAATATACTAAGATTATGCATTTGGATTTTCACATCTTAATCATAACATCTCATCCCAATACAGCACGGAATTTTATGATCTTTGATTTTGGGAAATAATTTCATAACTGTATGTTGTTAAGAACAGTTTTTCCATTGTATTTTTTGGTAAGCTGTCCAGTTTATTTTGCTCTTTAAATAAATAATTTCATCTCATTGACATTTAATGACAGCTATAGGACTAACTGGAATGGGTTCAATTAAAGATTTGGAAGAAAAATTTTAATGAGACATTTGATGGGCATCTTTTGCTGCGACTACAGGGCACCTTGCCCTCCCTTTGTTGTAATAAAACTTAAATCCATACTGATTGGGCAACAAGATCTGTAGTTGAGTTATGTGAACAGAAAAAAGAATTATTGATCATAAGTCCACAAATAAGATAGATCATTGCTCACAGCCATTTCCAAGAATCTAGTACACTAAGTGGTACTGAAAGAGAGGCATGGCTAGCATTCAAGTAGTTTGTAGTAAAATCCTTGGAAATTTTAGATTGGATGACTATGCAATTGTTGTATGTTAGTGTGTACTGACTGCTGGGTACCAGCATATCCCTCAAATTCATCTCTTAGACACGTATTGTGACCTCTTGCTTGAAAACCTAGGTTCAGTGAGCAGTGAACATGGTGAATGATTTCATCTGGACATTTCTGTGATGAGTCAAGCTATCAGGGTCAATGGAGTGCACCCATGTTGGCTGATTATTACTGGTTGCTTCAGTATGGCATTCCAAATGCTTAGTACTACAAATGGAAATTGCAATTCAAGTGAAAATGAAACAATCCTTAAATTAAGTACATTGTTTATATAGGTATTTGATTCCATACAATAATAAAGTGCTCCAGTGAACTTCAGTCACTGAGTTGTTTGCCTCAATACAATAATAAACATTGATTAAAGATTAATGTCAAATATCTCAAGAATGATGAGTGATAGAGACATTTAGTTTTCTTACTCTACTCTTATTTCAATGATTGTTCTTAGAATTGTAACTGCATCTTGCACTCCCCCTCCTGAATACAAATTTATCTTCTGTTCACGTTCTTTCAATCATCTTTCCCATTTTGTTTCTTATTTGCCTTTTAACTCAGATTATGATGGTGTTCATTTTTAATTGCTCTATTACTTTATGTAAGGATGATAATTAAAATACATATTTGTAGTCTATTGGTTCCTCTTTCTTAATTATCCGTAATTAATTCATAAATCTCTCAGTTAACTTTTACAGTCATACATAATTCTACTGGAATGTATTTTTTTACATTTGGAGCTTAATTGGAACTAAGACTGTTCAAAGCAATTTCATATTCATTCCATTCCATGCAGTCTCCACATTCTTCTTCATCCACCATAGCTTTTTTCATGTGAATGAAAGTGAAATTTGAATGTAGCTCTATACTCTTTTATGTTATGTTTCTTTATGTTATAAGGTTTTGGTAAACTGAAATCGCTCCATCATTAAAAGATTTAATCCTTTTATATTCTCTTTCAATGTCTTCTTCCCCCATATTATTTCATCAAACTCTTTTGAAGAATTTTCTTGCTCTTTTCATATTCCATGGTTGATGGAATTTCTTAGGTTTTTTTCTGTTTCCTTTGCCTTATTTCCTTAAGTAAATATCTGTAGTGATGTCTAGTCCATCATGCTTGGTATTTTACTCTATGATCCGTAACCTACAGTTTTCTTACAGCAAATCAGAGCTAACCAGACAATACAAGTAAACTAAGTATTGCTTGGGGCTGCAAAATTTTTTTGCAGGAAGAAATTGATTAGCAAGGCATTCTGGTGCATTCTCACGCAAACAATGCAGGAATTACATCAACGTAGGAAAACTTTTATACCCCATTTAAGAGATGGTATCAAGACACATTGGTAAGAAATTATGTGCTTGGCTATCTGGAAACCCTTGCGACAGCTTCATCCAGAATAAAATATCTAAAACCCTTTCCCTCGAGTACTTAATCACTACCAACATTGACTTAGCACGGTTCTATGAATGAAAATAGAGCTTTGATGTCTTACTGTAAATGTTTATTTATATTATAATAATAATAATGGTTTATTTACGGGCAGAGAGCCCTTTTTAAAAAGGTACATTCTAAGTATACAGAATACAAACTAAGTTATGATACAAAGTATATTATGATACAAAAAATATAGCAAGTATCTATACATACAAGACAAAAATAACAAGTACCTAGGCTTACAAGACAGGGTAGAATAAACAATGGGTAATTTAAAGTTTGGATTTAATACTATTTTTAAATCTATTAATTGAAAGATGAAAGATATCAACGTCATTACAAGTTTTATTAATCAAGCGCATTATCCTGAAAATTGGGAGATAATATAGATAATTTTTTAGCAAAACAGGGACTTCAAATACATTACAGCGTCTAGTAGGTAGAGGTGGTACTTTAAAGGTAATGTAGGCTAGAATATCGGGACTGGATACCATATTATTAATTATTTTGTACATAAAAAGGATATCAGTATAATCTCTTCGGGCTTGTAGGGTGGGAAGTTGGAGTAAGTCTAGAATTGTCTCATAATGGCCAGGTTCTCTTTCTAAATTAAATCTAAAGGATATCATCCTGAGAAATTTATTTTGAATTCTTTCTAGGGTATGGTTATACTTTGCATAATATGGATTCCATATAATTGAGCAGTATTCCAGTTGCGATCTCACTAGGGAAACGTACAGGATTTTATAGCAAGTGATACTCTTGAAGTCCCTACATACTCTACCTATAAATCCTAACATTTTGTAGGCTTTAGTGGTAATACTATTGATATGTAAATCAAAACTAAGCTTATCATTAAACACAACACCTAGGTCAGAGATGTGCTTGACTCTTTTCACACGGTACTCTGAGATAAAGTAGTCCACACAGATAGTTTGTTTTGATTTATGATAACTTACAACATTACACTTTTGGATGTTGAGTTTCATCAGGTTTTTGTGACACCATCCATTAATAGAAATTAAAGCGTTTTTCAGTATTTTGGCATCATCATTGCAGTTGACATGATGATAAAATTTCAAATCATCAGCATATAAGAGGAACTTTACAGAGTTGAGAGGATGTCCGATGTCATTAATAAATAATAAAAACAGTAAAGGACCTAAGTGGGATCCTTGAGGAACGCCTGACTTGGCAATAAAAGGAGAGGAAACTGAGCCATTGACCTTAACTAAGAGTTTTCTATTAGTCAGATATGATTCAATCCATTTTAGTATATTACCATGAACACCATAAGCCATGAGTTTAGCCAGTAAGATAGTGTAATTCACATGGTCAAAAGCACTAAATATTGAACTAAACCAATAAATAGCCTTTTACAATGGGTCAAAACCGCTAAAATGTATTCGAGTAACGATTCATTTAACAGAGAATATTATTATTAAACAAAGCATTATAAAATATAAAGAATAACTAAACGTAGCTGATACTTTAAATAATAATGAAATTCACGTTACTGTTTGACGTTGCTGGTAGAGTAGATGTAGTGCAATGGAATAAAAAGAAATATAGGAGACCGGGAAGGTGCAAAAACTAATGTATTGGAAGTATACACGCCATCGAGTAACTCTCTATATAGGCCTAAACGCGACTTACTTCCTTCTTAGTCATTGGAGTAGTATAGTTTAGCCTTGACAGCTTTGCACTCCAAGACATCGCCACAACTCTAACATTAATTAATGGTTGCCGAAGTTTAATTTTTATTTGACATCAAAAATATCTATGCACTAATTCCGGTGTAAAAATTATTTTCCTGCTCCAATAAATAATGGATGGAGGAGAACATATTCTGGGGTTTTAAGATATAATAAAGTTAGGCTTCAGCTACTTTAGTGGCCGGTGAGCATAGCCGCTAGCGTCAAGTATTTTTTCGCTTGCATAATGGCATGGTTTTTTAAGTTAGAGCGACCACAGAGCGCTGAGCGTCGCCTCCGAAAATGGTTTGAGCAATCGTTTCTATTCTAATATATTTAATCCAACATTAAAACTTACTTTTACATTTCGTACGGAGCATATACCCATCTGAAACTAATATTAAGAAGTTGGTAGCAGGTCAATATTTTCGTGTTCAATTTTCCATCATTTTTGTATGGGCTTATTCAAAAATATACAGTGAGGGATTGAAAAAGTTATACTATATGTTTATGGCAATATTGAGAAGGGAACATTGAGAAGGGAAAAAATATCAGGAAAATATTATTTAACTTTCGGCAGAAGCAGCAAAGATATAGCGTTACATAAAAATTCGCTTTTTGAACTATGCGTAACTTGCAGCGGTCATCCAGGAAATCATTCTATATATCATAAATTCTTTTCTAGAGATTACGTATGCATGTACAATACACGTATATTCACCAAATTTTATAAACGAATATAAAAATCTTAATGACAATATATATATATATATATATATATTCGGAAAATTTTACATCGGCACTGCATTCTCTAAGCTCAGACACCGCGCAAGATCTGCTAGACTTCAGAATTAACCTTATATGGAATATTTTTATAAAATCACACGATTCTATCACAAACCCATCTTATGCTGAAAATTTCTATCCGGATTTTAACTTATTTTATAAAGTTTAGGAAGACCTTTCGATCTTCCTTGTTTTGGCGCCTTTGTGACAATAACTATGTTATCAATATTTCTTCCATTCCATACTTGAATTATATACATGAAGCCACTTAAAAATATTTCTATTTATGTAATTATAGGTCGCAAATATTTAAATTGGAATCACTAGTAAGCAAGGAGATGTATAAAGTTAGGGATTCGCCATTTATTTTTAGACGACCTTTCAGAGAATATTTTTAAAAGAAGTGTACAATTTTTTTCACAAAATCGTCATTTCGGCTATTGAGTAAAAGAATTACACGCAAATTGCGGAGTGCGTAAAATGAAATGCTCACTCCACAAAGGGAGCGAGTATTTCATTTTGCCCCCGAATTCGCCAATTTCGAATAACAGATTCATTCTAAAACGCCATTATCTTCATTTTATCACATAGGTTTTGAATAAGAATCTTCTAAGGGCTACCAACAGAGGTAATACACAAAGAGACGATTGCAAAGACAAAATCTCGCCTGATGCTAAAATATGAGTGCGGCTCTTCATGGACGAATGAAAGGGAGTAGAGACTCCCTGGTGCGGCTCAAAGTGTGGCCAGGACAACGCTCAAGCGCTCGCCAGTGTGGCTGAGGTCTTACACATTCCGTTTCTCGCAGACCTAAGAAGTAACAATTAACGCAATTAGTTCATTTGGTTCACTCCCTCGCCTTATGCAGCGTTCACACTTAGGCGATAAAATACATCGTAAGTGATAAACGACAGGGTAATTTGCGGGCTGATACGCAGTATTTTAAGGTCGTGCGAGGTTGTTACTGTATGAACCTTTTATATCACCCCCATTAAATCCTTTTTCGCGTTTCGCTGTCGCATATCAGTTATTAAAAAGGTGATCACCTCACCTTATCACCTCTCTATGACGATGATCATATTCGTGTAAGTTCCTGAATAACTTTCAGAGGGATCGTTTTTAACGTTCCATCAAGCTTTGAACTTTACCGTAGGGAGAATTCCAGAAATATGTAGGGGTAATTACTAAATGCAGGTGGCAACGAAAAATTCAAGTTTCGGTTCTCTCCCGACTTCACTACCGACGTCGAACTGGCTCGAGTCGGAATATTTTTGCTTCGACCATTATAATATTATTTGCTTCTAAAAGTTTTGTTCCTTACTTATAGCTTTTATTATTTAATTTGCGCTAAATTTTAGAATATGACTTACTTACTGGTGTAAATACACGTGTTTAGTGTATTATTATTACCTCCCTCGCATCCTCAATTACGCCTGAGTAAAATGTTGATTGTAGGGAACCGAAAATCGAAACGGAATAAATAACAGTTTTCCGGACTCGACTCAACTTCAAGAATTTTTATTTTTGTCGGTTCGGGTTGGATGTCATATTTTCGCTCCGCCACAGACCATTAATCTCTGTCACTTTATTTAAAAAGTTGGCATTTACATAAACAAAAGTAATTCTAAAGCGATATATTTGAAAAGTGTTGAATCAAGCAATCAAATTTCAGGAGAATCAAACAGCTGAGTTAGGATGCTATTACAATAATAGTTCTCGGAAGAATTTCCAAATAAAATTTAAATATCAATTATAATAAGCAAAAGGTTTCATGCATGAAAGGAGTAGCCCTTCAGATTCCGTTATCGTAATTTTCATACTAAGTACTGTATTTTTGGAAGGCGAATAAAAAAGAAACAAGGAAATATCTATTTTTAACTTAAATGCACTGCCGAAAACGTAATTCAACCGCCGTGGAGGTCTGGGAAGTGCATTTCTTCTGTCAATTGTCTGAATTCAAGGTGAAGTAGCCGAGAATTAGGCACCAAAAGGTAATAATTTGAAACGGTACTCCTACTATTAGCACTTAATCTTTATTTAAGACCTAATTGATTTAACAGCTAAATGGTAATTATTTTTTATTGCAGCAATGCGAGAAGCCCATTTATAAACATGTTACCTATTCTTCTCAATTTTCTGCGTGTGTACGCTCCTTACATCACATTGCCGGTAGCAGCTGTTATTGGTTTCGTTGGATATCAGCTGGAAAGCAGACTTTCGGACAGATACACTCCTATTGAGCCTGGAAGCATCGAAGAAAGAAGAGAAGAGCGTTTATTAAATGAAGATTTGAAAAAAGATGTGACTGACGTAGGAAGTTTGAAAGAAAAGAAATTCGTACCCAAGACAGTTTTCGAGAAAAATGTATCTCCATCATTATTAGAATCAAGAAAATAGGGATTTCAAATCTGTTAACTCTTTATAGTATATATTTAGTTATGGACAATAGGAATGAATGTTAAGAAGTTGTATTGTACAATTCAGATATTCGTTCCCAGAATTCATCATCGCAACTAAGTGAGTAATGAAATGCAATGCCAATTGCGACAGTATGAGTTGTATCTCCCGATTAATTCGTTTGTATAAAGAATCGCATGCATGGAACATATTATATTCTACATTAATTTTTATGTGAGCCTGTAAATCCTTCACATTGTTAAAGTACTTCATCTGGTAATTAAAAATTTGATATGAATTGGAAGTGTTGGTGTCCTTTCCTTGAGTGGCTTTTATATGGTTTGTATCGTCTTTTTCATAATTTAAATAAAAGAAAAAGCACAAACGCGATGTCCACAGAGGAAGAAGTTCAAATGGTGGATTACCCACGGGAAAATGGGGAGCATGGTGGTATTGGTGATAGAGGCTTTTCTATAGCAGACGTAAGTTGTATGGATGCATTGCTTATGTTATCCTAATCTTAATCCGATAATATTTAAAGTTATGATGAAATTTCATACACCGGTCGATCGGCGGGTAACTTCAAAATAGTTTCAACGTATTCATTCGTGAATTTGGACTCTATGTTAGGTGCTAATTTCGATTGCTCTTGTGAATTTAGATTTTCCTTGGTCTGGTATTTAATTTTCATTATTTTTAGGCACTATTACATTTTTACAAAGTTTTCTTATGAAATGGAATAATTTAGCACTGGATGGTTAAATCACAGATACAAATCACCCTATTTATAATTTTAATTTCGAATATCAGGCGCTTTGTTAAATATCCTATAATTTTCAGAATGACGATCACCCTTGCTTGGATCCTAATCCACGATTTCAGTACAATCCATCCCTCTTCTTCAATGACGGCCGTAGAAGTGTGGATTTCGTTTTAGTATGGACTGTACAGGCCTCTGACGATGAATCTAAAACCGTGTCTGAGATGACAGCTAACGCAGAAAAAAGAAGAATTTTTGAACGTAACTTGACATTGGAAGGATTAGAACTAGAACCAGAATTAGAAGAATCTACTACTCTCGGTCTCTGTTTCATGAAGATTCATGCACCTAAAGATGTTCTGCGTCGCTACAGTGAAATTTTAAAGTTAAGATTGCCTATGAAGGAGGTATGTACTATCTATAAACTTAACTATCTGCAATGAAGATAGGAATAAATAATTTGTCACCAATGATAGAAAATTAAACACTTAAATGGAGGAAATCTTCCTTGTCCGTTTTATTTGTTTTCTCCAAACATTAAACTTAAATATTCAGTACGTTATTCTGATGAATATGAAATATATATTCAGATGTTAAGGAATGTACTTGGTTCTTATGCATCTTGCTTAAATGAATTGCTGTTAAAGGTTGACTACAAAGATACTGCTCTCCCAACAAGGTAGATTTTGTTTACACTAATTAATATTGATGCTGAATGGAAAATTTAAATTTGGAATTCAAAAATTAGTCTATATAGTGAATATAACTCATAAATACTTGTGTTCTCAGCCCCCATGATGCCTTTTAGAGATGGATATGAATTCATTACTTCAAAGACCTGACAAGTGAAAATAGTTTCATTATTTAAGTATTGATTATAATCATATTAGTGAAATATAATACCTCATAGAGGCACTGTCTGTGTTGAATCAGTAACATCCCTAGATAATATTTCTAATTTCAAAAACATTTCTTTTCTTGGTGACGAAAAGAAGAATTTCATAGTCCAGTTGTAGCTAAGATTGAATTTTCCTCCATCTACATGAGCATTCATAATTCTCTTAATCATCAATTGCTATTTGTAAACTGTATCTTGTACTTCTGTCTTCATCCTTTATACATTATGCTATGCAATAACTTTAATTTAGGTGCCAAACAGTGACATAAAAATGGACCGAAGAAATCCCTTCTACAATGCAACAATGTATTTGACAGAAAAGGTAAATATCTGCACATCTCCTTCAACTCAAGCTGTAAGATATTACACTAATAAAAGATTGGATTATCCATGGTCTGCTTCTCCAACCTATACGAGGCTGCTTAATAGGTATACCTGCTAACCATTCCTGCAGCTTTCCTTTCCCTAGTGGATGTATTGCATGCATGTACATATTGTCTTTTGGGTCTGAAATTGTAGAATAAAATTTCATCTATTCATTTTAGATTAACACAAAAGATTACAACATGAGAAATATTAAGCTTTATAATGTGATTATTAAGGGAACCACAAAGACAAATACCTCATAAAACAAAATAACATTTTTCTATGGTGATGCTTATTGCATTGAAATTATATCTTTTTGACCAGCATGGGATGTTGAAAATATATAAGAATCTCATTTATAATAGAAAATATTTTATAATGGAATGTTTTGTGCATAGTTTTCAGATAGGTTTAAAAGTTTTTGTTCCCATGAGTAGAATTGAATATCCGAGTTTTAAAACATCGAAAGTGGTGCATTGGCTGTACGAATTTATTAAACATAAAGAATCCAATATTAATGTATAATTTTATGAAAACTAGCTTTCATTTGTGATGTTCCTTTCTTGTGTTTTTCAAACTTTAAATTTCCTATTATTTGACTCTCTGTGAAATACTTGTTATACAATAATCAGAAAGTGTATAAACAAATAAAATTTTTCAGATTGTGTTTTTCTTCAAAATTTTTAGTAACCTCATTATCCTGTACCTGTGTGTATTTTACTTTTTTGCCATTAAACTTGTTCTGTATTGAAAATAGTTACCAACCTTAATAGAGCAAGCAAGCTGAAACAAGTAACATTAAGCTTCAAGCATTGCTATTTTATTTTTCTTTCATGGAAATTTCATTCATGACACTATTTCATAACCACTGCAACTGCATGGATTACTCCATCTGCTTTTCCTTTTTTTAATTTTGAAACCATTCTTGCAGTATGGAATGAAATTCACGAGTGCTTTCATTGTAGAGAATGAACTTGAATCTTAAGATGCTTTGCTGGGTATACATACGTAAATACATAAAATATTAAAGATTCTCTCAGATAGAAAGTCAGAAGTTGTCCCTAAAGGCTATCTGTTTTGAATTAAATATGCAAATAAATATGAGCTCTTAGCTAAATGTTAAACAGTACAATGCACATTTGTACAGGTAATTTAGATTTAATTTCTTTGATGTACATATCCATGCTCAGTTGTTAATTATTTAAAAAGATTTAATACTATATTTTCTGATTTTCAATTAGGGCTTGGTAAACACATTATGGTGTTTGCTGTCATTCTGCACTTAAGTCAAAATATTGAAAGTGCACTATAGATACCAGTTATTTAATGTAAATAATTGATACTTGATATAGTCTGATGACATTTATAAGAAATGGCTTTTATCAGAGATTGTTGAATATGAATAAAAGCTGTTAAAGATTGGATCGTAGAACAGATTGACAATTCTAAGTTCTGACACTTAGAATGAAGAACCATGAGAAAGGAAATATATGAAAATTATAAGTTTTGAAATATTACTCGTCTTTCCAATATTTTCAAGAATTGGATTGCTGAGTGTAAAGTAGCGCATTCAATGAAAAGATCTAAGGTGAAAGTCTTGAAAAATATGAAAGACTTTTATGGGAAAATTTAAAGAAAGCTCAATGAGAATATACAATGACATGGCAGATAATATATAGTAAATTGAAAAATAGTAAAAAGTAACTTATGCCTGAAAAAATAACATCTCATTAGAAAAATGTCTGTAAGCAGGCAATAGGGGTTTTCAAACCACAAATCCTTCCCCTTTTGCTACCAAAAGCCCTGGAAATCAAATGTAGAATGTTGTTGAATAAGAAGAATAGTTTAAATTTGCTTTAATCTCTGAATCAGAATGCTTTGAATAGAAAACATCCTTGTAAGTGTGGCACAAAGACCCTATAACACTTTTCATAGTATTAAATTAGGAGTGACTTGTGTGATGACTATCATTAGCATCATTCATGCCTAGGCAAGTACATATTATGACACCCATGGACAAGACTGTCTTAAATAAAGTGAAAGATACACATCCCTCTATCCTTGTACCAAATGAAAAATATTCCACTAGTCAAGATATGGAAGTAGAAACCAATCTGAAAGTATTAGAATAAATTCAAACAAAAATGATAAATAATGATGATATAAAATAAATGATAAATAAGCCTAATCAAGGACATCAGAAAGTACATCAATAAGAAAAATTCCAATAAGCAATTAATTCTAAAATGATATTCCAAAATATAAATGTATGACCTAATTATTTGTCTCTCTGTTGAGAGAGGAGAAACTCCTATAAGTACTACATTGAATTCAATATAAAATTGCCAAATAGAAGTAAAATCAAAGTATTTTTCATTTTCATTGAATGTATTGATACAAATTTTTGCAATTACTATATAAAATGTTAACCCAAATCTTGGAATATCAATTAAATTTTACCTTTGTCTTTCAGATTCCTGGGTTGGATGGTGTTCGGCGAAGAACTAATTCAATAATCAGTGATATAGACTCTATTACAAGCAACTTTAAGAAACATTTTACTGTAAATACTGAAGTATTTCCTCCAAAGACTCAACGTTTCACTGCCATATACAGCAGAGACAAGGAATACTTGTGAGTTTCATTTTCTTATGTCTACAGGCCACAAATTTTCAGTAGATTTTGGAAGAGTTAAATCTTAGATGTAGAAATATGTTTTTCTCATTTCCTATGAAAGCTGATGATCATGAAGCATTATAGCTTCGAAATGATTTTTTTCTGATATTTAATGTTTCAGAATAGAAACCTAATGTGTGCATAATTATAGCATTCATTTAATTGTTTCATCTCAGTTAAATCTTCTTCATAATGCCATCGAAATTAAATCTCAAAGGCTTCTCTTAGAGTTTGATTAGCTGTTATGTGGAATAGAATGGAATGAATCACTGTGATATGCTGACATTTTTCTGATTGTTTTAAAGAGTTCTTGTGATCAACCTTTCAGTGACAGTTTGTTTCATGTTTGTCTTTATTTTAATTCTGTACCTTTTGCCAAATTTGATGTCTAACGACTCTTGAAAATGATACGATTTTTCTAGAGATCTAATAAACCTTCTTCTTGAAAAGCAGGAATAAGTCTGGTAGTATAAGTGTATGAATATGCAGTAAACCAAAAGTATGGAATTAATTGATTTCTATAAATTACATTGAAATGTTTCTGATTTTCATAATTATTATCTCTTAGGTTTGATACCGATGCAGAAGACTTTTTTAGTCCAGCTATCCATTCCAGAATTGTTCAGTTTATTCTGGACAGGAAGAGATTTACTGAAAATGCATTAGAAGATCCATATGCATTTGGAATTACCCGACTAATTAGTGAAGGAGTGTACACAGCTGCTTATCCCCTTCATGATGTGAGTATCATGTCTTAATTGAAACTGTTTTGGTAGCCAAATTCATTGACTTGTATTATGTTTTCACTCATTTTCAACTGAGAGTTGGGAAAAGGCAAAACTGGAGAACTCTTGGCTTCTTTCTAAGATTTCTCAGAGAAAGTAAAAGAAATTCTATGTTTTTATTTCATTTGAATAAGAAGTAAATATTAATTTCAAAACTTACAAGATTCTCTTGCTTATGGACAGCTATGGTTGGAAGGAAAATAGAGAGAACCTTCACTTACCTATTCTTTTGTCCTTTGTAATATTCTGGCCCCACTTTCTTCCATTTCTTAAAGTGCATAATCAATTTTTATACTTCAATCATTATATTCCATTATAATGCTTTCTGGGTTTAGCATTCATTAAGATTCTTTGATTAGTGTCTCACCTCAGTGAAATTGTCTTGTTGACTATTTCTTTAGTGTTGGTCGTTTTTTTTCCAAATCTCCATAATAGAGTTCTCGACCTTCCTCTCTTTTCCATAAGAATTTAGCCTAAAATTCTTTATGATTTGATTTTGATATCCATTCACCTTCAAGCTTATCCCACTGATCAACTGATCTGCATATTTAGCAAATTTTATAGTTTTTTTGTGAATGCATCTCTCTGCATTTATTGTATAAGATGTTCTTATATGTCAATATATACGTATATTTTTATAGTGGAATAGTTATTCTTGAAATTAATTCAGTAGTTTCTGTCATCTTGGAGACTCTTTGTAATTGATAGCAAGAAACCTATTCTGTAAAATAAAGAAACTTCCTATCTCTGCTTTCTATATGTCTTGAAAACAAAACTTGATTTAAAGTGTTTCTATTACTCTTTCTTCAATTGATATATCATCATAAACTAAGAAAAATTTAGTAAACTGGTTATTTATTGATACTTTTAGAGTATTAAGATAAGGTCGGGAAAAAGGAGGCTAGGGAGTTGGCAATGGTTAGTAGTAACAGCTATTGATTATTGATACAAATATATTAAAAATCACAAAAGCTCCTGATGAATGTAAACACTAACTAGCTTGAATTTGTTTTATTCTATTTCTAAAGTGAAAATTATTCTATTTCCAAACTTCCCATTGCCAATAATCTCTCTTTCTCAATTAAATTTTACTGGTTTCTAGATAGCAATTAGTAGCCTTGTAGTGTTTTGGTAGACTTTTTTCTATTATAGCAGTTTTGATTATTCTTCTTATTACTCTGATTAGGTTGTACTGATACATAATAATTTTCATAGATAATGGTTGGAGGATAGAAATCATATAAGTTTTCTGGACCAAGGGGGTGGTAGCATGAATAAGTTTGGGAAACACTGGCTTAGAATTAATGTGTACAGGTTTTATCAAAGCTAGTTGAAGCTTGATAGATATAGAAAGCTCAAAATGATCTTGTGTATTCCTGGTAAATTTCATAGATGAAGATTTCATGGACTTCCAACCGGGTTGTTTCTTGGATGAATTTTGAGGTTTCAACTTCTGTATCTGGAATCACCTTCAGAATGAAGTGTTAAGGTGTTTCCAATCAGGGTCTACTATATATGGAGTATTAGTCTAGTATATGGAGAATTGCCGTACAGATACAACCTGGTTGAAAACCTGATAAGTCTTCACCCACAATATAGAAGTTTTACATAGTTTTAGAGGTTTTTCTAATTATTTATTATCTTTTGCTATCCTGGTCTAATTACTGTAATTATCATTATTACATTTATCATTTCAAATAGCAAACATTTTTATTTTTGAAAAGCATAACATGTATAATTTTGATTTATTATTCAGAGTAATTATTTTCAGGGAGATTTTCGATATCCAACTAGTATGAGGAATACACTTTATGAGGAATGGGCCTCATTGAAGAATACCTTTCAGTATCAGCCTTTAGATTATATAAAGGAGTACTTTGGAGTAAAAATTGGATTGTACTTTGCTTGGCTGGGCTTCTACACCCATATGCTAGTACCTGCATCAATAGTAGGTCTTGCCTGCTTTATTTATAGTTGTGCAACATTATATGACCATCCCCCTAGGTGAGTCCGTACTCAAATAACATTTTTCTTCACTAACTTTAAACTGTAGTGCATGAGATTATCTTAATCATACAATATTACTCATTTTACAATGAATTTATTTCATTCAAAATAAATTAATGAAATGAGAGATATACAGTCTGAAAAAAATTTTGAAATTAGAAACCATTTTAGAATTATTCATCTGGAAAATGAATTTCTAGCATTATTTACTGAACTTTAAAGCAGTTTTATGTGAAAGGAGGTGGAAGAAAATGAGTATGATTCAAAACTATAAATTTATTGTTAAGCTATACTTTGCATATTAGTAATTGGAAAGCCTTTATGTATATTGTTTCCCCTAAATTATGTAAATAATAACTTTACTTTAACACTTTTCCATTAATCAGTATATATTTTGCAATGATAATTTATTTCATTACAAGTTCTTAGTAAGTAAATATATTGTTTGTATTATATCTGTTATGACCTTGTATTGGAGATTTGGCATTATTTATTTTATTTATGCTCATATTATTTCAAGAGACAATGGAATACTGGAATGATGTAAATTTGAGTAATTGAATGGTGTAATTTTTATGAGATGTAGATTGATGATGTGATGTAATATAGATTATATGAACTAAGTGAATGCATTCAAGATTTTGCTTCTCACGATCAGTGCTAATTATCTTTTCTTTCTTCTTTTAGTGAAGATATCTGTAATAAGAAACTTGATATACAAATGTGCCCCCTTTGTGACTACTTCTGTAATTATTGGAATTTGGCTGAAACATGTTTACATGCAAGAGTCACTTATTTGTTTGATAATCCATCAACAGTTTTTTTTGCAATCTTCATGTCTTTTTGGGGTAAGTTTATCATCACCATGCTATGTGTATGAATTTTATATCAATATAGGTAGCACTTGCCATTAGAGATTATGAAGAAAATTCCCAAGACAATTTTTGTTCTTTAGATTGCCTTTATTTAAAGCTGAAATGGTTTAGAATATAATTTGGTGTAGTGTATGTAAAGAAATTAATTTTGTAAAGATATTATTCTGTTATACAGTTTAATTGAAAATATAATTTGCTAATGTTAAATCAATGTACAAACATTACTACAATCCTCTATGCATGTATGTACATACAGATCTTCTGAGTTAGGGGCGCCCCTTCAAAATGTTTCAATTTTCACAAACAGTGGCGTACATTGTTTGTTACAAGGATGATTCATCTAAAGCACTTAATTTTATGAAAAACTGATATCTTTTATAAAAGTCGTCATGATTTCCAATTTATACAATTTTCTATTATACCCCTATTAATTTTTCTTTATTGAAGTACTTCTGCCATCTTGTACCACCATTATTACTTATTAAATTTTACAAAAGAAGAAATTTCTGCAAATCAAACAAAATATTATTATAAAAAAATCTTTACATGTTTTTCTTATGAAATTTACTGACCTAGAGTGAGTTAATGTATAAATTTATGTGATATTAATGTAGGAGTTAATAATATTGTAATTCAGATATTTTTTATCAAATAACTTAATTTTATTTGGTTAGGCTGTTTAAAGAAAACTAAATCTATTCTTTGCAGCTGCTACATTTCTGGAAATGTGGAAAAGGTATTCAGCTGAAATAACCCATCGATGGGATCTAACAGGATTTGATCTGCAAGAAGAGCATCCCAGGCCTGAATACTTAGCCCGACTATCTAATGTCACCAAGAAAGAAATCAATGTCATCACTAATACTGAGGAACCCCATGTTCCATTTTGGAGAATGAGATTGCCTGCAACCATCCTCAGCTTTTCTGTTGTTATCCTTCTGGTAACTTATCATAAGTCCTATGGTCTCCAATAAAAAGGAGTTCTTGCTTGAGTTATTGATAATTATTCAAGAACTTCAATGCTCAATTAATTAATTAAAGTCTTGAAGTATATTAATACCATTATTGAACATAATGAAATACAATCAGGTATTGTTTAAATATTTATAATCAAAATTTACCCACTTTGTCAATCTATATGAGGCTAGAGACGTAATAGATAATTTTGAGGTAGGTATTTGTACATATGAATGTTTGCATAAAATTGATCAATTAGGCAAATTAATCATTATACATCTATTAAATTAGCAAATTATTTTCCAATCCAATTATTCTAGTCAGCATTGCCTCTTAAAGGAATGCAAAAGAGAAATGCATTTTCATTTAAGCCAAATGAATAGCCCTTAATTGCCTTTATGAGGAGTTCCATGTTTACACAGTTAAAACAGAGATTTATAATTTTAAATATGTCAGATTTAACCTGTCTTCATAAGAATTGAATGAGCTAAAGATTATCAATGATATGGTGAAGTTACTCCTATAGCACCAAATGTAATGTTCAATTCAATAATTAACGGAAAGTTTATATTTTCTCCCATGAGCAGTTTTAAAACTGCAATTTCTTGCTGTAATTTGAAATCAGAGGCAATTGTTTTCCTCAGAAAAAAAGTTAATTGTTGAAACACTACAGAACTACTCATAATTTTTATTGGGGTCATCAAAACTTACTAAAAATCTTCCATAAATGGAACATAATTCATCAGTTCAACATTTGATATTTCTGCAGCTGTCACTGGATAGTATAATACACACTCCTATACAACTTGTATTCTATTTAAAATATCATCGTTAAACGAATGGAAACTAAATTTTAAATTAATCTAAACTTCTCTGGTAGCAAGTTTCTTTGTTGTTTCGAGTAACTAAAGATTTTCAGAGACATGAATTTGGCCATGTGTGCAAACTTTTGTAAGGTTACATTAAACCGGAACAGTACTTCAATTAGTTTTAAAGCCTTTGGCTTCATAAAAATTTTAATTACTATATATAAACTGATGATAAACTTGTTCTCCTTGGAATCAATCAAAAACTTTAAAAATTGGGAAACTGCTCTCTAATGATTAAATAATGTCTCAATTTGAGTGTTCCGCATAAAAAGAACCAATTCCAGGGCATTAAAATGAGGAAACATTAAGAAAATTAAAGAAGCATTGACGCACCGGGCGTGTGAACCGGGCCTGATGATTGAAGTACAACTCAAGCGCTAGGCGCGTGAGCTGCTGTGATTGTGTTAAGAACCACCCCTAATCATTAAATAAGATTAAAATTTATGGAAATTTTAAAAGCATCTATCTCAAAATGCATAACTTAAAAATATTTTCATCCAAAAGGGATTTCACATATTATGAGTTTTCACAAAAATTTAAAATTCTGATATTTATTCTATTAATTGTTTAAAAAATAGGTAGCCCTTGCAGTTGCTGCAGTTCTTGGAGTTGTTCTATATCGAATGTCCCTTTTGGCTGCTCTCAGTGTTTATGGAGACAATGTGATCACAAGCTATGCCATACTTTTCACAACTGCCACAGCTGCAAGCATTAATCTGTGCTGCATCATGGTGTTTAATTGGGTAAGGCTTTCTCAAATTCGCAGATCTACTGGATAGGATTTTTACCAAAATAGAATTATTAACTAAAATTTACTACCTTCTTTGAATCTGACTTTTACTAAACTTCTCCTTGTTTCCTTTTTATCTTTTGATTTAGAACCTTTTAACGGTTAAGAGACAGCAGTTAAAACTTGTTGTTAAATGTTAAGAACTATTCTAGTCAAATACATTAAAACCTGCTTATGATGCCTTCTAGGGGACTGAAAACCATGTTATAAGCAGGATAACTGAGATATGACAACATAATTTTTTACAAGTTCAAAAATAGTAGCAAATAAATTTTTTACTTTTTTATTTTCAAAGAGCGCTTTACTTTTTTAAAAATTAATCAGCAAAATGGGACACACTTGAACTGTTATATAATTTTAGAGAGGTCCCTATATCTACTAAAGTGAAAGGGGATCTTTGCAGTTTGTTTTGATTACATAATAGGTTTTCCCCAGGACTGTTTGCAAATGAAATCATAAAAATTTCATTTTTCTATTTTATGAAATGAGATAAATCAATGTGATAAAATATATGAATGATGTTAGTAATACTGATCATTAAAACAATTTTGGACTATCAAATGAGATGGAGGCTTGGTTACAATCTATACAGAAATGAGAATCCACCTTACAAGCAGTTGGTTGACCATATTTCATGTGTACAAAGAGAATACCATCAAGTCATTTAGTGTCTTATACAGGAGCATTTTATCAGAGTTTTAATTCTTTATTTCTACTTTTACATGCTTGAAGTTTAAAAATTATTTTTCATTAACATTTTATTCAATTCTATATTATTCCTTGGATTAATATAATATTTTTGTTCATGCAACAGCTCCTTGCTTAACCTTCACTTATTTAACTTCTTTGATCTAAGGTATTTTTTGTTCCTGCAACATTAATTGTTACTGTTTCATTCCAGAGATCTCTGCCTCTGTTGAATTTTTCCTTTTCCTATTGTATTTTACATCATTAAAGCCTATTTTTCTTATTGTATTTTACATCAGTAGAGCCCTATATTTAGAAATAGGAATCTGATTTTAGTTCTTTATCATTAACACAATCCAACATTTGTAGGTAAGCAGTAGATTACCATGGTCTATAATGTTAGCTATGTTATCGATAAGGTTTCTATACTTCTGAAGGCATCAGTATGATTTGAATTTTTGACATTTATATTCAAATAAACCTTTTAATGTTCTGTGAAAAAAACGATACATATTAAAGTTTGAGGTCTAGCTTTGTAATTATCTGATTTTCTTTTCAGATTTATGGTGCATTGGCTGAGTATTTGACAGAATTGGAATTGCAGAGAACTCAGACTGAGTTTGATGACAGCTTGACCCTAAAAATTTATCTCCTTCAGTTTGTCAATTACTATGCATCGATCTTTTACATTGCATTTTTCAAGGGAAAAACTGTTGGATATCCAGCTAAATACAATAGACTATTTGGATATCGTCAGGAGGAGGTATGGAATCTGTCATCTCTTTACTAACTCACTTTAGCTAGTCTTAAATAAAAAATAATCATATTTTTCAAAAGTAGATTTTACTTTGTGTTGGAAAATCACCCATATTTCTATGCCTGATCATTGTTAATGCATTATTTGATGAAATTAAGTTGAGTGGGAGCATATGAACTAGTCTATTAGACCAAAGATCATCAGGCATTTTTGATAGGAAATAGAGTTAGAAAATTCAGTGGTAGAATAAAGAGGTATGTCACTATGTCCTTTCATTTCAAATGGCTGAAATGATTTCTGTAAAAATTAAGAGAATTATACTATTTGCATAACTTTTATTCTTTTATTTCTAGTGTGGTCCTGGAGGGTGTCTAATGGAATTGTGCATACAACTGTCCATTATCATGATAGGAAAACAAGCTATGAACACTGTGATGGAAATGTTATTTCCGTAAGTAAAACTATTGTTTTATTTAAAAGCAAATGCCTGGCAACATTGATTCGGTAGAAAATATTTAACTGTAGATTTTGTTTCTTTTACAATCTAGTGTGGTAATAGAAACTTAACTGTGTAATCAGGAGCTATTCACTGGGAATTCCACTGCAGTAAGGGAATCAGCCTGAAGGTTTTATTTATTTTCTTATTGTTTATAAAATATCTTCCTATTTTTTATGGTCAAGGGTATGGCTGAACTGAAGCAAGTAGAAGAGCATGTTTCTTTCTTCATTGATAGAGTAGCTTCATTTCACTTGCAACCTTATGTTTAGTTATTAGAATTCTGTATTCCTGTTACTTACAGTTTTTCTTTATTTTTTTCTTCAGCATAAATAACTTGCATACATGTGGTAGTTCTCAAAAGACTATTGCTGCTTTGTAAAATAATTAATCATGTATCGTCTATCTCAGTTGTGTTATTGGGCAACTACTGAATGGTATAGAAATTATATGGTTCAAATATATTAAAAGTATAAACATATTAAAATATGAAAAGGAAAAGTAATGTATAATTTTAAAGAGCTTAATCAATTTTTACTAAGTTTGGGCTTTTGAGCTATTGTAGCATCCAGCTAGAGCATCAGCTACTTCAATTGAACGAGATTTAATTATTTAATTTGAGTAGAAGTTTGGGTGAGCTACATTGGCTGAGAAAAGTACAAATCCTACTTCATAATGGTATTTACTCATTTACTCCTTAAAAATAGAAGAGGTTCCGGCAGAATTTCATGTTTTATATATTTATTCTGTGAACATGGAATTGCCTTATTTTCTGATAATTCATTTATCAAAAAGAGCATGATGCTTAAAAATACCAGATGAAGAAGATTATGGCTTAGTTTTCTTATATTCACTCTTTACTAGTAGGGAATATGCGTTTCTAATATCCTACAGCACTATAAAATGCTCTCTAATACACAAAAGTACCCTTTGAATTTAACATCCTTATTCCCTATATTTGTTGCATGGGTAATCAATCACTGTTGCACAAATTTGAATTTGCCTCATAAATCAACTATGAGAGTGTTTTACTTCTACTCTTCAGATGAAAAATATTAAGAATATCTTCTCTTATTTTGTGAAATATTAAGGTTTGTAAAATCAATAATTTTGTTAAATTTTCAGTTTATTTTACAAGTGGCTAAATACCATAAGAATAAGAAAACGTGGATCTCCAGACGGTAGCTGGAGGTCTAAAGGTCGCCGATCTGCATTTCAGTGGATGCGTGATTATAAATTAAATCCATGGGGTACAAGAAGTCTTTTCCCAGAATATCTTGAAATGGGTAAGGATATTTCTATACTTTAATAATATTCTTTCATGAGCTATGTTTGGTAAAAACCAGCAGGATATCTTTCTTCTGAATAAACAAATTTAGAGTTAAAATAGTACTTCACTGTATTTCAATCATTAAAGCTGACATAGATTATGATGCTCTTCAATGAAGGTCTTTGTTATCAAAGTATAACAGCTTTTATGCTTTCACTCTTCCTGGCCTCTATTCCTAATGCCTAATGCTCTATTTCATTTTAGTAATTTTAAAGCATAAGCATTCATAAATTAATCATATATCTCTTGCCAGTATTGCAATATGGTTTTGTGACTATATTTGTGGCTGCATTTCCTCTGGCTCCACTTTGTGCATTGTTGAACAATATATTAGAGATGCGCTTGGATGCAAAGAAACTTCTTGTGTATTTCCGGAGACCTGTAAGCCAGCGAGTGAAAGATATTGGTGTTTGGCTTGGTATATTGGACTCAATTGGCAAGCTAGCTGTTGTCACTAATGTAAGTCATTCCATTTGAATGTATATATGTTGAATGTAGTTAGCAAATAATAGGCTGTAAGAATATTTCTATTGCAGTTGAACTGAAAATAATCAGAATATTTTAAATTTTTATAGGGATTCATCATTGCCTTCACTTCCAACTTCATCCCAAAGTTAGTCTATGTTTTTACTGTGAGTGAAGATCAGTCATTAAGTGGGTACCTGAATTTCTCTCTCTCATACTTTGATGTGAATGACTTTGAGCCTGGATCTGCTCCTAAACATATTGGAAATGTAACTGCATGCAGGTAAATTCATAAATAATTCTATAAGCTCTGAAGACACTCAATTAAACCATAATTTAAAGTATGTATCCTTGCATTTTTTACACAGAAATTATGTTTTTCGTAATCTTGTAAAAGTCACTCCAATAAAAATTATACCTTCTGTACTCATATAATGATAAGTATAATAAATATAATAAGTATAGTAAGTCAGTAATGGTCAGAGTATTCTGTCCAGAAAATGAATAAGAAATAAAGATGTGTTTATGGAAATATTTATATATTTTAAAGGTACATTCTGCTCTCAACTTACAAATATCAAATAAAATTTGTTTCAATATCAAATAAGAAAACATGTCACCAACTCATCACTGGTTTCCCTAAGATTATGCTGAGGAAGGTTTGACTTCAAGACCTTTCCACAACTAAAGAATGTTAAAATGAAGTTAATATCATGCCTGGTAAAACGAATAAAAAAAATAAAACTGAATAGTTTCTATCATATTTATCATCCTAGGAAAAAATAAAATTATAATCTTGCTATGCTTATTTAGTTGATAAATCTTTTTGATAATTATTCTATTTTTTAAAGTTCTAGTTCATTAGAAAAAGTTTGAGCATATATTTTTGAAATAAATCAAGTAAATATCGAATAATATTTTATAGGTATCCTGACTACAGAGAGCCACCAACTTCAGAAAATAAGTATGACAAAACTGCAATGTATTGGCATATACTCGCAGCCCGTTTTGCATTTGTGGTGGTGTTTGAAGTAAGTTATTATGGGTGATTCTAACTCGTTCTAATATATTTTAATCAAAGAGAATCTATTTTCCTTTTTTCTTATGTCAGTTGCTATTTTTTATCCTATTGTATAGAGAATATGTATGATCATATAGAGGTATCTCCTAATGGCTAAGCTTACACTTATTGAATGCATCTATCAGCCTATGGATGCTGGATTAAAGAGAATGAAAGGAAGCAGCTGTTTTTTGGCAATCCTTTCTATATTTAAAGATGTAATTAGTTACAGAGAGTAAGATTACTTAAATTAGATTAAAATTTATTAAATTACATTAGTTAGCTGCTACATTACTGTAATTTTTAAGATACCTTTAATAATCTATTATCAATTTCTGTACAATGTTTTTCATCTTCTTTATTTTATGTTTCTTTACTCAGTGTACTATTTAGGGAAAATTAGATCCAGTCAACTGAGAAATTCTTCATGTTTTATGAACAAATTCCATGCTGCAATATTTTTATTTAATTTTAAAAATTTTGATTAACATTTTAATTGTGTTTAAGTCCCTAGCTGCTTCTGTTTGAGATATAGGACAATGAGAATAGGATTGTGAAATCTGTTTCTCTATTTTTTCAGAATGTGGTGGCTGTGGTTATGATTCTTGTCCAGTGGCTTATACCAGATATCCCCAAATCATTGCATGAAAAGATACGTCGTGAAGCCTATCTTACGAATGAAATCATAATTCGAAGAGAAACAGAGAGGGCATTATCTGGGGGTGCCTGTTGTGACACTGGTGATGGTACACCATGGACACCTATATATGAAGACGACAAAATAACTGATGGGCCTTCATTTTTGCTGCGTCCTCCTAAAGAGTTACCAAGAAATAGGAAAAAGCGAAATGGCTCAGCTTCCCCTACTATGGTTTAAATTCCTTTTGTGTTTCTGTAGATTTGCATGTGACCTAGGTTACCTATGGGAGAGATGAGCAATTTTGAGAGGAAGATCTGCTTTTTTGCTTGAAAATATTCTTATCTATATACTCTATCACTTATCTCCATGCAAAGCTTTTGAATCTCATACGTCCTTTGAAAAACATATGAAATCATCATATTTTCACAATTTTGCATGCTATTCAACTTTTTCATAATATCTGAACTATTCTATTTATTGTCAGAATTACAGATTCATTATAGTTCCAAAAGCTCTTACCAAAAGAAGTTTTGGAAGAAACATGTCAGCTTGTGATATTCTGTGATTTCATTAAATGAAATCATTTCAAGGTCTGTTTTAATAAGCTTTGTATCAGCTCAATATGCACGTAGTGCTTAGCTTATGTGCCATTAATGTGATATTAAGAAAATTTTCGTCTTATACTTAATCAACTTTTTTTATTTTACTTGTTATACAGCTATCAAAGATAGCTTTAACTCAGAACTTTTTTCTATGTGTTATCATACTTGAGGCTGATATTGTTTGAATTTATATATTTATTTATTTTTAACAACCAAGATTAGTTAATTTTCAAGATTCAAAATGAAGTCTTCAAAAATTCATTTCAAGTATAAAGTTTGGCCATATCATTTGATTAACATAAACTCATTACTCTGGATATATTACCTTATTAATACATTTACAAACATCTGTACTATTATGATAACTCCATAATTATTGATATGCATTGATTATTCTATTTAATGCCAGCACTTCTCATCCTATGGTCTTAATTCTATCTGATCTGTTTACTACTACTGATTTAAGACAACTTTTTGCTTGCCCTCTGATTTGAAATAATGTTTACACTTTGTTATTTTTTTAGACACAACAAATTTAGATCATGTTCTATCTTTACTCTATCAACTGAAATTTTGGAGGCATAAAAATCATGAAAATATTGCAATAAATGAAGAATTTCATCTAATGTTTCTATAATACTATCATGTCAATTCAGATACTTGGAGAGCAAGTTTTGGACAATGTCTGTTCTTCATTTAATATTCTGTATGTGTATCTTTTGTCAGTGGAAGTATTCCTGTAGGATATTATTTTCCATTACTTTTGATAGTAGTCCATTAATTTGATTCCAAAAAGTTGAAATATATTTTGAAATTTCTTATTCACATCTGTAAGTTCAAATTGCTTTTCTTCATGTCATGCAGGCATTTAGAAGTTTTCAAGCTGTTTAAATGCTGGTAAACAAATATTTTGGTATTTAATCAGCAAATTAGCAAATGTTGCTATTTTTCTAGGGTGGTGTTATAAGTATTCTACAAATACAAAATGCAGTAGATAACTTAGGGATCTGATTTGTGCCTTCTTTATATGTTTCTTTTTCTGGTAAAGATCAATTTTTCTTATTCTTCGTTTGCATTTGGTCCTACTCTGTATACTCTCGGAGTTTCGGACTTATGTACATATTTTGTTTGAGTTTTGTATAGAGTGCTCTTATATAGTTAGTTGAATGTGAAAATGGGTTTCAGAAATCAGGTTTTTATTGGTGCCATTAAACTGCTCTTTACTGCTGAAGAGAAAAATAACTTAGGATATACATTCATTGGAATAGATGAATTAAGTATTTCTATGATACACCAAAGTTAGTATGGTAAAGGTATGGAAGAAGTCATATTAATTTTATGACTAAATGGTCTGCTTCACTCTCAGAACTTAAGCTTACATTGATTCATTTGTATACTTGATCAATTATGATATTAACAACTTCACAGAAGGCCATATTTCTTTGATAGGGCCTTATTGTAAGACTTATTTGAGAAATATAGCTTTCTGATGACTATTTCTGCAGATAATCTTATTGAAAGGCAGTGCTTAGTGTTTTCCTGACTTGACTAGAATGAAATTTGCTGAAACTCTTCTCTTTTATCAATGTCTTAATTACAAATCATTGTACTTATATCAAAGTATTTTTGTATTTTTGCGCATTTGATTTTTTGTAGTGTTTACCTACAATTTTTCTTTAAATGCCTATCTGTGATTCCTCCAATTTGAAGATTTCTTAAGAAGATGTTATTTATGAGACAATTTAAATATCTAGCTGTATTTAAGGTTAAAGCCCTGAAATAGTAGCTCACACTCAAAACTCTCTTTGATCAGACTTTATTTGATTTTCGAGCAAATGGTAGCATTTACATAATTTTTTACAATAATATCTCAGGTTAAACTCACCTACTGTTACTACAGTCTTTGTGTTTTCAGGAAATTTTTTTATTTTGGTTACTTAAATTTGGTGTTCTCTTGCATATGAATCATTTTTTAAAAATATATCAGACCTTTTAATAATTTCCTTGTGAATAAGCATTGCTTCAAAAACAGATTTTGTGTCATTTTCTCTTTTGCTTGTAATGCCTGCTGTGGTGAAAGAACCACATGATGCTAAGACATTTAAGGGTAGTAAATTTTTAGTGTGGTAAGGGTCATTCAAAAATCTTATACAAACTTGAAGTGGCCTTAATTAGAGTGAACATGAAGTAACATTCACATGAGTGAATGAAGTAAGTTAGATGTTGCAGATAGAATATGAAGTTATGAAAGTTCCTAAATTGTTTTGCTGTTAATGGTTTAGTTCAGCAAAATTTTAAATAAAGCTCATAAAAATTTGTTTTTATATGTTGGTGATTGATTATTACTTTAGATTTCTACTGTTTTCTGTTAATTAACCTCATGGAAGTAGTCTGAGATAGTGAAAGGTTTTGCTGAATCCTAAATATGTCCACATTTTCAGTTTATATTGGTATACTGTATAAACTATGGTTATTAAATTGGTTCTTCAAGGAATATGTATTTTATGGCATTGAGAATGTGGTTACTGCTATTTCAATTAAGCAATACTGTAAAAGAATCTCAGGTTCATCGATTGTTGAATTGGTGTTATGCAATTAATCCAAGGAACTGAAGCATAATGTAGTATTGTTTTTTCCTGTATTGTTGTGATTTGTTATATATTTTGCAGTTTTTGAGACTTTTGAATACATTGTATGCATGTATTCAATGTTTCTTAACAGGTTTGAAGTTTTTTTTATTAAAAACTTTATAAATACTTCTAGTATTTTGGTATCCAAAATGACTTTTTTATGGAATGTTGTAATGTTTGCTATTTATCTATGTAAATTAAACCTAAATGCATATTAAATAGCATTTGTTTATTTCTTCATTATGAAAGAGTGATAAATTTTTAATAAGTTGAGTGTGGTTGAAGATATAAATATAGTATTAATTCTTAAAATGCTCATTCCCTCAAGTGATAGAATGACATTAAAGTAAACGTGTGATGAATTCATTTTAGATTTTATCTTCTTTCAAATGTTATATATATTGTTGATCTCACTATTTTTTTAGCTGATTTTAACCTTTTATCTTTGATAAATCTATTGAAGATGTTGGTTTGTAGAGTCCAAACTCTTGCCTATAAGAAAATATTTTCAATAATTCAATTATTTTCTCGTAGTAAAATACATTACATTTAATTTTTTTCTGTTATCTTCATTAACTTTTTATTTCATTAATATCTTGTAATGACAGCATTATGGCTAATCACGTTTGAATCTATGAGATGGAGTCCAGTGGAAGACCAATTAAGTTGATCATCAACAACTTTGTGAACTCCAAATTGTTCTTTTTTCTGGATGTATAAATTCATCTTAATTAACTTCTTTTAGCCTTTCGGAAATTATAGCGACTGCATTGGTCCATGTCTTCTACTTTTAATCTTTCCACCTTAGACAGGATTAGAAGCAACTAAGAAACTAGTAGTTATTTTACTCTGAAGTAACTTAGCAAAATACTCCATGAAAATACCTTTAAAATAATAAATTTGTTAAATGGTGCGATGACTGGCAATTGGAGCTCCACGTAGACAACTGTTCGGTTCTTAATTTTTTCGAAAGAAAATCCTTTTTCAATCATAATTCATACAACCTTCGAGGGAAAATATTATCAACAGTCGATTCGGTAAAATATCTTGGAATTACCCTTACGCATGACTTAACTTGGGGTACCCACATCCTTAATATATGTGGCGAGTTCTTAAGAAATTAGGCTTCGTCAAAAGAATAGTCGGTAGAAGCGAAGAAAAAGTCCGCGAGCGATGTTACTTTGCGCTAGTTAGACCTCACCTCGAGTATGCGTGCAGTGTTTGGGACCCTGCAGAAAAGTGTTGTATTCGGGAGATAGAAAAGATACAGCGAAAGGCAATACGTTTTGTAAAGAATTGCTATGATAAATCAGTAAGTGCTATTCAGATGCTCCAGGAGGCAGGATGGGAATCTTAAGTAGAAGGAAGGCTCAATCAGAGATTTAATTTACTTGATAAATTCAGACGGAGTACGTTCATAGGCATGTAGCGGATATTATGCACCCTCCTTGTTATATTGGCCGTTCTGATACCGCGAGAAAGATCAGAGAAATAGATGCTAGAAGCAGTCAATTCAAGAATTCAGTTTTTACGAGAGCGATAGGCGAAAATAATCGACTAGAAAATTAGAGTGATGGTGCTTGCACTCCCTGCCACACACCGTAAGGCGGCTCGTAGGGTACCTATGTAGATATAGATGTCTGTCCTAGTTTTACTTCACTATTCCACTCCCACACTTTCACTTGTAAAACGTTTTTTTTCTTTCACTTTCCTTCTTTACTAAATTCCATACCACTCTCTATTGATCTTTTCTCATAACCCAAAGGGAAATTTCGTATGGGATTAACTCACACCAAGTAAAACCCGAGCTCTTTTCACAGTTTCTAATTTCTTTGTTTTATATAGTTTTCGTCATAATTAATTTTCTTTCAAGATACATTTTCTCCATAATATGACATATTTTCTGTATGTGAAAACTGAATAAATTTATAAATAAATATGTTGACAGTATTTTATGGCACTATGTATACTGAACTACACATACTTGGGCAGCGGCAGTTTTTAGTTGGCTTTCCACATCATCACAGAGAAGACTAGCGATTTAATGACAAAAGAGGTTACGGAATTCAGTTTTTCCACAATAGTTTACTTTAGGACAACAAATTCATCACTACTACACCAGTTTAATTGTAGTATAACTAATTATCACTAGAATAAAAAAGTACGAGAATAGACAACAGCTTCAGAGATTTAAGTGAAATTTGATATTGCGCAAAGGCTACTGCGAGCTATTTCCTAAATAAAAATGTTCTTTGGACAACATATGTGACCGAATGATCTTTGACTGCTTGGCTTGCTTGAATGTAATCCTATCCTCCGCCCCAATGGTCGACGGGCCTTATGAGATGTACGTGGGGGCACTTCTCCCTCGGGAGGGATAAGTTCTGAAAAAAAGGCGTGAACACCAAAATCACGGGGAGAAGACGGAACAGAAACAGAGAGAGGAGCTGTGATTAAAAAAGAGGCCATTTCAAAACATCGAATTTGAATAAGAATACAGGAATAATAATCTTATTTACAAACTGATGGAGTTTATAAATGGATATATACATTTATTAATTACACTATTTTTATTTATATATATTTATTATATTTATTTGTTATCTAATCGCTAACTGCAGTTTGAATGCGCAAATAAATTGTATAGCAATTAAGATATTACGATGTTAATTATAACGTTAGAAAATTAATAAATGTTAATTTATTATTGATTATGAATAAGATTCGGATATTTCATGAAGATTGATAGAATGTAATTATATTACCAAGCCAAAAAAGGTTTGACTACAAGTAAAAAAAAGTCGTACTATTTTTCTTTGATGATTTATACATAAGTTAGGCCTTTGCTAATTAAATTTTGACTCAGATTAAACACGAATTTCGTTCTTGAAAAATGTAGTATCCACGTAAAGGTCGACAACTTAAATTCAACCTTAAAAAACAGACTGAAAACTTGACTACTTATATATATTGAACGGGTGTAGATATTGAGTGGATAATTGAAGATAAGTTCATAAGAAAATGACCTAAATCGCCTCCTTTCTTAGCAAGTTTCCAGATTCGCCCGGGGTGTCGTAGTATGTATAGCATATTGCATGAAACGGGGCCGGTTCCGTTAGCTTGGCAAATTCTAGAATTAGTTTCCTGCGAATAGACTCAGTTCCCCTCGCTTTATTTCAGTTCTCAGTTTAGTTTTTAATTCATGAAGCATGATCAAAGATAACTCTATCCATAATCAGCTCTGAAACAAGAGAAATACATTTTTCCGCCGAACCTCACCGACTTCCTTATGACATCGGAATATTTCCGACTTTGCTGAACTATCTCTCGAAGCCGGTGTCAATCGCCCGGAATGAGGAAGAAGAAACTGGGCGTCTCATCGGAGAATTGAGAGATGGCTCCAGCGTTTATGAAGCGAGGACAGGAAAAGAAAGAGGGAGGGAGCAGGTGCTTGCTCTTTATGGGCGGGTCGTAGCGGCATTCGCTTGAGACAAAGAAGATGTTGGAGAGGCAACAAAGAAACGTCGGTAACAATCGAAGGGTGAAAGAATTGAAGAATTCAACAGTATAAGAACAAGTTCTCCTTTAAGATACTAGCAGCTGGTTTCTGATTATTAAATGATGAAATCATCTCTTTTGGGATAACGTAAAAGAGTTTGTCTGTAGATTCCGACCAGCAATGTTCAATGTTTTACTTTCCGTTCTGTTTCAGCAGAAATATAATTTCGATCCAGTCCCGGTTTCATTCCATCAAACATCGACGAAACGTTCAAACATTCAGTAGAATATAATGAATCAGTTTGTAATTACTGCTGTAATTAAGTTCAGAAGGAATTACCCATTACTAGAAGCTGCTTTCAAACTTTAATTTCATAACTACAGACCGAAAGATAAATTTTATATCGTAACTTTTAATTATAATATTTTGAATAATTTTTGACAATGCTATCCAAGCTACACAACAGCGACCAACGGCCCACCGCATACTATTTCCAGCCGCAAAAATAATAATAATTATCATTATTATTACAAGACCCTTTATTCGGCGAGGTTAGGCCCATGCGGGCCTTTCTTACATCTAACCTCTGAAACCAGAATTCATGGAAAAGAAATAGAAGGAAAGAACTATACATATTCATACATTGAGCACAGAAAAAATAAATAAAAGAATGGGGATATGGGGTAAAACTCCTCGGGCGAAGGCCTTCGAAGTAAAACCCACTGTGCAGGAAAACGCTCACACAAGAAAGCCGGCGGAAACAGATAAAAATTATTAAAACAAGGTAAATCACAAGTTGGTTTCATTGATGTCTACGCAGGAGTCCCGTTCAATGATTAGGTGGCGTGTATTTCTCTTGATACTCAAGTATGGATTAGAGATATTATAAGCATGAGGAAGTCTAAAATAGAAGAATTATGGAAAACATGATTTAGTTTTAGTGGAAAAGACATTCGCTACTTTGGCCCGCTAATCCCAACTAGTAATGTGCTGCCTTGCTCGTTGGGTAAAAAGTTTGAGCATCATAGAGGATAGATGATACGATACTTAAGCAATTTTGAACTCCTATCTAATAGATCACAGCATCCATGCTCTGCGAGGTTTACCAAGCAATCATTCATTTCACTTCAGTGTGCTGCGACAAACCGTTCGGTATCTAATGTAGACAGATAAAAATTGGAGAGAGTTGATGAAATAGTAGTAGAGACTAAGGGAGTGATTGTAGAGAGAATACTTCGAAGTGAACAATCGGGAAGAGAGTTGTGTCGGGAGTGGCAGTGGTGTATAAAAGAAATATAAGATATGGGAGAATAATTCGCGTCCGTGGAAGTACATCAGGTAGGAATGTCTAAAAATGGAAGGCGGAGTCTTTTTTTATTAAAGAAGAAGGGACTAAGGATTCGATTCTAACCGACTGCTTGCTCAGGTGAAGGGAAAAGAATGGACGCCCCGGGTTGTGAGTGTAAAATCGGTAAAAGCGAGAGGGGCGTAAGTACTCGCGATATCCCGATGCAATGCTTTATTACAGCTTAATGACGACGATGCTGCCCTCTGTGGTCAAAAGGTTAAGATTTTTTTCCTTCGAAGTGAAGGGGATTATATTCTAAGCCCTGCGGCTTTTGGTAATGTATTACTCAAACCTGTTCCAACGCGAGGCATTGTTTAACGCCAATTACTTCGATAAGCACAAATTGGAAGATATTTATTGCGTATGATTACGCCGCGGCTTTTAAAATTCTGCGGCGCTAGGATATCTACGTAATTGCTATAATTTGGCGCGCGGTAAAAGGCTATTATTGGATACTAAAATTCACCTGTAGGTCGATTGAGCTATGCAGATTAGCTTTGTGTCAAAATTTCATGAGATGTGAGAAAAACTTACGTTTATCGGGAAGATAAGGCAGTAAAACAGTGTTTTATCGAGAATTTATCCCACGTAACCGGATATTAACCGACGAATACAATGATTTCTGATTAAAAATTAAATATGACGAACATTTAGTGAGCATATAGAAAGTTTTAAGAAAAATACTGTCACGTCTTCGCGAATACTATTGTTTTACTATTGCTATGAACTGATTTAATTGTCTATTTGCAGTTGTTGTTGAATATCAGTAAATAAATAAAAATAAACAATGATTGCCAGTTGTTCTCCAAAAAACGTATGTTGCATAAACTAATGCAAAGACAATTAATTAAATACTGGCTTCAATTTGCTGCAATTTTTTCAGGGGGTAGTGCATGTTTATGGTGACCATATTTCATGGAGAAAAAAGATTATTGAGAAATGAGGTCATACAAAAATCACGTAACTAAAATAGGTTCATAATTAAAGTATTTCACGCTTAATATCTCATACTGCAAACGGAAATTATGAGAACGAACTACGATCACTTTAATCGAAGAAACATATGAAGAAAAATTAAGATTAACGGAAATTAAATTAAACTTCACATTCAAATGATTATTCCGATTCCACATATCTATTGAATGAAAATATTAACAAAATGCAAATAGTTTACTATGAAATTAATGGATAAAAATGAACATTCTAATAAATAAGTAAATAAATAAAAGAAAAGTGCTGTGCCATGGACAAAGGAAGTCCGGTCATAGTATGCTTCTCTTCTTTTCTTTCAGAAGGATTTACTTATTTTGATTGACCTAATGACCTCAATTTATTTAACTGAATTTAAGTAAGACCTGATTTGATGCAAAAATACTTGAGAACTTGAAAAAAACAATATGAATTTAAGTCGTGAGCTTCAAAAGACAAAATATTTCATTTGTTATGATATACGATTCGATATTACAAAATTAAGTTCTTCGTAAATGAATCGTGAGATTACATGTCTAACTGCGACAAATCACAGGTAATATTATGTTCCTTTATAAAGATTGGTTTAATATAGAGGTCAATCACAATATTTTATTCATCGATTTGGAATCATATAGAAGTTAAAGAAAGATCAAAGTTTTATGCTTTGTTTTGGTTATTTCAGACAATAAAGTAGGTATTAAATTCTTCACATATTTTCATTATTTTTCTCAGTGTTGGGTGTATCTGATTTTCGCGTTGTCTGGTCCATTAGCAACTTTATTGTTTGCCTAAAAATTTATCTATATTTAGGAGTCTGTATCCTGGCATAAGAGATTATGATATAGAGGAAATTAAATCTATTATTAAACTGTGCTAACTTGTGATAAAACATAGAAATGATATTTTATGCAACAATTTTCCTAGGTCAAACAAATGTAAAGTTACAGTTGCAGCTGCTGTTCGCTTCAAATTGTTTCAGCGTCTCCATTGTTTTCTGTCTGGGGACCACTCATATAAACACAATCTTTCAGCATTATTAGTGGCAAAATTTTAAGAAAGATAGAATTAAGTCAAGGATTTGAGTGGCAAAATTTTGTAGTTAGCTGAAGTTCGACCCACGATTTTTTCGTCTATGAGCCTACCGGAAGAAAAGCGAAAAGATGGGCAGTAAAAGCCTTTATAGCGCTGCTTGATTGTTCGGCCATTTATTAAGAAACGGTAGGTAATCATTCCATCCACAAAATCACTTAGGAAACCGCTTTATTTATGCGATCGTATTTCCAGTGAGTCGGTGTAACACTTTTGGATCGCATAAAACGCAAGCGTGAGCGACGAATTTATCGTCTCAGAATTTATCTCTCATCTCCTTTCAAGCACGGTAAGTTTCGTACACATCGAACCCCCCTCTAAGGATGGCTACAAATTTTTATCTCTTATCGAAAGATATGTAAAACAGTAGTTACCGTCTCGGAGAGGTCCAAGAATTTATTCCGCAGTTATAAACCGAAGAATAAGGAATAAAAAAAGGTCAGAGATCGAGCTGTCGATAGAAATCGACTCACCTCTTGTACAACTCATTAGCTCTCGAAAAATATCCATACCTCCCTCGAGATGGGCTTCTTTTTATGTATATTATCGTCATCTTATGTAGCTCTCCAGAGCGGAATGGGGTGGGGGATGAGGCAATTAGAAAGACACGTCGCTCTTCTCACGCAGGTGCCGGAAAAAAGAGTTCCTCCGCCCACCTGTTGAGATAAAAAAGAGGTGGAAACAGCGTCGGTCAGGAAGCGAAACCACAAGTCCCCTCCCTGCTGCTAATGACCAGCGATTCGTAGTCAATGGAACACGACCTCAAACAAGGCGTGTGACGCCGCCATGAGTGCGTCGGTCTTTAGAGAGCCTTCAGTGTCTCCGGAGAGTTTCTTGGAGAGGAAGCAGTTTGACATCGACGGGACGGTCGAGGAATTTCGTCGCTCATCTTTTTCTCATCCGAACGCATGTTTCTTGGCGGTGCCGTGAACAGGATAGAAGGACTGCGTTTTTTATTACCGATCTCATGATTGATCCGTCCGAACCAATGTTCCTCCGCAGTGGGTTTAACGCTTCACTGACGATTACTCCATGATCTTTCGTTCTCGATCTTTATATTCTGGAGACAAGAAGCTGTATCCGAAGCATTGTTACTGATAACAAGCGTGAGTTAATCAACTGAAACATGTATCACAAAGCCTTCCCCCTTTTAAGAAGTCAACAGTAAACTATTACCAAATGTTAATAGCGCATTTTCTTCTAACTGCTCTTCTTCCTGCGGTCGGTTTATTCCGTCCTTTACTCGTAGTTAATATTTACCGTCGATTTTTTTATTCCTCCTTTACCTAATTTTATCTGCCTATTTTCCAATATGCGTTCCTACGGCCAACATCCATCACTTAAAATTACAAACTAGAGAATTCTCACGTCAGAAATGAGAAAACTAGACGGGTTTAGGTGAGATATGGCGGGACTCCTTCATGATCACACACAAAGAAAAACTCACCAAGTGGTTCCCATGTATTTTATTCCAAAACGGTGATGGTAGATTGCATATTGGAAGAGTGACTATTGTTTTGCTGATGCAATTTATTTATAGTTCATTCTTGAAGACCTTAAAGTACTGGATATTACGGAAAGAAGGTCGTTTTAGACTTGATCTCTTCTTAGAAGTACGTTTTAATACTCTATAAAATGAAAAATCGTACATTGCAGAATGGAAGATTTAAATTATCCACATCAGAGTTATATTTACTAAGAATTAGAATTGAACGTTTCCGTACGAAATGCCATACGAGGAAACATAAGCCAACGATATTCAACTAAGGTACCGTGGAGTGGAAAACGATGAGAATGTAACCGTGAGAAACATCTTTGAGCACTCTAAACAGAGCGAAGAGATTAAGCGATCAATGCCATCGGATTCCAGAAATGCGGATGGATTGAGCTATCGTGGTGCCTCTCGATCGACCCTTTCGACCTCATAGCACCGCGACGTTGATTACGCTGGAAAAAATCCTCTGACCATCCGAGTTCACACCGTGCCTTTTCTTCCCTTCGTACTCACTTCCTCATGATATTTATCTTCCTCGCAACGCCCCCTGCAGGCGATCGGCGGAAAAGAGACTTTTTCTCGGACTTGCGCCATCGGAAACAATGCCGACCGAACAATAGGACCACGAGAGTGCAAACAATGAGGGTAGACGGTAATGGCGCGGAAGGGAGGTGGAGTCGAGAGGTTATTTTCCCTTTTATTCCTTGCGCTGCTTGGGTGTTGCCTTCCACTGCCCGCCATGCCTCAGGTCACTATTTTCATTCCTCATACAATATTTCTGCCTTTGGCCTTTGCCGCTATACTATCTCTCGTGTAGAGGGAACTTAAAAACAGCTGAAACGGTGAAATATCCTGAAGTTAGCATCGCGAAATTTAAGAGATGGCGTACCTACACGCAAATATTTAGATTCGAGTGTTCAGGAAATTCAGCTTCATCAAGCGATTCGTCGATGGGTGCTAATTTACTACTTGGACTACCTAGATGCCATCTTGAGCGAGAGTCCGAGTTATCCTGTGACCACATTTGTAAAGCAGAAACCATTCGATCACGGGCTTGTCTCTCACCACCATGGTCACAGGATAACGCGGAATTCCAACATCCAATAGTCAGTAATCTGCCCCCCTGGTTTCACACTACCGGGGAAAACGTGGACAACTTAGAACAAATTATGGTAGAACCCGCCATTTGACCAACAAATGGGCCATGGCGGATGAACCTGATTGCTAGTGTGGACACCCTGCACACACTGCTAATCATATTGCAGCAGAATGTCCATTGACATAGGCCCAGTCTCCACTTGTCCCTGGGAGAGATGCCTCAGAATGGATCATCGAATGATGACATGGTCGTAGAGTCTAACATCTTACGGACAAATAAAATTAACGAAATCGTGAAGACTCAGTTTAAGTAAACAATTTTTTTCAAAAGAATAAGGCAAAAAAATAAATACACTAGGGAAATTAAATACGACCAGAAAAGAGAGACTCGAAATTCGTAAGTGACAGGATGATCAGGAGGAAAAACAGAAAAAAGCGGAAATATGGTCTACTTTTAGAAGCTACTTTTAGGAAACTTAGACAAGTATAAATATCGGCACGAAGGAATACATATATATTCCTGGGTACTTTGAGTTTCCCCAAAGGAGAATAACCGGAATAATGATAAAACGCTATCACGCCAATGATTAGCATTTTTCTCTCTTGATAACAGTTGTGGTCCCAATGTTTCACCTTCTATGTCCTCCTGCATCTGAAAATTCCAAAGACTCATTCATAGATATAATTTTCTATGCAACTCCGATCAATTTCCTCTGGTCTTAGAAAAACATTAAATAAAAAAATCCTCGTATTGATAAATGTTTAGTTAAGCATTCGAGTGTCAAAATATATTTTACAATATAAGACTACAGGTAAAATGGGAAACAAATCGGATAATTCATAATGAAAATTATGTTTTTGAAGCCTAAGAACAAGTTTCCGAATACATTGATTCGCTTTCAAGATCACTCCATGAATATTTTTAATTACATTTCATGGAATCCTTTCGTTTGAATTGTGTGAAAGATTTCTCATGGCGGAAACTATTTCCTTTCATTTATCTCTTATAGGAACTGTACTTCCTTGTTTTCACATTAACTTTAAATAGTTCTGAGATGGGAAGAATAGCTCCAGGGTGTTTCATGGTGCTTCAGGTTACGTTTTATCGACGAGAAAACATGAATTCGAAAGATGCATGGATTTTTAAAAAATCATAGACGAATAGATGAAGTAAAAATAGGATAAAAAGAGTATACAAAAACCTTAGTCTACTAACATCCCGCGATGTTAGAGGTGATTCCGTGGACGTTAATAAGAGTTAGACAACCAACCACGGTGAAATGTAAATAAGGAGAGAGTCGCATTTTATTAGTACGTCTTCCTAACTTCATAAAATTCCAACTCCCGATTAACTTTCTACTGAAATTCATCATTTCAGTTGCTGTTGGTTTGGAAACAAACAGAGAACGATCAAAGTATATTTATAAATCAAACGAAAAACTTAATTCACATTAAATAACATATTTAGACGTTATTAAAATCTATAGAATTTAGTTGCACTGATTGTAAAAATCAATAAGTATTTGTCTATGAATTTTCCCCTAAAATCCTTTTCTTAGACCATGCAACCTTTTCTCGATTTGTTTTCATCACCTAAAAATCTAAAGGGATCTGACAGGTCTCTGAGGGGTCAAAGTTACACACCTACGGATGGTACTCATTCATATCAGCCGTGATTCATTTCTAGGCCTTCTGGTGCCCTTCTTTTTTGGTAATAAAGGAATAACGCTCCAGGGATATCCCTTAAAATACATTCATACGAATTACGGAATGCGGTAACCAAAATGTTAATTATATAAAATTCTGTTAGTATACATTCTTGTAAAAATATTGGATGGCAGCCAATTTATCCTACACCCATTTTTAATGTGTTAGTTCGATTGATAAATTAGAATCAGAGAATAATCAAAACATTGGATTTCGTATTTCCTTCATCTCATGCTCATCTTCGTCGTCCGCTATAATAGCATTGCAAATCTATTACAACGAAATATTCTTTATTAGATATAATTCAATTGCAGTCATTTTAATCATTAAATCACTTTTAGTTAGAAGCGTACTTATACAATATGAAATATTAATTTATACTATGATCTAAGATTAGATTAACTGCATATTTCTGTTTACCATCTATAACTCTACAGTTACAGGAAATAACTTGGAAACATTTGAAAATTCCAATCATTGTACAACAATAATAAGGATCTAATGACTGAAATAGTCGCAAGTAAAAAATTGAAAAACGAAATAAGAAAAGAGGAAAACAAATAATTTTCCTCGAATTACATGTAATTTATATTCGATTTGGAGTTTTCAGATTCCGATTCAATTAGAAATATTTGTCGAACAAAAAATGACGAGAAAGAGGAAAATAATCATTTGAGAAAATGATCCAATTTAATGCAATCCAGTATGATAAAATATAATTGAAATATGATTCTAATTTTTACAAAATAAGCCGGATTAGCCACAAGTAAATATCTTATGCGGTCAATCATCTATCATGATTATGAAGCTATTACTTTTTAATATTTGTACCCGTTCTGCATATTTCCTTTTGAAGAAGAATTTGTTGTGTAGGTTTATCTCAATAAATACGGCGTCATCATTTTCATCTCCACGGAAAACGTCGTTATCCTTTGGAATGTTTCTTGCGGCTGTGAATTCCTATTGTGGCACTAACGGGGAAACAGCTTCGGACATCGCAGAATGAAACGGGTGCCGTTAAGAGACTAGTTAACTTCCTCCGGCCTCTCCTTGTTAATTACCGTAGTAAAGCGGGCGTACTGAAACGCTAAGCATTTATTGCTTTGTCCCGTTGTGTAATTTTCCCATCTTTTACATCAACCTCGCGATTTGACTGTTTTTTGCGGAGTTGGAAGTACTTCGATGAAGGCTCAATGAAGATTACCCGGAAACAATAGTTTACGTTATGAAAAACGGTGTCTTTGAGTTTAGAAGATCATTGTTCGCAAATCACGAAACTGGAAGTCGTGTATTAGAAGAGGAGAACGATTTTCCTAAAGTATAGTTTTCGATATAAGCAAATAATATCATGATAGTATGTGAAACTGTGTTTGAACTTTGGTTAAATCGTTAAAACATTGGAACTTATGTTTTAATTCAATTTATTTAAAATTGATCAGTTTAAAATCGTACGCGAGTATGAATTAGTATAAAATCTGCTAAACAAAATCAACGAAGAAGTCTACCAAGTATAGACTTGAATGAACTCCCTACTTCAGTGAGGCAAAATGTTATGTCAAAGAATCCATTTGAAATTCGGAAACAATATTTTCGTAGAACTTAAGTTACAAATAATGTTTAATATAATAAGTTTTTATATGGCAATTTCCATACTATTGTAAGAAGATTATTAAATAATCAATTGAAGTAGCCGTTACTTTTAGAACACCATCACAGGAAAGAATGCAATAACTCGGTAAAGTTCTCCAAAAATGCTTTAATTATGTGTGTTACATATTTCGTCTCAATGAGACGAAAGCTCCTGATGTTTCTTTGAGAGGAAACATGTAGCACAGATAATTAAAACATTTTTGGAGAACTTTACCAAGTTATTGCATTATTTCCAAGATTCTTAAAATACTACAAAGATTCAGCTCAGAAGTTAATGAAAACTGAATTTAATAAAAACTCAGGAAAACTACTATGAAGTTTAAATCTCTGCTGCAGTTATTTAATTGAATTTTTAAAGGCGAATCATAAAATTCTGCATTTCACGAGTCGTGAAACTTGAAAGCCTAATAAAATTCACAGCAAAAGGCGACATCTTGTGGAAATCCATCGTGTAGAAAAAAGAGAACACGTTTTAATAAGCACACGAATAGTTTCAACGAATGATTGTCATCATCAAGTCGAATGGTGTTGACGATTTTTCGTTGATAAGTTCGTCACTTGATGATGACGATTCTTCGGCGAAACTAGTCGCATGTTTTTTAAAAAACTGTATTGGCGAAAGTCCTCCGTTCATTCTACTTAAATGTAGCAATTTTCAGCTTATTTGCACATTATGCATTTAGAAAATCGAATATAGTTTGAATTTTCTCGTTACCGCACATTACAAATGAAAAAATGAGAAGGTAGTTTAAGTGCGCATAGAAAATTTTGGTGAAAATACTAGATTTACAACTACTTATTAATTACTAGTCCTAGCTGTTATGTTCAGTACGGAAAGCCTCGATGGAATGCTGGGATCCCGGAGGAATAGATCACTATTGAATCCACCACAAAGTAGCATACATATTTTGTTATTTCGCATCAAAATGAAGTTTGAACATTTCATTCTGTTTTCATCCTTACATAAGACGTAGCACAGAGCAACAAGGATGACAGCTGATATAAAATACCAATTCAACATATGAATTATAATGCGTATAAGATTAAAAAAATTTACATCCGCCCTTTTATTCGCATAAAATAAGGAAAATAGATCTCTATTTTCATATTATATTTTTGCGTTTTGATTAGTGATGGGAAGATAACAAAATTTACATATTCCGATACAAATTCCCGATATTTCTTTAAATTTCCGATTCTGATATGATACTCGATTTCGATTCCAGCAAAGAATAAAGTTTCTTTCTCTGTGTTTTCAGCACTCAGGCAACAGCCCAGGGTGTTGAATCTTATGAGGCGCTATCCTGACAGTTTCTTGTTTAGTTTCGAAATGAAAAACGACGCAATTATTTCATATTTTCGTCACATATTTAATAAACTGGTTATAGAAAACTCTCCCACTTCTGAATACGGAAAAGTAACTGCTCTAAAAGGGCATAATGCAGTTCATCAGGCTGTGGGATAGAGAGATTAGAAAGTACAGGTTTCCGACGACAACCACGTCTTAACTCTGATGAGAATGACTTGTTAAATTGAATTTGACAGAATTAGCCATGTGGATATGAATATAGAAAGAAAATAAATAAAGAAATTGACACTTCGGACGGATTTGTTTATTGGGTTTTCATAATAAGTAATTCAAAATATGAATTTACGGTAAAATTTATGAGTATATTTTACTAAATTTAAATAAATGAGTTATGCTATTGTTTTGCATGGTATGCTTGGTTATTTTGATATTCCAATTGTGCTATCTCTAGTTTTGATAATCCATCTCTGGTCATGCCTCGTCGAATCCGTCAACTTTATTTACATTGTTATCAAAGAATTTTTAGGTTTCACTGCATCAATAACAAGTTACACAAATACATCGCGAGTATTTTTCTTCGTTTAATGTTTCACCGTGGATTTCAATTACTATCCCGTGGTCTTATAATTTTTATACACAATCCTCTTAAAGCGGAAAACTTCTTCTACTTGTTTTCTTGAGGTTTCTATGAGGTTAAATAAATATTATTATGATTCATTCGATGAATCCGTTGTCGGATAGGGTATTAGCCTGAAATGCCTGTAGTTGATGCCTGGAATCTCTTCATAGACATTAGTGTTTGTTTTAAGTAAATTTTTAATCAGTGTCGAAAATTCACCCAATTAAAACAGATATTTACTATCACCAAAAAGATAATGACAATCATTACGAAAGGCTCTCAAAGTACAATTTTCCTCATTACCATAATCACAAAATATGTAGTGTACGGATAATCTGGGCAAATTGAGTCGGCCTAAATCCGTTTCTAACAGGATTATAATCTCCAGGATGCTCCTCCGAAGAGATCAAAATTTCACCTCTTCGAAATATAAGTATTACGTCTGGCCAGAAATATCTGCGTCGTGTTCCATCAGTGGATGGACGTCGGAGGCGTGGGAAGTGTGGAGTGGGGCGAACACAATAAGCGCACAAGCCGCTGGGCGTGGGTGGGGACGCGGCGCGGCCACTTCCGACGCCACCCACGTCCTTGCCTAAAACAAAGAGGGAGCGCTTTATAGGAAGGGTGGGGCTCCATGGATTCTCTTAAAAAATCATAATCACTCTTAATGGCAATATTAAGGGCGTATTGCGAATAGGATATTTCGGAGCGGTTGCGTGTTCCGGAAAATATTCGGGTACTCCTCTCTCTTCTGGATCGATGTCGTGTCCGGAATATATATCCTGTTTAGGCCCCACGAAGAGCCATTTTGTTGCTCTTTTAGGGAGTTTTCTTGGTGGGATGATGTCCTTACAAGCGTGAGCGCTCAACCGATACCTTCTGTGATTGGGGAACTATGCCTAGTGATAGTCTTAGCATAAAATTACATTAAATTTTAAAAAATACATAAAAATTAGGAGACATTACAGTGAAATACAAAAGAATAATTATTTTTTCCTGCCATTATCATTTTTTAAACTTATTTTATCAAGAGGTTTCTGATTTGCCTCACTGATAATATAACCGACTTTGATGGAGCGGTTCAGCACAATGATCTTATGAATAACTCTTCCTACAGCATTCAATGGGAAGTGTCAGAGATGAACTTCACTATTAAGCATCACTCACACTGCAGTAGCTTTCATATTATCATAGCTAGAAAGAAGACTGGAGCAAAAGTTAACAAAATACCTAAAAATGCCTCAAAGAATTTACTATGTTCGTAATAATTCGGGAAGGAAATCAATGAGCTTTTTTGTTCGAGGAGAGGTAAACCTCGTTTCCCTGGGGTTGCAGGTGTGAGGAGGAGCAGCGTAGGTGTGTGCAGCTGTTTACTGCGGTAGAGAAGAAAATGATTCGCAACGGTGCGATGAGAGGCGTGCCATTTGCTCCACGTGGGTAATTGTTCCGTTGGAGGTGTCCAAGAGAATGGAGGTTTTGTGTAAAAAACTAAGGAAGATCGATCAGAAAAGAGTCCCTTCTACTATAGGTTTCTATTAAAGGAGCCCAGGGTCTTTAGAAATGTAGACAATGTAGGTAATAAACTTAATTAATGCTTTTCATCATTTCATCGGTTATGGTGGAAACTGAACTCCTGTTGCACCCGGGTCCATACTTTCATTCGATTTCAGGTCGGCTATTGCACTGACTGTCGTTCTTTTCTCTTTTTATCGTTTAGCAAAGTACAATTTATACCGTAGAACATCAAAAATTTTATAAAATAGGGTTAAGGTACCGAGATGAGTCTTTTTTTACTAGAAACATCTATAGTAGATTCCAAAGAGAAACAGGTGTGAGAATTTACCGACATGACAGGGATTCGAACCAACGTCCACCACTTTCCGGGCAGGTATTCCAGGCAAGCTCTAAACTACCATGCCGAGTAAATTCCATCCTGTCTTGCTTTGTGAGCAAAGCAAATGGCGTTCCACATAAAGGCATCCTTAAGGGACCTGATTTCGAGTCCCATTCCTGCCGATAATTATTCCCATTGGTTACTCCTTTCCTACCGCATAGCTATTGTGCAAAATAAGGTACCTCATCCATTTTAGAGAAGGACTCAGATTACCCATGATGATGTAGGTAAGGGTAAGAACAAAAGTATCGTTTAAAGGCTCTGTGTTCATCAAATAAGGCCTTGATAAGATTATTTAAGCTTATGGTATACACAGCTGTCTATTTACCTTAATGTGATATAAATTTCCTAAAATAATCTGTTTTATGATTCCGTTTCAATTCCATAAGTATTTGAAATTATGTATAGATCTATGGAAAAAAAGTATTTCAAAACTAGCGGAGCTACCCGTTGATTCTCTACGGGGAAGTAAAAATAGACGAATGACATAGTTAGTGCGCCTTCAAAAGCAATATAATAATTATGATGCAGAAAAATATTTACTTTAGGAAAAATATAAGGTGTCTTCATAATTTAGAAATCACATAATCATATATAATCATAATTACCAAATACTTACATATATATTTTTTTAAATTCCTTCAAAAAGACACGGTCTCCTATACACATTTAATATCCACAGTAAATCCCGTATAAGACGCTTCTGTAGAAGTAATTCCGCTTAAGCTACGGTTTTCACACATTCTTGGTCCCTTTTCACGCGAAACACATGGTAAAATACCACTTAAAATTTTTAAGCATATTTTAATAATTTACCATTTTATATGGTTTTAAATAATTAATAACGAGCACTTGCGTGGAATTTATCACGACGTTAGAGAAATATTAAATAAAACATTCCACGAGGACAAAGAATTTTTAGTTGAAAGGAAATACGAGTATTTACCTAACATCGCGAAAAAACATTGTTCAGTGATAAACTAAGAACACGGAAAATTTGAGGAACCTCACATCTCAAAACTATTATCTTATCTCATGCAAGTCCAAACCATCTAGTTAAGAGTTTGCGAGTGTGGGTACCAGCAAAGACGAACAAGTGCGTAGAATTTCCTTTCGAGGAAGAGCCTTAAACGTACCAAAAACGACCACCTTGTCTCCGCTGCATCTTTCTCATTCCGTAATTACTTCTTTCCTTTTTGCTCGGTGGCATTAAAGAAAGGAACATTCCTCTTTCGGCTTTCCCGAAAGTGCTCCGCGAACGACTTGCCTTATGAGAAAAAGGATCAAAAAGAAAAGAGCGTCGCGAGGAACGGTTTTTTACGAGTTCGCTTTAATTTCCCCGCGTTTTATTCCGTTTGGATTCCTTTCGGGACAAATTGCCCGGGAGAGGGAGTGGTCATAGTTCCGACCTCTGTCACGCTCTCCAGTGTTTCCTCCCAAGTACAGCGTGTTTACAAAGGGCAAAAATGACAAGAGTTGAGGATGGCGAGTGAGCTATAAAAGAGTAGACTTATATGAATTTTTTATCGTAAACGTTGAATGGCCCTTCGAGTATCACACTGCTTCTTTCCACACGCACTATTAGTCAGGGTTAATCAAATAAATTCTATAACATTGAGGGGTCTGAAGCTGACAATTGATGAATATGGTGTCAAATCATAGACAATAAAATTATAAATTGAGGTAAAAAAGAGTCAAAAACCTAATAAAAATATCTCCATACTTAATTTTGAAGACGATTCCGGAGAAAGGGGTCGAAATGTCGACTTCAGAGAAGAAAAATCAACCTTAGAAGCTTTCATTCATTTTTTGAGTCGACAATGTGTACTTTCCAAATTACGGTCACCACATTCTTATTTCACTGGATTTGAATTGCAGACAGGTTAAATTATTAAATATTTAATGGGATTAAGATGGAATCTGAGTTTTAACGCTGAATTCATTTCAAAAATTGTTATCGATCCTTTTTGTTCATACTGGCTATCGGTTTTCTCTAAAAATAATGAATATTTCAAGTCAGTTTCATTAGATCGTGTGACAAATCAACTCCAAATTTTTCCAGTTTTTGTGAAATGAAATTATGAGGTCTGGGCTCATTAAGATTCAAAGCGTTTCAACGCAACATTCCAATAAAAGAGTGACGAAAGTGAAACCGATAAATGTTTTCGACATACAAGTCTCCAACAGTGAGATGATCGTATGATATGCAGAGCGTAATAGAAAGTGCGCGCGTTTTGATATATATACCATACCACCACTATACCACTGATCATTATAGAAAAAACTGAGTTTATCTCTTACTTACTTGCTGAGGCAAGTAAGTGATAACAATCGTTTAATGACTGAAAATAATGGCAGCGTAAGGAGCATTCTCCTGCGGTGAACCACTGATTCATACGGCGTCGCAGAATTTATTCGACGCAAACAAGCTCTTAAATGGCAAAAATCAACACTTCGGAACATTCGGCAACTCTTCTTTTATCTAAGCAACGCGAGTAGATTGACAAATATCTGTACCTCTTTAGCTGGCGATCAAAGGTACAGTCACCTTGAGACGAAATGATTAAAAATAACCAACCAAATCCTTTTTTGCCGAAACCCAGGCTTCAAATCCTCGACGACGTCGTTAAAACGATTTTCTGGATTCCGAACATTTCATGTTTATGAAGTTGCTAAACGGGCGATGGAGATAAAGGTATATTATTTTGTTAGCATAGTAATGCAAACAGTCATCCTTTCGCTGGAGTACACGGGAATATGCGAAATTTTTATTCTCATCTTCGAATTCCAGAATACTTCTTACTGCCGACGTCATCGCCAGGGGATAGCTTGCGGAAACTACCAAATGCGGCTCTTTTACGGCCCAAAGAAATATTATTACCTGGATTATTTTTATCGCGTCGCCACTCTTTTTTACGCCACTCTCTGAGAGTAACCTTGAGGGGCGTTGTGTGGGAATGAACAAGCTGATGCTTTCAGACAAATTCTTATTACATTTTACCGATAAAACAATCCAGACGTCTTTTAGATACTCCTATTCCATTTTAATCGAATTAATTCAGATTTATGTGAACGCATATCTCGATTTTTCAGCACCTCATTGATTTTTCATTTCAAATTGTAAAAGAAAGGATATCGTATTTTTCTGAGTATCCCATAATATTTTCTAAATCTGCATGTACATTAATACCCTGCCACAAATACCCGCAAGGTAGGGTATAAACGATCGTTCGTGTCAATTCTTTAGGTTGTTATTACGTATCGTTCGCGGAGTCCTTTAAGAGACTTATTTCCCTTTTTATGCTCATTTGTCGGATCGGCCGAAATAGCAGGGAGGCCGCATAAAACCGATTAATTCCTCTGCTAACATACTTTCTGTGAATTTTATCAGGCAGTCGAAATCTAACTTCTAGTCTCCTTTCTTTCAAAGATTCCCAACCTATTTCTGAAAACATCTTCGTATTGCTTACCTTTTTCTCGCAGCATTTTTTAACAAAACGTATCGTTTTGAGCTGATCTTTCTGGCTGATAATTCAGACAGAAGGCTGGATGGATCCTCAAACCCTCTGCCACTTGCTGCCAAATATTTTGGAAATAAAATTATACGTATCAGAAAATATGAGGAATGAGTTACTTTGCTCTCCTCACCAGAATGCCATGAAAGGTATACTATAAGTCACGTATGTGTGGCACAATTGACTCACACTTTCACAGGAGAAACCAAGACAAACCCACCTCAGTATCTTCCACAGTATCATGGTGGAAAAAGAAACGAAGATAAAAGCGACAAATGAAACAGGGAATTACCTTAATATCATGTTCTCCATCACATTTTACCATTACTGAAACAATAGGATAAGACGCTAAGACATCCCAATTTAACATGAACACTTCCTCCGGGTCTCTGCAACAGCATCTACCCTTCAATTCTTTTCCTTTTCACAATTTTATTTCCCGCAATCATTCCGTGGGCGGAATGGCGGTAGGCTCTGCTCTGCATAAAACTTTTCCAATAATAAAACTGTCGTTCATTCAAAGAAATCGGATATGCTTAGGATCTCCTTTCCACTTTTTAAGAAGGAAAAACACTGACGGCAAAACCAACTCGTAAAAATTTGTAACGAATATTCTGTACATAATCTTTTTGATTTATCGTTCCTCTAAAAGTTAGTCCAGCTTACTACGTTGATCATAAATTGCGGCTGAAATTAAACAATTTTGGATTAGTTTTCTTGAAATGCTTACTTGAAATATCACTTACCAATATGGAACCAGCCAAAGTGTTTCTGTATGGTTGATCCCGAATGCGGGCTAACGTTGTTGTTCCTTTATTCATACATCAATGTCCGATATAAAATTTAACTTTCAAAATAACATACGTCTAACGAAGACTCTCGTTCTCGTCGAATAAAAGAAAACATTTTCTTTAGGCCACAACAATTTTTCAAAGTGACAAAAGGCATCGGTTATATTTAACCGTCCAAATAAAAAATTCATATACCCATATTCTGGGTAACTCTACAGTACTTTCGTTGTTCACTTTTATTTCAAACTAAGAATCTTACTGTTGAATATTGCAGAAGAGATAAAGCTGATGTGCCTAATCTGAACGCATGTAAGAGAATACTAACCTAAAACGCAAATTAGATCGCCTTTTAGAGAATTATTTTAATTTAGAAGCAATCGTTCAATCGCAGGAATATCATCACATCTCGTAGGATATTCATCAGCCGAAAGGGCAAAAATGTTTTTAAGGGGGAATCCTATGAATTACGGAGCGGCTGGCTACACTAATTAAAATATACGAATATGCGATCAGGTGACAGAAAGATTACGATCTTCATGACAGAAGATTTCAGTTAACATATTTTATTTCATCCCCTAATGAGGATGGATTTATTATTTGTCTAATTATTTTTGTATTTGGGGTATTATAATTGACAAATTCTTTGATGATCCCCTAGCCATACTACTAACAATCTCTAGATCAAAATTTTCCGAAATAATGGAATGGATTCAAATTCAGGTAAAGAGAAATGTTCATCTTAGAACTTTGATTTCACTTCTTTTCTTCTCAAAAAGTGATTTTCAACGCTCAATTTCAAAATTCCACAAGTGATGGTTCCTTCCAACACAAAATATAGCCGTTGATAAATGACAATTAACTAGGGATAGTTAATTACCTCTGAATTTTCTTCAGCTTCGTCGAAGATTCCACCTTTTCCCTGAATTTATGAAGCAAACCAAGCCTAGTCTCAGGGTCTTAGGGTATTCTAAATAGTAACAGAGTAAGTTATTGACAATCCTATGTTTGTTCAATTTGGGGTAGAAGAGTGAATCCTTTTACTTGATCTTCCACCCAAGCAGAAATAGAGTTTAACCTATACATGATATTTTAGATATATGTAGCCCAGAAAGAGACTCTGTAGAAAATTCTAGTTCTCTTTAACATTTTAGGCAAATAAGGTATTTTTATTGCTGTGCTGCCGATAGTGTCTTTCACATGACGTGTTCCATGAAATAATCTAAGGACTTTTTGCCTATAGTATGCTTCAGCGTTTTCCGCTACGCTCGCTATATAATAAAGGAAACAACCATAGCATGATCGGAGTTTCTCAATGGAGCGGGCACCAAATAAAATCAATAAAAATAAACATTTCACAACAAACAGAAAGCTCTTTTTAAAATGTTGGTTACTATTGGTCGATAAAACTGCGATGACTTTGAACAAACTAAATGAAAGTTTGGCACTATGATAGAGTCTGATCCTAAAGACTCTTCCTTTCTCTTCCACTTTATCAAACATGGCAGCATCGCGGGGCATTCGAGATAAACAATCCAACCATTTCGCCAAATTTAAGAACCTATCTTTTCAAAACAAATCGAAAAGATCCGTCCCTCTCCCGCTTCGAGACATGGTCGAAAAACCGCTTCATTTGCCTGCCAATTCTTGATAGGTCCTAACTATATCATTTCCTACTTCGCCATTGATATCTTCGATGAGGATAATGAGTCCGAAAACCCACTCAAATAAACGTTCCACCATTCAAATCGGTGTCTGGGATTTGAGGTTGAATAATGGCTTCCCGGCGAGAGGCCGTGGTGGGGCAGGCGGAGGGAAGGGGGAAAGAGGGGCAAAAGGAAACTTGTCGGTGAATCGTTATAACGCATCTCTTTAACATCTGAAGCACGCTTAGCGCTTCCAAAACCTTCTGGAGACAAACACAAAGCCCTCGAGTTTAACATGTTGTTTTCCCCTATGAGATTGCTGTTTACATTGCCCCTGGTAAGCGAGTATTTTTCGAAGGAGGGGCTTAGAAGGGCGGAACAAAGTTAAAACCCTTTAATTTAACTCCGTTGATTAACATCGTTGAGGAGGAAAAAGGAAGGTCGCTAATGGCCGCAGTTGCTTTTGTTTTTTTGCCGCAGAGAGAGCTCTTGCCACGTAAGATGGAAATGATTTCGATCCAGAATCGGTGGCGGAAGTATTTATTAGATTTTTTCCCTCAGACACGTCTATAGCTTAGCATAGCGAAGGAAATGTGGACGGAGAAAATTCGTTTCTGAATTGTCCGCATTCACGACCGAAAGGAATGTTTCTCCGTCGGTGGCGAATTTCTTTACCACTCTTTTTCTCCCTTGTTTCTTTCCTTTTAAACTGCTTGTACCTGTCAGGAGAAGTAAATCGCATTACATTATAATACGTTTCTCAGACCTTACGGCTTGGTTAATTAGATTCGCTGCCACCCTTTTATTTTCTCGAGAAAGAAGTTTCCTTTCCCAACGGTCAGTATAAATTCGCGGATTTCGTTGCACTAAATTATTTTCAGTAGCGTCGTTTCCCGCAAACAAATAACAGTATTCCCTCATCCGTAACTAGCTCTTGGTCCTGAATCATTCTCAAAGCGAATGAATGATTTCCGATATTGAAAGCATGAGAGGGCTAAAGAGATCCGTTAAGTTGCTGCCGATGAAATCCCGTTGCTTTTACCTCTCTGATGTTAAAACCCATTCGTTATGTGAACTAATCGTTGTCTTGTTCGAAGAAAATCACTTGTTCCCGACCCTGAATCAAATACAAAATATAAATGTTGGCACTGAAGCTAACAGAGATGGTTATAAGTCTTTCGGAGACTTAGCATCAGAGGAATTAAATACCTTCTTCAAATAAAGCTCCTGGGTTTGGATTCATAAAGGTCACTATTAACGAATTCTATGAAATGAAAGTATGCTACCTATTTTTAGTTATTAATTTTTGTGGAATAATATATAAAACCTATCATAGGATGTAAAAGTAATAATTCGTAAAAATAAATAAGCATTGTGAGGTTCGGTGTATAATTACAGCAGTTTCATTACCAAAATAAACATGAAAATACACAGTGAGAGATATGAAGGTATATCTAGAAATAACTAGAGCGAAATAATTTTTTCTCTAATTCTACAAATCTTCAAAATTAAATAAGGAGATTTTAACTCAGATGCTCTACGAGTGTGTGTGCGTAAGCTCTCGGATAGCCAAGTGGCCACCTTTGATGAAAGCGGTCCCAGATTCAATTCCCAGTGTGTGTGAAATGACCGTAGCTGTCGAATCACTTTTAAATTAATATCAGCACTCTACTACTACGACGAGGATGAGTGAGTTAAAAATCCGTTTAATCCTAACGGAGAAAGATAAGAAAAATTATTCTTCTGAAAACCGTATTAATATAGGAAATAGTGTATAAAACATGTAATAAATAAAGAGTTTGAAAAATCAGAAAATTTAAAAACAGTTAGTGTCAGCGACATGTCGCAAGATTAATTAAGAGACGAAGCCTAGGTAAATGACAAGTTATGAGAATAATAAAGATGTAGTGGTGATGATAAGCGGATGAATTGTTTCTTTTAAGCTCATCGACTCCATTCTTTCCATTTTATTTTATTATATTACACACACCTAAATCTTTTCCCTCACTTCTATTTTATCTTCCTATTTTTGCTTTCCATTCCTTTTCTCGACGCAATCTTCCTTCTTCCCAGATGCACGCCTTGGGCGTTAGATTACTATCTCAAGAAATTTTCAAATCCACCAATTTAAAGATTTGAATCTTCCAAGTCAAAGATTTCATTATAAGCATGCACATAAAAATTACTATAAACGTTACTTCATCAAATATCTTATCATCAAGTATATCTTTATGAATATTTATTAAATAATCATATTTACCAGTTTTAATACCTATTGTCTCAAATCGTGCGATTGCTATTTTTTGTCTCTTAGAAATTCGGTAAGAATGACTCAAAATAGCAAAATCTGATGAAACTACTCAAAGTATTAAGTATTACTCTTGTTTTTATATCTCATTTGATTACTATAAAGTTTGGTTTTTCTACGGATAAAATATTCAGCAATTTCTTTACAGTGAAAGTAATTTATGGGTTAAAGGAAGTGGATACTTAACATTTTAGAATGCGCCCACAATAAAGACAGTATTTATTTATTTAATCATGCAGCGTGTTGAAGAAGAATAAAATATAGTTTTAAATCATCGAGCAATAAAATACAAATTATAAAGTATAGAAATTAAATGAGTGGTAAAAATTCATAAGAAGGAAGTCCGACAAACAATATTATTAAATTATCAATTTAAAGCTAATCTCACAAGTTCTATTTCCTATGTGACAGTCCGAAAGAAATATATTGCTTGTAGAGCATTTGTTACTCTCGTGCAAAGTCATTAGTATTCGTTATGGCATAGTCTTAGCAATAGAAGTAATATTTCACAGACAGAAAACTTTTTTGGATATTGAAATACGTATATTTGGGACTAAGATCAGGCAAAAAAGAAAAATATTGCATTGAAAGTCAGTGTGGAAAAGTACTAAATCTTTGCTTTCAATAATATGGCATCTCAGTTCCCAAGTCAATCATTGATCTACATTGGGATGTTTCTTACCCAATCTGTAATTTTTTTTTTAAATTGAGAATAATAAAAGTAATGGTTATTACATATATAAATTAGACTACTTTTTCTGTGGTTCAATTAGTGCTCGGTGTGCATATGGAAAACAAAGGTTAGCAATGTAACATGTGTCAATATATAATTAAAAAGCATAGTCAAGTATTAATGGATTATTTTGCTGTCGTTTGCTATGTGCATACTTCTTAGAAAGTAAGAATTTGTTGTAAAAGACAGGGAATCTTTTTAGGATGATCTATTTTCTCCGAAGGTATTCTAAGAGATAGCTTACCTTGAGTTTCGCGCTAGGCCTCAAATATGTACTCCTTCAAGCCTTAGAATACACTGCGAACATCAGTTGCGCTAAAGTTGCATATTTAGTCTTTACATTATACCTTATGGCGTCAATGATGTTCAGTGACATCTCTTCCTGTTTTTTTTTCGTAAAAATATTCCAATTCGATGCGATGTAGAAAGTGTTGACGGTAACTATTGGAAAAAACAAGATTCAGCATTTTAATATCATACCTCATCTTCGGTTTCGTATTAGCATCATTTGTTTTCATCGCACAGCGCCACTTTTTTATTATTCTTTAACATTTTCTGCAGCTAGTCTTTACTCGGCCACGGAATGTGAAAAAAATATTTCTTGCTTTGCATTCCATAATATATTACGATTAGTTATAAATCTTTATTGGTATTTGTTTTGGCTTATTGTTCATTGTAGTTATTTTCCTAAGTATCAATTCCGATAAACTTATTTTCATGCATTATTTTTCTATTTATACTAAATATTCAACTTGAATTTTGATTTTATTGATCCTCACTCTCAGAAGACGATTCGGATTATGGAGTCTTTCCAATCATTTTCACCGTGAATTGGTAGAAAAAACAAAAAGATGTAAAAATTTTTATTGGCCGAGCGAAATCTACTCTTTTAAAATTAATTTTTTAAAAATTGGATTATTTTTACAATGTCATGTTTTAAGAAGTATTTTTTGAAGAATTTTTTATAATTCCATTAGAACATACAAATTTTCAATTATAACTCATGAAATAGCCGCTGAATTGCCTGTTACTTCACATTTTTAGCTGCACAGCCAATCTAAATGGAATGCAACATGACTTTGATATTTAAATAACCAGAAATATCCATGTAAAACTTGTGCTCTAGAGGAGAATAGATATCTACTAAACTTTTGTAACAACTGTGATTTATTTTTCACTTAGGGTCTCCATTGAACATTCAGTAAGCTTTAAAATGTTGGATACACATGGTAAAGCAGTTCCATGAATTTTCGTATCAATTTTGACAAGGAGAGATATATCTATCATGCATGCATCCTTTGTCTAGTTTTATCGTCACAAAGTTTTGGAGGAATATTAAGCGAACATTGAAAATTGACAACTTTAGCTTCTTGAACGCTGTGGAATATATTTTGTAGCTCTGTTCCGTAAATAGTCTGAGGATGGGGTAAAATGATAACTGTAGAATTTAATAACATCCTACAGTAAAATAAAAATACATCTTCTTCTGCATTTATGAAACTGTAACATTTATACTTAATTCTTAAGAGTAATATTCGGTAAATATAATTTATTTAAGCATAAAATTACTTTTTTTCACATTAATTTTTGTTATCAATGATTTCTCTTTAATAAAAGGAACTAAAATTCAACTTTCAACATTTGATGCCAAAATAGATGCCAAATATCGGTTTTCACGCAACTATTTTTTTATTCCAAAAATCATGTTTAATCATCCTCAAAGTACAAAATGTTTATTACATTTGTTTCAGTAATTTTAGGAAAAAGACCCAGATTCAAATATACAAGTATTTCCTTAAAGCTTACCTTATTATTGAAATGCGTATATCTATGATCCGCCTCCGTCTTTTTGAGAAATAAGACAATCCTATTTTCTGCCTTAAGCCCAACTTAAGGATAATTTTTTCCTAAGGATCTCTTCGGTATTTTTTAATCTACTTTTCTCTAACTCTTTGATAACTGTTTAGTAAACAACGATGGATTGGATAGAATGGGAGACATTTTATCTCAATCTCTCCCAAATAAAGATGATTTTTTATTATTCCGTCAATCAGATAGGAATTAAACTTGGCTGTTATGAACATCAAGGTAAAAACAAATTCTTTCCTTCGATCTGCAGAATTGACGAGGTCAGTGTACCTAAATAAGATCTTGGGAGTGTTAAAGTCGAACGAATAAAAAGATAGGTTTTGCTTTCCGATTGATGATTTCTGATATTTTGAAAAGAAAAGCGCTTCGTAACTCCGACCACTGATTTTCAATTCGACATGTTTCGTCAATATGAAGGGATCTTTCCTTAAGATTAAGAATGCTGAAGAAACATCTCAAATTAAATATCTGCTGTTGTAGTTACGAAGTTATTTACCTTTTCTGATGATTACTGTGAAATTCTACCAGTCACGATAGGTGATATTAATTTTATAAACATAAAATTCTTCTTAACAAATTTGGATCTTGATAGTGTTATTCCGGAACAAATTGTCTTTCTTATCCGAGGATATTTCGCATTAATCGTTTTACATGTCTAAACCGCCTTATTTTTATGATCTGTGTAATTATTTTTGTGGGATGGATCCGCCTTGTTCTAATTTCAGCTTTTTAATGATATTTTGCATTCCCTTTCGGGTCAGGTCTCTGTTTTACTTTAAATCTTTTGTACCTCACACTAACATACCTCCCTTAGTTCTTCCTTTTTGATATCCTTTCTTTCCTTTGCCGTCGTCACGCCATAACAAAGGCGATCAATGCATTTTGGAGCAAAAAACATTTGAGAAGACCGAAGCAGCCCTGTTTTATTGAAGGGTCAGAAGATCTGCTCACCGAGGTTAAAAGCTATTTACCCTCCCGTGAAGTTTCCTCACCAATTTCCTCATTCGAACCAGGAAATATTTTTTCCCGTTAGTTCATTCCCTCACAGTCTATTTCCTTTTTTCCATTTCGTTTTTACCTCTCCAACTGTACTTGAAACATGAAGGAACTTGAAGAATTGCAGAGCTCTTGATTTCCTCTTAACTCCAACGAGAACTTCTAGTACAAAATCTAACGAGACCGCTGTTATGATCTTCAGATCCTGCACTTCTATATTTTTCCTTGTTACTATTTGATAATAACTCTTTTCCTCCAATTTTCGATCTTTTTATCTATCGGTAGTCTGTATACATGGAATATACGTGCATTTGGTTCTGTATGTGTGCGTGTGAGAGTTCAATTAAGTTCAAGATTGCATGAATAGTAAGTAAAATGATTTAGGATAATGTTAAATTTTTTTAAAAGTAAATTACTATTAGATGGAAATACAAATTATTCGCAATTTTACTAAAATAAAGTAATGGAAGGCTTAGGTTACTAATAAGTAATAGTTTAAGCGCTGCAATAAGCCTACCAATTTAAAACAGCTTTCTTAAAATTGATTCTCAGATTTCGCGAGAATTTATGGCGACTGTAAAAATTACGAATGTGGATATACATGTGTAATTCTAGTGTATAAAAATATAATAAAAAACTGTACCTCAAATAGTAGAGCACTGTTGTTTTTTAAAATCAGAGTTAAGAAAGTCAGCTATCGCCATTAAAATATTGTCAAGTGTTCCTTAAAATCGTGTTTTGTGAATTTTATAAGAAATTGATCGATACTATCCATAATTTGATAGAAAAAGCCGACAACAACGACCACCCTGATTACATCACAACTTGCGTTAGTGTTCTAGTATATAGTTTCTCGTTTATTCATATTTTATGATCACCGATACTCCGTAACAGAGAAATTGAGAAGACACGGCTGTACAATACACAAAAATTCTTGGAATGCTATTAAAACAGAGACAGTTATACGGTATTTCAAGAAAGGAAGTCATAACTCTTAATGGCTCAAAGTGGGATGACCTTTATGAGATAAAGTCAGATTCTGCGCCAGAAAGCATATTCTTCACCCTTAGGTAGACACGGATAAAAGAATTAGAAATTAATAGCATTCTGATGATGTAAAGAATTCTTCTATTTCAATGATGAATTAAGTACATATTTTGGAAAAATAAAATGATTATACCGAAAAAACGTAAAATATTGTAACACTTATAGATAATCGACCAACTCTAAATGAGTAAATGTTTTATAGGAACCAATAAAAATAAAATTATTAAAGGAATTAAGAAAATATAGATTGAAATTGTCTCTAATTAATAAGAATGATTATAACATATCGTGAGATTAAAATTTAATGTAATAGGAGGAAATAAAATATAAATATAAAATATTTGAAAAAGCGACGAGAATTTAAATGCGAGCTTGAATTAAATGGCCAAGAAACTGACCCGCAACGAAAATACAATCACATTATGGATAAAAGAATATATAATGAATGTTAAAAGAAAAAGTAAGCGACTAAAATTAAAGTCAAATACATTAATATATAAGAAAAAATACCCTAGTTTTAAAAAAAGCAGCAAAATGAAAATATTGGAAGCAGTATGCTTCATGTAGGATATATATCTTGGAAACAATGTGTGTGTATGTGTACACACACACACATTGTTTCCAAGAATTCTCTTCGAATTTGCATGATATATAAATTGATCAAATCACGCATTTTCAACAAGAGATTCAAGAAGGGATACTTCAAAGAGTCTACTCTAATTGCGATCCTATGGGTCGGTTCGCAAATAGCATACAACGCACATATATAGAAATTAATGATAAATTTTATCTTCTAATTCCATCGTAAAGGAATCCGATATGATACGCTGTTAAATAAATAAGTAGAAAGAAAACGCTGTAAAATTTTCGAACAGTCTAAAGGGAAAGAGACGGCGAGCAGGCGGCATCTGGGAAGAATGAGACAGAACCGTATGATCAAATGTAGAAAACGGGAAAGCTTGGAGATAGGGGAAGAAAGGCAAAAAAGGGAAGAAGAATGGGAAAAGAGAGAGGAAAAGGAGAAAGAGGCGGTTTGAATTATTGATAGTCAGTCGGCGGTGTTTGACTGAGAGAGAGGTGGGGTTTTATAAGGAGAGGAAAGGGAGAAACGGGTTAGGTGGGTTTGTTACACGACCACGTCACGAATCCGCCACGAGTGATAAATTACCGCAAGACAATAATACAAGGATGAATTATTAGATATGAGAGCTTGTTAGCCGACTCTTAACCCCTCCTCCGCCCTAGAATATCCCGCCTCCATCTCGCAACACCACTTTTCGCCATCCTCAAATCCCCAAATTCTTTACGATTGTCGTCCATCGATTGTTTTGGAGGTAATTCGCTCGGTGGTAGAGTAGCCCTCATTTTTCGAGAGGTCGTTTTCAATTTTTTACCAACCTGCCGATGACCCCTTTTCCATCCGGAAGGGTCACGTATGTTAAAGCGGGAGTTTGGCATCCCCACGAACGGATCGCTGGAACAACCGGAAATGGGAGCGGATGTTTGAAGTGGACGGAATCAGGTGTATCTGCGCTCTTTCCATTTGGACATTCTCTTCTTCCGCCGCTTCTTTCCCAACCCAATGACCTTCCTGTTCCACGTCTTATATTAAACTTATTTATTCTCTTCCCTATATATTTTTATCACTCCTAATTTCATCCACCACTTCTTTGCCTCTTCGTACCTCGCCATTTTTATCAGGGTTTGGTCTTTAAGTATCTTCGATCTATAAATCATCTCCATAATGACAATTCAACAACGTCTAATTCAGTTGAACTGATTAATATTTCCTCGTAATTTAAAACTTAAGCAGGGAATAGCAATACACAATTATACTCTTTCGGTGTAGAGAGTTTAACAAAGATCTCTGGAAATTTTTCTTTATCGGTGCGCGCTGGGTATACTCTTAGCAACAGTTCAGAAACTCGAGAGACAAATAGAACAAGCGAAAAATGTTCGTAATATGATAAAGAATATGCGTTTGTAAGCATTATGGATATATGTTATTTATTGTAAAATATATTTTTGCCTAGGTGTTTTTATTTGATTTTATTTCGTTTATGGATCTACTGTTTTCGTCAAAATGAAATATCATAACACTGAATTAAAAAAATATGCCTTCGTTAAAATAAAGATTTCTGATGGAGTGCATCGTACCCAAAGCGATGATCAAAACAAAATAGTCTCGACTCTGGTCAAAATGATTAGGCATACATGTCTCGTCCTCCTTTTTTCCAAATACTGGCAACAGATTCTTTTCACCTGAGATGATTCTATAGAGTTAATTTAATGAAAAGTGCTTCCGAGAGACACTGAAGTAGAAAATGATATAAACGACTTGTGATTACGTGCCCGAGATGAGATTTACATGTTATATTTCCATGTGATTGCCAGTTTCTAGGTTCTCAGATTTACTGTTGAACAGAATTCTCTACTTACTTTCTTCTCGCTTACCATGTCTTCTTCTCCCCATTTTGGACAATCTCCTCTTGTACCCATCACAATTCCTTCTATTTTTCTATGTTCTGTTCTTCTATTTTTATTACCTCTGAAATGCTAATTAATGCTTCATATCATAAAAAAGTGCAAAGTTGTTACAAGGTCTTCGTCCAGCCGCTTTGAAACATCTGAGGGTATTTTCTTATTTAAACGTCTGTTTTTTGAATTTGGGAGAAATGAGAAAAGTCTCTGTGGAAGAGTCCACCGTACATTCTTCCTTCTTTTGGCATCATCTTTTCCTTTCATACCGATATCTCTCATTACTTTCTCCCCATTCCTTGGTGCCTGAGTTACGGCGAGTGGAGCTATTTCGGCCGATAATACAATCCTTTATCACATTCGGGATCGTTTGACCCAAAAATACAATTTCTAATCAATACGGTGGCTATATCAGACACAGTGCCAATAAAGAAAGAATAACAACAGTGGAAACTAGTAGAAACTTATGGAAAGCAGTAATACAAACTTGGGATAAATTGAGAGTGTGGTTTGCATGATTCCTTATATTGGGATTCAATCTCTGTAATTAAGGTATGAGGGTTCATCCACAATTTTTTGAGGTCGTATCAATTGAGAATCAAACTGACTCACTCTGGAGTACTTCTTTTGTATATTTAGGGTCATAACTACCAATCTAAGCATCCTTTGCGATAAAACTGTATCAAGATTACCGCCTCAGATAATGAGTCATTCAGGCGCTATTGTAAAATTATTATTTAACTGCTTTATTTATGAAAAAGATTATCAATTTTTAATTGTCAAGTAATTTTGAATTTCTCACATCAATCAAGGACAATATTGCCTGTTTTCAAAATTGATAAATTTGATCGTCAATGTTGATGATGGTTGAATTCAGGTCACTACACATTTTTTACAAAACATGTTATACCAAAATCCGATTGAAGTCAGTGATTTTTTTAACGAGACTCATTGTTGAATAATTTTTACTACATAACGGTATAATATACTGCCATGGAACCATGGTCGCTATATAATAACATGTAGTCTGGTAAAAATTTATTCAATAATGAATCTCGTTGTATCTCACTACCGCAAAGTTAAGCCTAACCTCATCTCTTGTGTTCAGAGATTTTTTGTTAAATTTAATGTCAATTCCACTTATCAATTTTTAAATTTTGCCAATTTAATTAATAATTTCTATAGATAGAATTTTCACTCTGTGTAAATTTAAAAGGGCACCTTAGCCACGGGCTAATTTTATTTATCAAAGATCCTAGGATCTGGAACCACTTTGAGGGTCCGCCTGAGATAATTCACTATAAGAAACAAGTCGTCCTCCTCGACGATGAGATAATCACGTCTCCGACCAGAACAGAGCAAATGTTTTCTTCCTTTAATCATAGCCTGTTCGGTTAATGGCCAATGAGGGATGCTCTTAAGGACTCAAACAGTAAATTTCGGGAATATCTGTGCAATTAGAGGGTCATTAACTCCATGGAAATTTTATTTTTATTCGGGAAATATTCATTCATTAACCAGTCCATTTACTTCATTAACCGGTATCAATAGAATATACTTGTTTAGAGTTCATATTTAAAAAACTGTGTCCGTTCCAAACCCAGTGCTGGTCTTCAATCGCTGGCTGGTAACACAATTACATATTTTTTCGCTTTATCTCTTCTTAATTTCTCAGCTATTGAAATTCATTGCTCCAAGGAAATGGATAAAAAGTAATTCTGGAGGCAAAGGTGTGCAACCTAGGAAACGATCAGTGGATAGAGCAGTTGCTTCGAGTCCCCAACTTTTTTCATGCTCGTTTTTCTTTGAGTTATTTCCTTGTTTCCTCAAAAATTCCTACCTCTGTTAAAAATATATATCCGCTTCAGCTGGATCCCCTTTTCCTACATCAGAAATCAGTTCCTGAAGATGGGTGCAGAGTACGCACCCGAAACGTCGACCCTTTGGCAGGAGGCAACCCGGTTGGAGACCCGAGAGCACTTTATACATCTTATTCACCGGAAAAAATCTACTTCTTTCTACGCTTTAGTCCTATTTAGATATTGTGCACAGATATGAATTACATCGTCCGATACCGACCCGACAAAATAGACATTGTAAAATATTATTTTCTTGGGAAATATAAATCTGGGAATCTAAAAATACTGATGAAATTATATTAAATTCCGTATTACAAATTTCTAAAAAGGGGCACGAGAGACAAATGAAACAAAAAAGGAAAACACTTCGAGTTGTGAGTGGAATACAATAAGGAAATCAATTAAATAATGATCATAGACAACTTGAGATATGAAGTATTCCAAGTGATAGCTTCATGGACGACTATATTGTTCCAAACATTCAGGATATTATTGAAAGTAATTATCAGCTAAATAGATTGGAATTGATCATTACGTCATCAGTCTAAGCCTGAAATTTAACCACTAAATCTCAAAGGTAATGATAGTTTAACTGATTATGAAAGGATAAACACAAGGCTGGTAAGGTCGAAGAATTTTTGCCCACATAAAATTATTGCTATCGTTAGTGAAGAAATAATCATCGTAAAGAAATTTCCGATTTATAAACACCTACTGCAGTTCCCCGCAGTTGTAGTCCATTGGCCCCTCAATTCATGAGAAAATTTATCTTGCATTTTATTTCTTAGTCTGAAGTTTTTCAAAATATTCCAGGTGGACACGTCAAACATAACACGCGATAGCCTCAATTCATATACATGGCCGTCATACCATTAATACTCTTCTTTCGAGAAATCAAGCAACGATTAAAGGGGTATTTAACTGTGGTCAAGAGGCTCACGAGATCCTGGAGTTAATTTTGAAAGTACTTCAAGTTTTGGTTTCCATAGAAATATAAAAAATAATTACTTTTATTAGCGTTGATTTGTCAGTTTCAGTCTTTGCTCAAATTCTTGAAACAGAAAATACTTCGAGCAAAATAAAATATCTTCAACAATTTTATCCTGAAACCTCATAAAAATTATAAATTTCACAGTACATAAAATAATATCTATTGGTAGGTTCTTTTTGGGCTAGAATGAGGTTAAAGTCTTCTCTTCAATCTAACATATGGTCATATCGAAGACAGATAATTTTAAAGAGAAAGAGAAAAGTGAAAAGAATTGTGGATATGAAAAACCTAACACATCCTTAGGGAAAAATTATCCACTTCAGGAAAACGCCGCCAATGAAGAAGTGTATGAATAATTTTCGCAAACATACGATACTAAAGCTCAAAGATGCGAAAGAACATGGGAAGAAAATATTAACTCAAAATGGATAAGTACATACATGTAGCAACAAGCAAAGTCAAGAAATCGATAAATATATTAAATTAATTGTAAAACAAATCTAGTATAAAAGCGTAAAAGAAGTAAGATGTACAACTCACAAAAATACGAATAGCTCATATCTAATTTCATAGTTATAAATTCTGAAACGGAATATTAGCAAGAAAAATCATCAATTCTCTTCGTAGAAATTACATAAAATTTTGGTGGTTACGTAACTTGGAAGTATATAGTCTATGAATTATCTCTCTTATTTAGGCTAAATAATATCATCTAAAACATATTAACATCTAAAACATATTAACATCTAAAACATATTAACATCTAAAACATATTAACATCTAAAAAATATTAACATCTAAAACATTGAAGTGAAGATTCCCTAAATATGGCCGAGTAATAAATGAGAAAAGGTTTTATTTAAAAAAATAATTTTTATACAAGAGCTTAAATCAAAGGGCTAGATGTATTAAAACAAGACTTAAAAAGTCATAAAATCAAGGAAAAGACAAGAATCGATATATCAGAGCCAGGCTGCGAGTTAAACAGAGAGGACGTTTCGCGAGATTTAGACCCAGTCGATGAAATGGAGAACATGAATTCAAGTATTGCATAACCGTAGTGGTGATTAGTATTTTAACTCGAGCGGAAAGATAAAACTTCTGTGCTTTGCCTCTAAGAGTAGAGCGATCCCTTAAATCTAAAGATATTTGCACATAAAATTAGTGCGATATTTATTTTTGAAAAAGCGATCCTAAGCAGAAGACATATATTCAAGCGGCAATTCAATGTTCGCTTGCAGTTATAATGAGGGACTTATAATATATCAGGTCTGTGATGAGTAATAAGTTAATTTTCTCAAGTTCTTGTATTGCAACTATGAAATGCAGACTTATTCATTACACCAAACTACACGTGATTAAATTTATCTTGTCTGAATAACATATTTTAGACCACTTATGAGGATTATAAAGATATCCTTTTGGTAGTGGTACATTAGGTGGCGCAAAAGTGCCACTAAATCAAGAAAACTTCTTTAATGGTACATGTATATAGTTCCAAAACATTAAAAAGTCTTACATGGAATACGAATCGGATAATAGAAAAATGTTGTTACCGTGGGACACTTTTTTATAAAGTAGGAAAGAAAGAAAAACACTTAAGGTTTTAATTCGATTCGCTCTCGTGTAAAGGCCATTAACCATATAATATAATAACTTTATCTAAAAGGGAAGGGGAGTATCAAATTTAATGTACCCGAAGACTTGGTACCTTGTTCTTTAGATGCTGTAATGATTTGTGTCAAGATAACTGGGAAAATCACAATTAAAGTTTATTATACAAATATTTTCTCTCCATCACCTAAGTATTGAGGATTTATGTAAAAGATATCTTGGTAAGTTAATGAGAAACATGACTTCGAGATATCAACGAATGCGATATCCCTTCCATTGAGATTTTACCCTTGCAGTTTAAAATCACGAGTTAAATTATTTTTAACCATATATGCAGACACAATATACCTTTCAAACGTCTATATCTCGTCATATTCCTTCCGTAAGTTGCTCAGATGCCCACGCTCTAGCGATTTAAAATAATAATATTGTAGAACTTGATCATCCAAAACAAGTATCGCTATGGTTTCCTTTTTTCAGAAACGTTTTAACTCCATCTCCAAAGGATTTCATAATCGAAAGCAGTAATAACTTACTTTCCAGAATACAGGCCGCAGTTGGTATGAATTGTTCACTATCAATCATGAAGGCATCCTTCGTAACGAACCTTTTAGGTGAAGTCTTAACTTCGCTCCATCCTGTGAAAGCAAGGAATTTTATATTCCAGTAAAATATTTTACGTGCTGAGAGCTACTATGAGGAACAATGTCGTAAACAACTCAATACGGAGAGATGGACGAAAAAGAACGCTAAGTTGTAGGATGGAGATCAAAGGCGTTTCGTGATTCATTTGGAAACAAACGGGTGATTTGGGGCTTAGTTACGCTAGATGGAGGCAGACAATCGTCGAGCCATAACTTTATGAATAAAAAGGACACAGCGTAGAGAAATGATATCTAATCAACTCATAAAGAGAGGTTCCGTTGTGGATGACGATCTAGCGCACGAACTTTATTCTCATTATAGTAAGAAGGTGAATGAACTAGAGATAGAAACGAGGTAAAAAAAATAGTCTCATTAATCAGAGAGACAGTTGAAATCTCCAATTCTAGTAGAGATATATATATACCAGAGGTGAGTTCATAATTCCTCGATTGAGAAAGATCATCCTTATATAGTTTCCATTTTCTTAACAAGGATAATGTTCTCCAAGATAAACTCTGCAGTATCGAGAAAGAGCGTGAATTAAAATTTGATGGTCACAGACCGATGTTTCATACGTGAGTAGGCTATGAAAATTTATGTTTCATGAGTTATTCAAGTATTTATTTGGTAGGTATCAACATTGTTATTTATTAGACAAGCGTATCCATTCATAGTAATAAATAAATAATGAAATAAATTTCTAATTAATAATAATAAATAATTAGATATATTCTCCAAAGTTGTATTGTGACAACTACTTTCCTCAGTGAATAAAACAACGAATGGATGTCGCAAACATCTCAGTATGAATTCAACAGCTATCAAATTCGTTTAGATTAAGCTTTCCGCAAAGTCATGTCTAATTAAGCGGATTTTTCACACAAGATTTTTTGTATGTAGACATGAAAATCTCAATGAACATTTCGATAAGCATGGAGTTAAAATATTTAAGAAGCGGGTTTAAAGAGGCCGGTGTCTACAACTGATGAACTGACAAGTACCCATCACATACAATCCTTCCCATGTTTCGAACGATCAATTCTGTCAACTTCAACAATAAATCATTACGAATGATTTAAAAAACATTAATTAAGTCACACTAAACTGCTGTCTATTATTTGACTCTATTATTTCAAGTTTCTGGATACATTTTTCAGTTGTCATAAAAGATGGAGGCCATAAGGAAATAAAGAACTTCATCATATTTTAGAGGGTTTCTGGAAAGCCAGGTGGGCAAACCGTTTAACTTTGGTGCACTCAATCCCGGGTTCGATTTCCAGTGGGGGCCTATATGTGCGAAATGACCTCAGCTGTAGAAGTACTTTTAGATATTCTACAACAAGGTTTTGGGAATTATGGTGTCAACAGTATCTGCGAAAAAACCAGAACCCAAAAACCGATAATATACTATGGTAACATCTAAAAATCCTAACGGTAGACTGATAAAATATATTTTTAGTTTTCCCAATTTTTCTATAAGTGAAATTTTGAGTCTCGCGATAGGAATGAAGCATGAAATTGGAGATGTATTGTTCTGTGACACTCGACTTCTAAAGAGAAGCAAATTTCGCTACTCAAAGATTTGTCTTAAAACCTCGTTCGCAGAGTCATGGAAACACATAATCACTTAATTGCAAAAGTTGTGTTTTGCAATTGTCCACGAACACGGCGCCGATAAGGAGGTAGCGATACTTTTATCCGCGGGATATTACTTGAGTGAAGCAGTACTAAGGGCATGTCATGATAAACATCAATTTCCTTTGGAATGCTTTGGTCATATGGTGCATCGAAGTAATTATTTAAGCGGCAATTACTTTAGGCCCTAAAAGAGATGTGAGTATATTAGCGAGTTAGCAAAGGAACTGTACTTAACCGTATCTCTGTTGTGACTCATTTGATAGTCTGAAGGAAAATATTACTGGATATCATCTCACCTTTCCATTGTGACCAAGAAAGAATGAAAAAATCTTACGTATCACTTATATAAGTGTTTATACGTCAATCTATCTTTTATAATCATTTCCACTGGATGAAACTCAAACTAACCTCATCGGGTTTATTATATCATTTTCTTCTTAATATCCACGCCGTCATGGCAAATAAAAGAAACCATCAAATCTGAACGAAAATATTCAACAGCGTAAGAGCCGTTAAGTCACGCCGAGAGTTAGAGAATGCAATTTCTTTATGAAGCTGTCAAAATTGATTTATAAAATGATACGCGCTATTATACAAACACGCATAAATATGCTCCGAATAAATTACTCACGTGTCATTCCGAAAACTCATGCTTGTTTTAGACATTCGCCGAGGTAAACCGATGACCCTTTGGAGAATATAAATCAACGTCGTCGCTTATTATTCTTTGATTTACCTGGCCATTCGGGAGTTTTGGGACTCCGTTAATCTCCAACCGTCCATCATGGCTGACGCCATTGTTGGACTCTCATCCAACAAATAGGCTAACAATGCTTCCTTCCGGGAAGATAAAAGCCTTTCTTGAGATAGGTCAATGGTTTGGAACTTCTTTTTCCTCTCCCTTCACACCGGATGTTATTTTATAGCTCGAGATAAAGATTTAGTCTCAGCCATTCGTGCGACAAAAACCGAGGGCAGCCATTGTTGCTTGGACATGTTATAGAGGATGTAGTATTCCCTGTCGGAGTTGTGTCACCACCACGGATGCAACTGTCACGGAATAAACAGGTGCTCTTCTAAAATATCCTTCCTGTTCTCACATTTCGTTATACTGTTCCGTAATCCCATCAACAAATGTTTAACAGGAAATATTTCCTGATTGACTGGTTGTTTAAAGGAAAGAAAGAAAGAGTTTCCTCAAAGAAAAGAAAACAATGGCACGACGAATTCCCGTATATTTGTTTCTTGTCTTCGCTATTAGCAGCTAGTGACGTGTTTTAACTTCTTTTAAGGCAACTCATGATGTTCTGATTCAATTGACTCACGTATGTTTTATATAATATTGTTTGAATTATAAATCAAAGATTTGAAATCACCAAAACTATGCAATATAACTTCAAAAAATTATAATAAGGTCTATAAGGTCTTTATTAAGGCGATGTTATGTACGATATGAAACGACATAATGAAATTTATATATATATATATATTATAATAAACGACAGAATGAAATATATAATGCTATGTACAATATGAAACGAAAATTTAAGAGACTTCTATTAGGATGCAAATTACTGAAACAATTACCGTCGTCTAAATTTACTTCGAACTGGAACTAGTTAAGTTTGTAAGTCAAGGCAACACTGTATATTCCATGAACTGTTCCTGTCCTCCCTAAAAGAACTGTACAAGTATTAGGTGATAACATAAGTTAATGCTTTCATAAAAATCTAGTAGTCTAGCAACGATACGCTGAACATGAAATAGTTTTTCCTGCGGTTGAGAGTTTCGTATAATTTAATCGTCACAGTTTCTCAGTGTACATTCTTCCTCTATATAGTTATTAACTACGGGAATCTAAGAAAGCTAATCCACGATAAATAAATTGGTAGGTTTAGAGATAATAATCCCATTCTACAAAAATTTATCGGTTTGAAAATCTTGTACATATCAAACATGAAAGTATAGAATCAGCTATTCGGCAAAGAAAGTTGTAAATTACATAAAATATTCACGGCGTTATACAAGTGTCCTAAGTCTTCTAGAAGTCCACCATTCATGGTATAAAACGACGCCATCTGAGAGATTAAAGACGTAGTTTTTCCCTCTATGGGCTTAATTCTCCATCGCAATATTGATTTATTTACCTACCTACCGAGCAAATAGATGGAAAAAGTTGTCCTTCCATAAATTTAGTGCGGCCGTAACGAAGGCAAAAAAGAAGAGCCCAGTATCCGAAGCTCATTTGTCAACTCTTTCAATCGAAATACCTGACTCCCCCTATTATATGTTTTATATGCTTTATTTGCTTAAACTTGGTTCTATCCCCGACCGCAGCCCGCAAACAACCGACGTTTGCAGAGGAGTTTTCGTTTTCCTCACCATTAGCAGCACCTGCAATAGGTTGGCGGTTTTTTGGTATCTAATAAAAGGATGAACACCACGGGAGACAAGATAAAACTTTCGTAGCCTTGAAAATTGAAGGATTTTCAAATATTTGATAGTCTGTATCGCGAAACGTACTCTGAAAATACTTTGAAATATACATTAAATGACGAAATTCTGAGTAACATAAGGATTGACAACCACTCTCGCGAAGTGACTTGAGATCATGAAGGTTTTGTCATGTATGATCTAATTCTCAAAAACACTTTTTATAATTTAAATTAGAGGTGGGGAACTTGCGGCCTTCTCGGGTTAAATGCAGGCATTCCGTCACTTCTTAAGCAAATGCTACGATTTAAATGTAATTTTTTTTCCAATCTCGATACCGAAATCAAGTGAACATAAAATGGATCTCACGAGAATAAAGAATAGCGGGAAGGAAATAGTACTCGATGCAGACAGGTCGGAAGGAAATCAAGGTGAGTAATTACACAATTTTTAGTTTATCGAGTATAAAGAAGAAATTTTATATCTTTGATAGGCTATTGGGAAAGAAAGGCGAGGAATGAAATGTGAGGAATTGAGTGCAGTTGCGATAGATAACCAAAGTCTTCTAGGAGTAAGAAAGTGTATTTGTCGATCTAGACCAGAGGCGACCTTTTCTACTAAAGAAAGACATTATTTAAATTATTTCGTTTCCCAACTCGCTGGTGGAGACAATTGAGGGTAAAATTAATAATATTCTCTTTCCGTTCACTTAGTAAATCAATTCATTTTGTCACATAGAGTTTCCAATTTATTATTATTTTAACTACTTAACTGTAGGCAATGCACAACTCTAATATGGTCTAATGCGGCTTTACGTTGCTATATGCGGCCCTCCCATCGAATAAGGGTCCCCAGAAGGTAAGAATGAGGGAAAAATCGCCTACTAAAGGTGTATGCTTAGTTTTAATATACAAAACAGTGAGATTTGCTATACTATTAAAAATTTCTAGATATGTTAATATTCTGTTTGGGTGTATGGCGGAAGTAAATAAAAACATTACGATATCAAAATCCGTCCTCATTTCATGTGTCTCAGAGATGACATATGGACACAAAATTATCGAATCTCATTTAAATGACTCGCTCGAAACATTTGCTATCCTTTAAAACAGGCAATTCCATGATTCCGAAAGAAAGGCATCCTTGAATTATTTTGCCATAAAGTCTAATTGACGTCAATGCTGGAAATTAATAGCTAGACTAACAGAATTAAGAACGCAGTAAATAAGAAAAATTTCGGTACATTTTATCAGTTTTAGAAATCATTTGAAGACAGTTTTAGCGACTTCAATCGTATTTTATTCCATAGAGCTGTTTGCGGGTATCACCAACTCAGCACTTGGAATATATACTCATCAGAAGCCAACGTTTTGTATACTTCACTTACTTGAAGCTGTTAACTAATTCACGGCATCCACTCGCAAATTCTGTCTTAAACAGATTTTGGATATTTATATAATCACAAGAGTCAATGAAAATTTATCTGTGAGGTTATCTTTAACCATATGAAGCTAAAACATTTTCCGTCAATGCCGTTTCTTTGTATTGACAAAATTACCGACACCTGCTTACGGTTCTTTAGCACCATCATTAACGATCCAAATTAACAGAATCGGATATCCATTTTTCGGACGTTTCGTATAAACTTAGTTATTGGTTATTATGGAAAAGGCTAATTACTTGATAGCCACCGAGTTACCCCCTCGGGATGGTGCACGCATCGGATGCCACCTATCCAAATGGCAGAGGAATGGTGTCCCTACACGCCACTCCATTCCCACGCAAATTCCTCTCTCTCTTCATCGTGTCGTATGTCACAGAGGGGTGGCTTCGAGAATGGCTTAAGCGAGGAGGCAGTGGAGAATGGACCCGTTGTGGCTCACGTATGTAAATTAATCGAAGTACCTATCGCCATTTTCTCTTCCATCCTCGGGAGGGGGTCTCCTCCTCTTCCTTTATCTCTTTTTCAAAAAATACCTTCCGGCTGCACGGTGCACGCTCCTTGCATTTTCGGTGTGTAGGAATTCCAACCGGTTATTTTCGATCGTGATTTAGCCGGACGTTAAAACCGGTGAAGTGGAATCCTTCCTTAGCCGCGGGCGCTTTCTCTTATGGGAGACCATCATTCGTTTGAGAAAAAATCGCGGAAATTTTCGAAGTTTATCGCGGTCGCTTTAAAGGGAAAAAATTATCGCTCTCCTCGGATTCTCGTTGGGATCGTAAATTGCTCTGATCGATTGACACTCGGCTGCTTTTTCATCCTCTATTGAGCGAATCAAATTCCGATGAAAAAGGATGCAAGAATGTTATGAGGCAGGGATGAGGTAGTTAAGTACTCGTTTAAGAGCATTCCAAAATTATAAAAACGACTTTCTTTCTTAATTATGGTTTCTCTTTCAAAAACGGAGTTAACTCTTGCTTTAATGAGGGATAATTAGGTAAATCATTAACTTTTTTCCTCTCTGGTACATTAAAGAGGTAATTAGATGCGGGATTAACTCGATGGAGATTAAAAACATTAGCATTAAGAATCAGGAGATGAAATAAAAATTTTATTACCAACTTTATCTAGAGGAGAAAATAAAAAGGATTCTACAAAATTAAAGGAAATTTAGTGCGGTAAAGGGTGATGTCGAAGAAGTAGACGACTGTGACAAAGAAGTGGTAACATTTCATTTTAATCGAAGCCCTAACACGAATCCACGGCTACAGAAGTAGATTTTTAATATTTTTCTAATTACTTATTTAAAATAAATATATCATATGATCGAAATTTTAAAACTAATGAACGAAGAGAAGTGAATGTGATAGGATGAAAGAGAGATCCTTGGGTCATGTGGGACAAGAGATATAGCAGACTGATTAAAGTAGTTATTGAGGAAAAATGGTAAGTAAAACAGAAGAAACGGATCAAAGAGAAAGTCAACAAGGCAAGAATAAGGATGGATTTATTTTATGGTCTCAAGAGAATAGTAGAAACTTCTGGATGAATCGACAATGCTTTGCCCTTAGATAATTGAGTTGATAGAAATAACCATGGAGTATTTATAGAACAAATACTTTCTGCAGAACAAATTTTCTGCAGAATCTATCTGAATAGTTATGTAGTATTAGTAGTTAATTGTATTTTTCAATTTTGCTTGGAATTTATAAGACTAGTGAAAGTATGTTATATTTCTCTGAATTTTTAATATGGAATTTGGAACTTCATATGTTTTGTATTCTGACGGGACGTCAGTTCATTTTAAAGGAATTTCAGAAAATAATTGTGAATGTTTTACGACGATTAATTTACTCTCACTTTTCACTTTATATCTTCAATTAACAGTTTACAAAAAATTTACGATTACTATGAAATATCAAATAATTTATGATACAATGAACTAAGTTTCTTGATGATTGGAATATTTTTATTCGTTTACTGGTACAGACAAGAGAAAAATATATCTTTCCTTTACTTTAGCCTCATTCTTGTTCGCGGATGAAAATGTTAAATCTACCGATGTGTGAGTGATGCTGAATTCGTTCATCTTGGTCACACTTATTGAATTCTACGATAAGATTTATTCCTAGGTCCTCACTCCTAACGCAGACAGACGCTAAACGAAATGTTTCAGTTCGAATGTTTTACATTAATTCAACTCTTGACGGTTTCATTTGATACCTTTCTATATGGGACACTTTCTACTTTTATCCCCTACCTCTTTCCAGCGAATGTTATTAACACTTTCTAGAATCAGAAGTCCGTTACAATCTTTCGTACTTTTGCGCTCGAATATTTCGTTGAACCGCGTGTAATGCCAAACAAATTATTACGCAATAGTTGGAAATCATGAGAAGATTTCGGAATGAAGAACAGGAAATACCGGCGCACAATTTAACTGCCAGCTATAGCGAACTCATACGAAAGGTTCCTATAAAAATACGAGTACCCTCACAATAGGCAATTACTTTAAATAGGAACTGTCAGAGTGTGCTTTACGATGGAGCGGACAACGGGGCCCTCGAGTCTTAAAGCAGCTTTTGTGGTCTCTTGATGTAGCGCCATATCATCAAGGGACCGACCATCGTAATTTCCCTCATTCTTCATCGGCCAAGTCGCTGAGAATTATGAATACGTTCGATATAAGTTATGGTAATTAGCTCTGAAAATATATTAGAGATACGGCAGGTAATGCAGTATGTTTCTTTCATATAATTACTATTTAAGCGCTACGGTGGAGAATTTAATCCTTAGTTTATGATCATGAAAATTGGAAAGGAATGGGAACCTCCGCACCCGAAATCGCCTGGAAAAATTTTGGATGTTCTTTTTATTTCGAAAGATCTTATTGTGCAGAGCTAACACGGTATCGAATTCAAATTAAACACCAATGATTCTTCTCACGAATATTTTGAGAATTATGAAGTCAGATGTCTTATCGATTCAATAAAAACATATAGTAACATAGGTTCATCTTTGAGGAAGTAGAGTAAGAACAATCTTCCTTAATATAAAATATTCACAATTAATATTATCTACTTCTTACGTTTTTTTTACGACTCGTAGTTCGTGAATGGATTGAAGGATAGTACAGTCGTTCAGCTAAGAAAGGGTTACTTCTATATCTTCGTAAGGTTACATACAATGTCAAATATGTCTCGCCACAAAGTCTCTGAAGCTGAATCCATTTAAACATCTTCATCAAATACTTATTTTATAATCGTCATTGAGCGAGAAATTCTTTTCTTTCTACTTATGAAAGCATAAGAAACATATTTGAAGGATTTTTTAGCAACGCACATGTGAAAAAGCGCGAGACTGTTTATCCTAAATGACTACGTTTACTTACAGAGAATTAAAACCGAATGCATCCAGAATTCCAGACCGATGACGAAACAAGATGTTTCGACAAATGTGTACGCTAGTTCTTCTGCGCTGAAGTTTCTGCTGTGGTTTATTGCTCGATTAGAGGGAAAATGCGTGTTTCGCTTGCCGAAGATAAAATTCACGCGGTCTCAGCGTGAATCGAACCAGCGATCTCATGGTAGAGCATCAAGCTCCACCCACATCGGACGGGAGCACTTGCTCAATGATTGTTATCCTACATCAGTTACCATTTAAGACCGAGTGCACGGAGTAAATCTAGGGTACGGAAAGAAGAAATCACATCATTGTTTCCGTCTCTTATGGTTTAAAACGTTATCTGGGCGATTCTTGACATTTAAACATACTACGTAAGTTGGCAATTCATTTCTCATTAATTTAACATTATTAAAATCTGCAAAATGCAATGCTTATTGGCAATTTTAATCACGTTTTTAATCAGAATCTATAGTTACAGATTTTTAAATGTACCGAGATATATGGCTTCGAACCACTCTAATTTCTATCTATATTAAAGAAAGATCTAGGACTCCAAATATCTCAAATAAGGATATTACAATAAGAGGGAGGCGATTAAGAGTATTTCGTTATAAAACCGTCGTGTCACAAAACTTATACAAAATTACCGCAAATTCCGCGACATTACGAATTGCTTTTTACGAGGTATAAGATGGTGGAGCAAGTATTAAGGACAAAGTAGGAGAATTGAAAACTATTTTCAAGTTTGGGCTGCTATGCGTCTGTTTGCATAAGCTATTATGGACCACTTTAAAGAAGATCGTGTACGAAACATCGATTGCAACAAAGAAGAGAGGCCAACATCTATCCAAAATGGATCACTTAAACAAACATCTTTAATTAGCTGAGTGACCTAAGAAGATGCAAGGACAGGCGACAGTGGAATATTGAATGAATTTATTTTTCAATATATTTGTGTCTCAGTCTTCTGTCAATTTGCTTAGCATTAATATATTTTTTGATATTTTAGAAATCTTTTACTTTGGTGGCATAATTTTATGTGAGTTCCATCTAAATCAAAAGAGGTCAAATACTCTCTATTAGGTCTCAGTAATATTGATAATATTATAAGAATTCATCTTTATTCACTGAAGTTTGTAATTGCTGAAATCTATACAATAGTTTCAATAAATTAATGCAGATTGTATACCAACAGGTGCAGATGGGTGGAACCCGCGGTTAAGTGGGAATATAAGTGACTACGGTCACTACAACATAAAACTACAAGTTAAGTAAAACAAACCACCAGTTTTACACTTTAAAGAGCATTCCTTTCCGTACACATATTAAAGGTGTCACGCTGGATCAAAACGTGATTCATCCAGATATTTGCTGATTAGGATGAAGAATACCAAAAAGATTCTAAAGAAACATGGCTAGTGCTAATAAGAATGGCGTTAATTTTGAAAAGTTAATATTTTGACAGATTTCCTCTTAAAAAGTCCTAACCCAAGATTACTTATTCATTAATAGCACCCCCATGTTTGATTTATTCAAAAATATTTACCTTGGTCGAAATTCCGCCGAATTCCTCGCCATGAAAATACTTATATCGTTTGCTCTTCCACTAAACAAACGCAAACACCGTTAAAACAATATTCAACCCGTTTCAATTCTCCAGGCACACCCTTTTTTCATAAAAAAAGAATATCTCCCACTACACCCTTTTTAGCCGTTCCGTCGCCATCGTGACATCCGCACTTGTCACGTTTGAAGACAAACTTTGTCATCTCCGTGCAGAGCACACACACCCACACAACTAGAAACCCTAAACTCTTTTATCTCCTAAAGGTCCTAAGAATCTCACAAACCCTTCTCCGCCCGCGCAAACAAAAAACCATGCTAAAATCTTACACAACGCTGCTTTAACCAAATACTTTCTTTCCTCTTTTACTACACCAAACCATAGTCACTTCAGCGACCGTTACCAATTCCTTCTACTTTTCCGGACGATTAAAGTACAAGTTTAAGTAAGCTTCACGTTTTATGCTCGTGTTAGTGGATCGTAAATGTCAAAATGATTATTTGAATGCTGTTTCCTGTGTTTATTGCCATAAATCGATTTATATTAGTTATTTATAATTGAAAGTGATCTAATTGCATTTTTTCTGTGTCTCGAAGTATTTTTATTGTGAATCAACTGCAAAAGCTATCGGAAATATTTTAACATTAAATATATGTTCAAACTTAATTACATATTTACATTACGTTACATCTTAAAAGAGCGATAAATTTGACTAATTCCAAGGAAATTCACTAAAATTATGAAATTAAAACAGGTAAATTATCGGATGTCACTTAATAACTACAACAATTTTCAATAAGCCTTAGCGTCATCGCTCAAAATCTGTTAATGTAGGATCCAGATATGTATCCATTCAGAAAATTTTGATTTCTAGAGATTTGTAAGTGATTTCTCTAATTAATGTTTTATTGATTAATATTCAGATACTAGTTATTAAGGTAATCATTGATAGATCGACTACATACACGCGCTCGCGTTTGTGTGTGTTGTATATGTATATAATTATAATGTATGCACATACCAGAGAATATGATACTAGTTCTACAAAGTACAATTAACAAATTTTTATCAAACAGGGGCATATGTATACCTAAAAGTTACTTAACTTGCAATTGATAATCTTAACGATGTCTTTCTTCCGATAAAAAGTGAAAATGGACAGAAATGACGAAATAGCAAGCGATGCTGGAGCGTTAACCTTGGAAAGTGGAGAGCGGGCATTGAAATCACTACTGCCATAACTCCTGCGTAAGAAACCAGACCGAGCATTTAAAGGAGAAATCCATTTATTAACCATTATGGGAAACATTTTTAGACCGGAATATCTCGGACGCGCCGCAGGAAATCCGCATCGGCATGCAACCAACATGGCACCATCTCCTCCCACGCCCTCCACTTATTCCCTTTCGGTGTCCCGTGGTTTTAGTCTCCCCTCTCCATTGTGGACATTAATCCAATCAATAGCACTACCATGCAATTGAGGAATCCCTTTCTAATGGCAGGAAAGAGTGAGTGATATACTCGTCCAGCGTAGATAAAATGCACGTCCTGAATTGCGATGATCGCAGACCGTGCGGAGTTAAGCTGGGATAAGAGAGGGAGGATGGATGAAGAATGCTTAGAAGAAAATTTTATAGGATGAAGATGAAATAAGATGAGGATAAATAATTTAATCGTAAGTTCAGAATAAGAATTTAAAAAATAATAAAAAATTCCCCTTTATCAATGGATTCTTTTAAATTTAGAAGAAATATGGAGAAATTCTGTAAAACGTATGAACACCTTGCGTCTTTTCTAACCGTACTAAACTCAGAATGAAAATACTCCTTCACCCAAGATTAATTCTTCATTCTTTAAAATTACAATTTACTTATTTTTTTTGTATGTAAGGTACTCATAGAAAAGTCAAACAAATTACTGCCCAAAATGCAGATAAACTGAATTAAGGTGAATATATATATATATATATATATATATATATATATATATATATATATATATATATATATATATATATATATATATATAATTTCTCTTAATAATAGATCGTACATTTATGAATAAATTTACGTAACATCTAACTACTATCAACAGTAGAGTTAATCTTTTAAACAGGTGAAGGAAATTGAAACGTCCTCATTAAAGCTATCTTATCACAAGATATATAAAGCATTTAGCTATTCCCTGAAACAATTTCATTATCTGAATGTGCTTGTCATGGTGACAGACAAGACACTAAACATGCATTCGTTTTCACAGTTACTTCATATTATGGAATTTTATACATTTATCTAACACCTCAATAAGACAATTTTGCCACCTGTTTCTTATCAAATTATCCGCAAGTTCGCCTTAAAGATTACAATAAGCTGCATAAGCGTTCCAATGAAACCTTTAAATAAATAGTATGGAAGAAGGAAAGGAGAAAATGAGCAAAGACGAGAACATTTCACAGCCGTCCTTCACTAGGTTTGATTGGAAGAGGAATTCGATGAGATGGGGAGTGTAGGCTCTGCTTCACGTTACGCATCTCTACGCCTCCATTGGCTACCCTCGCAATCCAGAGCATCGAAATGTTCGACCGAAGTGCATTCAAGCATTAACTAACTGAAGGTGAAAGGTTTTGCTACCACGAAAGATGCAGGTCTAAATCGATTCGCCACAAGAATCAAGTCTGATGTAAATTCATCATGCGATAACATTTTAAGCTTATTGTACGACGATGTTAATCTGCTGTGCAACAATACGTGTAATACTTAATGAAAATACAAATATGGAATGCATTAGCCTACTCTGTGATTGAAATGCAGAGCGGACCAATGTTCTAATCAAAATTCAGATCGATTTGCCGATTATCCATAGAGAACGAATGATTTATAGACGATTCCAGTTTTCCCCAAAGTGTCTAAACGATCAGCACGAAATTAAGAGTTAAATTCCCCATAAAGGAGTCAATAGCGAAAAAACAGAAGTATCACAATGCATTATTTTTCACGGTAATAAGGAATAGATATAATAGGAGCCCGAATTAAGAGAGCATCACCATCCTGTACTGATTAACTCAACACCCTATTGCTCAAGATTTCGTATCTTAGATCAGATGAATATAATAACTAAACCGAGCTTAGTAATGAAACGAATCATGTTGAGTTCTTCATTAATGTATGAATTATTTAGTGTACAGAATTATCTATGAAATTAATACCAACACAAACCCTAATAATTTTAAATTTAATGGCCTGATGTGCCTTTTTTTAGTATAATAACACGACGGAAAATTATAGTAAAGACTCACAAGTATGAGGAAAGGATCTCTAAAAGATCTCAATTAAGTGGGATGACGGGGAATATAGAAAATAAGAATTCATTAAAGCTTCCGCGAGGCAAACTGTGCGCATACAAACATAAATAAATAACATCTCATTCGGAAGAGACTACGAGTTCTCCTCTCCCATCGTCAACATTAATAAGGCATAAAGGCTTAATGTGTGATAGAGTAATAAAAATTAGAAGTCTACGATAATAAAAACATAATTATCCGAGTAAATAGCGTATGTGGGTCTGCTTAGGAGGTTTCCAGAGTAGGAGCAATGGTGCAATTTAATCGCGTTAACTAGATTACCTGCAGCACATACGTCAATTACATCGACATGTTTGGGTATAAGAGCTGTGGTGAGCCTGCTATACCCAGTGTGTCCATAAAGACACCTCCCACCCACTCCTTGCAATCTTCCCACACGAAAATGGAAAAGAAAGTACTCCTCACTTTTCCCCGTTTCTTTCTCTGCGTCTCATTCATTCCGCCACACCCTGAATTTACGACGCTTCCCGCTGATCGCGAAAATGCAACGGAGACGCCCAAAGACTGTGCAACCCCCGTCGCTCTCCTGCTTCTGGTGCTCAGCGTCTTTCTTTTTTTTTGGGACTCTCCTCTCTCATTTTCTCCGATGCGACTTTTTCATCTCTCTCCTCTACATCCGCTCACACTGCAGATCTATTGAAATGGAGGATCAACGTGAGACCACAAAATAAAAGTCGCTCATTTCTCTCTTTAGAATTACTTAAAAATGGGATCGCAGTAAATTTCTCTCGCCTCGCACCTAAAATGTATTTATGCACTCGTTGAACTGCTAGCAATAAAAAGATCGCACCTAAATTTTACGAGGGTAAAAAGTATCCATAAAATGAATGAATGAAAACAATCTTTCCACTCGAAATTTAAATATTGAATTTTCTAAGTACTAAATGTATCTCCGCAATGAATGAATGCTCCGTAAGCTATAAAATTATTCTTGCATATTTTGTCTTTTGATCGTTGAACAGCACGCAGATCATCTCCTTATCCCTAATTAATACACTGGTAATTTAAATTAAAATACAGGTTAGAACTTAATTCATTTTACTTTTCTGAGCGTGTAAGTTGAGTGTATGACCATTTTAAGATTCACTCATCTTTCTACTTATATCTAAATGCTACACTTGGCTAATCACCCTCAGCAGTTATATATAGTTTTAATTTTAGATTACTTTTTATAAAAAGCATTTAATTGATGTATCGCAATGAGATGTAGAAGCATAGTTACAAAATTGATTTAATATAATACTATTAACAATCTGAAATAATACATAGTTTGACTTTAGAGAGAACTGTGTTCTTGTCACGACTAATTACGAATAAGTTGGACATTCAAATATTACCTCTTTCGTCTTCGCTTATCCCTGATTTTCTCACATCTTCCTGCCCATTCAGGAAGCCAACGGTTTTTTAATACCGCAAAATTTTGATGAGCAAAAGAGTTCGAAGTTGATTTGATTCGGAGATGAAGAAAATATAATTTTCATTAATTTCAGTTGGATCTGTCCGTTGAGATAACATGAGCATACTTGACGCAACTTATTATGGAAATTATACCAGAGTCTATTTATATCCTACTTCCAACACATTCCAGGTCGTATTTTCTTCCAACAGCGATAAAAATCCGGACGTTATTAGGATTGCAGTTGAAATCCTGCAGATTCCAAGTGTTTTGGCACGTTATACGAGACTCGGACGGGAATTCCGAATTGAGGCGTTTTATTGCTGCGAGCATTATTTCGACAGTTTAAGAGTCTGAGGCGAGATGAAAGTTGAAGAAAACGACGATGGACAAATTTTTGATGCACCAAGTTGGAATATTGATAACATCATTACGTAGTATATCGCGAATACAGCCTCGACTCGCAAATAGGGTAGCTAGCTGTTTTAAAATCCAAAAAGAGGAGTTTGCTTTATTAAAATTTACATCGGCTTATTCTTACGGGTTTCTATTACAGCCATTCTTATATTTTATGCGTTATTTTTCGGGTTCCCTCCTTGTTCTTATACGAAGTAGTGAGAAACGGCAAATGCTTACGCTTAGCTATCAACTAAGCTCTCTTATCTTTATACTCGAGTAACAAAGACATCATACATTTTTCCCTACAATAGCAAAGGCACATTTTCCTATTTCAGGTGGGAAAGTTTTCTGAGTCAACCATTTCCTTACCCTGAATTTAATAAGAGGAGGAAAAAGCTGCTTAAGCTGTTCCATTGAATTGAATTGGGTTTCAATACATTAATAGGAAAAGAAGACATTTATGGAGATTAAGATAGGTAAAAATCTATTAGAAGTTAATAGATTTATAGTCTAATTGAAGAAATGCAAAATTTACGCAGACCAAAGAAGAGAATAAAAAATTAGACAATCGTTATAAAAGGAGGTATTTCAAAGTCATAAGAAATGCGGGAGAAATTTTTAAAAACTCAACTCATTATTTTTATTAAACTCTGGAACAAATGTCATATTATTGAAAAAATTGAAGAATTCGCATAGTGAATCATTAATGAACATGCCTTAATAAATTGACTCTAAAGATTCTCTCTGCATAACTACTCAATAATAACTGTTTATATCAGCTTTCATAATCTCATCCTCTCATCAACTCCCACACATAATGTTAATCCCACACCCCAAATGTTCCCCATTTTTGTTAATTTTTTCATCTCCATCTTCATTCTCATCTATTGTCATCGCATCGTCCCTCCTCTAACTTAAGATCATCCTCTTTCTCTACGCTTAAACATTGGCAGCCGCTAAAGTTCGTCGAATGTCTATTTCATAAACGATCAGGGTGAAAACATTGCTAATAAGATTCTTTGTCGAGATTGAATTCATTACTTTCTGAAGTGTATTCACATATTATTTTCTACTATCAATTTTCTAAGAAATGTTTCAACATTTTTGACTTCCCTGACTAATGTCGAGAGATGTAACGATTTTTATTCGATGCAAATCTTTGGATGTGCGATCGTTTACAACATGGGAATTCTATAGCCGGAGAAACGCCATGGGTAATCTCACTTCATTTCAGGAAAGTCCACTGCTGTAAAACGCCGCTTTCCCCACCTTATAATCTTCTCCTCGCCGTAAGTGAGTCCTCTCCCTTTGTCATCTTTCTCTCCCATTCTCACCTTCATCTACCTCCTATATCCATACTGCCATATACTCGTTTTCTTCCTTTCCTCGGAGGGTGGGAGTGTAAACATTTGGGCGAGGTTTATGTTGTCCTCGGAATTTTTTTTTCTTTGAAGTGGAGAGAGGCGTCGACCGGAGGTGGCGGAAGAGACGTCGGCGAAGGTGATCTTGCGCATTTGGAAGAGGTGAGGTTGTTGGCTCGAAGGGGAGGCCTCTATGTATGAGTATCTAGCGAACCAAAAACCAACGTGAGGTGTATGTACCATCAGCCGCGAATTCTATATCAGATGAAGACAACATCAAGCGTATTCTAATTCTCTCTCATTCTAAGATTTTTTGTTGCCATGATAGCTGGGGCGGGTTTAAGCTATACAAGGCCCTCAACGCAAAGATAAGACAGAGGAGCAACTATAAATAGTTATACGAGTTAAAATTCTATTTTCTTCATAACTACATAAAATATGCTTATATTGATATGCTGGGCATAACTCAGTTGCTTTACTACGGCAGGAATAAACACAATATTGAATTGTATTTTCATAAATTATAATGAAAGATTTTACATTACATAGTGTATTCTATAAACATGAATAACATTCATAAAATAAATTAAATTCTTTCTTGAAGCGAAATACAAGTACCTGTGAACGTGTCGTACCTCTAAAAATTTGAATAAATAAATTGTAGTACATTGTCGAGGGTTTATATACATAGGACCCTTTATTGAGGACACTAAATGGATCTCAGCTAAAGTCACTAACATTAGTTAGTGATAGTACATAGATAGATAGCACAAAATGATGTCTTCGTTCTATTGGTCGTCTTCTCGGCATCTGTACGCAGCTGAGAGCTGCTGGTCTTAAAAAATTGTCGTTATTTATGTTTATCAGTGGTTAAAGTAATCCGGTTCTCACTGGTTAGCGCAAATCGGTTCTTAGAATTTCCCGAGCTCGCCGAACAGGTTCCTGAATCTACCTTAATAAACAATAGTTTATCAGTAGAAAGATATATGTAGGGATACAACAGTCCACTCGTTGTAAGTAGTAAAATTTCAATCAATGAATCAAGTAAAAACAAAAGAATCATAAAACACTTTATTATCATTAACGGTCTCCAAAGATGTTTTCAAATTAAAATCATAAGGTAAAATGCAGTACTTAAGATTAAATTGCGTGTTTTTACACTACTCAGGGATAAGAACCTTTATCTAAAATTTTTGAATCCTTTCTCTGATATATGTATGTATGTCTGAACTTACGTATATATACATACACAAGCATACCTTGCGAAATGTAGTTTTAAGATAATATCTGCTTTATCGAGACAGAAAATGCCAAGTAAATTTACTGTCACGTGCATTTGCTTCCTTTGCTAAATATTTGGTAGAACTACATACTCTATCTTTTTATTAAACAGGTATATGAGATGGAAGCAATGAATGTGCAACCTCTCTGAGATTACGTAAAACGATTAAATTGCTATAAATCATTTCTATTAGTTCAGATCTTTATTCATACATACATTCTCTAAGAATAGGATTCTATCCCACACGATAGCGACGTTCCGCGTAAATGGAAATGTTATATTCAATTCTCAATGGTTTAAAGGATGGCTGGTATATACTAGAATGTAAAGAATGAATGAAACAAAGTGCACCTAGCATTTAAAAATTAACACAATAAACTAAACAAAACAGAATATAGTCAGATGACAAAGATTTCCATTCTATGTACTAGCGTCAAAGAAATTTAGATGTTCATATACATACATAAGTATGAATGGGATTGAGAATGCATCACTTGAGCTCTCTCCGAAAAACTCCTTTCGAGGAATTTTACAGCTTCCCATCCGTGGAATTCTCACTTGCCCTTTCTCTGCTCGCCCCTCTGTTCTATCCAATCAAACGGACACCTGGGGTGCGATTAAGTCCGCTGTTTGAAAAAGGTGCGAGTGTTTGTGGCTACAAGGAACTTAGTACCGTCTCGCTACATTCGTAGCTCTCGGTGTAGTTTTTGTCACGTGTAGACCTCTTTAGTGGATACCCTACGGAGAGAAGCTACTCGTGCCTTTCTTTGCGACGCTTTTAGCTACGCGTTCAGCCATGTTTTTTGAATGCATTTTCCACGGTGTACTTATGTGATTGCGTGACTTTATATAGTTAAACACACCTTTCTCTATTTATTGCGGCAAATTCAGCGATAATTTCTAATGCTATACAACCTTAAAATAGACGATCCTTCGGAGAGAACATCTCCGAGGATAGCGCTACATCCTCGTTTAATTTAATCAGTAATTCTCGGATTATTACTGTGATTTATGCACTCGGCGTGTGATATTCGCATTAGCGACTGTGAAGTTAAAGAGTTTTGAAATTGAGACGCGAAGCGTGATCTTGCCGTGGAATTCGGAACTTAGCCGCCATTTACGATGAGCTATAATCACAAATCTGTGAGAAAATTCTGAGATAAATTTATGACCGGAAACTTTCCCATATTTGGTTTGATCGCTACTATTACATCAATTGAGAATCCGGCAATGTACGTAACTTTATTGATAAATGAAAGATTTCAACGTTCCTTTATGATAGTGGAATGTATTTATTTGGAAAAGTAAATAAAAAATAAAATCACTATAGCAGGAACTATACAATACAATGCAATAATATAATTCTTTCAGTATATATCTTCTTGTAGAATTACAATAGTGATTTTAAAATAGATAAGTTCCATTGGATAGGAATTCCACCAGTCAGGCCTTCGATTGTTGATTGTTTTCTTCATGATACTTAGAGTCATTAAAACATATTAAATAGTCAGATTACAAACTCTAATAGTATGATTTTTACCAGTAATAGAGATGGTTAACCACTGTACTATTCAATCGCGATATTTTTAGTACAGAGAAAATCTTGTTAATTTATCGGCTTGGTATTGAATGATTAGATTTAATCTTTGAGATGAATCGTAGTTAGCTTCAAGTGAATTAAATAAGGTATCTAAAAGGCAAGTAAATTAATAGATTGTTAACGTTTTTGAATTTTTGTATCATGCTTAAAATTTTGTTTGTGAAGTACAGCTCTTGAAAATTTCTCTTAACATTCAATCCTTAATTTTCTGAACCAAAAAATCTTTTATCTTGGAATTTTAAGCGATATTTTCCGAAAGTGAAGCCATTTCGATCTATATTTTTCCTTCAATTCTTCTCAGCCGGCATAGCGTGCCATGCAGAGGGCTGGAATCCCCAGTACCTGCTGGCTTTTTTTCGGGGAACTACATTGCACCATGAACGACCACCTTCTCATACTTGCAAAGGAAGTAAAGTTCCTTCTTTCATCAATTCTGGGGTGAAGGCCTTCTACTTAATCAGACCTCTTAAATATCAGGGCTTAAACGGCAGGTCGAGGCTATTTCGCATACCCAAGCACGAATGATCGCAGTGGCAGCCACAATGGTGTATACGCATGCAGATCGGCATGGGGTGACGCCTGGGTGCCTATTGAATTACTGGAAAAGAACTCGGAAGGCGGGCTTTCCTGCACGAGGACCCCCAAGGGGAAAATGTTATATGCGATGTGCTTGGATGGGAGAGAGCATTTTACGGGAAACCCTCGCTTAACAAAGGCGTGGCTATCCGAATGAGCAAGTTTATCACCGATAAATGGAATTGAAGTTCTGTCTGATGGACCAAAATGTTGCCCTAATAAGGCCCAGAGTTATGACGGCTTTCCCTTAGTCTCCTTCAAGTGAGATTGTGTTGTCACTTTCAATGTGTTTCAGATAAATTTCGCTCTTTCTGTTTCATGGCTGAGCACACTGTAGGTATTCGAGGAAGATTTTTTGATGCATTTATCAGTCGATTTAAGAAATCAAAATTAATACAATTGGCTTGGAGTAATGCCATTGAATTTTACAGTTTTTTCTGAAGAAATATCAGGTTCTTTTTTAATTCAGAATTAATTATCGCAATGCAAGTTTCAAACGATGAAGAGCGCATGAATGGCATGCTTTAATTTAGAGAAAGAAGGAGAAAAACACTCGAATTCAATTTGAATTTCACTGTTATTTTAACCTTATCTTTTATGCTTATACCCATAGATTAAGGTAATAGGGACTCAAAAATTTTAATTAATAATTAAGCGCCTAGTTATGCTTTTAATTTTACTAATTTTTATTCAAGAAGCTACCATTTCATGCATTTCCAGTGTTTTCAAATCCACAATCTATGATACCTGTTTGGTATCAAATATTTACAACAGCCGTGTGAAGTCACAAATGATTAATTAAAAAAATTATATTAATTAAAATTATTAAATTCATTTTGAAACTTCTTTTTGACCTTTCCCACCTCGCGGCGTACTGGTAAATAAAGAGTGATGGCATGGTGAAATTTTGTTTCGAAAAGTATAAGTAAAAAACTCAAACTTGAGATAAATGCAACATTGCAGTAAGAATGTAAACACAAATACGGATTCGGAAAAGGTCTCCAGTGGGAGGTCACTGGAAGAGTGAAAAAATTGAAAACAGCAATTTTCAATTTGCAAACAATTTTCATAAAGTTTTGAGCGATTACCATCGATAAGCATTTCTACCTAACGGTGGTAATTGCTCAATATACTGTTTTTCAAATCTCGTTTACTTACATATATAATGTGTATACCTGATTAAAATTTGGTAAAAGAGATTTTGTATAGAGTTGTTAGAAAGGCTTCACTTATGACGTAACGATGAGCTCTAGACTGTTGGAAAAAATCTATTAACTGCTATGTCTAATCTAATAAGGAGCAATTTTAACGTTTAAATAATAAAATATAATTAAAGTTTAGTTTAGAAGATATTTGATTTTTAATCTCGAGTGTTAAGGAAGTTTGAATAGAAAAACACACACTAATTTACATATATAAACCGAACGTGTTATTTTACAATTTATAGAGATATATAGGCATAACCGTAAAAAAATACAATCGAATTATAATGTAAATATCATTATAATCAGTTTTGCTGTTTCCTCCATTATTTGCTTTTCTTTGGAATTCATGACAGCAACATCTAGGAATAGGAGGAAAAAGTTAACAATCGCCTCCAATGAGTCGTTAGTCTGCCATAAGTTTCTTCTTGCGGTGAAGAAACAGAGTCTGGGCACCTTTAGGTATTCTGAGGTGCTATAGAACGTTCGATTGTATGTACGTGGAATGTTCTCGAATCTTTCGTTATAGAGCAGACGCCGTTCCATAAATTCAGAAAGCATCGATGGATTTGCTTGGTATATCTTATCCGCGGATTGCGAAGATGTTCGAGGCAGAAAGGCGGCTTGCAGGGTATATAATTAGATGTACGGTATAATATCAAAAATTTACTGCATCAAATGTTAGATGTTCAGATTAAAGTTCCATAAAGCCTCATAATGATCTAATATTGATCGGCGCGTTTTTATTTCCTGTTGATGTTTAATAGATAATACAATGATGATTTTTCCTATAAAACTAATTTAGAATTTCGTCTATATCGAATAGTTTAGTACAATGGCATTGGAATGAGTAGGCCAGCACTCGTGTTTCATTTGATCTTGATTAAGGAGGTAAAGTAATAATTATATTCATGTTCAACAAATTGTTGAATAACGAATCGTTAAATATGGGGAATTATGAAGAAGAACAATTTGTACTTTTTCCACAGTATTTTGTTAAAAACAATAAAAGGAAACAAAACACGACTTGTTTCAAGGATTGATCCCCATTATCGAGATCAATCTCTGAAACTAGTTGTCTTTTGTTTTCTTTTATTGTTTTTAATAAAAAAAATTGTGGAAAAAGTACAAATTGTTCTTCTTCATAACGACGTATTTCCACAAGACATCGCCAGAGACTATGAATTTTAAATACGGGGAAGGTTAGCTCAAATCAATAATTATGAATATAACCAAAGACCTATTATAGTTTTCATCATGAAATATCTATAAGTATAGGGAAAATTAACAATGAAGTGATAAACATAAACTAGAGCTGTTAAGCATACAGCCCAGAAAGAATATTAAAACAATAATAATTTTATAGAAATAATAGAATTTTAGGAATAAATCAAAATACCAAATAATTATTTAGGACTCTGATGTGAGAATTTGTTTAAATTTATGACGAATCTTTATTACAAATAACGGTAATATTTTAATTTTGGCGTTGGACGGGTCGAGATGTATTCGTGCCCCGGGCTGAGAGTCACTCAGGCATACATACATAATTACTCATCACACCTACATATATAGATATAATAAACTTATAATTTATTGTTATACATAATTAAAAATATCAATTTCTAGAAGCTCAGTTTTTCAAGACTTTTTTGTTATTCATTATAATAAAATTAAAAGAACATTTTCGAAATAATTACATTATTATCTCTCTAATTACTATCGATATGATGTGAACATTTATGAAAAATGATCAATTAGCAATCGAGAATCAATTAAAATTTATCGGGCGATCGATTAATTCATGAGTATTTTAACTTCCAGCCTTGAGATGGTTCAACGTAGGACAGCTAGATTTGTTGAGGGAGATTTCAAATTTGACAGTAGTGTTTTAGCTATGATAGAATCCCTCGGTTGGGATTTGCTTATTGATAGAAGACTTGATTACCGTAGGAAGCTTTTAAATAAATTTATCACTATGGATCTCGGGGAGGATGTAGTTGATATTTTCATACCAGTTAGTAGCGTACGTAATCTTCGAGACAAAACGATGAAGCGATACAGAGAAATAGTTGCCAGGACAGATAGTTATTTCTGGTCATTTTCATTGGTTCACCGCGAAGTATTAGAGAAGCCAACAGCAGTCAAGGGTAGATAGGGTTTTCGGTGTTGTACACCCCTGCCATGCGCCAGTTGCGGTTTGTAGGGTCTAAATGTAAATTTAAATGTATTTTACCATAAATAAGTTAAAGAGTATTTCTTCTGAAGATATTTACCAGAAAACTTCGTCTAAATCATTACTTTCCTCCATTACTATGGCTTGCACGGCGATCATGAGCGTGAAAATGTTTGTAATACTTGAATGCTACCAACAAAAAAATATAAATTCTTAAGAAAAATTTCGACTTAGGAGTGCTTGATAACGCTTGAATTTTTGTTGTGCTATGATATTCCTATTATACTGATCTTCCCATAAAAGGTAATCCATAAAGATTTCGACGTCTTCCCAAAAGATGTCTCCTCAGCATCCCTATGGACCAGCCTCACTCGGTCCTATAATACTATCACGTTTGGTGTTTATGGGTTAAACCAGGGATGGAGAAGCTTAATTCATCGGAAGGTTGTTTGCATATTGGATGTTAGAAACAATTGGGCAGCATATTAATTCATCAGGCCCCCTTACATTGAGGCCTAAATTGATTGCCTACATTCGAAACTGTACTAAAGAAAACAAAATTAATCACGAAGTAAATCATTTTATTAAAGCTTCAGTAATGTAAGAGATAGAGGATAAAAATTGTCGACACGCATGCCTTTGTTCCAGGAAGTGATGAAAAGGCAGCACTGAACTCCCGAAAGACCGCATTTTCTCCACCTCTATTGGTTTGGTGGCTACCGTGGTCGATGTAAGTTTTTTTATAGGGCTCCGGTAAGCAAGGCTCATGTACATACAAATATCGCATTAAGGGTATACCACGACCATCGTATGACCTCACGTATCTCGGCGACACGGCCTTCCAATTTCTCCATCGCCAGCCTCAGTTAGGGGTATTCGGACTATGACTCATGTCGGCTAGATAATACTCGCGAAATTTTCTTATCCAACTACTCGCTTATCTTTTCGAGAGAAAATAAGCATTTATTAGTACTCATTAGAATTAATCTAAAATCAATATTTATTACGTCCAAATTTGTAGTTCAAATTTTCATCGCCAGAAACATTAGAATTATAAATTATACATTACATATTATTACATTAAATTTTGAATTGATTATAAATAAATACTCAAATTTAAGACAGTGGTTCCTTTTTCAGAAAGTGCAAGTACCGTCACAGTCGATAATTATGTGCTGCGATTGATTGATTCTTTAAACTTCTATTAAAAATCAATACAACGATTTAGTATAGAAAAATGTATCCTTTAAACCTTATTTCACATACCTTTCTGTGATTGCTTGAATACTTCCGTTGACGATATAATAACAATTCTTAGGAATGATCATATCCTAGGATTCATATTTACAGCGAATAACCACGACAAGTTATTAAACGCGTTATTTGCAAGAAATGATTATCCTTGAAAGTTTCCGTGCCTCATCAAACAATAGTATAATTCGCCTCTCAAACCTGGGGCCCTTCTGACCCGTGTCTCCGGCTTTGCTAATCACAAACTGCTACTACAAGCAGTATCATAAAAATGTGACCATTTCTGTTGCTGCTCACCGAGTATTCGGTAGCGCCGTGGGAAAATCCATTCTCCGAAGACATCATTCGGGGCGCAGTGACCGCGAATCATTTCCAACCATTTCGAGGGAAAGTCCCATTGTTTTTAGAAGGGTTGGTCCCTTTTTACAGATATCTCTCCTCCCATGGACCACACACGTCGATTTTTCCATCCGGTCCTCCCTCCCCACCCTCCTTCTCCTTTGACCCCTCTATGAATGCTCAACCGCTAACGAAGTCGTTTTCTCCGATCTTCGACAAGTCCTTTTCGCATTCCTCCCCGCTTACAAGCGAGCTTCGTCATCTCTGCCTGAGAAGAATATTTACACGCTGATGTCTTCTTCCTCTCTAAAGAAAGCGGGAGAATGATGCGAGAAGATTTGTTGCTTTTCAAGAGGAATTTCACTCCTCGCTAATCCCTCCGGATGCGATTCTTTCTCCCCCTCGCGACATTTTCGAAAAGTAATGATTTCCACTCAATTTAAACGTTTATTCCCCCTACCATAGGCGGCGTTTCATTTTGTGGAGAGACGTGCGTCATGGGGCTTCCAAAATAGCCGCGTCGCGAGAAATCCCGTGATTTATGTTTTCTCGAGGTGTAAAAGGGCTCACGCACTCTCGATATGCGACGCTTTGTTAGCAGGTGCGGGCCGAAGAAGATGGAGGCGTCGAGAAAGGACATCGTGTCCGAACAGAGACTCACTTTAGATGTGGATGGATGTCCAGCTATGGAAGGTTGTATACCCAAACGAAAACAGTTGAAATGCGAGAAAAGAGGAATTTAGAGGCGCTTTATTGTCAGTTATTGAAAATTCGATGGATGGATGGCAACTGATGAGGAGGTACTCAAATAAACGTATGAGAGCCTTCAGGAATAATTGATAAATAATATACGCAGTTATCGAGCATATAGTAAGTCACGATAGGATAGAGCAGAAAAGAATACGGCTATATTATTGAATAGTTCAAGGATACAGAGAGTCAATGTAGAGGTCAGTAAAAACTATCCGAAGTAAAAAATACCTACCAAATCATGCGTAAGCCTTAGACTTTGTTCGGCATGGTATGTAATTACGCGATACCTATACTATGCTTTGTGAAAACAATTATCAATCATATTAAAAATTCTATAGAATGAAAAAAAACTTGGAAGCAAAATAAAATTTAAAGCGATGGTACAGAAATACATGATGATTTTTAATTAATTTATGTTATTTATTTTTAATTATTTATATTTTAATTTATGGACTTTTAAATTTCACATTTAAAAGTCCATAAAATCCTATAATGTTTACATCGAAAATACTGTAAAATTATACAAATAGAAATTGAGGCATGATTCGTAGAAATATGGAAAATTTACTTAATAGGCGTTTCATTCAAACGACTGTTTTAATTTACATACTTTAGGATTTTTTAAATCTTAAGTTATCCTTTGAACTACGATATTGTCTACTGAGACTAAACCGACACTATTGAGAATAATGCTTCATCGAGTATCCTCGAAAGCTATAAGTATATTATTTTCACTTAAACATGATAAATAAATCAATCGATAAATCAGTTGAATTTTCCATCGAAAGAAATCGAATATTATTCATTAAATGCTTGTAGAACTTTTCGGGATTTTATTATACAAGTTATGTCATTTTTCATGTGAAAAGGCAAGTTCCTAGCCTTGATAATTCTAATTCTGTCTCCGCTAAATTTTTTCGATAAATAATAACTTAAAAGATTTAAGTTTTAATGCCAAGGTTATTAAATATGATATCATTCTAGCTAAGAGATACGGAAATTTTGTTTGTTTCGAGGCGTCATCATAAGGTGAAATTCAAAAATTATGCGAGACACCTAAAATATGTGTACAGACGTAATGGAAGAAGTAAACAGGTTGAAACTAAACGAGGAGCACAACAGGGAAGTGCGTTGTCATCATTACTGTTCATCGAGGCTAAAGATGAAATAATGAAAAATATAAACTGATGTCTCAGAAAAAAGGAACATGAATTATAGCTTGCTGGTAGTGTGGAATTTTACTGGGGGTTACCGGTTATTATCCAGCTGAAACTGAATGCCTAAAATAATATTTCTTTCGTATTTTGAGTCAAAAATAGCACAAAACGAACAGCAAAATGAAAAGGACGCTGAAGAGAGAGACATAGGAATTCTGTTGGTTGATAGTCAGAAAGAGGAATGAAAATTAATCTAAACTTTGATGGACCGACCGCAACGGTTACGCATCAGAAATATTTAAATATTATTATCATACCTTATTATGAATAAGGTATGCATATTATGAATAAGCTTATATTATGAATAAGGTATACGGCAATCTAGATTGATGGGAAATCGTTGTTAATAAAACTTAACTTTTAGTTTACTAATATTCATCTCTCATGATATGGGGAATATGGATAAGATGTATTTCAAGTTCTAAAAATAGAATTTTACTCTTATGTAATCAATCAGAAAGGGGAAAGATCTACGGCGACAATTCATTCCTCTAAAAAAATACTCAATATAGATTAGTTAGTTAAATTTCACTAAAATAGGTGTTTTAAGAAAATTAAGTTCTTCTTCCAGAGGAAATAATTTTCCTTGGAGTAAAATAAAAAGGTATCTTATTAGGTTATGCTTAACTGATTTCGCATGTGGGCCCGGAGACTGATAGATGTTTTAATTAAATTTTACTACATCATAAAAAATGTCAGAATGCAGTCTTAACCCCTCAAATCAACTTTTAAACATTGAAAAATATTTACAACTACATTTTTTTAAGTAGCCAACATATTATATATTGTATAGTGTAAACTAATTGCAATTTTACAGTATTCATTAACCCCAGTAAGCCATATATTATATATTTATCATATACATCGAGCCCTTCCCCAAAAAAGTCATTTTAAAAAAGATTGGCTTGGCAGTAAGGAACTGCAGGTGGAGTAGGGGCAGGGTAATGTACGGTGGGGACTTGTACCCGGTAACCGTAAAGGCCTACCAGGAACCCTGAAAAAACTTGTATGACTGAGGGTGAATGTTTGGGAGGGGGCAGTAGTTAATTAATGTAATTTATGTTGCTTGTGATTGAATGTGTATTTTTTCTGTGGGGATTACCATTGTGATTTTGTTGTATATGGGTTTTGAATTTTTATAGTTATTTTTATAGTAATTTGTATTTAAGTATCTAATCCTGTCAGGGTATTATGTAATTTATTCAGAGTTGTTTAATTGATGTTTGTAAGAATTAATGTAGTTGATGCCACCAGACAAGCAGTCTATCTGCAACAATGTAGTTATTAATAATAATAATTTACAATTTCTAATTTATTACTCTTCTAAGTATAACTAATATAATAATCAAAATGATAGTAATTATGAAACTACATCTCATCGATAAACACCCTTTTTACGAATTTGGAGTGCAATTTCAATGTATGAGACGATGAGCAGGAGTCGAACAATTTGCAAGCTTCATTGGAAATTTAAGGGGAAAAACGGATAACGAAATGTTGGTCGAATCGTATAGTATATTTGGTGAAATAAATTCGAAATTCGAATAATTTTACCAATGCGAATTGAAGTTGAATCTTACATCACTACTACTATTTCATATTATTTTCTTCAGAGAATGATGAAGTAAAAAATCTTTGCTAAGGTATGGAAAACAACTGTATTTGTCATTATCCTTATGTTTTTGAAACCCAAGTTCCGCCTTTTAACCAATACTAGGTTCATCCGACCACTCCTTCCATCATCCCTTCTCTAGATGATGAATTCCATCGGTCGCGATCTTCCCCTTTCACCTTCCAGTACCCCTTTCACTTTCTGTCCTCCTTTCACCTCATCCCTCACTCCGGATTCCCTTTGGTCTCTTTCCTCTGAAATAATTGGAAGTCTCATTTTTGCGTCGCCTCTTCTTCATTTGTCTTGTCCTTGTTTAGAAAATACAGCCGATATGGTTTGATATATCCCTTTAGTAGCCCAAATAGAGGATCGTGCAATCACCATGATATTGAAAGACTCCTTTTGGTTCAGTAAGAGTTTCTTTTTTCACTCATTTTGACTTTAATCGACAAGAAATATATCTGATTCTGTTCCAAAAATCTTTTTTCTTTTTTTTTGCTACCTCGTGAGCTATCATTAATTTTTTTACTGTGCAACATTTCGTAAGTTTTACAGTTACCAAGAACAAACACCAGTCGTTGATGTCTCCATATAAATCTCTGCTGCATCATGTGTTATTTTTCATTGAACAATCGTCATTAAATTGACAAACTAAACTTCTATTTAATTTTAAACAGTGATATTCTTATAAAGATAACATTCATAATAGAATAACCTCAGCTGCACCTCTCAAAAGAAAAAGGCTATTTAACATTCAATCATCATATTGACAATTTATTCCATAAAAAGTTTTATTTTATAATTCAAATAACCAATTTAAAAGATTTTTAAGGATTTTAAGAGATTTTTCTATTGTGATTTTTTCTTTTTTTTAAGACCTTTTAATTCTTGAAGCCATCTAAACTGATTTATTAAAATCGGTTACAAAAAGCATTTCTGAAAATGAAATGAATTCTAACATAATTGGAATAGATTATAATTTCGAACAGTTCAGGATAATTTTATACAATAGAATGACTTTACACCTCAAGTATTTTTTTATAAATTTCCATCTTAAGAAGTCTTAAGATGCGATGTATAGAGAGATGAAAAGGCAGAGTTAAAATTGGCGGAAGTAGTGTCTTTTAATTTCCTCGAACCAGCGAAAGATGGAGCCTCTCTCAGGTTGCTTTCTGAAATTAAGGAAAGCATTATTATTAACTACAATTAAACCTTTCTTAACTGTTATTTATGACAACCTCTTAGAACTGTAACTAAATAAATATTATCAATCGGTGTGGATAATAATAATCTTGTTAAAGCATATCTGTTAGTTTCCCTATTAATATTTCCCCATCACATAGTTGTGATTGATATTTTTTGAACCTAGGAACGTATTATTTTTCTCCATTATTTTGAAAAAGGTCATTGATTTGGTCTTGGCACGATTCAAAATTATTTATTTCTTTATGAAATTTCCGCCGCAGTTACACGAATGTTTGATGGCACCTACCAACTAAATTAGAATTAGAACGGCCTCTTGATATAGTTAAGCTTGAATCAGGCGAATTAAGGCACGACACTATAAATTTAAAAATTTTTGTCGTACTTTTAAAATAGATTTTTATCCTTAAATCTCCGCTACTTCTTTAGAAAGCAAATATATCTTATTCAGAATGCGATTATAGAACGGAAGTTTTTCATAATTATTTCTACGTCCGTTATGCAAGAGAAATTAAACCTCACGTATGAATGCACAGAGCCTAACTTGTTGGAAACTTGCAAATTGCATAAAATATGCAATACAATACTCACAGCTTCTTTGTCCCACCGTACAGAATATAATAAAATGCACGTCCCTAGGGATGTCTCCTTGAGAATATTGATTTTAGAGCAAAAATATGTCAGATGTATCAAGGATAATATTAAAAATTAAAATTTTAACCGCTATTTTTCAACGAAAATTCCCAACGATTTATTTTGACTACAAATCAATAAAACGAACCGACCTCAAAGCTAACCTATGTTTCTCTGTATGTTGTATGTTATTTTATTTAAATTTAATTTAAAGAGAAATAAATGCGACGATGAGAAATGATTAAAATTATTGCAGAGATAAGCTATTTCGTCTTCTAAAAGTATTTCGTAGTAAATCTAAACTCGGAAATTTTTTATAACAGCGAAAAATAAGTTTCTTTTTATTTTTTCAGACGTAGCGTCTGAAAAAGCCAATGATTTGCAACCGATAAGTCTGTCCGCTAATTTCATATGCAGTAAGAAAAGCTGGTGGCCGCAATAACGACATGCGAACCTCACGATGTATATTGACTCATCAACGCAGCGAAAAAAAATCACATGGAATGATTAATGTTTAACACGCGATATATAAGATGAGCGTCGTTTGATTATCTTACTTATCGATAACCCCTGATCTCGAAGAAGAGCCAAACAAAGTCCATTATTCTTTAAATGGGATCATTGTGTCTCTTGACCCCTCCTCCATTGTTGACGATGTGCTTAGCGGCGCAGCCATATCTTCGATCGCCTCCTCCACTTGGAGAGAAAGGTATTCCTCGCTAACTAACATTCCCACGATGAGATGTCCTTTCATATCTAGAAATTCCTATTTTTCCCCTCCTTGTTTGACCCGTTATCATACCCAACCTCCCCTATATGATTCAAACTCTTCCTATGAGATCCACAGATTTTAATTTGCTTAAACGACGCCGAAAGACAAAACTCTTATGACCTTTTCGTAAAATAATTAATCTTTGAATGAAATAAGAGCTTTTCTACCCTTCTGCATCCGTGAATTTATTGGCCCCAGACAGAGTAAGCGCTACGTAGGTTGTCCAACACGCGGCCCGATGGTGCTTTTAAATCAGGTCACCAATACCCTCAAGGTAAAAAAAATTCGTTCTCAAGAATGTATCCTCAGATAAAAAATGTAGCATGTGGAAAACATTATACAATCTTCTGTTAAAATTATCCTCGTTTTAACTTAAGTGTAACCAATTGTACTTGCTTATTTGTTTTTGATTTTTGGTGAGAGCAATCTTCACAAAATAGTTGTGCGAAAATATGAAGTACTTGTTTGAGTGTATGGTAGGTAAGTTGTCTCCCTTTTTCCGTGTTATGGATGAAATTTGGCCCTCCGTCACAACCCTCTTGTAGACGTTCGGCCTTATTTACAGACTAAAATAATATTTAGAGTAAATAAAGTGTTAGACAAAAATTCACAGAATCCGGCGGGATGTGGTGGAAATCCATCATAGGAAATGAAATAATAAATGGTACTTTTTCTACTTAAATTTATTTGTACGACTAGATTCAACGGAGGACCGTCATGTACTCACTGATACTCACCTGGTACTCAGGTATTGTACCTGAAGATGACGTTCCTCCGTTGAAACTAGTCGTACAAATAAATTTATGTGGAAAAAGTACCATTTATTCTTTCATTTCCCAAAGTGTTAAACGGTTGAGATTGATTCCAAAAAGCAGCCATATTTCTTCAAATTGTTCGCAGGTCTCAGATTATCTGTTCAGTCGCTAGAATTGGTTAGATGGCCACTGTATGGAGACTCCTATCTAAAACGTTGACAGTGCAGGTGATAACGTTTTTAGGAAGAACCCGATTAAATTTGGACATATAAATCTTTTTCGGAGATACCCAAGGAATAAGCTTCTCAGCCTTTACACTTCCACTTCAAAGCTCAAAACTCGCTGCTCATTAAATAAAGCATGAGTTAGCTACAGCGTGAATCCGAATTAAAGAAGAAAAACAGGTGTAGAATAGTTTAATATTTCATTTAAAATTCCCATGGAAGGACAAAATATCTCCAGAAAAGAGGCTCATAACCGATACGACATTCGAAATCTATGTTATACGCTATTCCAAGAAGTCATTGGGTGCTCAGTTTGGTAATACCCTAATTGCAGCATTTCTCAAACTTTATAACTCTTGTAAGCCTTAAAACGATCGGTGTAAAGTATGTGGCCTCTGATGCACAAAGGATTTTCATTCAATATTTATGTCAAATACAGACACTTCTTTGGGTAGTAATTATCGATAAATACCTTTCAATGAGTATCATTATTTACCCTTCATCCATTCCGGCATTTTATAATAGCATACAATCCTGAATTTACCTCATCAATTGCATGTTTCGAAACGCGTTTTCTAGCTTTTTAAAGAGTCAATTAAAGGGTTGTCTAGCAAAAGGAACTTTGAATCTCTCATATTCCATTCTTACCAAATTTTCGTGAAACTGAGCTCTGAGAAACTTCTAGCCATAAATAAAGTGAGTGCAACTTAACGCAGTTAGGAGAATTTACAATAGCCTATTGAATTGCATTGGAAAAGGACTTCATTTAGAGCCGAACTGCTTGTTAGTCTCATTACAAGATTAACTGTATATAAAGTATACGCCATACTTATGTATCCATGTAAGTTGATAACTAAGTATAACTCTCATGTTCTTGTCATCATTCCGTGTAAAATAGATCTGCAAAAATGCGAAATGCATGAAAGACGGGTTGCATAAATCAAAGGACAGATTATATACCAGGATATTAGATAAGATTTTATTAGATAGATGAATGTCGAAAAATCATAGAAAATCTTTGTCATTATTACTGCTAACTGCCACATAATGGTAAAATGAGCAGTAGTATTTTGAGTACATGAAGACTCTCGAAACTACACATGCGTTTCTGATGTTTCTAACATTTTTCTATATAGATATTACGAAACTAGAATGCCCTAATAACTCCTTTTCTTACTCTAAATACACTTTGTTACAATTGTTGTACTTCCAGCATTTAATACTCTCCAACATCAGAGAGAGCAAAAGAGCAACTATAGTTCCCCAAAGTTCTTTCTTCCGACCAAGTTGCAATTATCTGAACAAATATCGTAAATTATGCATGATTTTAGGAGTGAATTCTTAAAAGATTCAACATATTTCAAGCAATAAAACACAATTAAAAAGACGAGTATGTACAATGATACCTCAGCTAACGAAGACTAACGAAGTAATGACTTTCTTCGCCAACGAAGATTGTTCCCCAGTCAGTCGGACCGAACTATACTATCGTTTTCATGCAATTGCTTTGGTTTTTGGTAAGGATTCCGTCTATTCCTAAATGGAACATGACGGTGAACGTGTAATAATCACGAAACATGTCACAATGTTTACTAATTAACTTTGGTAGGAAAATATCCAAAAATCTTTCAACAGTGACGATAAACCCACTTCAAGGCAATAATGAAGTTTATTTTTAATATTAATCGATACGAAACACGAATTAATGGTAGGGTACAACAGGGAGGGATATCACGAAGAAAATGGGATTCGGGGATAACGATAACTATACCAATCTGAGGATGTATTTACAACGTAACTAAATTTTTCATAATCAAACACAATTTATTTTATTTATTCCATGAAATGGATAAAATACCTTATGTAATAAAAACTGTTAGTTCATATCGCGAAGTATCATTTCGTGATGAGCTTTTAAATACAACACTTCTGAAATAGCACCATTCCATTCCTGGATTCCATTTTCAGAGGACACCCCATAAGATGCGTGATTTGCTTTTAATTCCCCCTTGTCTTTGATGCGATATCAGGTAACCCGTGTCCTTTTTCGGCCGTAAAAAAATAACTCCGTCTTATTTTTTGAACACTATCCCATCTTTCTCCGTCTTCCGGGATGCTTTCGCTTCGCTGAAAATAAAAATATGAGCGTTGGAATGCGTCCGAGTGGTTTCTTTTAAAAATGCCGCGACTGGAGAATGCGCACCGGAGTCGCTAAGCAACGGTATCGAGCGGCGTCGTAAATCGCCTCCATTATCAGTGTAATTGCTATCTTGAACTTTGGCGAGGATTCGTCCTTCGGATAAATTGACGAGGATGAAGGCGTTTTGTCTCCTTAATCCGCCCCGAGGCATTCTGCCGCCCTGGGCGGAAATAACTTTATGCGCCTCTCCCCCCTCAAATACAAGAAAGACACATTTCAATAAATTTATTCTCAAGCGTCCAAAATATATCATTATAATGACCTGCAATCGACATACACTGGCATAATGACTGGATAATACAATGACATAATCGACATACACTGAAATTCGCTTAAAACGATTTTCGGGGAATCGAGTGAAAATAAGCGGGATATCGTTATAACTTGGATATTAAATTTTCTTATTTATTTAACATTATATAACAAAAGGGAAGAATGTTTTGGTTATTTAATTATTAAATAAATGCTTTACACTTTCAAAACGAAAAGTAATCTCCTTTAGTTTACTCGCCCCAGCTATGGATATATAGAGTTCGCGAACTATTATTTTGTTATATTGCTTGCCCTTTCCTCATAACTTTATAAATAGTCTCATTTTTGAGCAAAGAAAAATTCTTCCTTTGACGCTAAATTATTAACATTTCCAACCTTCTCTTTTCTCTCTCAGATAGACAATTAGGACACGATAATAGGCAGAGCATGATCTCTCCAAGACTTCAATCAACAGTCCAGTCAAACACAGCACCACCATTTTGGACAACGAAAAATTTTACCAGCCGGACACTTAGGGAAAAATTACGTGGACAATTTTCTGTCAATCGACTAAGGTTTGCAGGGTTACAGTGCAAAAGCGATAAATAGAGGATCTTAAGTGGTATTTTTACCATGTAAAAGGGACTGAAACCGAGTGACAACCACATATTAAGCGGGTTGAAGTCATAAAAGGCTATTTTCAAGCGTGTTTTACTGTACATAATATAGCGAACGTATGACTTAAAATATGGATTATAAAATCATCAGAAAACATTTTAACTAAATTCAAGTCCGAGTGATCTCCGCTATAACTCCACCAATTAATTTATAATTTAAAAAATTCATAATATTATCTCATTATTTAGTTTGAAGTCAGCCAATATTTTAATGGATTTGAAAAGGCTTATTGTCAGACACTTAGCTTAAATTTACTCCGCATTTCATATAATCATCGTCATTTCTGTCGAGTATCCTAAATCAATGAATTAAACTTCTTAAACTTAATCTCGGTATTATTGCCTTTCGTAACTTTTAATCCTGTTATCTGTACGAATTTAAAATAAAATTATTTATGCGTAGCTATCAGCAATATTTCATTTGCTACAATAATAACTCTATCATTTAAACCTTTTTCAAATTTTATTTACATCGATCTTAGAATCTGAGGTAAGAATGACGGTTGCCTTAGTAATTACCGAAAATAGTAAATATATCCTAATTATATGTGAATATGATATTACGGGTTCTGACTCGCGCAGTCTCAAAGATGTGAATAACTTAGCTGGAGTTTTCCACCGGCAATTGCAACTCCCATAATTTGATACATCAATGGCATCTCTTCAATAACATCTGGAATAAAAATTTTATCATTCATTTACGGGTTTCTTTTGGAAGAACATGCCTTTTCCATAGAAAAACCTCAGCGAAAAATTCCTAATCGATTCAGTTTACATGAATCGAAAGGTATTATAGCCAAAATAAAAACATCAAAATTAATTGAAATCGTTTTTATTTTGCGGTATAAAAATGGCGGAAGGTCTTAAAAAAGACGTACCTTTTCAGCCACGTCGCTAATTAAATCGAACAACTGCATAACTTCTTTGAGATTTCCTCTTTCATCTCAAACTTCGGCAGAGTCATTAACGTCATGCGTGATTGTACACTTCCTTTCTCTGCTCAAAAAACAAATTTATTATTTCGCATCTCGTTATGAATAGCTCGAACCGCAATTCTCCTTCCTTCCGTTGCATTTCTTCCTTTTGAGCCGTTGTAAATTCCTCCATCAGCCTATTCTAGAACGCATGGCAGTGCGCTTCGCCATTTATAGCTTATTCCGTTATCACAAGCGGATCGTCCGTTTAGCATCAGTGGAGAGTCACTCATGTCCCTTATGGATTTCTCTTAGCAGCGGCGCGCCTGCAGATGCAGCCATTTCAAGGGATTATTCCTCTTACAATAGCATTCACTCTCGAAAGGAGGGAGTGAGAGATACAGAGGGAACATTGAAGTCACGTTTGTCTCGTCACTTAAGTAGATTTCATAATTCGAGCCATCTACTTGTGACCTCCTGTGCGCGAAAGATGGGAATGACTCTTACGAGGGCTATCGATGGAAGGAGTCGTGTAACGAGGGTTCTCAATCCACGAGGATTTGATCGAAAAAGCAGAGTGCAGCTCGGAAAGTGAGAGTGGTTCTGATTGGAGTGATGAGGATGTATTCCTTTAGAGAGAAGCGAAGATTCCTTCGGTATATAAGATGTATATAATCATCGAATAGCCTCATATCACGATTGCTGGATCGCTAAGGCTAAACGATGGACTATTAATTTGAGGAATATCGTGTTTTCTTTGCTCTATAGCATTTTTCAGTTTTAAGAACCCACGAATCCCTTTTAGTGAACATTAGAGCACGATAAACTCCCTTAAAGATGAAGTAATTAAGGCTGCCAACATGGGTATTTCGGTCCGGAGACTTCCAAAGAAGCAATTTCTATATTAACAGAATTACCCCGCAAACTCCCTGTATGGCATTGACACCACCATCCCTCTAACTCTTTTGATAATTCTCAGGGATCACCTTCTGCAACGATACAACAAACTGTATGTTTTATACGCCCAATATTAGATATATAATATATTCCACTCCTTGAAGAAAAACACGAAAAATAATTTCATTCTTCTTATTTGAAATCCATGGTCATTCCCACAGCAGATCAAGATCCATATAACAAATTGGCAAAGTTTTTAATGTGATCTCTAACGGCTGTAGCTTAAGAGATTTAACAGTTCGGTTTTAGTAACATTTTTCGGTAAGATAGGAATGCGCGCTTCAATTGGATAGGCACTGTCGATCCATTTACTAGCAGAAACATTTTCCAATTAAAATATTCTCAGCAAGTTTGTCCCAGTAAGAACTTTAATGCTAGTCGAAGAAAGGGTGATTTCAACGGGTGATCATATATGAAGCTCGAAAATGATCATCTGAGCGATCTCAGACACTCTCGGGTGAAATTTATTTAGAACAATTGGGAAATATTAGCGGGTGCATATCAAATCAATGCTGAGTCGAATTCCAGAGCAGCTAGTTAGAAACGGATTCTCAGAAGAACATGAAAGCAAAAACCTCTAAATAACATTCCACTTACCACCCATTAAAAGTTTCAAGGATTGTTTCAAATCGGTTTCAGTTGTCATGCTTTCAATTGACGATTCGCGGTATTTTAAGCTCCCATAATAAATCCCGGGACCGAAGAGTATCTCTTGCAAGAAATGCATCCATCCGTTACTTACTGAGAGTTTATCTGAGAGGGATCTCCTTTTACCTTAGGAGTTTGAGTTAGGATGATCATTGCCATTGACGGGAGACGTCTTTGATGTCCGACGGAGTGGAATATCTCTCCATCTAGGTCATAGGGTTCACGCTATGATCCTTCGGATTATTCGGAATTTAGAGATAGCATTTAGGATTCGATTCGCATTGAAGATTCCTGCATATCTAACACGGCGGTTGAAGTGAAAAATCTACTCCGCAGAAAACGACTTACACGACTACTTCGGTCGACAATGTCCATTCGCTAACCTTTTTACCATGGAAAGTTTCCGATATCTGATGAAATCAAATGATTTGCATAATCAAAAATTGGTCACTTTCGTTTCATAGGAGCGTATCGGTAGACGTTCGCAAATCCTTACTCCCATGTATGTAAGGAGTCTTGAAGAATGCTTTCAACTGAAGCTTAGGAAGATGGCATCATGAGAAGAATATGAGATAGGATTCATATCTTCCAGAAACTGATTGCAGACAGATAGTTTGCAATTCGTGATAATTTTTCCTCTCTCACCAAATTATAAGAATCGTTTCTGGTGTTTTTATTTATAAAATTCATTTTTGTGAATTTTCGAATGACAAAAGTTTACACTGATACAAATAAAGATACTTTTTAATTTTAGAGGTTCCATGTACTATCCTATCGCCGAATTTGTGTCGAAATGGGATATTCAAATTTTGGGAGATTTTTTCCAGAAGAGTACATGAAAAATAAATCAATATATGCCGGACATATTCCAATCTTTGATCGTGAAGAAATTGCGCAACATTTGACGGTTTCCAAAGATTTGAATATTCTTTTTAAATTTGCGGTAACCGAAATACTTTCCGCACTTTAGTTGAAATGAAATGAAAACTGAGGCAGTCTTTTGTACCATCCCAATCTCTCTAAAAGTATTGAATATATTATTCACATTGCCTTTCAATATATTTACAATATTTTTTATTGTAAGTTTTTTCTTAATGGCTATTACTTATCTTTTTTGACCTTGTTATTTCTATTGTATTAGTATAACTTAACTTGTGGGCTAGTTCTGCTTGGGTAAAATAAATCAATTACTATTGGATAAGGTAAGTTTTATATTTCCTCGAGTGTGCGTAAATTTATGTAAAAGTCCATGGCGCGATATCCCTTTGAAGGATGAGCCAGGCGGCATTCACCATCAACTCCCATGCTGCCGAATTTGGCTTTCCGAGACCGGTTAGATAGCTACCCATATTTATCATAATGCTAGGTGAACACTAAAAAAATAATATAATATGTAATAAGATCCAAAAAATCAGAAAATGACAGATACCAAGCGCCAATTTTCTATTTGTCATTTCTGAAAATCTTTGCATATTTATAGATTCACGCCATTGATATTCAACGAAGTGAATTAGTTCAGTTGATATTCTGTTAGATTTCTTCTATGATCTGTTATGAAGAGGTAAATATTTTTTGAATCCTTACGTATTTAGGTATATTTAATCTATACGTGCCATCTGTGGTTCATAAGTCGGATTGCTCTAGTCTGAATCAAGTAGAAAAGTAGTTCTACAAAATATGAATAAAGTCTCCATAAATTTGATGCACACTTACTACTTAAGATTGCATTCCGCTGTGCCACAGGTTGGAATACGCTGCAATGGGAAGGACAGGAGAACCGATGGAGAGACTGACATAACTCGAGTTATATGCAGAAAATCCCGCTTAAGACGCGGTTTTTATCACGGCCCCTTTCTCTCGAAACATATGGCACAAATATCGTCCTCTCTCTGCTTCTTGCTTGAGATAAGGATTTTCCCGTTCTCAAATGCACAGCAACCCGCTAGGGCCAATTCTCCACCTCACTTCATAGAACAAATATTAAAGTGTCTCATGGCAGTGTTTCCAGTGTTGTAGTCTAATGCTATAAACAAACGAAGTTAGCCAGAGTGGCGTTGAGCGTAGTCCGGAAAGACTCCGTGATGCTCTCTAACCACTGACTTTGAAAAATTATTTATCCTTTCCTTATTATCAATATGATAAAAGCTGTTTTATTGTAGAGAGAAAAATAACCGAAATTAAGTAACTAAGACTCTACCTTTATGTGAAAAGCATATCGTTCTTTATAAATACGATGTAAGGCATTATACAACCTGGTTATAAGGCAATCCCGCTTAAAAGGCGACTTTTGCTTGGTCCCCGAGTGCGTCTTAACCGGGTTTTACTCTATTAAAATTTATAACTGCCTTCTCCAAAGTTTTAGCAGATATTTAGCTCATATTCTGTCTTATGCGTTAGTTAGCTTTCGAGTAGTTATCAGACAAGTTTCGTGGCCGCTTTTCAACATCACTGCTGAGGGATTGTTTCACGGACACGTGAGGGGGCGAATTCGCACGCCTTTTCACTTCACTCCGACCGGCAGAGAAATGATATCTTAAGCGATGTTTCCCTTTTGCGTGAATGCCTGCATGTCACGGTGTCCGACGCCTCGCATGGATATGCACCAGACGTGCGCTCCCGCGCCAAAAAAAGAATAAAGACACCCAAAAATCCGATTGAATGGACGCCATGAGGTAAAAAGAAAATCCTCACGCCCAGCTTAGCAGCTCATCAGATTGGACGTATAAACGGACCACATTCGGTTCACCTTGATTCTTTCTTCCTGCATCGAATCTTCCACACGTTCGCGGCTCCGTCCTCTCTTCCGTAGCAGACAGGACCCCCACCCCACAGTCCCATAGCCCAATCTTCTACCAATCTACTTTCCAGCGATTCGTCCCGTCGCATTCGCTGTGCTTGTCTTTATCCCTCTTCTCGCCCTTTCCTCACATCTTCCAACTCTCTCTCTGTGCTGGACGTCTGCGAGGTTTGCCTCCCGACTGCTTTTCGGCCGCACAATCCGGGAGTCAAGACTTGCATTCGGCTGTTGAAGACCGATCGCTTTTCCAAAGTCAATTTTAACAGAAAAGAAAGTAGATACGGGCGAAAATTAACTCGCTTAGCTTTTCAGGGATAGAATACCGATGACCTTCCGAATGGTCAGATTACTATTTAAAAATATAATTCTTTTATGGTGCCAGGGAAAGATCGATCGAAGATGAGTAAATTAAAGCGGATTATAATCAGTATTATTATCAGTAAACTCGGAGTCGCTCAATATCTCATTTACGATTTCGTGAGAATTCAACTCTGAGTTGTCGCATGCAATACAGTGCTTTTTCCTTTCTGAAGTACTCTTTAAGTAAATTCGAATCTACATCTATCCATCGACTCCCAATAGACGCCTCAACTGAAATGTGCTCGACATTTTTGGAGATTATTTCTAGCATTGATTAAATAGATTACAAATTGATTGATTGTATTATTAATTAAAATAATAAAATAACATGCCAAAGAAGTATTCTGCGTATGTAATTGAAAAACGTTTACTTTTTGCTGTGGAAATGATTACTTTTTGCCTTTGAAAACCCACCACTCGCAAGTATTTCCCGAATCTCAAGTTAAGCATATTAGCACCAACCCTATATAGGCGCCTATGCATTGGAATCGATAAATTCTGTCTTAAAAGTGTGTATGTTTAGGATTACACAGACACACATCAATAATTGCCGATATTTCAAAATTTCTCCGATATTGCAGTGCTCTTAATTAGTTATCTTCACGGACACACATTTACATATCCGCACCCAAACCGTATCCGCAATATATTACTCTAAGTTACCCGACTTTTCCGCGGGTTGGGGCTCCCGGATAGTCAAGTGGGCAGTGCGTTCGACTACGGCGTCCTGGGTTCTCCCGGTGGGAGCCCACGAGCGTCATCTCTCGAAGCACTCTTATTAATACTATTCGGATCGTATAAATTACGGGTTTACATATCTCTACTCTGAGTTAGCTTAATACCTTCACATGACCGATCCTGGACATCTTCGTGCGACCATTACAAGGTCGGCAGACATATTTTCGTGGGGTTGTGAGGAACGCTTAACAACTGCCGTTCCCTTCAGCGCGGTCGTAACTCCGTTCGATTATCGCACTGTTAAAATGTGTAATTAGCGATGAAATTGTTCTCGTCCACTTGAACTGTCTTTTTACTTTGGTGGATTCTGTAGAGAGGGGATTAAAGGAATTAACTGCCGCGTTGAAAAGGAAGCCAAGTGGCCTTTTTCCTTTGAATTTTTTGCTTTCCTTACACCGCTTTGGAATTATTATTTCTTCCCTGTCTCCTTTGATTTCTTGGAGTTTGATAAATTATGCCGCTAAGCGGTGATCGGCGTGCCGGAAAGGAACTCGAGAAATGGTAATTATCCTTCAGCCTCGTACTTATTAGAGCTACTGTCTTTTTTCATTAGCTCACGCATTAAAATTTTCTTTAAGGGAAAGAAAACAAGGGTTGCTGATGGTTGTAGCCGTACTTGTACCTAATTGGCTACCTGATATTCATTTTACTGCCTCTAGTCGGATTATATATAGTTTCACGTTCATAACGGAAGTTACGTTCGCGCGTAACGCAAAGGAAGATTAAAAGAAGAATGTAAAATATGTATAATGTCCTGCTCATAATGATTATTTTTTAATCATATGTTTTAAACTTCATTAATAATGATAATATTGTCCACAAATTATTAATTGAACGTAAGTTACATTCTTAGCGTTTAATTCAAGTTTTTTCAATGAAATAATAATAAAATAACATATCTATGTTTGTTTTTCAAAAATTAATTAGCAATCGAAAGAAATAGATAAACATATTATCTTAAATGGGTAAAAGCCATGTTATCTACATAAACAGGTGCTGTCAGATGCGAATGACAATAACACGCGAAGAATCCTCTAAATTTCAACTCCACTGTTCTAAAACAATACCATGTTAATTAAAATTGTTTCTCATATTCACTGAATAGTAATGAACTCGACGGAATTGAGCGGTGCTTTCTGGAAATCTATTCTGTAAATATGAAAGAAAATGGATAATCATTTTATCATATATTTTGTTATCTAGCGACGAATTTCGTTAAATGGCTGTTGTCAACGGGTAGCATTCAAATTGAAGCAATCTTAATTAGGATAGGAACTACAATGGCAGAAGACAGGGAGGAATAAGGAAAAGTAGAAGAGAAAGAAGACGAGTTACACGCACTGTAATAAATAACTACTAAGGCCTTAAGTAACTTAGTACCGGTCGTGTTTAAATTGTCGTCGTGTGATAAATTGTTTCATTAGCTATTTACATACTGTGAACTTTGCATTACGGTTAAGCAATTTCAATGAGTAAAGGTTTTACTATACCCTAAAACCTACACTTACATCTATATATTTTACTATATCATCGAAAAATTAATGAAAATCATTCGAAAAAAACTTCGATAACTCCGAAAATTAAACGTTATCGAAGCTTATCAATCGCGAGAAGTTTTTTACAGTGCAGCGGATCGGGAGAAAGGCTTATCATTGGCACAGAACGAGAGGGAAAGCATTCGAAGAAAAAAGAAAACAATTCCGAGTTTCCACTCGGCTTCTCAGGCAGAAGAAAAATATTCACCTTTTGAGAGCGCAATGAGTAGCCGTTTCGATTGTCGATCCTCCCCTGAGAAGCATTCCATTTCAATCGTATGCCTTGAAGCGAAGGTTTTACATGATAGTTTCCCTATGACTATTCTCATGGATTGCACTGGAGACATAGTGAATAGTCATCGCCTCCGTGAGGTCTGCCCAATCCGAGAGATTTGCCTACTGGAGCATAGAGCCGCCTTTAATTTCCTGCCAACCTATTCTCCATTATCTTGCTATTCAGGTTAATGCATCCGGTGAGATCCCAAGGAGTATTCCACTCGACCACTCCCTCCTCAACACAACTTTTTACGTCTCTTTCGGTGACCTTGCCATCGCCAGCAATTGTTCCGAGTGAGCGTATACATGTCTCCAGAGGTTTTCGTCTCGAAGAGGAAGTGTCGGAAGAATTTATGCCGAAGCATTACTATGCATTCCGTTTGCTGGAATTTATTTCCGAGCGATTACTCAGGCGATTCAGCCTCTCCTACGCATATTGCAAACTTAATAATTCTTATGACTGTCATTCCTGCCGTCTAGCAAACTATCATTAGGACTCAATCTGCTGATAATTAGCGTTGCAGTAATTCATCACCTGTAAGAATCTCCACTTGCAAAAATCGACTGGTGCCACCTTATTGAAATGATTTTAGGTGAATTGGCGTCAGGACGAGGTTTGCACTCAGGAAGACCCGGCTTCGAGTCCCAGTTTCCTCGGTTTATCCCTGTGATCTCTCATTAGGTTTTTGTGAAACGCTGGCTTATCTTTAACGTGAATGAATGCATTGTCAACAAATTTCATCTTCGGAATGAGCCAGGTTAATTTCTTCGACGGTTTCATTCGAAACTCCATCAAGGAAGCTTTCGCTTTACTAATTCTGAGAGAATTTTTTTTCCATCATTTGTATCATTTTATTGATCTTTTGATAAAATCATATGTATATTGATTATTGATGAGTTTATCTTCTCTGTATCGGATTGTTACTGCCTGATATCAATCGATTGCTTCTAGTATATCTATGTATATGTAATGTATTTACATTTAAATAAATCGGTAAAAGTAAATCAGAGTTAAATGTTTGTTTCTTCATATCAAGGGACAATTCAAAAATAATTTTGGGATGTGCAAATGTGGATCCCTTGAACGAGAAGTGATAACTAAGAGAACCGTCTTAAGTTTCCCGCAGGTGTTGTTCTAATAATAATTATTTTCAAGGTAGCATACTCGTCGTCTGGTTCTGCGATAAAACCGGCTGTCCTGAGAATAAAATCTAAGGTAACCGCAACACTAAGTAAAATTTATATTTTAACAATATTTACGGTTTATATTTTTACGATTTAACTAAGAGCTGCCCACGGCGAATCATTTGAAAGCGGAAGTTTTATTTCAATTCCTCAGGAAGTATAGGAAAATCTCCGCCACAGTATGAGACGCAACAGGTCTGCATGAGGGGAAGAGTGCCTTCCGAAATACGTGGGATGGCCTTGCACCCGATTATCCGCTGCCGATCAAACGGAAAGTGCAATCACTTGAAGAGGAAGGGCGCACAATGCATGGCGAGAAGGGCTCAACTTCAATTGCATTCGGAGCAGCGCAAATATCAATCACTAGTAATAGACGTGAGAAAAGAAAGTACGCAGAATCTGTGAGGCGGTCCATTGCAGAACAAGAAAGCTAATTAAGAGTATGACAAACGATTTTTACTTTCACATTACAAATTAATCTCAAAACCTTAAGAAAGTTCGAACTCATCCATACATACATATCCAAATATTTACCCAGAGGTCTTGTGAAAGTAAAAGGAGCATCATAAGCCTATTTTTTCTTTTCAACATCCGAACTAAGTAGAATATCATTATACATTCGATTGTTTTCTATACATAAAAATATCGATATAAAAACATGGAGGTCTTTTTTCCTACTTCTTCCCTCCCTAGACAGACTGCTTCATTGAAATTACATTTAAGTTACACTGTATTCAATTTTTGTGTCGGTAAAAATATATTATTTTTAGAATGAATTCGGTTTTACTCCTTTCACCTGAGGTCGCATGTTTATTAATTTGGAGAGTTAAGAGGACAATCATCAGTTTTTTATCTGCCGGAATTTTGAAGTTTCGAGATTGGAAAATACCGAAATGTACTGATAATATTAACAAATACCTGAGATAGAAGCTACTACATGTTCGTCAAGTAGATTGCCTATTATGGTGAGAGAATGTGCACGTTAAAAGAGGACGGTATGTATTGCAATATCTGTTAGGGAAGTGGACGTGAAGAAATATGCTGAAAATCAAACAGGCTGATAATATCAGAAATGAGGAAGTGCTGCAAAGGTGGAGAGAAATAGGAAAGTGATAGCAATGATAAGAGGGGGAAACACATACTGGATAATGCATCATGTGAGGAGGGAATGTACGATCAGAGATATGACTGGATCGAGATTGGTGGGCAGGAATAGATTTCAGATAATGGATGAAGCTGTGGGAAATTACCCGATTCTCGAGCGCAAGACGGAAAACATCTCGATTTAGTACACAAGAATAACTCTGTCACCAAAAAGGTAATACTCTAAAGGATATTAATTATGATTCTTATAGAAGAAATTGCCAGGAAAAGGGTTAAAGGATCTTTTACGCGTAAGGGCGTGCACCCAGGATAAATCCCAAGAAAAAAGTCTGACGGAATTGTTCAGACTATTTTCAAGTCCGTTTTTCCTTGGGAAGAAATCATTAATCTAATCAACAACAGATGGAAATTATTAAGGACTAGTCAAACTTACCGATGATTCCCAACGAATGTATAAACATTGTTATATAAAATACAAATTGTGACGTATTGGACTCCTAAGAAAACATCAGATAGTCAAAGTAACTAATGAGACGGAAGAATAATAACTCATCGAAAAGCTTATTTTGTTACATCATTTGTTTGATCACATTAATAGAAAAAAGTTCATTTTTGAAAATTTAATTGGAACATGCAGACTAAAAACTGAAATTGAGAATAGAAAAACAAAGGTACAGAAATTGATAAAAAAAATCCTCGAACTAAGAATATAGATGTATATGCGCAACATATACCTAGTTTTGGACGTGTAACAAATTTTCTTTGCATACCTTTATAATATGCAAAATCTAGCTGATTCAGAAGCAATCGCGATATCCCGGAAACGTATTGGTCTCTTGGGTTTGAGCCTCAGCCTTCACATGGAGGAGAATAGTTCGGGCTTTCTACCTAATAGAAACACAATGCATCTTGTCTCATATCTATACATCAAATCGTCTCTGAATGAGAGGGAAAGGTCAGTCAGCTATACGTAAGAATACCTCAGTTTAACGCCTTAGTAACGCACAAGTACTACGCTAAGACAAGCAATGAACGTCCCAAGTTGAAAAAAAAACATCCCAATATTTCCGTTAATCCATCGCTTCGATGACGACGAAGAGTGGACCGAATCGAGCGGTTGTCTAGATCTGACGGAAGTCTTTGAGTTCCGCTGTCATCGCTTAATTAGCTAAAATCCATTGCCGAGAACTTTTAAAAGCTATTTAGTCTCCCCGAAAGAATCAGATACACTCCCTGAATGTCGACGAATGAGCTAATGAAAGCATCCAGATCTTAACCGGAGAGACACGTCTTACTCACCACTGTACCTCGCCTCCACCGCAGAGAGAAAAAAAAGATCCTTTTTGCTCGCATAATTATCTGTCTTCTTACGCTCTCAAAGCGTTTCAACTTTTCACCGCCGTAGCGCTGGTGTTCTCTCACCCCTTCGGCATCCCTCCTCCTATTATGTACAGCTCTTCCTTTTCTCAAGAGGCGTTATTACCTTCTCCTTCTTATCCTGATTCCACTCACCACTCTTCATATCCATCACAATATGATTGGTCAAGATCAACTCGTTCCAATCCTTTATCCGTGTCTCTCCGGGACCAACCACAAACTACCTCTCATTCCGCTAAGTCTTTACACCCCTAATCCTCCTCCCCCGAAAAGTGACACAGGACCAACGGCTGTCATGCTCTCCGAGATAACCCATCTCCTCTCCCCTCGAATTAGATGATCCTTATTTTATTCGTATCGAGGCTTTTATAACATCTTCCCTCGTTCAATTTCCAGTGGAGGTTATGATGTTGAACCTGTATCGCGGACAAATTGATTGACGGAAAACAGTATAAGAAAGCAGCATATAGTTCTAAGCGAGTCCTTCGTGAAGATTAGGATTATTAAAAATGGGAAAGTGAAGAGAGGAGCCAATTTTCAGCTCGTAGGAGTATTTTAATTGGTTAAAATATGTTGCTAAATGCATGGAACACAAGCGAACCACCCAGGGCCAAATGCTATCAGCCGCCCTTGCTACACTTACGCACTTCTAGGGCACCAGATATTTGTACATTATTAATGTTGATTTTTGCGATGAATAATTTCATTGCTAAATTTAAGTAGTCGAGTCGGTAGAGCGTTAGCTTTATCCAAAAATGGTCCCTGGTTCGATTCCTGTTGGAGGCTATGAAGTTGGACCTTCATCGTAGAAATATTGGATAGCTATCTGAATTAATGCGTCAAAGCGGTTTAGATAAACTAAAGACGGCGGCGTATGACTCGACCACGTATCACCCGATCTAAAAGCCGCATGGCCAGACCATATTTACCTACGGAATGCTTTCATTTTTTAAATGAAAATTTGTACATATTTTTAAATTGATTTCAATATGAATTATATTCTAGTGGATGAAACCGAAGGAAGAACAGAAAATCTCACCCAAATGCCTAAAACCAATCGTTCGGCCCTTTCCATCGGAAAAAAAGCTTAGTAAAGACCACTTGTGTAATCTGACGAGTGTTGAATCCTACTCTTCGTCTTTTTCAATACAAATAGTCTATATCCTCAAAAAAGTACTGCTTTTCTGGTGAAATTTAAATTTTTGGGAGAAAGAGGTACGTCATTATAGATATAAACAGTATTAGACAGTATCCATTCTACTTCATTCCCCTCTAAATCCATTGCAGTTTGATTAAGATCCTTCTTTTGTTCCTCAATAAGATACCCTTTTTGATTTAGCTAATGCTGAAATACAGACAACAGATAATCAAATCATATTTCCTATGATTAAGAAAGAATAAACTTCCACAATCTATGAATGAGGTAGAATTTATCTTCCGTTAACTTTCGAAGAGATTAAATTCCACCGAGGTCAAAGTAATATGTATTGTCTTTTCAAACTAAAATGACCAAAAGGAGAATGAAATAACTCCCAAACCGCACTTAAAAGGGGGGAATAAAGAGAAATACAAAATTAACGAATTTTCGAAGCTGTTTAAATTTCGACACATTACATAAATCTGGTTACAATTCATTTAGTATTCCCTAATTGCTTTGTCATCTTGTTTCTATACTTGACTACCAAGTTAAACAAGATTCTCCGAATTTTGCAATCCTAAGGTCCTGTAATTCTAAGGAAAGTTTCACTTATCTTTTTAATGAATGTGACATGTTTATTTTATCCAATCTTTTGGAAGATATGATTCTGAATTGTCAAATATCTTACAGTAAATTATGTTAATTATGACCTGAAGATGACTAAACCCAGTCGCGTACAATAAAATTTTATGAAAAGTAACATATATTTGTTCTATTTACTGTAAAAGTAGAGCTCCACCAGATTTCACTCAAGAAGATTAATTTTGTGGAAATACTCCTTTTAAGAAACACGTCGAAAAATTTACCTCGAGGATAATTAAAATCTAATGAATCACAATGTAGCATATCGATTAAAGCAAATACAGAGCTGTAAGAGGAAATCCGCCATAGAAATTAAGAAGCAAATTTATTGGGAAACCAAAATAGCATGTTCATGACAACCCGCAAACCTTACGACCGAAAAATCCCAAATCGGCGACACCTATGGTAAACAGTATAGTGTGGGAGTTATGAAAGAATAAGCGTCATTTGAAAGGCACGCGGAGACTAAAAACAAGCCGGTTTTAAGCGTCATTTATTTTGGGGCTCCATATAGCAGTCCTCGTGCTTATTAGGGTCAAACGCATTAGTCGTTCCAAAGTTACAATTCAAATGGGCAACCGACGTCTTGACGTTTTGAGGGATTGCACAGATTCATATGTATATGAAGAAGAGTGGGAGTGAAGGATAAGTGGAAGGCAGCGGGGGAGAATGAAAGGAGAGGAATATGGCGATGGAGAGAGATTTTGGGAGAGATGACGATCCCACAAGGTCGTTTTCCTGGTGATATATTTTGGCAGTCTTTTTTCAGCTCGTTTCCTCCCGCGGAAAAATCGCTCGTATTTGTCCATTCGTCCATCAGATTTCTATTGTCTGATGTGTGTCTGGTTTGTATCTGATGTTCATCTGATGTGTGAGCGATGCGTGTCTTAAGTGTATCCGATATGTCAGAGGAATGTTTGATTTATATCCGATGCGTGTCTCGCCAGTAGCTAATGTCTGCCTCAAGTTTGTTGACAAGATTGCTTAGCATCTACGCAGTAGATTGGACAGTTATTTCTTAGGGTTGCGCAGCCGATGAGGTGTTTTAATATTCTTAGAAAGGAAAATTCCATTAATTAACTCTGGTTCATAAACTTAAAAAAACGAAAAATTTCAATTGGATAGACTCTAAAAATAATTAAAATTGGATATCGTGTAATTCTGAAGGAGTATCAGTCGAAATGTCCGAGTCGTGATAGTTCGGAAATCGAGAGAAAAATATCGGTCGAAGTGAAATAAACGCAAATACTCGTCCAGAGGAACAACAGCTGGAGTTGAGTAAATGTCAGTGATGATCTTTCCTTATGCCTTTAATTTCCCTCACACCAAAATAAAGAGTAAAAGCATTCCATTCTGAACTTCAGGAAACCGTTATCCTCAATATTCCTGCAAAACGAAAACGAACATTATTACTTCTAAGCTACTAAATTTTTCAATAGAATCATGAACTAGACTGAAATTAGAATTAACGAATTCTAATGCTAATTAACTCATCCGACTGCTCCCCTTCTTCCTTGTAAAAATAGGTCAGTATGATGCTGAAATTGAATAATTGTCTTGATGAATTTCATATTCAACGTGTCTAGTCTATTCGGTCACTGAATTTTTCACAAAACGTACCCGTATCCGCTAAATGATGATTGTTCTACACGATGAATTTGGCTACATTATAGGAAATTTAAAATTACTTTGCATAACGTTCATTAATTCCAATACGATAATGCTTCAATAACCGCAAGCAGAGTTTCCTCACCAACCTCTTGTATTAGTTTTTTCCTCATTCTTTGCTAAAGGAAGAAGGGAAATGTGGAATATTCTAATCCATTGGGAAGGGGTAATAAAGAAAAAAGAAGAGCGAACCTTTTATCTGGAGCACAGATATATTTAGACCCGGAAGAGAATAGTTTTGTGAAAAACCTCAGAATTAGGAACTTCAGGAGTAAAAAGAACCTCTCTCGTCCTAAAAGGTGGATGATGAAAAGGGGGCGTAGGTTTATAAGTCGGTAAAAGATGTGCTGGGAGGGGAAAGAGGGTGGAAGTCTTAGGAAGAAACGTCACAGAAAAAATGATGAGGAGAATATTAGGTGGAAGAGTCGTTGAGGAGGGCGGATGCTTAGGAAGAGAAATGTGTGTTTTGTTTGGGGGTGGAGAAGAAGCGTGCTGGCGAAGGCCTAACGGATGCTCAACAAAGATATGAAACTTTGCCATTTGAAACTCTGCCAAGACGCAGGAAGGTTCGATTTAACGGCGAAATTCTCTTCAGCGAAGGAAAACAGTCTTTCACAGCTACTCATTGACCTGAGATCAGTGATTCATTGCCAAGTGGATGTTTGTTTTGAAATATGAACTGTATATTGTGAGTGTGACCCTTAGAAATACACGTAATAATAGATATTAGACAACGATTTTTAAGATTATCTTTCTTTGTCATCTGAACTTTTTCGCCAGCATCAGCAATATCACTTCAAAATATACTGTCGATTTTACCGAAATGATGTACTTCTGACGCTCCTGGAAGATATTTATGGCAGATTTCTACAGCCCTGGTTAAAATTTATCTTTAAGTTAAATTATCAAAGCGGCAAAATTGGGTTTCTAGATGTCAGAATACGATCATGGCCTGGTAAATTGCAAGAAAATTTACCCCCCCGAAGGTAAATGAGAGGTAGAACACAAAGATGGCTTCGTGCGCAGTAGCTGAAAACATCGACTCATAGATTTAAGTCATTTCTTTTGCGTGATTTATCATCGCGAGGCCATGTTTACTACCATATTATGTACAAAATTATTTGTGCTACAATAATTCGAGGAAAACGATAAAACTATTAATTTACTTCACAATCTTTTCCTTTTTATAACTAATTTGTTTCTATATTAAATCAGACAGTAACTGCTACAATTATATCGCTTGAGTCCAGCCGAAGTTTGTTTGAAATTTACTCTGAGAAGCAATCATCATGAAGAGCCGTAAGACCTGGTCAACAATATTCACTTCTGGCGAGAAGGAAATGGAATCATTTGTGCATTAAAGTTTGTAAGGAGAGAACCTTCATGAAAATTAATTAAAATAAGATTGGCTTATAGTTACATATTTCGAGCAATATTTGGTGAAACGTATCTTTGTTCAAACGAAATAAAACACAAAACTTCGTGAACATTTCGAGAGCAAAATTTTTTGGTCACAGTCAATTATTGTGTTTTATATTGTTTAAACATTGTATTTCAGCCCCATAATGTTGAAATATTCGTTCCTTTAGTAAGTAGAACCATTCAAAACAAGACACAATTAACATATTTAAAATTCTGTTCCTATGAAGCTATCCAAAAATTATTATTCTCAAGTAGCTGCTCTTTTATTTCTGAATCTATCTTCGCAAGTTCATTTGCAACCTGCTTTAATTAATCAAAAGAAAATCTCTGACCATTTGAATGTAATTTGAAAATACGGCAAGCATTTCGAGTTACTCGTTCGCTGTAAGTCGATGTCGTGACGCACCGTCTCGGGCAAAAACACACAGTAAACCTAAAGCAAGCGGACATATATGTATATGGCTTTACTTAATTTTCTTCAGTAAATAATAAGTAATAATGAAATATCGCAATTCATTATTTCATACCGAAGTCGGTCATCGGTTGCGTAGCGACAAAATCCATATCATTAGGATGTAGGAATTATTATTATTATTTAAATTTCATAAATATTGCAAATCAGCAAGGTATATCCAATTCTTTTTACGTACTGTTACCTTATAGGGTTCCAAATAATCCTTTTATTTTGTTTATGGAAAAGGGTTTGAGGGTCGAAAATCGCTGATTTGTTGATGACTCTTTAATAATACCATTAAATATATAAAGATGAATGTTCATGCAAGATATTTTCTGTTTTACTAAATATCGTAGATTAATTAACCATATAGATGCATGAGAAAATTATAAGAAACTGCTATTATTAATCATCAACAATTCGAACTCTACATTGAAATAAATTAATATCGTCAAAGCGGAAGAGTATTCGAATAAAAAGGGCCCACATCATCATCAGTTAGATTTATACCAGACCTTCCTTAATAAGACACAAAAAAAAAGTTCACATAATGAAGAAATTTTTAACAAAATGAATTAATATGACTAAATGTGAATCTTAACTCTCCTTACCTAACTTGGAGCTCCAGTAAACCGTAGCCCATGGGCCTCTTCGGTGACTACTTCTTTTAACAAACTTACGCTTTTGAAACGAGTTTCTCATACGCAAATCTGGAAAACACATGTACCAATTTTAATAATTTATCAAATAATTTCAACTGGGTAAGGATTGCATTCTACAGCTATGGGCATATGCGAACCAGTCAATTTCAAAAGAGGATTTCCGTTACCCCTACAGTTAAAGATATCGGAACGGATAAAATGGAAAAGGAAATTATAAGTAGTGGTACAGAATTGAATGAGATTCGTTAAATAAGTGTAACCCCAGTGTAAAACGAATGCATACTAAAAAGAAAAGGTTTGCTTCTCAATTAAGAGACAAGTAAATTTACTTTCTATGTCATAAAGTAATATTTCACAACTATGGAAGTGAAAAAATATTTCAGAAAGCAAAGATATTTCAGAAAGCAAAGCACTCTCATATGAATAACCATGGGTAATAACCTACATTTTATAAGTAAGTTATATATGCACTTGTGCGAGTGATTTCTGTGGCTGATTGTCGTTATCTTCAAACCACGATTTCCTATTATTTCAAAGCAGTATTTGCGCTATGTAAATGTCTTAGAAAGTCTACACGAAAAACAGAAGAGGGAATAATTAAGGAATTGAATGAAAACTAAGTAAGTATTCATTCCTTTTGTCGATCTCAATCTCGCCGATTTCAACAACCGCAAAGGAAGCCGTCAGACTTTTACTACTTTGAGCCTGTATCTAAAATTAAGAATGAAGAACACAACTTTTTCAGTTCTTATTTTAAAATTAATTAAATTTTCATGAATTCGTTTACGACAATCGATTACGATTTAAAGACGGAAAACGAATTCATCAATATTAGAAGATTATTAAACAGGACGATATTCGTGAATTATGAGCAGTCTAATTACAATCAAGAGCACTATGAAAAAAGAAGTATACTTCCGATTTAAGAAATAATTTAACCATTGTCCCATGTCATAGAGAAACGAAAGTCTCAAACTAGAACTACGCAACAACGAAGCTTACAAAATGAGAAATTTCAGCTTGAGAAGGCAATTATAGCTTTGACACCCAATCATGAGACGAAAATTACATTATGCTATATTTTTACAATTTACCATTCACTGGGCGACCTTGGAAATCTTGATGCCTAGAAAAATTGTCCACTGCTTTTTACTGCAAATACTCACTTAACGAATATGTAACAGAATTACTCGGCAATTACCGACATTGATATCTAATTTATGATTCTGCATTACTTACTTATAACAACAAAAGCTTTCGGTTGAGAAACATGGACTTCCTCATTTGATATTTCTCTGCAATTACTAATGTCATCCGCAAATATCCTTACATCGCAATGAATCTCGATTCTTAAATTTCTTAAGATGTATTTTAAGAAACACTATGGCTCTACAACGATCCATAGGTGTTATTTTAGTTTAAATTTTAATTTTTTCGAACTAACGCTATTAAATTCCAAAAACACTACTAGTTCCCTTTCGCGTAAAATATCTTTGACCCAGTTAATTACAATCTTGATTATGCTTTTTTCTTATTTATTTATGGATTTTTAATGCAGAAGTCCATGGAATACCTTCCCTAACAGAATATGTAGGAATACAGGGTACACTTATTTTTTATTCGCGTTAGGTTTTCATGTTTTATGAATTTCTTATTTATGATTGTAGTACGTCGAAAGCTTATCGGATTTTAATTGAGCGAAAAAAGGCTACTTAGAATTTCAGTTAGCATTATGGAACTAATGGGTACTCACTATATGATTTCATCGCACGGTGAAGTTAATAACTAACTTCCTCTCTCTTTGGATCCTATCTTTGTAGTCAGAACCGGAAAATAAAATAACAAAGAAATTGAAAGAGAATTGAATATAACAACAAGAGATATCAATATGTAAGTTGGAAGTGACTAGGAGGAAAGAATTCATATTGTTCGGGAATGAATATGTATTGAATTAGGAACTAGTGACTGCTATTATACCCTTATTAACAGTATTTTGTAGTGTTTAGATTCCGGAAGTAAAACTAACCTCATGTTTTTAGATAAAGTCAAAGTATGTTCCGAAAAATCCCTTAAAGGCAAGGAAAATCACATCTAGTGATTTATATAATGAATTTTTTTAGGTTTCATAACTTTTAGGTACTACATTAGTGACGCTTTTAGAGCTTTGCCTATTTTATTTGTTCTAATTTTAATTCGTAGAATTCTATAATGTGAATGTAATTTTGTGATGAAATATCAGAGCGTTAAAGATTTTTATCTTCCTTAGCTGCTGTTTTTTTAAAATACTATACTTAACTACCTTATATTTACGAGAGATGTTGAAAAAAGATTGACTTCAGCTGGTAAGAGATTAATTAAAATGTATGAAAATGGAAAGTGTGTATTATTTTATTTGTGGGTATAATTTTGTCTGAGAATTTTCATCCCGGGAATTATTTCATGCCGGAATCTCGGGATTGCAAAAAATCCCGGAAATGACAAGCACTAGTTTGTACCGCTATGCTTTGTCAAAATGACTCCTATTTGAACTAGGGTAAAAATCTTTTTTCGTACGAAGGAACACTGGAAATAGAACAAGGAGCTCAGTACTGGAATGTCTCTCTTAATCTATATCGTATTTATATGAATGGCAAATTCGAAGTTATCAACATTGATTTAGTCGCCTCTTCTTTTATGAAAATCGAAGAGAAAGAAATTTCATCTGAGATCTGCTCCACGGGCACACTTATCGATTCCAACCGCACCTAATGAACACACTTAAATTCCTACCGCAAGCTTAAAATACCGTTTTCGCCTTCATCTCACTGTCAATTCTCCTCCGCTTCCGTCGGTCCATCGCTCATTTAATTCGATGAAATTAAGACCGATGCCCTCACTAACAAGGAGTAACAAGCTTCCATTTAATCTTATCTCCTCTTCCACCCTCTAACCCAATTTGTTCCTTTCGAACCTTTTTACCTATTTATTTTTCCCTCTCGGAAGCCCCACCTTCTGCGACACAATTTACATATCTCATTGTTGCCATGACAACTAGTTCTCATCGTTTCCCCACCTCCTTGTTGTCTCTTCTCCTTCACGATCTTTCCTCCCCCAATTTTTACCTCGAATTTCCATCCCACCCATCCTCAAACATTCCCTCAATATCCCCTCCCTTCCGTTTTTTTTTACTTCTGACCTCCGTCGCTATTCCTCCAAAAAACCTCCTGGATGTTCCTATGGGATTCTTTTTTTTCCTTTCCGGAATCTGCTTCTTATCTCTCGATCCTCTCTCACTCCACCTCCCCTCCACCGAGTTCAAATAGTCTTGTCCCCGAACCTAACCTTACAACGGAAAAAACGGAGAACAAATGTTTCCCCTGCCGTCTCGTCCTCCTCTGAAGCCACCCAATACCGCAAACTTATTTCATCCTCTTTCCATCTCACCTCTCGAACGCCCCAATCTCAAACTATTATCACGACCCTCGGAACGAGTGTTTTACATTAAGTTAGCGTCCACCTGAGAGACCGTCCTCGGCCTCTCCTCCTCTTTCCCGCCGGATGCCGCTCAAACGTGACACTCACTGGAAAGTTGAAATTAGGAGTCGAAGGAGAATACTTTTAATGAAAACGAATCTGACCAACAGAGAGGTTGAATTAGTTTTGATAATGTCGCTACATGCACAATAAAAGGTAGCTTAAAAAGTCGCCAGACTCATGAGGAAATGAGGAAAACCCTAAAAAGTAGTTATAAAATTATGATAAATTGAATATGGTTTACGATTATTATCATATATTAGCTATTAAACGATTACAAAAAGGAATAAAATGGAGAGAGAGAGGAGATTAATTGAAAGACTATACAAAAACCAACGAGTGGCGGTGAGATTTAACGGAGGTTTAAGTGAATGGTGCGAAGCGGGGAGAGGAGTCAGGCAGGGATGCTGCCTGTCGCCAACTTTGTTCATCATGTATTTAGAAGAAATGATCGAGGGAAGTTTGGAAGAAGAGGAAAAGGCAAAAGTAGGAGGCAGAAGGATAAAATGTATTAAGTTCGCGGACGATATGGTGGTGATTGTCGAGGATCCTGAGACGATGTAAAGGATGATGGATAGAGTTAACCTAGTATGTGAAAGATATTAAATGAAGATAAATAAAGGAAAAACCAAGACCATGAAAATAGGATGCCAGGAAAAAATAAGAATGGTTTTAGAAGGAGAGGATATAGAGCAAGTGGAGAGATTCAAGTATCTTTGTAGCGTAGTGGAAAGTGAATGGAAATGCGGAAAAGAAATTAAAGAAAGAGAAATGGCAAAGACGGCATTTAACAGGATGAAAAGGTTATTCACAAGCAAGTTGGAAATGAAATTGAGAAAGAGGTTGATGAAATGCTACGTTTGGAGTGTGTTTTTGTATGGGTCTGAAACGTGCACAATTAGGAAAATGGACAAAAAAGAATAGAGGCTTTTGAAATATGGACGTGGCGAAAAACAGAAGATATAGTTTGGAGTGATAGAATAAGAAATGAGGAGGTATTGCAGCGCGTGGGAAAAAACAGAATATCGATGGACATTGTTAGAAAGCGGAAGAGTAATTTGATTGGACACATTTTAAGGCACGAAGGCATATTGAAGATGGCAGTCGAAGAAGTAGAGTGAAATGTAAAGAGAGGAAGGAGAACGAAGCTTTTGGAAGAGGTGAAAGGAAGAGAGGGATATGCCGAATGAAAATCTAAAGCATTGGGAAGAGAATTGTTTTAAATAAAATAACGCCAAAGTCCTGCCACTGGGCAGAAAACCCCATGATGATGATGAAACGATTAAGGAGAACTCATTCCCTTTGGGTTTTATCACGCAAACGTAATACTGCATGATTTATATAGAAGTAAACATGTTATGGAGATGGTAAAGTGTACACGTTAGAGCACGAACTCTCAACTCTCACGTTACACGAGTGAGAGTTTCGCTGAAAAAAGTCACTAAAACTCAGAAAAATCGCAAAATTTAATGAAAATATCATGGAATTGGAATCTTTGGCTGCCAGAGAGAAATTAGCGGAGTTTCTGTGTGATTTTCTTGTTTTTCATTACTTCTACCTTGAATGAACAGACGGAGAAGAAAATTTCCCCTTTCATTTTGATGAATAGAATATCAATATCTATACATATTATATAAACATTCTAATGAATATCTGTATTTTCAGTTATGTTAGACTCTACTTTTATCTTATATTTTAGTTGAATTATTTATCAGTAGGTCTTTTAAAGACAAACTCCTTCGTGAGGATGTTTACCTTTCGTTTATTTCTTTCATATGTGCAGACTTACGTTTTTATGCCCCCAACGTATTTTCATTCTTTCACCTTTTTATTGCTGTCTTCATTCAAGATCTTCAAATTCAATGGGCTTGATATAAGATGGGACTCATTATTCTCAATATCACTCAAATATTATTCTTCAAAACTATGAATCAGTATGAGCCTGTATTTACTGATTAAAGAAAAAATTAAGATGAATTGGGAGCTCAAGAGTATCTTCGCAGAAAATAGAATGATCAATGTTTGCTTGGTATAATATTCAGAAGGAGAAATTCTTTATGGGAAATGAAAAATCAACGTTTCTTATAGCAAATTAAACAGTGAGATATATCTAATCACTTACTTACCGCAAATAGATATTATTAAATGATATAAACCAATGATGTGGTACACCAAGAACGTGGTACGCTGATGGAGAAGCTCCAAAGAGAGACGGGCTCAAACGACATAGAGAACCAAGAATTCTTTGGATGTTTCGAATTCTTCGCATGTGTACTCATACTGTAACATGTGTCTTAGACTTTTTACGAATCCTTCTTTTTTGTTTCCCTTTTTACTTTGTATTGTATCGTGTCTCTTCTTTCTTATCTCCGAGGGAAATAAAACTTTACAATAAAAGTGACAAACTATTAAAATTAATGTTTAAAGAGTTATATTAATGTATACATATGTATGGAAGAGTAAGCCTTACGTATGAGACTAAGAGTGTCCTCTTAATCGGTAGAATTTCCTTTCATTTTCTTCCTATACGTTTGAAACATATTTCAGTAAATAATATAACTATCATTTGCCTCCACGATCTACATTGTTTACAAATGTGATGTGATCATACGGATAAAATGGTAGATCAATGTTTTTGCTGTTGGACACAGTAATACAGTCCGTATAATAATTGAACGTATTCAAAGATATATTGTTATCTCTACAAAATTCCTTTGAAAACAACGGGAAATTTTAAATTATATAGAAATTATAGAGGTCAGAGGTACGAATGAAATGATTCCCTTCTACCCCTAATCAGATGTGATTTATCAAGAGCACGGAAAAAGACGGCTTCCGTTTAGTGCAGTTGTGAGCAAAGTTATTGCATTATGGTCCGCTTAGAAACTTTTTATCTTCTGTGGAAAGCTGGAAACTTTGATTTAAATGAAACTTATGTTTTTAGGCAGGAGAAGGTGCTCATATTTTCTTGGTCTCTTAATATTTTAATATTGAACATAATTCCGCTCTTTCCAAAACCTAGAGTGTGATATGGGAAATTCGAGTCGAATGCCGAGATTATGAGACTAATTACCGGAACTTAGCCAATAAAGTGAAATAAATTTAAGGCAAATAATTTTCCTGTAATTGAGGTTTTATTTTGCCATAGCTATCAAACACACTTTACTTATTCTTCCATGCGAACAATTATCTATCTTATCCCGCATGTATCTGCTGGCTGCGTGTTCATAACTCTAATTTTATACATGTAGCTGCACAATTTAAGCTCACATGCTTTTGTCAAAATTCTGGCTCATATTTCTTAAAAAAAGAAACGCGTAAACAGAATGTTTGAGTAAATTTTCCGCAACAAAACCTTGAGACTAGACGAAAAAATAATTTGGCGGAATTCGACTCGTTTATTGAAGTTGGCCTTCCTCCACTCTCACACATTCCCTCCACACGACCGGTTTTTTAATACGAGTGCCAAAAAGGGACAGAGAAGAGAAGGAAGGGTGACGTTTTGAAAGAAGGGAAATTAAACTCCATATGATCGGTTATTTTGTATCGGAAAGCTTTTACTCGAACACAACATTTCGGAAGAAAAAGAAAGAAACGAAATAATTTCCGAAATCGATTTCGGTAGCGGGTGAAAAGATGTTTATTTCGGGAAGTGATGGACGAATATCTTTTTTTTCTCTGAAGAGAGGATTCACTCCTCAGTGACTCGCTTTTATGAGAAAAAATTGGCATATTGGAGGCGGGAGCCTTTTGAAGGTCTAATAAAACGCTTCAGATGTAATGGGAATTGGCGGAATAAATTGAGAATACTAGGCACTGTTGGTATATCGGATGAAGGAATTCGCGGCGAAATGGCAAATGGGATGACAAAATTTAACTGAGAAAAAGAATCACAATCTATTTCACGAGCGATTGTTAACTTGTAGATCTTCATGACACATGTACTTATTTTCCGTTTATTTTGTTGTTTGTCGTACAAACTAACTCCGCTAGAACCAATGAAGGAATGTCATTCTCTCTGCTCGGAAATGTCATAGAGATATCAATTGCTTACCCTTTAATTGATATAATTGTTATCAATTAAGATACATATTTTATGAGCGTCTTCGAACATTACCGATTTGACAAACTCGTTCTAAATTATTGTCACGTTGGAATAACGTTGTAATATATTTCTTTCTTGCTTTACTAAAGTCGTTTTCTTCGTTTCAATAATTGTAATATAATTTAATATGCATCTTCGCCACTGAAGCGCGATCTGTTGGATTCATTTGCGGTCTAATACATGCGATCTTCCAATGAAAAAAGGTTATTCACCCCTTTCAATAATTCAAAGGTTTTTTTTATTATTCTGTAGATGTGTAAAATAAATTAAAGCAGAAGTAAAAATAACGCTTTTTAACCATTCAAAGTGTTTCATTAATGAACATATCATCCTGTATTGGCGAGATTGTTTTACAGGATCGGATAGCCACAGGGCTAGAGGTTGGCAAACCTAATTTTGAGACGGGACAAGATAAAATGGGAAGAGAGAAGGATCCAAAGAGGGCAGTAAAAAGAACATTTGCTACGTAACTTATGAGTAAGCATGAACCTTTGGAAGAGCATTCCAGGAAGGTTGACAATGTATTGAATTTCATCTGAGTCGTTTATTCGCAGGGAACGCGCTCTTCCATCATTTCCTGCGCAAGAGAACGCTTTCTGAACGTCTTGAAACTTAATTATGGCTGACTTCTGTACTCCCTGGCTACACCTGCATCTCTCAAGAAGAAAATACGCCGGTGACAACTTTTGCACCAACGCCTATCCGAAGGAATTAGCTGGCGGTCGTTGGAATTCCTAGAGTTTTTCAATATAATGACCTATTAGGTTGAGTCTTTCAGAATACCGTTTTATAATATAGCTTGAGATTCACCGTTTCCTTACATTAATATAGTTTCTATAGATGACAACGATGTAACGTTTCAACGTAAACGAACAATCAGTGTGAACTGAGCACGGTTATATTGTCCATCAGGTATAAGGAAATCCTGCTTGTCAAGTAATCCATGTATTAAATATGATAGAGCAAGCGGTCTCTGTGAAATACATATTAGTTAGGAAAATAAAACTAAATCCCGTTTTAAGTACAAAAATAGAATAAGCGGAAAGTATATTTGCTTTCCTTTGCCAATTATATCTAATAGAAGAATTTCTAATTCATTTCATAGGATTTATAGCATGAATCAAAACGTTAATCGTTTCAGAAATAAATAATAATAATAAATAAATTGCTCGGAAACAATATTTTTATATTTTAATTGAATACTCATAATATTAACACAAATATTCTTCAACGATTCTCCTTATGACCATCTCCCAACGTCTACTGCCTTACTATATTTTATACAACTCACAAAAGTTTCTGAAATAAAAAAAAATCGATGAAGACGTTGTGAGAAATGCCAGCCTGAATCACTTTCAGTGGTATTATAACTGCGAATCAGGCTTAAAATTTCTTCAAACTTAACTGATTAATGTTTTAAACCAACAGCATCATCGTGGTTCACACTCTTCACTCTCACTACCAAAATGTAAAATAAATCGAATAGAATTAATTTTTCAACCAATAACTAAGCACGTTAACTATGGAGAAGTCTAACGAGATGGTGCTCAAATTCCATCATTCGTTAGATTCCAAATTGGGTACCACGCACCTAAGACATATCAAAGAAAAAAATTAATTTCCCTAGCTGAAATTTTACAAACAAATTTCCGAGCTCAAATAATGGAACCATGTTGTAACGCCGCAATAAAAACTTGCCTCGTAACAAATTTTCTCACACTTACCGCTAAGAGATTACTCTGTTTTTATGGAATATTCCCGGCGGCCATAAACTCGTTTGAATTACAAGTTTCAGTATATCTACATCATCCGTGTATCACTGAGTAGATTTCATCAGATGTAGGCCCGTCAAAGTCTTGGAGTTAGTTGCTCAGAGGCCCTCTTAATCAGTCTCACGCCCTCTGCTCCCTCACCTTCTTTACACCAACGAATTCTTTGTATCTATTCAAAATCTTCCACCCCATCCTTCCGCCCTTCCAATCCATTTCCCTCCGCCGACAAAAATTCTAAACTCCGTCCGGACCGGGCTGAATGCTGTAACTGAGAGGATTGGGATGTCCTTCTCTCATTGCCGGCATATTCTTCGTGAGATGGTTTTATGAAGTCCTCATCCTCTTCCGCTGGTGATACCAGAAGGAACCACGACCAACGACTTTAGAGGTTAAAGAAGAAGACGAGAAGAAATAAAGGCCGACGCAAAAGTACCATAATAAAACGAAATGGACGAGGAAATAAGCAAATAAATAAAAATGAAATAAAAACACGTCCGACGAGACGATGTGCCGTAAGATAAGGAGGGGTAGGAGTAATACCACGGAGGGAGCGAGTTAAAGTGGTCGGGAAGGGAATGGAACGATTCCCTATACTTTTTCCTTTAACGTCCATCATACATTCCCAAAAAACCTTTCTTCATAAAGGCCATCTCTCTTTCTCATTCCGACTACAAGAACTCTTCCACCATCCCACGCAGCAGCTCAGAATGTCGTCATATGTCACTTGGCGAAAATTCTCCTCGGGAAACTTTTTGCTCTTTAGCTGTAGTTAAGTTAGAATGAAGGTTTTCTTTTGTAATAAATAGATGGATATGTATTTTTGTAAGAGAATCTTGTATCATGTGTACTCTTTTAATTCTCTTTGTTCTCTTGTTATCTCCCTTTCCGAGATATTTCTAAGAATGTGGTCAGTCCAGCTTTTCGCTTGACGAAAATTTAGGTTGTTGGGACCAAGCTTTTGCTTAAGATGTTGGTTATATAATATGATGTATTGATCCGTTTTAACCCCTTGAACAGGATGTGGCACCATTTGTGAGAACTCGGTTCTTGATTCGCTCGTTGAAATCTCTGGTTGATAATCACTGGACGAGCGTCACTCCGATGAATTTTACTATGCTTAAATAAATTTGGTGATTTCCTCTACCCAAGACCGTTACTCTAACTTGAGGTGACTTAGAGGACAAAAACCGTAACTCATTCTCGGCAATTGCCAAAACAACACGCGAGCGAGTTGAGTTGAGTTTTAATGTCAGAAAAAGGAATGTTTTTACGCCCGATTAGAAAATGAACTTCAATCAAGGAGCTGCAATTTTCTCTTGAGATAAACTTCATAAAAATTTCACCAATTCGTATTAAATGCTATAATTAGTATTAAATGATCAATGCTTCCTGAGGCGATAAACGTCTTGCTTTCACAAAAAATTATGATCGGTTTAAATGGTTTCAAAGTGATTTGAGATCAAAAGCTGAGACATTGATGATCAAAAGTCGTCCGAAAACGGGAGTTAGCGAAGATATCATTTTATATCAGAGAAAGCCCAATATAATCAGCGAAACTAATTGAATACGACTGCCACAGTCAAATTTGTCGGTAACTCTGGCGTAAATTTTGAGCCTCTGTAAATTGAATTCGTGACTTAATACCCATAAGCTGAATGTCAGCAAAATACAAATTAAGTACAGCAAGCTCAAAAACACCACTTGTAATGATTTCACATTTTGTGATATAGACATTGTTACCTGGTAAAGAATTGTCGTGTTTTGAGTATTATATCGAAACGAACCGTAAGAATGCTGAATATAGAGAACAAGAATTGGAGCAGCCAAAGAAAACTCGATTACAGCTCTGAAAGGTGAGAAAATGCTCCTTATATAGTCATCCGTATATGTTGGCGAATATTAAAGAAAACTGGGCTCGGATGAGTTCGATAAACGATGCATAAGTCCGCTAATGATTTTCATTTGTGATATTTTTGACTTCACCTTGAGTATAAATGCAGATTATGGACCCTGCCGAAAAGTAGTATACTTGTGAATTAGAAATGGACCAACGAAAAGCTTCGTTTTATAAGTAATTGCAACAACGAATCGGTGAACGTTACTCAGATGTTGCAGGATTTATGATGGGGAATCTATTGAAGATAGTGAGTTCGATCAAAAACTTAACTTACTTATTAAATTCAGGAGAGTACCTTCGTAGAAGATATAACCGATTACATCATTATGCGCTTTCCTTGTTACATTGCACGTTCTGATACTCCGAGAAAAATCAGGATGGATGATCAGGAGTAGATGCTAGAACCAGTTGATTCAAAAATTCATTTTTTCCGAGAATAATACGCGAAAGTAATTGATCAGGAAAGATATTTATGTAGATTTAGAAGTTAAAATAACAAAAATGGAACAATTAACGTCATAAAATGACGGTGAACTGAGTATAGCATTCCATTTGCTAAAGGACCACTTTCAGACCTTTCGTGGTTAAGAATAATTCGTAATTTAGAGACCAGTGGTTTAGAATAAAAATGTTAAATAGCATATTTATTTGCCTCATGTGGTAATATGACCAATCGTAAGAGACGGAATTGATATGCAGACATCAATGTATGTTCCCTTCGTTATCGAAGAATGTAAGGGTAGATTGACGTTAAAATAAAGACATCAGAATTTGAAAAGATGATTTCACGGTTGATGCAGTAGTCAATAATCGATTGTTGAGGTGTGAAGCAGCGGGAGGGGAAGGCGTGGGAGAGAAGCCGCGTAGGAAGCGGAGCGAACGAAGATGTCTCTGATATTTCGGATCGGAAATGAATGGAGGATGACAAATGTATTTTCCCCATGTTCCCACCGAGGTGAGAGAATCTTCGATGCGGACTTGCAAATAAAACAAACAAAGAATCATTTGCTTCCTTTGTCAGCAGCCGGATGTTTACGATGAGATTTGAATTCTTTTGCCTTTGATTGAAGGAAGTGTTAAAAAAATGCAATAATTAAGAGAGTACGACCGAAAATGATGGTTTGGTCTGAAACGACAAGAGTGAACTCGGTAGGATAGAATTATAAATGTTTAGGATCAAAGATAAGATACATTTTTATAAAATTTAGTGTAGTCAATGAGATAGACCACGAAAAACATTTCTACATTAAATGTAATTGCCAACGAAGCGGAATGAAGTTCATCTTTCATTCTGGAATTACACATTCATAGAACATAAAAATCTCTCAGAGTCAGCTGTATTAAATTTGTATTATCGAGCGTGATTTCGTGACATTTTACAACATCTTAAAAATAGCACTTTGTAAATTCTAATTAACTTCAATAGGTTATTGATGACCGGTTCCTCAATGTGCCGACACATGTTCTCTGAAGATGTTAATATGTTGCGAAACCGGCAATTAAAAATCTGTTGTAGATTTTCAAATATTTTCCTTCGTTAATAAATGGGTAGCGGCATCTGATTGATAATTGAATCTGTGAAATTTTCGTACGCAATACTAAGTATCTATCTTTTTATAAAGAGATGGAATTGCTTTTGTTATTACTATAACTATGGAGCTGTTGGTTCGGCTTGCAATTAAATGGCTTTAAGGTTCTTTATTTTAAATATATTCACGCCGTGATCACTGAAAATTCAATTGTAATTCATTTGCGTTTTTTACTTTTATGAAAACAATAATAGCTTGAATATATAATAAATTGAAACAATCTGATTCGCGCCATCTATAGAGTGTTTTAATAAAAAAACCGCCGGTTTTTCCTATCTTTTTTCTCTTTTATCTTTCCATTAAATTGTGTTGCAATAAAAAGTTTCGGTTAAGTCGCTTAGCTTAAGTAAAGTAGAATCACTGAAATATTATATTTACATTCTCATTCACAAAACATATCTGCATATAACATAACTTATATATCTGCCGTCTCTATAAAACTACCTCGGTTTGGAATAAAATTCTTCCGGGATTCAACAGCGTGTGTCTCTTGTTAAAAGCGACGTTTCGTCGACATTACCGTCGACTTCTTCAGGTTAAGTGAGCTATGCTTCGATGGGTCGAAGAATTTTATCTCAAATGGAATCCACACACAGCGAAAGCCTTTCCACCAAACTGCCTCGGTGTTCTATGAAAACTGTAAAGCATTCGGGTAAAAATGTGTGCTGTTTGGGTTTCGAGGCTACATCCGGTGCTTGGATCGATTGCATCAGAGTTACCAATGCGTTGGCAGATCCAGAGGGGGACGATCACCATGATGGTTTCGCAAAACATGAAGGATATGATTTTTAGATGAAACAGAAGACTACGAAGAAGCGAAATTCTTCAACGATTATTTTTAATTTATAGGAAATGTCAACTTAACAGTTGATTTGAGAGAATCAAGTTAGTAAAATTATAGCTATTTCAATATGGGCACAAAAAGATTTCTTCTATAGTCGCCTTTGCTTAGAAAATTCCTATATTTGCCCCTCCCAGCAAGCGGTTGTCCATGGACAGGTGACTTTGAAACACTTCTATTCCTTCTAAGGCTAGGTAAGAGACAAATCAACCAATCCGCCGCAGGAAATGTAGTGCGTAGGCGTGGCTGACAATACAACAAAAAACTATTACATACATATTCGTGTACCCATCTGATATCCAATGTGATGAATAATTCACCCATTTGCCATTATTTTTCTGGTAGTCAAAGAGAAAGCGGGAATTTGTAGTCATTTAGCACGTTTGATCCAGCTAACATCTCTAAGGAAGCTCGACTGGGGCGATTCTTATAGGAATGAAGTATTTTTGAATCCCTTTCATCTCATCATTTGGGATATTTGGGATTCGCCTCAGATACTAACCGCGGCAGTTCGAGCACAATTCTATTTCTTATAAACTCAACCACGCCTTCCACTGCCTATTTGCCTCTCCTAACTCTCACCTCGAATGACTGTTAAGACTCACCTCCCACGGCGTAACACGCGCAGAAATTGCCCGCAATTCTTACAATCTCTTGTACCTCACTCTACCAAAATATACTATCTGCGACAGCGTCCCTCTATTCATTCCATCACACGCATTCTTCTCAGTACGCGAATTCTATAATTTAGCACATCCTCTGAACCCTCCATATCCCGCATGCTTTTAATCTATTGAGATTCCTTCTCGGATGCAATTAACGATTAAGTTTCCGAGAAAATTTACATAGAGCTTGTTCAACATCACGGATGTGAGATACGAAAGACTGCGAACTTTTCTAATTGCCATTATGTTCCTTGCCGAACATCACTTAACAGAAGGAATTAACACCTCGTTAATGTCCCGTTAATGAAAGCTAATTGAATTCTTTAGGCTTGGGCATAAAGGTTACACGCGTTGTTAACTTGGCAAACAGAGGATGATTATCACCAATGAGGAATGTTTGTTATACCCAGCAAGCTGTGAAACAGCTCCTTCGATTAGTAGCTATTTTTTCCTCGATTTTCGTGTCGTAAGGGTAAGATTTAAGAGCAGAACACGTCAGTTACATTATGAAATCGCTAAAAACCTTTCATCAATTAGTCAAACCTTTGAGTCATTCATTAAACCTGTGGCTTACCTTTACTAAAGCCTGTAGCATAAATTAAGTTTCGAGACATAAGATATTCAAAGTTTTGATTCTCAAAATGGTCCTTCTTCCTCATAGTGTGTGTGTATGTATATATATATATATATATATATATATATATATATATATATATATATATATATATATATATATATATATACGAGTAAAAGTTGCTTGCATACTGCAAGCTATCCGTTGAATACAGTATCATACCAAGTACTGCCTCAGTTCAAATTTAAAACTTCGCGCCAAAGACCGCCTGGCGACGAACTAAGAACCCGATCGTGAGAGAAGACAGCAAAATAATATTAGATAAGTGCCATCCTTACTTGTTCCAAAGTTTCGATTCAATATCTTATCGGGAAGGTCCCACGCCTCTGTCACCATTCCGGGTTTTATCTTTCCAGCTTATCGGGAGGGCATTTAAAAAGATTTCCGCAATGCATTTCTTATGGAAGAATTTTGCTTCCACCTGGCGTCGAACTCACTGTCATTTGGCTACATTTTTTCCATGAGAAGCATAGAAGACTACCTCAACTTCAACCTCCGAAATTTTGGTTACTCTATCTTAACGATAAGTGCCTCAAAATAATTTTCAAAAATCCGCGCAATGCATTCTTATGGGAAAATTGCGATTTTTGGGAATTTCTGGCATCGAACCCATGATAGCTAGCGTCGAAGTCTGCATTATTCTGGCATCTAGAGTGTAGGGCCAGTACGTCGAAAAAATCTGAAGTCGATGGCGCTTGTGGAACATGGTCAGAATTCGTATCCCCTATATATATATATCTATATATATATATATATATATAGGTATATCCGGAGAGTTAGCTATATATAATAGATATATGTAATTATTGCAAGTAATAGAAACATCGCTACTACTTAGGCTTTGGGAAATTTTTTCTGCTAAATGCTTTTTTCGCTTCTCCCTTTCCGTTAGAAAACGAATTAAAGTTAACAACGGAGAATTTATTTTGATAATTGAGAATCGGGTATCTCCTATTATCAGTAGTTTTGACGCAAAATTCGAGTGATGGGGAAACTGCGGGAGGCAAAAAGTCGATAATTACGTTGCACACCTTTATTTCGTTATTTACTGTAAGTACGTTTTTAGTCACTGAACCATGAATTCAATGCAAGGAATATATCTACGATCCATCACCGTAAATAATAGTCCGCATTATGCATTTAGTAATAGTATTGTTAAAAGTGTTTCGTACTCTAAGGGCATTTCGCACTGAAAATCGATTCCGGGACGACAAAAGCGAGAGCAATACCCACTTGGCTATCTGGGAGCCCCCATTTGGGTTCACTTCTTATGCATTATCTTTATCATCAACTTTTCATGACAGAGACAAAATAACTTAATATGTTATTTATGTTTTAAGCATCTTCTTTATGTTAAATTTTACCATTCATATGAATCTGCAACTAATTTCGAATAAGAAGTTGTGATGTTTATTATAGTGGTTGCTTTATATTAGGTTTTATTTTTATATAGCGCAAATCACTAGAATCTAATATTTTAAAACATTATTTTGATAGAATCCATAGGAGAGAGATTATATATATTGCAAAAAAGCAGAATCTTAAATTTCATTGTGAGGTGTCCTTGTAATAAACAGCTTCAAATTTTATACTTACGTAGCAGTTTCAAAAGTTGTTCATTATCGACATATGAGAATAAAATGTAAGTACGTATGAGTATAAAGACTAATTTTTAAAAGTTGCCGATTATTTCCAGTAGTTAAAAATTTCATTCCATTGAATGTGTTGCTATCTCTCTTTAATGCGTTTTACTTCCACTGAAGTACAATAAAAAACCGAAAGCATTACAAATATTCACCTCTTATTTATCAATGACCATAACTCAACTCAGCCTTCAACATATCGATTGGGTTGTCCCATAAAAACGGAATTCCTTTTCACGTCGATGCAAAAGGAATCACCCCTATATAAAACAGGAAAACGACCATACCTGCGGATGAACTCTCCGAAAACTAAGACTGTTAACTAAGACGTGTTACGGCTGCTACCGGCATAATTGAATATGACTGTAACCAAAACGAATATGATTTACAGAAGTCGCAACTTCCAGATGAAGTTACGAGCATTTTATTTTCTGTGAGCGTGTGTTGGCAGATTGTCCGTGAGGGAGACACAAAAGGCGGAGAGTGCGTGCTCTTCGAGAAGAGGGTGTTTGCATATTGAGAGTCTCTGAGGGGAACCTCAATTTAAACAGGTGTTCGACACAGTCGTAATTTGGTAAGGTCACGGGCGGCGTGTTTGCCGATGTTATTATTAGAAGCTCTTTTCCTCCGGATGAAAAAAACGGCCTTTTTTCCGAAGTTAAGGTATTAGAGAATAAGTGTTTTAAAGTGGATGAGGAAATGGGATGAGGAGATTCTAAAAGAAACGCCGACAACATTGTAAGCTGTTTACCCGCGTAAAAATTCCCTTTTTACGGCAATTCATTCACTCGACAAGGATTTGGCTTACATTTGCTTTTAAAATAGCGATTTCAAGGCTTTGAGGAAATCCACGCATTATGGAATTCCTTTTTTCGGGCCGGTGATAATTTGGTGATTTCTACTGAATGGGAAAATCGCGCAGAACTACCGTTGTTAGTGGGAAACTTATCGTAAGACTAACGATGATAATATATGCATGAAACGCATTGTTATCGTGGATAGATTTATATGAGTGGTCTGAAAAGTTTCCGACATCTCGCCATTTCTCGACGTTTTCTGAAAATTTATGAAGATATTCTGAAGATTTCTGGAAAATCTGGGGTCGGAAACTTTTCACACCACCCTCGTATACATAGCGAAGTAATTAATAAATTTAGAAACAATGAAAGATTTCGCGACAGAATACATTTCACATACTGTTCCATGGTTTTTAGTTCAATACGCATCTTGCTGATCTTCGCTGAATATTACGTACACATTTACAAATTCACTCAAGCGTTCCTAGAATGTAATTTTGGCGAATTAATTTGCAACTTATTGCGAACCAAGCCGCAAAGCTCGTTTAATTTGTAGGCTATAGAAAAAAAATGAATTTCAAGAAAATGGATGGAAGGTAAACTATTTCGTCTGATATGCATGTAATTATTTTAAGCTGAAATTGCTCTTACATTCATTCAAAATCAATGATAAATCAATGAAACTTAAAGGAGACTCTTTCAAGAAAGAAATTATCCAGATAATGAATAGGAAAATTGAAGAAACTTAATCAATTCACAGAGTTCACTTTCCAAATGTATGGAAGAGAGACTTCTGTCGCAATACTAGTTCCACTATAAAAAGAACAACTCTAATTTGGAAAATTATTTTAAATAAACAGCATGTATACTCCGATCTATTCTGACCTATTTTTGCAAACTTTCGAAACTTTCCCCTTTAAAACCGTTTAACAGTATTCTGAAATGTTCCTGAGAATACTCTTCCGGAATGGCTCAGGCCATATCTGGGAATATATATTTGTGGTACTCTAACAAAATTTCTTGTTAATAGTTTTCTTAACCATTGAGGATCCTCCGTATTGATTTTTCAGTCTTTTATATTTCTTTTTCGCCACTTTATGGAAAAATAAATCTTTCTTATGTTGCATCTTATGCCTCTCCTCGATGTTCAAATTTCCTAAGCAAAAATTCCATTTTCCCTTTTAGGTTTCGGCAGAATTTTAGCACCCATACAATTCTTAAAGTATTAGAAATTAGATTACAAATAGTTGAAGTATTAGAAAGAAAAATTCGAGGTCTCTGGATAAATTTTAATTGGCAAAGTTAGCACCACTGAAACACTTAAGAAAAACTAAAGGAACGCAAATAAAATATTCTTTGACGAAGAACTAATTTTAATAACTCCCTAAAAATTTAAGTCTCTTTTTGACAACTTTAGGAATTCAAGATTTCCTGAAGAGGTCAGACGTTGTAATATCCTCCATATATTATTTCTAAAAATTTATTTTTGGTAACCGAGGCTTTTCTCCCTTCATACTCCATCAAAAGATATAAATGACTGACCATTTGAAGGAAAACGTTTCCCGGTTCCTGCCAAATATAGTCCGACCAGTACCATGTGGTCAAAAAATTGAGTTAATATTTTAATTTTCAGTTTTTTTACTGGATGTGTAGATATCGGCTTTGCCGTGTTTAGATTTTATTGTTTACTTATTTTCCTTTATTATGGTAAACAAATGGTTTTTATCATCGGACAGTGATATTTATTCTCGGTCTTAAAATGATATAAACGGTTTTTGCAAGTAATATTATAGTCTCTAAAAACGAAGATCTTGACGTCGTACACGACCATAAAAACATCTTAATAAATTGGCATAAACTCGCATCTTTTGGGAGCAGAAAACAACCACAGAAGCATTGCAGAATCTGGTTTGTGTCACTCTTTTAAAACACATTGCTTTCATTGTCATATCATTCAAAATATCGCTTACTTCTCCTTAAAATGCATGTACCTCAGTGCGAAATTTTTGCACGGGACAACCAGTGTATACATAGGTTGGAAATTTGATAGTGGCAACACTACTGTAGAGACGTTATGCAAAGGAACCAAATAACGTCGGTTATACCAAACGTTAGTTACATATCTAAATTACCTCAGAGCAAATGAACTCTTCCTACTTATATCACGCACATGCACACTGTTGAGAAGAACAGGGCCATGTGTTAGCTGGTGGTCTAATGTAGTGTTATCACTGTGTTTCCGATAGAGGAACAACGGAGTTGGATAAAGAGTGAATGTGCCAGAGGTAGTACAGCATGACAGTGTTATCAAGGTCTTCAAGAGGCTTGCGGGGGATCTGCAGTGCCTTATAGAACAGTGGCAAGGTGGGTAGAAGCTTTCAAGGAGGGATGCCAAAATGTGGCAGACATGGGTCGGCCAGATCGTCCTAATGTTAGTGAAGAAGTGTATGTGTATACTCTTGTCGCGTTACTGGACAGTGATCAACGTCATATAATTTATGAGTTGACCATGAGTGAGAGACAGGATTGGTGACTACAGAGAGAAGGGAAAGGCAATAGGTTGGATGATTTTGAGTTAATTGAACTGAGATGGTTTGTTTGTTTAATATAAAATTTTCACTCCATACTATTCTCTGTCAAGACACATGGTCATAGTTTAAATAAGTTTGAGTTCAACAAATACAGTTTTTTTAGTAGTTTGATTAGTGGGTAACCCTAAAGCAAGTGATTTTCACTTATAGGGTACCTATATTCCTTCAATTGATGATGCCAAAATATGCATTTTTATCACTGAAAAGGAATAAACATTCTTATTATTATGATGTAGATTTTCCTTTATTTGAGCAGTCCGCGGTGATTCCATGAATGAATAATATAGCGTTAAATCCTTTTTATTATTCCAGTTATATTGAAAGCTTTTTATTGTAGATACCGAGCGCAGGATTTTTTCTGCTCGCTGACTCTAACTCGCGATCAGGAATCATTGAAGATTTCTCAACGCATCAGCGATCCCCGTTTAAGGTTTACTCGTTAAAGTTGTTATTCTGTTGGGAGGAAGAGATTATCAAGCAGTGGGCTTTGAAATAGGCATCTCTTCATTCAAATCTAATAATTTCTATGGCCTTTCACGGCAGATTGTTTGCCAGAGCTTCGTTGACTTTAAGACCCATAAAATTCTCCCCGTTTGACTCGCTATTTTACCGACTGATGGGATCCGTTAGGAAACGTCAACATACATCGTATGGAGTTTTTATTTCCCCAAGATTTCGGCGCAGCGACGACGTGTCTATGTTTTCACAGCGACGATTTTAAGCCTGGTGTATAAATGGCAACAAAAAGTCTCTTTTACGCAAGAGCGTTAGCTTTTATGGATCCAAATGAAGTTATCTATGAACATATATTCAAAAAACAGTTAAAATAATCAGTTATATACATAGATGCAGGGATCGCATGATGGTTACAGTTATAAACTTTGATAGAGCGAGCTAAGAAATAGTTAACAGTAAAGTTTCGTGTTAAGGTTGCCTCGTCAACAGTCGGTCGTTTTCCAGAGAACAGAGATTTCAATAACCGTTCCGGTCGGAATGAGAGGAAATTGAATATTTATTCCTTTATAACTCAACACCGTGTCAGCGTAAGATATGTAGCAGCCTCCATTTAAAAATCAGCCATCTAAATCGTTGGAAAATTCTCTTATGAAACTCTTGTATCACACATAATTTTTCAATACGAATCTACGAATTTTCGTTATATCTGATGCATATATCGCCGTATCTATAATAGATAGGACCTATCAACGCACATATATGCAACTATGGCCCCGATTATTGCTAATTAAAGGTAAATCAGTAGCAACAGTCGTTTGATTTTCCTTGTTTTATAAACCACGAGTCTCAAAGTCGATCGATCTATCGAATACTTAAGTTACCAAATTTAAGTTACCTAATATCACTTTGTATCACATTTCGTCTTTTTTATGTAAGATATTTTGCATTTTCAAATTATTTTGAGTCTTTCATATCATTACTGACATTAATTTTTACATCAGAGATCACCAAGACCTGACGCGGATGACTCAACTGCTAATCGTCTTAAACTAGCATCATGTTGGACAAATTGCCTTATGTCGTGCGTGCGAAAATTTTGGAAATTAGATAGATATATAAGATAGAAAGTAATAAGAATAAATTTCCCTCATCGGAAAGCTCTAGACTGGCCTCTGATTCAACTTTGAAATAAATTTACCAATGAGAAGATTATTCTGTGAATATGCTAAGTATTCAACGTAAGAGTCAAATTCTTCTCTGTTATTTACGCTAATATCCTCCCTCTCTATACTCAACACTAAAATCCACATATATCCACATCGTAAATTCAGCATAAATTTCACGTATTATCCTCAAAAACGTTCATTTCTCAGAAAGGAGCCATTTCTCCCTCTGCGTTGGGCAATAAATTTGGAAAATACGTAAGAGAAAAGTCGTTACTAAAAGCCTCATTAAGAATAAGAATGGCTGTGCCGAGCGAGGAGACCCAATGACTTGGCTTCGTATCTTGTGCGGAAGAAATGAAAAGGGGAGAGGCCGTGATGGATTGCATTGGAAAGGGAGAGAGAAGAGGAGGAAGGAAGTGAGGAAAGCAGATGAAGGGAGGAAGTAGAGGGAGTTTTAAACAGGGTGTGGCGGAGTTGAAGCGGTAGCACTTCTCATGCGCACTCGGGTGCCGTAGGGAGATCTCCAGACAGATTGCCCTTCCTAGCGTTAAGGACACCGCGAGGATAGCTTGCTCAATGGAATGGGTCGCATGAGAAGGAGTTTGCCAGAATGCAGGATATAGTTGCACACGAGTGAAGATGATCTAACAGTGGCGAGAGGTGGTTGAAGGCTGCTACACAAAGGCTATTCATATATTTTTGCTCCTCGGTTACCATTACTCAGCTTAATCAGTTGGAGGATGGATGTATGCGGAATGAAATATTATTAATCATTTCTTTGCGGAGAAAGGAAATAATGCATTTCCTAGTTTACAAAAGAATTTTTGAAAGTGTTCAAAATTATGAAATAGATATGTACTAATACTATTTAAACTATTCATGTCTTTATTATTCCATACATCATTGATTTTCCAGTATTTATTACTTGAATTACTGGCGTATATTTGAAACGTTTGCAAATAACAATAACAATGAATGAACAATGTACCAATACTTCTTGGCTTGTCGTATGTAAATTATGAGCGATTTAGATTATATAAAATAGATTGTTAATCCATGAAATTGTGTACTATTCCAGGTTGGATATTTTAATTATTCTGAGTCCTGAAGACCATTGTTTGCATGACATTTAATTTTGTACGGAGTAGAAAATTGTGCCTTCATGTTAGATGGCGTAGCCAATTATTCAATAATAATGTTTAATTTTACTCAGCTTACTCTTTCGAATGCACTTAGAAATGTTCAGCAGTAAGGAAAATATAGAGTGCAATCCAGAGGTCCAGGCCAGATACGTATGTTTTACAATTATAAATACTTAATTTTTACTCCGTATTCAAAGAAAAGATATGATAAATAGTATACTGCGTAATGATCAATGAAGTTAATTCGTTAATGATACCATCCAATATATCGCGCTATCACACTGTTTTCAATACACCATTTAGTTTGAAGGCATATTATAATTTGAGTGATTAAATCTATTAATATACTGCTTAATCCCTAAGTTTCAATCAATACTAAATACGATGACTAAACTACCTAATTTGCATTTACGTCTACTTCATTTGTCGCTTATCTGAGATTCTCTTTGAAAAGGAATATAAGCAATAAATATGCGTCAATTCTTTGAGAAAATACTTCATTTTCGCTGCTGTCTCGCCGTAATCACTGAATGGGGCTTAATTCATCGTGGTCTAGTTGTTGAATGAACTTCAACTTGGTAATTATGACTAAGATTTGAAATTCAATGAAAGAATAATATCGTCATACATCATATGTCGTGGAAATAAATGTAACATACACGTAGGCTACAGCGGTATCCGATGCATACAGTAAGTTAGTTAGGAAAAGCAAAGTGCTAGTTTAATTTCAAATCAAATCCCCAATAGATTCTAATTTGCATCAGATTGCGTGTCGAGTCACAGAAATAGATAATTCAGCATTTTTAATGCTTATGCGAATGTGATAAGAAATATTGTTTCAGCATAAATGGTCATATGCCGCATTATACTGAGGGTCTTTTGCTAATCAACGTAACGTATAGAACACATCTGCGTAACCTTCCGAATTTGCATGTTCTGAGAGTAACTAGCACAGCGGAGGGGAGACCTTCTCCCGAGCCTAGACTGTACTTTGTACACGTAAGACCTCCTTCCAACAAAAACTTATTCCAAACCTTTACTTGGAGTTTTACAGTATCTAATTGAAATCTTTTACCTTAATAAAGAAGACTGTTAAGATGAGGAACTGTATCATCGGTGTTCGTGTTCTACGAGAATGGATGATTACCGGAAAATATTAAGAGGATGGATTTCACCCAACTTAAACAAGAAATAGAATTATTGGATTGATATAATTAAAAAAGCAAGGGGTGTATGAGAAAATTAAAGGATTGGAAGTTGGAAAAATCAAAAGAATGAAAATCACCAAAGGTCATCGCCGTTAAGAACAAAGCACGAGGCAACCAGTGATTTGTAACAAAATACGATCGCTCGGCAGTCGAAAGCAGAGAATTGCTTGGATTCTAACAACTGCGGTCAGAGACAACTGACCTCGCTAACATTATCAAACGATCATCGCAGTTAAAAAAAACCAGTTCTCTCGATTATCTTCGATTATTTACCATGAGACAGATATGAAAACGAATACATACGAACAATATCTCATGTGAACGCGAAACTGGGAACGAAAGTTTTCGGGGTTATATTTTATAGGCAGTGATTTATGCCGAGGGTTTTCTGTTGCTCATTTGTAAAACTCGCCATTATGTAGCTCTCGGCTTGGAGACATTTTTGCCCTCATATTTATTGTCGAAATACTTTATGCGAGAGGATGATGCAGCAAGTTGAGGAGGGAAAGAGAAAAATAGCGAGAAATCGGGAGTGGGAGTTCAAGGAGAGAGAATTTACTGCTCGACAAATGGTGACAGTGGAGGTGCGTGAATGTACGCCGCCCCCCGCAGCGCTTACGCCCCCGATGTTACACTCCTTGCCACTCACGCCCCCACACATCCTGATAAAATCGAGATTTACGAACGTCCGATTTGTGAATTTCGATCCTAAACTCAAAGAATACCGAAATAGCGGAGGTTCTTCGACTGACAAAAAGATAGTGGTTCCATTGTGGGTGTAATCGGTCCGGCTTCGATTCCTGCTGGGAAATCAAACGTACAGTCGATACCCACTCACATTATCAGAATTACGGACTTTAACGGGATATTTCAAAGGCAGATTTGTAACGATTCCTTGTGAACTCATATATCAGGCTCATAGCTGATTTCAGTAATATATTCCATGGAAAATATAGAAGACGGATGTTTTTAACACTTCAAGCCTAATTTGACAATGAGGTTGGATGAATATTTAGCTTCATGTCTGTATTTTTATCTTATGAAGTATTTCCAAGTACATTTCCAAGTTTTAGTACATTATAATAATGAAAGAACTTTGAATACAATTTTTCAACAAAATTTTAACTTTATATATGACACTAATATTTATTAACGTCAGTCCTAGAAAAATACATTTCTACTTCAATGTGAAATGTATCACTAAATTTCAGAGAATATGAATATAATATATATACAAAATATTAGCAGGAGTGTCCATCATATTTACTTGATCACATTCTTCCAACATGCCCGAATCACAATTATTCTGCCTATTTACTTTCTAGTATCACTGTGTTATTACCTCTGAATGAAATACATTTTCTAATCATTATCTTTGATGGTGTACTTTCACAAGTACTACTGTAGGTGTCGACTTTCCAGCCATTTCTTCCCTCTGCCTTTCTTTCATTTCTGCAGTCTTTCCTTTTCCTTAAACTGTCACTACATTCTCCCTTCCCTCAAGATTAGATGGGGAGCTATCTTACCTCTGAATAAGAATTTTATGTGAGACCATAATGTTTGTAATATCTTTCAGACATTCCACATGGAAAATTCCGGGGAATCTTAAATGCAGTGGATAAAAATTTTAGAATACTCACAACTAATACCTTGAATAAAGAAACTCTTGATGAAAGATAAGGAAAGATGGTGTTCCATTTTATCTAATTATTGAAGTTTCAAGTGCTTCTAACATGGCTTTCAATTGGATATGACACAAGGCTCTGTTTGTACTGTGAAGCATTACGAAAAGTTTCCATGGAATAGCATCGTATTCTTCTAATACCACAAATAATGACATTTTACATTCTGACTCTTAAACTTATTTTGAAATCCATTGCATTTATTGAAAATTAATGTAAACATGGAAAAAGACTAGGTTCTATATATTTAGACTACAACCTGATTTCTTTTATGAGGTCATCCAGAAAAATTTTAACTTTAAAATACGTCGTTCTTTCGATTAAATCTAGAAGTAAATAATAATATAATTCATCAGAAGTGAGACAATATTTGAATTCAGATGAGAGTGATGACAGGATTTATAATTTGTGTAGCTTTTGAAATTACCACCAGATTTACATGATAATTACTTAACTCGCATATTTCTCAATGATGCTTGAGTACGATATGCTCTAACCTGTCACTAGAAAAGTCCGACCTTTCCAAAAACTGATGTTTTTAGCGATAAATGCTGGGAAAATCGCCCGAAACAGCCTGAGGGACAGAAAAAGTTTTCGTCTCTCTATTCTTACATTATTTCTTAATTTCGGTCCAAGGCGTAGTGTGGTCGAGGATTATGTCCGAGTGTTCGAACAAGCTAAAAGATCTGGAGATAAGATTCTCTACAGGAAGGACAAATATTCGGTCTCTCCGGATATACAAGATTTTTCCCATGGTTCTTTTTTATCTTTTCTCGTTTCATCTCATAGTCATCCTTCTTACTCCCAAGCACTCGGAATAACTCATAGCCATTCCTCTGTTCACCTCTCCTAGCTCCTGAAATCTCTTTCTCTCCTTCTATCTAATAACTTCTCCTGTTTACATCCCGATTACGGTAACCAGACTTCTGTCGTTGTTACCCACTTGCATCACCATCTCTTTCACTACTCGTGTGCTCATACCTTTTCAGTATTTTACTCACTTCGCACTTTATTCACTCACCTACCTTACTCCTATCTTCCATTTACTCTTGTATATAAATAAATTCCACCTGTCCTAATTTCTGATTCATAATTTATATTATAAAACAGTTCTCTTTAATGACCATTTCCTTCCTTTCCTCTCCACTCTCACAGCACTTTCCATCCTCGATTATTCAAGCACATAAGCAATTTTCTGATGCAACCAACAATATTTGTTTTTCCTATCCTCAGATATCTGAAAATGGTAGCAGACCAACAAAATAGTAAAATTCTACTGACGATAAAAATTATTGTAGGTGAGCTTGTAGCATCGTAGCAATATATTTTGATGAATAAACGATGGAAAATGAGTGTAGATAGGCAAGAATAGAAAAATATGTGTGAGCAAATAAATGTTGGACAGAAATAACAATATTATTCATATGAAGAATGCGAAGAAAACGCAGTTTTCGAGATTTGGATGCAAAGAGATATAAAATAAATATTGGTCAATCGCAAATGGTTGATCTTCATAATCTATCCAATTAAAGACTTTGAAAATAGAATCGCTCCGTAATAGTATGATAATATATTAGCTGAACAATAATAATAGAGAGTGACGAAAATAGCCTTCTTATCAGAAAGCTGCAAATTTTCCATACTTTTCGTCCCAAATTATTCAAAACTGTTATTTACAATTTTCGTATCTATTGTGTTATCTCACAAGTATTTGGTGTTAAATATTGCCATATATACCGCATGTTCCGCAATAATTGACTTCATGGACGTGCAATGTTTCTTCGAAAGAGTAAAAAAAGGATTTTTATCCTATAGTTGTTGGGCTATGCAACAAGTCGTCATTTCTCGAGACAGTTTCATTATTCCGTCGATTTTCCTATCCAGGTCCTGCTTCACTAATCTTACATTACTTTTCTTCCTCTTCAACATTCTCTCGTTTCAATCATGTTGTCCATTCACGCCTCCTCCCAATCCCTGTCACTTCCCTCTCTCCACCCGAAACACCTCTCCCCTCGACTTGCTCTTAATCCTTCATCTAACAAACTGCTGTCATGCTTTTGAAAGACTTCTTTTCTTACCCAAAGGGATGCATTAACCCTCCTTAACGTATCTCTCTCATTTCCAAAACACAACTTTCCCTCTCCCGCGGCGCTCTATGGATACAAAATGACATTTCTTTGATGACATTTTCTTTTGACTACTGCGAGGTTGCGCGAAACAATGGGAAACAATTTTCGTCTCTACTACAATCACATAATTAAAACACTGCATGTCATAAGTACCGCTTCCATCACGTAAAATCGTTATTACTTTTTCCTCGATTACTCTGTGTATCATCAGCACGTACAAATATCACAACATTTTTCAGAAACCAAGACTTAGTGAAAAATAAATAATGCCTACAATTGGATAAGAAGCATTTCGTCGTGCAGACCAATTAATGTATCGTGAGAAACTTTTTGTTCTAACGTGACAAAGACCGTACCACAAACGAAACTAAGGTAAACATTAAAATTTTAATTTATATTTGTTTCCAGACAATTTCATGAATAGAACATTTAGTGTTCGATTTTTATACCCGAGAGCGTTCTTCGCCGTAGAAGCTGCCACTACGACTTACAAGGCGACGGAATGAAATCAAGAAAAGCCGGCAAAAGGAAACATAGGATGCAGCGAATTTTTATGACGCTTGTTTCCAGGAAATTCAATACCAATTCCTTGGACAACTTATACCTGCATTAATTTTTAGCAAAATAATGGGAAGTCAGAATACAAGATAGAAAACAATTTGTACTTACCAAATTGTGTAATTTCAAATAACACATTAATATGAAAATCAATTATCTCAGGTCGCACAGTGGGACCAAATCGGAAAAAGCTGGTCAAAAATAGTAAATATGATTTAAACTGTCTTAAATGTCACATTAGAGTAATTTTGACCTCCTTTTGACCTTTGTAATTTAAAATTCAATTTTGGCATCATTTGTGCCGTATCAATGCTAAATATGGATGAATTAACTATGGAAATTGTAAAAATGCGAATAAACCGAGAAGATCTGCTGTAATCAATAATGTTATTTTTTATATTTAGGCTGGTGGCCCATAAAGTTCGTGCCTCATCGTGACTAGTGGCTAAAAAATGATTCGCACACTTTTACTAACAAAATCATAATGTTTTACGTTTGTCATTAAAACGATGCAATTATTGTAAGTAAATGTCTTAATGGGAAGGTGGTATATAATGACCCGAGGAACTTCCTCCGATCTATTGGCATTTTCCTAATCCATTTACTAGTGCTTTACCACGTGATTCTATAACATTCACGGTCGGGATGTACTGTACACACATATGTGCGGTCAATCTATATTTCTAGTATTATGTCTTGTGTCCTCGCGTCGGCGAGAAATGCATTCCAATGGTAATTCATAACGAAAAAGAAGAATGTCAGAAACCTATTCCCCTAAAAGCGTAAATGCTGTGATAAGAGCACAAAGTGTGTAAATAGGCATATGATTTTTTCTTAAGAATTATTTACAATTATCAAGAGGTTTATTGAGGCAAATCTAAGAAAGTCCTTCAGGTGAGGTGTAATCCTGTACCTGGAAAGTTCACAAAATGTTCTCAATATCCAAATTCGGTGAAGTGTTTCGTTTTCAAAATTGTCAAATGACTAATATATAATAAGAATTCTTTGCTGTGATTTTATTTCAAAAGATTCGAAAACGCAAAACTCAGAAGATATTTAAAAGCTCTAAAAATATGATTGCATTCCTAGCAGCCTGCTGACTTTACCTTAATCTGACTGACGTTTTCAGATCCCTCCTGGCTCTTCTCACACTCGCTTTACTTTAATCAACACCAAAACTTACTCCTGGACGCGGCACACCGTCGCTCCGTCGACTCAGCTGATGAGGGAGGGAACGGAGGGATTGGGGGGGGGGATAACCTATCAACCTAGCGAGGGGACAACCCAGGCCCTTGTGACGTGCTATGAGGTTCACCTCTATGCCTAGAGGGCCCTCTGCCACAAGTTCAAGGAGAAGCTCCGACCTCATAGACAGAAAGAACGAGCAGGTGAGAAGTGAGTGCTTAGTTACCTCACCCCTGCAGAAGAAGGTGAAAGAAAGGCCCCTGAAATAGATGCCTGCGTCTGTAGGCCCAAAATTAGGCTAGGGTTGTAGAGAATGCCTTCTCCACGCCCCCTACAAAGCAGGTGGTTAGTACATTTATGGTGCACTTATTAAGAAAACTGCTTCCAACGTTCATAGTATCCATTGCAGTATTTACTTTTGATCTGGCAGCAATAAATCATAGTTCTTATTTAGAGATATAGAAAGTAAAAATTATTAGTTAATTCGACGGTCGATCCTCGTCTCTTTATCAAATTCGGAGGATTTTTAAATCAGTTCATGAAAATTAGCACTTAGACTTAATAATAGAAGAAAGTGCTATTATAAGAGCAATACGTGCGTGAATATCCTCTGAAATAAATATTTGTTTGATCAGACTAGAGACATTTAAGCCTTTAATCGTCTGAAGAGAAATGAAACTTAGTACTCACGTCTAATTCATAAGTTGATGATGCTGAATTTTCCTGTGGGAAAAGTGAACAAATTCATTATAAGTAGAGTTCCCCTTACATGCTCATGATTGCATTCAAATTTTACATACTAAGTAAACACAAATTCCTCAGCTTCCTGCCCAAAGCGTACGTAGAACTACACACATTGCTTCTAACAGAAACATTGAATTTTCCAGCTAAAAATATATTTCGCGGATAAAATTAAGAAGTGAATAAAAGCATTAGAACATTGAATGTGAGTCTTTGATATAAATGTTCAAGTGAAATTACATTATTCCGAGGAAAGCAATCCCTTACGGTCATTTTGGAGAGAAAAATATAGAGCCTTAACCATCGTATGCTGTGAATTTAATTAAAAGCAAACTCCTGTTGCTGAATTTTACGAGTAAGAAACGGACAAAGAATATCGTGTTTCGGATCGAATGTTAGTAATTTCATTCGAATTCTGTTCGAAGTAAATCTTCACGGTAAACAAAACCCGTATAAACGCAGCACATTCACCTCATTTATATCCTTAAATATATATTTGCGGACGCACAGCAGCATTTTAAGCGTGTTACGAACGATTAGTGAGGAAATTAGGTTAAAACCCAATGTATAGTTTATGGAGAGACTGGAGGAGAAGCAAGAATAATAATAAATGTAATGTTTACCATGTTTGTTTACGGAAATGAGAAGGAACTTGAACTTCGGCATAAATTCGAAGGTCAGAGAAAACAAGGCTTTTTCAGTTTTAATATCTAGACACAGAAAGGAAAGGAGAGACATCTATCCTTGGAATAATAACGGGGTCGTTTTTCTAAATCACCAATGTGCATCTCATTATCCTCTCATTTTCAAGGTGAAAAAGATAGTGCCTCGCGTCTAAGAGGAAGTGGATAAGATATTAGGAGATGCAAAAAGCGAACAAAAGAAACGAAAGGAAAGTCCAGATGACGCCGGAACAGTTCTCGCATATAGAAAACCTAAGAACGGATACCTGAGAAATATGAAGTTATCGTTTATAATGAGTACCATCTCGGATATATTTCCATTTAAATTGCTAGATTGATTCATCCAATGAATTTATTTTTCAAGAGACTGATTGAATAAAAAGAGAAAATTTTTGTATAGCTGCAGAGTTTAGTTCTCCACATGGTTAAATTGAAATGAAATGTCGTGCGAAATCAGGAGAGGATAAATCGGTGTCGGAAATTTATGCAGATACTGATTCATGTCGTTCAGCATTATTTTAGATGAAGTTAATAATAATAAAATATTGATAGACGTCAACGTTTTTTCATGAGATCGTAAATGAAAATATAGTGAAGGTTTAGATTGCTTTCGAATCTGATTGCCACGACAGATGCTCCGAAGGATTAAGCGTTTTATGGTTTATTCACATAATTTGCAGAAACAGTGGCTACTATAACTGCCTCCTAAATCTTAATTCCAAACAAAGGTTTTGAAATTGGTTAACAGGCAATAGTGGACCAATTTAAAAAGAGCGCGGTAACCGAATTCCGTTTTCAGCGGATAACTTGATAACGCGATTTGAGGGCTTAAAGTTGTAATATTTATCGTATTTCATAATGAAGACGATTGCAAGTTGACATCTATTAATTGTATCGAAGAATGAACTAACAAATGATCATTACTCTGCTGATCATATAATAATCGGGAAATGAAAAAAAGTTAAACGCCATTTAAATTACTTGTTGATTAAAATCCCACCGTTTAATAATGCCGTTTCTTGCAAAATTAATTAATTTTAAGAAATCGATAATTTAGAAATATTTTCTTCGTTATCTGGAAACCATTTTCAGGTTAACCGTTCTCCCGTCTTAATCGTTTCGACTTCTACGAGTAAATATAAAATGAAAGTTATGAGCGACAGAAAAGACCATTGCAACGCTTCGTTTTATCCATTTTAGGTCAAGTTTCTTCCACCGTACTCAGATTTACCGATTTTAATATTAGGCACGCAGAGTAGAGATTTTAATGTTTCGATTAATTATCACTGATTGTTTTAGAGCAACTCACCACTTGTCCTCCGGATAACCTTGACCTCTTCAGCGCTTTTCTACTATCACATAGGAGAAACTCTCAAGTAAAAAGTGCCGAGATCAGAAGGAAGTCGAAATCTGGAAAAATAGGAACATCACATTAATTCATCAGTGAATACCGAATAAAATCTGGGGTAATATTCTATTTTAATTATATATTAGCTTGTTGTTGCCAATTATGATGATTCAAATAAGGAGTTTTGTTACGATAAAATTAGAAAAAGACCCTATTCTGCATCGTTAATATTACCGTAGTTTTTTCATTATTTACTTAACTGATTAATAAACACAAATGACAAAGAAAAATATGTTACTACTTGTAATCCATGCTACAGCTACCGAAAAATTGAAACTATGAATTCAGTATCTAAAAAATTATGATGATTAAATTATAAATAGTGATATTTATCTTATATTAATAATAATATAATAAATAATTGAATAATAATAAATTGAATGTATTGCCAAGTTTTCACCCGTGAACATTTTTGAAACTGCCATTACTCTTTTTCAATCCAGCATAAAATGCTGATTTTTTCTTCAATTGCTTATTGTATATCTGAACGCATGAAAGTTACATAAGATTAATTTTAGAGTAACAAAATCTTAGTAAAATTTATTTTATTATTAGTTGGAACGTAACTCAATAAAAATTCGTCGTGAAGTCCAATTTATACGTCTCGTAAAACTTTTTGGTTTCTCCCGTGAGGAAGAACTTGTCTCAAGAGAAATCGAGATAAAGGTTGTAATTTTCATTTGAAGTTTGTTTCGATGCGATCTTGAATACATTGAATTCCACGTAAAAATACATTGAAAATAGAAGTCATGACAAATAAATGATTCTAGATCGTGCCCAAACTTCCGAGTTATTTCTTTATAGAAACGTGAAAGTTACTGACGAAATGAAATGATTTCTATATCAATGTTAGAGAGGGTTCATTCGGTGACCTTAATCAAGTTTTACTTGCTTTTTATAATGGAGCAGAAATTACAGTGGAGAAGGCATTGTTTATAGTAAGTGAATTGTAATCGAGGCATTTTTGAAAATTATAATTACAAAGAACTGTTTGGAGACGAATTCACAAGAAACAGGTAGGGGCGAATTTCAACATTCAGAGGCCTTAGATCCAGTTAATGGTTTATTAGTGTTATTGTTATTGTTATTATTATTATATTGTTATGTCCTATAAGAAAACCTGTCATATATTATTCTTACTTAGCGGGCGCTAATGCGTGGTTTTTCTGATTCGCTGTTCTCTACACGAAACACATGGTAAAATACCACTTAAAAATCTCTGCTTCCCTCGTAAGACGAGAATTTTTCCCGTCCCCAGATTTACTGCAAACCGCTTTAGCCGATCGTTCGCTTACTTCATTATACTAATTTTTTCATACCATAAATGTCGTCCTTTGAGACTTTAGCTCAATTATGGTTCATTGTAGATGTTTCCTTTCGAATGACTAATTTTGAAAGCATAATTTTTTTATACAGAGGAGGAGAGCAATCTCTATTCTTCTATTGGAGCTGATACGAATTCCGAAATAGATTGAGATCTTCTTTATCGCTCTTTCTCAGGGCAGAACGTTAGAATATAAATTCTCCTGGCGGTGTTACCTTTCGTTAAGGTAGTTTTGTGAGCACAGTCATGAAGAAATGGTGCTCTGTGTCACCCTCTCATCAATTCGTTATTATTCCCTGTCTATATGGTAAAATTTGTTTAATTGTAGAGCTAAACCTGGCCAAAATTAAACAACCAAGACCCCCACTTTGTACGAAAGGCAGAAAATTCTTTAATAACATGATGAAAGACAACCAGCATTACAATCCAGTTAGAACACTATCCCGCTCAAGACGCGCTTGGTCACCTGAAAAGCGTCTTAACCGGGTTTTACTGTATGCAGTTCTGATAGAGGAGGATATTAACGGCGGCTATCCAGGCTTCTCGAATGTCGTCATTTGTATTATTTTATCACCTTGACTGAAATAGAAGCATCAGTTCTAAGAGTTGCTTCGAGTAGTATGGCCATTCCGCACGCCCGAGATGATGGAGATGAAACATGAATTATGAAAGCGTACATGAAGAGACATGTCCTTCGCGATATTCGAATCTGCGACTTCAGTAGCGGTAGGAAGGCTCGCTGAGCCATCCATCACCGCAGCCGACTCTTACTATTCGCCGCTTAAGGTGACACTTTCCAGTACCCTTACTTCTATCTCCCTCGTTTGCCTTATAAAACGAACCTGCTGAGTCCGGTTACATTTTGCAGATGACCTGGTAAAGGCAATATTCTCGTCACTCTAAGAAATACATTTATGGCAACAGAAACTAACGTATGGAAAGCGACGAAATCGTAGGTAAGATAAATGTATAAGGATTAGAAGGGAACTCCGACAAATTCTTATTTTTCTGTAGCTAGAGCTCTATGAAAGTTGCACAAACCATTTATTCCCCTCTGCAACGTAATTAATTATATTAAACTAATTTTCAAATTCAGGGAGGTTCAGAAGTTTTGTTTTGATTACGGAAATATGTATTTCTCAGCATAAATACTTCCAAAAAGATGAAAATTTCACTATGTACATCAATTTTTGTTATCATATTGAACATTTGTAGTGGTAATAAATAAAATCTGATGTATTTAGTAACATATTCATTTTTTCATGTATCTATGGTGAAAAATACAAGTACTGATTTTCCGTAATCAGAACAAGACTTCTGAATCACCCTGTATAGTCGATTACCTCAGCCTTCACTTTGTTGAATACTGTAATATCATTCATCGAGAAATAAATTATAATAAGATGAAATCGAAGTGCGAAGGCGTGACTTCGTAGAATGACATAGTAACAAATGAGAAACTTCGTATTTTCCACAGATGGTGGAAAATCCATCCATCCATTCCATCTTTGGGAAAGAATTAAATTATGATTTTAGAAAGTAAAATACTTTTTTGTAATTACTTTCGCGACTAATCTTCAAAATTTTCTTTAATGCATCCTTAAGGAAAAATTGATACAGTCTGGAATATCTTGGATAAAAATGATTACACACAAGGAACCAGCTTTCATTGTTTCTGTTTATACCGCTATATCAACTATTTCCCATAAACTGCATATATCTAGACCTTCCAGGTCAAGATATGTACATATCAACAGTCTATTGCAAACAAACACGACGCAAGTCTTCTTTCCCTTCCCTTTCCTATCACTATGACTCTTTCCTTATTGTATACACGTGATTATGACGCAAAGCGTCGAAAACTAGTTCGTGTAAGATCAAAGTTCTATGGTTGTCATTATTCCTCTCTCATGAAATCATTCCGCATGTTCTAAAAGTTGGAAATGCTACCTGTGACGCCGTCTGCACAACTTCGATCAGATTAAATGTTATACATTTAACCCATCTTTTGTCATCTACTACACTCCGTCATTCTTTTGTTAACACAAAATTCCCTACCGTCTCAATAACTGAATTCAGCGCTCGTGGAAATGATGATAGTAAATTTATTTTAAACAATAATGATTATTGAGAAATGAAATATTTATATCGCAGCCATTTAATTCTTTTCCTTTCGATACATCAATGTTATTTTCCCCTTATAATCTCTTTTTATCATCCAGAAAATACTCAACGCCTACTTGAATACTCTAATCGCCCACTAGCGGAAGTAGGCACCAAATTGGCGAGCATTTTATTATGAAATCAGATTTATTAAGGTTATTTTTCAGACGAAATATTATTATTAAACCCATAATTCGAATTAGAAAGAGATTTTAAGAATTGGGCTACAGTTAAAAATCGATATCAACACTGTTTTAATACAGTTGTGCTTAACAGAAGTTCAGAGTTTCAGCTAAAATAGAGGAGTAATAGATATTTGGAGCTTCCAAGACGTAAAGGCTGAGGCTGGTGATTATATAGAATCTCTCGTGAGTTACTGGACAATGGATCGTGCTTTTTTCTGCTTAAAATGGTAGGTTTTAGTGATGCGTAACCGAATGGTATAATATTCAAGGTGATTGATCTAGATAAGATTTGCGTGGCTTGTGCTATTGTTTGTGAATATAGAATGAAATCAACGTAAAGGAGCTAAAAATGTTTACTATTAGTAGTAGTATTGTGAAAAGAGGTTGGACAGCTGAGGTCATTTCTCACGTGGGCTCCCACCGGGAATCGAACCCGGGACCTCTTTCATTGAAGTCGAATGCCCATACGGCTATCCGGGAGTAAAGTTTACTTTTGAGGTAAATAAAACCAAACATCTTTGCGTCTCACTGCACACTGTAAGTAGCCCATTTCGATAACTGAACCAGAAGATTTCGACTGGTTAAGTGAGAATCTAAAATTTTTACTAGAAAACAATCCTTGAAGGGACAGAAATGTTTCTGATTCTTAGCATCTTCGAAAGATCGATGAAATAGGTCGCAAATTTTAAAGGAACGTGAAGCGGATAGAATAGTAATGGAGACGAAAATAGGAGGTGGGGGTGACGCTTTATAATGGGAAGGGACGTCCAACCGGAACTACGAACCGGAAGACAGCATTAAGAGACGCCGATCCGATCCTCGACGAGGATAAATGAAAATCGCAAGGGGAACGAAAGAATTAAATGGACCCATCCACACTGAAATCTTCCTTATGCATTCCTCATTTCTCCCCCTCTTACGAGCACCACTAACCATTTCTTACCTTCGAACACAGCATCTCTTCCGAGGAAATCGCGATCAGATGTACCGATCTCATGCCTCTCTCTCGAAGAAAGGGATGAGTAGTCATGGGTTAGAGAGGAAGGGCAGAGAAAGAGGTCTGCTTGCCTTCTAGGCGAGTAATAACAAACGATGGGAGCCCCGATATCTCGATGTTCGTGATTTCGATTGCGGTTTCGATTGGCGTTTGAGAACCCTTTGCCATGGCCGCGCCATCGTGGGGCGGAGGACTCAACCATGCGAGGAAGATGGTTCTTCGCGCGCGTTTGCCGATAGATAAAGAGAGGCCGAGAGGTGGGGAGTGCGTTAGCGAGAGAGAAATTGTGTGGGAGACGGAAAGATGTGAAACTGCTGTAAGTAAAGGAGGTTAGATGGTCACGCAGAAATAGGGGATGCCCCTCTCTGTACTGCATTGTGAGGTAGTAGCTATCGACCATCCGCACATGTGCTTTATACTCGAGGGGTCGCTGTAGCTAGGATTTTTATTCATTAGGTAAGCGATTTGTAAGACGAGATACTGCGGATTCTCGAGCCGTGTAGCATTGGAGTACTCCCCGTATCGGAGATCCGCGATGCATACTGGTGACGAAGCTGAGGGACTTTTTTCGTTCGGTGGGTGATTTGTGGCGCGAGACATTGACGCATCGTGAGCATTAAGATTGAGCTCTCGCTATCGAAAATTCCGAAGGGAACGAGCTGAAATTTTCATCCGTCCGACAGGTCGTCGGTAAGAGGAGATATCTGCGTATAACACGGCGTGTGATTATCGGTGGAGGATGATGAAAGTTGCTCGTTGCAAGCACGGGTAATATATGGTGCGCTAGATATTTCTTGGTTATAAATAAACTGGATTCTTCATCGCTTGGTTGAGAAATATAGGGACAAATAGGCATTGGCTCAAACTACCTCCCCTATCTTCGCAGCTAAGAGCATTCCATAATAATTGTCCCTACTAAGGAAATTAAAACGGTCTTCGTATGCTCCCATTTCTATACGTTAGATTATTTATTTCTCAAATTATCAAGAAGATTCTATCGATTACTTAAGAAGAGAACTAGTTGCTCCACATTCAGACTTCACTTGCCCTTATTACATTGCTGTTCATTTAAGAGTAAATTAAAGAAGGATAAAATTAATTTATCGATTTTTACCTCTAGCCTAGCTCTTAAAACCTCTTCCCAATTCGAATGATACGCATAATATTAACATTTCATCAGACAAATAACCTTAAAGATTTCATAATGCATTGCTCGCCAACCTGGTGCCTAATTGTACTGGAGAGATAATTCTATGTTCAACATTAGGAGCGGATCTTGCCAGGGGTGATTGCCAAAGGCAATTGGAGACAATTTCCTTGTGAATTCATCTTCAATTAACTTTTAAATCCTATTTTGCCCCGATAAATGTAGTAGGTGGAAGTGATCGTATAAAACGTCACCATTATATTCTAATTCAAACTCTATGTTAATTCATAAGCGAATTGCTTACACAAAAAAGTCCTCGGAGTGTGGTAGCGATCGCTTCCTTCTCACCCATCTCTAGATCCTTCAATAAGTGACATATTTATAAGAAAGACGTACATTTAAAAGAATTTTATTTTAAGGAGCTATCTAAAATATGAATTAGATTTAATGGTGAATTAAAAAAAGATAATTTCCCATCATTATATTCCCTCAAAATATATCAAGCGTTTCAAACCTATTGACAATAACAGTATTAACAAAAGAAGGAAGAAAACTCAGAGAAAACAAAACCTGGATATTCGATACGCCGACCTCGATTTCCATAGCCAATAACAATTCTTCAGAGTAACATAGACTGTCAATTTGTGAATAGCGCGGATAAACAATCATAAAATTTCACGGATAACACCCTCGCAACTCTCGTCGACGGAGACGTATTGCCGTATCGTAAATCATTCCGCTTTCTAAAACCACGGGGTAGAATCCCACGCCCCGTTTTCTATTCCTATTGAGGAATACCATTTAAGTACAAACGACATGGAGATGGAGTGAAAATCGACACCGTCGAACGTCCTTCTCTTACGAAATGCGCGGGTCACTCGGACGGGGCAACTCCTCGGAGAAAGTCTTTGCTGGAATATGAACCCGGAGCTGGCTTAGCGGAAAGTCAGCTCTCGACGCCTCCTTCCCTCGAAGAACAAATGGGCAAACACTACTTGGAACCTATTTCTACAAAGATATTCCCCAAGGAATCTCACACGCGCAGCCAGGAAATATGTCAATCGGGGCGGATGAAGGAAAGAGAAACTTGTCTATCGTCCCAATTAACAGACGCCTTCGATGCTGTGCGGAGATGCAGATTGCAGCTCCAAAACCTCCTTTGACCTCACACCCCTAGAGTACTCAACCCTTCCTACTTTCCCGTGTGCTAACAAGCCCTTCCTCCCACAAAAAAAAACTCCCTGCGAAAGTCTTTGGTTTTTCCTATGACATCGTTCCTCTCATATTCCCACACCATCCGTGAGCGGTGCGCAACAAAGGTGTGCTAAGACAAAGGGCGGCTGTGAAGAGCATTTGGGATGAATGCGCTGATTCGTCCATTTGGATCTAATCTCGAAAACGAAGCGATAGGTCGAGCAATCATTAATGCCAAGATGGAAATTGGTGATACTGGAGATATTCTTTCGGGGGATTTTTGAATATTTGACAGGCGTTTATGACATGCAATCAGGTTGTAGATGTTATACGTGCATAAAATTAAATAGAAAATCATATCTGCGAGTTTAGCTCTTTAATTCGTACGTCTTTTGCGTTCAGATGAGGAAGGAGAATTTTACATCCACTCTTTATAAATATTTCCACTCTATTTTTATTTACACCTACATTACTTATATTTTTAATAATACGAGATGAATTGCCCGTTGAATTTCAAAGGGGAAAAACAGTGATAAATAACATATTATAAACAGTTACCTGGATTCTGAAAGACAGAAAATGTTATGCGACGGAGACGAAAATTAACTGGACGACAAATACCCTGAAATCAAGGACAACAATATGTTTTCCAGTGGAATTCAATCTTTTTATATATGTACATAATATAGGGAACGCGATGTATTGTCATAAACACTTATTATTATTATGATACTAATACTTCTTTGTAGTGATAATGTACATAAAGAAACTCAAGGTGTTCAGGCCTAACGTTGTGGAAAGCCATTATAAATGATTGGTGAAGTCCTTCGTATTTTCGTATCAGCCTGATGATGACAGTATAGTCGAAACCGGTCGTTTTTAAATAAAAATTGTCGAAAATACGAAGAATTTTACCAATCATTTACATAAATAAACTCGAATATGTTAACTTTATGAGTCAGGGAATGGGTGAGCATGATTCTCAGCTGCTTTACTTTTTCGCAATTAACAGGCTCATTCATTACCAGTCGCTAGAATTCAGAAAGCTATTTCAAGCAACAACACGAAGTTTGGTATTATATTGTATATTTAATATATAGTTTACCCATAAATTTAACTAACCATATTATAGTCCACATTCAAGTCTTCATTTACAATCTTGATTGACGCAGTTTAACGACCGCCTTGGCTTTAAAACTTAGAATGATGTTTAATCGCAATGCATCACGACTGTAAACACATCCATGATGCATTGCGGTTAAAACAATATGGCGGATATGTACCGGCTTTAAAATGTACGGTAGAATGCGAAATGGCGTTCTGGCATTGAACGAAGGATCATTGGAAAAACGGTAAACTGCGTATATGAAATTTAATTTACAAATTCAGTTTTCATACCGGGTTTTATCTTTGAATTTCGTATGGAAGCGATTCAAAAACTTCGTAAACATCACTGCAACGTAATTTTAAACGGAAGAATTTCGCACCCAACTGGCGTCAAACCCACGCTCATTTTGTCCCTTTTCTTCCTCTAGTACAATAGAAGACCACATAATCTCTGACCTCCGTGATTTTCAATTCTCTATCCTACTGGGAAGTGTCTTTAATAATATTCGAAATTTGGTGCAATGTATCCTTATGGGAAAATTCTGACATTTGGGGCCTTATGGGGCTCGAACCCGTGCCCCTACGGTGATGGGAATAGTTTACCTAGGGTTTTCTAGCGCGTAGAAATACAATGCATTTGGTTTAGAGTCTCTATATCAAACCGTTTCCAAAATAAAAGGGGGGATGGACGGACAGTTCGCTAATTATATATAGAATCATTGACAAGAGGGTGGAAGGAAGAAGAGGCTTTTTAGTCTCAATCTCGCCTTAATAAAGACCTTTAAGAGAATATGAGAGTCGACTATCAAACGAAATCTGACATTTTTACTGAATTGAGGGTGCAAGTCCTTCACGGTAAACAACAATACATAACGTTTTGATGAAGGATAACAAAATTTTACGGATAAATACCTTTTACTGACATAAACGCTAAAAGAATACAGAACATAAAAGATACAATATATGCTTCACAATATTTCGTTCTTACGTTTTTCATAATTTCTAGAATATCTTCGCAGAAAAAGGCAATCAATCTGGGCTGAGTAAATGCATTTATGAGAAGCGAAGAGGGTAACCTTGATGACTTTGTAGTTCTAATATTTTGCCTAAAATCTGACCAAGAGGTTCAATTAAAATAAGATATTTAGTTTTTTTTTCTACGATCAACATACATCAACTAAATTTATGAAGAAATGCGGTATTTTAAAACTTAATTGAAGATGAATTAATAAATAAATTGTCTTAAATCTCTCCCCAAGCTTTTACTTCCATCGCTGATTAAATTATATGCATGTTTAGATCTAAAAACAGTGCAATAATGCAGCACATACCTTCATCAACAACATGAAACTTCTTTGCTTTTTATTTAAAAGAACAGAATTTCCTGTAGACCGCATATGATGGCTGTGGATCGCATACGATATGAATACCAAGACTCGCATATTTAAGGTCCTCTCGTCATGAACGACCATCTAAATTACTGCGGAAGTAATTCTTATTCACGTCTGAGAGCATCGAATGATGTCAAGACATATAGTATTAATACCCTTCATTTGAATAGAGACAATTCCCTTCAACCCATTTCCATTTCCTATGGTTTTGAGATTTCCAGATTCCACATAAAAATGGATGGAAATCAAACTTAACTTGAATATAGAAAATATAGTGCCATGAAATTTTAAGTATTCAGAATATAAGTTCTGTTTTACACAAACACTTAGATGTAATGATTTTATAAATTACCGTACATTAACATTAAATTATGATTACATCCACAGCACTGGAATAGATGGAAATAAAATTCATCTTTCCCGTCACCTCATATCACAAAAATATTTGTAAACTAATTATGAAAAATAAATTACTCATCCTTTAGCTATTAATAATTAGCGATGTACAGCTAGTTCCAAAAAAAACTTACCACCTAAGCCGCAACCCGCATAACAGACCTGAAGCTCGATGAGAGCGAGTCTAGAGTTTTCCACGCATTCTATTGGCTCTTGGAAGGAGGAGCATTCAGACGGCGCTTTTTTAAACATTGTGAAACGCGTTGAACGTATTTGTATCGTCTTTACTAGCACGAAATCTCGTTTAAATTTAGTGTTACTTTTTGCTATGTCAGCAGCATAGTATTAAAAAATGAATAAACATCGGATCTCCTTATTTCGGCCTGAAACTTCTGCGTAATTCACCTTTTTCTGGAGACATCGGGTAAACTTACTTTAGCTGCTTCGATTATCCAATAAAAAATTATGTCATTGCAAGTTTGAAAAGGATTATATTATTACGTTTTTTATGCTCTTGACGCCTACAGGAGGAACTTTTAAATTTATTTAGAGGAAAGTCACGACTATGACGCAAATAGAAACATGAACGAAAACTCTGCAAGGAGATAAAGAATACTTAGGTATATGAACACAATCAACTGTATTTCAACTAATTTATGTTGCAGAAGAAATGCTATCGAGAGGGGGAGCATGAAAAAACTGCGAAACCTACTAATGAAAGCAAAGATGAAAAGAAACTTTATCTGGACGAATACACTGAGAAAGAATCATTTTAAGTCAACCTGGTAAAGAGCTCTGAAAATTAGACCCAAAACATATTACAATAAAGTAAACCAAGTAAATTACGATCAACTACATCAGATAATTACATCAAATATTATAAAAATTTTAAATACCACCAAATCATATGATAGAAAGTAAAATATTAATTGCTGTGATACCATCATTTTCTAAGGTAATCGCTTAAAACTCAAATTGCTAATTTAGTATTTTAGAAAATAACATAGATATTAGAATAGTAGCACTCCTAATTTAAATACTGAGGACTACAATTTTTTCACGTATCGAATAAAAAATTAATTTACGACGAAATTAACGCCAGCATTTCGTAACATTTTTCCGAACATATTGTTCATTGCCAGTCCCAGAAAAACCATCCCTTTAATGAAATCAAGTTCATGTTCCTTGCAAAATTATGCTGTCCCAACTTTTATCTGATGCTAAATCTCTTTAAATGAGATTTGGCTGTCTCTGACAAATTCACGTCTTAAGTTTTACTGAGTCTTTCAGAGAGAGCGGAGGACCTCCACCCTGGCCCTAGGAGTATCCCCTATTCATTCCTTTGTTGTATCTTTTTCTTTTGTTTCGTCCATCGAAAGGTATTGTCTATTTTCTCAAAGGAACCATAAAACGGCCGATGGGTGAAGGTGAATTCCGCTTTGAGAAAGAAAACCCCCTTTTCGGCATATTGTGGATGGTCGTATGCATCCGGGGTAGCGAATTTGAAAGCGCTAATAAGGATTTCCGACCGCACCCCTGCTGAGCAGGTATCTAAGGTTAGGGTATGGTGGCGGCGACCGATCACAAGTAAGGTAGGAAATGGTGGATCCGCGATTTGTTATCTTCGCCGCGGGTATTCCCTTAGGGAATGAAGATATTCAACTCTATTTTTGAGGTAGACGACCTTTCAGGACTTCTTGCAAGGAATCCAGATGGTTAAGAAACAACAGTTAGTATGGAAAATCAGAACCTTAAGACTGATTTGCATATTGCAGATAAATACCAGGTTTTTGTATACTTGCATATTGCAGGTTTACACGTTAACATCTGGTTTATTTACATTTTCATTAATACCCCGCGAGCCGCCGTATGACGTATGTCAGGGGGTGTGAAAACACCCACAACACGATTTCCATTGTTATACTGAAATGATTTTCAGAACTATGCGCTAAGTGAAAGTGAGACTAATGATTAATGATCGCTGCTTCGGTTTCTGAATGCCTCAAGTAAACTATATAACCCGAATTGTTTGAATGGTGTATAATGATTAAAAGAAAAATCACCGTCAATAATTATGAATGATGGGTAATATGAGTCATGGAAGAATACGCTAAAAATAGAAACCAACGGATGTTAATCAGACTTACATGAGAATATTCCTCTAATTCTCATGATTCATACCTTAGCTGTTAAAATATTCTTGGTTCTATATGTAATCCATTATTCCAACATTCACTCCAAGGACCTTCGTAGCATCATCCTTCATCCTAGGCACATCATAATTCTCTACAAATTTTGCGAAGATGTTTCGAATTTTTTCAAGGAAGATCATTCTAGTTGAAATAGGACCTTCGGAAAATCTGAATGATAACATAAAGTTGAAAATGTTTGGGTGCATCATATCTGAATTAGTATCTCTATATTCTGCTTTTAAAGTGAATGGCATAAACTGTATTAGCTTATTCTAAATAACTAATTCAACAACAAAAACGAAAAAATAAGTAATGTGCCTATCGTCAATTTATACAAATCAAGCTCCTCGTCAATGATTGTTTATTTATAAATATTGTTTTTTATGCTTTATTTTGTCTCTACATTGAGCTCAAAATTTCGTAGTTTGAAATTACTTGAGAAATGAAAAATTAATTAGAGAAATACCACCTAATATGTATTCTTTACGCTTACGAGAACCAAATCGTTTAACTTCTCTTTCAACATCTGTGATACAAAGTAGATAGAGCGTTGAAGATGATCTTACTAGATCGACTAAAGTTTCTACTATAATGTCACTAAAAAATGAATTGAAACGTAAATACGGAATTGTAGACACTCCGCATATTCAATGTTGCAGAAACTTGAAGTTTATACGCCGATAACCGATAAATTATATCTCTAAAGTTATTTAGGAGAAAACATTGGCTTGCATAGGTAGTAATACTAATGTTAGCGATTTCTATTGGTTTAAAAAACCCCGAAATCTCTTTCCAAAATAAATTGCTGATAAGAAGATGGTTTAGTTACTGGCTTAGTGAACTACTCGAACTTTCTTATAGAATTAAGAGAAGGTTGCTATAAAACATTGAACATCGATATAGTATACAATTTCGGAGATCCTGGGAATAAACTGATGCATGAGAAGGAAATTTCTGAAAGTATGATGAGCCATCGACGTTATATCTTGTATATTTGAATGTTAATCATTTTTGACTAAGATATTACTTGAATTGGATAAATGAGTAGTTTCTCTGGAGGCAGTCATAAACGGAAAAAATATATATTGGATGAGAAAATTGAGAAGGTGAACGAGTGGGTTATACTTTTAAAAGAGGTCGTTCCTCCTACTCAAAGTAAACAATTGGTCGACTAGGAAAGCAAAAAATGCGCCTACCTATTGTGATTCATCCAAAAATCTGGAATTAACATACCTCTTACACTTTTGGTTGTTAAATTCATGTGAGTGTATGTATTACTGTTGCCGTCACTTCTCACTTCCCTATCTCTATCAAAACAGTCCCCCTCTTGAAGTCCTGGTGAATTCATTGCTTTATTCACTTCTTCCAATCACTCCTGTATCTTGCTTTTCAAATTTGTCACGGAATGTGGAGAGATGAAAAGTTTCTCATAGTCAATAAATTTTAAATACGAAGGAATATTTTCAGTATCACCAATCGATAAATATGTAGATAGACTAGCCATACCAAACCACCACCCATTCATCTCAATCATGAAAATTCTGTCGAAAAATATGAGAGTTACGCAGGGCCAGCCATCAACCGAGGGGAGCAAAATTTCAACATGAGCCTCATATGCGCTTCCCCATGTGATATTACAGGGTTGGAATTACAGGTAAAAAGGCCCTGGGAAAAACTATTTCACCAAGTCCCTGTTATTTTGCGTATTTTTAACGTTTTCTACATTATAATAATCGTAAACGTTATAATAAACAATTGAAATATAAATAATGTAGGTAGTTTTGTATACATTCAAAATTAATTGAAAATTTTACATTCATAGCTAACAGTAGCATTCAATGAGCATTATGACCAAACCTCATTCGCACCTCATCTTTTTGTGTATTTTAAAACTTTTAAAGGTGATAAATATAGCGAGAAGAACGTAATGGTTTGTGACTGCAACCATTTCAAGAGGAATCCACAGAAGAAATCAAGTTTATTCGATTCACACTTCAATGACACCGAAAATAATTAATTAATGAATTCAAAATTAATGTGAAAGATGGTAGTCTCGTATCCGTCATCTTTATTCATTGAGGAAAATCGATTCTAGCACATTTTATCTCAATTGATTTGGACGGTATAGTAAAAATTCCAACTGCATAGATGATAAAATTTACTGATTTTTTACCGATCGAATTTTAATTTCGATGCTTATCAAATGAAACAAAATTTATCTAAAATACGCAGAGAATGCCTCAAGACTTCATACTATATATTTACTTATTGTGTTTTAATGTAGCATATTAATGTAATAGCCTAGATATGGCCATGAGTGTGCCTTACTTTACTTGTGTAGATTGCATTCACACAGGCTGTGATAAAACTGATGATCGATATAGACTCCTTTGGTATATAATTTTAAAGGCTAATAACTGCTCTCTTGAACGATGCATAATATTAGCTAGTATTATATTATATAATACCACCCATTATAACCGCAGAGTTTTGCAAGCGAAGGCGTCGAATTCGAGGTCTATACATTTTTGGTCCGACACCGATTCAAACTGCGCGGAAATTTTCTTTCTCCCATCTCAGTGCTAAACATAAGCTCAGAGCGGCTCAGAGGCAGGGTTGGCGAAAATTTCCTTCGACTTGCTCGTGCCTTTCGCCCTCAGACTCAAATTTTATGAGGGGAAGGGGGTTTGCCTCGGAATAACGGGACCTCGTGTGCGACGTTTCCCTCTGTGCGAGAAGCAATGCTAGAATATATACTGATTCGTTATAACCATTTTATAATAACTGAATTCTTGCATTACGACATCCGTATTGTTATAATACTATTCTGCTAGGCCAATGCCACCAAACTCAGGATACTAATAAATCTTTGCAATATTAACAAAGCAAATAAATCCATTTCAACTCTGCAGGCGGAGTTATGACTCAAGCAGACCATCTCCGCCATGTTTTTCCTCTCTCTCTCTCTCTCACTTCTTGAGGCTCGCTCGGAGGAAATTCACTGCCTGTTATGCGGGTTGCGGCTTAGGTGGTAAGTTTTTTTTGGAACTAGCTGTACATAAAGCGATCTGAAAACATGAGATAAGACAGTCTTCTTTGCTGTATCGTACTAAACGGCATCAAAAACAAATTTCTGACGAGAAACAAAATAATCAGATACCAATCGAAACACCAACAAAAGGTAAAAAGGAACCTTCAGAAATTACAAGCCCATGCTATTTGATAAAATATCCATTAGAATAATGCTGCCGAGCCTTACCTATGCCAAAATTAAAACTTCTCTCAAATCCTGGATCCTTAAACCACTCTAAAAATTCCTGTAGTCGCAAGCATCTTTCGCCTTCTTTTGAGCATAAAAATCTCCCATAGCAAACATTGAAACATTTCTCGCAATCCGGCGCATTTCACCCTTCGATATTTTACGAGCAAACGCGCGAGCACAATTCGTCTCCGAACAACCGTTAGGTAAAAAATATCGCTCAACGTTCGTCGCTTTTTCTTTTCCCCTTCGAACCAATCGCTTTCATTCATTCCCCTTCCTTCGCCTTCTCATAGCAACAGTCAACACAAAAAAGGATAGCAAGTGCATCGGCGGCATCTTTGTTTCTTGACGGCCACGGCGGGTGGTCCCATCTGGCCCATAGACGAACGCTTTCCGCTGTGTAACCATCTAGGATGTTCTGCGAAAGGTATCTTTCGGTTTACTTAGCATCGTGATGGCAAAGCGTTTTGTTTAACCTCGCGTCACTAATAGAAGTGCATACTACTTTTTCTCGGTATCGGAAAAAGCATCCTTATCAGGTTCGATGAAGAGAGCAATTTCTTAGTCGTGAGTATTACTTTTACTTGGTGAAACCCAAACCCAACTATTATCTACGAAAATGGGTTGATTTTTGGTGCCGGGAAACAGCAACATTAGCGCATTGTGTCTGATTTGAGAAAACTGAACTTCTATGTTTTTAATCTCTCTTGACCCTTGGATAAATTTTTCCCTATAGTGTTGAATAATTTGAATATTAATTAATTTATTTAATAAATTGGTATGAACGAATTTAAGTACGCTAGACACTCTTCTTTGCTATCTATCATTGCGCCGACAGATTTAATTAAAATTGGGGAACAGAACCTCAGAATTTTCAAAGATTCTTCACTCCAACTAATTAATTTGCATAAGATTTAGAAGAATTTTTGAAAATATTTGCACGATTATATTTTTTGGAGGGAGGTAAATACGTGGTCTTTCCCTATAAATATAAAGTGAATCGAAATAATAATTAAACTCTATATTTCGATCTATATTGAGGGATACTACGTTTAAGGAATTATCAATAAATGGTTTAACTTAATCTAATACAATGAATTACTTAAATTAATAAGTCCTTTATTGCGGGATATCGGCATGAATTCAGGTTAATTTTTTTATAATCAAAATTCTTGATGGAGAATTTGAAGATCCTAAAAATCTGAAATATATATTCACATTTGAGTTTGTTTTCTTAGGATAAGACAATGGATACTACCAAGCCTAGGAGGCCAAGAATACTTTCAACTAAGTATTTTGAGGAAAATGTCTATTTAAAAATCTCGATGTTAATTAAGTTTTTCTAACATAAGTTTCAAGGCGAATAAATTTTGTAAAGATGCAAAAGTTCAATGCAAAAAATGATGGTCTTCAATGAGCGTTTGAGATGCTTTTTTTTTCACATTTCACCCCTCAATGGTGAACGCTTAATTGTGCATGCAAGTTGACCTAGGACCAGAGATATTTACACATTGATCAGTAATTTCTACAATATAACAAACTCTCATATTGATACTCCCACATAACTTTCGTTAATCTAAACATCATGTTCCTCTTACGGGATACTCCGCTTCTCCATGTTCCTTCTTCATCTCTGCGTCAATTTCCCTATTCTGAACTCCCTCCCTTTCAGACCTCCTCTTCACTTATTCTCAAGAGATTTTTTGCGTTTACTTTAGATTTTTAGATTGTTTAGATTCATGTATACATTTTTGTGACTAAAGCGTAGAGAATAAATATTCATTTGGTTTAGTGTTTATTGATTTGTTGCTCGTTCACGTACCTGCTGTAATTACTTTATATTTTATTATTTGAAATTCACTCTAAAATGTTGGAATCACTGTATTTGAATCTTTTAATAAATAAAATAATAAAAAAGTCGTCTGAACAGCAAATACCTCTGAGTAGTTCATTTCCAGTAATGCTAATGTAGATTAATATGACTCCATCAGTCCTGCCCCTAGCAAAATGCTCGTTCATTTTCAATTACGTTTCATTTGTTGTGATGAGAGCGTCATTATCGTCTTCCACCTAAATTACTCCTATCTAATTCGATAACGAGGGAAAATCGCCGTTCCATTTCATCACTTGTTGCAGCGATCGAACTCCAGTTCATTGCGAAAGCATAACCGGCGTGATGGTTCTCATTCATTATTTTTACACATTTAACAGATTGGATGAGGGGCATTCATCGATTTAATTCTTTATAATGTACTTCTCTGGCTATTTTGCATATAGTTCCTTTGGCCATTACAATTCTTTCACAAGAGCTTAATTAATTGAACTACGAACCTTCTGCGCAAACGTGTATGCTGGTAACAAAGCGAATCGAATAATTGTCTTGATAAATAAAAGAAATAACATAAAGCACCGATAAAATTGAACACGAGAAAGAATACATAACGTGTAACCATTCAATTTATAGGTGTCATTTTCGCCTACTCAAAACCTTTTAACTTGGTGAATTAGATTGTGGAAAAGTACACGTTCTGTGCTCTTTTATGTGTCTAAAGTGGATAAGTTCCACCAAATATCAGTATCAGGAAAGCTTAGAACCTAATTAATTCTTGTGAGACCAGCTCTATACATATACATATATATATATATAGCAGATGAAACATCATTTATTTAAATGCTAAAATAAACTTTCTTTTTGTTGCGATAGTATACTTTGTATTTATTTTGATTCTAATCATTCTAAAATTCAACCGATTCTCCCTAGGTGAAGTATGATACCCTCACGATTTGCTGATTTTTTATTGAATTTGGATTTTACGTCATTTTGATTTCTAATTAAACCTTTATTAACTGATATTGTAATTTAAGGTAATATTAATTAGAGAATGTTTTCACCTCATCTCTATTGTTGTTGTATTTCTTATCCTCTAATTCTAAGTGGGAATGTTTAAAGTGCTAAAGGCACAGCCGATGTAATTTTGTACAAATGACTCCCATCGAGAATCGAACCCGTGACCGCTTCCACCAAAACCGAACGTACCGTTATCCGGGGACCTTTCGATTACTAATAATTAACTAATGGATAAACGATTGAGGTTAGGTGGAGGAGAGGCAATGTTGAGCCAAACCTCGCCTTAATAAGGAGTTTATTAGTTCATTCAATCAAAATAACGACGTAAATCACCCCCTGAGACATTTTGCTGGTAATTAGAATTAACGTAAAGGTTTCACGCCGAGGCCAGACTCGTATGCATACCTGTTCAGATTATTTATACGTTGGCTTTCGTTGCCAGCTAAAATATGCATCCTCCATTAAACATATTATTACTCAAGAGGAATGCGGTGAATACCTCAACGACGCAATTAACCTCCTTCGAAGAATCACGACTTTACCACTAATAATCTTCACGGATGATTGAAAAATGAATTTCGCATTTATCTCACCTCCGACTCCATATTCTTTCATATGGCACGCTAATGAAGGCTGTTAGAGCGAGAGGTGCTTATAATTAGGTTACTCTGTCATTACATAGAGAGGAAAGGTGCCGAGAATGGACGGTTCTCTCTAATGGCTTAGCGTATCGACCTCTCTGTCGTTAACGCATCTGTTTATAAGAAAGCATAAAGTAGCTTTGGCTCGCATTAATTGTATCGAAAAACTCGGCGTATTTAATGGAGATCCGAGACGCCGCTAATGAAATCGACGCGGATGATCGAATGCCTCTTCCTTTGAAAAAGAATCGGCGGCAATCATCATTTAGCTTCGATTAACGGGAATAACCTAACGATACGTCACTTTAATTGGACATAATAAGAGGAGAAGGCGACACGGAGATATGCAAAGCGTTGATGGATATAAATAGTCCGACGTTGAAAAGGCATTCGAAGTCGCAGAGAAAATGCGAACAAAGTGTCCGATCCTTGCGCAAATTTGTCGCGCAAGTGAAGGAAGGGCGCCGACCCAAGCAAATCGCTTGAGACGGCAAAATTAAGCTGAAAAAGATTTATTCCGATGTATTGGCAGCTGTAAGTAGGCAGAAATTCTTTTGGAGAAAGATAACGCGTGAAAGACTTGAGGAAATATGTTTTTAAAATGGCGGTCTATAAAGAGGAAAGGGGAAGATAAATTTACTTCTTTCTTTTTCAAATTCGAGCAGTATTTCTCAGCCATTTTGATGCACTTTGGATCAATTTCCCTTTCATATATTCTCGAATTTTCGTATCCTCCTCCTTTAATTAAATCACCATTATCCACATTATTTATTTATCGATCTAATCGAATTTCGTTTTCTATTTTTTTATTGAATTGCAGTGCTCATTTAAGTTAATTTTATTAAAATTAACCTCGTCTTATCAATCCGCCATGATTGGCCAAACTTAGTAGAGCTACACACTAAAAAAAAGGGAAGAAAGATTTAGTAATTTCCACAAAAATATTTTAATACACGACCGGCATCCTGACTCCCGTTCCGAAATCCTAAATCTTGATTATAGCAGGTTGCCGAAACCTGTTGAGAATCAAAATATATTTCCGGAAATTGCCAAGTTATTCTTCACTTTCCTGCCACCTTTACAACATTTTGCATTTCTTTTCTAGCAATATCAGGCGGAATTCAATATTTCCAACCCCTAAACGAATAGTAATAATCATTAACGGTTAATTTATTGTTATATTTGTTCTAAAAATTATTTTGAGATTACTGCGGACCCCAGAATCATAACCGACAGACACCCAGTTGAGAATCTTAAAAAATTTCAAAACGGTCAGTTTCCAAAGTGATGCAGTCGAGCAAGGATTTCTATTCATCAATTCTGTGAAGTTATGAAATCCTTCATGATTCCGTTCTAAAATCCCTTCGAAATCTCTAGAATCACCATACAATGTTATTTCTTTGTTCTTACTGAACAATACTGCCTTATCACTTAGATCAGAAAACATTATCGATGACGGAACACTGCTCGCTTGGGGCGCCAAAATCCCTTAAAGCATTTAAAAAGTATCAGTTAGAGAGAAAAATGAATCGGACGCGTCATCGACCTCATTTTTTCCTCGAGCAATGACTCACTTTCTCTTCGCGCATAAGTAATTGAATTAAACGCGTATTTATTTTCGCCCTCGGAAAAGATGATTTATGCCGCCTTTTCTCTCCTCTAAAAATAAAAACGTACGCCCTCGCGTACGGATTATCGAGATTAATTACGCGCGCGCTGCCGTCAGAGAAAAAACAAGAGAGATGCGGTGGCAAAAGGTCTCGATGCTCCGGGAAAAAAATATTGCGAGCAATTAAGAAAAATCGCGTACCTTCCGATATATGGGCAAACTATTTTCCGAGACGATCAATCAAGGGGGAAAAGTTTATGATCCCACTCAATAAGGAAATCATTTACGCCTCTCGATTCTCTGAAGGGAGGCCATTGAATTTCCGTTCCGCTTGCGAGCCGTTAAAAATGCGAGAAAAATCCACGCTCCAACCATAATTAATCTAAATAAAGTGGACTTCTTCGCAGTCATTATTTTATGTTCTTATCACGATCTCGAGCGGAAAGAATGTAAATGAAATTCCTTCGGCGGAGGAACAAATCGGCCGAATATTTCGTAATTGACCCTTCTTAGGAGTTACAAGGAGTAACGGAGCTATTTTTTATTGAAGAAATCCGTGAAAACTCTAAAATTATGAGAATTCATAGACAACAGATTGTGATTTCTGAGAGAAAAAGTATGCAAGTAGTTATTTTATTCGTTATGACAAAATAATAAATTTCATTTAGACAATAACGACTTAAAATTCTTTCAAATCTTGCTAGACTACATACATAAAATTGTTTCCGTACGTAAAATTACCACCAATCAGAATGCATTCCAATTACTTATTATGCATATACGCATGCTAAATTTTAAAAAATAGACATCTTTTTCATAAGTTTTCCTCGAAATCTTAAGGGGAAAATTAGTTGAAGTATGCGGTATTGCAAGAGTTACAGCTAAAAATTTCTTTTGAAAGCAATAATTCTTTTTCAACAAAGAAAAATTTCACCGGAGTCCGCAAAAAGTTATTTTCGCTGTGTGTCAAGGAATAATTTTCTATAGAAAATTAAATAAATAAAAACGAACCTTAAAAATCAGTTTTATATCTTTCTGAAGGATTATCAAATAATAAGAAATTTCCATTGAGTTCTGTAGTACTCCGTCCCTGCCAAGAAAGCATTTATTGGGCAGAAGATATTATGCAAGATGACAAAAAACGTATAATCTGCTGGTGTTGTGAAACAAATGTACTTTGATTATGAAATGACATACGAGTTTTCACCTTTTAAAGGCGCCATGTTAAAAGCCAATGGTAAAATTTGTCGATGAGTAATCAAAACATCCAAATCTTGGTTTTATACGCTATCAGAATTTATTACCATTTACGAATAGAGAATGCTTATAAATGTTTGCAAGTTATCTCAATACGACAATATTTCTATTTCTGATTCGTGTGAGAAATAAAGCTTGCTAGCGATACTAACATAACATAGATAAATTCAATATATACTGCTTTATAAGGGTTGCCTTATGAAGTAAATTAAATAGTGGCTATTAGATGAAGTGCCTAGATTCTATCCCAGGAAATTCTGAGGGATAAAACGAGCTTATTATCTGCAGGAGGTCGACAGCTAATTAAACGTAATTTTTAAAGCGGAGAATAGTAGTCTAGTTATAGGAAATAATCGAAAGCAATTGAAAATAAGATCATTTTAACAACCTACTTTATAAATACAGAGACATGCTGCAAGATGTGAGAACGACGTGGCTAAAAGAATGCCAAATACACCTTTTGATTACTGAAAGTATAATTTCTTTGTCTCTGAATTTGATGAAATTATAAAGCAAATTTTGTTTCCACGTCATTTAGGTACACATAATCTGGCATTTGATGATAAATAATAGAACCTTTGCATTAGACCATACTTAAGCCAAATTGTATGAATCTGAATATTAGTTGTTTTATTTTATTGAATGGGTAGAAAGAAAGGGCCTGTAATTAATGGTGGAATATTTTCACGAAGTTTTTTTTAAACAATTTGAGAAACCTTAGAGTTATGAGTTAGTTTCTCAATATGCAAAATGAATAAATTATATGAAAAAAATTTCATAAAAATAAAAGCTAGTGAGGCCGTTTTATTTCCATTGCAATTATGTTATTGTAACGCATTCCATTTTGCGGAGACTTTCCCAATCGAACCCAGATGGGAAAGTTTCCATTATTTTTTGCAATTGATTGAGGATTCGTATGAATTAACCCGTGAAAATATACATATTGATATATATTTGATCGTGCATGTACAGTGCCTAAACAAGCATTCATGTGCGCTTGCACATATAACACGACTATAAACTCGGAGTAAGGGCCGATGGCACGTTGTTCTCCCCGAAAAACAAATCCGCTATAGATTTCCTTATAGATAATTTCCTCGCGGTGAATGATGCTAATAATCTCAGGAGAACGTGACGCGAATAAATAAAAGAGCGGGGTAAAGTGCAAAAGGGATATGAAATATTGGAAAGGAGGCCTTGGTGGGAGAGCCTTGGGAAAGAAGGGAATAGATGAGGATGAAGAAGGCGTTGAGGAGCTCGATAAAAATGGAATAGGGCAAGTGAAGAAGAATAATTTCAACACCTATAGGTAATGAGACATCTAAGTATGCAAAGACCAAGAGTGTGGAACCGATTATTTCCAGGACATAAGCAGGGCTAAAATGGATGCGTTTTTGTATTTGGGGAATTTAATAATTATGTTAAACAAGTCCGACGTTCATAGGAATACTCAATCAATATTTTTGCGTTATTATGCATAGTGCTCTAAGATTAACTGGACAATTTGAAAACCGAATATAAGTAAAACCGGTAGCGATAGAAATTTTGCATAGATTGTTACATTCTATTTGAAAGACCGGTAAGTTTTCGTCAAACAACTTCAACATTAGGTCCGGAGTTCGTCAGCAGGCGTTGCTAAACGGAAAACATGAAAAATCGGTATGAACATGTTGAGTTGAAGTTTGCTAAAATTAAATGACTATATTTTTAAAACGCCCACCAATAATATTGCGCACTCCGGGAACAAAATTAACAGAAACAAGTAGTGAGCTTAAATGAAACTATCCCGGCATCTTTAATCCCTAAAAGCTAATGTTAGGATTATGTGTCAGCATTTAAATCAATTCTTTATTTTAAATTCGATCATTATTATTAACATCATTTTTTAGATTCAAGATGTTGATTACAGATTTAAGCAAAGTTGACACCGTTCTTTCGTAAGTGTTGCCGTCAGAGTAATAAAGTTCGAATAAATATCTTTACATGTTCAGTTTCTGATGAAGTCTTATAATTTGACCGTTGGGACGGTAATCTAGGATGACATCTGACCGAGGAGGAAATGATCGAACGAAAATTTCTTCAATCTGATTGAATCGAATTTCAAATGTTAGAAAATGTTAAATTAACAAAGTCTATCATGAAAAGTAAAGCAAACCGTAAAACAATCTTTCTGATGTACATCCACAGTTAAAGCAACTTATCGATTAGATGGCAAATGGCCAAATCGCATCGACATTAAATAAATAATATAAAAAGGGCACTTGAAATTACTACAGTTTCGACCAAATAGATACATCATTAAAGGACTGAATAAATTTTTACTCTCAGTCTGAATGCATGCTTTTGAAGATATTTTGGTATTAGTTCAGTCTCGTAGTATTATTGCTATAAAAGAGCTTCGACAGCTGAGGATATTTCGCAAGTGGGCTCCCACCGGAATTCGAACCCGGGTGACTTCCACCAAAGTCGAACGCGCTGCCCACCTGGCTATTTGGGAGTCCCTCATTCAGTCTCATTGATAGTTATATAATATACTAATATACTAAATGACAAAACGAGTGAAGATTTTTAAATTCAAAGGGACACTACTGGGTCCCGTGGTTTATGGATATATGGCCCCCTTGTCAATACGAAGTTGAATCTCTGTTATAGACTCTTTTAAATAGATTTCTTGGTAAATAAATTCTAAATATAATCAACTAGTAATATAAATAACAACGATAAAGGAATTTAGATGCAGAGTAGCAGTGGCAAATAAACATTTTCTGAGGCTAGGACTGTTTTATTGAGATTGCGGAATGGAGCGAACTCATAAATGTAAAATGTCCAATAATAAAGGATTAGGGATACCTTCAAGTCCTTCATAAAATTTTACAAAAGGCATGAAAATATGGAGAATCGACGGCACTTACGAGTCTCAGTGAAAGGATATCTTTCTGTTACTAATGCGAGAAGATGATCGTTCAAGTAGAAGAAAACCAAGCGAACATCCCATGTAATAAAAATGTGCCCAACAAATTGCAATATTAGGGTGGTCGCTGCTTGGTAATTGCAACATAACCATGAATGGCCTCTTTGAGTCACAGTAGACCTTTATCTATTAATTGTATTATCTCAAAAATACGCTATTTGGTGAACATATCCACCTTCATTCGGAATCGAAGCCAGAACCACTTTTATTACAATTAAACGTAACTCCTTTAGGATATCTATTATGATATTCAAAGGAAGCCACGTTGTTTTATTTTATAGGCGTCGACTAATGTCCTCATTTTACAACCCATTCACACTATTGCATAAATTTAAACACAGCAAAAGAACAGATTCATGCTGTTAAGCTCCCTCCAGGACAGAAAAAAAAACCGAAAAGTTCCGAGTGCTTCTCTCTGGTTGCTCGCATAACTGCCGGACCGAACTAAAAACTCAAAAAATGCATCGGACACTGGATGGAAGAATTAAAAAACCGCGATGATGGGACGTATACGAAAATTCCAAGGCCTTTGAATGACCTTGCCTCTGCTACTCGGCTATCACTCACTCGTCCTCGCAAATGCTATTAGCGAAGGTGAATTTAATTCAAGTTAAGTTCGCCATCTGCAGGATGAATTTCAATATATTTACTTTGTTTGTATAATCTTATAAACTTTATCTTCATTTATGAATATAACATCACTTCATTTTATTTAAAACATTTATAGAGAAGTGGTAAAATTGGTTAAAGTGAACAGATCTCTCGCACAATTATCCCCGCGAACTACCGTTTGAAGCGAATTAATTTGTACAGCGAAGTATCATTCTTCCGAGTGTAAAGCAAAATACCGCAATCCCTTCCTCGAAGACAGAGAAGGACGTCGAGTAATATGAGCGAAACTAAAGAATATCGGAAGACACGCTTGAGCAGCTGTACCGTCACTCCTTTTCCTTAAATGGGATATCGGTACGTTCTTTGTCGCTCCACGGGGAAAGGAGAGGAAAATGGGAAGCAAACGCGAAAATACGGTCCAAGCGACCGCAACAAATAAACAAATAACGCTGCGCTTATAAGAGCGCACAAATCTAATATTGAGCATCTAACGAGCTGTACGACATTACGGAAAGAAGAAAAGCGTAGAGTCGAAACGTAGGAAAAACTCCTCAGAGTGGCATTGCGCTGAGGGGGATGAACTGTTAGTTATTCCGAATGGTGGGAACGTGAAGACCCCCGTGAAGACGATAAATATTTCCAACGAAAGAATGCAGGGGGCGTATAAATTAAGGTAATTCAACGCCTTTTGTTCTGCGTCGGTTCGCGAGAAGCAAGATTGCATCTTCTCCAGTAACGATCTAGTGTATTAACTCTTGAGTAAACAACGTTTATTTGAACGCGTCCGAGAACATCTACCCGAAGTAGTTTGATAAAATTTTATTCCAGATTTGAGTACTTTAAGAGAGAGATATATATTAACAAGGAATTTTTATTGAAGAGGAAGATTTTTACTGAGGTTTTTGTTGAACAAAATTTACAGATTACACAAAATTCTACCATTGAATTTTTAATAAACATGCATATTTGTGGCAATTCGTTTGAGCGAGAATGATAAATAAATGAAAGTGAAATGTAAAACAAAACTTAAGTGGAAGTATGTACTAACGGTCTTAGCGAAACAAGTATTAACTCTTATCGTTTTATTCTATCGATATATTATATTCATATAAAAATTTACATTTTATACACACCAATTAGACAAGTAGACACATCTTATTTGCTTATAAAATATATACTTCATTGAATCAAGAGAGGAAAGTATTGATCTAAATAGCTCATTGAAAATTATGGTAAAGTATAATAAAAAAGGTTTTTTCTATAAATCTTCCCCGATGTGTATCCTGTATTTAAAATTGAGTAATGGTAAATTTTAAAATATTGAGAAACGATATATATTATCAGAATATTAAGTTTCTAAAATTTAAAAAATATGAACATGTTACTCATCCATTGGCGGAAAGGATTTTCAAAATTACTACGCTTCGAAAAATTATTTAATATTTAATTAAGACAAGAATTTGACGACTTCAGTGAAAATGAGTCACGAGGGCTGATTGAAATTATTTTAAATAATCCTAATGCCGAATTTTGCCATTTTAATCAAATTGCTTACACCTTTTCTTTAGTTCTAATGCTCATTATCAAGTAATCAAGTGGAAGAATAATCAAGTGGAAGAATAATTAAGAAAAGATTAATAAGAATAAGATTAATAAGAAAAAAGAAACGATTGATTTTTAAACTACGTTCGTGATAGTGTAAAAGATAGTGTACGTCTCTCTATTCGAACTTTGATTCGAAAAGGACGATTAGGCTTCAACAAGATTAGCGATAAACATTTAACTTATTTCTGATATTTCTTCAAGGCGTAATGAGAAAAGAGGACTAAAGAATCATTAGCTATTCCTTTGTAATTCGAGGAAGATCGAGAAAAATCTGCCTCCCGCCGCCATATCCAGCCTTAATGTGCAGTGGAATTTTACGATAACTTCCGAACGCAATGAAAGGCCTCTGTAATTCATCGGAGAATGATGAAGTGCATCGCGTAAATGGCAAAGGTAAAGAGAAGAGGGGAAAAATTGCGATAGAACGACTGGGGGCGAAACGGTAGAGGCAGAAAGCAGCAAAAACGGAATATGTAAGATACAGGGAAATGAAGAAGGCGAAGAGTGAAGAGAAGAAAACAAGACAAAAAAGAAGCGATTGATATGGTAATGCATAGGAAAATAACTCAAAATATTGGACGAAAGAACCCCAGTGTATTTACCCAACTCCAGTAGTCAATCATAAGAATGTTTCAAATTATGAAACAACAATTCTATCTATTAGTGTGAGTCCTAGAAATTCTAGTCTTTCCCAAATTTTGGACGACACTAGTCCGACAGCATGCTATCGAAGCATTTTAAACTTCTAATTCAGCTATGTTTCAATTTCTTTTCTTGAATGAATTTTATGATTGCAATAAACTCCTAGAGCTAGTAGTCTTTATTACAATTTCATTCCTAAGGTTTGAATTTTCAATAAAACATAAACAACATATATTATAAGTTCCAAAATAAAGTTGATATCTTTTGTAATATGAGTGCATGAATAAGGAGAGAGAGTAAAGAGAATTAAATGAGTAACGAAGAATAAGTCAAATGAAAAATTCAACACATACCTCTGAATATACTATGCAAGAGGAAGCTGTGGAGAACTTTTGAAAATGCAATGATTAGAACCTTTAGACAAGTACATGAATGATATAGACAATAGGTGAGGAGAATAAAATATGAATGAAATGATGTAGACTCTTAACTTTTTAACTTTGGATAAACATTTTGATCAAAGCTTGATGATTGAAAACTATATTGGTGGAAAAGGAATTATCGAGAGAATCTGAGCATTTCATGACTACATCGATTTATATGATTATCCTAAGTATCTGATTCAATAAGCCAAGCCCTGATTCATTTGGCAAAAGAAGACTTTGCGTAACTATGCCAAAATTCTTAAATCGAATAATTAAAACTAGAATATAAAGAAACCATACCTAAATTCAAAGTTAGAAGAATACTGATTTTTGAAAATTAGTATATCTATATAATTTTAATGCATGACTAAAAACACATTAGAAGTTAAACTTAGCTTCTCCTGACGAGCTCTAAGCTCAGGACTTAAAAGAGTACGATAATCAAGGTTGAGTGAAATGTTATTTAACTGAATCAATGCCCTCTTGTTTCTCCAAATTGTAGCACATCACTTGTAAAAATTGTGTAAGTGATATTTTGTATAGGTTGAAAAATACTACGTAGAGAATTTAGATGATTCTAAATTCTCTACGTATCTAATGACCTACAAATACGGTTTTATAATTTGTATTGTATGTTGTGTTCCAAATAATTCTATATATCTTTACTCTGTTTCTATTATTTAAAAAGAAATGAACTTCTTGAAATAGATATTTGACGACGCTAAGATGGACGTAGTAAGAGTGATAAAAGTTGTTGGCGAAACAGAAGGAAAAGGAGAGGGATTGGAAAAGGGGCAATAAAAGATTGGGTGGAAGGAAAAACAGGGAGATTTTTCGCAGAGAGGGGAAGAGAGTTATAGTGGGGTAAGAGGAGGCACGTATAAGAGAGGCACAGCGCCGAGAAAGCTGTGATTAATGTAGAGGCCACTTTTCCATACACTCGACGTAATTAGGATGAGGGATGAACGGGCGTAGGACCACAATTCATGCATCGCGAGGTAATTAGCGCTAAGGGAGTGAGTGCGATGTGAAAATACAGAGATGGAGATAGGAGTTAAATGGTTCGTTAAAGAGAGAAGAAACTTTATGTAGCGCGCAAGAAATGGGTGCTTCGTAAGAAGAGGAGGGATGATTAAATGAATAATTCGGGTGTAAATAGCGAGGAAGAAATAGGAGGATAGTTGCGGGCATAGGGAGGTATGATGGGATGATTGGTCGGATATTAAAGAGTTGTTTTCGTTTCATGTAGAGGTAGAATGGGAGGAGTAGATTTATGAAGGAGGCCTATTTCGGAAGTCTTATTGAGTGAATCACCTTTCTTTTAGACCGCCGACGAAGGGTCCGGAGAAAAAAGTAAACACTAATTTCCTGGGAATAGAAAGAAATCAAATCCTTGGGATTGAAATAATGGGTTTAGTTAGATGTCTTCCAGTTTGATTTCGCCTCCCAGAATGATACTAATTTGAGCTGTTTGGTTTGGTGCCCAGTGTTTACGATCAAATGAAGAAATCGAGGCATGCGGAATTATAGGCTACTGCTGTCGCTCTGTGAAGGGAGTATTAATGTTTTCATCCCGTTAAGATTTTAAAAAATGGGTCATTAAAATCTTCATTTCGCGCTTGAGAAGCGTTTGATTGCTGGCATTAAAGAAATTACCGTCAGCTTCAACGGAGTCCCTATCTTTCTTCATGCATCGAGAACAACACGAAGAAACGTTCATTAGAAGGAAGAAATATCTCGATCTTCGTTGCTCACTGACATCTATCATCCCTGTAAAACTAGGATTCAGTTACAGGAAACTGATTTGATGGAGATTCTCAAATAAGACGTTAGAAGTGGCCATTATCGCTTTGTGTTATTAATTCGCATACATGGTTAAAATTTCGGAATAAGATATTGAATATAATTCGTTTTAAAATTTGGGTGATGACTGAAATATAAAACTTTAAGACCATGAAAACTCATTTCACCCTATAGACCCTAATTGTACGCAAATAAAATTACAGCCGTTCCAAGGAATTTCTTCTTGGATTTTTTCTTAAAAGAAGGAATTTCGTTTTGAAAAATATCAAGAAAAATAAAAAAATCTCTTCTAAATCTATGAAACAATGTTAAAAAATATGGCATTAAATTTCAAATTTACATTTTCAAGAAAGTAATTTAATGCATTGAAACCTAGAACGAAGATACTACAATAACTCTCTTTGCTGACTTCGAACTAAAGATGATTATGGTAAATATATGTACCGTATTTCTCTTTACTTCCAAGCTAGATATTCATGTACTATAAAATGTTTCTCAATGCATTCATCAGGGAAGCTATCAAAGATTATTAAGAGGAAATAAATGAGAATGATCATTAAAATCTCTTGATATAGAAGATACTCGTCATATCAACAATCACCTTCAACAAGTAAATCTTTCTCAGCACGTTTACGAATTAAATCAAACTTCGCTGAGCGCTAAATAAATTTTTACTGAATTTTGTTTTTGGTACAAATTTCGAAAGAAATAATCGCTTTGAATATCTGAAAGTCTTTGTCGACACGACTTATTTAAGTATGGCACTTTAGCAGCTAATACTAATTCACGAATAATAACTCTCCTATTATATTTCTAAGCACGCCAAAATCTATTTCTAATTTTACTAATGCGTATTTTTAGGATACTGAAATAGTTGTTTCTTTAAGTAAGACCTGCCGTATATATTTCAAGTAATTATGCAGCATCATTCTTTTAGACTTCTGGCTCCTACAAACACTGAAAATATGTTTACCAAAAGATTTCCGGTATGGTACATGAAATATATTTATTTCATATCGATGCTAATAAAAAATTGTAGGCGTTCCTTTTTGCCAGTAGATTTAAGCGTCAGCATCTCCGCCGAACAATGAGACAATCTCGATTTTTGCAACAGATATGGGCACAAAAAGCAATCAAATCATCCTCGTCAGAGAAGTGAAAATCGTCCTCAATTAATCCCATTAATGCTCCCTTCCGATAAAAACACACGGAAATTCCTCGAAAAGGCCCGTTTAATTAACTCCCCGCTACACCGTTACGATGCTCCCGGGCGTGGGCCGATTACAGCCTCACAAAAAAACGCACGAAGAAACGGGGGATATTAAGCGCTACCTCACGTCGACCTATAATAGATAAATTGTAGCCTTCGATAACTGATGTATTCACACGTTATTAAAACGAAAGGAAAAAAATGATTTCCCATTGGAAACGGACGAGGGAAGGTCTGACCGTGAATGAAGCCCGTGGCACAGGTGGGCTCGCCGGGGGAATTGAGAGTAAGATTAAGGTGAAGGGGCGAAGACGAAAAAAAAGGAGAGGGCGTGTTAATGGGAGAGAGGGAAAAGGGAGGTTGACGAGGGGTCAGATTAAGTGCAATGGTTAACTAATGGGGGAGTGCCGAAATGTGTGGGAAGAGAAATGGGTAGGGATAGGAAATAGGCCGGAAATGGGGGGGCGTTTGGAATAACGGGGATAGATAAACAGATAGATAGATAATATATCTTCATTATAGGAAATCTAATAAGTGCCTTCTTTCATCTTGTCCATCATCATATCTCGTAAAATCTTACTTAATAGACTGAATTGGAGTAAAAGAGGGAGAATAAGGAGCCTGTTGGTTTAACAGCACACATATAGTGGGCGTTTAGTTTAAATGAAAAATCTAACCTTGGATAACGTGAAAAAGAGATTCGAAAATTGAATTACTGATTTTAAAAAGATGCAGATCTCAAATGTAAGCAAATCTGTTGTTTGAAAAATAAGAAATTATTATGAGGCCAATTATATAATCGAGGTTTTTACCGGGTGAAACCTCCTCAGCAAGAGTTTGTGCAAGTTTTGATGGAACTTTAATTTAGCATACAGTGATTATGTGAAGCAGTACGTGATTTAGGCAATACTGCATCTGCAAAAAGTCATTCTGGTTTTATTAATGCGGTCTGATTCAACTTTAAAGGTAACGGCTAAAATCATAATTATAATAATTTTAATTTCAAGATTATAATTTGCGTTAGCTCACCTTGGCAAAAGACGGACACACTGAAAAGATCGATCTAGTTGCACTTAACCCTAGATATTTAGGGGTCTACTGTAATCGATACATAATTATCTATCCATGATAACCTATAGATGATCATTTAACGATTTACAGATTGATCTACAGATTTTCTAGTAGGCTACCAAGGAGGAGGAAATAATATCTAGCTCCAATTTCATACGAATGAGGAGAAAAATGGACTGAAAATTAGCTTAGAGGGATAATAGGGAAATTGAGACGAATTATATCAGTTAGTGAATCTGAGACTTAATGAAATAGTGTGTTGGTTAATTTTGACATTTAGGGGAAATTGGGCCAAGAATAAGATAGCGATGTAGTATTTTATAGCAATAAGGCTCCAAAGAAAATCATTAAATCGAGCTTTCAAAACGAGTAGGATAGTATAAGATAGGTGGAAATTTTTAAAACGAAAATGTAATTAAGGAATTGAGTTAAAAATAGGATCCTTAAAATAAATATTTACAGATCTTGGCTCTAAGGCTTTTATTTGCAGATATTAGACAGAGAAATTAAAATAGAAAAAGGATGCATGTATATACACGAAATAAAGAAACAAACAATAGAAGAAATAATAAAACAAATAATGCTGTAGAGGAAAGATAAAAAATATGAATATAGGGAGAGAAAAATATATTAATTCTGAGAGAGTTAGAACACGGACCAAATAGGCAATCGAATAGAGGAATTAAAGTGAGGAGGGTCACAAAGGTAAGGAATAGGAGAGAACTCTGGCGTAGAAAATACGGCACCCTCTCAATTCCAAAAGCACGAGTGAAGGATCAATTGACTCATTAACACCTTTTCTTTGAATGGAATTCAGGGGAAGAAGTGTAATCCGCCGAAGAGAGGATGGTGCAACCGGTAGAGGAGTGACATAAAAAGAGCAGCACGCAGTGATGGGCGTGACAAAAGAATGAGTACAGCGTACGTGTTTCGGAAAGTAAACGTGAGGAAGGCGTCGTTTTGTTCATCCGCTTTATGACAGCTCTCATGGGAGCGCGGCTATTCGAGGAATTGATTTATGACCACTCGTATAAAAAATGAACGTATCAGATTGGAATGGGGTAATAGTTTAGGCAGTGATTTTATAACTTTAATTTATGAGGAGTGTTTCTTTCGAAATTCAAAGGTTGTACAAATATTTGCGTCTTTTAATATAAATTACGAGTATTTAATTTTTATGTGTACAAATGCAAGTTGAAATGTTTCCCACTTTAGTAAGCAGTAGCTTAACAGAGCAGCCCTTATTATTTCTTAAATATGTCTCATATAACAAATAGGTTAAGTTACTTGAATATATGTTTTCATTCAATACTTTCATTTGTGGAATTTACTGCATATATCCACATAGGAAATCTTTCTTAGTAGGCATTTAATTAGAAGAATCAAGTAGTATGTTAAGTGAAACATAGTAATGGAGGGCTCTGTAGGACAACACACGAATGAAACCTCTATTTGTAAGACTTTGACTATATAAAACCGAATATTTCATTGTTTAAAAGGAAAAATATTTATTTGCGAACATCTCAATTTTTGTGTTGCTCGTCGTTCTCGAACAGACAACAGTTATTAGCCCAGATAGCGAAGAGAAACATTTTGAGACATAAATCATAAGCATTGAATGAAAAATGGATCTAGAAATTCGCCAAAGGTGGTCGACTGTAAATAATTTTCTCCTAAATGTACTTCCGTTAATTTATTATTAAATTTAGCATCATTTCTCTCCCATTAACTTTTAAAAATCCATAATGTCTCAAAAATCCATTAGAAAGTAATCCATCGCTATTGGTTTTTATTTTGATCACTTTGTTGTACTCTAAGCAAATTGCTTGCTTTACCAAGCCAAGAAATGGCGATATAGTTTCCTTTTCGGTTTCATCCATCGACGAAATAGAGAAAATATCACCCGTGGAGGTATGTCTCAACAAACTATAGACGCCTAAATTTTCTTATCGGTAAGGTATCATCAGCCCTGTTTAAATTACCATTATCATAGTTTAAATTATCATTATCATACCATTATATCATTATTCAAGAAATTTGCTAGTTATCCATGTCATCCATGAAATTTATCCTAGTTATCCATGAAATGTATGTCTGAACTACAAAACATTCAGTGTGACAACATTTTTTCTTACCTCTCATTCGGTTACCTAGTTAGTTTACTTCCAAGAACACATAAATTTTACTCTAATGGTTTGAGAGCGATTCGTACCCATCGAAAGGAAAGATACTTGTATTATTTTTCTAAAATGTATATGCTTTTTGAATGTTTGTATTATTCTAAGAAAGGTTAGTGATAGTCTTCTTTCTTTCACCAATATATCGTAAGAAGAACACCATAGGGGAAACGAGGTTATCATATCTGAGAAGCGACCTTTTGTGAATAAATGTTTGATAGCAACAAAATTAAAATACTAGTTAAATACATAACTTTAATGTGGAGGAATAATTTTTATAGGAGATTTTTTGTCTTAAATCAAATACTTCCCTAGTGATACCTTGACAGACGAAAATTATTCGTTTTGGAATCATAATTTTTTATCAACATAGATTATAAAATATAATTAGATAAAACTAAAAACTCGCAATTTTTTGCAAGTAAACAATGAGACAGTCATTATCTTTAGATCAATTCTGAGGTCTTTACGCAATAGTACATCTACTAGTACAAGCCAATAACAAGTATGAGCCTTCTCCTTATATGCTAGTTGATCATAAAAAAGCGAAAATAATTTCAATAGCCGAGATATTGCCGAGTAGCATGGCTACTCCTTAGCTTCGGCATCACCGTTTTGCAATTAATAAAGGTACAGGATTATAAAGGAACAGGAATTAAGAGCATTAAATGTTTACAACGGAACGTTAAAAATGATTTATCTTCAGGATTTATATCCCATCTTAGGAGGCTATTTCATCCAACCTGTGTGGAGTCATTGCGTTGGAGATATCCAAACCACTTCCGCGTCCTCAATATTTCTGCCAAACTCGTTTGAAAGCATCGAACGATTTCAGGCAGCGGACTTGAGTGAGAATACCCGTCGATAGACTCCGAAGAGGCCTTCAATTGGACATAAAATTCGTTGATGATGCAAACGTCGACCCTTAAGGCGACCAGCATCGGTTCGAATCCTGTACGAGGCATTCGTTTTCATCAAACCATAAATTCTCTACAACCGTATTCATTAAATACGGCGGCTTCTTGTGAGATAGGCTCTTCGACCGGAAACGATGGAATTTACTAAAGGAGTAACAATCACCTCCGCTAAGACATTTCTCTTTCTCATTTCTACAACGTCCATCTTCGCGGGGAAACCCATCCTTCGAATCGTAAAAAAATTTCAGACGATAAACCACACTGAGGAGGAAAATTTTTCTTCCGCAATTAGATCGGCGGCGCGTGATGAAGTGCGCTTAACACATTCGCCGTCACTTGGTTTTTTCATTTGGCGGGCGTCGTAGTGATAATTGCACGCAGCGTGGATGGCGATGGCTACCGAGTGCCAAGACATGCCCAAGTCCTGAAGGCGCCAGACGACGGAAACGAGCCAAGGATCCTCGTAATAAACATCCCGTACATAATATTCCCATTGTCTGGCAAATGTTGGACATCACTGCTCTGAGAGAATGGGGGCATTGGGCATTCTTTTGAATAGAGCGGCGGAGATAAAAACGAAATCGCATTCCCTTTCGCGCAGATGGCTGCGGAAAAATCATCTAATATCTTTATGCGAGACCAACTGTAAATGTCATTTTGTGCTGAAATAATGGCGAGGCTTTTTACCACGAGGAGGAAAAAGTAAATGCGTATTTTTTTCTGGGTGGAAATACGTTCGATGCCATTACGAGCGGAGGGTCGCGCGCGTTCGTGCGGAAACGCTGTCGCAAATAAAGGCTTCGTTTTTTTCACTGAGGATATTTCTTTCCTCTGAAATTAAAAATATAGGGCGTTATTAGCGTTAAAGCGACGCTTTCGATGATTTTGATGATTTTTCTCCATATATCGGTCATTTGAGGCGGATTTAAGAACTTCTTTCGAACTGGCACTAGGTTTGCGATTAGACTACAAACAACAAGCATATTTTTTAAAAATCACTTGGTATTTCTAAAGAAATAAAACCACGCCATGAGAGAAACAAATTTTCTTTCGATATATTTCATACTCATCGGTTAAATATCTCAAGATTAAGAGTATGCAAATAAATTTCAACGTAAAAGACAAGTCACACTCAAGTTACTCTCAGAAATTTCTCAAGTAGATATCAATTAAAAAATTTGAAGTTTTGTAATTTCTGCCCATTCTTACCTAATATAAACCAAGAAACCTAAACATCAGAATTTTCGAATAGGAACTTTTAGCAACCTAATTTATAAATTCCTGATTACTAATGAATTCACATTAAAATCTCCCATTCATTATGTAACTCCTCTTATTCATTCTATAGACATCAATTGAAAGCAAAACTGTTTGAACCGGCATACTGAACCAAAACCCCAGTTAGATCTAATACCTCTCAACTTTTTACCTTTCACGGTACACTAATTTACACTGACCGTTTATTTAAAAAAGGAAAAATAGTAAGATTATATGAAACAAAAAGAGTAAGACGAAATTTAAAACTTCTTTGAAAAATGGAATATCTCGATAATTCAAGTAATAAGGGCTCATATAAAGGTAGATGACCAAAATTAAGATTAATTACCGAATTCATAAAAGCATACAGCAAACGAAGAGGTTGTTTGCGTTACCCAAGTGCAGCGAGACGCGCCTAAAGACTAGAAGTATGTATGAACATAGTTTGATCTAGTAAATGAGAGACATAATCTCTCATTAGATATAATCTATTTTTTTCGACAACGATTTTCTTCTTCGCGTTAGTCAGTCTTTGTGAACCATGCAAAATACGGGCGTTGAGGTCTCCTTACATTAGAATTGAGCGTTGATGTGTCCAGGCATTTGTTGCGAACGTTAAAGTCGCCAGACTTTCCTTTCATATAGTCTTTACGTATATTAGATATGATCTATGCTTCGGAGCAAACAGAATACCCAGAACTAAACTAAGAGCCGATTCCATAATCCTTGGCTTCTATAGTCAAGCACACTGGAATCTCGAACCAAAGAGAAAAAAAATAACGTTAACATCCCTGTCACGAAATGAAATCAAGAGGGGTTTTAACGACAAAAATGAATTAAAAAGAGCGCATTCCTCTTATCTGTGGAGCGGAAATGCGCGGTTCCGTTATGAGGAATAGAATAATTCTCTGAGCGTGGCGCTTTTCATTGCTTGTAACCTTTCGTCCCGTTGATAAGAGACGGCGGCCACGGGGAGACAAGCTGAAGGTGTGTCCTCCCCTTCGCTCTTCCTAATGGAAAAGACTGTAGAGTCTGTCACGTGGCATCTTCTCTTCCCCTTCGAAAGCATGAGCCGTCTCAGGTGCCCTCTTCACCCTCTTCCCACTGACCTTCCTCTTTACCTCTATTTCTCTCACTTTTATCGTCCTCTCTCCTTCCCACACTCTCTGTCCTATTATTTTCATTCTATTATTTCGATGTCCTATAATTAAGAACGTCCTTTAACTCTTTAGACTTCACCATTTCCGCATAATGCCTCACCAGTTCTCTTAGGAAAAAATGTTACTGATAAATCGCTTTTTCAAATTACAAGACTTCCTATGGGTTTAGTACCGCATTTCATTTGCTAAATCATCATTTTTACGTTTTGTAAATTCTAAAATCTTTAGAAATTTTAAAGGATCGTCAGCCATGTACGTTAGTTAAGTGCATGTTAATTACACCTGTATTGAAAAAGAGGCTGAGCTTTAAGTTACTCTTTCGCAAATACGACTGCTCTGTTACAACGTGTTCATTCAACGTGACCTCACGTTGTAGTTTCTTTCAGCTTAATGTTTTCACTAAGCCTATCGAGTTAGAATATTAATCAAAATTAAATTACGGGGTCTTATTATTGAGTATTTTATATTTATCAGAACCAATTTTTTTTAAACCTCAAGTCTATGATAAGTACCTTTTGAAATTTATTTAAAATCCCAGGTGTTTATAATTAAACATTTTAAAATCCTTCATTCTAAAACCACAAGATATCTATTTCGTCGTCGGGATTCGGTAAATCTTATTAATATGCATATTAATTTTGGGCGAATACAATGAAATTCAGTTTTCTGCACAAGAAAAACATTCATTTATGATCACTGAAGTATATCCCAGTTCAAAAATTGGTTTTAAATTCTCATACTATTGGTCATGAATCAATTCCAATTTATTTTCATATTATATATATATATATATATATATATATATATATATATATATATATATATATATATATATAGGAGGATGTAAAATTGTGATAAATTACCAACTGAAACACTCACTATATTTACTCTTCCATTTACCTAATGAAAATATAAATTTTGTTTCTACGTAGATTCACCGATTAGCGATACGGAATTGATTCTGAGCAGACATTGAAGAACGAAGAAGCAGAAAATTTCTGGAAATACTTATATAATAAGAGTATATTTTATTGTATTAATTTTTGCATAGAAATCTAAGGGTCATTTACTCAATCTGGGTGGTATTAAATAAAAATAATGTTAATTTAATAACATCTTTTATGTTTCCTCACACTTGAGGAAGGATACGACTATAGTTACGAGAAAATCGATTGCTTATTCTAGAATTTATGAAAAATATAATAAGATTATATTCCATTGCGAATATTCGACAACCCTTTTTTAACATCACTTACTGTGATGGTTAAGTTATTTTTACATCTGAGTTGAAAAAGTCATATTACTGGAAACCATGATTGGTAGGAGGCGTCTGCAGAGGTTTACGAGTTAAATGAATGTAATGACTTCTTGAAGAAGTCAAACTGCACAATTTCAATTAAAAGTCTTTATCTTCGAGTTGTATTTCCTACTGGAGTAAAGTATTTATAAGACCCAGAAAGGGATTCACAGCCGTAACTTTTTTGTCTAAATCCAAGGTAATGATCCCCAAATACTTGTAAGGCTATTATAACTAAGAGGACTAGGCTTTGGAGCGAGGAATTTACCTAATAAGAAGCGGCAGCATTTTTCTTGCCGTTAAAACCCTTCCCTTAGAATCCGAGTCACGGGACATTTCCTCCGTCGGGCGGAAGGAAGGATTAAAAGCGGACGTCATTCTACGTTGACGAAGGCATTCCTCTCGCTCTAATACTATTCACCGAGAAACCCTTGGAAAAAAAATTTCAGGAGCTTAAGTACTTTCCATAATGTTTCGTGCGTAATCTCCCTAAGCAATCGACGAATTCCGATCGATCGAGTTACATGGCTGCGGATGGAGGGATCAATAAGCTGATTCATTACATGCGTTCCTATTCTATTTTAGACGGAGAAAGGACTGCGAGAAGACGTGGGAAAGAATTGCGACGGACGTCATGCGGATAATTAATATGTTGCGCCGGCAGAATTTGAGATTCATTCAACCTACGCGATAAAACAAGTTCTAATGATGATGTGAGTAAGCGTTTTATCCATCTATTCACAAAGGATGGAATGGCTTATTTCCACGGCGAATAACTGTTGATGAGTTATGCTTGCATAAAGCGCGGCAAAGTCAATGGACTATGAAAACGGATTATCCTTTGAGAGTTATTTTTACGCTCGATCAAAACCAACGACGCCGACATCAATTGCCTCAGATGCCGTTTCCAAGAATGATCCTGAAACCTCTAAAACGATTTTCCACTCAAGTTTGTGTTAAATCGGTCCCAATCTTAAACCGAGCTAAGAAACGTTTTTCTTAAAAGCCGGCATTCATTGACGTAAAGAATGAAATATCACACGATTAAATCTGACAATGATGAAGGTTAACAATAGGAATATTTTTAATTTGAGTTATTGGAACTTTTATTTGACCTTTAGTAATTAACGGTTTTAATTATTTTTAAACTTAGGTATCTTATGAAAATGGGATTAATGATGTCGTAACAATTTCATATTTATTTTAAACCTGAGACATATTAATAGGTAAAAATACTTACTATTATGTTAAAAGTGTATGATTACCTCAAAATGTATTTATGCACGGTAGGTACGATTGGTGATGATTAACTGATGGTAGAACTCTGATAAATATTGGCTCCCATCGGGAATATGTTTCGTCAACGAGTCATGTACATCTTCAGGTACATGAAGAAAATATGTTTGTATACATGTAATAATATCGTCATCCATAAGCAAATTCAGTTATGAAAGAGTCAGCATACAGTTTAATCATACATACATCATTGCGTTTTACATCATTACATCTTAATTTAATTCGGAAAAACTCTTCTTATGACCAAAGTCAAGAGCGATTTTCATTGAAAATAATTACGAAAGAAAACGTGGAACTTCTTCAATAAAACAGCATCATCTGTGTATGATGGTGGTCAAATCACCACCCTCTACGATTATATATATTGATATATATATTGAGATAATATTATTGATTTATAATTTATTTAATCCACAACATCGAAAAGGTCGTTCTTGAGTTTTCACCACGGAAATAATCAACATTTTCGGTGTCTACATTGGAATGAATACGTTTTCACTAGAGGTACGGTAAATTTTGGTGTGTTTGATTAACAGCTAACCAATGTAAAAAACGGTAACACTCAATAAAGTTCAATTCCACGCAATGCAAACGCCAGAAGATTCAGACCACAAGAGTCGGAAGCTCACGCTACTCTTAAATATAACTCTAGAAACTGGCAATAAGATAATGAGAAAATTTATTTTTTAAATCACTTCCAGTTACTTTCCTTATTCGCGAGGCTTTCATAACTTTTCCCTCTAACTAGGGATCCTGTTACGAAAAGCGCGAGGAATGAATGAAATTTGTTCAGTGACCGTTCCAAGGTCGTTGCCGGCGAATTCCTTCGTTGGAAAAACAAATCGGAGGAACGAGAGCGACGTATGCGCTAATATTTTATATTCGAAGGCCTAATGAAATAACCTCTTCTCGTCCGAGCCTTAATAGCACGCCCGGAAACAGAAATGCGGGAAAAGGCAGATGGTGAGAGACCCATACGCCGGTGATAAATGCGATGCTTAGAACTGCTCTAAGCGCCAACGAGGATATTTATTTGATCCCAGATTCTCTTTTTCCGGACGAGAGAAAGGTCTTTTGAGCGTAACTTTTGGAGCGATTTGTCAGTATTTCTTCACGGATCGCTTCCTTTTTCCGGCGCTAAGGAGATCACGTAGTCACGCACGCCTCCGCGTACACGCACTTCTCACCCCGCAAGGGTCACGCCTCCATCCATTCTATTAATCCCCTTCTTGCACGAATGTATTTAATCAGTGTTCGCGCCACCCGTCGCATTCCAAAAAATACACAATATCCACCCTCCATTACCACTCCTTTCTTCACCCCTCGTGCATTTATCAAGCTGCGAAATTTCTCTTCCCTAAATGCGTTTTCATATCCAATTTTATTCTGAGCTTTAAGTTATATTTTCTGCGTTTCCATGATGGTAAAGCGCCTCGAATAGCACGGCCTTCATCATAGCACTGTTATTGCGCGGTTTTCAACTATGTATGTAAATAAGTAAAGATAGAATTCGCATCGATTTTAAGCGAGGATGGGAACCTACAAAAGGAAATTACATGAGCTAAAATGGCTTAATTGCTTTGAAAGTTATCTAGAATGTTTCAATTTGAACTAAATAATTAGCTGGATTTTATTTGAGAATCAAAATATGTGAATGTTTTTAATATTAAAGAAATTCAAGATAGGATTGTTTTAATTACTGGAAAGCCATACATTCATCATCTCGCTATTAAAACAAGCTCCGTTAAAATATCTGTGGAAGTGTACGAAGCAATTCCATTCTCGTAATATCAGAAATTAAGGCCTAAAATGCCCTTAAAAATTCGAAAAATATCTTAAGCCTGTTATAAACGAGGGCTCTTCATAGGGTGATATGTTATGTTTTCCGCTCTTACATACAATAATTGTTTGAACGATTCAATCAGATTTTGAATAAACTATTGTAAAAATTTAGTACTGCCTCACTCTTTACTAGTTAACTAAAGAATAACTATCCTCTTTGCACGGTATACTGCTCATTTTGAATACATTATGTTAAATCTTTTCGCTAAATTGTCTCGGGTGTATTTACAAAGCAAGGTACATTTCAAGAACGAGAAAATCGAGCTATAAGATATATCACTGTTCTTTACGCCGGACTTATCAATCCTATTTTACAAGTTTCAGAATTCTACATTACAGCACTATGGAAAAGCGTAAAATTAAAAAAAAAATGAAAAATCTAGAGCAAAAAAATATTAAATGAGTAGACATACTATATAATAAATCACACACTAAAAGGAATTAGGTGCCTAGACAGTATACATAGTATTAATTAGTATTAATATAAACAAGTTCAAAAAGGTTTATTTCACTTAGTGCAAGCACTACACAAAAGATTAGGGCAAGTTAATGATCTGGATTTTAGGTAACTACATAGCAAACATCAACGGCAGTTACCTGCGCTTAAAAATTTACTGAAATTTTCGACGTCAAAATAAAAACGAAGGGAAACTGAGAAAATGTTATAACTGTCCTAGAAATTGACTAGAAAGATTCTTCCCTACCATCGATCTCATTCGATTTATGGCGATCACGCAAGAAAAAGCGAGAAATTTGACATTTTAATTCTGCGGAAACTACCAAAAAACTCGAAGTTCATTTTCTATCCTCATGGGCAAAATCTATGTTCATTTAAACTCATTCTCCTTTACCCGGATTTTTATCTCTCATTCCCACTCCTTCCCTATACTGACCATTACATCATCACGATCATCATCATCATCATCATCAAGCAACGACTCCCTCCTAGTCCACGATGCTTTCGACCCACCTTTTGCCATATGCTCTCCTCCCTCTCTTCCCGTGATTAACTTGACAAATAGGGGTCCGGCGAGGTGGGCGTCTTACTGGCCGATAGCGGCGTGACGAATGTCTCGTGAAGAGAAGAGGGGTTGAAAGAGGAATTGCGAGAGAAGAAGGAAAGAGTAAGCTTTTGGAGAAAGAGGGAGAAGATACAGGAAAAACGCTTGAGACGATACTTTGGAATCGAACGAAGAAATAGAATATATTCCGAATCGTTCATACATGGATATTACTCCAACGACGTTGAATTATAAGAATGGAAAACTCCTAAGCTAAATCCAAAAGAATCCTTTGGTATCCTTATCATTCCAAATGTTTTAGAGCTCATGGATTCAAATGATAGATTTATAAGAGGTTAATTTAGAAGCAAGAGACTGTGATTTTTATCGCTCGAATAAGGTATCTAGAGTCTTAATGAAAATTATTTTATATTTTACAATTTTTCGTAAATTTATGAATGTTTAGGAAATTAGACATTGAGATTCAAAATAATATAAAATTTGAGATAAGAAACAAATTGAAAATGAATAAGTATAAAGTTAAAAGTGATACACACTCAACATTTTTCAAGAACTCCGCAGGATATATTACGCTGATTTCGCAAGAGAAATATTTGATTGTGATGATCTTTAAGTATGTAAAAGAAAACAGAAAATGAAAAAGATTGTGCTACAACGAATAAGTGACATAACTTGCAATATTTTTTAAATTTTTAGATCGATTAACAATTACACCTTTTTTGAGAAAGTGAGGTCCTTTTGCATACTAATACATTTTAAGTTTGAGTTAACAAGCATGTTACTTTCATTTATTCTTTATTTTACTTTTATACTTGTTTAATTTAACCTGATTTTTTCTATATTCATGGATAATTCAAGAATATTTAAGAATCGATTATAATGGTGTTTCATCCGTCGAAAGATATCTTCTATCGAATCCAATAATAATATTGTATAATGCATCGTCATTTACATACTGAGATTGGCTACTCTACTGGAAAGCGGAAGAACGGAACAACATTTCCATTGATAGTCTTCCAAAGAAAATAAGAATATACTAAAGAAGTGAATTAAAAAGACTTGGACCAAAGAGCGAGGAATAGCAGAAAAACGATGAACGAGGACCAGCAACTATGGTGCAGCGAATGTGTAGAAAAAATAGAAGAGCAGGATAACGTGTACGAAAGAGGAATATGAAGAAAAGGAGGAGAAAGGAAGAACGGACATCAGAGAGGAGATAAAATTTGAGGTGAGGCAGAGTGATGGGAAAGCGTGGGAGTGAGGGAAAAATTATGGGGAGACGAGAAAAAAGTAAAAGAGCGTGGAGTGGATTAGGTGGGGAAAGAAATGGCCAAGAGCCTTCGAGTAAATGTAAAAATACAGATTAAAAACAGGAGATGAAAGCAATGGAAAGCAAATACAAACTATTCATTTCCTAATCGTCCGTTATTCACCTAGTTGTTCGGGCCAGGGCTACTTGGAAAGAGTATGAAATTGGGAGATTCCAATTCTACATATTAAACTTAATATATTAGTAATTCATGTATTTGTTATTATTTGCTATCTTTGAGGCTCTCAGGTGGCAGCACTAGTCAGTAGTAGTCATTCACTTACGAAATAAACAAGCCATTTATTGAATTTACTAAATACTAAATAAACAAAATTTATAAATAAGAAGCGAAATATATTATTTATAAAAATAACGAAACGAAACATATTACAATAAACATAAATAGCTGATATACTGCTATTAACGTAATTGAATATTATTAAGTTACAATAAGTATGTTAATGACTACAAAACAGGAAAATGAGGCTAAAAGTCGATTCGAGGTTAAAAGGTTGCCTTCATGGGATATGAAACAAATTTCTTGTCAACATGTCCACGAAGTCGTATTTGACATTTTGTACATGCACTATGATGGCGGAAGGTAGAATATCAAAGTAAGGCATGGGTTTTTTAAAGTTAAGGTGGAGGCAGCAAAGTTTTTCTACTATTATTTGAAAATGTATCTTACAATATTCCAGAATAATATCAGAATCGGGAAAGGTAAAAATGAATTAAATCAATTTATTTTCGTAACAGGACTTACTAAAATTTAAAACTAGGCGTTTAATTAAGTAGGGCAGTAAAGAAATCTTTGGAATGCCATAAAGAGAGAATCATATTTTAATATAATAACTTGAAATACAGGAAAAGCAGCAAGAGGAAGACCAAGAGATGAATATATTAGCCAAATAAAGAGAGATATAGGAAAGAAGAGATATCAGGATTTAGTAAAGTTAGCTTTAGATAGAGAGGAATGGAGGGCTGCAGTCAACCAATCTACGGATTGAATGACCTATGATAATGAACTTGTAATAGAACAAAGCTGTTTTTTTAATGCACGATTAAAAGTCGAATGGTAGCATAATACAGAGTAATAGTAATTGATAGAAAATATAAAAATTAATTTCGAAAAATGAGGCGCTTCAGCCTAAAGGGTCCACTAGAACTTATCCCTTTGTCTCCAAATTTGGAATGAGATAACTAGGGCGACCGGTATGACTACGTCACAATACGTATCCAAGTACTCGATGATCAAAATAAAACTTAATCCTTCATTATGAATTCCCAGATGGGAAGTTTCCCTTCAAACTTGCATTCAGTAAGTAAAATATTCCTTATAAAGATAGTAGACTGCCACTGATATATGAAATTCATACTTCAGTTAGGTGAAAAATAACGTTTAGATCCGCATGTTAATCGCAACTCCGTAAGAGGAAAAATTCCAGGGATTTTGTCATCCATCTACCCCAATAGTGAGATCACTTTAATTTATTGCTAAGTCGCTCATTTTCCGGTGATCAGTTTTGCAGTCATACTTATATTCGGTTAAGTGATATCACTAAAACGGGGGGAATTACCCTCTGGGCGACGCCGATTATCCGCGAGCGAATAAAATTAATACCCGCATTAGCTTTCTTTTCTTCCTCCCACCATTTTTTATAACTTCAAATTCTGACAATTCGACAAATAAATTATATCATCCCCGTCGGACGGCGATTATTTCCACACGACTTGAACTATTTATTTATACACCGGTATCGCCCTCTCCATCTCCTTAGAGCGGTGAATAAAATCTCGATAATTTTCCGTGCTAATTACAGCAAAGAAGAAAAATAACTCAGCGAGGGTGTCTCCTTTTGAAGCAGGGACTTTTCGAATGTGAAGAGTGAACTCATAATGTGGTTCGAAAAAGAAAAGATGGGAAGATTGAGGGCGAGAATGGACAAGCACCATTAGTGAATGTCGGAAAAGGGATGGGAGGAAAATCAGTGATGCGGTAATTTAGAGAGGAAGTTAGGCGAGAGATGGAGGAAAGCGTGGATCGAGAGAACGGGACTGCCTGTGAAATGCGATTAAGGAATGCTACGAAATCATCCTGGAGTTGTGTGCACTGTGATATATTATGGGAAATCGCGCTTAAGGCATTTCCAAAGATTCGTCTTTGTATATAAAATAATTCTGCACCCAATGAAAGAACTCATTCTTCAGGAAACGCCAGATAAGAAAATACCGAGAGGTCTTTCACACTGCATTATTCATGCGTTTCATTTAAGTACCAAAATGCTAACGCTATCTTCGACGTTAACGTGCTATTAAGTATCGGTAATTTAAACTAACGGCAGGAACCAACTCGAATATTAGATGTATTAGATATAGTGTAAAGAAAGTTCTGAATATCGTTCTTTTCATTCCTATTGGGTGGTAAAAACGATTTTTTTTAAACTCTACTACTACTACCATAGTAATAATATAGGCATCACGTATTTCTTGGTAAAATAAAGAAAAAATTGTATCAGGGGTGGCCACAGGTCGATCGTGACTGGATATGGAAAAATTTTTTCTTCCAAATATATTTTATCGCATCGTATATAATACAGATATATTTAATTAAATTTCACTGCGAATTTCCTAAGCTTGTATAAAATATAAAACGAGTCTTAAAGATGCGAAAATACCGCAATTAATGATTTTTGTTTCAGAAAATGTCAAATGTTGTTTCTACTAGTAAATTGCGGTCCAAAGATCAGTATGAAAATCGATCGCAGAAGGAGATTCGTAGATCACCTCTAACTTAAATTATCCTTACCAGCATAACTACTTTATAATATTTATCTTAATCTTCAAGGCCTGCATTGCTTAAATCGCACTTTCGAAAGCTCTTTATTTTCCGTCTACTCTTCTCCTTTTTTCTTTTCAGGTAAATGACATCCATAGTCTACCACCTACAAATTTACACGACTACAACTATGCAGCTAGTGATTTACCTGCTTTTATTTATTTACATCTGTGTTTTCGCGGGTTTTTTTCGCTCCCCTTCTTGTGTGAGCGTTTTCCCGCACAGTGGGTTTTTCTCTGAAAGCCTTCAGCCGAGGAGTTTTTTCCCACATCACAAATCTTTATTTTTACCTCTTTTTTTATCTTCTTTTTATAGATATATATGTATTTCATTTTTTTTCTTCTTTCTAACCTCGTTTGTAATTTACATATGTACCCGTAATGGTTAGGTGTAAGAGAGGTCCTAATGGGCCTAACCTCGCCGAATAAAGAGTTATTATTATATATAATATTCTTATTTGAGGTTCGGTCACAATTCCTTACAGCCAATATAGAGCTTCTTTATACCCAACATTTGGGGTATTTACACTAGTTTAGATGATTGTTTTCACACCAGTTTAAACGATTGTTATAATGTTATTATTTTCATGGAATCAGAAATTATTCTCAGATAACGTCACTATTTGAAAAAAGAAATAATTTTGGTCAAGTTCAAATCTGAAGAACGATTCATTGAGAAAAAGAGTAGATGACAAGTAAGTGAAGTTACGAGATTGTGAGACTCCCTCAATAAACAAAGTATTAATGTATCCACATTGAATTTTATGGTTTTGGTATATATTATTGTCTTCAACTTCCACATTTAAGAAACAGTATAATTTATAAGGCAATAAAAAGCACAAATTATGACTTAAAATTTTTTATTTAAGATTATTCAGATAAATGAGTTTAATTCAGATTAATACGTTTGAAATCAGAACGTGGAGAAGAAAGACACGAAAAAAATGATCGTCTCATAGAAAGAAGAAACGCTCCCTCGATGTCTGTTCAAAATGATTCATGAAGGATAGAAGTATTTTTCGGACATCGAACTTGATTATACTTCATATAAAATTATTATTTTTTTGGGCAATCGATTAAACTTGACGATTCCATTGACTGGCTGATTATAATTAGACATCACGCTTTTTTGCGACCGAATCGAATGATGAAGAACCTTATTAAGCCGTCGCAGTCTTCAACTGTTTCGAGAGCGAAAAACCACTAAGTATTTGCATACAGATTATTTGATGATATGAATAAAATTAAATTCAACTTATGAATCAATTCATTCTTAATTAATCCAAATGTAAAATGAGATACAACTCAAAACGTTCTTTCATCCCTTTTATATGCTGTGTTTAACGGATGGAAATGAGACAAAATTTCGAAATGGAAGATGGAAGCGATAAAAGAACAATGTATCATTTAACAGCTCATTTTCAATATGAAATGAAAAAAGAATGTCTTTCATTGGATATGGGTCCATGAGTTAGAGCTTTACTAAATTAAATGAATCTTATCAAGTGATTTCTGGTGGTAAACCATTTCAAACTTAATAAAAGCCATGGTATCGGATAAATAATCCATCGCTTGTTTTATTAAACTCAACGAAATAGTTTGCAACAACTGCATAAAATATGTATTAAAACATGCTTTCGGAATTCCAACGGTAGAAGTAAAATTCTAATCATAAATCATGAAAAGGATGAAGAAAAGCTTTTTAACATAGTAAGGCGTCTTATAACCGAAGGATAAAAAGAAGCGAAAAATTCCGTTCTTGAAGCGGTAGTTTACGGGTTAGGATACCTGCCCGGTGAGTGGGGGACCTGGGTTCGGCTCGCAATCATGTCGCCATTTCTACTTCTGTTTATCCTTCTATATATCATAAATTTCTGTTACATCGAAAGACTTTATGTGGATCTCATTTCATTCTACTTCTAACAATAAGTAATAAACTGAGTGAACTTCGGAAACGGACGCTTCCCTTTCTTTACGTGAATACATCATCGTAAATTCCTCAAATACTAGTTGAAAGCATCCTCGAACTTGGAATTAAGGAGTTGAATACATCAGCAAGCCTTCAAGCCATCCGCATAAAGTCATGAACTTGCAGCGAATCATAACGCGGAAACAAGCTAATTAACATACTGCGGCGACCAGCTCATAATAATTATAAGAAAGAATCTTTTTAAAATCCCATCTTATAATCATGTTCTGCATAATCTAAATTTTGCAGTATTTCTTCATCAAACAATTTCTTTTATAATTAAAAGCAGCTTTTTCCCCGCGAACTGCTTGTGTGCCTCCGACTGCATGGAAAACGAGTTCTAGACTCGCATTTATAATAACCGAGAGACTTTTGATTGGGATTTTTCCACGCACAACCGCGTTAATCTGTGGCAAGAGAGAGCAAAAACCAAAACGAGTTTCTTTTAAAAGCGCGGCCATTCATCGAGGCTAATAAAATTCCGTAAATTTTCGTTTCAGCGAGATCGTTAAGCGGAGACGTACCACACGGTGGAGACAGAGACATTAACGCTTTTGAATGTTGCAAGTGAGAGTTGTAAAATGCGGTTATGCACTTATGTGATCAGCTAAGCGGTGGAGGGAAAGAATAATGTAGGAAAGCGACGGCTGAGAAAGGTAAAGAGAAATAGGGGAAACGAAAGGTAATAATCGCCGAATAAAATAACGCATAACAAGATGATCAGAGTGGAACTTATTACGTGAGCTCGGCTAAAGTAGTTGCGATGGCTAAGGTGAGGCAGAGAAGAAGGGAAACATTACGAAAAGGGTATTTATGATATTGGATTGTGTTGCTGAACCTTGTTATCACGAAGAAAATTCTTAATACGTTTCATAATCATAAAGAATGGCGGAGAAGTTTGCCGGTATTTAAAGCCAAACTATAATCATATCAAGAAGTAAGACTCAAGTTCACTCGTATTATTGAGACTTGAATATGAATTTCTGCCCTGTCATGAACCAAGATATTCTTGATTACACAGTATAAGTGCAGTATTTGAAATACTTACAGATATTACCCACTTGGCTATCCGGAAGCCACATTTTCAGATTTTTCACAAGCAATAGTGCTCAAGAAATATCTCATGAGACCATATTCAGAATGATATTGAAAAATTCAGAAAAATTTGAAGCTCTTGAACGCGAACTGAAGATGGAAACCGTTATTTTTGTTTCGTTCAGATTTTCGGTTCCAACAATTTATATTTTACACCGGTATAATTGAAGGAAGTGTTGCCTAACTTACGTAACTTACAAATAACTCTCACTAAGTTTTTTTCTAAAATTTAGTGTAATGTAATGAAATTAGAAACAGCGAGATACCATAAAACAAACATTCAGAGGGATATAATATTACAATGGTCAGAGCGAAAAAACTAATAGAACCGGTTCGACGTTAGTTGAAGGAGCGAAACCACAGCTGAACCAAATTCGGTTCTTTCGTCAAACCGGAAAGAAAGATATTACGGTTCGATGTCCTGAAATGGTCAAAGGTCGATGGTCAAAACTGACTGATACGCATGCCTTCTCTATTGCAAGAAATACTTCTCATGGAGAGGGCAAGATTAGTTCAGTTACTTAGTATAGGAGTTGGATATTGAATGTAAGATGTAAGTTTCATGAGAGGAAGTGTAAATGCTTGTTCCGTATATTGCTGTGAATCCGTAAGAAAATCAAGAGAGTAATTTTGGACGTATGTTATGCTCCTGTGAATGGAGAGAATGAGTTTTGGTAGAGTTAGAAAGCAGTTGTGAATGACTGTGATACATGTACGAATGGAGACATGAGGTAGAGAAGAAAGCACCGAAAAAGTTGTGGGCCACTTTTGAGGACCCCCACAGTAAATGAACACTCAATGAAAAAATATTTTAATTTCACAATACCATGAAAATAAATTTAGATATTTTTTCATTAAGTGTTCATTCATGGAATACCAACAAGTAAAGTTGCCCATAATAAATGTTAATGGTGACATTGCAGTTTCATTATTGCAGACAGGTTGAAGGATGCAAGAGTGATGGAAGGATCTAGATGTGGGACTGATTATTATTTGATGGTCACTTAGGTTGGCGTACAAAGAACTATAGAAAATGGTTAAGGAAGATGTTAATAGAAAATGTGTAAACCCACAAGAATGAAGTGGAGAAATTCCAGGTCAACGAGGTATTGCAAAGTAGATTCATCTTTCAAGTATTTCTAATAATCGTAAGAGCTAAATTAAATTTATAATTTATAATTATTAATAATTTTAAGAAAACGGACGATTTATCGAGAAAGAAAACATGCTACGTAAGATTATTTTAAATATTTTCTTGGCATATTTTAGGCTTCATTTTCTTAAAAAACAATGACTGCTTTATTACATACACAAGATGTTATACCTCCATTTTTACACTCACATCCCGCCTTACCGAACTTCTATGTAAGAGGTTGAGGAGTTCAGAACACCTCCTCTTTCAGTCGGATATATGTCGAGAGGTGTTTTATAACATACCAATTGAAGTTGATCTTAGACATTACTCGGAGGAACTGTAACTTTTCATGAATGATTTTGCTTGCTATTATATTTAAAGATTAACTTTTAAAGAAAAATTTATATTGTTCGTGCCTTTATCGATATATCTGACCGTTTATCTTAAAATCTAAATTATATGATTAGGAAGGGTTGTTTGCTTGAAATTTTGTAATTTGGAATTCGGGTTGTAGAATGTTTGGAAGTCTACCAGAAATTAGCCAAAAATAAGAAAGTAACCGATCTTAACGAGCACCGTGATAAATCCAGAGAAATTTCTGCTTTAGCCTCCTTATCTATGAACGCAGCAGGTCACTTTCTTCAAAAATATCTATATCTGATGTCTATTCACTGATAAAATTTGTCATAGAAGCGAATTTAAATTTATAAATATTAAAAAAAGAGAAAATAGCATTCAGATGTATGCGTGCGTAACAAAAAGGGTGAAGTTGGTTTCGTAAACAAGAAACAAATCGACATTCTAAGACGTGAATTCGTGGAAAGCCGTAACTGAAAGTAAACACTTTGTATATTAATAGTAGGAATCACTCTTAAAAATACCAAGAATCTAATTTCATTCATACACAAGGGTTAAATTTGTTGGTCACAGCTTCGAGTAGTCGTAAGTCGGAGATTGTCTATACTCACAAACTTCATTCGGATCGAAAAGCAGAATGGGATTTTTTAATGCAACATTCAACAATTCTTCAATAAAAAGTGCGTATGTAAGTTGTGAAGCAGACAGAGACGGCCAAAATTTTACTAATATGTATTCCTTATCTTTTTATTATAAGATAAGAAGCACATATTACTACTATGCTACTATGATTGGTAGACTGAATAAAAGAGGCACACTTAAACGACTTAAATTTGCGAATACAGGTTAAGGGAGGTTATTAAAGTATGGCAAATAACTTTTAATTTTGCGAAAGAGATTAGATATTACCTATACCCACAAATATTGATGTTTCTATATAATCTACAAAATAATCTATAAGATAATCTATAAATAATAGCATAGTAAACAGGTATTTTTTACTTCTGTGAAATTAAATAAAAAACGGAAAGTTATTGGTTCTATAAAAGTTAAACACTGTAAAATTATCCCCGCCCGACCTTCGTAATGGCACCAAGAGTAGGAAAGTTCCAATTCATTCACAATAATAAATAAAGATTAAAGTGTATCTAAATATCACTTTTTAAGAATTGGATGATTTACCGTCATACAATGGCGGCTGCACAGCTCTGATGTCGCGAAATTCGTGAGTGCCGTTCGTGGATGTCTAGGTATCCGTGAAAATATAAAGAAAACAGAAGATAAAGAAGTAAGAAATCGGTAAGGATGTAACAAGAAAGGATGAGCGATAATCTTTGCCCGAGGGGCTATAGAGAGAAGGAAATGGAGAAAGGACGGAGAATTGGGAAAAAAGAGTGTCGGAAGGAAAGATTGAGCGAGTGACGCGAGAGATGGTCGGAAAGCATATAAATCAAAAGGGCCGAGAAAAAAGAAAGGAATCTATATGGAAGAAGGGGAGGGCGAGGGTGTAAGTGATGATTGATGTTAATGAGGAGGAACGGATTGCTCGAGAGAGTTAAAAGATGCGAAGAGGCTGTGGAATGAGAGAAGACCTTTCGGGAGTGTTTGGGGTTAAAGCAGGTGAAGTTCGCGTTAGTGGACTTGGCATTGGGAATTGGCCGCGAGGCGGACGGCAGGAGGTGCTATCTTGGAGTGCTTTGGCTAAAAAAAATCCCTCTTGATTTTTGGAACCTTTCCCACACTGAGGTTCGGTCCACGGGGTCCTTATTATGTCCACCTAACCGCATTCCCTAGACGAACATTTTCCCCGATTGTTGCGACTTCGTTTGCGTTTGCCCCTCGCGAAAGCCAGGGGCTAACTAAAAGGGCAAGGGTTTACAAGATGTACCACAATGTATGATGACAATTCAATTTTAATATTTTTAGTTGTTTCTTTGTAATTCGTTGTCTCCTTCATTATTTTAGCAATTACTATCAGTAGATTCGCGCAGGTTTTTATGCCACCCCCTTCACTTAAGACGTTTTTCTCCTGAGGGAAAAATATCCCCATATATCTCGAATTTCCACAACAGAGATATTCCAGAGTTTTAACAAGAATTTCATTCGCTCGAACTACCTGATCTAAAATTCATTTCAATTCATGGAATGTATAAAGAATAACAATCGAATGAAGTTAAATTCTAGGAAAGCATTTAGTCTCAACCTTTTCGGAATAAAGAAGCTAATTATTTATTTCCTAATTTGAAATGGTAGTTGACTTCTATAGTAAAGCTAAGACCAAACAGAAATCAGTTTGACAACAGAAATCAGTTTGACAACTGATATCAGAGAAGAATGGCGAAAAGAAGGGATTGTTGGTGACGTTAAATTATGTTTTAAGTTAAGCATTATCTAAATTTTATTGAGATTCATAATCGTAATTAATAATTCATACTCGTAAGCGTTTATGTCAAAGATACTTTTCATGCTATGCCTTTCATTGTAGAAAAAATTGACACCGAAAGACCATTTCAAATTTCACTTAATACATTGTTAAAGGAATTTCCATACGCCAAAAGCCAAGGTCGAATTTTCTAAGTGTACATTACTAACGGTATTTCTAAAGATGTTCGACAGTGAATGCCGCGACCTTGCGGAGATTTTTTCTGCCGGCGCAGAATAAACCAACTCTAATCACATAAATATTCGCTGAATCAGTTTCAACTCTTTAGCACAATTTTCTTCATTTCCGTAGTGTGTGCTAATGAGATGAATCTAGTTTAGTGTCCCCAGAATTATGCGAAACCTTAACAAAGTTAGCATCAGTTTACTTTCGGTCTCCTTGATATCTTCATCACAGCAACCTTATTCTCTTTCAGTGCTGACACTATGTGAAGAGCGACATCCTTCCACGAGCTCTATATAAATCGATAACACTTTTGTGATGAATTAATCACCTGACTCCGTAAAAGACCACACTAAACAACAATCATGAATTTTTCTCGTGTAAAAAGAGACGAACCGTAATCAATGCAAAGGGGAGCAGCATGGATATACTTCGGATGAAAATGATTTCAGCGTTGAAGACAAGCCAAAATAAGGTCGCTGTATAGCATGACCTGCTACAACATGACGATTCCATTATAGGTAGGCTAGGTATAGGATACAAAATATTCATTTGAGCCGATCATTACGGGAAAGACTGCCGGTAAAGAACAAAGACACGACAAAGTTATTCTTCTGCATGATAACGCTCGCCCGCATGCGGTAAAAAACATTTGGAAATGCTCAAGTGGGATATTTTACCGCACCCGCTGTTCTTGCCGAACTTCTGGTTGCTCCGACGGATGCATCACGGTTTGACAGATAACCGATTCACTCCTTTCGCAGAATTCGAAAATTGGCTCCTCATGAGATATGTTTTCTAGATGGAATTCGAAAATTGCCTGAGAGGTGGGAAATAGTAGTAGCTGGTGATGAACAATACTTTGATTCATCCGTTCATTCATTTTGTTCTGAAATAGATGCATTTTCGACTACAAAAAAGCGGCCCGAACTAATTTGTACTCTCAATACATTGTTACATTACTATTAAAATTGTTTTCAGTCAGTGTGGATAAAAAGGCAAGAAAGAAGAAGATAGCTAGACAGTGAATTAGATAAGGAATACACGAGGAAGGCTAAAGGAAATGACGGCAGGCAGGAGTTCACATCAACCTATATATAAGACTCATCGTCCATTTAATTTCTGTGGAAAGGCTGAATATCATTCAAGCATTACAGTTATTTTATCAACACTATTATTAGAATTTTATTACGAATTTGGGCGTTTTATCTCCCCTATCCTTCTACTACAAAGGATAGCGAAAAATATAACTCAAATCAATAAAAGTTGGGTACCCTCTCTACAGGCGGTCATTAAGATAAGAAACGTGCACAAAAATACTGAAATGAAATAAATATCCCCATCCAATACATCCGAAGAAAATCTATCTTAAGAAGATTTTGCGTATATTCCATTCCTTTTACGACTCCTGAGTCATTATCATAGCGGTAAACATTTCCGTTGGGAGGGTGAGGCGATATGACGTCACGAGGCACTCGAGATCCGTATTCCATCCGCTGAAAATAGGAATCTCGTGTACGCTCTGAAATAAAAGAGCGAACCGCGTTGTTTGGCCATCGATCGGTCCTAAGGAGTTTTTCTCTCAGTTACATAAAAGCCTGACACGATGAGATTCACTTTTCTCTTTCGTTTGCGACGAAGTCTGCACTGATAATCGGAGGCTGGCTGTCAAAGGATTACGTGAGACTGAGGCCATTTGAGGGAATGAAATTCCTGCGGAGGTGGATGCACTATTTGGCTACCTTTTAGTGAACGATACTACCGAATAGGATTGCAATAATTACATACATATTTATGCTTTTATTTCCGAAAAACCTGAGACCTAATAGTCCCGCCCTACATTTGCACTCTTACTGAATGTCTGAGTGCAACATAAAGTTAACAAGAAAGGTAAGAACGAAGAAGAAAATGAATTAGAAATGTAGTACAGTACAATACCATTCTACAAACATAACAAAAATATTACTAAGAAATATTAAAAGTAAACAAGAATTAAAAGAGTAATAATAAAAGAGAGATTAGGTTCGTAAGATGAAAGGTGAGTAGCAGAATAACGCCCGCGAAGATAAATTGGGCAGATTTGTAATATTAAAAGATACTTGAAATATTATGATAATAAAATATCAAAATGTGGTTAAAATAAATTAAATATACTTGAAGCAAATTATATATCGTTTCAAAGAATATTTAAAGATATATATATATATATATATATATATATATATATATATATATAATAAATCATATCAAAACTTAAATGAGGATTGCAAAAGGAGAAACGGAAATGGATAATATAACAACGGATTAAGTCTTTGTCACGTATAGAAGTATAATTGGATTATGGAATCAAATAATAATGAAAACAGGATATGAAATACAGATATATGCAGATACATTGCAATATATAGAAATATAGAATATAGAAATACAGGATTCAGGAGATCTGTTACATTTTTCGTTCCTAAGGTAAAAATAACAAGCTTTAAATTATTTCGTCGAACTAGTTTTCATGACATGTAATTCGAATGATACGAATTAGAGAGTAAAGCGAGGAAGCGATAAAGTTTGACCAAGTTAAGGAACTTCTGGCTGGCGCATGCATATATTAATGCATATACGGGTGGTCTGAAAAGTTTCCGACCCCAGATTTTTCAGAAATCTTCAGAAAATTTTCAGAAGTTTTCAAAAAACCTGTCGAGAAATGGCGAAATGTCGGAAACTTTTCAGAGTTTCTTATTTTCGACGAGACGCATGATTTTTCTAGAAGCGATTGCTTAGATGATAATATTTGAACCGTTTTCGGGTGAGAAGAGTTAAAAGTGATAAGAGTGAGAAGTGATAAACGATGCCGCAAAAGAGGTAAATTTGAACTATTTTCGAAAACAAATATACCTTCGTCCTAAACTAGGGATGCAAATCAATATAAAGCATGATACAAGAAGGTGATATTAACTTTTTTGTGAATTTTTTATTAAAATATTTAGGATAATTTCTCTCGTATGTTCATGAAATTAAATGGTGTAAAACAACACCCTACTTCTTTTCTAGCCTCCATCTTTGCTTTAACAACACTAGTAGAAGTTGGAATTCGATATAAAAAGGAGAAGTAGAATATTGATATTCGTTCTGATTAAGTAAATAAAAATAAGTAAATTAATAAAATTGTTCTTCGACATAAATATTGAAAGCTAGTTTTGGTCTTGTTAGTTTTGGTACATAATTGATGATGAAATATTTCTATGAAATGGTTGCAGAATTTGTTCGATATACGTAATAAGAAGAACAGTATTACTTATTTTACTAAATTCATACAAGTTTTTAAAAATATCAACTCCCTTCTGGGAGCCTCGTTGGCATTTGGTGCGATAATTCAGACGTCTACGTACAGCTTCACAACAAATATGCACAAATCGCGTACTACATAATCCTCTTCGGTAAAGAGTGCAAACACACTGCTAAAAAGAAACATTTTCAGGGAATATAATTATTTTGACAACCATTAACATGATGAAACGCGCCGGGAACGCGAAATATTACCCTTCGAGGAGGAAATAATTTCAAAAAAATAACGGTTGGCTCAAAGAGCTCTCGATATGATCTCTGGGATGATTTTCTTGTAGCTACTCGAGTGCAAAATCTAAAATTTCTCCCACTTTGTGCTTTGGCACTCTTCGAGCATTCCAGTCTTGCATTCCAGCTTTAAAGTTCAACCAGTTAATTTGAGGAAACTGCCTTCTGAAACTTTTTGAAGAAAGACTGGAGTGGAGGAATGGAAAAGAGGAAACCGGTTAATAAAATAAGATAGCAAAGTAAAAGTGGAAAGTACAATATTAAATATTTAATCGATTAAATCACATGATTAATTTTTATTAATTTTTAAATTTTTATTTTAAAGTTTCATGAAAGCGTACCATGATAGAGGTAACAAATCGTAAAGGAAAACCTTAGATTTCTTCCAAAATACATTATTATAACCTGAAGATGGTCTTAATGGCCGAAACCATGGTGGTGAATAAAAAGTTTTAGTGGTACGGTATACGTATTTAGTTTTATTTATAGTTACTAATATTAAAGCCTTCAAAAAGATCTGTAATCCATGAAAATTGGATGAAACCCAGTCAAAACAATGATTTGGAAAGCTGGAGTTGCCATCAAGCAGGATTTTGTTACCTCTCCACTTACTCAGAAAAGCATTCATTTTTAAAAGCTTTATTTTCAACTATATATATTCCGCATAATATATTAACGAATTTGACGCATAACCACCTTCATTTTTTCACTTTCTTAAGCGTTTGGCTCGGTTAAATTTCGGTCCAGATCCCATACTTTTATAGAAAAGAAATAAGAGCGATTTCTTACGAAGTAATCGTGGCTATCAGAATAGTAAATGTCCACCTCTCGTCCATTATCAGGAGAAACCTTATAATGTTTTCACCTCTGAATCTGAGGAGCGGAGAGACACGCGCTACTTCAATCCCATCCCCTTCACAGGAAAAATAAAAGAGCAAAATGTAGTAGGGATTCAGGTGGGAAATTTTCATCACCATTCCTTATGCGAGGCGTCAAAATATTTAACCTCCCGCTCAATTGAAAACTCGATTCCAAATTCAAAACCGTAAAAGAGCCGCCATCCCCGCGCCACCCGCGAAAAGATTTTTCGGAGCGCATGAATCATAGAATTGAAAAGAGGGAGACGCTAATTCTCCTAAACTCGTAGGATTACGCTGACAATAAATAGGGCTAAGGAGGAGGGACATATAGATGCAGAGGAGACTGTTTATGTATCTGGCTGCCTCCATCAATCACTTTCACGGCCTCCTCCCTAATGGTCACGTGAATTTCACCGTTTCATTATGAAGGGGAGGCGTTTTCTGCCGACTTCACATCGCAGGAAGGAATAAATTTGAACGGAATCTACGACTAACGTCCTTCTCTCCCTCACTATTTCCTCCCTTCTTTCTCTGCCACCTACTAAATCTCTCCTCCGCCATCTCTCTCGTAAACATTCTTACGCGCACTTGCCTCTCAAGTCGCCCTCTTTCCAATCGCCATTCGGCGCTAACACTTTATAATCCTTTGTGGAAAAAACCCTCGACAATCAATTAATTTCCAAAACTGCCTCCCTTGTGTTCTCTCTGAATATTTGAATTTCGCTTGCGACGAGAAAGAAATCGATTCTGGGGTAGTCGTAAAATTTCAAATGCGGATCTACATAGCAAATGTGTGGAAATATAAGTGAATTTTGGATCAACAGGGACACAAATTATTATATCTCAATCTATTTCCACTTTTAGCGAAGGGAAAGAGAATGAAATTGAAGATTAAGGAAAAAAACGTTCTACTTTTTTTCGATACGATCATGAAAAAACTGCTTCTTTTATGGATATCCTTAAAAATCGAAAATTATCTCATCAAATGTAATGATGAGATAAATTGATATAAAAATAGTTTTACATATAGTTAAATAGTTAATAGCTTAAACGGACTTAAGATAGATAGTGATAAAAATATCTACCGAGCGTACATTACATGTTGTAACAATCAAGATATAAAACACTTAACACGAGCATTTGCAATTTGCGTGGATCACAAAAGGAGTTTATTAATAAATTTTTGTCTGGGATCACTTTGGATCAACTAAATTATGGAATTCTTCCTTAAATTTATTATGCAAGAGGTAGGTGTCTCAGGTAACAGTTTGGTAAGTACATGAGTCTCCAGCAACTGCTTTATCATGAGATTTCTCACGTTTCCTGAAGACATTGAAATTGCGATAACTGCCAACATTGATCAATCACTTAATAATAAGAACGAAAAACTAGGCGATTAGATATTATTAATTATAACATGCATTACATTTTCTTCTTCCTCTCCGCATTCAATGAGTTTATACAGAATGTGCGAACACATTAAATGTAAACATATAAATGATAGCCTTAACCCCTAGATCTAAACGAAGCACAATAACTAAGAGATATATTTGAAAAGGATATAAAGCAAAATTAATACCGGATCTTGCAGTAAGAGGTGACCATGGTCCCAAATTATAATCTCATACTTTCTAGGGCTTGGTTAATTGCGTACCAGCTGAATAAAATATATTCCTTTCAAATATAAGAAGTAACTAATGATTGTGATATTGTGAAATACAGGACAAAAACAATAGAAAACTGCAAATAACAAACAATCATTAAGAAATTATGAATAGAGCAGAAAAAAGTGTAAGGGTTAAGAATAAAATCGGATTAAATTTGGATCGCTGAACTTAAACGGTTTTTAATCAAGATTCGTGACTTAAAATTACGTAATAAATGGAATCAAGAGAATATACACTCCAGTAAATGCTACGATGATTCGTTCGACATTTTCATTAAGGACAAATCTCAGATCCCTCCTCATTTTTTAATTGCTAATCGCTAAGTATTTGCCACATAAATATAATTTTAGATATCGCACCATTTCAACCTTTCTTAACAGTTCTAGCGGAATTCTGCGCTGGACAAGACGCGCTTGAGTAAATTACGCATTTAAATATCTCTGCTGTCACTCGGGTGACAAAGGCGTAAGCAAGGAAATTAAGATATTTTCATAGGAAATATCAGCGATAGTCTCGTTCTCGCATTTTATCCGACAATGTGACGTCGAAGCTAGTAATACATGGCGGGCAAAAAATGCCACGACAAGGATTTGCTTGTAACAGTCTCCTTTCTTTAAGCTTCCAACTTCCCACGTTCTCCTACCTTTTCACTTTGCTTTTTTCACCCCTTCGCCTTGATTTACGCTCTTCTCTTGTCTTTTCATCCCTCCTCTTTCTCTCTCTCCTCTTTATCTGCTGCCTTCGTTGGCGGCGCTGCCGTGAAATGCGAAGGGGTAAAGGGATCTTAGTGCCGCCATCTCCACACGTTTGTCCTCTCCTTCATTTCTATTCATCTTTTGGCTACTCATTTCTTGGGGATAGATATTTGGAAGCTTTCCAGATATTTTCTCAAAGATGGAGGTGAATGGGAGTAATAAAGAATTCTTCGTATTGTCTCTAAAATAGGAGTTATCTACTCGCATATTCACCTTACACGTACTGTCACAGTAACCAGTAAATAGGTACCCATGATGCCATACCATCGTAAAATACATTTATTATACGGCTGGTGAGATGCGCAAAATTTGGCGCGAAGCTAGATGACGGAAGCTGTAGGCGGTCATGAATACCGTTTATATTACATTCATACTTGTCCAATAAATACCGTCTTTCAGGAAATATTTCTCATGCAATTAAATTACGTTGCCGTGAAAGAATCGATCTTTGAAATTAATTTATTCAAAACAAATTATTAAATTGTATTATTTTGTTGTTTATAAATGTTTAATAAATAGGTTTTTAATGAACTTATTAGGAATAATGGAATGAGTTCATGAGTAAATGGAACTAATTAATTAAATTTCAAAATTATCAATTCTATAAATTGTGTCATCATTATTAATCGACAGAAATAAAGCAACTCTATACTAAGTGAGGCATAATAACTTCTCGTCTAGCTACAGAAAGGAGGAATCCATTTTCGCTATTCTTCTTACTGACCTTACAAGTCTTATCAATTACGTTACTTATATCATTTCAGAAATAAACATTAAAATCACGCAACTGGATTCACGCATCGTTTATAACAATCTTTGAGAGAATTAAATCTTTGGAAATATATTTATACTAGTGCTTCTAGTAAGTCTCGAATTTTTAAGTTTATCAATTTAACATTACTGATAAAGTAATATTGGATATTGTGAGACAAAATTAAGTAGTTGTTTTTATTATAGGTGGATAGTATCTACTTATATAGTACTTTCCTCAGAAAGTAAGATATTGATCGGCTTGGATGACCGTTATTTAAGAGGTTCTATCATTCGAAGCATTCTATCACCAATATGGTGATTTCGTGATAGAATGTGGCTTCCTAGGCTAGATGAGAAGTGAGATACTTTGCATTTTTTCCCTCTGAGTGAAATCAGTGAAACAAATCCATATAAGGGCGAGACAATGAACCCATTAATCGCACTTTTCTGAACATTTAATTAGGAATTTCCAAAATGAATGTAACTATTCGTCATCCAGATTCCTTAGTAGCGCTAAAATTGTCACAGTAGAGACCAAGGCGGAGAAAAAGTAAAGGAAGGATTTCCATATTCTGTACCTGGGAAAATAAGCGATAATCAGTGATGAAAAAACATTGAATGAATGATTCTCTTAAATAGCTACTAGGAGGGAGGATAATCTTATACGTCTGCAAAGCTTTAAACCTTAGGCATTTACATCCGCAGCAGTGATACGGAAGGATATCCTCAAATGTTATCCATACAGCGTTAATTTCTGCTGTAAATTTTTCTCATAACGCTTGAACAACTAAAGATAAAAGACGCCACTTGAACAAAAAGTTTCGCAATGTAAAAATACGAAATTGTTAATCCCGTCTCTGTCGTAATCTACATGGCAGGGCACAATATATATATATATATATATATATATATATATATATATAAACAAAGAAACGTATTTGCGTGTTTCCTAAAAGTCTTTCTAAATTGGCAACCGCAGTCTACTCATAAATTATAGTTTCCATCTCAACGTCCAACCAATAGGAAGAAATCGAATTATCTGTTATTCGAATTATCGGCTGTTCTTCAGCCAATAATTGTTTACCATCAGGAAGATTCAATCTAAAATTTATTGAACGTTGATATTTCTTAAGAAAACTGTCGCTCAATGTAATATTTACATTAAAGATTTTACCCAAGAGTTAATTAAAAATATTTAATATCCAGAAAAGTAATGCTCGAAATTACTTGTAATTTATCTTTGGTAAATTAATAACATGAACGCAGAATAACAAAGAAGTATTACTCTTAATAAATAGTGCTTTTAGTTTGTTCTTTTGAACGTATGCTTTAGGTTCTATCATCAATAAAACAGATTTTTATCATCAAATTCTAATTCAAGTCAGCTTCTTTTCATAAGCTTTATTGCATTTTTGGCAAAAACATTTAGCCGTTGAGGAATTTAATTCAGGCGACTCTTCTGAGAAATCTTTAAATGAAAGGACATGTTAAAAAAAGCGAGAAAGTACTAACAATAGGATGAAATAATCCACCCAAAATATATAAACCGCAAATATACACTCATCTCTCTCTTGACTCGAATGATTATTGACATCTCCTTTTCTCAGTAATTCACGGTATCTTGGAATATTTATTCCTTGTACATCCCTTGTCCTACATGAAATATGAATCTCTCAGAAATATGTTTCAAACAAAACGGATTAAAAATAAAAGATCCATCCTATCTTACTGGAGCTGAGAAAAGAAAAGCATTACAGTAGAGAATAAGAGAGATTTCTCGGACGTTCGTTTCTCTGGACCATTAAGAAAGCAGCCTCTAACGGGGTTTAAGTGAGGCGTTTAGTTCTGCACGAGGACGAGGCGGAAGTAGAAGGTTCGAGGAAAAGCCAGTCCTCAGCGAGTATTTTTTATAAAAAGGCAGCAATTTTTTCAAACTTCTTTCTCATCACTTGCTGAAAACTAAGCTCCTAAGATATTTCTAATACGAGGATGAGAATAAATAGAGGAAGAATATCTATGATAGAGGAAAAACTGTAGGGTGAGATAAAAAAGGAACTCCGACTGATTCATTGCCTGTCTTTTGGAAAACTTATATAACGTTATTTTTTCAGCCTCCAGAGGATTTCGTAGAATCTTTTAATAGATGAGTAGTTGGACGTCATATTTTAAATTATATTTATATCATCTTTTTTGTAGTGATTTTCCTGTTTCAGCGTTTCTGTTTCATTTTCATAGACGCTTTGTTGAAATTTAAATGGAATTAAATCTCATTAATTCGTGACCTATCGGCTTTCTGTGGCAAAATTCATATGAATACTCAAATAATGAAATTAATTCTTTCCTCAAAAACTTGCAATGTTAAAGATTTAGCATTCCCAGTTCACAATTCATAATTGAATGGGCAGCTGACGAGAAAAGTCAATTTAATCGTATCGAATTTTGCTATACTATGTAATTCATCGGGATTTTTTAGCTCCATTCTGCATGAACTCAATAGTACGTAAAATCCACCGAAGTGCGAGTAACTTTGTGGTAATCCATCCCCGGAAGAAAAAAGAGGAACAACTTTTCACAAAGGAAACTAATTCCGTCTTTAATGTAACTATGCAAATACAATTACAAGATGATGAACAAGACTAGAAAATGATGTTTAAGCATCGAAACATGTCGTGTCTCAATAACGTGCTCAATTGTGTGTAATTTGCATGGTTACATTAAAGACGGAATTAGTTTCCTTTGTGAAAAGTTGTTCCTCTTTTTTCTTCATGAACTCAATATTTATTCAACTGAAAAAATAAAACATAAGCGGAATGAATAATTGCTCCTGTATATAAACCGAACTCGAATACCGAGTTTCTCTCTTTGAATAAGCGTAGCAATAAGATTTCTGTAATATGTTTCTAGAAAATGTAAATAAGTAAAGATATATTTACGGAAGTGGGTATTCTATTAATAGATGAACAGTACGTTTTTATTTGTAGATGCAACTTAACTATAGATTATCGACGAAAGGCGAAATTTCTCATGTGAAGTCTCTCCAGACATGGTATATAATTCACAGCCTAAAATTCGGGAGCTGATATAATGATTGCCAATCGCGCATTCCTTAATTACAGGCACTTAGTTCCGGCCAAACAGCAATAGATATTTCATTGAGAAAGGCAGGGCACTAATTCAAGAATCAATTTAGTTGCCTAATTGCCTCATAACTCAGGTCTTTAGTTTATGCAATTGATCATAGTTGAACGGCGTTAACGGCGCGAATTAAAACTTCACCCTAACCTCCGAAGTTATTTTGTTGTGACAAATACATTCCTTAACAAAGTTCTTTTCCCATAACAGACATCGACGAGTCTCGGTTAGGCACCGTTTATCTCCATTAACCCTTCGTCCCCACGCTATCCTGATTTGCGGCATCGATATACGAAGTTAAAAAAATAAATAAATAGAGGGAAGATATATCGAAAAGTCTCACGCGGGAAAAGACAAATTCAAGGGACGGGACGAGATGATTCGTTTGGCAGGGGAAATTTTTTCCCTCGCACATTCCAAGCATTTGCCAAAGATTTTTCAAATCCCGTCGTGATAAATGGGAATTAACTTTTTATTTCGCCCGCGACTCCTATTTAACCCGCAGCCCGAATGAAAAAGAAGATATGAAGATGAGGAAGAGAAGCGCTGCTTGTCCCAAAAGGGAGAGGAAGAAGGAGAAGTATAAAATGGAAGGAGAGGTAGACGTTATATCTTTAAAAAAAAGGTACCCCGAATCCAGGAAAGAGCACCTATTATCCAACGCCATCCGTAGCCAAGAAAACATCTCCCATTCAAAATCGTGATTGAAGTCATCTCTCATTTTTAAGAGCCACCATGACACCTAAACGACCACGGGGAGTTACACGAAAACCACCGGTAATAGAATCGGAGTTGTTACATAGGTTACAATCCATATTTTTTGGGATGGGTAACCCAAAGGTGAGGTTTTCTGATTCCCTCTCCCCTCTTTCTGAATTTCCCTCCTACGGAGAACGTATTCGTTGACCCATCGTCGAGGTCAAGGGCAGGGCAGGGATGCCTTTAAAGAAGGCGGAGAAGCTCTTTTGGCCGGGGACCCTTCCGTTCCCATGCCAATGTATCACAGTGGCAATAAAACCGCTCCGCGAAGAGAGAGTGGGGGTCGCTGGACCACAAGCTGGAGGCAGCGGGAGGAGAAGTGTGTGGATAGGGCTGGGACGTCCTTCCACGCTACCGAAGAAGGAGACTTTAACGGGAGAATGGAAAAGGATGGAGGGGAAGGGCATGTTGGGATGGTTTCGTGTGTGACAGATTGGATACGACCTGGGTAGCTCTTAGGGAACCGGGATGGGGCGGGAAGGAGCGGAAAAGGCTTAGGTAATCGAGGGCGTGGGAGGATCTCGAAGAAAAGGGAGAAGAAAGGAAGATTGTGGGAGGTGCCAAATTGCGTGAGAAGAGATTCTTGTCGATGGAATCGTGGGCATTTACCAGACAAAAAACACTTCCAAAACTCTATAATCTTCCACGAAGAAAAAAGAACCTAGTCATTGTTGAGAGAATTGGCTTTTAATCGCGACGATTGCTGGTGTCGTCAACAAATAAGGTTCCTTTTAATCCTTTGGAGTGAGATGATGCTTATGTGATAGATCGCAAAGAGAGGGGGCGATGAGGAGGAAAGTAATGAGTTCTTTTTATGACTATCCGTATATTTTGGCATCGGATATTTACGTATATCTTTTTTTGATTGGAAGGACGAAAAAAGATTTTCGAAATTCCTTCATAATTTATGAAGTTGTGTTTCCTGCAAGTATGAAAAATGTTTCCATCTTTTGTACAACCAGTGTTGATCATCCATCGTGCGCTTTCACGTGACTTCGGAGAGTGCGCGGGTCCACGGATGCTGTAGTAATTTGTGTTTCAATCTCCACTAAATCCTGGTATCATTGATGATCGTCACTACGAAGGTCTTCCTTAACAGTGGAATATGTTAACTTAATGTTTGGCTGATATTTTCTCGATAGAATTAGGGTAATCTATGTCCTTTTTGAGGAAGATGAATGATGAATTCGAAAACTTTCAGGGAATAAAACTAGCTTTTATTCGCTCTCACTCTATTTTTGACTTCTTAGTTGTTTGCGTCTCTCATGTAAATTTTATTGCCTAAGACTCTTATCTGTTATATTCTCAGTTAGGAAGTCGTATTTATTTATAACATTACTCTGGTTCATAATATCGTTTACTTTGAAAGGTTTTTCGCTACGGCAATTTCAATTAGTTGCTTAGTTCACATTTTTATAACTGTAAATTTAAATTGTATAAAGTAAAACGAAGAAATTAAGTCGAAAAAAGAAAAAATTAGGAACTCATCTTCTACAGCTTGTAGAGCGCAAAAATTGATATGCACGGAAGGTATGCGTTTATTACCTTTCTTTCAGATGCCCTTCAGCGTGAGAAAATAAAATTCGTAAAATCTCTTCTTTGACGCAATTAAATGAAATATAAAACGGAATTGTTTCGACTTTATAATTCTACAAAAAGATAATCAGAAATCAGCATTAATAATAATGGTAGATGATAAACTAAATGTTGAGAAATTATTTCGGAGAAATTTTTATAGCGATAACAGTAAATTTCAAATACATCTCAATTTAAACTATCCAAATACGAAGTTCATAGAGATCCGTACGGAAGGACAAATGAACAGAAGCGTCACGGAAAGGGGCATGAAATAACTCCGTTCGATTTTGCATCAGCAACTCGAATGCTGCAAAACCGCAATACATAACGCGTACCCACACACGCCACAAGGTTACCTTACTTTCACACACGCATCACTCGTCTTAACGAGAGAAACTCTTGCGTTAACCACTAAAATAAGGAGCCGGAACATTACTCCTCCAACCACAAGGAGTTCGACCCACAGCCATAAAGGAAAAACTGACAGGCAATGGAAGAGTACCCTCGAAAATTAGCACTGCTGGTCGGGAAGGCATTTCAAGTTGTGTGCTTGTTTTCCTTGTTGGGATGAAAGAATGGATTCCACAGTTATAAATGATTATCCGACAGCTAAATGTTACTCGAAAACGATGGTTCTTAAATCGATTTGAAGGGAATTTAAAAGAAGAAATTTGAATTGAGATTTTGCTATATCTGCTAATGAATCCTTGCTTTTACATTAATGAACTCATTTTATGAAATCTTACATTACAAATAATAATGGAAGTTACGTACGATGTTTTGTAACGTATAAATTAAGAATATATTAATATAGTGACTCTTTAAAAGTTTTAATAGCAAATATGCTTAATAATAAAAAATAACAAGCAATTTAACCGGGTCTTAAACGTCATTTTCATAGTTTAACTTCACTCCTACGAAAAGGAAACTAAAGTAGGAACGTGCCATTTAGCATCGAATTTATGCAGTAGTCGAAAATACAAGAGTACAATTCAAAATACAACGTAAGAACGTAAATATACGCTAAACAATACATTAGAATCGTAGGTGATGGTCAGAAATATGCTCCATTTAACATTACGGAAAGCGATGTATATGATATCATGACACTGTCTTTCTTGAATTTTTCATCTAACTTATGGATAATACCACCCTGCCACGTTCTAAACAGTTTTCTTTGTTTCAGTCTGAATTTCAGATAAGTAAGGAAGAAAAATTTTGTTGAAGACGAAAACTTTTAATAACTCTATAAAATTCTCTTTGATAACAAAATAAATAGCTCACCGAAGGAATTGTTTAATAAATGAAAACCCTTTTTTAAACTCTCCTGAGCGACACAGTGTGCTGCGGCACATCGGTCGCAAATAACCGGTATGAAAAAATAAGAAAAAGCTCATCAGCAGTGGGATAACAGGAAGAAGAGGGAAAAGAAATGAAGAGTGGATGACAGACAAAAAATGACATTCGTTGGAAGGTCGCTGTTAAGAGCATGCATTCCATTACGTTTAACATAAACGGTTGAGAACAAAGATCGATTCTAAGGAGAAGAAACTAGGAACGAATAGAAGGTGAAAGGGAGGAAGAGAAGGAAAATGAGAGTAAGGAGGAGGGATAGCAAAGGGACTACATATGTGCCAGGGTGTATTTTATTAATGGTCTTTCAACCGGCGAATGATATTCTCATTCATCGTGTTGGAGTAGGTGGCGGGGGGTGCGTGGAGGGAAGGGAGTGATAAATCTCGCCCGCCTCACTCCACTCAGCTTTGCGCTGCCAAGGATGAAGCTATGAAAACCTCTTTCTATTGCCTTCCACTCCGGCTAATCTTCTGCTGATCTGCTACGGATGTCTTTTTCCTCCATAACGTGTCCTGCACTTTCACCTCCTTGCGTCGATACCGGATTTTGCTATCCCCACAGATAAGTTCGACCGTTGATTGCAAAGGTCGATAGCGGGGATCTTCGCTGATTCTATCCTTTCATCTGGCGATGCATGACAAGAGACATCAGAAGTAATCGAAAAGCGGGAACGTTAGCGAGGGTGGTGACTTAATTTTGAGACGAGGCTCATAATGTATAAAAGTACCTTCAGAGGAACTTCCATTTGATGAAGTTAGGATCATCTTCTAATAAAAAAAGTACCTGTTTCCCTTTACTTTTCGAATCCCTTGGGATCGTCGCCTAAGATTTCTTATAGTGTTTTTCATACGATCCCCACCTGACTTCAACCTGAGCTGACATCTATCTGATTTCGAAATTACTTACTTCCGGGACTGCTCGCTTCAGTATTTTAAAATATTAAATTAAAATATATTTACATGGTAATTTATTCTCAGTATCAACGTTAATAATATCATTTCCTTATTTATATACAGTGAAACCTGATTTTCACGGAAATCATCGGAACTGAGGTTTTTTCCGGATTAGACAGTTTTCCGCTTAAAACAATTGGCAAATAGTGTTGGAAAGGTCCTTCGATAGCACACATCCGGGCAGTAATTGTGGAATGGTGTATGTATATGGTATAATAGTAACGGTGGAATGTAATTCGGACAGGCCTTAGTTTATCGATTTTAATGCCTCATTAAATTGTAAATATATGGGAAAATATAATAATAATAATAATAATAAAACGAATTTATTAGAGGGCGAGATTGAGACTAGTAAGCCTCTTCTTACATCTAACCCTTAATATGGGAAGAATGTTGGAGAAATATAAGGGAAAAATATTGGAGCATTATTTTCAGCACTTCCCGTAAAGACAGAAATGTGAAATTTGAGGATTTATCAGAAGAACAGTGACCTAACACATATCGATATTTTCCTACCAAAAGTTTTCTTCGTTCGACTCTGGACGACTCGAAAATGCTCTCATAAGAAATACACATAAAATTCATTTCGATCGACTTCGGACTTTTTTCTTTGGTAGAATGAAATAGGTAATTATCATTCTTCAAAATTGAGATAGGTAGCAAGAAAAGAAAGAAATTTAAATAAAGATTCTTATTCTGGTCATCTGGCTTATATAACCAACCCATACCCACGGTGACAAAGGTTTTGAACTCAACCCTTATCATGATGTATGGGAAACAATGCTCATATGATCTGTATGGGGAAGGAAGGTCGACGTTTCACGGTCAGGAAAGCATTATTAAACTTTGGAAATTTAAACTCAGCAAGATATAATTGCAAATAATATAGTCTTCTATGTTGTGGATTCTTTAAAATTCTATCATTTGAAATTAAATATACTAAACAGCTATAATATTTCTTGGTTACCTTATACTTAAGTGTTTCAGTTAATTTGATAATTTCCATGTATAAGGTTTAGTAAAATTTTGCGAAGTTATTTTTCAGGGTTTCCGTTCATACTTATAGCTTCAATTTATATTCTGAAGTCCATATAAAAATTGAGAGGAATTATTGTTATGTTTGAAGATCAAGAAGGACCAGATATTTAGGCCAATTTTAAAGTTTGATTTAGTCCTATCATTTTTGACGGGGAAATCTACAGGTATTATAAAAGGGTTAGGCCTATTCTGGCCAAAAGATTATAAAAATAAATAATAATATTTCATCCATAAAAGTTGTTACTCCTGATCGATATACCTCTAAAATGCTTTCAGTGAATGAGATATTCAAATTGACTTTCTTTGATAGTCATTCGCATTTAGAAGCAATGAAGTTAATCTCGATGTACTGTGCATCACAATATATTTATTACAAAATGACTGGTTGGTGATGGTTATTTATTACAAAATGATAGGTTGGTGAAGTTGATCTTTAGAAATTAGAGAAAGCTAAATTCGGAAAAGTTTTTGAAACTAATCTGTAGGAATACAAAAGAAAAGGATTGCGTCTTTTAATGGAAACTTAATTCTGTAGAAAACAATGTATGTGCAGTGAACAGTAAATTGATTCTAAAAACGATAGAGCGGCATCAAATAAACTATCTAACTATGCACCTACAACAATTGCTGAGTCGTTCATAAAACCAAATCTAATAGATACTGTATAGTTTACGCTAATTGAGGAAGCATATGAAGAGGCACTCAAACAACACCGTCGCTCGTTATGACGTTGCTTTTCCATCGATAGGGAGCTCATTTCAACGGTAAGATATACAAAGCTCCGAAGAAATATTAGGAATGTTACTTGTTGCTTTAACACTAAAAATTAAAACTTTAGCATGTAACTACAATCATGGCGTACTCCACCGGCTCGCACCAGTTGTAAATTATGTAAATTCTCTGTCTAAGGAAAATATGAAAAAAGCTATAGTAAATATAGAATATAAAATTTTGACAATCCCCGAAACTGAAACTTTTTAAATTTTGAAGCAAAATAGTTTGGACTATTTTCTAAGACTCAATAAGTTTCCTCAATGCAAGTATAAAAAAACTTGACGAAGTTAATTAAAATTAGCAGATCATCTCCGTAGCTTATGCAGTATTTTCCAAACTTGACATAAAAAATTAATGGATTCGTAATCCATTCAGTGAAAGCAGGTTACATGTATTATGGAGATGTAATCAAAGTCATTTCAAATAATGTTTTTAGTCAATCATTTGAAAAGTTCACTTAGATTGTATTTTAGGATAGATTCCATAATAAATATCCAGAAATCCACAGTTTCAAAAACTTGCATTTGGAGAGCTGTAACCATTGTTAAGTATATAATAATGCGAGCCTGGATTCTATAATTCCAGCAACAGAAGCAAGTAACAGAAATCGAGTATATGCTTCACATACATTTCAGCTTTCTGCTATTAAACCAAATATTACCATTAAACATTAAACTAAATTACCTTGCAAAAATAACACAAATACTTATCATATTCATTGATGATTACCATCATATTGTATACTAACACAGTTTTATACTTGTATAATAAAAATGTTTGCTCATTCAAACGACTCAACTCAAAAGACATTTTCTTTGAAAATATGGAAATATATGGTTGAAGCTAAACAATATACTTATTTTTATTTATTTGTGCTCTAACTGTCAACTTTTAAACAAAATAACTGCATGGGGATCCGTAACTCCTCTTTCGAGTTGCAAGGGTTTTGTATGAATATTAAATAGGGAAACGCTGTTATAATTCAAGTAACGGCAATGAATTAATGATGGAAGGAAACGGTAAATTCTGATAGTAGCGAAAATTTTAAAAACAATTTGGATTTACATGTAGAAGTCTTGGATGGCAACTGTACATATTGATGGAACCGTGAAAATTCTAATAAAATCAAATATAATCTCACTAGGAAAGTAGTACAGATACCTAAAATCAACTAAATGGTAAACATCATCTTTCTTAAAGAGAAAAGTTCATTTTTCCGTGAAGTACTATTTCTTCGCTAGAAAAATAAATTCTTTCTTAGTTAAACTGTGACAAAAAGCTGTTTTCTTTGACTCTAAAAGCGGTTTCAAATTGCCAATCGATGTATTAAATTGAGATACTTGTGAGCGAAAAAATCAACCTTGTGAAAAATCATTAAGGGGCGAAGGAAAATAATTTGAGCGTTAGTGTGGAAAGTAGTGTGCCCGGTCTGTGTTCTTTCTTAGTGTAGGAGGAGAAAAAGATCGATTATTGTTAGAATAACAGCCTTTAAGGAGGCTTTCTAGAAGAGGACGGTTACAGTAACGGAGAAATATGCTAGGAATAGCAAGTAAAAATTCTTGATCTAGAGTGCCGGTCTGGGATTGAACCATGGAACACAATGATATTAAAATATCATAGGCCATTCAGATAATGCTGTGGCAAAGAATTGAAACGTCAGCTGGACTCATATAAAAATGAAAGAAACAGCTCTGAGGATGTTTGGTATAAAAATGTTATAATAAAAGAAACAAAACGATGGCTTAGAAAAACGAAAGATCACATAATTTAGGAAAGTAAAAGAGGGACAACGCAGACAAGAAAACAAAGGAAAATATGCTAATTTACCAAGGCATTGATAAGTCGGGGAATTCACTGTGCTTTCAGGACTTGAGCTCAATGCCAAATTTACTTGGATCACAGCTTCTTCCCTTAAGATGCTTGATTGAATCAGGAACTGCAGGTCAAGTAAATCTTCAAGAGATGGAAGAGACGTGAGAGAAAAATGGAATCATAAACAATGAAAACGAAATTTTTGGGATAAACGAAGCCTAGTAATCATATTAGTTGAGGATGGAAGTTTAATTGGAAAATTTTATAGCAAATAAACAAAACTCGAGGTAAAAGACTTACGTAAGGAAGACTAAGAGGACCTCTACAAGGAAGAGAGTAACACTAAGATGTATCTTAAAAAATTAAATATTAGTATGGAGATACAATAATGAAAGTAAAATATATTATGATTATTTTATAAAATTCGGACCTAATTCCATGAAAAGAATAGTTTTCATACGTTGGAGAGGTAGATAATAAAAGTAAAATTTGAAAGTCAAAACTTTCTTGAATAGATATCAAATTAAAATGAGAAAAGATTATAAAATATTTAAAAATAAAGAATGTAAAATGGAGCTTAGAGATAAAGCATTGCGCGGGACAAATGTAGTGAATTCCATTTTTATGAATAAGTATCCTACCCTCCATGAATTCATGATTTTTTGACAAGCAATTCGAAAGCCGAATGCTAAGATATAATTTTTCAGATATGTTCTTTAGGAAATCTTTGCCCAAAAATTTTACTCAAGAAATTTCGCTGTTATTAGAAGACAATTTTTCCAAACTTCATTCATTAAATTAAATGAGTTGTCTAGTTCACGTCCAACATAATATATTGTAGAAATTGATCGCAGAGAAAATACGACTCTTTCGAGGCAATATTTTGTTGTTAATGATTAAAAATTATATATTTTTACATGACAGATAATAAAAATATAATATTCCTTACACACACACACACTTATGTAGTTCAACATTTCTTTACTTACACAATTCTGAAAGAAACAATACAAACCATTCAATATAATCTTTGTTACTTGTCTTGACATTCTCATGATTTAAAACAAAATTTGGCTTATATTCATTTTAAGTTACATCAAAGTAAGTTCTAGGAAAGAATAATTCCACTGTTGAATTTTGTAAATCACTAAAATGTACGTCCACTTAATAATAAGAAGCGCCAGAGCAGATCAAGGTCAAATCACGGAGACTGCAATTTTGCTGGTTTCAATCAACCATGCCCGGGAGATCATGACATAATCACTTACATGACTTGCAACATCTTTAATTTTTTTCTCCTTTTTTGGGAAGGAAGAAAAGAGCGGAGTTAAAGCGTGTTACTTCTCTGCCGCACTAGCCTATGAATTCCCTAATCAAAGATTTCCAGTTTTTATTCGGCTTTCTTCAGAAATATTTTAATTTTGACCTCGTCATTTTATATATTATGTAATTTAAAACGTGTGAAATGTTTTTGTAAGCAGTTCAATATCATAGTTGAAGATTAGGTTATTGATACCGGAATTGAGAGGATAGAATTATTTTCCATATGCTATCATACTTCTTTAACGCACTTAAAAATCACTTAATTTTTCCTTCAGCCCAATAGCAGCAAGTTATTATACCGCAAAATATTTTTCCACATCGTCTTTTCTTAATTTCAACTTAATTTAAGGACATTGCGACTCATGAGCAGAATATTTTTAAAGTGTAGAGTCAAAAAAGTTAAAATATAAAAGACCGATTTAATTCAAAAGATATGTGAGAAAGAGTGACTGTAATCGTTCTCATTACAGCTCACGGAAATTGGGTGAGGTGATTAAATTAGCCAGATTCTACATTGGGTGATGAAATAGCCAGCGTTTCTAACTACGAATCCTCTCATAAGGAGCGGATACATCAACAGATATTGAGGGAATATATGAAGTTATTTTTAACAGCCTTTCAATATGTGCAGGTAAGAAATGTTAAACAGGTTTCATTTCTGTTCTACTTTTCCGTCGGCTCAATGTGTCCTAACATTAACTTTTAACAGTATATGAATCTGAAATGAATCTGTTTAACTAAAATTAAAATAATATAATATATAGACTTATATAGATTTAATTCTGAGTATTTTTCTATCAGTTACTTCTTCAGCCATGGTACATTCAAAAGTGCATTGATTCAATCTCGATGTAAAGTTTTTATTATCAAACCATAGCCGATATTATAGAATTCAAATTCACCAAAAGCGAACGTCATGAAAAAGATGTTAGACTAGGAAGAATGCAAGAGATTGTCCGATAAGGAAAAGAAAATAGGAGAGGTGAAAAGAAGGGGGAATGAAAGAGATTGACCTGAGTTGAAAAGCCGCGGAACCTAAAATTCTACGGAGTCGATAGCGTGGAGAAGGGAAGGGCGCCTCCTAACTCCAAAATCTGCCTCCCACTTCTAACTTAAAACTCCATTCCTACAAAATCTTCCATCTCTTCCTTTCCGTCCCATTCTTTCACCAGAAATCCCCTCCTGATACTATCTTGATACATCGCCCACTCCCTCTCGCCCTATATTCACCCTCAGGCCATACCTCCTTCCCCAATTTTCTTATCTCTCCCACCCACATTCCACTCCCACTCCTTTGCACACCGGAGACTCCACCCCTCAACCGTCAAAAATCTCCACTCTTCTGTCCACAAACTGAATCAAAAAATACAATGCTTCACCATGAGACGCAAGGCTGCAGTCCGATTTGCCTGTCGAAAAAGCACCATTTTTTGGGATGAATCCGAAATCAATGCGATGGACTTGGATTTCGGGCGGTAAGGCACATCTCACGAGAAAATTGTCGATCCATTGCGTGGGAAAGCGGCGAGTTTTTTTACGGAGTGATAGAGAGAGATTTCAACGGTGGGGTAGAAAGGCACGAAGGAGGTTTCCTTCGATAATCGCCGATTGAAGCAAAGGTTTTTTCCCTTAAGATTTTGTCTTGCCGGCCGTCAAGATCGTTCCTTGCTTTCCCTCCTCCTCTCTTTTATTTTTTATCTTTAGACCATAACGTGATGGGAAGCTGGTTGAAGTTAAGCAACGGCGTGAGGGAGAGAGGCAAAGTATTTATTTCCACCTTCAAATCGTCGAGACAAAAAGGAAAGTTGTATGGGAAGTCGCTTCAATCTTCGAGCGTGACTCTTTTAATGGTCGATGCAGTTAAACGATTTTTTCGAACTTTTATGAGTTGAAGCAATATTATCATTAATTATAAACTAATGAAACATGAATTAATTTTATGAATAAAATTCATGAATAAAATTTGAATATTAATGAATGATCTTCATTAAGTTATAATCATATAATACATTACTTTATTTCACATCAGGAAGAGCGCTTACTTAAAAATACTAATTTTTATCAGCTTAGAAATAAAATAATCTAAAATATGGAGCAGATTTTGTCATTGATATTATTTGTTATATATTTGTTATCAAAAACTGATTTAGTATTATATATACAGAATAATCTGTCATTGGTTACTGTTAATTTCTATGAAGTTTCACCTTTCGGATCCCAATTTTCCACCGCTTTTAAATTTAATTTACGTATTTATGTTCTTTATCGATATTCAGCTAATAAGAGATATTATAATATTCTATCTATGTAATAAGATACATTTTGATATCATTTTTAAAATACGATATTTAAATCACATTTAAATCACTAATATTCGGTAGAATTCTACAGTGATATATTGATGTTGCTGTATTCAATAGCACGAAATATCATTGGACTAAGGTTCATGACTTCACACTCAAATGATGATATTTACAATCATCGCTTGTATAAATCTGTGAATGAAACACCCGTATAACTTTTAGAAAAATATCAAGCGAATATTATTAGAGGTCTGTATTCATGTAATCTTATATGTAAAAATTATCCTAGATATTCAGCATTACGGTTCATATTTAAGGATAAGAAAGACTAACACGAGAAAGGAGATTATTGAATATCATGATAAAAATTTTGAATCTTATTCATCTCGATAAACTTAACACATTTAATCGGGTGATATTTTAATAAGCTTACACTCAGTTATAAATGTCCGTGATAAATCAATACACGCGTTTACTTTGGATAATTAAATTTCCCTAATAGCAAGAGTCTGTTTTGATGTACTCAAAGATTTGAACTCAATATATGTTTCCTACCTGAATTTCTAGGATATTGCTATGCCATTGAAATAGCTGTAACATAACTATGACTATTCCTAATATCCCATAGGACAACTCAATACAGCACTACCCTGGCTGAATTAATTGGAAAAGCGCAATCTTCCTACGTAAGTTTTTTTGTTATTGGATTTTGTTCCAAGGGAATATCACAGTTAATCGAGAAAGAACTTCATGTTGAGAATTTGAGATTTTATTGAAAGATGTGTGTCAGTGATTACTAAAGTTTAACTGCGGATAATTAACCTCTCTCGGGATATCCTCTTTCATTCACTTATTACTCCGTTTGACCTGAGTAACGGAAAACTATGTCGTACAATAATAAGGATTTTGAGTTTATGGAAACTGTATCGTAGGAGAAATATTCAGAATCTAACATGGACTTAATTGCAAGTTTGAATATTTAGTTTATTGCTAAAGTTTTAAAAGCGTGCTCGTGTTACTTAAAAAGCTGTCGATTTCAAAGACACATATTGGGAATTTATTGTCATTCTGTAATATAAAAATGTAAGCAAGGAAATAATTCATATTTGTTAAGACTGTTTAGTCAACTGATTGAAAATAGTTAAATAAGATATCTCGCTTCAAAATATTTCTTCTATTAGTGTAGATTAGGAAACGAAAGTAAGCTGCTTCCTACCCTTTAACTCATGAATGATTATCTTTATGGGCCTTTAAGTTTAAGGTGTTTCAATTCTTTGATAGCAATACAGAGTACGCAAACGAGATCTTCATCAATGATAAATTTAAATTGGCGTCCCCGTAATGATATCGACTCCATTCATTCCTTATACTTTAAATCCGGAGCAAACAGGAAATTTCTCGAGCAAACCGTTTTCATTTGTGAAGGAGCAGTGAAAGTAAACAAATCACGATATGCATCTGAAAAAGTATATTCGCAAACGTAGGAATGAATAATGTTATTTACATAATTTTATAATAAGACAGAATTCCACAAAAGGAAACGTTCCCGCAACGTCAATACCGTCCAGAAAAACTTTCAATAAATACTGAATTGACCCGAGTTTACATTAGTTCCCATCCGAAAAGAATGTCTTTTATATCTATAATAGAGCCCCCTGTTCACCCCCGCTCTTTCGACTTGGCCAAATTATCCCGCGATTATTCCGACTGCGGTAAGAATAATCGCCCATTCGCCACTTGCAAACCACTCTCGCGTGTGCGATTTCCATTGCCGTTAAAGCGTGCTAACCTCAAACATTCTTCCAATCGTACCTTACTGCGGTAGGGCAGTGAAGCCCGCGCACCGCCGCGTCAGCCGTACCGGGTTACCATCGAAGATCACGGCTCCCTTGAGAAGTGACGGCTAAGTTGGAATGCAAGTGCCCGGAGTGATCCAGGGTCAAGTGGCGGGTGGGATGAGAAGGGACGGCGGGGGGAAGTAGCATGCGGGACGGTCGAAGTGTGGGTGGGGCGAGGAGTCCACCCCTCCGCATTGGGCCCTCTTACTGTTTTCATGCCCATAATCCTTACTTCCAACCACCGATAAAAATTAACTTCGCTTCACTTTACTTCTCGCTCCACGCGCCATCAATATTGGTCCGCATCACCAAAAACTAGCAGTCTGATTATCCTTTTCCATATCTTCTATCTATCCTAAGCGACCATCGGTGTTCCTCCATCTTTCTACATCCGACGAGTTTTAATCCCCTTTTCTTCCCTACGCGGTTATATTTATATTTCAACGCTGACTTCCATATCTTCACTCCTGATGCCTCCCCTCCTGATGACCACTATCTTTTTCTTCCTCTCCATGCCCCCGACTCTTCTTCCCATATGTTTCATTCTTCTATCCAACTCACACCATCGCTCCTTCGCCCTCCCTTCTCTCACCTCCCCATCTCCTCTCCTCCGCGCCGAAGAATTCCTCGAGGCCCTGCGAGAGAGGCTAGGAGATGCCATGCTGGGTTTGCTATGCGGAGAAGAGGAAAGGAGATTAAAAAACGCGAAGAGAGTAAGGATCGGACGAATTGGGAGAAGAGGACATCCGGAAGATGAGAGAAAAAAGTGAATGACGAGTATTATTCCAAGCAGGTGGTTTTTCAATAGGGCTGTCAAAAGACTTTATTAGAGGGACTCGTAAGTCCCACATTTGCACGTACCGTCCTTGTGATGCATCGCGGCAAAGCTGAGTTTGGTACGAATCCAGGTGAGCCGTCGTGATATACGGAGAAATACCGAACTGGCATCGGGATTCGTGGAAACGAAAATCCGTGATAGTCGCTCCGTGGAGAAAGAGAGAAAGGAGAAAGAGAGAAAGAATTAAAGCGCGCAGTGGAAGGAATGTGGGAGAGGAATAGTTTAGGAGGGGGCGTGGATGTGGCACGGGGCTGCGGTGGGAGGGAGGCTGTCGGTGGAGATCTTCGTGCTGGAGGGTTGGGGGCAGAAGGAGCAGCAGAGAGAGGAGGAGGAGGAGGACTCAGAGACCAACCACGCACTCGAGCAGACGAGGGGGTGGGTGGATAGCGAAGGGGAATGAAGGGGCAAAGCGAGGGACTCAGTTGCCTCTCCGTAGCAGAGAGAGAGCGGACACAGTAGAGGTGATAACGCCAAAACGACTTTTTTCGCCCTTACGGATCGTTCTTGCGAGGATTTGCGCCGGAGCAATAGGTAAGTGTTTGTGTTGCTCGCCTGTTTCCTTTGCGCGGATGGTTCTTTCTTACTCTCCGAAACTTACGCGCTCGCTGATTAGCGGTTTGTTTACATGTGCTCGCTTTAATGTGTCTTCCTCTGCACGCAACATTCCGTCATTAAAAATGAAAATTTCTTCTCTTCCGCTCCTTTACGCTCGGCTTGTTATTCGCACTCTGTCTTTAGCTCCTTGTACGTCGCAAATCAGCAGATCCTCGACATCACCTCACCCTTTCTGCTTTGTGACAACCTACTAAACAACATATAAAACCCTTTTTTAACCAACCTTTTACCACAACTTCACTGTGACATGCTTTTGAGTTAACGTGGCTGTCGTATGGTCTTATGGTCTCGGTAAGAGAAGGATAGTGTTCCACTTTAGTATTTTCCATTCTTTTTCTAGTGCCTCTTAACTACGTCATCGGGTTATCGCATGAACCTTGATGATTCTTGCTGAATGTGTATGGGTGTGGTCCGGATGAAACATCATCCATTACGGCCCAACACCAGAGGCTTAGTCACACGCGGATTTCGTCGGATTCTTCAGCGGGTGCCGCGCGGCTGGGCGGCGGCATGCGGTGAACGCCGGTCAGCGATCTTTGGAATTTGTCGTGTGTGACAGTGCTTTCCCTATGGAGACGTAAGGGGCTGTGACAAAGGAAAGGATTGTGAAATAAGTGACTCCACGTGAAAAAGAACGGAAAACGTAACTGAATTGCATCAGTGAATGTGGCTAAGCGGAACGTTAGAGTAGTCCTTCAACTGTAAGGAAAGTGTCCATAGTGAAAGGATAGAGTAATAGGTGAATCCATTGAAAATTAGACGCTATTCTCTGCACAGGGATGTTTCGACTCTGAAAAAGGTTCCACGAGTTCGTCAGTCGCCGCAATATCGAGTTTCTAAATCGGTTGGTGATATACTTGCTATCCGGATTTGAAAATATTTGTGGTTTTCGAGTTCTTAAACATTCATATTTCTCCTCTGTGGGTCACGCATCTTCATATGGTGTTTGAAATCATTGCAGTTTTGGATCTACTAACGAAGATCAAGGTAAGAAAAGCTTTATATATCTTTCATGAATTCATTGATATATTAGGATCAATACTTACAATACTGAATAACTTACAATTTTTTCATGAGTTTTTGAAAAATGTGAACTTTGGGGAATTATAAATATTCAAGCATTGATGTCTTATTAGAAAGCTTTCCTTATTTAGACTTAAACGTGATCTACATTGTTTTAACTTAATATTTCCTTTGAGAAGTGCAACAGTATTACTGCAATTGTACTTCATTAATCGGGTGACGAGTATTTTATAATGACTGACAGCGTTTTATTGGAGAATTAGCATCGTAACACAGCGGGAAGAAATAATATCTCAATTTTTCATTCGTTTAATAAGATAAGAAAGCACGGCGTGATAAATTTTACCTTCTTGATTGTGACTCAGGCTCCGCAACGTGATACCGGCATCTTCGTAACGCACGCGTCTGAAGCTACACTTTATCGTTATTTCATCTAGACGTAGACTTCACCGACAAAACATATCTTGATTGCGTCGAAAAAATCCACCCTTTCATAAAAAATCTCCCGACCATAATTTTGACAAAACAACCTTTTCGGCCAGCGATTCGGATAACGTCAGCGCCTTTCGGGTGATTAGCTCTTTTAAATGAATTCGTCATTATCAATGCTTCATTGTACGATACCCTCTAAATATCGAAAAGTTATTCTTCCTTCACGTGCCAGAGAATCACGGGGTTCATTCATCCCGCTATAAATACCCTCCACCTTTCGTCTCACGGCGATAAATGAATCACCAGAAAAGCTTAGCCGCAAAAAAAGACAAAGGGAGAGTGACTGTAAAAGGACTTGGTCTTTCCTCCCCGTCCTCAAAAGAATCGCTAATGTGCTCCAGACATAACCTTTTGCTACTACCCTTTCGCCCCTGTGACGTCTTTCTGGTTTGAGATGGAGAATTTTCGGATGGATTGAAGTCGGACGGTGGAAAGGGGAACCCGAAGGAGATCCGAACGGCTTATGTGTGTGTGAAATTAAAATCGAGAGGGATAAAAATGGGGGAAAGGGGAATAAGAGGGGGAGCTCGTTAAGGGGTGGGGCTTTTCCCTCTCTTCACGGCCCGCGGCCACTTGCCGCCTTGGAATGCGCCAACTCTAAGAAGAGACGCCCGTTTTGTTGTGTGGATAAAAAGGGTGAAGGGGGAGCGGTCCTTACTAGAGTAAAAGAAGAGAGAAAAGCGGGAAAGATAAATGTACTTTTCCTCAAAGGGTGGGATGAAAGGGAGGCATGCTTCACTGAGCGAGCTTGCGCGTGGATCAAACTGCTATGTCCAAAGTCTCTCTCGGCAAAACTAGCATGTTAAGTCAAAAGCCCGCGCACGGCCTCGCTCAAGTCCCTTTCGCGAGGGATTTGTGTGTCGTGGACTCCGAAGGAAGGACATTTTCTTCCCCCTCGCTCTATCTCGAGACTGGTTATGTTGTCAGCTATCCTTTTCTCTTTTTATCTCGCTCTTTTATACTTTCTCATTCTCCACTCAACCCCTCCGTTTACTCTCGATACGATTCTCTTGCTTTCATCCTCCGCCATCCTCGTCTCTTTATCTTACCCCTTTCATATGCCTCCAGCCCATTTGAATTTCTCATTAGTAGGAATTTCTTGTTTGTTTTTTCTCGAACCTCTCTTTGGTTTTGTGATCACGGCCTCGTCAGCGTGAGGTTTTAAATTTTATTGAGTCGAGGTGGGATTCTGGAAGAGAATGCGCCCCGACCGAATATCTTTTTTTCCGCTTTTATCGTTTTGAGGCGAGTTTCGTTTGGTTTCTCGATAGGCCACATTCTTATCCGATGGATGGGATAACTGCGAATGCCTGCGCAAATTGAAGGCGTGGAGAAGTAATCCAGGTTGGATTTAATGCTGTAAACTCACCAAAGAATGTATATTGTCTCCGCATGAATGAGAAGAACCGGTTTCCATGTTTACTGAATTTTATGTTTCAGACTTTTAAGGTCGTGTATGATTATTATTCCGCCTTAAATTGTCAATTTAACATAATTTTTATATAAGGATAATGCAAATCTCTGCACTACCACTTTGCATTGTTTCAAACCCAATTTGTTTTTACTTTTGCGATGGACGCCAGTAATTCTGGGCTTGTTCTTTCATTTGAAATAATGAATTTATAGCGGTCCCAGCGGAATGAAGTTTAGATAACTTGCAAACACATTGTATTGTTGTTGGAGATATAGGTTTAAAATTGGCTCTTATTTATACTAAACTCGGGCAGAGTGAAAGACGTTGAAAAGGCTCATGAGGACGAATTTCCTTTCAGGCGTAAGAATTCATTCACACGTATTCTTATTATCCAATGATAATTTTTTATGTAAAGGCACGCTAAGCAAGCAACTCTTTCGCGTTAAATACATTGGAATACCCGAATAGAAAATGCATTGTATGTTCGTTTTAGCGTGAACAAATGAAAAGAATTTCGGGAATTCTTATTTTCCATTGGTTCGACTTCCATTGATTTACATTGAAGTCGTAGCTCATATAAGTTAGACGTGAAGCGTTACAATTCCCTTAAGATAGATGGCTAAAGATCCTCCAAATGTTGAAATATATGGCAAGTGAATCCCGATTATTAAAGTCTCCGATTGATATCCGTTGCTGGCTCATTTGAAGCCAAGCTTACCCTTAGTTCCAATCTTTCGTTGAGCTTATAAAGTAGAACGTCGACTTCATTATATTGACCACAAAACGTACCAACGCACAGAGGTCAGTCATTTTTGCATTATGAGTCGCCGTAAACTGATAGATTTAGTGGAATTTTTCATCCTCCGATTTTACTCCGGTGAGTTTTGCGTTAGGTTATTACCACCATCGATTGCGATGCTTTTCTCCCCCTCGACCTTCCCGCGATATGTGGCTATTCTCGCTGGCTTCGTGGTAACCACGAAGGAAAACGACCTATACCATTATGTAGGTGTTAGGAAGGTGAATCCCTCCCATATGTTCTCCTATTCTTTCCTTCTAATTTACGCGTTTCGTGCAAACCACTTAAAAAGTTACGCGTGTTTGAAGATGATAAGTATTGTTAGATTCAACTGTTGTCCCCCACTCTACCTCGGGTTTAAAAGACCATACCTTTGCAAATCAACAACTTTCCTTTTCAATTCGATATTTGGGCTCTTGGAGCGCCGGTACGAGTGCAAATTCTCATTTTTATCGATGGTAGTTGAGAGAAAGAGGGAAAGTAAAGGATGAATAGAGGGATAGAAAGCACTGGCCCTATCAGTCATGTTCCCGCAAGGCCTCAGACGAAGTAAATGTGTAAAAGTAATAACGACCGCGAAAGGACTGCGAATGCAATACGCACACGTGCAGTCCTTTCAACAACGAGCAAGTTTGAACTTTTCAAATATGCGAGAGGAATCGGGAATGAAGCCGAGGTGCAAAGATTGGCAGAGTTCGAACGGGGAGAAGGGATTGTTTAGTTTTGGGAACGTACATATAATGTTTGCGAAGAGTGGTGACAAGAGGAGAGGTGAGGGAGGCAGAGAAAATGGGAATCTTGGGAGGGAGGAGCTGTTGTAGATGGAGCGCATGTTTTTTAAATGGCCCTGCTGGAGAAGGGTGAGATGGCGGAAGTGGGGGAATCGTAAAATGCGCCGCCTTTTCTTTCCTTCCTATTAAAAATTTTATTTTTCACTTTCTTATGATTGTGATTTCGGCATTCTACTCTTCAGAGAAATCAACCTAAAATTTAAAAAAATATTTTCGGCAATTACAAGGTTAGGTAGTTTATTCGTGAGCATCCTCCCGGGAATCTACGACGGAGTGCTATTAATTTCGTCGATCGTTTGGAACGTCTGTCAAGGAAGATTCAGGTGACTGTATTTTGGAAATGAATGACGGAGGTTTGCGGCATTTCGTTGGGAAAACGATGATACGAATAATAATTCGAAATTTTCTTTTCTCTTTTATTCTCTAAAATCTAAAATTGAAAAGTTTTACGTTTCATGGAGACTCATATCTACATTTTCAATTAATTTAGTATAATTCTAAGGGTTGAACTATGCAGCATCATCTTAATAAACATGGGCGGTGTATATGTAAGCACAGCAGATATAAATTCGGGTATCACCAGGCTCAATTAAAATAAGAAAATGTTTCTGCATTGCAAACGAATGAACTTTCGATGCATATCGTAAGAAACACATGGGAAATTATGTGCCTCCTTATAAACAAATACACAACGACAATAGATAGACATAGAAATGCGTCCAACCGATTCCAACAGCTCATGGTTTTGGACTTTTTCCTTTCTCATTTCTTCGGACAGTCAATTATTATTGCAGTTGATGCTATATACTCCATGATATTGACCTTAATGGAGCTCAAAATTCAAATTTTCATTGAAAATCTAAAAGGCAGTCTTTCAGTGAGTTTCGCCACAATAACTTTGTATTTCATAAATTGCGTTCTCAGGTAAAGTTTTCACCTGAATCTTATTAATTGGCTCTTGCATGTTTATATACTCATTTTTTATTTATACCTTTCTTCAATTATTATTAGGCTTTATTCGAGCAAAGTATTAATTGCGTTTTATATAAATTGTTCCAATTGATTTGACCTTTATAATTGCTTACCCTATCGCTATTTACCTCAATGTACCTCCATTTTTTAATCCATTTTCTCAGAAAAATGTATATATGAACTAGTTAATCTACAATAAGAACGCGAGAACGAAGTTACAAAAATACTAAATTTCAGTAAAATTTCTTTCAAAATGCTTGAAACATGTCAAGTATCTTCTTATCACTCTTGTCTTTAAATTTTCAATCCTAACGATCCATTTTTATATTTCAAATACGCTTACAGTAGTTATCTGAATTTATGTTTCACTGCGCTTAAATCTACCCGAGGTCCTTCCAACTATGAGTTGGTCTTTCGTTAAGGATCTGGTGATATAGGGAGAAATAAGTAGCGTACCAAGTACATTAAAGACCGATGTTGTCAGATACTGACGCCTTTTATAAAATAAATCTTTTTTTAACTCAAAAAGTTTTACAATTTCCTTTGTAAATATTGTGAGGAGGTATTTTTCGTTGTGATTGGAACTGAAAAACAATGTGCATTCTATCATTACAAAAGAAATTATCTATATTCATGAATACCTTAATAAAGGACGGAGAAACAAAATTAACAGAAAAAATTAGTGACAAACTGTATCGCTAGCAATATGATAAGCTAAGATACAAAAAATTGTATGTTTTCCATTATTAATTAAATTTACAGCTGATAAAAGTCTAGAACTTCTAATATTGAAAGCTTAATTTTTATTCTCAATAGATTTATAGAATCAAATCTGATAACTGAACGGTAAGAAACAATCAGTAGATGTCAATATTCCATGTATAAAGCAAAACTTCTGTATTAAACATGTAAATAACCAGTGTAACTTTTTCATAATGCTGTTTCTACGCATGTAAGCTTTATATATATGAGGTCTTTAAGATATATTTTCCTTATTTCAGAATAGTTAAATTTGTTGCATGAATGCATATTTCAAGTACTTCCGCAAAATAAATTTATGTATACCATTAGCAAAATGGAGAAAATCATAGGTTCATGAACATATCGGAGCTACTTAAGTCTGAACTTGTTCGCTGTACATGTTGCAAAAACATGGACACAAATGTTCTTTGCGGAAATCCTAACAGAGACCTCATTGGTTAGTTTGCACGTTGAATCCTTTACCACCTGAACAGCCGATGGCAAAGATTCGGTGGTTAGTCTCATGTGTTGCTTGATAAAAAATAAAACTATTAATAACGCCATATTCTGAGCTAGATTGATTGAATTGATAGAAAAATAGGAAATCTTAGGAGATTATTTCTAAATTTGTGACTTAGAACAAAGATAATAATTGGGAAACACCACTGCTTTATACATGATGTAGCCATAATTTTATTAATAATTAATTAATGCGTAAAAATAAGATGTCAGTTATTAGTCAGTCATTTAAAGAATTTCTAATGTTCCTATGAGACCAATGGCCTAGATGAAACAACAGACCAAGGATTTACTTTGGAGACTTCAACGCCCGTATTCAAGAGTAATTCAGTTTCTCCTAAAAGAAAAACTCGAAAGGTTTACGTATTAAGACATTCTAAAGTAAGTTAATATCCTATATGTTTCTGAATTATGGCGTGGCATTTTATGCCTAAATTAATATAATAACAATCCATTTTTTATCGGAAGACTTAAATCGGAACGGAACTTTATAATGCCTTTGGCACATCGAGTATGAATTTTGTCCAAAGAGAAATTCTTGGAGCTTATGCGCTTAGGTTTATCTATATATGTGCCATTGGACAAAAAGAACGCGCTCTTTCCTTACGTTCCGTTGACCTTCGAGATTCATATTCAAATGGCCGGTATGCGCGCGTCTGCTCACTCGGCCACCTCCCGTTCGCCTGCCGGGGACGCCGAACGGCGCACCCGCTCTCCATGGGTCACCGAGATAAGGATGATGAAGCAATACTCGCCTTACCTACCATTTTTGTAATTACTATTTACTCTGAACGCCAACCATATTGAATTATAATATTAATGTAATGTAGAATTACATTAGAATTATTAAAGTGAATCTATCACTACAGATATTTTCGTTTTGTTTAAGAGGATGTCGTCATTAAGATTTTAGTTGAACTATACTGAGCGTTAGAACTGTTTAATGAGAGAGGTTCCAAAATAGTACGAAATATATTATTCATACAGAATAGACAATCACTTATTGAGTTTACAAACGAGAAGATAATACCAATATAATAATTAATATAATTCATAATAAACCTTCTGGTGTGTAAATTACTAAACACTGGATAAAACTATTTTAAGAAGGTTTATAGCTGAGAATTTGACTGCAACTAGACTTATAGAAATAGATTGGAGTTATTTCCTACTGAGACGTTTAACAGAAAAACCGCTTCTCAATATAATTACCTTAGTCTTTGATATTTAATAATAAACAAGATTCAGATTTATGTACGACTTATTTATGTCTTCAGCGTAAATTGAAGGAAAACAGAGCATGAAATTGAGTGTGAGAATTATTTAATACATTTCCTTTTGACACAAAGAGAACGCGGTTTTTCAATGCAGTTGAAATACTTAAATTAAAATTTTCAATTCATGAATTCCACAGTTCAATACGTATTAGCGTGGTACATTCTACGAATTGTGTCTTAATTAAATTAAGTTACAATATTCATAACATCGGGAACATAGAATTCAGTTGAACATTCAGCTCAAAATATTATTTTATATATTCGTAATTAATATTTAATTAAAATAATATTATTGTCATAGGAACTTATTTACCAATTGAGTCGGAAATATGGGTGTAAAAGAACTGAATGCAGTTGCTTAAGGTTACCAATAAACATTGTACATTGGAGACTTGATTACGGATTCCTCAATATAAAGTGCGTACATTAATGTTTCTGAGAATACTTATGTCTGACTCAATATTCCTAGTCGTTTTTCTAATGACTGTGACCTATGAAATCTTATTCACCTACTCTCCTAAAATTAGACATACTTTGTATTTCTATAATGACAATAGCGTCAATTATTGCTGGATTAGGCAAATATCTCTTCTAGGAATTTTCTTCCAAAGGATATAAAGTTATGAAAATGATCGAACATAATTTCTTGCCATGAAAATAAAACCTGATTCTTTTTATCCTCTCAACTTGAAAAACCACACTCTGGATATACCCCGATTTAGTAAAATTCTTATGAATTATTATGCATCACATTTATAAAGAAAAAATATTATCTCTCGTGAGATTGCTCACTCTCCTTATGGAAATGCTTTGTTATTATTTCAAGGGTGTCTAATTTGGTAAAATTTGGTAATTTGGTCGTGAAATACAGACATTCTGACTGCCATCACTGGGTTGAGGGTAGATATAAAAATATACCCTTATATTAATTAAGATGCCTCAATCAAAATTAATAAGATGTTTGTATCATCATCATCATCATCATCATCAGCCATTTTCAATCCGATGTCGGATGTAGGCCTCCCCAAGCGCTTTCCAATTCTCTCTATTCTGAGCTTCTCTTTGCCATGTCACACCTAAGTACTTAATGATGTCTCTGTTCCATCGGTCCTTTGGTCTTCTTCTTGGTCTCTTCACATCTCTTGGTGTCCAGTTCAGAACCGCTCTTGTCCAACGGTTGTCGTTTCTTCTCGCCACATGGCCTGCCCACATCCATTTCAGTGATCTTATTTTATCTATGATGTCTGTCACTCCGGTCTTCATCCTCACCCAGGTGTTGCGTTTCCTGTCTCTTCTTGTGATCCCAAGCATACACCTTTCCATACTTCTTTGCGTTGTCTGAAGTCGCTGGGTTATTGCTGCATTTAACACCCAGGTTTCACTTCCATATGTCAACACTGGTAGAATGCATTGGTTGAAGACCTTTCTCTTCAAGACCATTGGCATTTGTGACTTTAGAATGTGTGCATTTCTTCCGAAGGCACTCCAGCCGAGTTTAATTCTTCTGTTTACTTCGTTAATCCTGTTGTTCTCTCCTGTGGTTACTAGTTGTCCTAGGTATGTGTATTCTGAGCAGACATCCAGAGGCGTCCCTTCAAATTTGATTGTTTCTTGTGCTGCAAACGAGTTATACATTACCTTTGTTTTTGTTAAATTTATCCTGAGTCCTATCTTCTGTCCTGCTGTGTTCAGTTCATGAAGTCTTGAAGCTAGATCTTCTCCGTTGGTTGCGAAGAGTACTATATCATCTGCAAAGCGCAGATGACTGATGTGTTCCCCATTAATCCGCAGACCTTTCTGCTCCCAGTCCAAGGTTTTAAAAACTTCCTCCAGAACAGTTGTGAAAAGAATTGGGGAAAGGCAATCTCCTTGTCTAACTCCCTTCTCAATCTTGAATTCTTCAGTAACTTCGTGTAGCATTACTGAGGCTGTGGCATTTTTATAAATGCTGCGTAGGAGTCGGATGTACTCTGCATCTACTCCTTGTTTTTCCAGAGCTTCTAGTGTAGAGGAGGTACTTACTGAGTCGAAGGCCTGAGCATAGTCCACAAAGCATAGTACTAGTGGCATCTCATATTCATTCGTCCTGCTGATTATTTCTTGTAGTGTGTGGATGTGGTCCATAGTACTGAAGCCCTTCCGGAACCCTGCTTGTTCTCTAGGCTGGGCAGATGATAGAATAATCTTTATCCGTTCAGCTATTATCCTCATGAATGTTTTGTAAACAACAGGAAGGAGACTGATGGGGCGGTAATTCTTCAGCTCTTCCTTGCTTCCTTTCTTGTGCAAAAGGACTATTGTTGCATGATTCCAGTCCTGGGGGATTCTTCCTTGTTTCAGGCAAGTTGTGAATAACTGCGCTAAAACGTGTGCAACTTCTGTTCCACCAAGTTTTAAATATTCTGCTAACACTCCATCTATGCCTCCTGCTTTTCCGTTCTTCATCTGCTTTATTGCTGCAGTTACTTCTCCTGGGAGAATAGAGAGGGGATCTCGTTGGTTTTGGCTTTCTTCTTGGTTTTCCTCTTCAGCATTTTCTTCCTTCTTGTATAGGTTGCCAAAGTATTCTGCTACCGTCCTTAGTATTGCTTGTCTGTTGCAAGTTCTTGTACCATCTTCCTTCTGTATGGCTAAAATCTGTTTTCTTCCAATTGCTAGGCGTTGTCTGGTCTTCTTCATACTTTTGCTGTTTTCTATAGCCTCTTGCACAATTCTCTCATTGAATTTTCTCACGTCTTCCTTAATTGCCATCCTGATAGCCTTACTAAGCTCGGCGTATTCGATGTTATCCTTTTGTGTATCTGAATTCTTCAGTTCCTTACGTCGTTTCATCATTTGTCGGGTGCTGTCACTTAGCTTTCTATCTTTAGCTCTTCTTGGTGTGCTTGCTACTTCTTCTGCTGCTTCCTAAACAGCTTGCATGACTTTGGTTTCTAGTTCTTCTTCTTGAAGTGCTGAGAATCTATTTTTTAGCTCAAGCTGATATTTATTCTTGTTTTCCTCTAGTTTTTTGATGCTTATTTCATGTTTCTTGCATGAAATCAACTTCTTGCGTTCCATTTGGAGATTAATCTTCAATCTGCATCTTACGATCCTGTGGTCACTTCCAGTGCTAAAGTTATTCAAGACTTCACAGTCTGTCACTGTGTAGAGTTTATTAACCAATATGTAATCTATTTCATTTTTTGCTCCGTTGGGTCCTCTCCAAGTCCACTTCCTTTTTGGGTTCTTCTTGTAATATGTATTTGTTATGTACATATTGGTGCATTCAGCAAACTCTACCAGGCGGTGACCACGTTCGTTTCTCTGGCCCAGTCCGTATTGTCCTGCGACGGTGTCATCGGCTTCCTGTTGACCTACACGAGCGTTAAAATCGCCCATAATTATTTTATAGTAGTGGGCTTCCTTATCGTGCTCAGTGCCGAGAGTTTGGTAAAATTTTTCAATTTCTTCTTCGCTGCTTGCTGCTGTTGGTGCGTAGACTTGTATGATCTGAACAGAGTAACGCTCATTTATCTTGAGTATGAGCTTGCAAATTCTCTCAGATACACTTTCTATCTTCTGTACATTGTTTTTCCATCTCTTGTTGATCAGGAACCCGACACCTCCTAGTCTTCCATCCTTAGTACCCCTGTAATAAAATAAATTACCTTCCTTGAGTGTAATCAAGTCTTCTGATTTTCTTCTAACTTCGCTGAGTCCGATGACGTCCCAATTTATCTTCTCTGCTTCATTGAGTAGTTCCAGTAGTCTGTCTTCACTCTTCAAGCTGCGGCAATTGTAAGTCGCAAAGTGGAGGGTGGTAGCTCTTTTCCTCATGATGGACCTCTGTAATGCCACCACCTCCCGGACATCCGAATGGGTGGTGCTTTTACGTCCGGATAAATTTCCATTACAGAAGCTCATCATGAAAATTGTAATTGCATTTGGGGGATGAAGGACATTAATTCACCAGGCTGTCCTACTGCCGGTTGGTGAATACCACTTTCACAATTTGGCCGGAGATATTGTTGAAGCCTTCTTAGCATGGTTGAACCTGGGCTATGCATCGCCTCCAACCTCCGTTAACACCCCTCCGCCCCGTTGAGGCAATGAACTGTGGCAGTGTGAGGAGGGGAAGATGTTTGTATATATATATATATATATATATATATATATATATATATATATATATATATATATATATATAATTTCAGCAATATCACTTCAGAGTTTCAAACGATATTTGAGTTCAACCAAACCCCAATACCTAATCATACATTGATTTCCTATTACGTGAAACTATGAACGATAAAAATACTGAAAATCTACAAAGATGATCTTTGAATAATTCAGACAAAATATTAATAACTTGAGAAATGCAAGGAATGGGTAAAGGGTGATTTTGCACGTTAGAGCGTGCACCCAGGAAAAATCCCAAGGAGGAATGGACTTGAAAAAAGTCCGACGGGACCGTCCTTGCCCACAAAGTCTCCCGAATGGCTTGAGAGAATGTTCCAGCGAGATAGCTCAACGGACAGAGCACCCGACCGACAATCCGGAGACTCGGGTTCCCGGTCCCGTCGGATATTTTTCAAGTCTATTCTTCCTTGGGATTTGAGAATTGCGTAAAATTTCCTCGAAGTTTAGTAGTTACATAAGAAATACGTTAGCGAGAGTATTTGCTTAGCATATAATATTTCTTATATTAATAATAATTTCATAAAAATCTCTTTCGGTCGGTCATAAGAATCAAAATTTCAATTAAATTTAATATTGATGGTTAAATGTGTTAACCCGGCTGGAATTTCACTTTGATATTTTTCATTTCTTTCATAGATTAATGAAGCAGATTCTCCTACTACAATTACGAAACACAAGAATGTAGGGAAATAAAGTTATTCATTTGATCTTAAAACTTAATGACCATTATGGTGACTTAATGAATTTTTCAAACAAACTCTTCTTTCCAATATATACTTTCAAACTGTATTCACAGACGTAACTGCGCGTGCAAACTACTTAAGGTTCATGAGCATTAGATATCTTTTTAAAACATAAATTTTTCTTATATTTATCTATATAATTATTGTAGAATTATTTTTCATTACCTCTTGCTATATTTCAAACAGGCGACTTATGTAGAAAACAATAAGAAAGAAAAGAGAATTTTCTAGAAATGATAAAGGTATATCATTTCCTAGAAGCTTAAAAGAAAACTCCATGTTTATCTTGATATTTAAATTTTACATAATTTGTTTCTGTACTGAGTAAAGGTGCGAGAACGATAATTACAAATATCAGAAAAATATTATTTATCTAATCGTAAAAGTGATCAATTGATCGAATCCGAACCCATTCCTAAGATAATTTCGCTTTCGGTATAGAATTTGACAAAAGTGTAGCTGCATCTCCACGCTAACAGTTTCTTTCATCAGATAAGCATTTCAGAATTACATTCCTCCAATTTTTATATACGATCTAAAATAATTTATTTGGAAATATTCAATCAACCCAATTTTTAAATTAATTTTTTCGTTCCTTTTCCAAAATTTGATGCGATCTCGGTTTCGGTAAATTCTGAAATCTAACTTGCATTTATTTGTAGGATACAATGCTCCCAAAACGAGAAATAACTCATAGTTAAATTTAATTTCCATCGATGATATTACAAATATTTATATCTACGACATATATTTGTCTTCATAAGACATCGAAGGAATGATTTTCGGTGAATATCATAAGGAAATTAATCGTGGCTTAAGAAAATCCTCAATCCCAAAATCTATTCAATCATGATGAATATCATACAGTAAAATATCGCAGAGTAAAATACAGTAGCATTCGCATCTGAGTCAGGATTTGTAACGAACGAAGCGGAGGATGAAGATTAATGAAAGGAAGCCTAACAAATTTTAAATGCCTGCCATGTTTTTTATGATAGGGCTAAATATAATTTTATACCCCGTGGTGGTCAAATTTGTGAAATTAATCATAAATAAAATAAAATGCATGTTCGTTCTATTTCATTCATTCTAAAACTCTTCGGATTAGTTCGTAGCCAACATTAAGCACTTGCAATACATCATGAACCTATGAATTTTCATCCTCATCTTTGGTGATTTGTCTTAGCATTAGTCCGCCATTACTCTGGCAGCGCACTGAAAAGCACAAGAGGACAAGAAGACTGTTATTTTAACCGTTAATTTGCATTAAGTAAGTCTTTTTCCCTCGCTTTTTTGGTGGCAAATCGAAAATATGAATCCCTCCCATGTGGGGAAGCGATTTCTGGGAGGGTAACGCGGTGTTCGGATGGCCGCCGAGAGAAGCATGTAAGTACGCCCACGGTGTCTCTTGTTCGGAGGAAGCCGATCGCCTCACGCCCAAAACATAATAAATACCAATCAGCTCGCCATTTGTGAAATGTATTGCGACGGCAGCGCCTATTTCGGGCGTGCGCGTGACGGCGACGCAGGGTATTAATTTGTCCTCTTTCTATTCCTTCTATTTTGCTCGCATCGATTATTGGTGGCGATCGAAGCCTCTCTGCCATGCGATCTCGCGAATATGTTAATTTCTCTCATTTGGCGATGAAACTAGATACTCTTTCCAAGTGGACGTGAAATCTATAGTGACTCCTTCATCCGGAATTTTATTTGAGCTAAGTGTAATTTTCATGAAAGCTAATCTGCGAGAAATAAAACAGCATCAGCGCGTTAATGAGAGAGCGAAGCAGCCTCCTTGAAAATGGCGGCGCGATTTCATATATGATGAATTGAACTTCAAAATAGAGTAAAACATTTTTAACTGCTGAGTATAGGCTATGAATAGCTTCTAATGTAAGTCTTAGCGATAACGTTCCAGCAAAAAAGGCAGCAGCATCTGTTTTATTCGGTAACATTATATAGAAAGAATTAAGGCCACCGCATTTTCACTTAGTCATTTATGTAGACTATTCACATTCATCCTAATTTTACTAATATATCAATAACTCTCACGAAACATATTAGTAAGTGTTGACGAAAAATTTAAATTGCTAATCTTCAGGATAGACACAACACAATTCAACAAATATAGCCAGTTCTTTCTTGAAATACAAAAACTTTTACCGATTCATAGAAAGGCATGACTTGAATTTCAGAAATTGTAAAATAAATTGGCAGCTAAAAATCTTCTCAGCAAATTAAAAATGAAAGGGGTTCATTTCTTCGCAATCCACACAAATCAAAACAATAGAGATACAAAATAAACTTTCGAAAAATGTTCTTGATTAACATTTATTTGTCCTCACTATTTACGATCTTGTGAAAGGTTTACTCTTCTGAAAGCATAAAAATTAAGTAAAAGGTACCAACCACCCTATCAAAGCGTAATCCTTGAAATTATGAGCTGATTAGTTTAAACTTCCAAAACCCACACCTGGAATGAGCACAAGTTATCTACTTGATAAGAGTAAAACCTATTTAAGATTTGCAAAAAATAACTTGAATAAATTCCCTGAGATCGTTCGATAATGACTCTTTAATTGTCGCGTAGTAAAATTATAGTTTACTTAAAGTTCTTCGTTTCGAAAACTTGTAGAAGAAAGGAAGAAATTCAATTATCTACGCCCATGTCTGTAAGCAATTAAAAATGATGCATAGTATCTTTTCCGCGAGGATTTTTTCAATAGTCTGCATGAACTAAGATGATGAGCTCCCTTTCCGCTCCCTTACATTTAATTCGCGCGAGATAACTCGAAAAAGAGAAACAAAGAAAGAAACGCATTCGCCTTTCGTGCAAGAACCTTCGCATCCTCTCTATCTGCTTCATCCATGGGAAAAATCCGCTTTTCAAACGAGAATTCATTTCGCTTGCCTTCTACTGGGAGAATTTTCAGGTTATAATGCTTGGAAGCGCGGTGGAACCTTTAATGCCATGCAAAAGGGGAGTCCGGTTATCTCTCGAGTCCCACAAAAATATAAATTCGCCGGGGTCACGCTGTAGGTAAGGAAAAACCTCGCCTGTGTTGTATGCACTCGCGATATGTTTCGAAGAATGCCGAAGAATAGCCACGGCGGGATCGAAGGGTCAGGCGCAATAATTGACGGAACCTATAATACTCTTCCTCTCCCTCTACTTATTCGCCGTAGTAAAACTGTTTCGCGTTGCGTCATGCAATAAACTGCCCGCACGGGATGTCTGCCTATGAGGAAATCCTTCGCGTCAACTGGACGTGTTTTCTATTCCCTCTGTAAGAGCACCGACGCACAAAAAACGATGTGCTAGAAGGGAAAATAATTCGATTAATTAAAACGGAGGTTGGCGAACGCGACATTTTTTTCTTTTCTTCTCTATGCTTATCCGGCCCACGATCGCTTGCTTACCGCTGCTGAGGATATCGTAAATTAGATTTATTAAAAGCTCGGGTATCCGTTACGCTAATTGGCGCGAGATTCTCGGAGATAATTTTTAGATGTGAATCTGAATGATATCCGCATTTCGATCGCCGTAGCGAATGAAGGTTCCGTGTACGATGTGTGAAATGAAGAGTGCGGGAAGGGTGCTTGTACTCAAAGTTGCTATCATTAACAGGGAAATTCGGGATCCACACGCGGGGGGAAGTTTTGGAAGGAAAAAGTGGTTCGAATAAATTTGGCAAGGAAAATGCTTAGTATTGGCGAGATTTCTCATGGTCTTATTTTTAGTTGTTAATTAGGATGATTTGTCGCCCTCTGTCAGGTGATCCTAATTAAAAATCAAAAATAAGACATACTAAGATATGTATGCACAAATGCTCGATGCTACCCTAACAACCTGAATTCTAGAGAGTTCAATTTACCCTGGTTACGGCATGGTTATGTATATTTCCAGTGTTACCTCCCCATAATCATCAAATATATACATACTTGTGAGGATACCGGGAAATAAAAATTAATTTACAAGGCCTTAAAGATACGAATGTGTGAGAAAAAAAGGTGCTTGTGATTGGTGTTGTGATTTCACATTCAAAGCTTACCGATAGTTAAGAGTTAACTTACCGATACCGATAATTAAGACTTACCAATAGTTAACTTTTCTTTCACTTACCGATAGAGTAAATTTTAATTAAACAATTTTGCAATTCCCGAGAGTGTGTCGAGTCCAACGTTGAAGTATCCAAACCGAAAAATCAAATTAACTCGTTAACTGAACCCGCGAATTTCGATTTAATGCATAGCAATGTGCATGGGACCGATACTTTAATCGTATGTTATAGAAAATATATTTATCGAGTTTACGATATAAAGATATTCACGCCTACCTTTCTTAGTCATAATAGTGCCGCGATAAAGTAAATACATTTGTTCGCAGAGAACAGAAATTTCATAATCAGTTTGTCCGTGCAATTCTCAATACAATTGGACGCATATGAAAATTATTAATAATATGTTCTTCGATTTCTAATATTTTTATGAATTAAGTTTAACACAATAATATATCCTCCCGCCAAAATATTGCTATTCCTTTGGACTACCTTGCTTTCTTGACAGATATGACATATACCTAAAAGATACTCTATTATTATTTTTAATTATACTGTGAAAACAGTGTGCTCTGGAAATGGACCTCTTGATGTGCGAAGACAGGAAGCATTGTCACAAAAGAGTGGATGAATAAGACAGTTTTAATAGGTAATTAAGGATTCTTATTCGTTTGTTATGACTCATGGAAGGATGGATAAGAGTAGAGCGATGCAGGTGATAACGTACTGAATAGTTAAAATTATAGGATTTCCTCAGCCCCCTTCAGAAACGGAGGACACTGAGAAAAATGTAGGCTGAACGTGATAGAAAAATCATGGTGACAAACGACAAATATAGCACAAAGGAATAAATATTAGAAAAGTAATAAAGGTAGTAAATGATAATAAAAGTAGTGATGGTAATCTTGCGAGCTTCAGTACACACGCAGCGTATTTGAAGCGATCTTTACTTAAACTTTTGAAACAAACCTGGACTTGCTTATAAATTATTTGATTTCCCATTCTCATTTATCGAAGCAAGTGAAAGAACCATATGATCAATGTCTTCTATGAGTTAATATAGCGATTCATTGTTATGCGTTCAGTCGGACCAATAGAAGATATGTGACATCACTCAAGTGCGGCCAGGAGTTTTCTAAGTGACTAAATGCTTTAATATAATTTATTAATATTTAATGTCTTGCGATGAAAAAATGTTCACCACGTCTGTCTTAAGCGAAATTAGTATGCAGGGTGAGAGAGAATGAAGAAACATAAGAGGTTGCTACAAAATATCCCAACAGAGAATCGTGCGATTTTTACTAATGCTCCGTAAAATATCATAGTGGATATCAATAATTATAGTACCCTATTGACAAGGATATTTGGTCTAATCCAACGGGATATCCGAATAAATTAATGTCTTCTTCGTTCGTTTAAAGGTTTCGGGAAAGAACTTGTTTGTGGTTGTATAATGGACACATATCGTAATGCTTGAAAAGAAAAATTAAATCACAGAAAAACAACGGAAGCAATTGAAACACTTTTAAGTTATGTCAAAAAAATAAACACTCATACACAGTGTGAGTAGATTTGTGTGAATAAATTTGTTTGTACATAAGTGAAGGCCGAAAACATCGGATTTATTGAGATTGCAAATGATATGAAATAGGCATAAAATTGATATTTTAATGCCTAAAATCTACGCATAAGTTCTAGTTAAGGAATTAATATTCACTGAAAATCATGAATGTAAAATTTCAAATACAACTGCAGATGCATTCACAAGGTTGTGGCCTCGTCAGTCAGAAAAATAAAGGGAGAAAATGTTCGACTAGAATAGGCATTAAACCGCATATTTTCCGCTTACTTGCCTTAATGAAACAGCCTGTTACCTTTCGAATTTATCTTGAGGTCAACTATCGGGATACCGCTCAGCCTAGCATGTCCACCTTGGATGTCCCGTGTTCGACTACGATGGGAGTCCCTAAAGTGAGCTGAAGGGCATCGAAATAACTGGAGCCAAAATTCAGGCATGATTCTAACTTTAACATCATCCATCTATCAACTCCATTAAAATTATAAATCATAAAGCTAAGAAGAAACAGTACATAAAGCCAAGTACGCCTTAGAAAGTGAGTCCAAAGGAAAGTGAGAATGGAAAAAGGAATTGCAATGAATTTATTGTCACTAATGACTTGCCTTTTTTTGGAATTTATATTAAAAAGACTTTAACCTCTTCCCCCAGTATTAGTCCGCATTGGCTCTTATGACCTTGCGAGCCGCAGACATTTTACCTTTTGTAGTTTAAAATTGGTAATACTTCAGACAAAATAATTATTTTCCATTTTACATTTATAAGGGAGTCGTGTATATTAATTCACTTTTTGGGTAGATTTTACCCATTTTACCCTATACCCATCGTACCTCTATTTGCTTCATTTTCACTTTAATTAACTAGAGTTGAGAATTACATGAAGCCATCAGAGAAGATCAATCGACTGAGTCGCATGGAATCTGCATGAGGTCCGCGGGTTGGTCATCCATCATTTAGTGTGATCAAAATTCCCGATTCAGGAGGGACAGTAACGTTTTTGCCTTGCGTCTCCAGATTCCCAAATCTGTCCCGTAAAGTCAACTGACACGGAAAGGAAAGCAATCTCTATCAATATAATGGCTTCGTGAAGTAATTTCTTATATTTTCCCACTTAGCCGAACCTGAAATCTTATCATCAATGATTAACTCATCCAACCATTAGCAATACTATTTGAACCTCACGAAGCAAAAACAAAGTGAAAGCGTCCTATCCTTTATGATTCAATGATTTGTATGAGCAATGACTTGATACTTACATCACATAATCACAATATTTGATTCGCCAATTTTGGCTAAGAATTATATAGAAATCATTAGTTCAAGAGCATCTTTTCTGGTTTTTTGGCTGCAGCAACGTTCAGCCGTAAATAACAAGCCTCCCCATAGGTTAAACGATACAGCCTCAGCGCATACGTGGTGATATCGGACGTCTAAAGAAGAGAAAAGGCAGCCGAGAACAAGAAGGAAGGATGGTAAATGGAGTTAAGAATCAGTATCGTTATAAAAGGGGCAATAATCGGCGAGCAGCCATAGAGTGGCAAATGAACTCCCGAAAATCAAAAATAGGAAATAATAAAGTGGGCGAAGGAATAGAGGAGCCGGGAAAGAAAAGAGCGGAAAAACAGAGGTTGAGGAGAAATAAAGAGCAATCACTCCGCATCAAGAATGAGGCCTTTGAAAAAGCCAGAGAGGAGGTGGTTGCTTGAGGGTGGGGAAGGAAATGGGGTGAGGAGAAGAGGAGGAAGGGTGGGCCACCACGATACCGTCGAGAAATGGGGTTCAAAACTTTGGATTCCAACGCCGCGAGCGAACGGAGCAGCGATTAGGAGATACAATCTCGGACCCATCCCCACCCCACAGAGAGGAGATTCCTCTTTGGTATCGGCAGTAGGAAAGTGTGGGATGAGGGGAGAGTGGGAGGCAAGGGGAATGAGCGTACGTGAGCTTAAAAATAAACAGATTGATATCGGAATGGGTTAAAAACCCTTACGGGTTCACGAAGGAACAAAGAAAGGCATTATGTACACACAATCTAATTCTTCCATCCGTTGATTGATGGGGGATTGTTCTTGGGCAGCAGAGGTCCGTTTTGGGACGCGTCAAAAGATGGAACAAAGTTTTTCGGAATGTTTAAGTTTAGGCCTCTCTGTGGTATCGGAAGAAAAGCGAAGACGTCAATAAAATGCCGAAGGGCTGTTTCGGAATGTCGGCGACGATGATGGTTTTTATTGGGCTTGCAATAGCGACCGTTGTTGCTTATTATTCGAGGTAATTCATAATAATTTTCCTCCATATTTATCCCTAAATAATAGCGTCTATAGATATCTCGGCAATCATGACACGCCGCACATTAAGGAAATGTCACATTCTTACTTGCGCATCTGTTTTTGATCCACGAATGGCCACGGAATGAGAAGGAGATGTCCGCCAACAAGTAGCAAGATCATGGGCTCATTTGTATTCAGAAGCGATGCGACCATTTTGTCGCATCTTATATGGCAATTTCGGAGTGTTAGAGGAAGACCATATGGTTTCCATGAAAGCCATATCTCAAAAATTGTTATTAACATAAGGTAGAGAAAAGTAATCGGCGTTAGTGAGAGAGAAAATTGTGAAATCTAAGGAATGCAACCCCAACTGCCGGTATGAACAAATTTTTAAAGTGGTTGAAGACAATCTTGAAGATTAACTCAAACTTTCGCACGATTTATCGACGACGCAGCTAATGATTTTTATGTTTTATTACTTATATAATGTTTTAAGGGCTCCTGGACAGCCAAGTGTGGAATGCGTTCGATTATGATGAAAGCGGTCCCAGGTCCAAACAAAACTTAATTAGACTTTAGCCGCTTTTGCCGGTTTTATCTTTAATTCTTGCTTATTCGCTCATAATTTACAACCCTTCCTGACTGTCAATCTTTACGTATCACAGTCAAATCATTATTAAATGAATTAAACTTTTCTGACTGAATTAATTTCACTCGAAGGAGAATGTTTTGTATCAACGTTAATACCATAATAAAGAAGGCCCTAAGAAAGTATTTCATTCGTGTTTGTACATACATGAGTATAAATCTTGGAATATTTAAACGAGGATTTAATATGAATTATTCTGCAGCTATTAAGTAATTTCGTGGAAGATAATAATACACTTGAAACGGAAAAGTGAGCTTTTTAGTTATTGTTTTCCTGTTTTTCTTGATAGTAAAAAAATTAGCTCAAAAATTTTAGTAATATCCTATTTTGCCTTAAATAAGTAATTTACGAAATTAGTAGTAACGCGTATTAGGAAATTTTTCCTTTTAAAAATCAGTAATCAAAGTTGACGTAATCAACCCATTTATCTTTTCTCGGTTTGCTTCCAAACTTACTTTACTAATTCTGAAAGAGTAACCTTCCGCATTTCCATAAATAGAGACGTTGACGTAAGTTTTTTAATCCATATTAAAAATGCTAAAACTAGAAGCTAAAGGAGTAAAAGTGATGCCTTTTTGGTTGTTGATGTATTTTGTAAGAGCTGAAATTTGTAAGGGGCCGTCTAAATTATAGGATTGATTATGAGACAATCAGATAAGCAGTTGTGAGCATAGTTAGCTTACAACCATAAATATCTCTCTTAGAATTACTTCGTAAGTATTGGGTTTTATTTTAATAATTCATAATATCGATTCGAAACGATAAATGTTTGCTTTATTCGACATATTTTAAGATTATTTCCTACACAACGGACGTTTAATAAAACCAAGGAAGCAACTTCATAGGTCAGTTACCTGAAGTCATCTTAGGGCATAAATATTCTAGACGATTCTATACATCTGGTATTAAGGATAAATCCAATATAAATGTTAAGTAAATTTTCGTGTAAAATTATCTAATTTATTTGAAAATTAGCATCCATTTGATAGCCTTTACCTTTAAAGAGCTATAACCTTATTCAATGAGAGCAATGCCATGCCATACCTCAAATTTCAGGTTAATTAATCTATATTTAGATAGAATACGTTGTTTTTATGAAGCAAAATGTAGATAAACCAACAGTTAAAAATGATTATGTATCATCAAATGGAACTTCTGAGCTAAAAGAGAAGGTGCCAAATTTAGTATTTACAGTGCGATAACTCAAAAAGTGCTAACTACAATAGAAAAGCAATGCATGATTTGTACAATACCAAAAAATCATTCTTTTGAAAGAAATATTCTTCCTTGTTTTTGTTAAAGTTTAGAACAGATTACTTGCAGATATCGCATAAGAGTTTCAAGTCTTCAGTCGCTCTATTACTTACAATCCATAAATTTCGCTATGTTATAAACTCTCAACCTTCTTGAAACTTGTTTTTGATTTAGAATTATTAAGTTTTCCGTAGACGCAAAAATATAATTCTAAGCAATTTGATGTTTACGTTAGAGTTCAGTACAAGGAAATTCACACGTGGTGACGAAAGGTACGCTGCATTAAACGAGCTCACCCCTTAATTGTAAAATCGTGTAGAAATATCGGGTAGAAAAATTCATTATACTTTATGCGATATAATTTATCACCAATCGTAACGCTAATAAGAGAAAGTTCGTACAATGCATTTACCAAAGAAGTTTTTTTCCTTAAATATGTAATTAGAAAATTATTTTAGATGAAATCGCAGTAGAAATAATGGAGATTCTTCTCAAAGATGGTTATCTACTAAGAACTCTCATTTACAGGTTCGATTCACGAAGTACTGTTGTAATCTAAATAAAATATTTAGTTTACTACGGTTTGATAATTTACTAGAACATACAAAATAAGGAACGTCAAAATATATCGTTCAAAGATACTTTTTAAATATTAATAAACCTCTTAATAATAATAATAATAATAATGATAAAGACTGATAACGACTAATAAGTTTCAATTTATATATAACCCTGAGTACTCGAAATAAGTAAATTTTTGGTCTAAATAAGAATTTTTAAACTTGGCTGTGGTATAGGCTGTTCGATAAGTTACATCTCTTTCATCTAACTATTCAAGTTCCTCAGTTGGACTTTTCCAGAGAAATTTTGGAAGATTGGCAGGCCGGTTCAGCGGGCCGCCTTCTAGCCCTCAGGCCGAATGTCGAACAAGCCTTTTCCGGATCCTCCTAGTCCAGATGCTGGTTCCGTATCTAAATTCCTAAGGAATAAACCGGAGATGTATAAAAGCGATATCCTTCACCCAACACGATATTTCAAGCGTCATATCCCTCTTTCCGAGAATCCTCATGATTCTCGGGTAACAATTATTCTCAAAATATCCCTGAAAAGCACCTCAACTAATCCCATCCATCGATCACACGTCGATCAGGTCTCGGAACAGAGAATTCCACCACCGCCCTCCTCGACATCCGTCCAAAATATTTCTTCAAATGTAATCGGACCTAATATCGAGTCAATAAACCCATTAAACATTTAACCTGGCTTTATTACCATATGATGTTCCGTCCTCACGTACTTATTAACTTTTGTTTATAGCGAAAGATTATTCCCGCATCGATCTCGATAGTTCGCAGATCAAGGCCGGATCTCCATTTGTCGAAACAGAAGACGTGAGGGCGCTCCGGGGAGATGAGGCAGAGTGGGAGGGATGTCGATAACTGATGGACGGAGGGAGTCTAAATTGGGGGCGGGTGCAGAGGGGGGCGTGGTCGTGAGGGCTAGACCAAGAGATAGAGTGGGAGGTCGAATTCACGGAGGTGGATCCAACGGAGTTGCGATGGAGCGCACTCGGCGTTATTTTTTCGGGACATTTTGTCGGAGGCGAGTTTCGCTTCGTTTCCTTCGCATTTTAAACGGGCGGCACGAGAAATTCGTTAGAATGCAAAGTTGCATTTTATCATATCATAGCGATCTCTCGGCGATTCAATCGCAGGAATTCAATTCATCACTGAAAGTAACTTAAACCGACATTAAGGATCGTCCTTCCACAAACATGTCACGACGCTTTCAAATTGAAATATGAAATTTGAACAAGCTTATTACAATTTTCAATTTGTACACATGTTGGAGTAAAGTTTCGTTAATTTAATTAATCTTACCGATGCGACAAATGTAATGCGTTACAATTAGATAACCGTTAAATTTCGGTTTTGAAAATATTTCAAGCAGGATATGAAAATTTTCCTCAAATGGTATTATTTAAACTACTGATGATTATTATTTAGAGGAACCGAGCGATCTTTTGAGGAAAGCAACTCGAGTTTCCTTTAAAATTAAAATATGAAGTTTAGTTCTTCAGACATGGATAAAACAATGGTCGATTCAGTTCATCAGGTGAAGCAATCATCAGAATTGTTTAGCTAAGGTTATGCAAATGAAGGCTTTCCATTTCCTATCAAATAAACTAATTAAAAACCATAATGATTATATTCCAGAACGAATTACAATGGAAGTTTAGACATTTAAGGATAGATATGAGAATCGGCCGTAATGAAAGAAAGTAGCACATTTATTCTTATTATAATAGTTCACTGAATATTCCCACAATGCAGGAAGGACTATGAGATTGAAGGGCCTCAAGTGTTATCAATAGAGGTCCTAAATAATTCTTAATTATTACTCTCCACTTGTGGGCCGGGATATTCGGTATGCCTCTGCTCACACCTCTAAGTTATTCCTACGATGTTCAGTAAGTATAGTTCAATTTACGATTTATCACGAATTTCAGTAGTGAAATAAATGTGCGGTCAATATTAGTGTGTCGGTTGAGAATGAATTTATAATCGTTTGGCATTTCAAAGATTCTTCGGATTTGGATGCATCCATTCTTCTCTTGTGGTAACGCATGCAAATTTTCTGAAAGATTCCAATGAGACTGAATTTCGTATCACTTATAATTTGATATTTTGATTTTACACTATTATCACTTAGTGTTAAGTTTAAATACTTCGAATTCATCTCTCCTCATAAATGTTCTAACAATGATGACTTAATAAATATTGTAAGCTATAGAATTGAGATTCGTGTGAGAGATCCCTTTCCCATAACAAAATAGAAAGAAATATCAAGTTATTCATGATTCAAGGAAAACAAGTCTTGTGCAGCAGTAAAATTGAACTCAGATTTTGGTTGCATTGTAAAGATACTATAAAATAGTTAATTAAATAGCCAATAAAACAGTTAATTAACAATTGATATTTACGAGAGATGTTATGAAAATTTCATTTTACTCACCAGGGTCTAACATGTTGTCACACATTCCACCATTTAAGCTAGTAAACGCTAAATAGACACTTAACACTTCAAAACCATTCCTGATGCTTACTCACATGCACACCTGTTTACATAGTTGCTTTCACACTGATTGCTGTAGAAAATATTTTAAACTGTAGTTACCTATTTTAAAAGATTAGAATCCTTTGTTTTTCTCATTATTTATCAGCCAAAGATGGATTTACCAAATCTTAGTAAATTATGTATCACTGATTTTGAGTTAAATGCTGTTCGTCGCAGAGAGATGAGAGGACATTCTTAAAATTTCAAATATAGAGAATACGGTAGCATTTATAGATTGATTTAGCCATCACTCGCTTGTTATAGAGTGAGATACCAACTATATTTCATTGAATTGGCTTCGTTTTTATGAAAACATATTATCATGAGTCTAACTATAAACATTCTCACTCACCGGCTAACAGTAAGGAATCAGCCAGACGTTATGGAAGTTAGAAGATGCACCAACGTTCTGAAAGAGAAAACAAGTATCTTCGGTGAATATATGGATATTTCTTCGGGACAAGATTGATAAAAAAACAAATATATAATTATTTACAGAGGGGATCAAAATTCTTACTTTAATGAAGCGTAATATTTATCAAGCTTAAGAATTTGTGGTATAGGAAAAAGTTTGTGCTTAATTTTTTTTAGAAAATATTTTTTTGTCTATAATCAACCAAATTACAATGTAAGTCTCGGCGTTTTGAGGTTTCAGACTGTTCGAACCTGAAGATGGCAGTACACCGAAACCGGTAGTTCTTGAATAAAAAAATTTTTGTGGAAAAGTAAAAATCTGTATTCAGTTATGTATGAGTTCGTATTTCCACCACATCTCGGCCGAAGCTATAGATTATAGATGTAGCAAGATAGTGTAGCAATGATTAGATGCTGTTAATTTCCCAATGAAATTTTTCAACAATATTTCAGCATTCACATAGCAATTCCACATGTTTAAAGTGGCCGAATTTATAATCCTCAAAATTTGTTATTAAATGGTTATTGTTCTATCACATCAATGCATGACATTTTGCAAATATTCTTAGTAAGATTCGTTATCTGAGGATATACTTTGCTATTAAAAGAACGGAAAAGAAAACAATATCTACTTATATATCTTACAATTAGACTAAAATATTTGGGACAATCCTGATATCATACTTTCTTATGTAGATCATCAAACTTTTAAAACTGAATTTAGCAAATTAAACAAATCAAGAAGTATATTGAGCAATTTTTATACATGAAAACCCATTAAGTACTAACCAGCGTGAAGTGAACGAACTACGTAAGGCATTGTGTAAAATGTAAATTATTGATAGAACATTACATCTTTTGCTGATTAGTTTTCCTAATACAATGTTTCTCCATTTAAGTCTAGCAAAATTTCCGTAGCCTAGGAGTTGTCTCCTTGTGTGAGAGTAGTTATCTTAGATAAGCCGAAGATTATCCTCGCTGATTGCTGTTATACAAAGATGAGGAGGAGCAGCGAGGTTTTCCACTGTAGTGGAAAAGTCCACTCTCATGCTTCCAGTACCGCTTTTCTTCAGGATAATTCAATTTAGCTTAAGAAAGTGCTTCTTTGTGCCACATCATGGCAATCAAATCGAAAACATTAACTTCGACTGAAGTTCTACAAGCTCAGCTTCGCTTCAGAGTTTCCTCCATATCTGTTACAATACTTTCACGGTACAAAGGGTTTCCCTTTAGTAAGAGAGAGCTAGATAGCGCCCCTAGATCGAAATCAGTAAAGTTATGCGACTTACTGCCGATCTAGTAAGAACATTGTAGCAAAGTTCCATCTGACGTTTGAAAAATAAACCCTTGGCTACAAGTTGCTCCAGCGAGTCACTTGTAGTCGTTAAGTGGTTAGTCGTGTTGAACAGCGTCCTATTCCACTTCACAGTGGAGGGCGCAAGAGTTCTTGCTTTTGGATCACAAGGGTCACAGATTCGGATCGTCGTGATAACAGGTGTTACTCTGATAAAGGACCTGAGAAGAAGATGGCATTCAAGTATGATAACATACTGCCACTTTGTACAGCCTTCTTAATCGGATTTACTTTCCTTGCAGTAGAATCTTGAATACTGCATGGGATTTTGCCGTAACTATCATGAGGTGCTTGTCTGCAGAACCCTTACAAGAGATACTTTCGTTTGAAGTGGAGAATGAAAATACCTCATTTAGATATAGGAGTCACGAAGGAGGGAGCCTACCTCAGAGGTAGAATGAGGGCGGGCTAACTCTTCTTTAACAGGATAATCTACCAAAAAGGAATAAACTCTTCTTGAAGGAAGTTATTCGTCATTTTTTCCTTAATAAAATAATACATTTTTATTTCTTGGAAAATGATTCATTACACCAGAACGTAAGATTAATATGACCTAGGTTTCGCAGCAAAGCTGCATATTGCATTAACATTAATTAACTAGCATTAAAATGTATTTCAAACCGTTTTCGGAATATTTTGGACAAATATTTTACCTCTAAAACAGGAAAAGTTGGGAATATTGTCTGCGAAGGAGTTTAACAAGATTGTATTAAAGTTTACGTAGGAGATGAATTTATTTCAATGTAATAAACAGTCGTCAGTGAAAAACATATGAATAAATCATAAGATAAAAGAAATAAATGTTCCTTTGAATTACGCAATATTCCTTCACTCATTCAAATTACACTAATCAAAATTATTTCACCTGCTACAGCAGCGTGGTGTGGAACAGCGAGAAATTCAAAAGATGTGTCGCAAATAGAGAACTTTCTGCGCCACAGCGCCATATATTCTAAATGCCTTAAATAGGTCTTCCCTAAGCAACATTATCCATATTTGTCATATTCTGCGGTGATGTATAATATTCGATTTGCATTCACCCACGATAGCACAGCGTATGAAAAAGCATTAACAGTTTCAAGAGAACAAATTTTCATGAGCTGTTCCTACTGATATTGGCCATCAAACGGAGAACAAGAAATCAACAGGTAGCGGCCCTTGTTTGTTAACTGTCATCTCGTATTGATCACACTTTATGATCGCACAAATCTAGCTGATATATTTCTCATGTGAAGCAGTAAAAAATTTTCGGTTTCTTTCATATTTTTAATGCTAATAAATTATTTTCCATCCTTCGAGGAATCCTCTCAAGATTCTTAATTTGAAAAATTTTTAAAGATTAAGGTCCAAAAAATTCATCCTACATTAAATACTTCGCGACACATCCTAAAATATCCGAATCGAATGATTTAATACTTATGTAAACATTGCTCTTGATTTTTCGGTGTGTGCGAAGAAACGCAAGAGAGACACAACGGATACTCATTAGCGAGAAAAATTAACATGAGATAGCGAACAGGATTTCGACAGCCAACTGGTCATATCTACCGTCTCCAAACCCACAAATTCCGCGACGAGAAGTAAAAAACCTCAAATTAAAAACCGATCAAATGGACGCCAGGCGGGTACGTGGATGGTATACAGTACAACGCCTTTACTGGAATTTGCGTTTGATTCCCGGTGGGGGCCTCGGCTACCGAAATGCTTCTAAAAATACTACTGTTATTACTAAATTAGACATGGGCAAAAATCCGCCGCGGATGCGTGGGATTTATTGCTGAATCATTCCAGGGTACTAACTAACGTATGCTTTTGTTAAGAGAAATTGTAATCTGTACCGTCCGAAGTCTTATTACGCACTCCAGCTATCCGTTGCTTCGGCCTCATCTGCCGCTCAAAAGCAAACTCGTTCTCCCTCTAGAGAAAACGCATTGATTTATATCCCGCGGTCACTTTCTTAAAGACGCTCTTCAACGGAGTCTGCGTATTTGTCATCCGCACGTCCGCGTCGCTTAACAATTGTAAATATTCCCACCGAAGACGCTCGATCTAATTTATCCTTCGAATCGGAGGCAGCTGCGATGGACTGATTTATCCACCTCTAAAATTCTAGCCATCTGCGTCGCTCGCCGGACATACGAGCACCGGACATAAGAGGAATTTTCCTGTTTACAACGTCACTAAACATCAGCTGGAAAATTAAGAGCGAATCCAACGAGTGCCCTTCCGTTCGGGAGAAAAATCTCCCAAAAAACAGCATCGTAACTTTTCTACGCGTTTTACGCCCCAGCGTTTCTTTTTTAATCGATAACGGTACCGCGAATTTCCGAGACGCCTAGTTTTCTGTGAAAGATTTTTCCCGGGAAGAAAGACTGAGGGGTTTTTTCCGCAACATGGCTTTCCATTCAATTCATTCCCCCACCTCAGCGCTCATCTCCCCGGGGCCAGAGCACGATGAGGCCACGGTTCGCTGCGATCGCCGCCCCCAAGGGAAGCTCCCCTCCGCACCTGCCGTGGGTCGTGGGGCGGAGTTTTATTTTCGGTCACGCCCCCTTTCACCCTCTCTCTCCCTTCCCAAATACCATTTATCGCTCGATTCACCGTTTCACTTTTTGGCGGCTGTCATTTTTTTTCGGCGCCGTTTCGGTCACGGTGACAACCACGTCACGTGACCCGACGACGGTTAGATGAGGAAGTCCCGACGTCGGAAGTGGCGTCCTGGTGCTTTTTATGCTCTTTCTTACGATCAACGTATAACTGCTTTGCAGACTTAGCCTGAAATATGGCCTATGATCCGATATTAAGAAGCCCAGATTATGGTGAAGCCGCCTTTTCTCACCGTAAGAAAACTACGAAAACTCTCATATGGAAATTGAGTAAACAGAGGTTTCTAAATAGGAAATAAAATGGAATTTAATCTCGCTGTTTTCTATTACCACTAACGTGGCGACGATAGAAAATAATTCACTCTAAGTAGAAACCGTTGCGGATTTATATGTACGAGGAAGTGTGGTTCTCAACAAATTTGACCACTCGACTTATTGATGTCTGTTTCACATACAAAATATTCCATTTTAAATTTATTATAAATATCTATCGGTTATTAAAAGTAATTTTTGATTTTGGCATACTTTTATTTGATAGTAGACATGCTAAATTATGCAGGCTCCTTGAAACCCTTCTGAATCACTCAATGAAATCCATCCCACAAATATGATTAAATTCTCTAAAATTTCTAAAACAAAACATTCAACAATTGAAATGAGGATGGGTAGCATTAAACGAATTATCAACAGCGGGCATCGATGCTCGGACTTAGTTTCAAAATTAGGACCTCATATTTATGTACTCAGAGCACTCTCTCCTACTTTGCAAATTTTCTTCCCTTTTAAATGCGTGTATTTTAACAAATAAATTTAACTAATAGTGTAATCGATTTTACCTAGCTTTACTTGGAAACCTGGTGGAACGCAACTGAGATGAGAATAAAAATATTTCTTAATTCAGACAATTAGTTCATACTTCCGACCGGCTTCGAGTCCCCATCATATAATTCCAAATTCATAACAAATTTCGAGGGAGGATGAGTACTTCTCTGGAGTCAAAATTGGTCGGAGAAGATTTTGATCTTGAAAACTACGAAGTATTTTTATTTTCTACTTGAGATTTAACTACAGTAAATGAGTCATGTATCCAAGTAAATCTATACGAGAATAAGCTGAAATATTAATGATACAGATCTACATCGCCAAAAAAGCCACAGTTTATTTGCAAGTTTCGTTATTTTACTCGTGATTGCTTTGCTAATAATGAAGTTTAAAAGTGAAGAGAGGTCACCCTCCGAGTTTAAAAATTAAGAGCTGCAATGGAAGCTCCAAAAGAACACCCCAAACGAGCTGTGTTGAATGAAGAAATATTTCGAAGATTTCAGATGAGAAGAGATAAATTTTATTTTTAAGTCCTTCTTCCATTTCTAAAGTCAAAAACTAGGTTTTGTATGCTATCCGTGTTACAATGAATTAGCATTCCTCTTCCTAATGCAATCTAAACAAGAATTTTCACATTCAAGGAGTAGGGATTTTTATCTCATATTAAAAATTTGTAACAAAATTAATTTTTAGGCTACGCTTCTCCAATAAAAATATTCGGGAAACGCATAATTCCAAATCTTGATAGGAAGTTTAAGGGTAGATCATTTTGCGAATCCCGTGATAAAGTCATATTCAGTTACTTAACGGTAACTAACTATATTTCGCTAAGTAATTAGTGATAAGAAGAAGATCTTTGATACAGATCGCTTTCTAACACAATATATTTCTGTACTAATTCAACTCACCACACATAAACCATTCCTCATTTAAAACATCATGGCAGTAATAACCTAAGAAAAATATGAAGGACAATTATTGCCATTAAAGCATAAGTAAATCACTCATCTTTCACAGACAGTAAATGTGGCATGCATCAGGATCGTATTTTATTGAGAGAATTATCTATCAACCAATTCTTCAAGCATTCGCATATCGCGAAAATCATTGCTCTAAGTCAAGAAAGACATTTATAACGCACCACAAAATATTAATGATCAGGAAAATTAGCCAGAGCACTCATAAACATTTTTGTTGTAGCCGTTTGTTGGGATAATCTTTGATTATATAGCGGTTACATTTTTCAGAAGAAATATTCAAATGTTTCGCTTTATTGACGAAGAATGTAATTTTGCACAAGGAGTGATAAAAAGTAAATCAATATGCGAATTACGTTCGTCAATTACAATAGATCTTGTAAAAGAGGCACTACGCATATCGACGCCTGTAAATATCTGTTTGATTCTTTCATCATTAACCTTCAAAATGCTCATTGGCCGGCAACCTCTGGTAAAAATCATTTCATTGAATATTTAAAGAAATTACACGATATACGTATCGACAAGGGAAATGTAGAGAGCATTTCTCAGGGAAAGTAATGAACATTATACAATTCACTCTCAACAAATCTTTATATGTTCCATTATATCTTTGTAGAGTATAAATTATGGAAATATTGGAAGAAAGAGTTATTTAGAAAGTGTAGGATCAACGAGTCGAATTCGATCTTCCGCTCGCCGACGAAAGAAAATGGCCGACCACAAAGATGCATTTTTTCTGGATTTCCTTTCTTGACTCGCCGCTCTTTGTGGTCGAATCATTCGTTCCTTGTTTTGTCTTCTGTCGGCAGATAATGTTACACCAAAATGGCCGCGGTGCGAGCAAAGAAGCCAAACCCCGCGATCCGCGTTTTTTCTAAAAGTGGGATATTAAAGTAATGCCGGCTCGTTAAAAAGGAACGCAAGCGACGAATTCCGCATTTAAAACGATCCCCGGGTTTTACTAAAGGCTCGGAGATCGATTGCTAGGAAATTTCGGCTTGTTTGCCTTTTGCGTATTGCCGTTTCTATTAGGGCCTATTTATTTTTGGTTAGGTGCCAGAAACGTATGTGATATATGCATTCCTTTAAAAGACACCGTCTTCCTCCCTTTGTTCGAGGCACTCCGCGGTAGCCCAAGGCATAAAAGGAGCCGGTGCCAACAAAAATTTCACCCAAACGCAATAAAATATTTCGGTCTCCGAAACTTCTCAAATACTCCGAAGCGTTTTTCCCTGGATTTTTTCGGAACTTTTTTTATTGACGCCCAGATACGTACACGTCATGCCTAACTTTAAGAAGTTATTAAAACGTGAACTTGCACGACTTTATAGCCGAGTAAATAAAAACCCCTTGACAACGTCGTAATTAAGAAAATACTTATTATTTTAAGGATCGGTGCAATTTTATGCTCCCCGTCCGCCGGATTAAAAGAAGAAAATACTTTCGCGTTCCTTTCGAGTAATATCCGAATATTTCACTCAAAACTTTTACGACGCTGGTCTCCTGGAATGTTTTTCCCTTCAGAACCATTCCGGATTCATTTTTACATATTTCAAGAGACCTCTCGGATGAAAACTTTTATCTCCGCTCCTCTTTTTTAAGAAAGCATCCACCTTGGAGCATGGGCGTAGTCCTCTGCTAACCGTGAATTTATTTGCACTATCGCCACTTAATCTCTCTTATTAGCCGGGCGAGAGCTGTCTCGGTAGACCGTCCGCCACAAATACTCGATAATTTTCCACGCACAGATAAGTCTGCTTCGGGTGAAATTGGTTTCGATTCTACGGAATACATTTCTCTCTCTTCCCAAATGACGCTTCACAAATTTTTGGAGCGAAGGATGTCAAGATCGAGAACCTATATGAATGGGAAGTCCAGGAGAAAACTAAACTAAACCTTGAAATTATCTTGAATAGCAATTCCGAAATCGAACCATATAGATCACTTTGTGGACGATGGTAATGCAGATCACCTCAGACTTCTTGATCCACTATTACCACTAGTTTTGTTACTTTCAGATATTTTGTTAATTGTAAACGTTAATCATATTTTCTTTCAATGTTTCATTTCCGTTGAACGTGATTTACTGCAGAAATACAGGAATTAGGAAGTGACTATTTTACCCTTTATCTTCTGATATTAATAATTATAAACAAACGCGACGACCGACTGTCGATAGCAGATACGTGATTCGAGTTAAAAGATTTAGCTAAGTTTTGGAAAAAACGCTATGGAAAGGCATGCTTACAATTATTTAATTTTGAGATGTTATTTAGAATTTCAACTAAAAGATAAAATTTCATAGGTTTTGATAAATAAGTAGGAGAACTATAATAAATGTGATGTATCATACCCTTAGACGGTGGGAATATATCTCCCCTCCCCCACCTTGGAACAATTAGAAAACGTATTTAAAAAGAAATATTATTTCACCCAGAGATTATTCGTTAATGTAAAAGTTCAAGTAAGAGGAATAAGCAACTATAGAATTCATATGAAAGAGAAGAAGAAATGGGATAATCAATAAAATTTTAGGCTTTGTGTAACATAGAGCTCCTTAGATTCATATCAAATGCTACTAAACTACTAAAGGCTAATTAAGATTTCTTCGAATTCTTACGGATTTGAGAATACTTTTATCAAAGAAATAAAATTTTTACACTAATGAAAGTTTCAAATGAATATGGATTATTTTTCTTTGTCGATATTTTATTAACTCATATAAGTGGTAACAGCTTCGTCATATCCGTGTATAAAAATTTTCTACTTCAATTCTGTTTCTTAGTTATGCATTGGGATATATAATTTTAACACAGTTCAGTGTACCAGTACTAGTAAGCTTCTTAAACTCTTGTCCTTTCAACATTTTGCTGAGGCAAAGAGGAATATGACCAATTGACTTGTTTACCAATGCATATAAAAATGACCACGCTGGGTTTTGCAAATGTCATACATTTCTCCTTTTCATACGAAATCAAACGGGCTTTTATTTGCTCGCTGTAATTTAATTTTATACTCTAGTATAATTTTATACTCTATATAGGCAACCAATTTACCGCTCGGCGATTTCCCGGATTGAAAAGTTTAAATGTATTCACTTAATGTGAAATGTAAGAATTAATGGCCTAACAATTCTATCCAAAGTATTGAAGAAGATAGAACACCCGACATTCGATGAAGTTATGTAACGCTTTATGACTGTTACAATTCTACGTCCAAAAGTAACTTTTTCATCAAAAAGTATCCTTTGCCGGCATATTTTAAATACGTATAAAATAAGGGCAGCAGAGTTAATTTCTCGTTGTTGGGAATTGTCTGAAATAGATCGGCATGGTGAGGAAGACAAGAGCTTACAGTTCTGAGTAAAGGACACCTGAGATCTGAACCGATAATCCCCATTCGGATTTCCTCTCTTAGGCACTTCCTTTTCACCGCATTTGCGCAAAAGTAAAGAGAGACAGAGGAGAAGAACGAAAAAAGAAGTTTTTGTGACGAAAGGAAGCGGATAATTGAAATCAATCCTCTCGGCGGAGATAGGGAAGTTTTAAAAGGGTGGCAATCAACATTCCTCTTAAGATTATTTACATACTTCCTCATCCGTTGAGAGAGTTAATTAAATGAGAGAGGTGTTGGTGTCTCTCAACCTAGCTCCACCCCTGTCTCAGCCGTTCTCTAGGAGCGCATCACCGATTGCATTTGCTTCGGAGTGTGCGAGAGCTGTTGAACTCAGAAATGCACACTCATTCAGTGCAACTCTCTAAAAGGGACTTACATCAAATAACTCCTTTCATGCTTTTCTTCCTTTTTGGCCATTTCAAACCTATCGCCTTGATGTTTCGAATTCATTTTATTGCTCTTTGAAAGCAGATCTTTTTTTCTTCCATGCTCTCTAGAGGTCGGTCGTTAAAAATGATTTATTTTTCACGTGTCCACTTTATATCTGCCTTGATAAATGGTTAGTCAGTGAGTCGTCGAAGCGATTAAATTGTTGAGTGGATATTTTTGTCGGGGTTATTGTTTGTATTATTGAATAAATATTGGTATAAATTTAAGAGACGTTATGCCAACTGGAAAGTGATGAGAGAGTTTAAATCTCGGAACATGAATTAGACAATTAGGCTTGGAATGAAAAATTCACGGCCCTTGAGATGAACAATTATCATAATTTATTCGTCTTAAAATTCGGACCACTCATAAAATTTGGGCGAAATTAAGTCTAATTCTCACTTACACACACACATATATATATATCCCAAATAGCAAGCAAGATACTAAGAAATTTTATTGATTACCTTTCTTAGATAGTGGTGATTTATTAAAATCCTATGAAAGGAAACTAAAGATAGCTGTATAGATGTATGAATTCGCTAATGCTAGTCAAGTAAAACTGGAAAATGTCCATTGATTCCTCTTGTGTATTTTTAGATATGTATTAAGTTCCTGTGATTCCGTATCTACAAATTGTTAGTAAAATTTTCGCAATCAGTTCACTAAAACAATTCAGGTAGAATTATGTGTCCTAATTTTTCAAAATTTGCTTTTGTCTTTTTATTCGCTTTCAGATCTTTTATTCCCTTCTATATGACATCCAAAAATTCTTTCAATTTCAACTCCACTGATAACTTTCGTATCATTTTCTCATTTCATCATGCATTACTCTTTCATTACTCCCTTGCACTAATCTCGTCTACTTCTAACTGCATAGATAACCCTTTTCCACCATTTTAAATCTTCCTTAGGTTAAAATCAGCCTCTGAACACAAGTACGATAGGACATATCAAATAAACTTTAAGTGCCTAAACGGGCCTCTTAAACTGATAACCCCACTTTCGTGCGATTAGGTATAAAAATATGAGCACAATTTATGAGCGGAATTTTTACACCGACAACAAAATATAAATATCGAAATGCAACGCTCAATTATACGTGTTTAAAGATAAACAAGATTTTAATGGCTGAAAACTGGAGATTTAGCCGAAGCAAGGATATTTTTATAGGTGGCTGTAAAAAAGATTTATTAAAATACAGCTAATTAATGTATATTTATAGGTTTCTGACATTAAAAATTGTTTACACGGTTGTAATTTTAATCTTTGGGTAGATTCACGGTCCAGCGTAGACTTTCAGCGGACCTGCTCCAAACAGTTATTTCAACCAGACTTCTCCAAAACTTTTCCTCGCGACTCAATGCGGCCACTTCCATAAAAGCATGAAAGCTGTTGATTCTTTTCATCATTCATCTTTTATTCAGCAATTACTCATAGAGTACTCGAATTACACATCTTCACTCAGTCCCGGAAGTAATTACGAACAAAAAGCCAACGTCATTTCTGGTAAACCATTTCCTCCAACCATATAAACAGCTCCTTTCGGTGAGGAAGAGTCACTTTGAATAGGTCCATAGCATCAGTCTCTCAGCTACCGTAAACCAGTTCCCCTTTCCGATAAAGATAAGACCATAGGGGATTGGAGACCTAATTCATGGTCTGACCTTAAGACAGAAACAAACACAAAAAACAGGAGGATGTTATAATTGCAAATCGATTTTTTTAAACAAAAATGCCTCCGCTCTCTGTGGCTTTCGCGAGTCCATCTCTCTCGTTTTGATCCCTCCATTCGCTCTTATGCATAACGATTCTCTCTCCGAATTTCCTTTTTATCTCCCAACGAGCCCTCTCCCTTGTTTTTCATTGCTGATGAGGAAGCCAATGGTATGCCGCTTTTACTCACGACAGAAATAACGAGAAAAAAAGGACGCGCTCGAATTGTGTTACATGCAGGATGTTTAATAAACCGAAGGTTTAGCATATACACGCCTTGATTTTTTCTCTGCCGGTCGGTCAGCGCGTCGTGGGAGGACGGAAAAATAAAGCCGAGCGATGCTATCTCTTTTTGTTTCTCCGCGGAAATTTTTCTTTCGAGTGGGTATTTCCTTTCAAATTCCTCTGCTTGTAGAGATGTCGGCGAGAAATCCGTATTTTTTCGCCGTCGAGTTTCACGCCTCCGCTGGCCTCTTCCTTTCCCTTCTCCGCTGTTTACTAATCTCAGGTATTCCCATTTTCGCTACATTTTTTCCATTCCCTGTTCTTGTTCCATGTACGTCCATGGAATCACTTTTTTAAGAGAAAATTTTGTGCAGTCATATCTAGTGATAAACATGCGGTGTGACAGGAATTCGAAATAACTTGGTTTAAATTTTCTCTTTTGTGTTTTACTGTCACTCCTTTTTGCCATGCATGAAAGCCGTTACTGCACACTATTGTTCTGTGGCGTGACGAGAAAAATTTACGAATGATAAAATTCCTAATTCCCTCTCAATAAACCCCTTAAAGTATCTTAAATTTGGCCAATTTTAAACCAAAAATTTCTTTGATTAGTTATAAGGATATCTGAGAGCAGATATTCTGATATTCCTAGCCTAGACAGAAGAACTACTACTACTACTAGTAGTAGTAATATACAGTCACAAAATGACATATTAGAAGGCACAGCATTTTCAACTGTAGTTGATGGGTTATGTAAAATTAAAACCATAATTTTGTAAAAAAAAACATTATTTTATATCTATTGTTAAACAATTTAAGCAGTTTCTTGGCGCTGAGTAAGGAATCCTTTCCCTGCAAAATTTTTACTCGTACCAGATATCCCAATGTTTTATGAAAAATCGAAAGATAGTATGAGATTAATTTTTTACCTGAAAATTGAATATTTTAAGCATTTCCTAAGACACAAAATATGATCATGAATGAAGAACATATGAACTAAAGCTATTTTCCAAGTCTTGCTTAAAAGCAAAATAATAGTTTAATCCATATCCATGCAGTTCCAAATGAAATTATTCAGCATGTTTCTTATTTTCTTTCGATTTTTATGAATGTTTCTCCAATATCCTGTACACCCAACGATCCCAATGCTTAATCACATGCTCATCCCAATTACTTCATCACTCCTTCTGCAGATCACTCTTCCTCTCCATTTATCTCTGCATCTCACCTTCCTTTCTTCCCTTTTTATCTCTTCCTCTTCACTCGGATCTTTTCGAAGCATTTTCGGTTTCGATTTACGACTGCTTTAGCTGAGCCCGCCGCTGTGGGTAGTCTTGTAGAGGGTGACAAATCCGGTAGTAGTACAACTGGTGGGAGAGAAATGTCCCTCTCCTCCTCCTCTCTTCAATCCCAACCTCTGCTGTCCCTTCATTTTTCTCCTCTCTCCCAAAATAGTCCTCCCTCTATAAGAACGACATTCCTTCAACACCCACATCGGATGAAACTACATCGACCTTGCACCACTAGCCTCCTCTCCTGCTTTTACTTTCATTGTGTTTTCCACACACACTCAAATAGATCTTTCAAATTTCGGAAAGACGTAGGAAGTATTACGTTCTCTCTTGGAAGAGACGTCGGAAATTTCAACTGCGATTGAAAAATTTGAAGTTTTGTATAAACTGCCCTAATATCGTCTAAATAAAATTATATATATATATATATATATATATATATATAATTTTATTTAGACGATATATATATATATATATATATATATATATATATATATATATATATATATATATATATATATATATAATTTCCCACGAGATAGCTCATCGGACAGAGCACCCGAACGGCAATCGGGAGGCTCGGGTTCGATTTCCGGTCCCGTTGGACTTTTTTCAAGTCTATTCTTCCTTGGGATCTTTCGCTTTATATGGAAGAAGGTCCCTTGTTCGATTCAGGGAGAACTGAATTTTTTCAGTTATGGGCAGGCTTTTAAGTGATGAAACAAAGCATAAAAAACATTAGGGCCAAAACCAAAATCAATCTTCTTAACTAGCCTGCATCATCACAATCATCTACCATCATTATGATAAATCGATTCCGAAAGTGACGGAAAAGGACTAAGGAACTTAAAGGCATAAGGAACTCAGCAAATTATGCTTTTAAGATGAATGATGTTATCGCTTTTAGATATGACAGACACTGTTCAAATGCTTGAAGACAAACTCATAAATGCATTATAAGTGTTCTTTTGTAATGAAGCCCAATTATTCTCTGCAGTTTGTAAAAACTACGGGAATTTATTGGGCATTTAGAAAATAAAAATATATATTTTTGAATCTCATGGTGAAAAGGAAGAAGAAACTTATACTTAAAAAAGATAAGGACAATTGAGAAATTTACCCTCGAATTTGAACGGCGAAAGGCAAACTCACTAGCGGAAAAAGAAAATAACCCTGTGAGTCATGGGCTGCTTGGCATAAATCAAGTGTTTTATTCTAACTCCTGGTATTCGGTTATTCACTTCGTGATTTCAGAGAAACTAGTGTTTCCGGACCATTTGATACATTGATGAATTAACTCTTCTGAGCATGGATTCATAAAAGAGTTTTATCGACTATTGTCTTAAACTATTTTTAGCCCATATTATCATATTTCTTTTTTTCATTACTTCGCTTTTTTCAATACCTCTTTCCACATCTTACAAATTGTACTTACTTGTTAGTTATTTTTTCTCTCTTCTCTGTATTCTGACAAAGGGTTAGATGAAAGAAGAGACAACCTTGTCTCAATCTCGTCTTATTATTATTATTATAAAATATGAAAACTACGTCAAGATTTCTTACATTTGCAACTTTTGAAGTGCAAGAGAGAAGGCAGCTTGACAACTTAGGATTTTTTATGTAAGACAATGTGCGAATTACTTATGAATACTGTATGGATAAACAATTAAAAAACGCATTCGGACTGATGAATCGAATTAAATATCTAACATCTATTTCCGTGCCACACTAAAGCTCAGGAAAGTCGTTAATAAAATCTCAAAAAATTGCTCGATTGAGTGTGAAGTATGGTTATTTTTAATATACCTTTAGTAAAAAGAAGTCATAAATTTACGATGATGAAAGTACTATTTGTGATCGGTATTCATCAGGATTTTGTAAGAAAACAGAGTCATCATGGAATTATGAATTCAGCGAATTGTTATTCGTTTTTTATTCCCATTTCTAGGTACGAATTTGTAAGAACAATTCTCTTCTTGATTTCTTATTTTATCAATCCTACCTCTCTCAATAACTAATCCAAACATTTTCTCTTCCAAGAAAGGGATACATTCCACATCTTAAAAAAGAAAAATGACTTCATAATTTCCACTCCGTAAAGCAAATGGAATAAATGCCATTACTTTAATGATATCTTATCACTGGTTTTTGATCATCATAAGTTGTTTACAGTATTTGGAGAGTTCTTTCTAAATCGTCAAAATTTCATCTAATTACACAAAGATAAAACTAAGGATATGCTATTTGTTTGAAAAGCTCCAGATCTCTCTTCCAATCAATTTCAATAATCGAAATTAGTACAGTGTGCAAAATTAGTGTGCCCGTATATCGGCTATTATTTAATAGTTTGCTTTAATCGGAAATTGCATTCTTAGAGAAAAAGTAGACTTTTTCCTTAGGAATCAGAAAAAAGCGTAGAATATCTTGAACATCCACGCTCCTACCACTGAAATCGAAAGTAACATTTTATCAGCCCAGGCGACGAGTCAATCGCTGAAAGTCAAGAATTAATGTTCTTTGGATCTGATCATTTCAGGCAAAGTTTAAATGTTAGCGCTGCTACAAGCAGTCAGAGACCGTTCATGCTTCACATGAATCTTCCAAGATATTTTCATTGTCCATTTTGGAAATTGATTGCTGGAATCGAATAAACGATCGAAAGCATAAAGGTAGGAACGTGAAAAATCATCCCTTAGTTCTCCTCCAAATTACCGTCAACGGCCGAGGATAAATCAACATTTCCCCCACAAATTTAGCATTTGATCGAAATATCCTTTGCACGTCCTAATAAATCCACGGCGTTTATCAAGCTCTTCCCGAGAGATCCAAGTTATCTCCGTTCGCTTTCCCTCCAATCCATAACTCATTACAATCGAACAACGAGTAAATCTTGCGGGAAAATAAGAGATGAAAACCACGCATGGTCCGCGCTAATTTATTCCTACTCCAAGGTTGGTTTTCCAACTCTTTCAAAGCAACTTCTATGCCATGAGATGGTGTTCGTGTCGCAGTTACGCGTCGATGGTCTCAGGAATGCTGTTGGTTGCGCTGTAAAAGGGCCGGAAGTGAATCTCTCTCTAGTACTCTACTGCTGCCAAAGGCTTTCGTGAAACAAAATACGAGGAATGGGCCGTAAGGAAGTTTTGCACTATGCAGAAACATAAGAGTCGCGTTCCTCAGAAATACTCGCGCTATTACAAACTCGGCGCTAGAATGCCTTTTAGAGACGCTGTGGTAGAATCATCGGTGATGCTCTCAGCAAACGGAAAACATGGTTTTATATTTAGAAGTGGGAAAACGCATACGTGATTCCTCAGGGGAGACCTCGACTCCACATTAAGGAACGTTTATAAATTAAGGCTTTGCGTGAGCTTCTACAACTTATATTTTAGAGCAGATTAATTTAAAAATTACGAAATGAAAACAAACATCCCAGAAAGTGCGGATTTTGGCGTAACTTACCACAGAGCATCATATGCAAGGATTATTCCTTCTATCCAGCTGCATATAAACAGTTCCTGAAGTGAGTGAAATCATCCTTGATAAACTCTAAAGATATTTCATTACCTAGCAAATCATTTTGCAAACTATGGAAAACGTGACAAATACCGTGGTTTACTAACAACTTCTTGATGCTTAAGAGCAATTTGTGATCGGGATATTGAAAACGAAATGTATGGCTCGCAACAACCCGTAAGCCCAATTTATGCTCAAATGTATTGGAGTGGAAGGATGTTTTTAGTGAAATATCATTCACATACAAATGGGATTAAGTTTCTTGGGTCCCCTTCCTTAGAGGTTTGAATGCAGGAAGCGAATTTTAATCTGAGATGAAGTGAATGACGCAATAACTTAGGGATCAATTAGGCCGTGTTCCTTGCTTCTATTATTTCGCATTCGCTTTTGACTCCCTCTTATATGTAATTTACTGTTCGACACCCGGAAAGCCTTCGGAGGAACCAAGGGTTAAAGAATGAGCCACGAAATAACACTTTTTCAAACGGGATCAAGCCGGTCAACGAATCAGCATTGCATCTTTTGAAGTTTTATTCATTGTGACCATTTATTAGCGCCTTATATTATTCTTCTAATAAAGAAATGAGAGAATATTTTAGAATTATCTCCTTATGGCGGTCTGACGGCAATTAGGAGTGGCTGGAATTCCAAGCGGGCGATACTCAACCGTTTCCGACCTCCGTTTATCATTTATTGTGAATGAGATACACAATTACTACCCCGCTTTCTTCGAGAAGGACATAAATCCGCCCAAGTCTTAGAGGAGGATTTTATTAAAGAGTTGAGCCAATGCTGGCAATTGTGGGAGTGAATCTCGACTCAGGCGGATCAATTGAATGGGCGTTTGTGAGAGAATGTCATTTTCTGCATCATCGAGAGCACATTTGGTGGAGAGATTTATTGGGGTTATCTCTGAGAAGTCGCTAGGGTTCGATATAGAAAGAGCTACTGCAGGGGTAAAATCTACTGCTTCGAGAACAAACTTTCAATTCTTTGAGTTCTTGATTGGGTAGTATCTAAGGGTATTTTAGGAAATAATTCATAGCAATTTATGCGGTATATCGTAAAATTGATTTTTCCAATCATGTTGATTGTTTAATAGTGACCTTCTGAAATTTCATAGCAACCATCTTTGAAAGAAAAAGCAGTTGGTAACTTCCACAACAAATTTTAATTTGACTGATTTGGTCAACGTATTGACATCTTCAGTAGTGTCTTTTCATTTTTAGTTTAATGATTTTCTTGGAAAATAAACTTATTTTAGATGAAATCATAGTATTTAAAAAAATTTTTTGCAGGTGTGCTGATTTTGACATTTAAAGAAACAAAGAAGAAAAACCTCTCGATAAATTAATTCAAGGCTCCTTCATAATTATTTTAAACGTTCGAAGCATTTGTGCGATATTTAGTACGTATTTTACTTAGAACATAGCTATACGGATAGTATGTACAAATGATTAATTTTCAATTTCTTGTTATAGCATAATACGTATATATCACAACACAATATTTATAATGAACAAACAACAGTAAGGCAAAACTAAAGCATAAAATAATCAACTACAATTTTTAAAAAGTTTGGTTTTCTGGATATTAAAAAGAGAATTGCTTTTAATGTGATTTTGCTATCATCAAAGACCCTTTAGCAAACATTTTTCCAGTATAATATAATATTCTAAATTATATTCTCGCTCCTACCTTTAGAGGCATTTGTTCAAATATTGACCCCATAATGCATCTCCTGTAAAACATCCTTTAAAACCGTTTTCTTCCTTATTATGTTCTTCTTGTAGATGTTTCAGTGAGATTGTATTGTTCAGTATTCCATTCCCAGAATAAAAATCACTAATTTGACTTTTACATGACTGTATGTTAACAATTCTCTTTTCTTGCCCCTTTATCTCTGCATTCCACTAATCTAAAAGAAGAAATTGAATACAAATTCATGAGTTCCTCGGTTAACAAAGATCATTGAAGACCGTATGCATGAATCATTCTCAAATTGTTCGTCCTTTACAAATTGGAATTAAACCCTCCAAAGAACAAACCTCCGGCTCGTTTGGAATAAATTTTACGCAACCAAAACCTCCGAAGAAAAGAGAGAAAATGCACACCGCCAGTTTGGAGACGAGGGGGTAGAGAACCTCATGTGCGCAGGGTGTCACTTCCAAATGATGAATTGCAAATTCCTCCACCGAGGATCAACTGATCGACGTTTAATTTCCAATAATCGAAACAAACGATCCCCAAACCGGTAATCCGATCGATAAGCCTCCACTAAATCGATCATCCCATTGGAGAAAAATCCTCCCATTCACCACGCGAAAAAGGCTAGAGCATCCCTCTATTCCTTCCTTTATCATCTCACCCCATCCATCTCTCCTCCCCCACACCTCTCTTTGCTCCGCCTCCCACATACCTTTACGACTCAATCCATCGCTTTTAAAGTGCTATATGTTAGTGTGTCGCAAATAATTTATTCCCCTTATCGCTCCTCCCTCTTTATGCTGTCCAACTCCTTCTGGTCGCATCCCCCGATCTCTTCCTCCCACTCCTCCAACCCTTCTGCCCCCACTCCACCTCGGAGAACTTGTCTTCTTATAGGGGCGGACTAAGCTAGCTCGTGTCAGTAATTAGCGAATGGGTGTGGGCAGGGTTGTTGAGGAGGGAGATAAGTCGGTGGCCGGGTGAAGGCGTGTGGGGGGGCGCGTGGTAGAGAGGACAGGAGGGAGTGGAGACACGGGTCAAGACGAGTGAGATGCTGAAGGAGGATTAATGGCCTTGCCTCGGCGGTGCGTGAAGATAGTAAGTAGGGAAGCGATGGAAATCGTCGGATAACGACGGAAAAACAAAATTGTTATGCATTCGTGAGGCACGCACAAAGCGATCGGCGAGACACATGCGTTATGTATTAGACTCGTGAGGGTTTCCTCAACTTTTTATTACGACTTTATTGTCGAATTTTCCGATGCGCGGGAGAGAGTCCGTCCCAGAGACTTTAACGCTCGTAGAGGGACTGAGTCCTTCTCGATTCGGCTCTATGGGTTTTTAGCCGAGAATTACCGCTTGATTTATGAATAGGGATAAGCAAGAAAGTTTATTTGTCTTGCCCATTATGTACGTTTCCTAAACAGGAAGGTTCAACGGAATACAAAGGAAGTTCTTTCTGGTGTCACGTCCATGTGAACTCAATTTGTTTAATCATTTGTCAGCGATCGAAGATGCAGTTAGATACCCTAGCGGGAAAGGCATATGTTTTAATAAGCCATATTTCTCAATACTGTTGAAATCGGTCACGTTAATACTTAAAAAGCAAGAAGAATGAGGAAATGATCACCTAAGAATAATTATTTTTACGTTAACTCAAGATATGTTTCATAACCTAGACCTTATTTTCTCAAAATTTTCAGAGAATTCAATGTATTTCAAATTTCTAGTGGTATCTTTAAAAATGTCGGCTATTTCTTAAGCATTTTCAATAAAAATCATTTCAAAAGGTCTTTTTCGTATGAATATGTTTAAGTTATAGGGCTTTATGAAAGAATAAGAAATAAATCAAATTCAACATCACCCTTTGCAGAGATCGGAAAATTTTAATTTTTCCATTCCATCCTGATGGATATATTAGATTCATGCGTAAATATTCCACCTTGAATCTTAAATACCTACGTAAGCTACTATTACCGCTTTGTAAAATATATATTATATGTATAACGAATTTTGCATTTGATATTGTAACTCGCAAAACTTGATTGATATGAAAAGCTGATTCATTTTATAGGCTGTTTATTTATGAGCAAATATCCCACTGGAGACATAATCAAAGCCTTCTTTATCGTCTAGATTTCATTTTTCTGTGTTTTTATCATGTAAGGAAGAAATAAAAATTGTTTAGAAAGAGTACCACCGAGTTGAATTATTACAATCCGTGGGGAAAGCAACAAATATCACTAGGAAAAGCGGCACTTTTCTATTTTCACTACGATACAAATGTATGTCAATCCTATGCAATAATAAAGAATGTTTTGGTGAAGAAATCTATGGATAACGTAAGGGTATCCTATGAGCAACAATAACAGTCGCACGTAGTAAATCACGAAATAATAGTGAAGAAGAATGAAGAGGAAACGGAGGGAAGAGGTGATGACGGATTCAAATCGCTGTCTCACGAAAAGAGTGTTGCTTCATGACGTCAACTCTCTCCCCTTACTTATTCCCCATCATCTTTTCTCTCTCCTACACTTGCCACCCATTCATCAGTAAAGCGGAGTAATACCTATTTTTGCAAGCACGATGCCACCCATAAGGGCCAAACCCTCCTCTCCATTCTCTCATCCGTTCATTTGCTTCGCCGCCAAAAATTACCCTCCAGGTACGAAAGCTTGTGTTTTTTCCTTTGAAAGATACTTGTGGATCGTTTCACTTGATTTCAGGAGGAATACATGGAAAGTGTAAGCTTGGGAGAAATAGAGAGGATGGTGTGATCGTAAGAGCATCGGGTTTTCCTGAATGACGCTGGTATGCAGCAGAATTTTCAAGTTAAGCTCGCTGTGTGAGTTAAATGTTTACTCCTGCAAAAGACAAATTTCGCGGCGAATTGTTCAAGCAGATATTTTTAGTCATAAAAAGAAGATTTGCATAAATTTTTTACTAAATGTTTACAAAATACTTGAGAGCGAATTTGCGTGTGACTCGAAGCGGAATGAATATGATAACTCATCGTAGATAATTGTCAACTTGCTGAAGGAAGTAATTGCAATATTATAAAATAATAAAAATAAATAATTTAAGTAGAAAAGGATACTTATGGCATTTATGATTGTGAGGAGGATCTCTAGTTATTATCATGTACAACTCATACTATTGTTGTAAATTTATGTTAAGAATATTCTCCATTAGGAGAAATGAAAATAAAGCTTCATCGATATTTCTATTCGCTATAAAATTTACGATAGAGTTAGACACTCAAACAATAACTATCATAATCTTTGAATTATCCTAATTCAGTGTAAACTGTCTAAAAGTGTCAAGTTTCAGGTGCATCATCTCTATTAGTACATTATCAAAAGTAAAATCCCTTTTATCTCATCATTTCACTCGGTTTTTCATAATTCAGTGGCTTCATCTATCATAAAATCTTTCCTTTTCATTCTATTCCTAGTCCATCAAAATGCATTAAGCTTTCCTTTAAGTTCTACAAGATTCTTGTCTTCATTTCTTTCATTGTGTCAATGTGGAAGTCCATCCAAGTTTTCTTATTACCATCTTTCTCTCTTCCGCATTTTACGGCCTTAAAAGTATCCCCACCGATTCCATCCATTTCTTACCGCATTTTCAGTTTGCTTTTATATATACTCCATTCAGGGCTTTTTCTCGCCTACTTTTGTTTCTTTCATCGAATCTTGTTCTGCTACGGAACATTCTTCCTCAACATATAACAACCGCATCTATAGCCGTTAACCTCTTGACTCTCCATTTACTTTGCACGTTGCCTTTTCCCGATTTCGTTTTCACGTGAAGGTATCCAGCGCAGCCCCCAATACAATGCAATTGGAGTAACCAAAAAAGATGCTAATATTGCAGTTCGTAGACTAATTATTCGTCCCAATGAGGTAATATATTAGCTTTCTAGATCGAATATCAAAGGTAAAAAGGACATAATAAGGCCTCTAAAATAAAAAAGATGGCTATATATAAGCATCATCAAGCCATATATATATATATATGGCTGATGATGATTCATACATTTTCATTGCATTCATCGATTGAGCGAAATAAGTTTCTTTCTTCTCGACGGCTAAGAAAAATAGTCCCATAAATGCTACAGCGAGTTTTCTACGCGTCTATCCACATATTTTTTTTACACCAAAGAATGCTTTTATCTTAGGGGTCATCTGTTCAGACTCCTTTTTGAGTGGGCATACATTAAGCAGAAGCCGAAAGGAAAAGCAGGTGAACATTTTAAGTTGGCTGTGGTGTTTATGAAATTTTTGTTCAATTTATAATACCTTTAAAATACTATAATTAAGAGTACAAGTAGGTATGTGAACCTCTGTACAACACAGCATGTTCGATGAATGGAATGAACGCATTATTATGCTTTGTTTATATCTCAATAGGTTTATCAAAGTAAGAACCGTATTGTGACTAAAGTAAATGAATGATACATTTTTTATCCTCTGCCAATTAACAAATAATAAATATATTCAAGATGATATGGTCTCAGTAACTTCATGTATGGATAACCATCTTATTAAATAAAAATATATTTTTCTTAAGCCCTACAACGATATATACTACTATAATATACTCAGATTTATTTTGAAAGTACGCAGACAAACATTGGAGAACTAGAATAATTTCTAACAATTAACAACAAATATTTAAATGTTTTAATATCACTCTATTAATCTAGTCGATGAAAATGTTTCTAATGGAATTGATTACAAAAGTAATCTGTGAAATTGATATAAAATATCTTACCGACAAGTGTTATATCCAATAGCTATGATAAAACACTAGAGTAAAAAGAAAAACAGAACTGTTCTCAGTAAAACTTCCTTGTTCTCGCGCCATAAAAATTCCTAAAACGGGTATTTCAGATCTTTTACTGAGGATAATCCTCAAATATTAGTAAGACATAAATTATATGTTAATCCTCCCTCCTTATTAGCAATATTCTATTATATTATCCAAGTCAGCGTATAATATTGCTCCTATGAAGGCGCTGCCACACGAATGATGTTCGAGGAAACCACCCATTTCCATCCATTGGCATCCATTTCTCTATGAAAGTGAAACATCGCTCTTCACCCAGAGTTAACTTCTCCACTTTAATCATCCGCTTTCTTTGATTTTTTCTCTAACGTCACTCAACACTTCTACGGAATCAACTCTAAATGCACTTCACCTTGGTTTCCTTCTCTGCTCCCGTCTTGCTTTTTATACCTTTTAGCCTCACTATCTTTTTCCCTCGTTCAATTCGATCTATTTCTTCTCTCCACTATTTCTTCTCCACTTCATCTTTTCCAATTACATTCAGCATATTTTATTATAATTTTACAAAGATTGAAAACATTCATATTTTCGTCAAAATTGTTTATTTACCATACAGTGCCATGCGATCGTATATATTGGGTATAACTGAGACTAATAAGTCCTATCTTTCATGTACCTCTTGTTAGAATGTAATATAAAACATTGAAATGGATTATGATCTTAAAGCAAAACATAAACTATAGTTCATATATGTAAGCATGTACGAGTAAGATGGCAATAGAAAGGAAATAAAGAAAGAACGAATGGTTTCATGAAGGAAAAAACTATGATATTGTTATTATAGATAAACATTTATACTGCAGGAATACAAATAGAGGAAGAATGTTTTCAAAACTGAAGAAAGGCACAAAAAAGAGTGGAAGAAAGAAAGAAATAAATTATGACAAAGAGGATCAAAATTTGAGTGTTAACAATAGATGTGAAGTAAATCAGAACATTAGCATTCATTGTCGTTGAAAGTTTAACATAAAAGAAAGCTTTTAATTTAATGCAAGTATAAATTAAAATTTTTTTAGCGTTATGCTACCCTTCCAGGAATATCCGAGGCTAATCATTGTCCAAATGATTTTTAGGGACATTTCTCGTCTTAAATACATTTATACTATTGACACTCTTGCGTAAAAATACTTTCCCCGTCTGTCTTTGTAATCACTTCTTTTATTCAAACGCTACTTTACCATCTGATGAAAGCAGATATCATTCTGGATATGGATGGTTGTAAGGTGAGATATATTTGGGATTAAGGGAATAAATTTTTTTTTAATTTGATAAGGCGTTTTTATAACGCTTGATACCTAATAGATATTGTAATCTTTCCAGGTAATGACAATTGAATTCATTCATTTCATCTCAAGGAAAATATTACGATTATATAAAACGTAAACAATCCTATCATCTCTAGAATAATCCTCTGAGAATGTTCATGAAGAAAATTCCAGTTTTAAGCACAGGCATATATTGGCCAATTTAAGTATCTCAAAACGCCATGTCCTACCAAATCATTCTTCGACTATCCCTTTTTTCTCCCACACTCACTCCTTTACATGTTGATTTTTTCAAGGGCTAATTACAATAAAGAATGAAAGAATAACCAACAATGGATTGAAAAGCACAATCGAATCGGGAACAATACAGAAAAGTGAAGAACTTTTCTCAGCCCAAAAGTTTCCGCTAGGTCAAAATATGCCCAAATTTCAGATTTTAATGCAAACGTGCCTATTATGGAGCATAGGTGCTCATATCCATCCGAGCCTGGCATCGATAGATCACTTGATTAACCATCCGTTTTCCCATCCTATTTTCACCATCCTCCTATTCATTTCCCCTCTCCCACCACTTCCTTCGTTTTCCCCTCACTCGGCTGCCTCGAGGGCTTGCAAACCTGCTGCCGCCCTCCGTCTCGGATGGCTATGGAGGCTCTCGGGAGGGTGAGGAAGGGTTATAGAACTGGGAAAAAGGCTGGGTGGAGACGCCGAAAGGAGAAGCAGTGGAGGAGAGAGTTGCCTCTCCTCCTTGATTCCATCGCAATAGCAAGCAGGTATAATATGGAAGATGCCGCTCGGGAGTGGGGCGGGAAGGTATTTGTGAGCCAAGATGGGGAAGAATGCGGAGGGAAAGAGAAAAAGGACGCAAGATCGAGAGAAATGAAATAATACTAATTAGCGGATGTATGGAGGTCGAGCCATTTAAATCATCCGAGAGGTATCCCTTTGAGAGGGTTTTTTATGACATGCTATAAAGAGAGGGTGGATGTCGTTGTTATAAAAATGCGTAACGCGCAATGCTTGCGCGGCGATTATTCAAATCTGTGTGAGGGGAATTCATTCAGACTTCATCGGTCCAATGATGTGGCTCACTCTCTGTCGCACGACACTACGCCAAGTGCATCGTTGAATCGAGGCAAAACATTACTTTATGGCGTTTTACAATGCGGAAAAATTAATAAAAAGAGAAATTTAACTTCCTAATGCTAATAGATTTAGCTGAACGAGAAGTTTGTTGCTAATTTGATTACTTCCCTTAAACTTTGACAACATAAATACGAGAATTTCAAACCGATTAAAGGTGTTTATCTCAAACAGATTACCAAATTCGTGTTTATTAATATACTCCATCTCAGGATTATCCGAAGATAAGAAGAGAAGAGCCATGCAAGTAAATGGAATTGAAATAGCCAAAGGGGAATCTACCACCCATTATCTTACATAGGCGCGTTGAACAAAGTAAGAGTGGACCCGCCAATCTTTGCGTTTTTTACTTTAAGAGACTAATGTCAAGATTGATTTGTATAGCATATAATGTGTAAATCATCAAAAATAATGAAGGTAAAGTATTCACCCTTATAAATACATTTGCAAGTTTTAAAGATATGGTCTATAAGGGGCCCCAATGAAAATTACGTGCCCGAGTACCATGAACATTCCCCCTCTCGTCGGCCTCGCTTATAAGTTCGTATATTTAGCTTAATTAGATGAGTCAAAATTTTTTTATTCGGAGATAAGTCAATGATGCAAGTGTACCGAATAAGTATAACAGTAACTGAATAGAAATAGTAATAGTGTCGAGGAATACCCAGTACCAAATACGTGTGCGGACCTCCTAAAATGCTGTTGACAAGTATGGATTTAATTCCCCTCCTCTATCATAGAATCTGAAATCTTTACTAAGCATTCAATGCTGGATATCCGTCATCTAAGGCTTGATATCAGGAAAAAAGTAAAATGACAACTGCAATAGCGGCTATCACATTCTCCCCTTTTCCCACGTTAGAATTTTTCGAATCCTAGCAACGTATTATTTTGAATTTTCGCCTTACCTTATCAGAATTTCAAAAAGGCATTCGATAAGATGAAATTGAACTTAGAAGTGCACTTTTTTGCAGTACGACTTTTTGCTCCAAAGTATCCTATACATCCGCCGAAACAAGTTGAACGGCCTGCACCACATTCTTTGCCATCGTTACCTTGTCATTTTTTGTATGCAACGAATAGCTAGAAGGTGAAAATAGATTAAACGAAGAATTAAAGAGCATAATTTTAAAGGAAAAAATTAATTGAAGAGGGAGTCACATTAGTTGTAGACTAGAATTACAGGGTTCTGGTAATAGTATAAGAAAGCTCTTAGGAGTGATTCTTACGCATCACTTTCATAGTTTTTTTTAAACACTTTCATATTCTCTATAATGTATTCTATCGACAGACGGCCACTTGATTTTCTATCATCGGCCACTATATAGGATTCATTGGTGCGCTCTTTTATTTCAATATATTATTTAAGCGTATATTCATTGCTTCTGGACTTAACAAATTGAATACTTTTCAAGTGATTACTCTTAAGCTCATTAATCCATTCCAATTTATATTTATTGAGTACCTATGGCTCTTTAAAGTTCTTCTTATTTATCGTCATTGAAACGTACAGCAAAAGCTGATTCAGCTGCTTTCATGCGAGGTTCATAGGAGTTACCGTTCGGTACTATTGGATTGGTATTTCGTAAGAAAACTTCATATTTTAGTCCTCATGATAAGTCTATAGCATACGCATGCACGTATACTTAATTTTTACTGTTTCCTTCTCGTTCCACAAATCAATATCTTTTAATTACCCTCGCATCTTTTTTAAACTTAATAATATTGCAAAATTTAATATTTTTCAAATTTTAATTCATGTAATTATCAAACAAACCTAGGATGAAATAATCTTGACGGTTATTTAAAATTTTTCTAATACTGGTACTATTTTAATTAAAGTAAGAGAATAACTAAGTTTTTACGCAATTTATGTTTAAAGTTGTTCATTCTAATGATAGAAGAGAAAAGCTGAAATCAACTTTCTAAAAGTATTTGTACAATTTGCAAAAATATCGAATCATTAATAACAAATCGATAGCGAATCGATAACATTTATCTATATCGAGAAAAAAACGAAAAAATAGAGTTCTTTCTCATACAACAGCGGTTTCAACAATATACTCCATAAATGCAGTACGAGTCCAAACCGGAACGATGCAATCTGTCTTATTGCAGCGCCCCGGAAAAAGTTGGAATCCTTTCAGTCACTATCCTGATTAAAAAATAAACGGACCGTTTTGGGGTGCATCAATATGGGTGTGTCCATTCGTAAGCCTGGAAAACCTGTACCTAGAAATATCGGACCGCAGTCGAGAAACAAAAGGAGGGTATTTTTAAATCCACCGTTTCGGTTCCTGTCCTGACTGCGGGACAACTGTCACGTACAGCAACGTCTTCAGGTGACTTCACGGAATGCCGCCGTTCAAGAAAACTTGTCGACGTTGCACCCTTTCGAGCGAATCACTTTCTCTTGCCAAGTGCATCAAAGAGTTACGACCTGCGGTAATAAAACAGTCTCCGAGGTGCAAACTCTTCTATTTACGACGTCAACGAAACGTTGATTCGAGCGGTTTAAGGGTAATACTGTTCGTGGTTCATACTGGCGACACCAACACAACAATGCATAAGGGAATATTTCGAAATCGTTCCTAACCAAATCATGAAGATATATTCTTCCAACAAAGCAATAATTAGCAAATCTACAGAGCATAACTGACTTTTCAATTCCTTATTATCGTCGAATGCAAACATTAGTTAACATTTATCAAATTTCGTCAAAATATGCTTTGGAATGAGAAGCATAACCTAATCGTTCATTTCCAGAATGAAGTAATTCCTCCACGAGTACTTCATTCTTATTTTTCTGAAAACGGCTATTGCATTCATAGCAGTAATACGTATAGTGATATAATATTCCGAATCACTAATTGAGTTTTCTGATTACGAATCCTCTTTACCTTAGATAATTCGCATTACATATTCATTGAGAGAAAATGGCATGCGAGTATTAAGTCTCTGTTTTTCTTAAGTGGTTTAGCAATTCTGTTCGTTTGGCTGTAAAAAAATGTCCTACGCTGGAGCCAAGAGAAGGAGTTTAAATAAATAGTATCCAAACATTATCATGGTAAGACTTTATACGATCTCAAAATATTATGAAATTCGTAGCCGTACTGTAATTAGACTAAGCTCACTGACTAAGGAGAACTTAACTATTTCCACTTGGTAACTTTTTTACATGCGATAAAGGTGGCAGACTAAATGCCTACAAACTTATGTCTATGCGACCCTTGGTAGTAATTTTTCAGAAGAATATTTCTTCTAGGTGCTTAAACACCCAGAACTATTGATAGAAATCAACGAAATAAAACCCTTTTCTTTCCAATACCTGCGTTGGTAAATCTGTTCAATATTTTCTACGTTTTGGCGAAGAAAGAAAAAAACAAAGTAAAAAGAGAAAGTTCAACATTTCTCAAATCTTGAATTGCGACGTATAAAATCTATTTGGAAAACTAATTGTATTAAGTATTTGTAGTGAAATTTTTAAGGAATATTTACTAAAATTTCGTTCAATCGTTTGTAATGATTAATTCTGGGAGAATAAAATGAAGACATGGCGAAGCAGAGCAATTCCTGTCCCACTGTCAGAGCTGATTCTAAATCTTTAGGATCTCACACTGCTGTTAAAATCCATCATTTTTCTCTAATATCGTAAAAATCGCTCCACTTCAGTTTAAAATAACCAAAATAAAATGATAAAGGAAGGCGCTCTCTCTTTGTCATTAAATTTATTTCTTAAGAAATACGACGATAAGGCAACAAACATTAGACACAAATAATTCGCAGACTCTCTAGTTATCCTAATCACAGCTGTGGCAAATAAAGCAAGCCCAAGAAGTACCAATTTCATTTTCAGATATAAGGCGCTTATTAAAAACTTAGAGCGCTTGAAAATCCTTCCTTTTTGTTCTCCAAAGTTTAAGAGAGAAAAGAATTCATGTTCCGATGAACATGCTATACCGCGTATAACGTGAGTTTTACTCAGTCCCTTGTAAAACGTCTTAACCGGGTTTTTATGTATTTTAGGAAACTCTTCACTTCGATCGTCTGAGAATGAAGCCCATGGCAAGCAGCAAAGAGGCCTGCCCATATAACTCGCTTAGCGAATGACTATTTCCTCTTCTATCTTCTTGCGACGAAAAATTTCCCCGGTATTATAAACGTCGGCTGTGGGCGAAGTAGAGAGTAGATCCTACGCCATCGGGCTGGCTGTTTGGATACAGCGTGGGAGGGTATAAAGGCGGTGAAAATTACTCCGCAGTTCGGGAGAGGCGGAGGTCGAGAGAGGAATGCGAGAGGGGGGTTAGATGGGCGTAGGATAAGATGCGAGTGATTGTCTGTGAAGAATGAGGGGAGGGTGGGGCCAAGGGGTGTAATGGAGGTACGATAATGTCAGCTGGTAGTTTTCGGCTGTGCGAGACCTTCGCTTTTCGGTCGGTGTGCTCACGGGAAGTTTATATTTTTAAACACGTTCTTCGAGGAAGGAAAAAATTAAACCTTTTGTTTCGTGTTCTTTCTTATTTCTCTTTCTTTGGGGTTTTAAACTATATGACAAGGGATTCGCGTCGGAGACTTTCCTCGTCTTCTCTTTGAAGAGCTCTATAGTTATCTGTTGCCGGTACACGATTACGATTAATTTACGAAATAGAAAGATTCCTGTATTCATTTTTTACGAATCAGGTACACACTTTTCTCATTTATTTACTAACGACTTTAGCGGAAAAACTTGCAAATAGAACCATGATCAAAATTAATGTGGTTTCAAACTGACTCATCGACAGTCAATCAAGCTATTGAACACGTCACAAGAAACACTTTTTGGCAGGTTTCGACCAGAATATAGCTAAATTTATTCACTTTTTCCACACATGATGGAATACATATTCCGTCCATTCTTTTCCTTTAACGTATTTAGCTCTATTAATATCATATATGTTTGAGGAGAGACTTGAAGCAGAAATCCCACACACTTATATCTTTCCTCGTGTTCTTGGAATATTTTACCGCGCGTTGCTCGTAACAGGATACCATCTAATATATGCAAGTTAAAAGCTATATAATTCAATTCTATCTCGAGACTGAATTTCTTCTGCAACACTTTTACAGATAGAACACAATTGAAAAAATAGCCCGACCGCGTGTTTGGACGTTTAAAAAGATTTGCTCTCGGCAATAAAACGATGTAAGGAGACCCACGGAGGCTCGTAAAAGTCTTGCATAACTGACCGCTACGTCTCGATGCAAGGAAAACTCTTTCTTCATGTGAGGCTACGCTGGTATGTCTCTCTTAAGGGATTTCAAAAAACACATTCCATGCCTTATCTGAGTGAATTAAAAAATATCCGTCCGATAAGCAAGCAAATAATTATACATTCTGTAGAAGCGATATTTGAAGATACGCTTCTTGGTGGCCAGTTCTATCCGATATCCTTATTGCATATTCCCTCTTTTTTCTGCAACACACTTTTACTAAGCTTTCATTATCATTTTTACCGCTTTTTCATTCGTATGTTGTGATATTTAAATATTCTCAAACTTGAATTGCAAGATTATGTTCAGGTTTATTTTGCTTACGCATCATCGACTTGGTGTCGTGTGAAAGAAATTATCACTTCAGATTTTTTATCTCTAAAGTTACTCATTAGTTTTATTTGAATGTTCCTCTTATTATTATAATATCTTTAAGCTAAAAATTTCCCGTAATACCATTATCTTTCCGGTATCTTAGTAAAAAAACAACGTACAAGTCGGGGGATATCATTTGATTACTTAAAGAATGTATGAGGATATACCTCACAATAATTCCGTGGTAACTGCATAACTGTAATCATCTCAATATTAGAGATAATTGATAGAGACTAGAAGAGAAAGATGAAGGCAAATCGGATTGTATACAAGTTAGCTACATGTTAATTATTAATTCTCCATCTTCAGAGATCACCACGTTGTCGATTCATAGTAAAATAAAGAAATCAATAGTGTACACATGGAACAACACTATATCAATACTAAATCGATTTTCTATTAAAACTTTCTACTTTTTAAGAACCGAATGCGAATATATGCAAATATAAGAGCGATGATATACTTATGTGACATTTTTCTTTACGAGGTATTCAGCGTTGTGTACTAACTTGACTGAAAGAGAGAATATTATCACTTATTTCTCAAGTACCCTCTACTTTCGTGTCCGCGCAACCTTTTAGATTTACGGGAATAAAAATTCATCTTTAACTTCTTTTTTTTTCATTTTATCATTAAGTTTGGTAGGAAATATGATGTTTATGTGTATATCTGTTCGGTGTCATGGTGAAATTAACCTTCAATTATTAATATTAAGCAGTATATGTTATTGGAAAATCATTCAACATCTACTGAGTTAAATTTCGTTTTATTAGAAGAGAGGATATATTGTTGTGCCGAATAAAAATTTAACACTTTTAAGTATAAATTTAAATATCTTTGAGTAATTTTATGACAAGTATTGACGATTTTCCTACACAACGAATTTTATGATAAACCATCCAAGTCTGGCCTCTTATTAATTAACGCATGCATCAATAATAAGAATTATTTTATCAAATGTTAAGTGAAAATCTAAAAGTGCATCCATCTTCATAAGAATAGATAACCTTAAGGAAATTATCAATTATTCTCCTGCATGCTAAAATAATGCGAGTAATGAAATCATTGATCTGAAATTTGCGGGAGTCGCTGGCGATGCTGGGAATAAAACTAAGGCAGAACTAGGGAAAGAATCGCTTCCACACAGACCCTAATATATAAATGCAACATCAGGCTTCTCGGAATAAATATCGCGGAAGAGGCGTTCGCGGAATCGCATTCTACTAAAACCTCCGGTGCAGAAAGTGTGCCTTTATACCCATTGTCGACACCCCTCGCAAAGCGCGCCTCATGAAGCCTCTCCGATCAGAACAGCAATCACTCCGATCTCAATTCCTACATAAGCCGGGAGTTTTTTAAAATTCACTACGCGCTGCTTATCGCTCCCACGTCCCTTTCCTCACGAGCAATCAGTTAATTTGTATTCCCCTTCCGCTCAGCTAACATCCCAATCCTATTCATCGGGGGATGTTCTTGCATGTTTTCGGCCTTTTTAATAAGTATCTCTTTCCCTCCTTCCATCAATCAGCCACTTTATTGTATCCCGCTCTCTGCTTTGACGTGACCTTACTTGAGGGAATGTTCTCTCTTGGGAGGGAAATCTTTGGTCGCCCGAACTGGACGCGACGTCTAAATTAAATTCCATTCTTTCCAGGACGCGGACAAGAGATTTTACGATTTCGTGGATCTTGGGAGGTGAAACGTAAACCGCCGAAGTACGAATTCTCTTCTGGAGTCCTGATTTAGAAGAGATAGTCCAAGGATTCCTGCACGAAGGTAAATGATTAAATTAAAATTTAAACTCCTTGTTATCGTGCCTCTTGGCTATTTTGTGAGTGATTCACTGCAGAGAATTCACAGAAATCTTTCCTCTTCAGATAGTATTATTATTCCATGAATAGTTATGAAACTGACTTATGTTATTCTTGCCTTCATCGTCATTATAATAAATTTATTTTCTTGTTCTTATTTCTGAAATAAATATTAATAATTGAATATCGGTAGACTGCGTAGAGCGAATTGTAAATATTAATATCTTTTTTTTGTGTAGTAGTTATGCACTCAGGCCCAGACCGGTAAACTAATCCTCTGATGGGGTAGCAAAATAAGAGGTTAAAATTTTTGATTCGTAAGACAATATTCTTACTCGGTTGAATTGAAAAAACAGGTATAATACCAAATTAAGAGAATGTATGAAAAAATTGAGGATATGAATTTTAAGAACAACGGTATAATTGAGGGAAGATTTCTTTCACTTTGGAATCCTTGCAAATATTTCATAACGATCAGTTCTGAAAGAGCAGCTATGTAGTTGAATCCTTACTCAAAAATCTGCTGCTCTTAAACTCAAGAGTAAATTCTAAATTGCGACATATTATTTAAACATTATTGTCTTTAATTATCTCCTCTTTCTTCCATGGAAACGACTTTGATTAGAAAAAATATTGTTATGTCACTACCAAGTAAATTGCACATTTTTCAAAACTCAAGGACACGGGTCAAGAAATTAACTCTACAATTATAGAAATTGCAATGAGTGGAATATGTACTAGCAATCGTCAACTAAAGACTTCGTTTGGTTCCGACAGATTTGTCCTTAGTCGTTTAGGAGGGCTCTTCATTTTTAAGTATGATTTAGCATTTGTACTCAAGTATTGGAGAGAGTGCCAGTGGGATTGTCCTTAAAAAGTTACAGCCAATCAAACCAAAGAATACTTATTACGAGAATGACGGTGATTTCTGCGAAGCTATTGCTCTCAAGAACTTCTAGTGACCAAATTTTTTTTAATATTTCTTATTAATATCGCTTCCTGTCCGATTGTAATCGGAAATTGGTGCAATTTTGGTACAAATGAATTTGATCTTACCATTCGCACTGCTTCCTAACTAAACGGTCGTAAAGTCGAACAGTCGCGATTCGGAGAGTAACTTTTGCTCCTTCATAGAATCTTCAGAATCATACATTTCTAAGCATCTCACGTTTCGCAGAATCTTACTCTTCTCTTCACATCTCTCTTACAGCGTGAACTGACGCGCAAATGTGTATCCATATAGTTAACACGCGATCCATAATCTATGACGTGAGAAATCCCGAATCCGAGCGCATTTTATAAAGACTGATCTCGGCGATACGGGAGTTGCAACAGCGATGCATTCGCTCGGAATCCGGAGAGAGACATGGCGAGTCGAGTGAGGGCCACTTCGTCTGGGACACCGTGAACACGGCGGAGGCAAAAAGAGACCTTTTTCAACGGGGAATCATTATAGGGGGTGGTTTGGGGGAGAAAGGCGTCGCCGACTGCGAAGAAGCGCACGGCGGGAAAGAGAGTGTTGGACACGGCGGTGCCCTTGGCGCAGTCGTCCCACAACTGGGGATCTTCCCTCTTGTGATTGCGCATTCCCGTCCCGCTTCACTTGTCACTCGAGGCAGTTCGCTGCGATTCTCCTTTTAAGAGATCGTGAGAATTACTCTATGTTTACTTTCACTTTGGGTCTGCGTACTCCGGGGATCATTTTCGTCAATGCAAGCAAATTCTGGATGATATACTAGTAAAAGTGAATCAGCTGTGAGCTTTCCATACGAATAAATGAATTAATCGAAAGGATAATAACAATCTTATTTATGAATCAATGTACAGAATTATTTTTATATAGAAATGATGACTTTTCTTAGAAATACATACTGTATGCGATCAATTTTAGCACAACAATTTATTTCTAACTAAATAATATTTTACATTCTGTTAAGTTTCAATTTCAGAAATATAGTAAATTCATTGACTGTGGCATTTTATTCCATCCAGCTTAAAAGTGCGAAATTATTCTTATAAAGAAACCGTGTATCTATATTGATTCAACTACAATGCTAAGTTCCCGTCCAACTTAAATGACGTAGCGGAAATCAGCCTAATTTCTTAACTGAATAATATCTTACATTATTATTTCGAAGTATCCACTGTGTTTCGTTAATCTTCGTTTCTATCTTACTGTAACAACATCTTTGTTTTCACCACATTATTCCAGATGATTACCTTAAACTACCTGGGTTTGGACTTGATAAGTTCTTCTTTTAGATAATTCTTCACATATTTTCAATAATTTCTCTCTTTGTCTCTCTCTCGCTTGGCTAAATTTCTAATATATTTCTCATTTTTATTTATTTAAAAATTCTTTAACCCTTTATAGTTTAAGTCATACTTATCATTTCATATTATTGCCATTTCTTTAAAAGCATTTGTTTCACATCAAGCTCATCGCTCTACAAATTTTGACTTAATTCTTTTCAAAAATTTCATGTCCATCGTTTCATCATTCCTCTTTATCGCTATTTATCCCCCTTATCTTTTTACCCTCTTTCTCATTTCTCCACTTTAAGCATTACTTTCCTTTGGAATCCTCAATATAAGCTTCATTTTATTCTCAGCCAAGATCTTTTCCACGCTTCTAAGGAGTCTTATAGGTTTTAAAAAGGGAAAAACATTTTCTTCTCCAGACTTTCTCTTCCATACTAGCTATTTCGAGTTCAAATTTGTATATTCTTCCGCCAACGTTTACGGCTCCCATTTCCTATTCTTATGGATCAAAGCCTCTCTCTGGAATCGCGATGGGGAAAAGTACGCTCAGGGAGAATTTTCACCCTTCCCTATTAAAGAAAGACGTCTCTCTCCATCTAAGCATTCTATCCCTTTTTCACTCTCTCGCACGTTTTGAGTTCCATCTGAAGACTAGAAATCAGGGTAGGAAGCGTTCGACCTTCGCTATGTAGTCTGAGGTCAAAAGTTTATATACATATTTTCTATGATGGAAGAAAGAGGGTGCCGAGATTCGTGTGAACTCTCTGATGTGAAGTAGCACTTTTAGCAATTCTGCCGCTTCAAAGGATAACATTCGTGGAGAAACTACTTAGCGATGCGTTTTCAAATCTCCTCTTTACATATTTTACGAAGAAAAATTTTATCATCGAGGCTAGCAAAACTTATATCATGCTTATTATTGTTCCTTTTCATTTGAGAATTTGAGTGCGTTTCCTAAATGATGATCTTGCATTCAAAAGATCGGATAACTTATCGCTTCAACTGATTGCAAATATTATCACTCTTTGCACCTCTAGCGAACTTTTTGTTGGGCGTATGAACTATGAAGAGTGCTTGAAAGTTTTGGAATTACATAGCCGCATATCAATTACTAAGCTAGGAAGCAAAAAGATTTTACAATAAATATGTAGGATAAATGTGTGCTATGTAGCCTTTTACTGCGCCAAGACACATCTATGATATCGTTTTCCATATGGCATGCTATTCATCTCAATTTCAATCAAAGAGATATCGATCGACTTTTATACCGTCATTTTAATGCCACTTTAGAGATGCTTTCCTGCTTTGCGATTAAGTGAAAAATCAATATTTATAACATTCCATTTACCTCCATCACCTTTTTTATTAGAACGCCTTAGTTGGAAAAAAGTCATTCAGTCAAACTGTAACATCAAGTCAGCATACATCCTCTACCACTCGGTTAAATGCGCAGCGTATTCTTGAGGAAAAACAACATTCGTTAAAACGGTTGAAGACATGGTTCTTTGGGAATAATTTTCCATGGCCTTCCTCCATTAAAATGTAAGCCGTAATTGGCCAAACACCTGACCTGACCACCTCAGGTCAAGGAGGTCGTTCAAACAAAAATATAATGAGCGCAGATCTGCATCAGCTATGCGTTAGTCACTGGTCAGGCATCACCTGCCCCCACCTGCCTTTCCACCTGTCTCCCCACTCTCTCATTTCTCGCCTTCCATCTATCGACCATCACCTCTTAACACGAGAAATATTAGACAACGCTTTCACCATTTACGTCTCCGATCATTTTCCCTTCCTACGATTTCTGCTGATGGTTTCCAAATTTTTATCTCACGCTATGTTATTGGACAGATAATAGAGCCCTAAATTCATATTTTACACGGCTTTCAATCACGTTTATTGGCTAGAGACTCCAGTTCTTCCCCAGTAAAGTACCCCAGCAGTTTTGATTTCCTTAATATAATTTGGAACAGCATTAGCACTTTGTGTGTTTATTTAAATTAGTGTACCAATATTTTGGTTAGGTTTATCCTTATTATTACACTAGCAAAACACTTTAAATTTTTAACTATCCGTTTACAATAGCTCGTGAATTATTCATCAAAAATCAGTTGATTTTCTTCTCTCTTAAATGGTAGTGATTGTTGTAGCTATTCCCATGTCAAAGAACAAGAACATGGAATAAGTAAAGGATCTGGGCTAGAGTCCAAGACACGTCGATATTTTTCAGTTCCACCATTTATGCTTGGGTCAAAAATACTGTTAAAATGCAAATTTCACTCTAAAACATACCCGAAACCGATGATTCTGTTTATTCTCGAAAACGATTCACATGAATTAAAACAATTGCCTTATTTTAAGGTAAAAGTACGAACTTAACATTTTGATATCAAAGTAAAAAATAGCAAACAACTTATTAGTCAATTGAAATTGATATTACGAGCGAAATGTCTCGCGCATAAGAAAAATCTATTTACAGAGATACCAGATGAATTCTTTATGACTTAAATGCAGCTGAAATACTTTTAAAAACAGACGGCTTTTCAAAATTATTTCTTTAGGTAAAACGGTCAGTGATTTTATCGAAAAAATTATTCGATAAATTTCTGAGAAAATATATATTTTTAAATAATTAATTTAAAATACACGATACAAAATACACGATAAACTGGAAATCGCCTTATAAAGTTTTCCTACGTAATTTTGGTTGTTTATAATGTTTTTATGCTAAATTTTATCCTTTTTCCTCGCTACACAAGTTAAACAAAAGATAAACTGATATAAGAGTCACACAGATGCAACCATGTTATCCCTTCCCTCTTTCTTCAACTCTACTACATCTCTTTTATTTTCCTTGCGTCTTGTTTTTATTTTTGGAACATGCATATGCCGTTTCTGGGAACCCAGGGGTTGTCAGTGTCAGTGGTCTCACGATCTGCGTGACTTGAACGCGTGGTAGGAGTGAGATAGTGGGTGTGGCTTACGTTGTGGGGGGAATCAGAGTACCAAAGGAATACGGTGGGCGATGACAGTGGTGAGAACGAAGAGTGCGTTAAAGAGTAATGCACGGGAAAATGAGGAAAAACTCACATGAATTGAGTTGAGGAAGAGAGAACGTCACCCTGGATGATGAATATGGCAAATGCTAAATCTAAACGGTTTCGGCTCCTTATATGAAAATTTAATTTGAAATATGGGAAATGAAGGATGTCTTGGACATGGAACGGAAGTGAGTTGATGGCACTAAAAGCACTGTCTTATTTTATGTTGTTATAAGTTTGAAATCCATGGAATTGTTTTGCAAAGAATCTGAATTGGATGCCTTTCAAGAATCACGGATAACCACAGATGAAGATATATGGAGAAAAAATATTAAATAAACCATTTGCTGAAAATTTCGCATCATTTAGAAAGAATGGTGTACCTGTGAAGACCCTTTTCCTCAAAGCTGAAACATCACGTAAGAGAGCCTTTTTATGCTGGCAAGATAATAGTATCATCATCTTTTGAAAATTTATATGAGTTCGTCTTAATTTGCTTTAGCATTAACAATATTTAAATATTTTCGACATAATCCTCTTCAAACATTAGAAATATCACACCAAATTCCCATCCTTTCACATTTATATGCAAATACTCCAACTTTAGTCTTACTCCTAAATGAGTATTTTTTGAAAATGAGTTTCATATGATTCAGTTTCCGTGTATACTAAAACTTCTTTTGTGCGATACTAATATGAAGCAAGTTGACGGTTTGAAATTCATAAACTATTACTGGCGAGTTGATGTTGGATCCCCTCATTTTTTATATTTTCATAAAAACAAAAGACTGAAATAAAGAAAAATCCAGAAGTCTACCGCCTTAAAATCTATCCAATTTCAAGAATCAAGATCTATTTTATGCCACTAAATTTAGCTCTAGGAAAATACCAACGTACACTCATCTAAAATTGGGTATACTCGCCGAGTAATTGTGTAATACAACGCGTAGCCCAAATTTTACCAGAACTTCTCGCAAGTAAATTTTCTTGGAAGGTCTCCAAAGGTAATATTTTTTGTACTAAAGCAAACAAACCCCTTTCGTAAAAGACAAAGCTGGAAAGGAGATATACATAGTGATTATCTCAGCATTTGGAGATCCAACATCGCTGAGCTTCAACGACTTACGCTCATTAGCTTAAATTCTTTCCTCTAAATACTCTACTTTCTACGCGATATCCCATCCAACATATTTTGGGTCAATGAGAAAATTAATTTTTTCTTCCATTCTATCGAAAGTCAACCGCCGTTCAATTGAAACTGCAGTGCACATCACCATTACCTCGGCGTGCTCATTTATTCCGACATTTCTTCTCCGTTGGCTCAGGGCCAAAGAGACTCTCTGAACGCTCTTTTCGATGCACGCGCACGATCCTCGTGTTTGTTTTACGCTTTCGTTTATATTGTTGTCGACTTCATCATCTGTTTGAATTCGCAAAGATCTCAATTTGAATGCGTCGCTTAATTAATATTTTCACAGCTACGTTTTCCCAAGTCTTTACACCAATAGTCATCAACTATTGGATAATTGCTCGAAGAAAGGTTTTTGGGAAAGTAGTCATTTTTAGGCTATAAATACGCTAATATCAACACAATTGTAATTCTGGTGGATCAATTTCTATTAACAAAAGGACATTTTAACTATATCATAGAAAAATTTTCTTATTTTCTGAAAGATAAGTGAGATCAATTTTCATTATTTATTTCAATATCCATTTTCAGAGGAACCGAGGAAACTGTTTGATAATGATATCAAACCATAACATTATCCATTAAACTTAGCCTTCAATAGAGAAGAAAATTTATAATTTTACCGCAATAGCTATTTAGTTTCTGCCTATGAACCATAATTCGTTATATTCGTGAGTTACTTAACGTTCAAAATGTGCACTTTATATGTGTAACAGCGCGTATAAAAATAATCTGTATGCTCTCTGCAACTAAAATTGTAAGTCAGTTCATATTCAGACCTCAGAACCGGTGTCTTCTCGATTTATAATGCATCACTCTCAAAGACATCCATTTATAACCTTTCTAGTCTTTGCCGACGTTTCTTCGGAAATGTACATACGTTCTCTTGTAGATTGGCGGATACCTGACTGAAAATCGTTTCCTTTATAAACGAAATACGTCTCTTGCTGAATGAGACTCAAGCATCAAGAATGATCCAGTAATTGTACAATGCATCACAAATACCTTCCACACATTCAATGGACGTTCTATGGTGGTAGTATGTACTAAAATCCAAGGTGACAAAGTATACAAAGTTGGCAGTAAAGATGCCTACATAGCATGCATTACATATTGAAAGTAATGCATACTCATCCAGAGAAAATATGAATAGTTTTGGGTCATGGTCAGTGCCTTTTATTAATATTAACTTTAAATAATGATTTAAGATTGAAATTATGTTCTAGAATTCTCGTACATTTTAATATAAGCTCAGAAATACTAAAAATATCATCTTAAAAAATCATAGCACTTCTTTTCGTCTATTGTTTGGATTGCATTGAATTTGGAAACAAAAAATAACTCAGAACCAATGTTGTTCACAAGTAAATTCTGATCAGTTAATTGTTCTGTGATTCAATGGATAAGTTTCTCTTGTTATAACTGTAAAGTATTACTTTATCTGTCCACTAGTTACATTAATTATACCAAGTATTTGCATGATACATCAATCGCATCCATTAACTAAATTAATATTTTTAGAAATAAAAGAGGCAACAGGTTTTTAAATTTCCCTCTGAGTATTGATGTATATTTTCGTACAGAGCATTAGTCTTAGTTCATAGAAAATGAGTCGGTCAAGATAAAAAAAGAAAGCATTAGAATAAATTTACTTTATTCACATTTTCTTATTTGCATTCGTTTTTTCCCCTTTGCGCTCTCCATTTTTTCATAGTACTCCTATCTACAATCTATAACTTTTAATTTCAATGACATACGTGGTTGTTGAAATAGAGGCTCACATGGGCCTCTCCAATCAATGGTGAATCTATCGCTCGAAAAATCTTCGATACTCGCAAGTTAATCTCGTGATTGAAAATATTTCGATTCGAATAAATCCCCTCCCTAATGTGTGGATACTGCGCTGGATACTCCGCAAGAGAGAATGAATCCACTCGGTCAGACACGCGAAGCGAGACTTTATTCACCGAAACAATCCAAGAGAGAAAAAACACTTCTTTTTTAAATCGTTCGTTGAGATGTCCATCCATCTAACCTCTCACACCTCCCCGTCGACCTGCGAACTAATCGATCCATTCCTTGGGCCAATTGGTCGCCACATATTTCCCTTGGGCCACTCTCACGGGATGGAGACTGCGGAATAAAGGGGAAAAAGGAGAACTTTGGAAATAGAGGTTGGAAGGGAGAAGTTGGCACAGGCTGGAGTGGGAGAACATTCGAATCTGGAATGGGAAGAGGGAATGGGGGATGCGGAGAAGGAGTTAGTCCGCTTCGTGATTTATTGCAGTGTTCGGTTGCCAGAGAGGAACAATCGCGAGCCCTTGTGCTATGGAAAGGAAGGGAATTTCTTTCGCTCTCCACGAGAAGCGAAAGAGACATATATCACCATCGTTTGGCGTCAGGCGAAACAAATATCCAACTCTATCCGATTCGACCCCTCGAAAGAAAAATAACCGAACGCTAAATGAAATTGAAGTTGACACATTGGAGGAATCATTACTCAAGGGCAATCTCACTTTTTTCTCTCCCGAATCTTCCCTTTTTCCCCGCACCCGCCTGAATACACTCCCCGAAAAAACTTGTTTATTTTCCTTCGGAGGAAACATTGTGGAGAGAAAGAGGGGAGATCTGCTTTGTTCGCAAAATTTTTTAGGTCTTCCGCGCACGAAGGAAGTCTTTCACCCGCATCATTGTATGAATCTAAACGGGGCATCGTAACGTGGAATGCGCCACAGTGCGAAAGTACACGACGTGAGGTAGCGTTTACTGCATCGAATACAGATAGTCTCGCTCCAAACATGGTTTCACTCTCCTCAATATTACGGCATGAGGTAACGTTAATATGAGCTTGTAAAAATAAACCACAAGGAATTTGGTGTCCGAGTCATTATTTAGAAAGGATATGAAGGGATGAATTCTTATCTATGAGAACATCAAACTTGCCTTGATCTCTATATTACACGAAAACGATGATCTTTTTGACACGCAGTTTGATTCCTTTCCAATGAATTAATTCCGCATAAATTCATTTCAATAAAATTCGATGAGCAAAATGCTTACATATGCTATCTCTTTTTAATTTTCTATCTGCATTATTCTTTGCTGGACATCGATGAACGGTTGAACAAATAGTGATTTTGTATTCTATTGATGAACTATGCAAGATGTTATCTTCTTTCAATAGAGCAGTAACTATGACCTAAAGATGAAGAACGGTTAAAAATTCTACAATCTTAAGCCATCGTTTAGAAATATTAAAAAATTTTGTCTTTTTTCCAGTCATTTCCATTTTCCATCAGCATGATTCTTAATTTAATATGGATTTTATAGATAAGTACAGGGAATTGTTTCTTACTGAAAATTTCTCCGATAATTTCCCAATATGATTTTTATTTCAAAATCGATCAATTTCATGAGCAACAGTGGCGTAAATGGCAAAATCGACAATGGAAAAGTTTTTATGTAAAGGAGACCACATCTTCTCTCCAATTTATCAACTTCGAAAATTAAATGGTATTAATGAGAAAGATTACTGAACCAAATGCAAAAAGTTATGAAACGATACAGTATTAGAACAGTTCTAATTTCCCAATATTCATCACAGAGTAAGCGCAAGAGCCATTATACCAATTAATTTCTCATCCGCACTAACTTCCCGATTTATTTGCCCTCATTCATCCACAGATTCGCTTATACATGCGTATCCGAGAGAAATCCACACAGGACGAACGTAATCGCTCCCATATATTATACGAGACTTAATGCTACACTTGAATGACACACGAAGGATGCGAAAAGCACTCTTCTGATGACAGCCATTCGTTACCAGGAGCATTAATCAGCCGCTAAAGAGAACCTCCTAATTCTAAGGTTCGCGCCAGAAAACGCTCACTATCCCTTCTCACGCGCTGACCCTTTGAAAGAGTAGTTATCCCGCTCATCAAGGGGACGCTCTTCAAAGGGCCTCTTGAAGGCCCTAACAGTCCACTTAAAGTGCCGCCATTCATCTCTAAAGCGGGTCGCGTGCCATCTCTCTTGATTACACCTCTGTCGAATCCTTTTTGTGTCCGGTTTGTATCTCATGCGGGTCGGATATGACGTTAAGTGCTTGAGAAGTGAAATTCCGTGTGAGAGTTATATTAGATCGGATTTCTTGTCAGCCTCATTATCACCGAATCCTGTGCTGACGAACTTTTCATGATACGTTACATAACTCAGATGCCTGTAAACGTGTAAACTTTCCATCGCCACTATTAATTGATAGAAGTTCGTTCAAGTGACAACTGTTTACATTCGCATGTCCAAGAGAACGGAGAACTGGAGTTTCGGTGCACCGCCTAATTGGAATGCTTTGAGAGCGACACTCTACCGCCCACAGTCCAGCTACGCCTCACATTACTCCTAATTAACAAATCAGTGTTGAGATATTCGTGGTAAAGTGCCGCATTCATATATTTTGTGGCATTGTTTCCTGGTATTTTATTATAAAAATTGAGAATTTTTCAGTTTTTACTGTGATATTTTTCAATACTTTCCTCCATAACGCGGACAATTATCTGATCGTAGCGCCTCTACTAGTCTAAATCTGAGAGAGAATTTGGAGAATAATTCACTACATATGTCCCAACGGTCATGCGAAAGACCAAAAAGTTCAAGTTATTGTCATTAAGTATCATTTCTATCAATTACAAGTCATCTAAAGATTACGTGGAAACAAATTATTATTTTTTTGTGAAATCAATGTAATCTATTCTATATCATGTAGAATTCATCAATATACATATAATTCTTTCTTGAAGAAAAAAAGAACTCGTGAAGTCATTGTGAATCTATGAAAATCTGAACAGCTACAAGGGAAAAAGAAGATGATTATGTGAATCAACATTAATTTCATTCTATTAGATACAGCTGAAGTGAAAAAAGAGAAATATGCAGGCAAAAATTTTACTCTTCAGTTATTAGTAGGCTACAGTTCCACACTATCCAAATAGAATAAATATTACATAATAAACGAAAATTAGATTTACTTCATTAATATAGTTGCGAAAGCTCGATGTTTTCACACTCGATCAACCCTTCTTCCTGCAATATGTGACATGTTCATTCTCGATTTAAAATTTTCCATTTTATATTCTGGTGCATATGATACTGCAGTAGAGAAACCAAATATAGTACATTCTAAATGATTTTGCCGAGCGAATAATTATATCTTTAATTTGGTTGATTGGCGTTTACGAAATCATTTTCTTTTGCCTATACATTATTCGTAACAAACATACAGACTGGAAAATAAAGATCACGCCATTATATGTCAACAATGGATCATAGCGAAAATTGGAAATTTATATTTATAAATTACTAATTTAATTGAAAGATAGTAATTTTAAAATAAAACTAATCTGACGTTTGACTGATACCTTCAAATGCTGGTAAGAAAAGCAAGTCCACGTCAGCATGAGATAATTGCCGAACAAACTAATTCATAATTGGTGATTTAGGCCTGTCATATAAGTATATCAAAACTCATTGATGCCACTGAGAAAAAAATGTGGAAACTCGATAAAGTGATAATAAACTCAAAAAGAACGAATCGTTTTAGCACTTGAGATGTGTTCTGTGTTATTATTTTTTCACCGCCACGTAATTGGTTCCTCCCAAAGCTTTTATTACTTTTTGAATCCTCTTTTTATAGCAGCTGTTTTACAAACCGTCCCAAATTACTGTCATTTCATGCGGTTCGTTTCCGAAGTTTTTTCTTCGGTCCGTTTATTTTCCTCGGGACTTTGTCATTTCGAACGTGTTGAAAAGAATAAGATACCTCAGCGCTTTCGACAACCTATGAATTTGGGAAGACCTCTCCTTCCTTCTGGAAAATAAATCGGTTGAAAGGGATTTTTTCGGGCCCAGAAGAGGTTTTTCCCTAGTTATTAACCGCGTGCCATGATTGTTGCTTTTCTCCCGACGTTTAGATTACCAGCTCAATTTAACGAGGCCCGCCCTTTAATCCAGCAATCGGGAATTGATTTTACACGAATCTTTTCATACTTCTATTCATACGTATTGAAGATTACTTAAGCTATCCATATATTTCGAGACAACCGCCGCTGTCATAAACTGGCAATAAGGACGACTTAAGTTCGAAGAAGGCTAATTACCGCCCATTTGTAAATTAAGTGTTGACGGAACGAACAAGGTTACGTGCGTTATAAATAATGGAGCAGTTCGAACATAATGTTTTCCCTCAAAAGATGAGCGATTATTAGGAAGAGAACTACAACACCTGGCTAAATATAGCATGTGGTGAAATGGGAGAGTCATCAAACAGACTAAAGCGGCTAATACATCGATGAAACTGAAACTTTACAAAATGCTCCTAACACTTAATTAATCACTTGATTCACCATCAAAGGGACGGAACGATAGAAATCTCTCCGTTTGAAATAAGGGCAAAGAAGATAGACAATCGTCCTACCAATATCTTTCCCTTGCCTAGGAAAATTTAAGTCATTTAAACCTCCTCCGGTTCATAATTGAACGCTGTTATGATAAACGGAGCGATTATTACCATGGTTAAAGTTGATCCCCGATTCTACATATTTATGCGAGCGACAGCAAATCCTGTCTTCGGGGTTTCCCCCCCTTCAGCGACCTCATCCATCTTATTCTCTTTATCCTCCTCAACTAATTAATGGCCACCTTCAATTAGAACGGCGGAAGAAGAATGGATTTCCCACTTACCTTTCTTCACCAGCCCTGCGATTACATTTCCATGTCTCTTACGCACTTCCAAAGCCCTTTCTGACGCTGAATTCAAGTCAAACATATCTTCACATGATTCACCGACAATTGTGTAATGTTTTCTTCGACATTTTTATCTCTCCTAGTTCCTTTCAGCTAATAATTCTACAAAGATGAAGAACGCTTTCAATCGGAAGGCCACACGTCTCATTCGGCGGCGTAAGAGACCATTGGGGCTAATTTATAACAAATGGGCTGCACGTTGCCTACATTCAAATATTTAAGTATGGATATTGAACGAAATTAAGCGAATTTAATGGCTTGGTAAACCAAGGAACGGCCCTACAATAAAAAATAAACCAAGAAGTGCTTGTGACAGTAAAATTTTGGGGGTGAAAATTTTGATTCGTAAGATAGTTCCTTTCCCTGTTGCATGGAAAAAAATCAAAAAGTCTAAAACACTGTGACATACTAAGGGAATGTACGAAAGTACGAAGAAGAGAAGAAAGAAAGAGAGAAAGAGGGAAATTATTTTTATAGAAAAGGGTCCGAAATGAGGAAATAGGAAAATAATCTTTCACTTTGGAATACTCATAAACATTTTGTATAATTTTAGCTACGAAGTAGAACGATGATATTTCGCTTTTTTTCAGTCCTGTATATTTGATTATAAATTCTCCATAAAAATATTGTGTTACCGGAAAATTTTATTAATTAAAAAATTTCAAACAACACTACCCATCTCTAATCAGATTTACAGTGATAAATACTGACATGGGCGCCGCAAACACTCCTCGTTTCGGATTCCTAAATACTTAGGGCTGTTACTTGGTAAACCCAACGTAATATTAACTACATAGGGTAATGTATTCTATTTCACTTCCAATAGAATAGGGAAGAAAATTGTTTAAGTACGTGGATTTGTATCGAAAATTGAGAAAAGGCCGCACTGACCGACCCTAACGGCCGCACTGACCGCCTATTAAGACTGCACGTTTGCCAGCTCCGCTGTAGAGCATATACTAAACGTAAGGAGTAGGGCATGCATCTTACTTACCCCAATCATACATGGCTTTCTATTAACGTTCCTTGGTGAAGTAAGTGAGCTATTTACATATAACGCCAGTCGAGATTTAATAAACTGGGTTGGTGCGTCAAAGTCACACGGTGTTCCGTAGACAATTCGTTAACAGCATCGTTTTATTTATTACACTGAGCCATTAATTCATCTCGATATAGGACACCTACGATGATCTTTCATGAAGACGAGATTTTTTTAGGGTTCGGGCTTTTAAAGAAGCTGACGAGAGAAAAGTGCACAAAAACACTTGGAAAAAATCATAAACGTTTGTTGTTGAATCAAATGAAATGCTACTCAATTGAACGCGATGTGTGCGCACATAGTTTTGCATGCATGCGGCTCAAAAGATGACGCATGCCTCTAGCCTTTGAAAGCGAGAAAGAAAGCACGAGTTTTATGAGAAAACTGGCACAGCTGTGGACAAACCGACACATATCTCACGAAAGAGGAAGATAATAAACATAGGAGAAAATAAAATAGAGGGATGAGAACGAAAGATGAATTTGGCAGATCACGTAAGGAGGAGCGAATGAGACGTAATGCGTGCATTACGAGTTAACTCAGAATGAGCAGCAGTGTGAAACACTCACTAAAGAAAGAAAATTGCGCGCCTCTCCTTATTGATTGTTTTTAGAATTAATGCATGTTCTTCCCTGGGAATGAACAGGTTATAGGTGTGCAGCGTTTGGCAAACAGGCGCTATTTTCCCGCTCGAGAACAGATTATATAAACTTTATTAAACTTACATAACGTCCGGAACAGTTATGGTAATGAGTTAGAATGCAGACGTGAATGACGAGGGCGCTCTTTGTTAAAGGCCCGGATTCCGTTTGTTTGCCATGCATTCTAGCAAACGCTTTTTTATTCGGTGCTAGCAATGGTCGGGATGGAACGATAATGGAAATGCTTTATTGGAAGCACTTTCTTTCATCTGAAACATAGCTAGTGACATACATCCTTATCAGTTGCGGTATCCTAAAAATATTTCATGTTCTTATTGATTCCGTACGAAACAAACCAAATTTTGTAACTCTAATGGAAGGATTTATGGAAATTTTTTCTCAAAATTTTTGCTTCGACGCAGACATGTACACCCTTTTATAAGTTTATGATATTATTATTGACAAACAAGAAATTAAATGATTCTTCTTCTGAGCACGATATAGAGATATCAATTTTTGTAGAACAACAAATCACTAAAAAGACGCCGCTCTCTCTCTCTCTGCCAAACGGTTGTTACTCAACACCTGATTAGCAAAGACGGTTAAATTTTCGCGCAAATAACTTCCTGGCAAAGTATTATAATTTGCTCGAACAAGCCTGTCAGGAGATTCGCCTTGATGAAAAAATGAGGAGAAAAGATTCTTTCATCGCTTAATTTAGTCGAGACAATAATATATTCCCTTAGTGAAAGTGTTAACTAAAATAGAATATTTTCTGCTTCGGTGAGCTTAATTTAGCGGTAAATCTAGATAAATAACAGTTTAAATCTGTCATTCATTTCAAATAGTGTGGAATTATCGCAGTTATTAATTATTGTGATCTGCACCGATAGTAAACTGCATTCTAACAGCTTTGAATTAAAGCTTTTTTCCTGTAGCTCATATTCTCACTTCTTGGATAAATCTTATCTTACATTTTCTAGATATAAAAGATAGCAATAATGATATTTAAATGGCTCCTTATTTAAATATTTTATATTATTCGTTGCTTATAAGTGCTAAGTTTCTCTTAAAAAGGAAACTGCAGGATGGCAATATTTTAAAAACGTGATCAATAACATCTCCTGAACATTTTTCAGATTGAACAGACCACAGCGAAAATAGTTTAATGATCCTCAAGAAGTCATATCGGTTATGAAACGTTTCATCCACCATAAGTTTGGACTCGAATACTAGTGTTTATTGTATTAGGAAATTCTTACCTCAGGGTTATTAAATTCAAACCATAGGGAATTGGAACATCAGTTGCAGCTGTAGAGAAATTAGCGGACATAATTTTCAACTCTCTCATCAAGCCTTATTTGGAGATTTCAACGAGTGCTTCTTTTTACACCACCTCGCAAGGCGCATGAGTAGCCCCCGTTTCAGCCATGCCAACTGGATGACCGTATTTCTGGATCGATGCATAGGACGATTAATTAGAATCGATACATGCACCTCCGTCCCGCTGCGTCGCCCTATTCGGGCATCGAACCCCCTGCCGCCCTCCAAGAAACAGCGGGGTATCCTCCGCCCACGCTTTCGGTAGTGTACAGCAGGGTTTCTAGATACATGGGGATCGCCTTCATTCTTCCAGCTTCGGAACAGAGATGGCGCTAGGGTTGCCAACTTCTACGTTTACACTCTCATACGCCACCTCTCTCTCTCGCATTTCTGTACAGTCTAAACATTTGGAATCTACTGTGCGGTAGGTCCAAGTTTCCTAAGCTTGATTCTTCTTTTCTTTGTAGCCAAAGAATTATTATTTTCGAAGAGTTATATTCATTAGTCTTCTTCCTCTCATCTTTTCTATGCTATTAGCATCGTGACGATCGTCATGCTTTGCCTTATTACTTAATAGAATTGCTATTTGCACATTTGCACTTCTAATTTCAAGTTTACTTTTATCTTGTCATGTGATATCTTCTTCCCTATTACCCGATATAATATGCATATTTTTAAATATTTTGACAATTTATATATCATATTCATTAATGACCATCGATTATTATTACAATATCTGTTACTAACCTAGTAAATAATTATGTTTTAGGTCTTATACTATACATTCACGCACCTTAACGATGAAATCCTTTTCTGACAATGGGTTAACTTGTAATTGAAATGATACAATCTATTTACAATATGCGTACAAATTATAAATCTGTAAATGTCTTGTCCTCACGAACCTTTCCTTATATTCTAGAATTTCATTTTTTGTTATTCTTTATTGCTAAATGGAAGATAGGACTTCACATATCGTCGAATATCTAAATTCTATCTGCTTGTCTGAGAGTGCATGGAATTACTGACTGCTTATTTCGATCAGTATTCTTGCAACTAACGCGATCATTTTCTTTCGTCATCTTATAGATGACATCATCCTCTGGAGAAATAAATAAGGATAGTTCTAGGAAATAAATAATCTTCCATCAATTTGTTCAATTTGACCCCATGAAATTTGTCTCATTTATCACTCAATTTCACTACTCGTGTTTTTTATATTTTCTCTCTCACGTGCTTTTGGTATGATTATTCATAGATATTGACACTATTAAAAATTATATTTACGGAGTATTCATTCAATGTATTCAGAAATGTATTTATAGACACTAGATGATTTGAATTTCCATGAAGTTTTTGCACCTACCGACTACAAAAAATCACCATTAATCAAGGAGATGTATACTGTTCCCTATTTGAAATTCCCAAGGAGTTTTATTAAGTGAAATTAAGTTCAAAAGAATCAATGCAGGAGGAAAGGAGGTTCTTTATCCAGCATAACAAGCAGAAATTTAACGTCATCCCAAGAAAAAGTGGCTACTAATTTCGCAGGGCTTCGGACCAAGCACGTCTCAGTGTGGAGACAAACGCCTTCAAAAATCACGCAGTAAATTATACAGAATGTTTTGTAAATAAAATGGGAAATTTCGATAAACAGACTTGAATGAGACGGACCGAAGAGGCAAATTCTCTTAGCGCCCCCTTCAAATTAGCTCGGTAACTCAATTTCGCTTCGTGACCCAAGAGTTAAGCTCCTCTTTCGCGTTGAGACAAGAGACTATTCAAAAGAAGACCCCGCGGGCGAAAATTTTCCGGGATTTTCCCTTTGCATATAAATAAAAAGAAAACTGCCGATGAGGAAAAAACTGTTAAGTCCGGCTACGAATAAAACACGTGATGTTCGAATCGGCATCGCTATGACATTTCCTCTGTCATCCATCTCATGGAGAGGCCGAATTTCGGGTCCGAAAAAGAACCCGAGAAAGATTGAGAGAGGGAATGCTAATTTTTTGCACCTGCGTTTTTATGTTCACACTTCTTTTCCGGATGAATTGCGAGACGCCTCAAAAAAGGTAAGAAAACCGCAGCGAGCGTTTTGTTCCTTTTCCGCGGTGCGCCGGAGGCTGTCGAAATGGTCCCGAAACACCGTTACCCGATTGTTGTAACTTGCCACGTGTGCGACACGGCACTAACAAACGCTTTTTGCGGGTTGTTGTAAATTAGTTCCACGCAGTATTTTTTAAGAGAAAATATTAATTTCGGGCCCGAGATTAAATTTTTTTACGCCTGCCGACTCCTCTGTTAATTTTTGGTTGTTTATCGTGCAGACTAAATCGGCTGGGAATCTCGCGAGGTTGATTCATTACTATTTCCTGCGAAATTTTCATCCTCTCCTTTCGGGATTTCTGAAATTGAGGTCTTCATTCCCTTTCTTATGCCATTTTAAGAAATAGAATCTGCGAAAGGTCGGAGTAAGAGGATGACAAGATTAATGCGGCTAAGCGTGACCAAATAATTGGAAGGACCAATATAAAATTTTTAATAATAATTTCTGTTGATTTACCAACTGCTGATTCTTTTTAAATGCAAAATAATAGACTTATTAGGGGTAGTAATTTTTTCCAAGAGCTTCTTTCATATACTTAATGCATTTGATATCGTTTGTAATATATTTGAAAGGGAAATAAAATAACCAAGCGGGCTCGCTTTTGATGAAAGCGATTCCGAGTTGGATCTCCGATGGGACCCTAAATAGTTTCAGAACGACCTCAAGTTGTAGAAACATTCGTAAAGAAGTAAACTTCTAGATGAGTATCATTTGCACTTTAAATGTTAAGTACTGCATATAGCCCATATGACTTCGTGGAACGCGGTTTAATAAATTAAATCTGTACTTCGCATTCTTCACAATTTTAAAATACCGGTTTCAGCCTTTCGGCTATCCTCAGGTACAGTATAGGAAATAGTATTCAGTAGTACACAATATTCAGAACGGCTGAAACAGTTAGTTTGTTAAACCAAAATGTGAAAAATTCGAAATACAAATATAATTTATTCTACTTATTACTACAGATTAGAGAGTTAATTTGTCTAAGTCTTTTGTGAAGAGGTAAAACTTCAGTCCGAAATGGAAATTTGTCTATAGATAGGATTCTGACAATTGATTCACTTCAGAAAAGATCGCTAGTTACGTAGAAAATTATGAATATATAAATCTTAAAGAATGTATTGCATGAATAGGTATTTTTCTATAATTTATCGATCACAAAATACTCGTACCTTATTTAGCATTGGTAATATAATGGTCCCCGCTTTAAGGATGGATATATCCTAATGAATGAGCTGGCTGAAGAAGCTATATCTTCCTAATGTCAACTCTGTTTCTATTATCTCCTAGATAAGAAGTGAGGAACTTTTTTCCATCAGAAGTCTATATTTTGCATTCGGTCTCATAAGAAAGACCGCGTGTGAAACTATCAAGTCATCCTTGTTTTGCGTGTCGTTCAAATTTAAATATTTGAACATCGAAGTGTTAGACGAGAAAACGAATTTATTCGCTAAGTCAATTGAAAGAGAACTTATCCACTTTAGTTTTCACCTGGCTATATTGGAGAGATTAGAGATAAATTATTTAAGCAGGAGTATTTGTTTCAGGAAGTGACTGAAAGACCGCAATGAAGGTCGCACGATCCACACCTCTGGTCTAGATAATAAGAGCATGAATGTGAAGAACGAAACACCTTAACTAAAACTTAAAAATTATTCCATAAGCCATTAAATAAGGTAAATTATAAATGCCGATTATACAGAATCTCTGTGTAATTATACCAGTGATAATGATAAAGGGAGAGAATCTAAAAGAATTTACGGTACTCAGTCGCGTAACAGCGTGAAATTTTGAAGTAACTTGAGTGAGATTTATCACAAAAATTAAATTCTTCATGCTTTCTTTGGTTTTGTTAAGAGATTGATGTTCAAAAAGAAGTAAATTTTACCTATGTAGTCCTTCTCCGCTCTCCGCGGTACTTTCAGTGTGTACATAGGGGTAATAATTGTTGGTAACCGTCATCGCATGATATCTTCCTTCAAGTAGAATTCCAGCTCCTCTAGGCATAATATAAAATTATTTAAAAAGAGGATTAAATAGGAATGAGGTAGGGCTACTCCAATTTCGGAAATCAATCGAATATTAATTCTACAATGAAACACATTAAAGTGCTCGAAGGAACAAAAGCTCAGGTGGGGAGAAATTATCAAAACGTTCTTTTCTCCACCGTTCTGAATAACGCATCATCATGTGCCCGAATGAGCCAAAAAAGGATTGCTATAGAAAGCTTTCATTTTGAATCTTTACGACTCAAGACCGACTATATGGCATTATACGTCTAATTACCCAATCCCTTCGCCGCCCAAATAAATATTTCAGCTGCCCCAACAAATAATTTCGATTCGCATTTGGCCGCACTCACGAAGAGAGCTTCATCACGAACCCACGCGATTCCTTTAAAAGGGGTCCGAGTGACGCGCTAATGATAATGGGAAATGATTGATGAAGGACTAAGGACCCATAAAAAAACAAAAGAAGTCCCTCATTCCCCTCAGTCGGAGGCCTATTAAAGATCTGTTTTGAAAAATCGTGTGAACGGGCGATCCATAAGCTCCCATCGCCGACAACCATTTCCGACGTAATCGCATAGATCCTAACGCCTTAAGACGATTACAGAACGAGAAACAAGGCAATGTTGGATTATAGACTCGGAAATGTTAACGTGTGGGTTGCCCTTCATGGCTCCAATGAAAGCAGTCGTTGAAATCTCTTTGAAATAGGGGAATGATTTTGAAAGTTTAAGATGGTATTATTTCTTACCTAAGGATACAATATTACTGATTTTCAGTTTTATCTTCAAGTGTTAAAATTTGTATGTTTTGGGTTACTCAATGTAATAAGATCGACCACTGATTATACCTGAAATACCGAAGAGAATGATGGCATCTCTGAATAAAAGAAACCAAAGAATACAACACTACAACCGATGCTAATAAGTTCATTCCACATACTGTCTATTGTTACAGAATCCCACGATGAGAAAACGCGCTCAAATAAATTTCTCATTTCAATGCTTCTCCGTGCGCGCTCTTGAGATTAGCATTGGAAAAATTAAACGACTTATTCTTAACGATAAATTTCACGAAAAGAAATTCCGAATCGATCTCCGGATCTTTCTCCATAAACCATATTTTCTTTTAAATCCATTTAGGTATTGTTTCCTTGCCCGCTTTTTTCGACGAGCAGCGCTCATCCCCCGCACTACCTTCCTTCCCTCACGTGAAAAAGAAAGAGGCGGTGGTACTTTCAAGTCTCAGGGCGTTGACTATCATTGCTCTGGAACATAATGTAACCCCGCGTCTATTTGTCAACCAGACTGTCGATCCGATGTGTTTTAGAGGCCGGTCCGGACACGCATTCTGTCTCAAACGCACGCACGTTTGAAGAAAAACACACGTTCTCCACACAAAAGACGTATGGAGAGTGGGCGTCGAGAGACCCTTTCTCTTCCTCCATCCCTTAGCGTGAGGAGTCATAGGTTCGAGCCCCCGAGACTGACAAACGGAGCGGGACCGGATGTCGTGGGTGGCTCTTAGTATGGAGGAGTGCCTACCTCTCCTCCTCTTCCTCACTGGAGGCTACACCGAGCAGACGGTCTCCTCCACCTTTTTCCCAACCATTATAATACGAATGCGATGCATTCTGGAGTCCAGACGTTGACAAATGACAGACGGGGGCCTCGCGGCATTCATCATAGGGTCGGGGCGGAAGGGCAGTGGGTGGGGATGTTATAGAGGACCCCTTTATACCTCTCCAGTGGATATGAGGTGGTCGGGAATGAAAAGAGTGGTTGGAATATGGGCTCTCTCCGTGGTGGGTGTGGGAGGAATGAGTCGGGATTGCCACAAAGGAAGGGAGGAGAGACAAGTTGGAAGTGTAGATGTCCTTTTTCTATACGACGCCGATAGACTCGGGTATCCATAGACGGTAGGAGGAAATATATTCCCCCTTAGCTCGCTCCTTGACATCGAACTGCACCATCTAGGAATAACTGATAGTTCTTCCCGTTCGTCTAGCGGAGTTCCCATCGCAGACTGATAGACGTCGAAGACGTGGCTCGTTTTTGGTGAGCGCTTTGTTAAGCGGTATAATTGTAACGCACGTTTTTACTAAAGGAGGTGAGATAGCAGTAAACGGTCGAGAACCGTCCGCTCTTTAATGAGGCCGCCTATTAATCCGTTGGCTCAACGACTGCAATTCCTCTCGTGAATGATGTCACCCATCAAATGAGATGTACCATATTAACGAGCTGCCTTATCGAGAATCCGGTCCTGAAGAATTGTTTAACAACAAATTTGGTTTTTGTAACGGCCGCAACTCGAAAATGACGGAAACATCGAATTCGGAAAGTTTCACGGCGGAATTTTAATGGAAGTTCTCGTAGTATCGGTGTGCAAAACTGCTGTATATCCCCGATTTTTTCTGAAGCAAATTGTTTGAACGCACTTCTTCAGCTAAAGGTTAATTCGCAATTCTTATCATGTATGATTCTTCTATTAAAAATATCACTTATGACACACTGTACATCATTGAACATAAGACTTTGAATGACTTACCTACATATATAACCTTCAAACTGTTATTGTATATTTCCTTGGAACAAATTCGGTGTTCAAACAAAAATCAAAATAATTTGAACCTTAATTCCACAGATGTTACTGTAGGTTTAGAGAAACCACGTTTCGTTTGAATCTTTTGGCATTTTTCATCAAATAAATGCTGTATACATACACCATCATAATAATAATACTATTATCATTATTATTAGTTTCGCATGGATATTAAATTATCAAGGAAAGTACCTTTGCATCTATTTCGGAGTGAAATTTTTCGTGAAACCACGCTTTATTCAGAATATTTACAATAATCCGAAAACACAGACTAGATGACCCTAGGGGATAGAAATGGGTTACTTAAGTGGCATCTTTTTCCCATACTTTACTATCAGTATCAGAGGATAAAAAATAACCAATTTCGTTGATGAATTCAGCCAGATACATTTTCGAATTTTAATTCATACCGAGATAATTTAGCTAGAGGTAAATTCAAGGTTTCCGAAAGTGAGCTTTTCAACTAATCCCTTCCCTTTTCCATAAAAACACTATCTGCGAGCGATATCTCCTCAAGGACATCCCGGAGATTTTCTCCACCGAAAAGAACTGGGAAATTATTGCTGGTCAATTAAATTTTTGTCCTCCTAGAAAACGAATTTTTCGCATCATTACGACTAGCACTAAGTTTCTCCTCTAAGAACAAACAAGACTACTGGAAACGAGCATCTCATAAAGGAACGAAATGGAAAGTATTCGGGGGCAGGTGGAGGAGTCCTTGCATCCAATATGATCCGATTGGACCCTCCGGCTCGCCTCTTTTTACCCTCCGATTGAAATGCAAATGGTAACGCCCATGGGGGTTTTCGATCGCATTTTTCGGTTGACTCATATTGAGCTGAAGGCAGGAATCGATGTGTTTACGAAGTGGTACCTCTAGGATCAGGTCTCATCACATATTCAACACCTTCCCGTCTTTGTGTTCGTTTTGGACGAGGAGTGGGTGGCCGCAGTAAGGAATAAAGAGAGAGAAAGTGTTGGCGGAGAAGACTCGGATGACGTCCGGAGTGGCAGAGGAGAGCAATGTGTGAAAAGGCTCCGAATATCTTTCAAGAAAGCTTCAGGTAGCCACTTCTCGTGATGGACGGCGGTCGTCCTTGGCATTACTTTGAACACCTAAGGTCAACATTCGCCCGAGTTAAGAAAAAATATGACACCTGACAGTTGTAGAATTGGGTTTATCTGAATCGCCTAGTTGAGGTACTACTTATTCCAATCCCTTGATCTCCTGAGCGAATTTGAGGCAAGAATGATTGGGCACGGCCTACCCCCTCTTCCAGAGAATGTTATAAGGCTCCATCTTGTTGTTACTTTACTAAACCACTGATAAAAATAATCTGGTGAAGTTATGGAAAATATTTTCGAGATGCACATTTAAAACTTCAAACGTGTGGGGTATCAAACGTTCGTATGTTGAAGAAAATGCAATAATCTGCCAAGAGCAAATAAAAGCAGAGCTATTTCTATACAAATATTAACGCTTTTTAATTTGTAAAACCTTTATGAAAATAGTCGCTCTAGAACCCTCAAACGTACTTACCAGAGAAAAAGGGAGATGAGGCTGGACGATGGAACAGGGGTCTTCCGTGGTCTTCCGAATGTGTGCTAAAGTGATCCTGAAAGATAACGAAAACATCAATTCATGAAATCTATCTCTAGATGCACAAATATAGGCTACTAATATAGGTAGACATTATAACTAAGGATAGGAAAGCTGGAATTAAATTGAAAGATTTGCTATAGATTCATATAGAAAATTTGCTCCTATAATTATATCTCTGGAAACGAAATTCATGGAATATTATCCCTCCTTAGACGAAGTCTATTAATAGTACACCGACAAAATCCTTGACATCAAAAACGAGCTAATTGAGGTTATCTTAGTAATATAATGCGACATATTTGCCGAAAGAGCTTTCGAATAATATTCCACCACTCTTTTAGGGACTAGTGAGCATAAAAAGCAGTCGGAGTCGACCTCTTCACCCCTAGAAAACCCTCTGCCATGGAATGAATTTAGGTCCGCCTCATCCGTTGTCATGAAAAAAGAATATGGCTTTCAGGCAATGTGGTCCTTCGCTTCACTCGGATCTTTCCAATATTTTTTCTCTAACTCGATATCATCTACACGTTTCTCGTCTCGAAAATCAGAAAAGTGGGAGGATTTCATTTGGGGAAGAGCGCCTGCTTCATGAATGTTTGAAAAATTTCCATCGTCTTGATTCCGATGCCAAATAAATTTGCAGCTCCAAAGATGGCAGCGATCTCCTTCGAATGCTTTCTTCCGGAGTGTCTTACTGGGACGGGATATCACCATAAAAGTTGGCGTATGTATGTATGTCGAATTCATCAATACTGGTTACTTTTAAGCCATTATGCTGATAAGAACTTAATATAAAGTATTTATGTCCTAATTTCAAGAAGTATATTACGGTATATCTATTACTATAAGAGTTTAAAACGTATGTACTCTAACACAAGGGTCTCCAAACTACGGCCAGCGAGGCAAATCTGGTCCGCTAGTAAAATGGGCATTATAGAGTGCCATGGCGAGACATTTAATATTCTTAGTATTTTCGGGCATTACTAATGTTTCTAAATTATATGTATTCTCAGATACAAAATGTTCTTCGGGTATTATTTTTTAAACAGGATACATATTTGAAGACTTATAAGATGAAAATCCTTTAGATCCGGCCTATTTCTTTCTGTGAACTTCAGTGGCCCTCCTCGCAAAAATTTGGATACCTCTACTCCAGCTATAGTCCCATATTCATAGTGGTATTATTGGAGTGACTGAGTGTAATATGAGGATCCCTCTAGAACACGTTCTCAGAGGTTGATGAAAATTTGTATATGCGTTACATAGACCATAGGGAAGAAGTTACTGCAAGAAAATATCAGTTCCACTTTCGATCACAAGAGGAAATTTTGACACCTCAAGGAGGACAAGAAAAAACATTCGACAACACTCCTTAGAAAACACATAATACGCTTCGAACTTATAATTAATATTAATACATCATTAATATATATTGATTATAATGGCAGTAAAAATAATAACTCTTCTTGGTGATGAACATCTTTAAAATTTTACTAATGATTCTACCCTTCAAATATTATTTAGAATTGGATCTTAAACTTTTTATGTGGTTTTTCCAGCAACATGTTTTCCCTATATTTTCCAAACTTTCTGGAGATTTTCGGAGATTTCTTTCCCACGGGTAAAATATTTTCTACTTATTAGTTTATATTATCTTTCTTACCTTTTTAATCTTTCTTTATTCAACAATACTCAGGTGGAATATGGGTCCACTTGGACATAACTTTGCCTAATGTTGATGATAATAAAACGATGATACCAATTCCCAATCTTTGAGAAACCATCGCTTCTTGTGGTAAAAGTTGAAGGCGGAAAATTTTATGAGATTCTACACAGCTCCGTCAAATTCATGCCTTGTTTATCTGAATATATATATATATATATATATATATATATATATATATATATATATATAACAATAGTGAAATAATATAGAAGGAGGTTCTCAAATTCGAGTAGTTTGTTAACTAGGTTCTTAATTTGCAAATGATGTTTCAACGACGATGTTTGAGATACTTTTCCGAAATTAAAATTAAAAAATACATCGCTCTTGATTTGTGTAGGTTATTTGTGTCATGATTACGCTTGTCATAATCTGGACATAAAAAGGCCGAGGTGAAATATTGATTGACTTATATTTATAAATACGTACATCTCAAACAAAATAAAAATTCGATATGAATCGTCCATACGTATGAAAAGTCACCGAAAGACTAATGCAAATAGATACTAACTTGATTTCTTTCCGTTCTCAAATGTAAAGGAATCACACTGCAGGTATATTAGGGCGTTATGAAGAGGAAAAAGAACTCTTAAGAAATTTATGAATCAATGATGTTGAAGTTTAGAAATTAAGGAAATTCATTAAAATTTCGTTCTCTTGTTAGCGTGATAAAATAACGTTGCTAAATCCAGAATCATTCGCTGTTTACATAATGGAGGGGATGCGTATGACCAGAAAATTTATGTTTTTTCTCTGAGGGTGGTAGATGAAAAATGGGCATAAGACTTGATGCGGGCTGATAAGAAAAGGTAGACCTGCCTTCGCACCCTAGATAACAGTTTTTCGCATCATTCTCTCATAAAGAATCTACATTCAGTCCGTTATATCATTTATGTTTCCGGAATTATATACATATATATACATACATATATATATATATATATATATATATATATATATATATATATATATATATATATATATATATTGCATAAAGCTTAAACGTAATTTAAGAATAATCCCTTCCTGCTTTCCGATTTATTTGATAAATTACAAGAAAAAGCACAATTTCGATACATTTCAAAGGCATGGGAGACAAATCCAAGCATGATTATTGAGGACTAAATATCAATTAAATACTGTGTGATAATCCATCGTGATTGGTAACTCTATCCAACCATAATGAAGTTAGACCACAGGTTTTCTCCAAACCTATCTCATTTAAATTGGTAGCACAGGAAAAATGCAAGCGCAGGACGGTCAAGGTTAGTCTCTTTTCTCATCCGAGCCAATTTCGTCCTCTCCCTTAATCTATCTGGTAAATCCTTTAGAAGAAGTGGGTGTCAGTCGGCACGGACGGGGGACGTCCGAAACGCGGGCGCCCCAATTCTCGTCTCCTTTAGTGACTTAAAATTACTGTAACACGAGAATAGAATCCTTCTCCAGGGCCAACCAATAAAGAGAACCCGATACATTCCCTTCCATCCAATCTCCCAGCTGACGAGCACCTGTCTCACATTCCCCCGCCCTTCCTTGACACTCAAGCACAGACGAAAACCGTGTCCCACACAAAATCCTCCCCCTAACTAATTATACACCGCCATACGCGCCGTACCATAAGGTTCTTATCACATCCTTCCGAGAAACGCCGTTGTATCGAAGAAACGGCGAAGATAACGAAAGGAGGAAAGGGCGCGGAAAAAGGTCCTTCTTTTTTTAGTCGAAAAGACTCGGAGAAGAGGTGGAGATAATACTGCAAAAGAGGATGAGAAAAGGCGGCAAAAAATATCGGTACGGAGGTGGAAAAAGGAGAGAGGCAAGAAAAATTGGGTCTCGGAAAAGGGGGCGGAGATGAATTGAGAAGGGAGGGTGGCGAATGAATGAGGGAAAAGCGAAGGGCTTTGTACACTTCTGATCCGTTTTTTCTCTCCTCCATCTCAACATCGGTTGGCCCACACTCCAGCGTACAAAAATCCCCCTTTCTCTTGTGATGACAACTTTGCGCACTTATAAACAAACACAATTTTCAAGGGATTTCATTATCTTCTCGTTCTTCTTACTGATAAACATTCTTAGGTTTCGTTTGATTAAATCGTTGCGTGCGAAAGCGAATGAAGGTTTTAATATGATAGCAGAGTATTGATATACATTGTTTTTGTTATGAAATCTTCCTCTGCTTATTGTTACCCAGGTATGCATTAATTATACTCTCGGGCCACGCAGCAATGTCCCGACATAATGCATAACATATTTACATTGAAAAAGAATTTGCGCAGTGAACGTCAATTTCTTAATGAAACCAATAGTTGACTTTCATCTTGTCAACAATATTTTCCATGAAAACTCTTAAGGTAAACTTCATTTAGCTATTTGCGGCTCCAGGAGGGTTCACTAAGAGGGCAATCTCCTCCTTGATCACTAAGTAGTGCTAACAATTTGCTGATAAGGAGCTTGAATTAAAATCATTCCTGGAAGTTTTGTTCATATACTGCATTTATCATGACAAAATTGCATTTTTTAGCTAATTGAAGATGAGTTTATACCTGAAACCACTCCCCCATCTTGCCCAAATAAATTATTCACAGCGTAAATATTCATCGCTTGATATTATCTCTGAGTGTGAAAACATTCTTGCCATCTATGACTACCAACGGGTTGCCTAATATGAACAGGTCAGCATGAGCCTAACATGTACTCGAATGGACTTGCTTATCTTGAGTACTGTCTTTGAAAATTGTGCATAGAAATTCTGATGTAATCAATTCTCGTTGTGAGATAGAGTTTAAATCAGTTGAAAGACCAGAAGAAGAATTTCATTTACTCGAAGATATATACCAATTTTAGGTTGAATAAATTCATATCCATTAGTTTTTGCCCAGAGCAAAAGTTTTCCTTTACATTAATCGATTAATATCCTTGAATTGTGATGATTTTAATTAGTAAAACATAACATGAAATTGTTGACAATTGTGAGATTTAAACCCAGGTCCCATCATTTTGAGTCAGTTTCTTCAATGAGGTTTCTGATGTTTAATGTTGCTTTAATGAGCGTCACTTGTCTTACTCTCAAAGCATCCCGTTAACAAAGTGGAATCAGCTCGGGACGGTAGAGTCGTAGTATTGGCTGGAAAATGGGGGACCTGTATTCGCTTTTCAGTCATTTCGACATGTATCACTATTGTTTCACCTTTCGTATTATAGTTGCATGGTTATTGTGGAAATTTAAATACCTTTCGCTCATCCTAGTTATAACCTACGACCCTAAATTTCAAACTAATATTTTTCAGTATCGAAACAGGTTGGCATCATTTTTATTATCTTATTGAATGCCACCTTAGATTCAAAATGGCCCCACTGCTACTAGACTTGGTGATGATTTGGCTATGAATGCAATTCTGCAGAGTAAATGTATACGTACGTTCCTATGGGAAAATAACTCCGTCGCCCTTGGATGATACTATCATTTAATTTATGTTTCCAAGCCTTAGCCAGTCATTTTCCCGCTACCTCAGGGAGCAATATCGATTGGGGGACCGATTCAAAATAGAGATGAGTGCTTAATGGAGGAGAAAATTGGAAAATAGGAATTAACTCTGAATGAAACAAATGTGGAAACGAATGTGAAAAAAGCCCTTGCGAGCGAATCACCACAGAAAAGAAATTTCTGCAGTGCCTTTATTCTCGAAACGATACCTGACAATCGCTCCAACTACCGCAAATACAAAAGCGTCCCATAATCATAACTCACCTCACTGCCGCCTTCCGATTCGAACAAATCCGATCTTTCCGCTACAACCAGAAAACATTTGCGGCGTCATAAAAAAATAACTCATCCGTAGAGGTTTTCCACTTCTTTTTGCTTCGCAGCGCTAAATGCGATGAGACTACGGACGTTAAATAGCGAAGAGGCGATCGCACAAAAAGCGTCGGTTTTCCTTCCTTCCGAAGGAGCTGCTGAATGAGTCTCCTTCCGGTAAAGGAATCCTGAGGGAGGCGAGGTTTCTACTAGACTTCACAGCTGTGAAAACACTTTAAAGAGATCGAGGTTGGCGGAGAGATCTCTGGCGAAGGAATTAGGGGAAGATGAATAGAATGGGATAAAAGAAAGGAAGAAATGAATGGAAGGAAGAGAGACGGCTGCTTCTCGGAAAGGGGTTGGAAGAGATAGATGGAGCCGTATGGAGGGAAGCTATTTGTTAAATGGATAGAAGTTGCGGAGATCTAAATGGGAGATCCAATGAGTAGACCACCTTTACGTCCACGTGACGCGCATGGGAAGTGGAACATCATCGAAATGCGAATTATGATGCCGACGTCATATCTGAGAGTTTGGCAGAAGATTTCCATTTATCGGCCGAAGTGGAGATCGGCAAAATGCTTGATTTGAAAGCTTGGTCCCCTTGCCGATAAATCAGCTCTCCAACCAATGAAATTGGCCGGTGAGACTTTTCTCTTGGGATAAAATTTTTATCTCATGATGAAACAAATTTTACTTTGATGTTATTTGTTGTTAAAGAGAATTTAACTCAAAAGCTTTAGTTTTAAAATTGCAATGAAATTTACTTAAGCTTGGCCTTACTCTTTTGAATTTCGGAGAATATGTCTGTGAGGTAAGAAGTAGAAAACGACGCGGATTCGATTTGGTAAAGTATATTGCCATTAAATTTACTCAGTTTTAGAAAAGATGAGTTAATTAAACCGCGATTGTTATCTACGAGAAATCGCTCCACAGATAGGGTACACGAAGTAACTGGTTGCCTTGATTCACTTATCTATTTACAGAATGGCGTGGTTTAGAATTTCAATGGCTAACTACGCGAAACTCGACTACGATCGCCTGAAAGAAACAACTTCATTATGTACCTTAGGTATTTATGTACTGTAGGCGCCTCTAGCTGGTACTTTACCATTACGGACTGTGCCCGATGATGCAGCTGAGAAATCCGGGCTATTATAAACTTATTATGAGTTTGGTTAATAGTTACTATAAAGTTTTGTCTTTCTGAATTTCTCTAGTCAAAGTTGAACCTTTGCAGTACAGCCAAAATTTCAGTGAGAGTATGTAGTTAAACCTTTAATTTGCTTATTATTAGAGATATATTTTAGACGAGGAGAGAAATGAGACGAAATAAGTAATTGGTTGCAAATGTTTTTCAATCTCAAAACTGGTAAGCCAATTTAAGGATGCAGATAAATCTTTTCGAAGCTTAGGAATATCTTTACTTATAAAATCTTTCTAGGATCTTAAATTACTTAGATCCGTTAAACCTTTTTAATATGCAATAAACACAATCATCAATACTTTCATCAATTGAGCTCGTTTTATTTATATTATTTTATATAGAGTGTATGAAGTGAAAACGAAAAACAATTTGAGAACCATTTCCAGGATATAACAATGTCATGATATTTTATCATGACTTTGTCATCACGAATTGTGATGACTTTGTCAAGAGTCATAAAACTCAAAACGATCCATATATGCAGTACTACAAGATTTTCATCGCTCAGTTCTCATGCCGTGTATAATCAGAAAATTTTGAAGCGATCGATTGGTTTCTTAAAGTAGTAACGCAATAAGAAACAACTGTCCTTTTCTTGTTATTTCGTTATCACTGTTCATTTCCAATTCCACTATTTACCCTTTATCCGATCTGGAACTTTACGTCAATTTTTTAATTATCGACTAATACTATCCCATCCGATATTATCGATCCTTGAACACAATGGAATTGTCCAGCTTCTGAATCCATCGCGGAATGGAATTATGAAGTGGACTCTTTCGCGATCTTTTGGCATTTCAAAGGCACTTTCTGTCTGTTATCAGCCGTAAAAAGCGCGGCTCCCTACAGTCACCTGCACCTTGGGCGGCAATTATTTCTCACGGAATGTTTAGGTAGCAAGTGTGAATCGAGATTTTTTGTGCATCTTTCGCCGAGAGTTGTTGCTACTGAGACGAGAAGCTTCTTTGATGTTTGCCTTCGCCGGCGGAGATTTTCTTGGTGTAAAGTTAGTGAGTGAAAGAGGCTGAAGAAGAGAAGAGGCGGTAGAAAGAGAGAATAGTAGCTGCAGGTCGACGGTGGAATAACGCTTTTTTGTGGAAAAAAAATGACGACCCGAGAGTAACAACTCATAAAACACGAAATGCAGGACTTTAATTTTTTACAGCGACAAGGATTAGGCATGCGAGGAGTTATGAAGTGCGACGCGCTAATGATTTAATAGGAAGCGATTGCCGAATGGAAAAATTCCAGGGAACGTCTTTCGAGGAGCTAGGAAATTTCGACTTCTTTCGTGAACTATGGCGCTTAAAACTCACCGAAATATTTTATAAAAAGTGTCCAGAATTTATTTCATTACCAGATAAATTTCGAGAAAATGGAAGTGTAAAGAAGAATTAATAAAATCTGTAGGCAAAGTTCATTCTCACACTAATCGTGCATAAATATCATGCTAGAGATAGTTGTTTAGTTTGATAAATAACTTATAATTGTGATGTTGGAAATTATAATGTATATAAATGCAATAATTATATAAATAAATAAAATCAAATATCTTAGTGTTTGATATTTGGGATATCTTATTAGAAAGACCTTAAAGTAATTTTAATTAATTCTCTATTATATGGAAAAGCAGTTATTGTACTTCTAAACCAACCCTCAAAAATAAGTAAATAAATAAAAGTTTAGAGGTCTAACACTGTAGTGTTTTCATACTGTGTTAGTTAGTAGTGTTTCATAGTGCACCCTGCAGGAAGCCTTACGCCGTGGCAGGGGTAAAGGCCGGTGTTTTGGACAATATCTATAAAAAGTTTTTAGATTACGAATGAATCAGGCAATAAGATATTGCATGATGATCTAGTAATCTTCTAGTAATTCATTATTGGCAAGAGGTTCAATTCAGCGGTATAAAATATAATAGGAGCCAACTATATTTGCAATAAAACAAATATTCCAGATATTGTGCCCTAGTTTAACTAGTCGTCAAGGGTGTCTATGGCAGGTTCCAGCTAAATGTTTTGATTCCACTGATAAATGAGTAAACCGTATCTCTCACCTCTGAAATAACTAGATCCGAATAAAAATAAAGTGATCCTATTTTCATTAGGAGCTCGCGTTCTTAATTTCCTGAAACCTCGTGTTCTAAATTGCCAATTATTCATTACTATTCTCCGTAAATTTTTAAACGTTTTCTTTTTCGCTTCATAGAAATTCCCTCTTCACTCCTATTATTTTTGGCTAAAGAAGAGCTATTGCGAAAACATTCTTATCCGGATGGGCTGGTTTGCGGTAGAACATCTCCCTCACGAGACGAGGGAGGCGATTTATTGCCCTCTGCCCCATCGCACTCCCCCGGCGGTCACCGCTGGCTCCCGTCTTTTTCCCCGTCTCCAATAGTTCTCCCCTTTCTCACCCCTCTCTCCCTTTTTCTCATCTCACCAAACAGCAGGTCTGGACCCCCCACAGCTGTGAAGCCGGATATTTTTTTCTTTCACAATTTTTTGTATCCTCAGCATGCCAAAATATAAAAGAACAAAACTTAATATGTTTTACGTGCCGAATTCTCCCGCAAGAGAGAGATGAGAGAAATATTTCTTTCCTTTCTTCTCTCTTTCTCTCTTTTGACGATACCTTTGGGGGCGCACACATACGTCTTCGGATATCAAGAAATTTATTATCCAAATTTATTTTATAAACAGTTACGTTTCGACATTAATTAATGATTTGGCGTTTGGGGGAAAATTTATGTCTTCCCAGTTAAGATCACGGGTTGAGAGTAATTATTACGAGGGAAGCAAGGAATAGGGCTGCCAACTGACCAGGAGTATTCATTCCTAGAAGGGAGTTAAACTTCACATATTTTTGCTGATTCTACCAGATTGAGAGCAATATCTCCTCGCAATGTTAACTTATTATAAATATTCTTTGCCGTAATTACTAACAGTAAAGACTATATACAGACGAACTTGGCGATTGCTATATAGGACCTCGAGTCACATTGAGACCTTTTCGTTTCTTCGAATAACACATTCTGATAGTCAACATTAAGATACTCCGAACGGTAACACACTGTAATTAGTAAGTTTTACGGCATAAATAATCAATTTTTCGTAATTCAGTATCTACTTAAACCGAAAATCCTCCGATGTTAACCTCCAACTTAAAGGTGGTTAAGATGTATCCATAGGAAAATTTTCAAATGAATTGGATCTTCTTTGTAAATTATTTTAATTTTTGGAATAACATCTAATTTATTCAACATATTTTCTGATTTTATACAGCCTAAATTAAATTAGATAAGATCGATTACCTTGACAAAAGGAAAATGACTTCAGGCAAAAATCCTGTCACGCATTAATATCACCCAGCATCTTCGATACGTTTGGAATTAAATTCAGTTTTGATGATAATCTTGATGAGGAATCTAGAAAAAAAATTCAGGTATGAGTACTAGAGGAAGCTCTTTCAAATAGCACGTTAAGCTTTTCAACCATCTCTTGTACGGGAAAGCCAGACCTCTTATCTAAGAGGTACTCATCGCGCGTTGAAATCTCCAGACTCCTCTCAAGTTGGCAACTCTAGATAGCGCGGATGAGAAACGAGTTACGAAATTTTTAAGCAGTTGCTCTTCGTATTCGGTGGATCCGTGGGAGGAGAGAAAGAGCGTGGGACAGGGGAGAGTGTGATCGTTTAGCAAGTTCATTCCGTCAAGTTTCCGCTGTCCTTCCTATCGCTAAGACGTCGGAGAACGCTCGGAATGCCCGTCTGAGAGAGAGGGAAGAGCGTGGTGAAATAAACGCCTCGCAAATGTGCTGCTAATAAGAAGGAATTTGTCTAGTTACGCTCCGCGTGACTTATTTGAATATTCAGTTACGCCCTCCCCCACCGAGAGCGACAGGGGGGAAGAGAGATTCGCGATAAATTACAATAACGCTATTGCTTCGGAATGCCACGGAAAAAAGGGGTAGAGAGTTCGTTCCAAACGGTGTTTTCAACTTGGAGGATTAAATGACCGTACGAACGAATTCATTTAGACGCCCTCTGTGTAGGTTCTTTCTCTGTAAGAGCCCTTTCCGCTCTCTCTGGGGAATTTAACCTATTCAATAAGTTTTAGAAGGTAGATGCCACATGCTCATCGTAAATCACAATGTTGTTCTAATAGTATTCTCAGAAAGACATTTATGGAATTTAAGGTAGGTAACGATAGAAGAAGGGAAATTCGAATAAATTACTTTCCTTTTCTGGAGAATACAATGAAATGGATACACCAATTAGTCCTTACAGTCCTTATAAATTTTCAAGATTAATTAATATTATTATTCTTTGAGATTGAAGATACCTTTGAATAGAAACTTAGGCGTAATAACTTAGAACTACTTCCATATTAGAATTTGACCATATTAGAATTGACTTCCAATTGGCTGGTTTGGCTTCAGCGGGGTTCGACAATCTGGGCAAATTAATTTTTACTTCCTTAACCTGATGCATGGCTGAATGCAAAGTAGCAAAATAAACATTTTGGCGTTTGAATGAGACCGAAATATTTTGCCTTAGAATCTCGTCTTTGTGAAGTCACAAATAAAACGGCTGAAGAAATTAACCAAAAAGGTAATGAATACCTTTATCTCGATATTCAATTGAAGTTTACCCACATTAATTACTATCTTGCTAGTTTAGGAAATGAGAATGACCAAGAACTGCTCATATAATCGAATTTGTTGAGTTGGCTTTCTACACAAATTCCTGAAATCATTAAAATCTGCAAATTTTACTTATCGTAAGATATTCTCATTATGGTTATTCAGCACATCTTTTACTCCTCTATCGACTTCCTGAAGTATTTTAATGATTCTAAATTGCGCCTCGGTATGAGAAATAAGAACAATTTTACCACTAAGAGATGGAACTCGAAATAAGTATTAATTCGGTCTAGCGAAGTTCATACGTCTTAAGAAGATAAAAAGGGAATTGCGGAGAAAGTGGGAAGTTTCAGGATACTAGTACGGAAACATATACATTACTTATCCCCGCAATAAGATACGCAAACATTTATCTCGCCTTCCCATGATAATTATGCTCATCCGAGCAGTTTCAACTCCCAATCCGATGCCATGGTGAGTTCCGAGCACGAAGTATTTCGTCTGAGATTAAGTATTTGTCTGGTAACAGATTTAAAACTCTGCTTCTAATGGCCCTTCCCGCGACCGGGCTATCGCAAGCGCAGAACGATGAAACTCGTCCTAAAAGTCTAATAAACGCATGAGAGCGACCCCTTCAAGGTCGCGATGTCACACCGCGATCTCTTCGCTCCCGGAATGAGCGCGGGAAAGGAAAAAAAGACATCCGCTTGGAAGGGTCATCGAGCACTTGGGTGGCCTGGAGAAAGCAGCAGGTCTCCTTGTACACTTCTAGGCCACAGTTCCCGAAATGGAATACTCATAACCAAATGCTTACAACGATTCATAAAACAAAGCAATTAAAATCTCCGTTATGGTGTATACCCATGGCTCGTAAAGACCTAACTGAGTGGTACGGAAGAGTCATTTGCGAATTTCTCTTATTATACATTTACGCTCGGAGTCTACTATGACATTCTTTAACTGGTATGTCGAAAACAAACACGTATATTCTGTTACGTTTATCAAATTATTACATGTGTATGTGTACGTTTTGCGTGCAATCCTTTTGATTAACATTAGATTAGAATGGGTATCTTTTTTAGCTATTCTTCCTTTTAGGCTCCAAAAATTTTACAGAAGTAAGATTTTCTGTTAGTTGAACTTTCAACCAAATGGAAATACGACATCCTGGATTAAATATAAAGCAAAGATATCTTGATTTTTCTATTCAAACATGTTGACAAGTAAGGTGAAGAAAAAAATCCCCTTAAATGGCGGAATATAAATTATCAAGAGAATCAAATGTGAATAAAATTGGGACTAAAGGCTGATATAAGAAAAGTATAAAACATAAATAATTAAAGCACTTGCTAAAGCGTAATAGTAAGCAGATGCGTTTTCTTACTTTACATTTTATGGTGAAGTATATCATCTTAATAACAAAAACACTATTATAAAGGCATTATCACTTTTATAAACAATTCCTCCGTTATCATAATCATGATTTAGGAGGTTAAAATGGATAAGAATGTTAAGAAGCAAGTTATTCAAAGGGATTACAGAAGCAAACTGAGTTGATACTGCCAAAAGTATTCATTGATTTGTAAACAATGGCAGAGGGTTCTGTATTAAATTCGGAAACGGAAAGCCTTATGTGCTTGGAAGGACTATGCTGTTTTAAGTAGAAATGCACAGCGGAGAGAAATTACGGAAAAACATCGCCATGAACCCATGTTACAAATGTCTCCTTTCTCATGATATTTCCACCTTAGGAAATATTCGCTCCATCTCCTTTCTTCATTTCCTGCTTTCCTTCTGACGGTTAAAAGCTCTCTGGTTGCAAGTGAAAAATGTTTCTCGCTCTGAGTAATTCCCACGCTCCCTTTTAAGTTCACTTCCGTTTCAGCAAGGCCCTTTCTATCGGAACATTTCCCTCCGACTTTCCTCGATCTTCTTCTTCGAAGACATGTTTGCAATCCCTTCCATATTTGAATCCAACTATGGGTGTGAAAGCGCACATTCCACCGTCAACCAGCACCTCTTAAGCTGATTTCTGTGCCGTCGTTGGGATAATACAAGTGGAGTCTTTCTTGTTAAGAATATTCCATTTCTTTGGCATCTACCTCGATTTTGTACAAGTTATGACACCAAAATTAAGTTAAAGAAAAAGGAAAAAACGAGAAAAAGGAATAAAAGAAACGGCAGACAATATTAATCAGGATCAGGATTTAGATTTCAGAAGTTGAGAAATGTCATTTCGATTGCGGCTGATATGATAATCAATTACATATTATACCATTATATTTAATGATAATTTAATTAAGACCAATATTTTAGTTTTGCTATTTACCATTATTTAAGTTTAATTCCTTTTTTTCGATTTAATTGCATTTTGAAATTTTCGTTCATTTCGTAGAAAACGAAGACAAACTTTCCGTTTCATAACCAAAATATTAAACCGATCCTCAATAAGACAAAGACCCCAGTTTATTTCATATAGGCGGAAATGAAAACTTTTTCTATAACTGACTTGTACGTGCATAGTTACTGAATGTCCAGCTGAAGCACCAAAAACATATTTATGGATTGGAGAGATGAAAGATAAACGAAAGTTAGTGCGCGCTCTTGGCTTAAAAAAGCTATTTAAGGGACACTATCAAATGGGCATTCTCCTTCGCAAAAACGTAAATAATACTTATCAACACATTCTTATTAATACGAAATCCCTCATGATGAAAATTTCGAAAACCTATGTTTTCTATGATTAATTTCTGTAATCGTTTAGGATCCAGATGAATTGTGGGAACTTCAATTTGAAATAACACGAAGGCCTACTTAATACCGTCTGCTCCCTAAAAGAGCCAATATCTTCAGAGTTGATATTACGCCCCTACTCTTGATTGACAGAAAGACGTAACGGTATAAAATTAATTGTATTCTCCATTCTTTTCAGGTGAGGGGATCTCCTCCGCTTGTTTCCGTGCGCATTAACTTAAAGAAGATTTCTTTGGTGAGTAGCGAAATACAGTTTAAAGTTTCCCAATGAATATCAGAGCTTTTGAATAGCCTTCGCATACGGTTTGCTTTGAAACTCAGATCGCACCGATAGTATTTCGAAGAAAGGTTACTCGAATTCAAATGAAATAAAAGAATAAACGATACTCAGACTTGCAATTATGTGCTATCTATTCAGCAAGGCTGCGATCAAGTTAAAAAAAATACGGTTTCATTTAATCTGGATAGGATAGTTACTTCATAAACCTATAAAAGAGAAATAGAAACTTGTACGTTCTCCGTTGACCCGGAGAGAAGGCGACCCGTGAGTGCGAATTCCTCAGCGAATTGCCCTTTCCATCCTCCCATTCCAGCGCTAAATTCTTGGCAGCAGAATTTCTTCAATTCCCCCGCTGCAGTTAGATCACTATTCGATCGGCATTCTCACGAGGTCATAATCTCCCTTGAGATAAGCCGTCGGCTGTTGCTTCTTAATTGCTGACGATGAATCAAGGGCAAGGTCACGAAATCGTATTATTTTTGCTACGTCTCGCTCTACGCGCTAAAGAATACGACGAGTGAGAGGAGCCGAAATCCATGAAACTGATAATCAAAATAATTGCGCCTTCCTGAGTTGTGTACTGAGTAAAACCAACCCATTTTCAGATTTGTAAGACCTTTAAGTTTTTTAGACTTTTGCCTTTTGCTCTCATCTATGAGATATATACTTGGTTTGCTGAATACGAGCTGACTTTACGACAGCAACTGTTGGTTATTTTAACATTTATAATGAAAAATGACTTCATTTTAATTTTTGGACAGAATTTTAAGTGTTTTTTCATATATGTATAAATACACTGATGCATCAGAAGGAGAAATTTTACAGAATGAATTTGAGGTAAGGAAATAATGATTGTAATCGCAATAATTCTCTTTTTACCTTAATTCGATATTTCAACTTAATCGAGTGAATTATTTTATTGATATGGCATCAATAACAAGAATATAATCGGAGATGATAAAAATGTTATCACATGGTTGAATATTAGCCCTTATTGTGGTGATAATAAAGAACGAGGAAGATCATTTAAAATTATTACGAATTTTTAGGGATGGATTAAAATAGAATGACACGAGCGAACCTCATGTAGTAAAATAATAGGAAAATAGGAATCTCATCACTATAAATATCTGATTTATTTTAACAGTTGATCAATTAATTGGCTTGCTATGCGTACATATACACTTACGATAGCATAAAGCTGCTTTGAATGAAATTAGCACGATTATTTTATAGATTTGTAATGCAATTTGTAGATTTCTTATTAAGTCGTCGGATATTTATCGTCAAAGAAAATAAGCTAAATATTCTAAGCAAGTTGAGACGGTTTCTTTAATTAAATTGCTGGTAAGTTAACAACTAAAAAGGAGCAAGGTCCATCACATGATTAAGTGAAAATCACTTTTCCATCAATTTTCTTAAGCACTGCCATCTCCTAAGGAGTTATGTCTCGAAGCATTATTTTAGCCATCCTCTCTTCTAACAAGACAATTTTAACGGCCTTAAGTTGTGTACGCGGTGAGCATAAGGAATATTTTCCCACTTGTCAATGTGTTTAGCATTCCTATCCTATCCTTCTTTCAATGAATTTCCCATGAAATACCCTTTGCCCCCTCTTCCTGTCGTTTAATGTTGACCCATTTCCGCTTCCGCCCATTCCAGGACATCCCTAACCAACGAGTATCAAACATACTGCGTAACATTGCCTAGGACCGCTAAAATGGACGCAAAACAAATTAACAGTCATGCTCATCAAGCAATTGTAATTGGTTTCGCCGTTGAATATTATAGTTTTGAAAGGTACTAGGACTGCGACGGATCCCATTCAGAATTTTTACTATTTAGGATGCTACCGTATAGCGTAATTATGATTCAGATGTGCGCCAGTAAATGACGAATGAGCTACCATATAACCACTAACCGATGATGGAGCAGGCGTATGGATTTTTTAAGAAATAAATAACTTACACAATTTATGTTAAGAAGATTTTCATCACGAATAAGAGAGTACTAATGTATCCCTAATTATATACTTTATTCATTACGTTTTGGTTGTATCGCTGATATTTTAGCCTATTTTAACAAGGTTTTCAACTAGTATCATATAAAAATGCGAACGGTGAGGTGCCATAGTGTATCGCGGCACAATAGTGTGCCGTTAGAGATGGTAATTTTACATTTCACAGTACTTTCGATGCGAAACTTTGAGTATTTGCGAAGTGATCGTCAATTTTTCTGCGACAAAAATTTGTATAAAGGTGAAAACATTCATCACAAAACTGCTCATGCCGACATATCTCAACATTTCTGTATCATTATTGATGATACATTTGAGGAGCTATAATAAATGTATAGCAAAAAGAGTTACTCATAGAATGAGTAGAAAACTTGCAGTTATCTGCTGGTTTTTCGTTCATTTGAATTATTGAGCGGTATGCTATCATTCCTAAAAAAGACACATTCCCATTACTCTCGCGAATATTTAAATTTTTAGACAGGATTTTACTCGGATTATAATTCAAATATTGAATATTCGACGTAAACTTTGCTTTATATTTATGGCAGACTTTATTCGCTATCTTCTGCTTTACTATGGCAGTGTCTGTCATAGTAAAGCAGAAGATAACGAAGTTTCAAAAAATCATAATAATCAGAAGCAGAACAGAATGATTAGCTGTGTGTTAGTTACTTATTTACAATAATTCTCAGTTTTGCTATTTTATTGCGAGCGAGACAATTTCCCTACACTTAAGGTTTATTCGAATCAAAGGATACATTTTTAAAATACTTCTATTATCTTTCACCATTTTAAGAAGAATCGGTGATCGACGATAAAAATAGGAAGGTAAAGGAGAATATTTATATCGCCTTCTCTGCCGGGATGCATGAGAAAATTTAAAAAAAAAAATGAGTTTTACTGAAGAATTCTTCTAGCGGGTCAACTGGGCTGAGGTAATTGCGTTGAAATCCTCAAAGAACAGTAGATTTTTATTTCTTTTAAATCAACTAACCGTTAGATTGGCTTATTAATTGTAAATCTTTTACTCTGAATTAAGGAATGCCTCAATTCTAGGTTACATCTAGCGCCAGAAACCCGGAAATGAGATTCTAAGAAAACAATGAAATGTAAAATATCATGGATGTAGTAAGCTTATTATTTTAGAAGTAGTTGTTGACCCATACATTGCAAGAATAATTAAGAATTGACTACAATTAGATAAGAACCATTTCATGTTCATTCAATGTTTGTTTCAATTTCTTGGATAATTTAATTGGATAGTAAAATTTGAGTCCTTTTATATGTAAGGGTTTTCGCGTCATGTCTTCAATATTTCCGAAAAAAGTATTTCAATCACATTTGTTGAGGAAACACAGTTTTATGTAAGAAACCTGTGATATCCAGATTCAGCTACGTAAGGTAGTCGAAGAATTTTCAATGAAAGTCAGCAGCATTGGGATATACCAAACGCGCGCATGATTCATAACTCCAATAAGCCAAATCACATCGTACAAAAATCTACGCCTCGCGGTAAAGTTATAATTTGTCCTGATCTTTCTACGTCTTCGTTTACATTGTAAACTTCATAGGAAATATGCTTATATTCCGTCAAAAGAATCTCTCTCTCTAAAGCATTCAAACGAATGATCTGGTTTTCCTACCGTCCGAGCAACAGGTTTCTAAGGGGGTTCGCTTACATTTGAACCACATTTCGGAATATTGATCATGCGAGTGATTCTTTACTATCCCGGCGAGGAATTTTATCGACATTCAGCATCTTTATCGCCTTATCTAACATGGAGGCGCTTCTCCCTTTTCATCTATATGGCTCTCTGACGCTGGAGACAATTACCGCAGCGCTCGGATTGCGAAAATGATAAAAGCCGAGCAATCAGATCGCAGTCGCTCGACACGGCAAAAAGCCGGCCTTGATTGTCACGCCATTAGCCGACGGCGGCTACACAGGTCATCCACATCATGGATCGGAATGTCCCCATCTATGCCACTGACTGCAAAACTTCCGGTGGTCCCATAACCCGGATAAAAAATGATTCGCCTCACAATGGATATCGGTACCGAATGCCAGACTCCTTTATTCTCGTTCCCTCTCCCTGCCGACTACCATTCTTCCCCCTGTTGACCGGAAGCCATCCTTGGAAATACCCTCTCGACCACCCAAATTGGGGAGATTCTTGCGACCCACGCATTCTCTCCACCAACACAAAGTCTTGAGCTCCTGGTGGAGATTCCAAGCGTGATTTGTTGCTTCTTTCTCTTTCCGAGGAAGAGAGTAGTAAGTTGCCCATTCAAAAGTACTCGCATAAGAAGAGGTTTTCTCAAAGAGCGACGAAGGGAGAAGAAAAATTCGCTCGTAAAGGAATAATTACGAAAAACCTTTCGCGTAAACACTTCTTTTTCCCCTCTTTTCACCTTCGACCGCTCAACGTGAAGTTGAAGGCACATTTCGACTTTGGGAAATGAAAGGGGAGTGGAATGGTCTCCGGAAAAGAAATGTCCTTTTCATGCTCATTCGCCTTGCGCTGTGTTTAGCTTTCTACTTCTAGGATCTCCAAGGAAGGAAGTACGTCCGCATTCATTTCTCCAAACTCACCTAAATGTTGGAATGGAAATATCTTCGTGTCGTTGAAGAGGATGAATTATAAATGCGAGGGAATCTGTTTACTCATGGGTACACATGGTGACGCGTCGGTTCCCAGAAAATCTTTAGTTTGTATTTTACGTGGCATTTCCGATTTCTCGAGCATCCTGGGTTTCGTATCCTTTTCTAAATTCATTTCGATACTTAAAAATAAAGGCAGAGAGTAACGAATTTTTATTCTCTCTTCCGATTGACTCGATGTTAGCGGTTAAAAATTATAACTTGAGAAAATGATTAAGTCAGCGTACATCGAGCAATATTTCCCTAGTGTGGTATGAATAAAATAATGATGATATATTTCGCTTTTAGTTATGTACGTCTAACTGCGTGAATATCGAGATGTAAACAGATTCTACAGCTGATCCCGGCTTGACCCACATTTACAATTGTAAGCCATGAAAGGCCGACTTCAATCCTCGTCTGCTCACGTCGAATTTTCAATAAAGTCCCATAGCTAAGCCTATTCCATAATAAAATGCTACGCACGACATTTTTCTCTTCTTTTATACTTCTCCAAATGTAATAGAACCCAAAACTGAGGCTTTATTTAACTTTCGAGACACCTGAGGAGAACCTACGAGTTGCAATGAAACATTACTCTCTCAGCTGAACGAACTTCATCACATCAGCGACGTTTGGGGTCTTATCAGTTTTATTTATAAGATCACATGAGAAAAGTTATTGCAATTAAACATCAGCATATACAATGAGCTATTATCATTATATTTTCTGTCCATGAAGGTGGAAGTTGGATTTTTAGTATTTTCTGTAATACTATTTAAAACATCAGTTTTTCTGAATGATAAGTTGCGAAGAATTAACTACGTACGCTTAAAAATCCACTGATCTCATTTTTGGCTTATAACTGATTTATCTTAAGGAAGAACTCGATCGAAGAAAGTAATTTTCTCAAAAACGTGAACGAACTAGTTTCTGTCTGAAGTCCTTAAAACGTCACCTTTCTTCGATAGTGTCCCTGTGATTAAAAACTGAGGTCGAGAATGTTATCTAATCGTACAGGAACACCTTTTTATAGGTCTTCAACTGCTAATTTAAACAATAACCAACTTAACTAATTTCCCCTTCATGATATACCCCAGTTCGGTAGGAAATGGTTGCCAGTTTAGCACATTTCTCGATCCGCCTTCACCTTAATAACCTACTATTAGTTAACACCTTCTCAATTTATTCACAGCGGCCAACAAAGCAATCCTGACCAAAGGCACCTCTCGGAATTTCCGCAAACCTTCGAAATCGCCCATTCATTTTTCACTGAGCACCATACTGTCGCGCTGGGCTCGTTTTTCATTCTCGTCCCTTTCCTACCAAACGAGCGGCAGTAGTTAGTTAAGAAAGCGGGGGCAGCTGCCTCCTCCTGTCACTTCCATGACGGCCGAACGCACCTCCTCCAAGGGGCAGATGCCTGCTTCCTTTGCTCACGCCGATTCTTTTCTTTTCAGAGCGTGCGCTTGCGTTTATGGATGCTCTCTGCTTTTTCGGTTTAGTTTCGGGTTTTTCGATGGAAAATATCTTCGCACCTGCTCTTTTGTCAAAGGTAGGGCTCGAGTCCACATCTCAAAGCACGCATCTACTGTGAAATGTAAATGTGGCATAAGTAACCTACCATAACCTTATCTTCGGATTAGTTTCATCAATATTTCTCAGTAGACATTGGAGCAAGTAGAGCTGCAGGAGTCACTGCTAGACGATAATGAACTCCTCTTATGCATTAACTCACGATATTCATAGATGATGCATAGCAGGGTTTTTCTTTGCCTATGAGGAAAGGTATCTTTGAATGGCTAAGAGCGCATAAGAGCATTCAGCCAAGATCTAATTTCCAATTATGAAGTATATCATTAAGAATTAAATAAAAGAGCAAATAACAGGACGCGTTGTGTCATTTCACTTATTTCTACGATTGTAAACAGTTTGAAATAAATTAAAAACAAATAATCACTCCCCTGTATATCATTCTTCCAAACCGACCGCAGTTTCCGTGCCGATTTACTCCATTATTTGATTAATTAGTTTCTTTTACCTGTAGTTCCACTATATGAAACTAGAGAAGATCAGACTCAAAATGAATAAAGCTTCCGGTAAAACTGAAGTGTCTTCAGTCATGAATTGATACATTTACTAATCCGGATTTATTTATTTATTAAGTGTTTCGTGTACATCGCCAATAACAGTGAAAGCAATAACAGAAACACCAGCCAACACACATGACCATTTCCTAACCAGAAATATCTGATTACCCGTGGATTAGACCGTGTTCCCGAGTTCGAATCCCGGCTGGTAGCACACTAGCCACTCCGCCGCCGCGATCGGTAAACGTATGTCCAAAAAATATCTATGATTTACATACTGATCGGAAGATACTGAATCTAAATAATGAAATGAATTATCATTATGAATGCAATCAAGATGTATTATAAAGCAAAAACGAAAATTTGCAATATTCGGTTAAAATACCTTCCTAAGAATAATGCCATAAAATATGATAATCATCACCTAAAGAAAAAACCTAGTGAAATGTAGTAATAAAAAGATTTATTTCCTTCAATTGCGTTTAACTGATTATCAACTGCAGTCCTTGACGAGAAAAATCTGTCATCAAAGAATGCCTCTGTTCAATTGCCAGATTTTTCACGAATGCGACTATTGTGTGCATACAGATAAAACATGCATCGTTAATGCTTTCGAGAGATCTGAATGTCTTCTGAGAAAATGGACTCTCATCTATGTAAATAATGAAATTAAAGCGGGTAATCGTTTGTGTTACTTACTAATTATTCTAATTAGTAAACGGCTCTCAAGCCATAAGCTAAACGAACAGACATGTTTGAAAACTATTAAAATGTTGCTCCTCAATCTATGTAAATATCTTTCAATGGCTATTAGAGTTTGTGGTGTAAAAATAAAAAAGTGTCAGTCATAGCCAAAATTTAATTGGAACTCTGTATAAAGTTAGTTAAGCAAATTAGTTGTGTTCAGCTACCAATTAACACAGTGCTTCTAATTGATAAGCAATTCTTACCTACTAGGATATGGTGTTTAACTACTTTTAACTAATGGCTAAGTTAAAAAAGTATATAACCTCTATACGGGTGGAGAACTAAATTTACTATAGAAAAGATCATCAAACATGAGCAAATAGGAGTGAGTAAAATGAATTCAATGTATGTTTAATACGAATTAGGTAGTCTATGCCTAGAATGCAGTTTTGGTAATACTGTATTTTAGCTTCACAAACATTTTTCAGCCAAGTTAGAAGCTAATGTTATTTAGAAGAAAAAGAAGTTGCCAATGAAACGAACGATTAGAAAATGCGTTCTCTGACGATCTCCTAAGAAAACGTATTGACTGAAGTACTTTCTTTCCTTATTTTCGATTTATAAAATCAAATAAAGTAATTGAGTAATCTAGGGTTGGTACTGTTAAATGCATAATCTGCTCCCGATTCCAATTAAGGAATGAGAATTTTCATCCTCTATTTCCCTTATTCACGTACAACTGCTCATGGATTGCTAATCTATTGTAAGAATTTGTCGATTCTGAATGATAAATTTTGTGAAAGCATTCGTCACTTAAGGGCGATAAGAAATTCAGAAGAGAAGTACATACCGATTAACTACAGGAACTATGACATACAATGCAGGCAAATACTTGAATTACATTTTCATTTTAAAATAAAATTTTTCTACAATATCCCTAACTTTTAAAGACGGCAAGAATAGCTCAGATGTGTCAATCATACGAACGACAAGAAATATTTCTTTTTCTTTCATCACTGAAGTAGCAATTTGTCCTTAATTACGGTAATATTTTCCTCATCTATAAAACCGATGCTCCAGTTGGATGAAAGACGAAGCAAGTCATCAATTTCGCCATAAAATTCGTAAACTAACTTCGATTTTTTTACGAAATTTTCGCCGAAATGCGATGCAAAAACTCGATTGGCGACCTCATGAGCTGAATGAATACGGCGAAAGACTTCGGAATTGCTTCTCGAAAAATTCCGCGGCGTAAACCTTTAACAGCTGCTTAACCTCGGACTAACTGCTAATTAGGAGGAATTCGGTCGTAACTTTTGGATCGTAAAAGGAGCGGCTGATGATTATAATCAGTGGAAGCCGACCTTACGCCACCAATAAGCGAATCCTTTCAGATGCCGAACAATTCGTCGCCACTGAAATTCGCCCCCCGCTGTTCCTGCATCGAGCCCTTCCACATCTCTCTCTTCAATCTAAAATAATTCCTCCTTTTCACTCCAAGACGCACTCCCGTTATGAGTGCTCTAACTCAGTCTCGCTAAATGATCTCAACGACCGAATCCTTTGCTTCCTCGACTACCGCCTTCACATCAGCATCTCAACATTTGCCGCTGATGCGTCCCCGATAATCTCGCAATTCGCAACTTACTTTCTATTCACAATTCCCTTATGATCTTCTACTCTTTCACTCAGGAACGGCCCAAGATATTTAGGCGCCCCAAGACAGGAACATACTTCGCTCCTTCGCGATATTTTTAGAATGTTGTTGCCTTTAAAAGTTAAGAATCAGTACTGCTAAATAAACGTTTTCCAAACAATTAAGTATTCAGGCAGAGTATTCATAATCTAAACATGAGCATCAAAAAATAAGGAAAATCGAAAAAATATTTTCTTTCATATGAGGATCTTCGTCCCAAAATATTTCCGCCCCAATGAATGTTTCGTTCGCTTTAATCACTCTGCTTATACTCTATCAAACTGTTATTTCTCATGTTTTTCGTATTTGCGTGTTTATTAATTATAGGTTGAAATTAATAAGCTTTACTCGTTAGATTCCGATGGTTTATATATCTAGCAACTTATTCTTCATTATTGATATAGAATAATTTAATAGATATCATCTATTATGTTAAATTTAACTATTAAATAAACAAATAGAGGGAAAGATTACGTGGAAATATTTTTCGATTAACTTTTCGAAAACTATGTAATTGGCAAGTTTCCAATGATATTATTTTCGGGTACATAAATTCGTAATATTTAAATAATTATAAATTCATCTTATGTTGCGTTTGATTCTTTAACGATGGGTTTGCTAGTGCTGAGCATTCTAAGAAAAACCAGATCTTTCCGTGATTCAGTCAAACAATCTATTTATCTTCTGTTGAAGTAATATTCGGAAACAGCTCAGGGAATACCGAAAAAATAACCTCGCCCAGCAAGCAAAGCAGATTGCACGTTTTGTAAGGCACCGCTATGAAAGTGGTGTAAACGTTGCATGCGGAAACGGACTAGATTGAGGTTCTATCTCCTTGGTCGACAGAGTCTGAGAATAAATAGACAAGAGGAATAGAAAAGTGTTGCAAAAAGAAGTAAAGAATATTAAGCCCGTCTCTGGCTATCCAAACTTTAATTTTGAAGAATCGCGAGTTTAAACTGCGATAAATAACGATTACAATATATAAGCTGAGGTAATCAATCGCGATCGATTGTTCTTTTAACTAATAAAAAGGTCGTTTAAAAAACTTGGCATAAATCCTAACCATCTCTCTCTGAGGAGCAAATTCTTCATCATTTCTGTTCTGCCGTGTGCTAAAGAAAGAATGGATACAATGAAATTAAAATCCATTACTTACATCGCGAATCAAAAGGAACTGGATTAATCTTTCATAAAAGTTTTAATTTTGCTCTTAAATTCCTACTGACAAAACTATCGCCAGACCACGTACGAGACGATGGTCAGCATCCTTATTTTTCTTACATCGAGTCTTTCCATTCTCTATATTTTGAATTTTTTCGTGCGCACCTTTTCTTCCTGGTTCTTCGTGCCCAACACCCACTCCTCCCCGGAAAGACTTTTTGTTCATTTGATTTCGTTCCATTCAAAATCCCTTTTCAGTCCGTTCCGTTATCGTCTCCAGTTGAGGAATGCCAAATCTCGACTCGCTGTCACTCTTCCTGATTGAGCGATTCCTGTACCGCTCCTAACGATTCTTCACTATTTTCTTTCTGATTGTAGTCCCAAACAAATCGCATTGTCCGACCGCACTGGACCGGATACACATTTACAGTCATAGCATAGCTTTTCTACTCATACTTTCCATCTGCCGCATGGGATGATTATTCAAAATCGTTAAGAGGCTGTTAGAAACTAGAGATGGAATAATAACCTCGAGAATGGCTTTCTCTAGTTTCTATCGCACCTTTGTGTGTGTGGTTAGATTGGAGCTCGTGAGCCTTGGCCTTGAAATTTGGTAGTATAATCCAAATAACGGATGGGTGTATTGTATAATAGGTCTGTTTCTGATTACAATATCGGAATCTAGTATACCTGAGCAGCTGTAGGGTCTCTTTTTAAATCCCTACCAATAAGAAATATTTCACTAAGAAAAACAATTCCGCGAGATTCATTCTCATTTCTTTCTGATTAAGCAGGAAAGGTAAAGCTAAATTATGAGAAATTATTGATAATTCGAGAATTAAAATAAGATTAGGAGAATAAGACACGTTTACAAGTGATAGTATAGATTTGAAGCTTCATATATTTCAATATAACATGGTGAATTTTAGCGAAGAGATTTCAACGTCAAAGTATAGTGTTACTTTTTTACACTACGTCTTCTAAATTTTCTTAGAGTACGAGAGCAGAGTTGTCCTAATTAACTATTCCTCGTAAGTGAAATATATAGAAACAGCCGAATATCTGCTATAATCGTTCATTAAAACTATTCTTGTTTTGTCTAAAACGTAATTGGATTTGAGAACTTAATATTACTTATTTTCTGTTAATCTGTTAATCTGTTTGTGCGGAAAGTTTCAATGATATAACTCGGGGTTTGCGCCATGTGTGACTATGCAAAAACACGAAATATTCGTAGGAGAGAATGGTAGCTTAATTAAAGCAATCCTTAAGAACACGTGCTTGATGAAAATTCTAATGTGGCCCGAAAAGGTTGAACAATCCTCATCTACAGCTACGGAAGCTATATTGTTTACCTTCGTCATTGGTAATTTCTGAGACTTGAAATTTGTGATTATGTGAATTATACTTAATCGCTTGATTTTTATCGCTGGACAACTTACCAATTAGAAAATAGTAACTTTAAATCGAAGACTGAAAAATACCCTTTCTATGTAAAATACAAAATAATACCTTCCATATATAGTTAATTCGATAAATATTGCAGATTCCAACGAAATATGGAATTATAATTAATGATATTTTTCTATCAATTACAATAAGAAAGAATTAACATTATGTAGAGGTACAAAATTCATCCTACATTTATCACGATGGATGAATTAGATTTATAAACATGATTACATGAACAAGTTTATGATTACTTCATTTCATCACAAAAATTATAGGTAATTTAAAAAATTAGACGAGGCTCTTCATAATTAGTATTTTTACGTTTTTCTAAGTACAATAGTTTCCTAAAAATTAGAATACTATTTTCATTGAACGTTTACCTCATAGAAAGAAAACATTTCGGCATTAATGGATCGGGTGACGTTACGTAGATTTCCTCAGTACCACTTCAATTGAACCTCTCCTTAGGACGAAAACTCCTTTCGAGGTGGCCCTCACCTATTGCGTCTAATTATAAATCAGTTCCTACGAGAATAGTTCTTGAGCGTTAAAAACATACGACGAATCCTATGAGTCTTTCTCGAGCGATGCACGCTTACTGGAATTCCTCTCTATTCAACTCCATGTCTCCCTCTCAATCTGAGAGTCACAATGGAAGCTCAATTTCAGGGGGATGAATTGGTCCATCCTTCGCCTCCTTCCTTTTTGCCCTTCCCTTTTAAATCTATTTATTCGCTCCCTTATTCTTCGACACCTCTCTAGCCTCTTCCATCGCCCATCACTATTTCCTTTCCTCCTTCTTCGCTATCCCAAACTTGTATTTTTTCATTTTCCCCACCACTGACATTTTCTATTGCCGCGTAGACAGCTGGAATGGACTGCAGGAGAAAGGAGTTCGATGATTCTTGTGCTCGGACAGATTGTTAGGTATCTAAACGAAGAAAGACACACCGTCAGCTAAAGGTTATCGACTTCAAGATCCAATTTTTTTACTTACTTTTGTTAGTGGAGAATAATATATAAGCCTGTAAATGCTCAAATTTCAAATAAGCGCACATCACGGGTTATTTGATTCTATGTCATGAAAATAAGTCGAGGGTAATCATGACTCCTAAAGAATTACCGAACAGCTCGAATTGGATGGGTCGTAATAATTCCTTTAAGAATTCAAACTTAACAGAATTACCTCTAAATATATTTGGGAGGTTTCGCTTATTATTCGCCAGCGATTTATTTGATATAATCAAATTAAGCAGGATCGAGCTTTACTTTTGATCTTCCGATTTGAATTTGAATTATCATAGGTTAGTTCCATGACATGACTTTTTAGGAAATGGAAACAAAATTTGAAAGTGAACTTGAGGCTGTATACATCTATTTTTTGGGGACATATTTGCATTAAACGCAATGTAAGGGCCTTAGAATCCTTAGGTGGGGCTCAAAATAATCCTTCCTGTTCGGTCCATTCATTGTCTAATTGCTCCATCAAATTCCACGCAATATACGTTTTATATTTACTCCATTCAGTTTCCATGTCTAGTATTCCATTCCGCACATACTTCTACAATCCATTAACAGGATTCGATCTTATTATTTTTGAACTCAACTAGAAAGCGATAGAATAACATGGTCACTCACGACTGTTATCAACACAGACAGCGCTATCACATTGTTTCACGCACTAAACTGACCTGGGCAGAGTGACTCATGAGCATGTCGTCAGAATTGGCAAAGTCCTTTAGGATTTAGTTTTGCATTGGAAGTGATAAGAGAGGGAATGAAAGGCTGGAGCGGCAAAGAAACGGAAGAAGGCCGTGTCTAATCGAGTTCCAAGGCCCCAGTCTTTATTGAAGCAACGCGGAGATGGGAAAAAAGTTGAGTCAGGGACGAAATGGGAGGAGAAAAAGGGGATGATGGAATGCAGGTGAAAATTGAATGAATGAGAAAGAGGGAAAGAAATAGAGAGGGATAATAATTGATAACAGAAAATCGAAATTAGGAAGATGATTAACCACATCTAAGGCTGAAAAGCTGAGCTCCTAGAAAATTTGCAAGTTATTACATTAGGAATAATCTTTACATAATGCAAGTTACTCATACTTTGAATACGACGGCAAATATGTATTTCTTGATCCAAGGATCGATGGAAGTGTTTTGACGTCAACGAATCAAATTCAGGTCTTCAGCAGTGTGCTATCACGCCTTCTTTCGTGTTGATGAATCCAAATGTAATATAATAGAGACACATTAAAAAAGAAATTATTTGTTAACTTTTCAATGTTAAATCATACTGTCTGTCAATTGGAAATCAAAGACGGTTCAAAGTTTCGATCAGCTATCAGGAAAATAATAAGAAACTGTTTTCTGAATATTCAAGACGGAAACTTCAATTTATATTTATACTCGATTACTTGGCTCAAAATCATCCGGTTGTGTAATACGTTAGTTAATGAAATTATTCTTACTCATTAACCAAAACTGCTCTTGCAAAAATTTAACTTTTTGCTCAAATCTATAATAATTAAGCAGTATTCACTAACTTCTGCAAATATTATGTATAGAATAATTTTAATGCACGAATTTTAAGCTTGGTGCGGGTAGTATATGGCGAGGGTTTCACTTTACGAAAGATGTGATTCTATGAAAATCTTATGGCGATAGAGGTTACGTGATTTGCAATTAACATTCGAAATTAATATCAAGTTAATTTTCAACTGATGTAAATAACAATTTATGAAGATTTCTTTGGAAGATATGCAGTAAGGAATCGTACCGATAAAGAGGGGAGACGAAGAAAACGAACTATTAATTAAAGGATATTTGTTTTAATTATTTAATTGAAATACGACACTTAACCTAAAAATTTTGCTATTTACTTATAATGATGTTAATTTTGAGCCAATTATGAATTTGGTAGTTATAATATCATTAAAAAATGTAATAAAATGACTAATTTCTCTGATCTGTTGGATTTTCCACTGTCAAAAGTTCTTTCTTTCTTTTAAATAATTTCCAATGAGGTAATAAAGTATTTTTTTAATTAAATGTATAATGAGACATTTTTATCTATATGAGTTTTATGGAACAACTTGGCTGTCGTGTATGTATTTCACAAGTTCACTCTCAATGAGATCCATTATTGAAGTTTTTAATTTTTAACTACTAACTTCTAACTTTGGAAGAACAAGCTTCCGATACTGATGCATTACAAATAACATTCAATGTGGAATTTAAGTTCAAGTTAAATTAGACCTTTTTCTTCATACGAGCTACAATCCGTAACTTATACAAGTTTAGTTTCCGCAAGTCGTGTATTTCATTGTAACTCTGCTAATGGTATTGTTTTCGGAAGAGGAAACTTCCTATACTTTTTGCAGGCGAAACCCTTAATGAACCCTTCCGAATCGCCCGTAAATACAAGGGCGTTTAATTCATTGCACTCACATTCCGATTCCCCTGGAGGGAAGGGAGAAAGGGCGTATCCCCTTCCGTGTACAAATAATCGCTCCTAATTGCACCATGAGCTCATCTCCAAGCTGCTCTCCACAAATGAAATGGGCCCGATTTAAAACCTCGTAAATTATTTCGGAAAGAAAAGGAGCGGCACCCGCCGATGATAAACCTCAACAGAGATAAGATGCGGGCCCAGGCGTTTTTGTTTTCCAAAAAAATATAAATATTCTCCGCGCTGAACTCCGTCTGATAAAACGGCCTTAAAATATGCAAATTGTTCGAGGCTAACGGTGTTCGAGTTGGTTTGCGAGGAAAGCTTATGTCTTCCGTGACCTTTTCTGTTTCTTAACCTGTTGTCCACGGAAGCTTTCGGACTCGTCCAATTTCTCTTGGCAAAAGATGCATAAATCAGATTTCCAATTTGTAATTGCTGTAATTGATGAAAATCCTTAGCGAGAATCTTATTTCGTGTCTTCATAGCCATTATCAGCAACAATCAAGAAAATCCTATCTCTATTCCACCTCGAACAAATTATTACAAGCTTAGGACTGTCCACAGCCACTGACGGTCTACTTTTATGGAGGCACTGCAACTCTTATGGCCATGTTAAGAAGCTGTATAATCAGAGAATATGATTCATACAAAATACCAGTCTTTTCGTCGATTGTGCAATAATGAAACTTATTCATTGAAAAAGAAGTGAATATTATTCTCAATCACGGATTCCAGGATCATTTCGACCAGCTATTAATTTTGAAATGGGAAGATGTTAAGTTTTTGCTTACAAGGATGATATTCCAGTTGTCCAATGCTTTATTTGTTTGCTATTTAGGCATAATTTTTCTATATTTTGTACTGTACCCAGTGTCATTACTTCATTGATTTCTTTGTCATTTTCTCAGATTATAATGAAAATTCGGTAATCCCGATTCAGGTGAGTAATCACCTTGGAGATTTGTATTTGTACTTTGATGCTTATGGAAACTGAATAAAATTATTCTTAGTGGCTATTCAGCATATGACTATATAATGCGTAACAACGTCTATCACAGATATTTGCAAATAACTTTATTAAAGATTAATATTTAACTAAGTAAATGAAAAACTATTCGGGAAAGAGATATACGTCCTTAAATTCTCAATAATTCTACATACAAAAATATTCAATATTACTAAATCCCCTTTGATAAAAGTAAAACATGTTGAGGATTTCTCAATCTCAATTACAGTCTTTCCACCATCAAGAAACTCTTTACAGAGATATAGAGCTCTCAACCTTTTATTTAGTATCAATCAAAACGCAGTTCAGAAAGCAATACTCAGAAGATGAAGCTGGGATTTTAAACATTTTGATTCTCTTTTACGCTTTCATTGAATTGAAACAACAAAACCTACTTCTCCTTATTTGATCGGATCCAATAAAGATGAAATAATATCACGCCATCAGCGAATTATCAGCAGTAAGGTAATCCGTATTACAAGCAACATTAGCCTTTTCTTATCGAAATCGTATCTTACGCTCCACTTTAAATTCAAATTCGATCACCAAAAAATATGAAATAATAAATGTGGAATAATATTTTCGCGTAGAATAAATAAAGCATTTCCTCTCTTTCTTAAAGAAAGATGCCAAATATCCATAGACGAAGACGACGAGAGAAAAGTTTACTCTTAGCAGCACGTTCGACGTATTAGAATTCAAACACGATTTGATTACCAGTGTTCTATGCTTACGTGCCACTCTACCTTTTCAGAACTTTCACGTTAATATACACTACATAAGCAGAAGCATCCCTTGAGGATAACTCTACTTCAACCTCACACTTCTTTTTAACACGAAAGTTTTTAACTTCCGAGTGGATACGTTCCACAGTCGATTAACCCTTCTTCTCCGTCACCGAAAATCCGGAAAACATCAAAGTCATCTCCTCCTCGGAATTTGTCACCTACGTCAGGGAAATTCTCGTGCACTCCGGCACCATATCAGATCCCTGGCATTTCCTCACTAAAAAGCAGGGGTGCCGTAAGAGTGCTGTGATATGCGATAGTTCGTCTTTTGGGCAACATACAAGCTTACAACATACACTTTTACTCTACTATATATCATGGATATGTTTATTTAACGACTTTAAGTTTCAAAAATATAATCACTATTATACGAGTATAAAAGAACAGCCCTGTTTGACTGTACTAGTGAATGTATCTTCTTATATAACTTCGTAAATTAAATATTGTAATAGAGTTCTTAGTTAAGCCTTCCATTAGGTATCTCATCTTGTCATGTAAACTTTTGCAGTATTATTTATATAATTTTTTATCAAATGAAAATTTGATCCGAAAACAGCATACATATAGTTCATTCCGCGAGTTCGGGCTTGGGATTAAAATTTTCCGCAGAGAGTGAAAGTTAGGGAAGTACTGCTCCATCTAATCACCCTAAAAGACAAGAGGATATAATATCGAAAAAGAGGAGAATCTTAGACTTTCCTCCCTCAGCACATTCCCTCTCCATTGACAAATGATGAGAACGTCCGAGGGAGCAAAATGCGAGAAAAAGATGTCTAAAATCCAATGATCGCATTGGAGTATTTCTGTGGAGAGACAACCCTTTGAAAGTGAAAAAGATGTGCAAGAGTGAGCACGGGGATGAATGACCAGCCACGCTCTACATTGGCACAATCTCCGAAACAAATGTGGAGAGCACTGGAGAGGGAGGGGAAGAGGTGGACCAACGTTCCGGTTGACCTTACATATCCTCGGACGCGCTCAACGGAATCTTTGTCGACAAGATGGCCACCGAGCGTAAGAGAATGGAAGGGGGAGGGAGGGTGTATAACATAAGAAGATTGAAAGGAGAGGTCGTTCCGCTTTGTTCAGTGCGACTTCATCGCTCCGGTCTGATGTAAGGGTTGAGGAGGGGTTGTTATAAGAAGAAATGGAGGGAGTGAATGGGAGAAGCGTAGGTGGTTTAAAATTTGAGGAACTGGAATGAAGATGAGAGTCCTTTTAAGGAAGGAAAGAACGGCCAAAACTAATCTTGCTAAGAATCGACTAGTTTTTCGGTGCGGAACCCTTTGAGACGGAAAAATTCCGAGGTGAGGAGGAAAGATTCGAAATGCCTATGGAAGAGAATGGCCATTATCGTCAAAATATTAATGTACGTGCTGTAAGAATTGAGCGTTATCCATGGTGGGTTAAAACTGTTATGTTATCCCATTACTTCGATAAGTTAATATAAAGTGAGGAGGAGGAGAGGGTTATATCATTCTGTCAATTGTGGGTTCAACGGATGGAAATAATAAAATGCATAAATATCTCCATTGAAAAAAATAAGCAATCATTTTGATGCCGTTTACTTTACATCTAAGGATTTTTTTAAGAAGAGTGCGGATATACTAGAGATATATAAAATTTATTTAACTTGATGGATTACCTCTTCAGATTATTATTAGACCTTTCATGGCCATATAAGTTTTGAATAATCGTTTAAGCGCCACATTAATGTAATCAAATACGAAGATTTTTCAGTTATGATTTCATAACTGGAAAATATTCATATTTATCGGTTTCAGTAGGGTCATTTAACACAACATTGAATCGTGGAATAGAGCATTTTATAAAACAATGGTTTCATTTGATAGGTATCTAAAAGGAAAGCCAGCATAAAAATAACTGATACAGACAAAAATGAGAAAATCGTTTTAAATCTGACAGGAAAATACGCTGTCATATTTGTAGACTTCCGTGAAATCTTGCAGCCGATGGACTTGACAATTTACGAACTGGAGAATGCCAAACAGTTACGCGAACAATGAACCTGCATTAGCGTTCGAATGTTTTGATAGGAAAGACGAAGAAAACGGCTTTACAATCTCAAGCAAAGTCAAACTGACAGCTCTCCGAATTACCACAACTCCCTCTCTTACACATCCTCTTGTTAATGATGAAAATTATTGCGCCTCGAATAAGATCTTAATCCCGCGCGGAAGTAATCCTTACAAATCGCTTTGCTTTAATCACCGCAGCTCCCGACCGATGCCGAGGTGCTAAAAACCCGCACAAAAAGAAATATTATTAAGGAGAGCGGACGTAAACAGAGACTCCGCATTATATCCGCTGTTCACGAGATCTGTGGAGAAGGAAAAAGGGGCTGTGGTCTCGATCGATCTGCGGCGGAGGAAGATGGGAAATACTAAGGAGTAATTGGAGTGATGAGGAACATAATGCGGCTTCATTCGCGGAATTGAGACCGGGAAGATAAACTTCGTGGAGAAGGGAAAATGATAGCGGTGTACCAAAGATCTAATCCATGAAAAGTCACTTTCATTAACTTATGTTTTAGGCTAAGAGGGAGAAGAAAGAAGGTGAAAGCATAATGAGAGAGAAATTCGGAAAATTTCGGAATTTATTTTTACATCTACCCGATATTTGGGTGATATGATGACTAGATTTTAGTTCAATTAAACACTTTCGGACATTTGTTAGAAAAGTAATACATGAATGTTATAAACTGACTTAACTGTGACCCTGTAGAATCCTATGACAAGTAAAAACTAAGAAAATAATTTTACAATTTTGTAACGCTAACTTATTAAACCGGGATCTTGTTTCCTTTTGGATGAGTTCTTCCAGCTTTTTAATTTCACGAATGCAATATTTAGCTAATTAGATTATTCTCAACTAAACTACAAGTTAATCAATGATTATATCGAGTTTTATAATACTTTATCTTTAACCCACGAGATGGAATTTGCATGTTTTACGCGCAATCAATGTGTAAATTCATTTATAACGCAAAAACGTATAACGTTGTCGATTGTATTCCGACCAGTGTTTTCGATTATTCTGAATTTTAATTTGCTTGAGCGGCTAATGCTTAATAACCTATTCCTAAACACATCACCGAGAGCAATCGAGAGAAGCTGGTCAACAAACATACGAGAAAATTAATCGCCAAATTCGGGAGACTGTGAAATCCTCTGAGTGAGAAAAGGAGAAACTAATATGGAAAAGGAAGGGGAAGAGAGCGAATAGAAAAAAGAGGGAAGGAAAGAGCAAGAAAAAAGAGAGGGCGTATCGAAGAGAGCGGAGATGTCACCCGAGTATGATGAATTGCTTTTGTCCTGTGCAGGGAAGGTTTGCAGCGGTCGTAGCAGTGGGAGGAGGAGGAACTCATAGCGGAAGGTTAGGTGTAAAAAGAAGAGAAAGGGAAAGACAGGATGCGAAATTAATGGTGGTAAGAGGGCGTTCTTTGCTCAGAATAGCTTATGAGTGAAGGACACGTATTTGTTTTTGCGGGACTTAACGTCCGTTCCCTCGACAATGCTGTGCTGTGTCCGTGGAGATGGCATGGTATTATGTGACGTCGGTTATTAGTGAAGATAAATGGATTTTACACGCCGCTGGATATTAACACGTGACCTAGCAATCCCAGAGAGTTAAAAGACACGCTACCGTTCGGACTACCGTTGTTGCGTGAGGTGATATTAATTTCATTTGGATTCAGACAACAGTTGGGTACGACCGTAATAAAGAGGTAGACGGGAAAATAATTCATACTTCTTCTCGGCCATTAATTGGAATTTATTATTCATTATTTCTCTTCTTTTTTGACGCGTGCGTCGCTATTCAGGTCGATGAAGATGAGGAATTGACGCCGTTTTTACCCACCGTCGAACGCTCTCCAGATATCCAGCGCTACTCTTAGAGACACACGGCAATGCATTTTCCATTCATCTCCTCATTAAAAGTATTGAGTTGCTCTTCGGTATTTATAGGAACATTACGCGCGTTGAAAAGATTTAGAATTGCTTCACGTCTCATTCAAGAAATGATGAGACATCCAGATACGCCGAGAGAGTATTACAACGTCAAAACATCATAGGATTCGCATGGCATTATTACATTAAAGGACGTTTCTTTTTAAAATTTACTTGAATTACCACAGAAACGGAAAATAATGCTGGGTGGAAATGTGAACTTATGGTCTCAAAAACTCTGCCTACAAGATTTACTAAAATTATTCTAATACAACTGCCATGGTCTAGTAACATAAATGTCTCCACAGCGAATTTCCTATTTTTTATAAGAACTTCTCTTTTTTCTCCGTAAAATTATGGAAAAGGGGAAGAACAAGACTTATACTATATCACAAAAATGTTTTTGTGATATAGTATAAGTCTTGTTCTTCCTCTTTTCCATAATGGAGAACTATCACAAAGTTAAGGCCGAACTGGTGGAAGCTAAAACCCCCTCCGTAAAATTAGTAAAAAATTTCTTTTGTTTTTCCTCGTTAATAAACTAATTTAAAGTACTACTTCCCAAATGTTACAGATCGACAAGAGTTCCTCAATATTTTCTGGCAAAGGAAATTTTCCTTGTTGATTCGGATTAAATTAAGATACAGTAGCGGTTGCGATTAAATTATAATTCGTAAGCATAGCATAGAAATATCTTTATAAAATAATATATATGATAGAGAATTGATCATGAAGTGACAAATATCAGATTCAACGATTTTTATTTCTTAAACTGTTATAACTTTTAAAACGCATTCAACTAGTATATATAAACGACATATATAGTATACGTAAACGACAATTTTATTTAACTATAAGCATTCAAGATTTAAATGCTAATGAAGACCTTTGATAATCCAGTAATGTACTCATGAGAGATAACTCAAACTTTCACACCAGTAAGTGTGATCTGTAATCGCCATTAGAATAATAAAGGTAAATTTAAGTAAATAGCTAGAGTGAAAGAAGGACGATGATTGATAGAGTGCCCGTCTTTCTCATTATGAGATGAACTCAATAATGGAATTCAATGATTACCACTACGGAACTTGCTCAAGCGAAGCGAGACAAACGACTTCAGAGCGTCACCTCTAAGCTTTTACTATTTTTCATAGTTCCATAGATTCCTTACCTCTCAGGAAGGCATGAGTACCGAGCATTTTGCAATTTCTCATCCAACCTTAATGCCCTTTTAATCGTTGGCTCCCTGGATTAATTCTGCGAACATCTGCTGACAAACTAATTTATTTGCAAACCTATGATTATTACCCAGCTCCAATCGATTGCGACTTCGGTCTTCCGTTCAAGAGTACACTCGTCATTTGCTGCTTCTTTTCCCATCGTCACTTCGCAGTTACGCAACGAGAATCGACCCATGTCTCTCGGAAGAAATGAAAGATCTTGATATCATTCTGGAAGATTTTGACATTCGTTACCATAATAGTGTGAATTTATAATCCATCTATAGACCTCATTTCCCTTCCATTCTTATTCCTTTTACCCATGTAGTTCTATATATTTTCATGTAAATTAAACTCATTCCACGCACGCAAAGATAAAAACCTGAGAAATAAAGGAAGCATCTGAGTATCATTCTGAAACCATTTGTGCAATTAGATGGAAAAGAAAAATCCGTAAGTGGATGTTCAAGAAATGCAAGAAGCGAATGCCGGATCATCGACGCAAAAGCTACTTCCGCTAAAGCATTTCTAAAACTCCCGCCTTTCGTAATTTACGGCTGCGTTGGTAACATAGACTTTACGACTTAGTTGTCCTAATTCGAGGAAGCGTAACATAGTATCGAAGAAGACGCTGTTAAGCATGGGTTTATAAGACGAGAAGAACCCTCTGCCGGCATAAATTGCGTTTTTTCAGGAATGCAACAAGGACATTAAAAGAGGTATACCCATTATGGATCAACTGGTCCCCGACCGCTTTCATCCCAACGTCTGGAATCCCAAACTCGCCTCCCGAGAAACATTTCGTCGTCCGCAAAGATTTAAAATCTCGCCGTGTTTGTTTACAACTATTCTCGGAGCAGTAGTTTTTTGCGCATTCCAATGCTGACGAAGGATCTGACCGTTCACGTAAGAAATAAGCGCTCTCTACCGATAAAGTCTTCTCATTCATTAGTTTTCACAACTACTTAACTCGGCACGATTCGGGATCGGGTCTTTCCGATCCTCCGCCTGTCTTCCCACCCATCTTTTTATACTCATCCAGGCGTCCTTGGTCGGGGTATCTCACGTCTGGAGACGTCGGCCGATTATCCCCCCTTTTGGGGCCTCCCCACGTCCACTCTCATGTTTGTTCGGCTCTACCAAATGAGATCATCCCCACCCAAAGATAGAGTGACATCTACATTGCTTTCTCGGCGCGAGCTTTTATGCTCGTCTTATGCCCATCCCCTTTCGGCGATTCCCTTTTGTCAAACGGGCCCTTCACTAACAGATTGATCGAGCGTTTTGCGATCTTCCGCTGACTTTGTTTAACCTTCATTCCGAGGAGGATGGCTTTTGGTGGAGATGGCAGGGTTTTTACCGTGACAGTGAAAACGGATTTAGAAAATGTTTTCGGCAGTCTTAGCCAACGGACTCGATCTGGTGATCTCATGCCGTATGGAAGAGAAGGAATGAGTGGTCCAGCATTCGGTCCTAGTGAGGCAAAGTGTGTTTTATTAAAAATTTTAAGTTGGCTGTTTATTTTAAATGATATACAAGAAAATTATGTAAACAATTCATAATATTCCTTTCTCAATAATGTAATAGTACGTGAATGGATATTAAGGAAGTATGTTTCTAAGACGTAGAGCAGAACAATGCAAGAATTTTTTATTCGATTCTAACTAACAAATCTAATTTTTCGTGGTGTGACGTTAAACTTGTGTCTTTATCCCTCTCACCAAATATGTGACAATAGAATACCTAAATCAGTTCTTACGAGGGAAATGAAATCACGAAATCCACTTCGGCTGATACTAAATTTTATTACTTGTGATCGCCATCTACCGTCAGCCGTTTTCTTTCGACTCATGATGATCAAAATGGCAATTAGCCTCATTCAAGCTGGGCACCCAAGGGGGTTCGCCCTCGGTTAAGGCAGCCCCGGGTTAGAATCTCGGTGGGAGCACCTATGCATGGCACATCCTATACCTCATATGTTCATGCGACAATAATTTAATTTTTAATTCCAGATGCGCCAATCCAGCCATTATAATGCGCCATAAACTATGATAGATGCGCTCTCTAGAATTCAGTCGTACGCTATGTATCTAAGTATGCGTATTTTGCGTGTACACACATATTAAAAAGGGGAAAATATTTATTTTACTTTATTTTACCTAATTGTGCCTCATAATCATGAAATGCTCCACTTTTGGCGGATGCGCCATATTTTGGCCACTTTCTCGTGCATTCGAACAATTAGGTGGATAATTTCGTCCCTCATTACATAGTATCAATGAAAGCTAGAGTGGACTGAATGGGATGGATTCTAAGGAATCTTAGTCTGTTCAGTAGAAGCAGTAACTCCTTTCAGCATGGCTTTTAGCGGACGCATCACTCACTGCGTCTTTCCGCACATGTGACTATATGTCTTTCAGCGCTCTCTCGCCTATTCTTTGCATCTCCCATTCCATGTATTAAATGGTCTCTCTTTCCCACTGGATATGCATATTTATAAATACACCTGCCCGTCTCAGGAGCTGAGAATGACACCCTTATATACATTTCAACCGCTTCCATTCATACGCCCTTCATTGCTTTCATCTTTTCTAATAAAAAACCCGTTCCGTTTACTTTCAAATAATGCTGTTAAATAACAATTTAACAATTGAGAAAGCGAATCCGTATAGTGGGTTTTAATCCACTCGCTAGTTGAATTCCCGGAGGAAAGATTCTTAGCTATAAAACAATACCAAAAATTAACGGATTCTAGCAAAATTGCCGATACTTCACTAAACTAAGTATTCCGGTACAATTACCGCATCAATGATTACTATTCAGTATGATACATCGAGAGAGACTCAGCAGAACAACAATTTTACTTCCTGTTTTTCATTGCATACAATTTAAAATATTCAAAACTTATAGTTTATACTATTAAGTGAGTAAATTACAACATTTTCAAAAGAATTAAAAATTAAAATTCATTTAATTAATTTAACATTCAATAAAATATTCTAAAAGACGACCTAACAACCGGTATCTTTCTCATATAGAACGAAATTTTCGGAATTGACTTTGATCCTTTGACTCGGAATATTTCATTTTTATCAAATATCATTTTTACTTTCACAGTTTTTGGTTTTATTAGTCATAGTAGTTTATTGACATGATGCATGCAAATCATGCAGTGCCGCATGCAGTAGATTAGTTCGGGTATTATGCTAATGGTTTCGTAGGTATTTTTTTAATATATATACATATATATATGAATTGATAATACATTTACATAAGAATTTTTCAAGCTTAAAAAAATACCTACGAAACCATTAGCATAATACCCGAACTAATCTACTATTAAATTATCCGATACATAAGTTTAAATTATACGAATATTGCCCCACTTATATGGGGGTAAAAATATTTAACAACCTGCCGGCTGTACTAAGGGAAAATTTTCATGGAAATTTCAAATTATTTTGGTAGAATTAAAATAAGTGTTGATTGAAAAATTTTTCTATTTAATCGATGAATTTATAAAGTAAAATTGTAAAATGTAATAATAAATTGTGCGTAATATCTATATGTAAATATTCATAATCTTGTGATCTGACGAGATATCTATTCATTATCATTGTATATATCAGTATATGTATCACTGCATGATTTGCATGCATCATGTCAATAAACTACTATGACTAATAAAACCGAAAACTGTGAGAGTAAAAATGATATTTGATAAAAATGAAATATTCCGAGTCAAAGGATCAAAGTCAATTCCGAAAATTTCGTTCTATATGAGAAAGATACCGGTTGTTAGGTCGTCTTTTAGAATATTTTCACGTTTCGTAGGTTGCACCAAATTACTTCATTTAAACGTCCTGAAGTAATGGCTATCCGTCGGTCGATGAAGCAATCTTGGGAAGAATTCTTCGTGTTCTCAACCTTGCGGATAGATTAAGAATCTACCTGACGGTATTTTCAGTTCAATTCCAGCTACTTTGATAACTAGAAAGGAAATGCAATATTACGCAAAGCCGTTATACAAAGAATAATATAACATCAGTAATATAAAAAAGGGACGGAGGGATAACGTACGACAAGTGACTATCAGTTCATTCCGAAAATGTAAATTTTACATTTGTCATCTCTCAAAAACATAAAGATAAAATATCGAGAGGTCACCGAATGAAAGGAGCTGTTAGAAAAGCAATGCATGCAATGTTCAGTCGTATTTTCGCAGAGAACTGTAAATTTGGAAGCAAGTGAGCTATCATGGCGTAGTTATCTTCTATCTCATTGTCAGCTTCAGATTAGGAATATTAATGTCATCTTGGCTGTGTTTCTATGGGATACGATCTTCGTTTGACCGACACTCATTTCACCGATGTTCGACAGCTCGTTTAATTCGCAATACGCCGTTATTAACTTTCACTCGATCATGAACAATTCAGCGAGATGGCGTCCAATTGAATTGTCGATCGACAGAGCTTCGGTCGATCAAAGCCGATTCTATTTGCTACCAAAATGAAATTCTTACGTCAGCTGGTTCGGCAGAAAAAATTTCAATTGAGAATACTGTATAGATAGCTAACGAGGAGTCCACTTACATATTCCTGAATTATGATTAACTAAAAAGAAAATTTATTTACAAATTAGGTGACGTGTACCATAGCTAACAATTTCCAACGTAATTTAGTACAAAATCATCCTCTTTCGGTTTCCGCGAGTCATGTATTGCAAGTCAGCACGTGATTTAGATTCTTAGATTTATATCCCTCGAGCCGTCAGTGGCGTATGGCAGAGGGAAAAAGCATTTTCCTAGATAAAGCTACAAATAATGCACCAATAGCAAAAAACAACTAATTTTGGAAAATTTTACCATGTGAGGATTTTGGAATCCATATTCATCCAACTCACTTCCGACAGCGACCTCAAAATCGGACAAAACTCATTTTCCCAAGTCCATTAGAAGCGCATCCCTGTCGATAGAGCTCTCCGTGGGCGGCGCGATTGGAAAAATAAAAGCACACACACGAACTCAGCGTTGTTGTCAGTAAAGACTGGTAGCCGGCTGACCATCCCGCCGTAAAAAAACATCCGGAAAGGACTTCCTCCGGTCGGAAAAAAAGCGTCAGAATGATTAAAGGAGCAAAGATATAGGGATAGTAAGATGAGGGCGGTTGAAATGAAAGGAAAAAAGAAAAAGTGGGGATAGGAAGGTGAGTGGAGAGGAGGGACTGAGAGAAGATGATGGGGAAAGAAAAAAAGGCGAAAAAGGGGCGTACATTGATTGGTTTCGTGATCTACGAGAACGTTAAGGCCGCCCCGCCGAAATAATCACACCCTTTGAGAAAGTGTTCATTAATTGAATGATCAACGCTCCACTCCCTATCTCTCGAACTCATCGGGTTATTTCGCATCTCATATGGGGCTTCCACAACTGAACTCTTAATTAGGTAGCGGAGGCGCCCTCTAATGAATCCATTATTACGCGTTAAATGAGTAAAAGCAGGGATTAACATATCAGTGGGAAATTGATAGGGTGCCGATTTGCTTCCAACCAGGGAGATTATTAATAAAAGGTCGTTTGTTTCACGGGTGATTGAGTTATGATGGAAACGTTTGAGATCGTATGCTAATTGATTTAGAGCTGAATATTGATTACGAGATTGATGGAGCCTCTTTCCTATTTTCGACCAATTGCCGGACGTGACTCGAATGTATTCGGATTATTTACTTCCGGTCGTGTTGGCAGAAGAGTTTAATTCTTCTCTTTACGATTTATGGAGGCTTCGTGTTTGATTATCGACCTCAATTCGAGATATGCTGTAAGTCAAACAAAAGAATTTGAGTAAAAACAACCTTGAGTAAAGAAAATGGAAATTTTTTTGAAAAAATTACAGGAATCCATGGAACGATTGTATTTGAAGCTGCGGTGTAACGTTGAATGGAATAAATAAGTTCATATTGTCATTTTAAGCTCTTGTGACGGTGAAAAATTTGGTCTGTTGAAACCAAAGCAGATTATGAAAACTTTCAAGTACAAGCTAAAGAGGCCAAAAATGTTTAAAGAGGATAATAGCAGTGGGAATATTAAGATTCCGTAAATTGCTCTCCAATCCCAGAAGTATATAAAATTGCTTGCTTTTTGTTTAGGGTAGTAAATAAAGACTAAACACTACTATTATTGGTAGGATTACATCCCAAAAGAGAAAGGAATGAGGAACGTCAATCCATAACTCAAAATAATCCTAATTCACGAGTAGTTGTTAAATTCTCCCTTTTTCCATTTAGACCAATAACTAATGATCGAATTGAGAAATTTGATCATCGAAAATCCGTCAAAAATCTTTCAAAAATATCAGTCAAATAATAATGGTTCCTTGAAAATTAAAATAAGATCAAAACGTCATCAAAATCATCACGAAACATTGTGGTTGAAAATATCTGTAACTCTCATCATTTCGAAGGATTGCTATTCCATTTCGGAAGCATTTATGAACCGCACCTCCTCCAACCCATCCTCCATTGGAGTTTTATCGCGCTTCCATTCCTCTAACCAACTTTTTCCCAACCCCTCCGCACTTCCCAAGCAACTCTTCCATCCGCTTTCTCCCACTGTAATTACGGGTTATCAGAACAGCTTTGAATGTATTAAGATAATTGGCTTGTTAAGGGCGGAGTGGAATGAGTGACGAGGATTGGTGGGTTTCACGTGGGAAGGGGAATGTAAAAGGGAGAGGGGGAAGAAGCAATAGAGGGAGAAGAAGGGTACTGCGTGTATGTTTGATGGTTATGCATGGGAGTGGGCGGTGATGAACGAGCCACTCGGAGTCATGCTATGGGGTTTGTTAATAAAAGGGACACTATTGGGGATTCTATTATGTTTGAGACATAGCTGTTCATTTGTCATTCGAATCAATGGAAAAGGTCTTGTGGGGGTGTCCTCTTTGTGGGAAGACTTCCCTCATTCCTTAGAGTTCGATTTTTACACTCGCCTTTGATAAGTGCGTTTGTGGTTGCTGGGTGAAGGACTCGGTATTCATTGGTAGCAAATTCATAGAGCCTGTGAATGCACGATTCGCGTTACCGAGCGTTGCTTCCAACTTTTGCGACCTATTCATCATAGGCCATGTCTTCTGTGAATGTGTTAAAGAAATAAGAGTTATTGAGGGAATTTGCTGGTATAATAAGGGACCAGAGTTGAGGTTATCCGACAACTAGATGCACTTAATTCTTGCCAAAATTAGGAATCATTCCAGTATGTAATATTTTCTGTTCTTCTAGGACCTTTAAACTGATATAATTCTAAATTAAGTAATAAAAATATAATTTAGACCTAAAATTTCTTAATGAAAGAATTATGAACTTTCAACACGTTAAAGAGTGATACAGATGGGTAACTTGATCTATTGTTCAGAAGATATAATTAATATTACCTCACATCCGTGAATGTGCTCTCTGATAATTTGATACTTCCTCGAACAATTTTAAAAATAATTCATATTAAATTTGGAGAACTTCTTTCTTTTGCATAAAGAACGATATCAAGTATCCGATGTTAAAAAAGAGCTCTCTGAAAACAGGGAAAATCGAACGATATCCTAATATTATAAACGATATTCTTTGGCTCTAAAAAATCAAACAGGTGAGGCTTTACCTCATCATACCCATATATACCTAGAATATCCTATTTAAATGAAGATTATTCTTATTTCACAAATAAAAATGAAGTTCATTATTTGGGTCTCTCTTTATTCACATATGTGTAACGCTGTAATTAAAGAATTAAAATGTATAAAATAAAATTGAGTCATTCATCCAACTCGTTGATAGATGAAAATAAATGTCCTTATTAAAGCGAGATTGAGACTGAAAAGTCCTCTAAGCAATGATATCAATAAACATGTAATTAATTTAAGTGTAAATAAGAATAGAGAGAAAACTTTAAAAGAAGTTGTAGATGCAAAACGAAAATATCTATATTAATATATTTGGAAAAAAGATCCACCGCAGGAAAACACACACAAGGAAGGGGGATGCGAAAACCAGCGCAATTACATGAAATATATTTAACTGTATATTGAAGGTGATAAAAACAAAGGTAAGAAAGGAATGAAATCTGAATAAATTTTGAAGTTAGAGATGTTAGTGGTCCACCGAATTCAAAACTTTTTTTTTGAGGCACGAAAGGTCGGCGATGTCCTAAAGAAATAGGTTATGCAACTAAGTATCGCTATCGTAATTTTACACAAACCTTGATTCTGGATAGGAAACATTTATGGCTCTAAGTGGCCTGCAGTTTAAAATCCCATTATTCTTTGTGATTATCAATTCTTTCAAAATTAGCTAAAGACTAAATTAAATAAAGTTACTTCGAGTAGGATTACGTTATTGTACCTAAAACCTATCTTTATCATCATCAATCTACTGTAGAACTTTGATGCATTGCCTTTCGATTATTTTACTATCGTAAGCAATAATTCATAAATATCTATGCGCTGAATTTTTCGATGAAGAAAGAGGAAACAAAAGTATGAATCGGATGAAGTGGAAACAAAGAGGAGGAGCTTCGCAAAGAAATGGATCGGAGATGTGTTACGTGAGAGGTGGGAAGTTGGGCGGAGCTTATAAGCCGGAATGGAAGGAGTAATTGGGTGTCCGCCGAACAGGAGAGGGTAGAATTAAGGGAAATACGAGAATATAAATTAATTGATTATTTTCGGAGTTTGTCTTACGGAAACTCCTCTCTTCGCCTTCAGTGATTACCATAATCAACACGTTTAAAATGTAACGATTCCTCTTTTTCTAATAATGAACGACGCAACTGGATATCTTACAACCGAATGAAACTGAAGAGGCATTGATGGAAATGAAGAAAAAAAAGAAAATCAATCTTGGGCTGAAGGTGAGCCGATACGATATAATTAGCGTCCATCAGTAGGTGAAATTTTGCAAACAGTTAACCGAAAATAGTGATCATGGAAAGGAATTCGTTATCCATACAGAACAAAGTTGAATGTTTTGTATTCAGCCTCACACATTCCTTCCTGCTCTTTTCGAAATCCATGGAGAAGCGAGAAATTTCTCATTAAAAGAAATATACTTCGATCTATTCTAGAAGGTGAGGATTGGTTGAAGGACAAATGCTTATGAAATCGTACGTATACTCCGATAGTGTGGTATTATATATAATGAAATGTTACTGTGTACAGCTATTTTGGTTACTATGGAATGTCTCTATGTCAAATCCGTTAACATTCAAAGCAGATGAATAAAATTATTTAAAGGTTAGTCGAGCTGATGCGGAACGGAATTCAGGGAGATTCTAACAACCAAAGATACCGAAACACTCCTTTTTTCATTTCATTCGAAGAAAATTGATGTTACTCTCTTGAGTCAAAATTAATTTTACACCATTTAAACATGTTAGTTGCAACGGATGCCCTTAGGTGAGTACGCGGAGACAGTTCAGGATCAGTTCGGGGTTCAAACAAATGCGCACGAGGATTTTGGTCGTTCGTGGAGAATTCCGAACTAAATTCTAATGATTCTATTTATTTACTTATTAGAAAATACGGTTGTTTCACTCCTAGAATATGTGACTAATCGTCAGAATTCGTGAAGAATTCTAATTTAAACGACCACGATCCGCATGTGTCCAATTCTGATCATATTATGAACTGTCTCCACAAACACATACTCAAGAGATAATTGATCTGATCTCTGTCTATCGTAAAGATATCGAGAAAGACGTTCTTCTGAAACGCGAGGGGGGATATTCGTTTTATACTAAGTTCCCGAAAAGTAAAGAATAAAATTTTATACATTTCCATCCTTCCCATTTTAAGCGATTGCTTTTCTAACGCTGCCTTTTTTTCACATCAGTCACAAATGCAATCTGATCTTTATCGACAATTTAAGAGAAAAGTTACAATTTTTCAAATTTAAATTTAACATGCAATTTTCTCTTCGTAGGAATTTAATAAGGCATACAATGGTCATAAATCTCGATTTAATTTCAAAATTCCATATCCACCCTGGAACTCCACCTCTCTCATTTGATGCATATCCAGCACATTTTTCTCGTATCACAATTTTCTCTCGGAAAATATCCCGCTGAATTCACCCAAGACTTATTTATTAAAAGAATTTCTCGCTTTCCTCAGCATTCAAAACATGCGATGCAGCATGACGGATTAATGCTCGCCACTACAGGTATGCGCCATCTTGTAGACCTCAAATTGCGACCAAACGTGATTGATATTCTCGACGTCGATAAAGTTAGCGTAATAACATGTTGCGGCCCAAAGACCATCTATAAAGTGAAGTAGCTTTCAAAACCACAGCAATTGCCTTCGACAAGAAAGCAGGGGCTTGTCGGAGAGTAAATGTTCGAGGAAAAGGAAATAAGGAAGATGGGTAGAAAAAGCGGCGATTTGAGAGCGGTGAGGCTGAAGATTGCGGTCAGATGATCGAATGAACATGAACGTGATGCATTTTAATAAATACCTGAATCCTCCGATTTGGTGATAAACATTGGCTGAAAGAGGCGAGCTCAAAGACACTCCACAGTCACGGATTCTTTACGTGAGCGATCATGAGGAGAAGCGTATAATCATCGCTCAACTACGTGGTAATTTGCCTTCCCAGTATTTGGATAAATGTCTGTCTCTCTTTATTTATTGCAGATTTTGTACAAATTCTGAACGCAGATTTGCGAATTATTCAGAAATAAGATATGAATATAAATTCCTATCTTATAAATTCTTAAATGATAGATATCGCAGTACCTAAGAGTAACGCCTAATAACATAAGTTAGATCACTATCTTGAAATAAATACATTTTAGCATTCGTAAATATGATCCATATTCATATCATTGTATATTTTCGACTGATCTATGAAATGAGAGAAATGGTTGTGCTCTGTAACGAGTAATGATGAAGCTTAGGGAAGATATTCAATATTGTTTAGAGAGATTATTAATCGTTTTCATAAAATATGAAACTTCTAATATTCTTAGAACTTTTTAATTATATAGAAGCTAAAAGTTATTACATTATGAATTAAGAAATCAATGTAAAAGAAGTTATCTCAGAGACATCTGTATGGACATCCTACGCTCGGGTGCGTGAAATGAAGAATCATTTTATATCTGTTGCTATGTTATTTTATCATTTTCATGTGTGTGATGAAATATCGTATGAATCAGAGAAGTGGTAATGATATGTATTACAGAAAAGAACGCTATCAATATGACGAAGAAAATTCTTTATCTTATGTATCACAAAACTTTAATTGTACATACTATTTAGATACGGACGAATTGGATGTTTCGTTAAAATGCGAACGCTCTTATCTGTTTTCACGTATGTATTTTATCTCCATGTTAGTAATTTAATCGTTACTGAACGGAATTTTCTGTAGCTTCAATAAGTAAAAAATACATGTTCTGAACCCTCAAGAAACGGTTTACGTCTTAATCGAATGACAAGTACTTCAGAAGAGAGAATAAGGGATGATAAAGAAATATTTGAATATAATTATTACAAAATATAAAATTTGTCTGACGATTACTGTATATATTTAGTCTTCTTAGAAAAAACGCACGTGAAGTAATTACAACCCGGTAAATAGGGTAATTCTACAATTGGAACAACTCGGCTCAAAATATCTTTTATATAAGGGATGCTTCACATTATCAGTTAAAATAATATAAGCATTTCCCCACAGTACTACAGAATAGTTTCCAAAATTAAGCGTCTGAAAATTCTTGAGTCCAGTTAACATTTTCCACGTCCTCCATCATATCGGAAATGATGGAGTGAAGGATATAGCACCGATGAATAAATCCACGGTGGACCGTATCATTAACCATTTCTGCAGCAATTTCATAATGGACGGAGAGGCCCCAATCTTTCACCAAAATTAAAACGTGCCCATCAAGAGTCGTAAAAAAGATATCGAGCCCTCCGCATCAAGCAGCGATGATGAAAGCCGCTCTTTCGACTAGAGTATTTCACCTACGTGTCCGCCGTCTATTCGAGCCGAATCAAAAGGCAGCGTGTTTACGGATGTTAGCGCAGATTAGGGTGATCACCCCAAGGATTCGCTCTCTTGTCGGGGTGCCGGGGAAAAATACTAGTTTCGTGATCTTTATGGCAATAAAGTTACGATTCATGTCCCTCTTTTCGAGACGACGCATCATCTCACATTCCACGGCCGCGCTTTCTCATGGACCTCTATCCCCACAATCGCGGGGAAAAAATCCTCCTCCCGTATCGTGGAAAATCTCGTCTTTTTTTTACTAGAAGCACCACCCAAAATAAAAGGTAGTCATTTGAGATGTTTTGATTCCAAGATTGTCCAGTTAGGTAAAAGGGCAAGGCGAAGCTGCCATTCAAACGCGAAAAGAAATAAAAAAGAGGAAGGAAGAGGGTGTGGAGATCCCTCTCTCCCTGTGGCCACACTACCCTGATCACAGTGTTTAGATCCATTTGAAAATGACAGTTTCCAACCCCTCTAAAGGTTCTTACTCGTACGTGCGCATGACCGAGCTTCTTTGTCACCTGCATCGACCTCGTAATTGCGGTCTGCCCAATGGGCTGACCCATGAAAAGATCGTGTGGATGAGAGTTTCTCATTCCTTGTGGGAAAGGGGCGAGAAGATGGAGGTCAGATTTTCCCCTTCCAAACGCCCAAAGACAATGGATTCTTCCGACGCCTCTGATCATCCGCAACGCCTACACTCCTATGAAACCGCCAACTCCGAAACCAGTACTTTACTCGCCATTTGAGGTGGTGACGGAATTGGCACCAAAATAGAGGGCGTTTTCCGTTTTACCTTCGATAGAAAAAAAGCTGTTTTTTGTGATAGAGCACGGAGAAAAGGGTTGGAGGCTTTCTGTCCTTCGTTCGAAATACCTTTTTCTGTATCGGAATAACACGACGGAATCACTTGATTATCTTCACAAAGATGATAATGAATGTCAAATCAGCGCTGATGAAGGCGCCACCCCGAAACTAATTGAAGAAAGCTAATATAATATTTTTGTTTGAGGTTTAAGACGACGTAATCGATTCCTGAGTGGTCGAGAATAAATCTCATTGTGCCATTCAAATGCATTACGGCATTTAAATTAAATGTATTGTACTTTATCTTAAAATTATTCAAACATTACATTTCTTATGATATTTCTCATAGCATTATTTTTTTGTTTCCTGTATGTATATTTACAAGATTAGGCTATTTTAAATTCTTATATCTAGTCGACGGGCTGCATTTGGGCAATTATCACAATGAAAAATAGTGGAGTATTTAATCTAATAATAGGATACCTCATCCAGTTTCGGTCATGAGGCCGTGATAGTGTTCTTGAAATTAAACTTGTTAATTGAAAAATTTTTCTATTCAATTGATGAATTTATAAAGTAAAATTGTAAAATGTAATAATAAATTGTATGTAATATCTATATGTAAATATTCATAATCTTGTGATCTGACGAGATATTTATTCATTATCATTGTATATATCAGTATATGTATCACTGCATGATTTGAATGTTTCATGTCAATAAACTAATATGACTAATAAGTTAGGTTAAAAGATATGACTAATAAGTTATGTTAAAACGCCTTCCCACGTTGAGTGTTTTATTAGATAATTTACATTTTAAATGCTGAAAATATTTCGTGACCTTCCTCTGATAATCAAACAAACATAATTCAAATATTTTGTAGCATACATACAATCGCAGCGCGAGGTAACATTGTGAAACTTAGTTAAAGTTAAATTTTCATTGAAAATTTTGATAAGAACAAGGTTAAAATTGGAAGCGTTGCAAAGCAGTTAATTAGAGAAAATATTTTCCAATTGAGAATCATGATTTACAAAATTTTAATATCCGGTTAAAGTTAACCTTAACTTGATTAGGAGATGAAAATGTTCCTTTTCCATACATATATTTATTTAAATTCCCGAGAGGAAAGAGACCGTCCTTTTCCCACGCCGCCATGCAATCGGTCTAAAAATACTACGGCAAACCCTTTTAAAACCGACCGCATACAAATTCGGCGGATGGAATTCAATCATTTGAACCAGTGGTGATGGGAAAATATGGCATTTCCTTGGCGGCAGAATGCGGTCATTATCGTTAGAAAACATCGTTCAACCTTCCGCCCTCAACCACCCACCGTGTTCATCGAAGCTTATGATTTTCGCATCTAGCACATAAACAAACTTAAAGGCTTCGGAGCCGGAAATTTTTTTAGACCACATTCCTGAATAAAGAATCTTCTCTCTTTCCCACATGAACTTCAAAACCCCTTTTAAGTTTTCATACAATTATAAGCGTTGTCGTTCCTCATTCCGCGAAGATATTGCCCTCTGCACGGCTCGATCATCCTTCAAGGCTGACACGCCGCTATTCCTGAGAGCGTGTGCGTGTGCGCGTGCACGGCCATGGAACACCCCCGAGGGCCGTCCAAAAGCTCTCTTACATAGAAAGCGTCGCAGCATCACTCCGCCTCCTCTTCTTTTGGCTCTGTTAAAGCTTCCTCTCCCACGAAAGGTGGGGGCAGGCGATTGTGGTACGTGGAAGGTTGGGCCGCGTCGTGATGATAGTAATTTTGGGTCGTTCATAACGCGAGTGGGTGGGAATGGGCAATAGGGTGGTGGTCTGAGGGGGAAGTCAATTGAGGAGGTGGGTCCACTTAAAGGAGTTCTTTGCCCTCTCACAGTTTTAAGGGACGGTCCGAAAAATGTTCGATCTTTCTCCCTAAACACGCCCCCTCTCCATAGCTATCCATGCCAAGAACCATCACACTATATGGACAAGGATTCGGCGCCGTAACTCACACGATGGATGGTATCGGCCACTTCGAACCTTATATCAACATGCTTCGGATCCCTAGTTATGAAGATTTGAGATTCAGCAGCGAGTGAAGACGTACGTTTTCCGATGGCATTCGAAATGCACGACACAGTGCACTTCGAACAGCAAGGGAGAGCGTTGCATGACTCTTGGCACGCGCCAAGGGCTCTAATTTGCTACGAACGGGCTTAAAAGTATTAGGACTTCAATACATCTAGATTTTCCTGGAATGTAATTCATTTAATGAATTGGAATTAAAATCGTGTCATAAAAATGCAGCGCAATTTTTTTTGATCAAAATGCAAATTAATACATTTCCAAAATAAATATGTATTCGGAATCTAAGCATCGATGTCGCTATCATCAAATCAAATCTGAATATTGGTCTGAATAATAGAAGTCTTGATTCTAAATGGAATCAAATTTTAGGATCTTCCCAGGCCCCACAAACCACGGAAATAATGCTAAAGTAAACAGAGTTCCTCTTCATCAGTGGCTAATGCAGTTACCGCTTCAGTGTGAATTCAGTTTTCTTTTAGTCAATGTGATTACTTATGCCTCTGCAGCAAGTCTATTATTATTCAAAAATTTCCAAGGTGTTCTGTTTTTACGTCTGATTACGTATTTTCAAGCCCATCCAGAATAATATTTTTAGCATCCGTGGAATCGGCTACTCTTAATTCCTTAGAAGCGGTATTCGTGGTGAAAATGAGTTAACTTTCAACGCCCACTAATTTAACTGAATTTCAGACCACTGCGAATCTGACATATTTATATCATTCCCTCAAAGGGACGTCTGTGGTTCCACCTATGAGTTAACTTACTAAATTATGAAACTTCCCGTATTTATTCTCCACCACAAGCCTTTCCACCGCAAAGGCTTTTATTCAGCTTCGGCCTTTTTTTCCTTGAGACAATAATTTTCGTCAGTTAGAAAGGCGCGGTATTAAGTAAACGTTTTTTTTCCTTGCCTATCCTTTTCGTTTTGAACTGCGATTGATGGGCTCGTGTTTCTGCCCGACAAAATGGCTTCCCACTCTCTCACGTATGGCTTTCGCTGCCACCCGTTAAACAGATTTCTTTTAGGACCGAACGCGTGGAAAATATTTCGAACGATTTCCACATTTTAACAAGTTCGCGCGAAAATAATGTTCGATGCACGTTTTCGAGAAGTACGTGGATATTTTGAGAGCTTAATCGTGGATAAAGTTCGCACCCATGTGGCAGCATGCCGCGAAGTCACCCGGAATGAGTATGTTTATATCGATATTAGTTTGTTATTCCGCTTTAGCAGATAGCGTCAAAGTACGCAGCAGTTTAGCTGGTGAAATGAAATCCGGGTAAGAATGAATTTTCCCCGTGGATTTTATTTATTGTCAATATGCATGTATCACTTTAACGTATTGCGTAGTGAAACGCAGACTATTATTGAAAAATATGACAGTAAGGCAACCAGCATTATACAATTCGATAACTCGTAATTGGCTCTAACTCTAGATATGTACAGTCGTGGCAAGTAAAGAGAATTCAGGAAGATTCATTTTCGTTTTTAAGTTGCAAAGGACGTTTTTCAAAATTAAAGTGCCAAAAAGCTCTTCTTTTTGGGTTTCAAACACAAAAGAAAAAAAAATTTGCAATATCTCAATTGTAACGAGGTTTCCACACGGTTGCCTAACTAGTGTCTTATGTCGGGTTTTAGTCAGGTGTAATTGTGAATTCAAATTCGTAAATAATCTTTATTACTAGTGACATTAATATTGAAATCCTTCCAGTGAGAAGGATGAGACGTAAATCAGCTTTCAGCCCTCTATACCTACCTATATATCTATATATCTATACAACACGCTCACATGTAAATGTAAAAAATGCAGGAGTTTACGAAAATATTTTTTATTTTAAACATTATGGAAGGAATTCTTCAAACAAGAAAATTTCACGTAGTTTTTCACAAGGAAACGTAACGTTGGGAATTATGAATTATTTAATGATGGCTTAAAAGGCATTCTTCTCGCAGAAATGCAATTATTCCAGTCGCCGTCGACGACCCCTCGTAGTAGTATAGAGTATTTGCAGAATCGATAATCCCCAGTGAGTTTATCACCGTCATTGTATTCTTTTTATGTAATCTCATACTTTATGGGCATTTGCACCGCCCGCAACCAACGCAGAGTTTTAATTATCAATTTAAACGCCCTCAGCCACTTCTCTTAGGCACCGCATGAAATATGATGATTGATCTTGCACCTCTTGCCTGTTTTAGCTGACGGAAAAAATTATGTAAATTCCCTGAAATCGAGCTCGACAAAGGCGCGCCACATTTCATAAAATATTTATGCTCGCACTTTCATCTTCCCCTCCACATTCATAAAAACATTATAAAACTTCCCGATCCTCTTTCTTCCTCTCCCACTTATAATAAAAATCCATAAACACCCCTGCGCTCGACCTCGAACAGGATCCCTTTACACTCTAAAGGAACACTATTGCAGCCCACCCCACCGTTCGGGAATAAAAAAAAGTTTGGTTTCCTTCTCCCACAGTAATCCACCCCCTAAAGAACCTTCTTTTCATTCTCTCCCCACCGATTCCTTTGACCTCTCCCACCTATAATAGCCACGAACGCACCGGTAAGCCACGATCATGGGAACCAGCCCGGAGGTACGAAAGAGGGTTTGAAGGAATTGAGTGTGGGAGAAATCGGGAGGGTGGAAAATAGTAGGAAGATGGGTGGAGCTGTCGCAAAGTGATGAGGGAATCGGAAGGTCAAAGTTTAAACGGCGAGACCCAGTAAAAGAAAGAAAAGGCGAGAGAGGTATGTGGGATCAAAATTGAATGGGAAAAAGAGGAATTCGTGGCTTTACTGGGACCATAATTGGGAGCCTTGAATCGCTGAATGGATTGGATGGGTATAAAATTTTCTCAGAGGGCTTAACTTAATAATCTCCCTGGACGATTTTTCTATTTTCTGGGTCCTATAACATACTATAATTACTATTAATTTGAAATTTGAGGGAGGTGCTCATTGTGGCAAATTACACCTCCGCCCTTTACTTGCTGTTTGGGTGTTCGAAAATCTTTCATTATACGGACCAAGAATACGCAACAGAAATACTCTTCTTCACTCGAGAGCTAACTATTGAATTAATTTTCATTTTGTGACTTAAATTCCTACCGAAACATACTCCCACGCATGTTTCATAACTCATTGCTCTGAACTACAAATGCTGTCTAGAAATCGAAATTTATGATGGAGCCACAATGTTATTAAAGTTACATTTTAAAACCAAATAATTTCATTTAAATTAATTTTAGTCTGTAATTCATAAAATGGCGATACTTCTAAGTGATGATTCATAAAATTTTTAATTCCAATAATCAGCATCAGTAACGAATGATTAAGCCATGCATTTCCTTAATTAGCAACGTGTACCAAAACTAACTTAATACACGCCAAATAATCAGAGAGCCTTCAAAAAGATGTAGAGATTTTCGTTAATATCCGTATGGATGAAATAAAATATTGCACAAGGGGAATGTGATGCAAATTTAAAGTGACGGTAGAATTCAGTTCCTACATGACCTAGTAAAAACTGAGATGTTTCCAGTTAAGAATATATCAGGATGGAAAATTTAAAATCCACTTATTTTAGAGTCACATTGTTTAATCTTTCAGAATAAAATGTAAAAGATAACATGAAAAAAAGTTTAAAAAAAGATTCTTGGAGCTACAGTTTTCCCCAAGAAAAAGATTTCCAATAACAAACTCGTGAAGCAATTTAAGCATCACAATAGAAAGGAAGGGTCAAGGAAACATTGCAGATCTGGCGTAGCGGGTGTGAGACAATGGCGAACACGCATGATTCATTTCATCCCTTTGCTGATGGCAGTTATTATCTTAAAGTGGGAGTGTCGACCATCCCAGTTTTTAATGGGAGGATTTTCCTTAGATACCATTTGAGCTCATCTAATTTACATCTCTCCTTTCGACCGATATTATCACGAGAGAGGAGTGATTTCTCAGAGTCGTTAGCCCCAATCAAATTAAAATGAGCGCCAAAATTATTTCCGTCGATGAATAATGAGCCCCGTTATGGGACTAAATGGACTTTAATATAGAAATCCATTATGATGCGGAAATGATAGTTTCATGTGATTATCCATAACCACAAATGTCGCAGTTGAATATGCTGATGCCTCAAAGTGATCCGATCCAAACAATGCCGTTATAAATTAAAGCCAAACAAAGCATGTTATTGCGTGATTAGCCTTGTTAGGCTATGCTTATTCTGAAATATGTTGATTTTCTATAGAATCTCGTCCGTGCTTTCTGGGGCGGTTCCATGCTTAAGCGTATTGCTCGTTTACTGAGGGGTCTCGTCGAAAAGTGAGCCCAAATATTTTCCTTCATTTAATCGTGTCTTTTTGGGGGCTAAATCTAATCCTAATGCCTATGGATTTCGAAAGCATAATGCATTCCAATTATTTTCCTATGCGGAAACACTGAGACCAATTGTGTGCTTTTAGCTCGAGTTCTTATTTTTTACCACATAAAGAAGAAATTTTGATTTACCATGAAATTCTTTTAACTGCATCAGGCAAGTTCAGAAGCATTGGTAATATCCATTATTTTTTGGCGTAGATCCTGCATTAGAGACATAAAGAGTTATCAGAAACCGCACTCTTTTCTAGGAGATCAAGGAGCGTTTTAGGAGAGAAATCGCCGCACCCATCCTCCATTATATTTCTAGATAATTTCGAATTTTCTTTCACTAAGGTTATTATCCAGGCATGCAAATTTCCCGAATGTTAATTACCATAGATTTACTTCATAAATTTGAGGACTTTGAGACAACATACAAATAAGTAAAAAGAGCCTTCGTATTTTAATGTAAGGCATGCATTGCTCTTATAAACGTCTCAAATTTCCAACTAAAAAAATGTAATAAGTACGTTTTTGTCTCTATTATCACGGATTTCTTCGTCCTCGACAAGTCTTGGTACCGCACCATCGGTCTCTGGATATCCTAAGTCAAAATTAAAGAACCCACGGCCTTTTCGAGCATTCGATGTAACTTTTCTTCGCTTTCGAAAACAAGTGCAATTACTTAACCAACTTTATCCCAGTCTCTTTTATCATGTCCAGTATGCATAAATGTGGAAAATACTCTTCTTAAGGTTGTTCAGCGACTACATTCTCTTTCCATCATCAAGTTTTAATGTAAATACAACAATTTAAATGCAAGAAATTCACTACTATAGATCGGCCTGGTGCAGCACAATGATAAATGCGTCCACTCGATAAAAGTATTTTTTACGCGTGCGTACGTCTATATATTAGAAAAACGAACCAAGCATTGATTAGGGCGGCTAAGTCAAAGATCTGTATTAGCGGAAATTATTTTTATTTCATTGCACTGAGGAATTGACAAAAATTAGCAATTATATATGATTAAGAAAGCGAATACTTCTACATATTATTTTTTGAGTAGTCAGTAAAGAGAAACGCGAAATTGATGTTGAAGTATCCTAATATTGACCTACAATCATAATTTCGTAGACCTTTGTTGACAGTTCGTAACAATATTTTTATTAAGTGCGGTCTCGATCTTCCTATCTTTATAAATGCTTATGTTTTGATTATAAATGCTGTGTCATATTCCGAGAAAACGTTATTATTTTGTTTAATTGACAATACTAATTCATAACCTATACGAATATAGGAAGTATTATAAAACTATCAAATCAACATTTAAAACTAATAGGGGCACCGAAACATCTTAGGTCGCTCCTGCCAGAGGTAGAGCTATGTCATACATCACGGTCTAAGGGCGCACTCTATGGAATCTGGTTATTATGTCCTCATTCTAGGGAAGGCAAAGTTTTAACTGAAGGGTCCCTATCTGGATACATCGCTGTCTAGGATATTCTGTTACATACGGGTGGCAGATAATTTAAAGATGACGGGCGAAATAGAAAAGACCACACCGGTCGAAAAGACACCACAAGCGACCATAGATGAGACTGCGATCCAGTAACTTAATCGAAGCCTCTTTCTCAACACATGCTGCCGGACCAACAAAGGAAACAACACCTCGAGATCTCTTTCTTTCTTGGGAGATAATTTACCCCGTTTAGAAATGCCCCGTTTCCACCCCCGTAAAATTAAAACGGATATGACGGCGAAGGATTTCTCTCCTTTTGAAATGCGCACCTAAATCTAAATCCGTCGGAAAAGAGTCCCTTCGCAGCGTAACGACTACCAAAACAGAGTGGGCCTTTTCTTAACTTCGCGTTTTTAATGGGCCGACACAAAATGGAGGGAGCGTAATCCGATTCCGTGGAAGTGGGAGGAGTCGGTGCGGCGGGGTTATGACCGGACGAAAAGGACGCTCAGCAGTGATAACCCACATGTTACTTTACACCACGCCCTTGATTTCCCATCCCTTTCACGATGATCCTATCCTTTCTCTATAAAAATTCTTCCTCCGTCGAGATTCCCAACCCTCGCCCGAAACCCTTCGACCGACAACAATAGCTCATAAACATAGCGTGGGATCCGTGACGCAATTAAAGCCCAAAGGCATTCTTCCATCCCCCGACAGCCACTTAGCCTCTACTTCTATGATTCCATCCCTTTGGCGCCTCCAATAAAATAAACGCTCCTAACATCCTGCGTTATTTATATATAGCTAGTGTCTTTTACGATAGGGTATATGGACGTCTCAAATTTGTCGGGGAAGAAGCAAAGTTTAAAGTAATGGGTGGCCCCGCGATGGAATGGATTCGAACTTTGAGTGAAGGATTTACAATAACGAGGGGTAGCCTGTGTCAGTGAATTGACAAGACATAGTGAAACGGTAATATTTATAAAGATGTGCACAAAGCTGAAAAATGATACGAGCAAGATTTGAGTTAAGCGTAAGAAAAAGGAGGGAACTTTTAGAGTAAATTGCTTTAGAAAAAGAAGAAAATTTCAATGATTGGAAACGTAAAGACGGCTACTAAGAGAACCTAACCTTCTCCCGTTTAATTCATTTTCTTTTATATTTTTATAATTATTTTTCTTAACCATTCTTATTCTTTTTCTTTTATATCTTTATTATTTCTTTTCTATGTTTTAAGTAAAATTTAAGCGTAGAAAGAGGAATCTAAAATTTAATCAGTCTCTTTGTTATTTCATTGCATCATTCAATTTGTCGTATATTTTATCTGTACTGTTCTAATTTTTGCTCGTATTGCTTTCGACGAAAATATTTGCTTATTTTCGAATATGTCAAAACATAGATTCTCATTTTTTCCATAAAGTAAGCTTTCCATAGATGTTAAACGCCATTGATTAGTCGATATTTCTTCGTTTTTAATTCTTAATATCGAACCATTATTCGTGACATCCGTGCATCTAATAGTACATACTGCAATTATCATATAACATTAGAGGAAACCAAAGCACTAAAATGATAAATCACTCACTCAGTGTGACAATCAGCTACTTTTCGAACCATATCGTATTTATGACTTCCTGAATGAAACTAAGTCAAAACTAGAGCATCATCCGATAGGAAAAGGGTACTTATTTTCTTATAAAAACTAATGTAACTGAGCATCAAAATCGGTTTAATACATATTATCAATTTTTATCTTGTTCTGATAAAATACTTGCAGTCAATAGGGCTATTGAAAATAAATGATAAGTCAAAGCAGTTGAACTGTTAAATTCTGCATTCACATAATAAAATGGATTGAAAGATGACGTATGCCGAAATTTTACACGAAAATTGCGTTACTTGGCCAAAAAACCAATAATCTGCAAACAATAAAGATTTACTAGTAAGTTTATGTTCTTATAAGCTGACAAAATCACCGAATAAAAGAACCCCACTTCGAACAACAAAGCACCCAAAGAGAAATGCTACTTATAATACACATTCATAAACATAAAACGTGTTTATTATAGGGCGAAACAAAGACTGTAAGTGTAGGTACATACGTATAATACCACTAGTATTTCATTTCTGATGCTTTGTAGATAGAAGCGTAGTTTTTTTATTCTGACAATATTCTGATGAGAATCGTAGCTCTTTCAAATTAAATATCAGTTGCGGATATATATAATTCTTAAAAACGCATGTATGATTAGAATGACACACGTTTAAAAAATTTTCTAATAGAAACTAGAAAAAATTAAATTTCCATGTCCAAAACCTTCTAAATTAAGAAATATTAGCGAGTTATATTCGAAATTCTTGAGGAACTATGACGCTAAAATTATTAACAGTACTATTATAATTATGTGACTTAGATGCTGGTTTCTAATTTTGGGATCCTCAAGGTCAACAATTTTTATTTCGTCAAATCTATTTTATACACTAAGAAACAGAAAAAGGTTAGCCCCGCAAACACAGAAGTTCATCATTCATATATATTTCATATATATGAGGATAACAGCTGAACGGTTAAAGATTATTATCTGCCCAGCCTAGAGAGCAAGCAGGACTCCGGAAGGGCTTCGGTACTATGGACCACATCCACACACTACATGAAATAATCAACAGAACGAATGAATATGAGATGCCACTAGTACTATGCTTTGTGGACTATGCTCAGGCCTTCGACTAGGTAAGTACCTCCTCTACACTAGAAGATCTGGAAAAATCTGGAGTACATCCGTCTCCTACGAAGCATTTACAAAAATGCCTCAGCCCCAGTAATGCTACAAGAAGATACTGATGAATTCAAAATTGAGAAGAGAGTTAGACCAGGCCTTACCCCAATTCTTTTCACAACTGTTCTGGAGGAAGTTTTTAAAACCTTGGATTGGGAGCAGAAAGGTCTGCGGATACATGGGGAGCACATCAGTCATCTGCGCTTTGCACATGATATAGTACTCTTCGCAACCAACGGAAAAGATCTAGCTTCAAAACTTCATGAACCGAACACAGCAGGACAGAAGATAGGACTCAGGATAAACTTAACAAAAACAAAGGTAACTAACTCTTTTGCAGCGCAAGAACCAATCAAATTGGGAATAACGCCCCTGGAAGTCTGCTCAGAATACTACACATACCTAGGACAACTAGTAACCCCAGGAGAGAATAACAGGATTAACGAAGTGAACAGAAGAATTAAACTCGGCTGGAGTGCCTTCGGAAGAAATGCACATATTATGAAGTCAGAAATGCCAATGGTCTTGAAGATGAATGTCTTCAACAAATGCATTCTACCAATGTTGAACTATGGAAGTGAAACCTGGGTGTTAAACTCTGCAATTACCCAGCGACTTCAAAGTTCAGACTTCAGCGACAACGCAAAGAAGTATGGAAAGATGTATGCTTGGGATCACAAGAAGAGACAGGAAATGCAACACCTGGATGAGGATGTAAACAGGAGTGACAGACATCATAGATAAAGTAAGATCACTGAAATGGATGTGGGCAGGCCATGTGGCGAGAAAAAAACGTCAACCGTTGGACAAGAGCGGTTCTGAACTGGACACCAAGAGATGTGAAGAGACCAAGAAGAAGACCAAAGGACCGATGAAACAGAGACATCATTAAGTACTTAGGTGTGACATGGCAAAGAGAAGCTCAGAATAGATAGCATTGGAAAGCACTTGGGGAGGCCTACATCCGACATAGTGACTACTCGTTAAACGTCTCTGATGGTTAATGTAATTCCCATCCAACATTATGAATATATATGAAATATGAACAAAATATAGGTAATATTCCGTAGCAATGGAGAGATAGAATCATCGTTACACTAATGGTTTCTACAGAAATATTTTAGTTTTATTTTCATGCAAGGGTTCTGAATAATTTCTTCGGAATCGGTTGGTATATTTTGATAATTGATTATGCATTTCTTGTAAATAGAATTTGATTATTAAAAAAGAAGAGAAAATAAATCCTAATTCAGTATTTGAAAACAGGATAAAGAATCATTCTGTCCTAAAAAAACTTTTCAGAAAGGAAATGGAATGTTATTAGTATATTATTTTAGATTCGTGGGTAGAAGATATTCTAAAACATGCTGTACCTATGGAGTTTCAGTATACGCCTTTGAATCCTTCGTTTACGATTTCTTCACTTTCATGAGTGAAATAAGCAGGTATTAGTTAATCTATTAATGGTCTTACAGATCAAGTACTTAATCATTGTATTCAAATGAATTTTAACACGATACTGCGTACGAAATGTCATGGGGATAAACCAGATGTTTAAGCTTCTAAACGAATTATTTATTGATGGAATCGAAATTCCGAATATATTCCTTCTGAACATGAGGACCGAATTTTAGTAAGGCAAATTCCATAATTTATTCTAAGAAGAATTTTAAAACTTCCATGTTGATCTTTAACGGTATCTTTAATTTCTTAAATTCATTTATCAACGTAGCTAAGAAACTTCAAGTTGGTGTCGTAACTAGAATATGACTACCAAACAACAAAAATCCTTGCGAATGAATTAGCCTAAATCTTTTATTACTATTCTTCGCCATCATGAAAACCTCATCCTGGGCATACGTTCTCTCGAATTTTACTCGCGGAGTAAACAATATGACCGAGACCGGCGAAATTAACACCACTGTTAACATTCGTTATATCGTATTATAGTGTAAAACGAGACATTTTTACCCCGTTAGAGGAAAAAGAAAGCATAAATAAATTCTTCTTCACTACACCACAAACTTCACTGGAAAAAATCACTTTATGATTACTCTTATTATTAATCTCATCGAAACGTGGTCGCCACGTGATACGACTCTAAAATAAATTCCGGAATATGTCGCAAATTAATAAGAGCGTTCGTTGCAGAGGGCGCCTGCGTCTCCCGCAGTTAACTCTACTGCGATCGCCGACGCACTGAAAATATAACTCCGCTCTTCAACGCACAATTTTCTACTTCGTCTGCCTGGTTGCTCATTCAAACAGCCGAGAAATATCTTTGTTCTCGCCTTTATGGTCTCACTTCCGACTTGGACTCATTTGCAGAGACATTTTTACCGAATACTTTACGGCTTTTCGCTTCCGAAGGTGCCATCCTTTGCTTACGCCTATTTTACCCTTGATTTATCTTACCTTAACTTCTCCCTCTGATCCGCTCCCTTTTACATTTCATATTTTGCCGTCGCCGACTCTGTTCATCTCAAACATTAAGATTGCTCCGTTAGTCACGCTGTCAGTAGAAACGGTTTTTCATCACATGAGCATTCTTCGGAAAACCACTTCCAAATTCAGTTTCTTTCTCAGTTTTCCTGCGTTGGGTTATTAAATTTATTTTTGAAAATAGGAATTTCCATTTAGAGGAATAAGTATTCGACGTGAGCATAGTGAAAAGAATTGAAATTTTGTAAGAAGTACATAATAGAAAAAGGAAAATATAGTACAGATGGAGTATTCAAATTTCGAATCGAATTATTTCTTTTATTCGACAAAAATTCGAACCTAAACGACATCTGCAAAACTTGAGATGGTAAACAGAATAGGGGAATCCTATTGGAGATTGCCAAGTAAGCAACGCGTTCGACTATTGTGAAAGCGACTCCGGGTTCAATTTCCGGTTAGGGCGAGATGATCTCAGCTGTCCAAGCAATTGCTATTACGATATGAATTAAGGAAATGAAAAATTAGGTTCTTGGTATCCTTTATTTTGTTTCGTTATTCGGTTTTCTACGTAAAATTTGTGCGACCCGTGAGAAAGCTTCTAACGAAAAATAATGTACTAGTCAAAATTATTTAGATATCATATCAAATCTAAAAACTACTGATTTCATAATAAAATAGTTTAACGGATGACGCCGATGAAGAAGAGACGAAGAAAATGTGAGTTCCAGTTTAGGAATATTACGAGAGACACACCGAAAAAGCCATCGTTTATCGCATCGAATATATAGTAAATTCGATCCGATATTCGAATAATTTAGTCAAATAGAGTCGAAGTGAAAAAGATTCGCAAATCACTACTGGACTATTATCTAAGTAATTTAATTATTTGTCTCAAAGATTATGGTCATAAAATAATTTCTAAAAATTAAATCAGAAGAGATTGAAAGTGACATTTATTTCTTAAGCACAACTCAGAATGCACTGCTTATGAAAAAATATATATCTTATCGGAGCATTACGATAATATAACGTCTCTCTCATGTATCACATTCTAAAATAAAAATATCAAGTTTGTATTTTTACATTTTTCTGCAACAAAAAAACAAGAGCTTGAAAAAGGAAATCTCTATTAAATATGTGATATATAAGAAGGCAGAACTTCGTCTCAAAATCAAATATCATATCCCGTCTAGATTTTTCACTAATTATCAAATACTGAATCACAATCTGAAGAATTGTGACGATGCATTCTTTTCAAGCTTAATGAGAAACTCCAACTTCATAATTATATAATAACAAACCCCCAATATTACAAATATTTTGAAGATCAAGTACATTAAAGTTACGGTATATTTTTAATCTCGGCGTAAAATTCACTGCTGAAATTGATCATTCTCTGGAGATGCGTGTCGACTGAGAGGCTCAACTTCACATCGATAAGACGCTTCAGTAAAAATAATAGCGCGAGTCCGACGGGGAAATTCGTAATTTAAACGCCGCCGGAGAAATGACACAGAATGAGTTCCCGCGGCAGACGACCATCGCTAATTTAAAACAGGTTGCGAGCTCCTTGCTGAGAACTCCCTACCGCAACGCATATGCCCCCGTACGAGAGCAGCCGTCATTTTTAAAGAACTCATATCTTTAAGCTTCATTTATTAATACGCGAAGAAAATCTTGATCTGTTTGCTACAAGAACGTGGAATCGTGAACACCAAGAAAAGTAAAGCGAGGATGCGATATTATATTTTCTCAAAATACCCCTATAAATTATTCTCTCGGAAATACTATTTCGTAATGAAAATCAATATAAATAGATTTCGAGCATTATATGGAGTGATAGTAAAAATCGAGTAATCTTTTACACTTGCAATAACGCTAACACATGAGTAGATCAACAATTAAAATTATGAGAATAAACAACATTCAATCATTACTATTATCCCTTATTTCGAATACATTATTTATTCTCTCGTTTTTACTTTATTTATTTTTTTTCATCAGAAGATGAAATGTACGTAACAGTGACTGGCGATTCATTAATTAGCATTTAAATTTAAATACCTAAATTCGTAATTTGAAACATCTTTTCATAATAACAGTTTTATTTTAAGGTTTGATTAAATTTAGTGTTAATTTTTTGCTACTCATAATTAATTTATTTCATCAGAACTTCACATACAGTAATAGCTGCCGATTAATAGAGCACGTAACAATGACGAAGACATACATTTTAATGCCCTAACGAAAAAAACTGATGATCCGTTACTCGAACCCGGAATCTTGGCATTGATAGACCAGAACGCCAACCATTCTGAAATTGAGGTCGGCTTATTTATTTTAGACTTCTATTTGGTATTTAAATGCACAGTATATTACAGTCTATTACTCTTGTAATTTACGTGAGCAAGGCCAAATTCTTGATGTATACTACTATTGAAAAGAGAAACTCAGTCTTCACTTAAATATTGATACAATCAAATGGTCGATTCATTGATACGTCCACAAAAATGTTAAGGAGGAGGCTTATGCAGGAGCCATTATAAAAGGAGAAAATCTTCAATGCTAAAAGCATTAGCTCTTTTTTTAATTTCATTGCTAGAGTATGTAAGCGATATTTTTCGGAAACAAATTCTCGTTAGCCCTAGAAAGAGCTGAGCACACGCTATTAGAGTATCACACAAGTCGGAGAATGTTATTTTAAGCGCGCTAAGAAAAACGGAAGATTTATGAGGAGTTTATAAAGTGCTATTCAAATTTTTGAGAAACTGAAAGAATTAGGATATCCTTTCTTAGACGACTGTTTATAGGATATAGAAGGAAAATTTCTTGTTATTTCTTCTAATGTATATGAAGCAACTGAACTTTTTTATGAGTCGATTTAATCGATATGCAATTGATGTTGTAGTAATCGATAATTACAAAAATAAAAGTGAAATAAATTCAAAATAAGATGTGACTTTGTGGAAAGCCATCGGAATGAAAATTGTTACAGTGCTTCTTCTACTGCAAAATTCTTCCTGCTTAGAAAACTTACGAAGTAGTTTTCTTTTACGCATTCCTTTTAAAGATGTCCCTTTATATTAAATTTAATTCACGAATTGTTAGATATAAGATATCTCGCCGTATTAAAAACAATATTTGATTATTTCGAAATCCTTTTTATTTGTAGTGGATATAGGTATCGTGCTATATAAAGTTGGCCAAGCCATTGCAAGGCAAATATAAAGAGGTGGAAGAGCATCGGGTCCCCTAAACATTTATTGTGGGAGCACACCGTAATATCGGCCCCAAATTTACAAGTTGTTGAGCTTTCATCAGAATATTTTTGGTAGGGCTTAAAGCCAATCCTTTCACCATAAACTTAGTCAAAATTGGCTTTTGCATATTCCATAATAAAGACCGCATTGATATATAGATTCTGAAGGAACAACTATTAGGAACTCAGATTAGGGCGATTAAACAATGGGTACAAACAAGCTACCTAATATTAATTCACTCACAAGCTTTTTCAGTACAATTTTTCGTACATTGCAATCCTTTGAAGTCGACAGCAAAGACTAAAGGAAATGCAAACAAACTGGAAGATGCTGAACATAGTAGTAATAAATTATCATCATAAATTTGGCCAACGAAGACTTTTCGTTATTTGCCAGAGGAGCCTTCAGAATATTTCAGTGTATACACTCGCTTATATTCGTGTAAAAATAAATCTAATGCTCAATAAATATTTTAGATTCTACCAATTTCTACTTTACAGTCATAGGGTATGATAGCATTATTTTCTGTATCTTATTCTGGTTGAAACTTTCATTTACATATCTACATTGTCCCCCTGCCATACGCCACTGGCGGCTTGCGGGGTACTTATCTAAATCTACATCTGTATTAATATCCTGCGATCCGCCTTTTGGCGCTGAGCAGGGGATGTAAACACCGAATGTTTGATCTACCTTTTTTAGCTTGCTGTCATCACGTATCGTTCGCGGAAAGAATGAGTCCTTGTTCTAGCCTCTATTTATCTTATTTTACGTTCATTGTCGGATCGGCTGAAGCAGAAGAGAGGTCGCATAATACTGATAACGACCACTGAAAACCTTCCTTCTCTGAATTTATCAACTATCACAACCCAGCTTCTTGTCCTTTTCCCAATCTACGTCTCAGATTACGAGAGAGAAGACTTTATAGAATATCTCATCTCCGTTTAAGAAGATATAGTCTAACTAAGGTGAACGGATTATCATCGTCAGCTGAAGTACCACTGCACTGTGAAGAAAATAATCTCTCATCTTAATTACCAATTAAATTGTTAAAATTGCTACCAAACCACCGTTTTAGAGTTTTGACTGATAGACAGAGCCGCGCAATAGTTACTAAAAATGTATGTGGCTCTCGAGGTGCAAATCTGGCAAACAACATGTATGAAAGAAAAATGTACGTAAGTGCTTAAGAAGAACCTCTAACCTCCATACTTGAGAAAGGTGAGCCCATTAAACCTAAGTGCAGTCATTTCAGTCATCATTATTTAAAAAATCTCCATTGCGTGATGAGGAACTTAAAGGGAGCTAGTAGGGAAGTGAGATATTAGGATATAAAACAATAGTACGGCCTATATTGGAATATGCGACAAACGTATGGGATCCGCACAGCAAAACTAATATAAATAAAATTGAAAAGGTGCAACAAAATGTAGCTAGGTATATTTAAGGCAACACAATAAGGAAGAAAGCGTAAATAAAACGTTAGAATTTCTTGGGTGGGAAACTTTAGAAAGGAGGAGGAAGCTGAACAGATTATTAGGGATTTCTCAAGTAAAAACGCCGGCGAAGCATGGAGGGAATTAAGTTAAAGATTAGTAAAACCAAATTATTTTGCACGTGGCGATCATGATTGGAAGTTAAAATTGGGAAAACAAAGGACGGATACGGCTGAATACTCATTTCTTAATAGAGGAGTAAGGGAATGGAACTTATTACTTAAACAGGCCTTCAAAGTCTTATCTAAATCAATTAAAGATTTTAGCTTAGATGTTCTAAAATATAATAAAAATGTATCGAAAGGGGGTTTGGGATGTTATTGTTTAAGATATTGTTAATTGTATAAATGTTTGTTGTAAAAACGTGACCTTATCCTGTTGGACAATATAATGATGTTATTTAGGAATGTTAAATGTAATAATGTAAGTGTAAACGGGTTTGTAATTTAACAATGTTTGTGGCTGCCACCTGACTACTGTCAAATTGTAGCAATTTATTAATAATAATAATACTTCTGGTGCCTTGGATCGTGATGGAACGCGATCTTAAGCAATCGACGGCGATCGTGCCATCGAAATTGTTCCAAACATCTCCCGAGATGTAAGTTTCATCAAAACCCTCTAACAATTAATTCCCCTCTTTTAGACGCCTCTTCTTCCATTTCTTATCCTCTCTCTCCCTCACTTGTGCTCCCTTTCAGTCGTTACGCCTTCTCCAGACAAATTTAAACGACGCTCCATAACCAGCTCGAAAGAGACTCATGTCGTTAAAAGCGAGACCTCCATCCTTGTTAATGTCACGCCGACCGAACCACTCTCTCAATTTGTGCATTCTTCACCCCTTTCCTCCCCTCATTCCTGTATGCTACGCTCCTTTACGATTTGCGGTATTTTCAGCATAATGATTGGAAATCCTGCTATGTGGGGGACATCTTTCTCCGGGATCTTTTTTAATGGCCGCCTTTATGCACGAAGTTCTTAAAACGTATCGAGAGAAAAGATATCGCGTTACAAATTTTAATAACCGGCACGGCTGTTATTTGTATTCGTTTCAAATTCCGACGCTTAAAAAAATAACAAGGAATTTACGACTTGTCGCAGCATTCTTGTTTACATTAGTGATGAAAATTGAATCTAATTTGTGAGAGCCTGTTGGAATATCTTCGGTCGAAAGATATGTTGCTCTGATTGGTACTTTATCTTCATTGGCTGCATGTAGCATATATATGCACGTGCATCATTTATCTTCTCTAAAATTGGTAAGAGTAAGGAATTTGCTCTCATTATTTATAAAAGTTACGTTTAAACATCTGGGACTCTCTGTCTATTTAATCTAATATTGTCACTAGTCTTATGGTGGTAATCATACGGATGCAGAAGAAGTATATTGGTCACGATTCTAAAATTTTAATTCAAATAATTAAAGCCTCTTTAGTATCAACGTAAAAATACATGTTACTGACATTGGAATGATGACTATGGAATTCAATCGATAAATCTCGACAATGTAAATACACCGGATCTGAGAAACAAAAAGTAATATATGACTTTTGTATAGGCCGTCAAAGGGAGGGATCAATAAAGCATTAGTGAAGGAGGAATTCTAGAATAAAACCCAATGGATACTTCTCTAAGATAATTTCACTATATCCCTTCGACTTACACGTCTATGAATATGTAAACATGCAAGCTTATTTGAATTGGGAGCAGTATTTCGGAGGGAAAAATATAACGTTAGCGATTTCTCTATTTTTGGAGTTTAAATGTAATCATTATATTAGATATAATATAAAAAGAGCCCTGCAATCACATAAATCCTATGATACGACTTCCGCTACACAATCTGTATAACCTCAGGATTGTATGAAAAATTATCCTAAGGTACGAGAATTATATTAGTTATTTAAAGTAGATGTTGCTCTCGAATGATTCCATGGGTTCAAAAAGTTTACTTTTGGACTGTTATTAAGAAAATAAGGAAGAAAATGAATTTAGATTATATGAGATCGACAAATGCTAGGATTTCAAACTCAACGTATAAAAAGTTTTGGAATTAATAAATTCGTAAAAATCATCGGAAAATCAAAAAAGTCTAGCAGAATTCTAGATGATTTTCCATACATTATGTTTTGATCGTAATATATATCGTACCATAAATAAACAACATTCTGACATTAACCTTATTCATGCGTTTGAAGATTCAGAAACAATAACAAATACATAAATCACTCCATACTACGGATATGTTAAAAGTAAATATACGAAAGAATCATAAATCACCGCATTAAAAATTACCGATTTGAACAATACAGTCATAAAACATCTCATGTTCTTCTGAATATTTTCAATTAATGGTATTTATCATTAGATGGGAAATTACACCAGTAAAACTGACATATTTGAAGGCTAAAGACCGAAATTCATCTCTACTATCGTTTCAGAAATTCTCCCTACTATCTGAATTATTAATAATGTATAACAAGTCTTACATATTTTTAATTGATACCTTCAAATTCCAACATTATTACAATCAGATGTTGATATTCTTCATATCCATTACCAACATTTGTCCGTAATAGATTGGTATTTTTTCTTCCGTTTCACTAGAGTCCATGAGACTACTCGTCACATTTTGGATTAGCTTTTGCAATAAGTAATAAATATTAACGATATGACCGAGATAAAAGCAATAATATCTAGAAATTTCTTTAAGTAAAATTTTATTCATCTCTCATCTTCAAACCATCAATCGATTATGTAAGCTGAGAAATCTCATATTGTTAAAGGAAAGCCTATTGGAAATATCCCCAGGGTTTCTCTTTCCTGGTAAATCAATCAGACAATTTCATTTGCATTTTTCTACATAGCGTTTCCCTTAATAAGCGTCAAGTTATGAATTACTTATAGTAAATATATTCGTATGTAATGATTAAATGAATAACGATCGATGAGATAAGCGGATTAGAGAGATTCATGCTGGATAAAGTTCTTCAATCTTATAGCTTAAAAAACAAACGTATTAATTAGGTTTACGACATCAAAGCTAAGTTCCAAAATACCTATACTTTAGATGGTACGTTCGAATTTATTTCGTATTTCATATCAATTATAAAAAAATGCATTCAAGAAACCTAACATAACCCATTAAACATGCATATTTCTCTTCGATGAAAATAATTCTTCCTTTGGCTTCTCCTCATTACTGGAGAGGTCCGTTAATTGTTGAACGGGCCAAGTTCCAGACTGGCTCATCATACATCTTGGACCCCCACCGGGAGTTAAACCCAGGACCGCTAACACATAAGGCGAGAACAAAACCCTCTCACAACTACGGGAGTCCACTTAATTTCAAAATGATTATGTAAAAGTAATACATAATTCCGCTGAATGAAACGAATAATTTCTCGATATTCTAACACACATGAAAGGAAGGCTCGAAGTATGAGAAATAAATCAACGTTGAGCGAACGTGAAATCAAAATCTAAAATCTACGAACGATTTAGGCACCATCATGTATATGTGTTTAGATACAAGATTTGTTTAACATCATTATTTATTATTACTGTTAGCATATTTTATTGTCCGTAATTGTGGAAAATCATCGATATATTAAATCGATTAAATTTAATAACGGGCAGATAGATAGAAATTGTATTTTCTTTGGAGACTTTAATGACCGTTAAAAACCTCTAGCTATAACGATCTAACTTAGAGGCTCAATAAATTTATTTATCTTTTATTATCAACCGATTCTCCATAGCGCCTGCTATTGATTATAAATAGTCGATTTCTAGACATTCTATTTTCAGTGGAGATTTCAACGATCGTTCATAAACCTCCTACCGTAACAATCAAGCATAATTAGTTTCAAATGAGCCATGAAATATTTTTATTGATAAAACAAACAGGGATGAGTCTTTAGCATGTAGATGATTCATGAAAAAGTACATCTCACGAGTTAACTTCGATCGAAATGAGCAAAATCGCACCACTCTGCCACATTCCCGTTGCGACCGCCCTTCCGACGCAACCCGCAAACTCATTCCTATATCCTTCCCCTCCTTTCTTTCTCTCGCTAAATTCTCTCTCCCTACTCCACTACCCCTTCTTTCGCCAAGTATTTCCCTCCCAACCTCCGCATAGAGCGGCGTCGTGCGGCTGGGATTATAGCCGTTATGAATCAAGTGCATCCACACTCACAAATCACTCAGTTATGGATCCTCGTTATAATGGCCTGCAGGGGCTCCAGGTCCCCATCCTCTCTCTCCTCCCTACCACGCATGCGCGCACCAAACATCCCTCCCTCCACCATTTTTTATCCCTCCACCTCCATCATTCTCTTTCATTTCGATATCCTTCTATTCTGCCTTTCTTTCTCTCTTTACCACTTTTCTTCCCACGCTTTGCACTCGTGTCTCAATATGCCTTTAAACTTTTTCGTGAGCCACACCCTTTTGTCTATGCCTTTCACCTCTGCCTTTCTTTTCGATATCATTCATTTTAACGGTCGTTTTGTTTGATAAAGCAATTTTTCCAGAGAAAGTGCCCGCCAATGCCAAATGTTCTTTTTTCGGAGACCGGAGCCTGTTTTTTGGTATTCCTATAGGAAAGAATACGGTGACAGTTTCCATTCGGGTATAATCTGGATTGCTTTGATTGATTGACAGGGTTTCCGTACCGCTAAACATTAAAAACCGAATCCAAACAAGGCAGAAAAGGAATAATATATTTATCGGGATGAAAAATGTTAGCGATCAAACATAAATGAAATTTAAAGTGCGTCAAATAAAATTGTTTACGGGAAAACAATGATTTATAATGTAAAGTCAAAACGACATATATCGTTTATATATGTATATATGTTTATTTATGTATATATATGTATCGAAATATATTTTCAGATCTGATTCTCCTATAGTACAGGTGCTTGCATCAATAGTAATTTCATCATTATTCCTGTAAGTTAAATCCATTTGACACCGAGTTAATGATGTTTCTTCACACAGAACATTAACTTTCAATGGTATTTCTATATGTCTATTTAATCTGTCAATATTCGCATAAAATTACTCATGAAATAAAGATTTACATTTTATTGGCTATAAAATTCACATGATACTAACATTAAACTGGGAAAATAACGTAAAAATGGAAATTGTATTGTTGAAAAATTGCTTATCGAGAGAATAATTTGATAGAGGATCGCCTACAAAAGTAAGATTTTTAAGCACTATTACCATACCTGGACGCGATGAATTTCTGATCTAAATTAAAACTTACGTGACTCTGCTTCAACTAAAGGGGTAGGAATTCATGAGGCATCGTATGTACACCATAATGTACGAGAAATAACATGAAAATAACTTAGAATGCTCCTTCGTAGAAGTATATCAATAAAACAGAAAGCCATAAGCCATACGTATTAGAATTCCACAGCAGATTTATCCGCGATAAATCCAGCCAAAATACCACGTTCCTTGGATACAAAGAATCTTTCTAGGGCACTCACGATGACGCAATTAGGCAACGAGAAAGGGAAAACGATACAAATTGTGCAGCGGCAGAAACGGATTTCCCTTCGATCGTAAAGCGAAGTCCAAGACACATTCCCCGTCCGCCGAATGCATATCTAAATCCCTTCCTCTCATTTCCGAGTATAAAAGCATCGCCACCAAATACTTACGCCGTAGGAAACGCGTACCCACCTTCTACATTCCGATCCTGTCTGTCTAGTGAAAGAGGGATCCACAAATGGCTTCCTCTTTTATCATAATCGGTGCGTCGGACTGGAAATCTATCCCGTCCTAGTTTTTGATGTAGCTCGAATCCTACGCATTCCAGCCCGAGTCACGTCTGAGACGTGTATGTCACGAATAACACCTCCCCCGCCGCCTCCCCAGACTCCGTTGTTTCCTTCCTCCCTTAACACCCGTACGCTCCCACCACCCTTATCTGACCCCACCCGTTTGCTTTCCTCCCACTCCTCCTTTGAGGACACGCGCTCACCTACGCCTATTCCTCGTCTCCTTCGAAAAACCCACCTCCGACAACTCCGCAGAGGAAGAAAGAGTGAGCCGCGAATCCAACCCTATCTTCGTCCTTACTTCTTATTCCACCTGTTCCCGTCTCTTAACATCCTATCCCATCCCTCACTTTTTCCTCCTCTTTGCCTATCCGCTTCCCCTCCGAGTTCTGTCTGTCGTGTAAATCACACCACGGGTGTCACAGATAGTAGGCCGTTAATCAATGGAGAGGGATGCAAATGTTTTGGTCCTCACAGGAGGCCCGTGTGAGACTCCTCTCCCTTTCAGACGGCAACTTTTTTCAAACCTCGCCACCGAGCGTATTTTTTATTCCGAGAGAGCCACGAATACTCCATGATAAACGCGGAGGGCATCGCGTCTTATTAGATCAAATCCGAAATGGCGAGGAATTAGCGAAGGGGAGGGGTGAAATTTACAGTCCAAATCCCGTCCGTGGGGTGGAAACTTAACCTACCTCAAAATGAGAGAAAAAATTAAAATTACGAGCGACGCTGGTGTTAGAGAGGGAATTCTTGCTGAATGCATTAATGACTAACTCGCCGCGAAAGTTCACGTCTCTAAGGTGGTGTGCTTGTACGTATGTGCGCAAGAATTCATATATTCAAATGGTATGATATGAAACTGAATACACTGTACGTGTAATCCAAAAGATAGGTGCCAGATCGGGATGTGTAATAATAAAGTTCTTGAGTCGACCTAGTATGATGCAAACACTACGGTGGAATACCGGAATTGATTCTCCCATCTATAATTCAATTAAAAAAATGAGTATATCTACTCTATATATTTTAAAATTATATTCCGTTCTTCTAAAGTAAATCAACCAAAGAATGCTAATTTACCAAAACATATGACCTTTGCTTTATCAAATAAAAATTCAGAGATTTTAAAGTTCTTTAAACTTCTTCAATAAAATTAGGTTGCTTATAAACCGATACGAAGAACGTCTTTATCGTGTATATGTGGCTACGACACTATTCGCGTCACCCAGATCCGTTTTTTGGCGTTGTTATCCCAACGAATATAATGAAAAATTAATTCTCGCCTAATGTATCAAATTTAAACAGACGAATGTATCAAATTTAAAAATAGACGAATTGTTCAAAATATTTCTGTAAATAATAAGTATTCTATCATAAGGAATCGTTGTAATACCTTATGATTACAATACGGTGTTACGATGAACTTGATTTACTGTGACTTAATAAGTGTTTTTCTAATTACCAAAGAAATGCTAAGAAAGTTGAAGATAAAAAAAAGTTGGAGTTACTAAAGAACAGCGACTTTCAGTAAAACATATCTATTTTAATGCAAAAATAAATACTATTCAAAATACAGAAAAGGTCACTTCGGATCAAAACGTATGTTTATAAAAGCTTCACACATTTTCATCGATTATTCTATAGAATAGCATAAGATAAAAGGATTACGTTGATGTCTTGTTTCCGAACTTTCCTCTAAGCATAAAATTTTAACCGGGTAAAAATTTCATTCGGGCCATATATACCCGGCGCAATTACTTAAGGGTTCACCTTATAGGGTTCATAGATAAACACTTCCTTTTGCTTACAGAGCCTAAGCAGGGTTAGGCTAATATCAGATTCTCAATTAAACGGTGGTTCAAGAAAATCATAGGAATGAAAACCAAAATCGCGAGAACTCTGAATAGAGGACGGTAAAAAATTATTCCCCGTGCTCCTACAATCAATTTTGCCCTCCACTTAACGTTTCGGTTATTTTTTCACCCGTTTTTTGAGTTCTTTTTTAATTGGGCGGTAATGGCGACGGACCCCTCGCTGAGAGCGTGTGTGTGTCGCGAAAATGTGGAACTTGGCAGGGTGTTGGGTGTCTTCCACCGGTACGAAAAAAACGCACGCCTATCTTCTTTTGTTTTCTGCTCTCCCATCTTTTTCTCCGTCGTCTCGGAGGAATGATTTAGGACCGTGAAGTGGTCGCTTTAATTGATTTAATAATGACTAACGCACATTCTTAAGCGTCCGTTCGCCGCTAATTGGGACGATGACAGAAAGGCGAAGCGAGGATTTTGAAAACAAAATTATTGCGCGGGAAGCACGTCCGCGAAAATTAAGCACGCCACTTCGTCTTGTCAGTGCGGCCGTGCATGCAATCATTACCGGCAAAGCACGCGTGTTCGACAAATGTTTACTTAAGCGGTCATTAAGGACACTCGCTTCCTTTCCGCTGTGAGCGGCAGAAGCTGTGATGAAACGGATTTCGCATTTCCTGATATTCGAGTTTGCGTCGCGAGCGAAGAATTATTACGTTCCTTCTGAAATATTCAAAGACCACATTTCGTCCTCCGCATGCCTTCAAAGGAAACCAAACTTCTTGAAGGAACTAGAATCAGCGAAAGAAATTCAAAAACTTCTTTTTCAATTTAATTCAACATATTGGTCTTAATGATTGTTCCAAATGCTGTAATATTAGAAGTCTTTTGGTGCCGCAGTTTGTTATCCTTGGTTTTTCCTTATCTCGCTCCTCTTTAATTCTTTTGTAATCACCAACGCAGGGATGGCAGAGAAGAGTTGTGTTGTGTGTGAATTGTGATGTTAGGCGAGTTCATTATTTTAATTAATCCGATGGTAAATAAAGTAGCAAAACGGCATCGAAGATTCACTATATCACAATCGCCAGCCGAAATTTTTGTTAATCGAAATAAGACTTTCCAGAAAGTCCATAGTTATAAAATACTACTCTCCCTTAAACCGCTGTATTCCATTAATAGTGAACGGACATCAGCTAAATACTTATGCATGTATGCCGTCCAGTTGATTATTCCTTATTCGAGTTTGGAGAGGCACAAAATAATTCTTCGGCCAAAAATTCATAAAATTAAGAGGATTTATCGTAAACTAAGGTATTTTAACATTTCGGCTTCCAAATTTCTGCATACATAAAACACTTGAGAAACAAATTCGAAAGAAGATAAACTGACCCGCACGAAAAAATTTACAGAGGCGTAAGAGAGAGAAAACATAAAATATTTGAAGACGCATAAGAACAGGCATATGATACTTGAGTCCCTAAAATAGATAGTAATTGGTTTTATAGTGGTGGAAGGAATTAGGAAACATTTTATTTTCTCGCACAGTAAGATAAAGAAGGAAGGAGACATCCATAAATATATATGATCACCCCAACGCATGACAAAGGCGCGCTGATATATAACCTCCTCGCTTAACTTAATGGCTGAACACATTTAAATGTGGAGAATAAGAAGTCTTGCATGATTAATTTTGCCTTGCAATAATGTATGATATAATGAAATATGATTTTTTTCTTCTGTCCATTAAAACTCGCAAAGATATATCCCGCAGACATCGTGTTCCGAAAATTTATTATTTTGAAACCCAGATAAATTGAAATATTGCTGAAAAGACCAACTTAATATTTTAAGGATCATCTAATGAATCACTGGGATTTCTTGAATCAAATCTCTCTTTCTAACGAACTCTCACAAATTATAATGCAATGTCACATTAGACCTGCAAAACAAGGAAACCGATAAATTACAGGCTTCTTTAGATAACATATAAAAAATTATATCAAAGTTTTCCGGCGAGTCAACTTAAGAATACACGTCACCATAAATCATGCTAATCATGTTTTTTATCGAATAAACTAATTTAGACGCTCTGATTGAGTAATAAAAGAAATAGCGTGGATAGCGTTATCGGTAATTTATGGAAAAATCATTCAATTCTTAGGGCGGCAACAGAAAGAATTTGCCTGCATAGTTAACACCGGAAACGGTTGGAAAAATGCAGGAAACTTAATATCTAGTTATATGATATTTTAATGATTTATATCACGCCGTTCTATAGATTTTTAGGCATGTAATGCTGGATAATTATGTTACTTAATCATCACCACATGCGCAAAATCTGAAAGAAATAATACCTGAGGTATGACCTCGTGTTTTTTCAAATAATCATTCTGTTCGACAAAGTTCGTGGTAGAATCTGATCGAATGTTTTTCACCTGCTGAAGTGGTAACTTTCGTTCCGTCCACAAATATATGGAATCAAACACCGCTGAAAAGGCTACGCCATGATGTCATGTCGACATATATAAAAGAAAATAAAGCAACAAGTCCGTTTTGGGACGGCCAGTACCATCTCGCGTACATGTGTTTGCGTGGGTGAGACAAGAAGGAAGAGGGCGAAAGATGACATCCCGAGGAGGGGCACAGAGATATGAGAACATTTTAGAAGACGAACACAGTCTTTTGAGCCCATAGATAATCCTACGCCATATCAACAGTTTCGTGAACCTTTAAACATGCTCGCGGAACGTAAGTTAAGACCCGGATCCGAGGGAGTCTCTCGTGGTACTGTCCGTAAAGGAGTACTTAAGCATAGAGAGAAAAGAAATGGAAGTATGGAAACAGAGGAAGTCCATCCATCTACTTTCTATGAATACAGCTCGTACAGCGAATGGTATGTAGACTCCTCAGCATGATAGCGAAGGATGTCGAAAAAAGGAAAACTATATAAAAGAGGCCATTTCAATGTATCGTCCTATTTGAGAGGGAGGAAATTTCGAATGATTTGCGATTCACTCGTCCAATGGGCGTGGACTTATATCCCACCTTCTGGGGGCGTTCGAGGGATGAGGTAGCACGCAAGAGGGGAGTATCACGCCTCTGCGGAGAGCGACCAAGTGCAACGAAGGAAAAGGAATGTGGGATAAGTGGAGGAAGGTTTTCGGGGGACATCCTGAGGGAAAGGTGATTTCATGGGCCGATTCAGAGATATTCGATTTCATTATCCCGAATTCGAATTTCGGAGGTTTTTATTTGGGTTTTCTCGCCCTCCCTCTTTTATTTTTGGAAGATATTTTTATTCTTATGTTGCGCTAATTAGTCGCTGTTCTGATAAAGGTTACAAGCATCGGATTCCATCTTACGAGTTTTCATTTTATCCTCCGTTATTCCACTACATAATTCCACACGGTCTGTTAATGTGTAATCTTTGATATCGAGGTCCAATAAGAAAAAGCGCATTTACTGTCTTTACTCGTAGATATGTAAAAGTGGTGAAGCTTGTGAGAAAGAAAGGTTACGTTTCAGTCATCGAAGTTTTCTTCAGAAAAGGTGTGATACCTTGCAAAAATAAGGTAAATAATTTATTGAGATCTTATCCCTCTAATGATAAATCAAGCTACAAACGGCGAAGCCTGTTAATCTATTGCATGTTCGTTTTTTGTAATTTTCATACTTCCATAATATATATATTTACTCGCTATACTGTTCCTAAAATTACTAGTAGGTATTGGGAATTAAGGTAAGGTTTTAATTTTAAGGTATTGGGAATGAATGAGAAATTATTATACAAACATTATAAACCAGAGAATGTGATAACACAGTAACTGTTTTAACAATATATTTTATACCGATTAGTGCTTCCTTCGGAAGTTTGGAATCCAATCTCTTTTAGTTCTCTTCTAAAAACCGCGCTGCAATTCTTCCGAAGACAATTATCTGAATTGTATCGATAGAACAGTTAATAAAACTTATTTCGTGTCAATGTAAGTCTACCTTATCTTCAAAAACAAAGTTATATGGTACCCGGAAAGTCAATTGGGCATCGTGTTTGCCTTGTGTGGAACGTGCTTTGGTCCCTGGTTCGATACCGGTTGGGAGTCCATATGCTCCTAATGACCGCGATATGGAAGCATTTTTAACAATATTACTACAGATTTGTGCGACGACTTTTGAATATACTGCTGGATATTTTGACTTTACTCAAGAAACAAAAGTTCACTCCACAAAGTGTAATATAGAAGACATTTTTCTCTGCTTCATAATATATCGAGAACAACTTAATTTCCAATTTCTGATACCGGGTCCCAATAAGTATGCGACGGGCATAATCTAGTGAAATGGTGAAGTTGGTTGGAAAAGATGCCTTTGCTTCCCTCTTTTTTTTAATCAATCCTCTGGACCGCGATCAAACCGCTACCTCTTTCTTGTCCTTCCTGAAAAAGTCTTCGCGTTGCTCACATTTTTCGCTCTTCATTTTTTTTCATCTTCCCGTTTGTACTTCTCGGAACGAAAAGCCGCCTCCGTTCCGTCGGGAGCAAAACAGAACGGTTTCTCTTCGTTTTTTCAATAAAAATATCGAGGGCTTTTCTGCCGAAAACCTCTCGTCATTCCGCTTCTAGGAAGTCAGCGCCGTTTTTTTCCAACCCACTCCGTTCGAGCGGTGTTTAGTTGTTTTTCCCCTTCCTTCGTCAGTTTCCTCGGGGTCAAAGTGTCAGCATTAACTTCCCATGGAAAAAGCGCCAATGGGAAGTGCCACCGTTTGACCGGAAATGAAAATCCCGGTGAGAACGAATAATAGGGAGAAATAATGCACTGCCTTTTAATTGATCAAGAGAAGTTCCGAGGTAAACTACGAAATCAAATTAAAACTTATGATTACCTATGAATACCTATATACCGCTCTGCATATAAAAATGATAAAAAACACTAAACCTGATAAAAATTTACTTAAGTAAATTTTTTATCAGGAATAAAGTTACTTAAGTAAATTTTTAGCAGTTTTAACTTTGACTTTTTCCAGCTGATGCTACTTTAACTGAATTTTTCCGGCTGACGCTGACACTTTAAATCATCCTTCAAAGTGTTTGGGTATACTTCTTTCAAGCTATTTCGAGGGCGATTCTCTCTCTAAGGTTCCAACATTCAGAGGCGCGGAACATGTACGGCCTCCCCCGAGTTCGTTTTTAAAGACGGCTCTGAGTGGAGCAGAATTTGGATAACACAAGCTAAAGTAAGGGTACATATCTGCATCGAAGATGCACTTGAAATGACGCGGTCATTTACCATATCGGTACATAAGATACTATAGCGAGAAATGTTATAACCTGGCCAGCCGTTTCAAAAATTAAACCGAAAGACCAGTTTGTCATTGAAATTTAGAAAAAATGAAGCAAATATAATTTATTTGAGTACAGTAAGAGTTATGAAATGCCTCAAACTGAATCGACTGTATTTTAACATCACGATGATATTGTTGAACCTTTTTCGCTCAAAACTTGGCATTTACGTAGTAAAAAGAGCCGAGAAGCATATGGAAACGGAGATGATTGGAGAAAGCAGATATATTAAAATGAATTTATACACACGTGACTTTGAAAATTAAAATTTGGCTTTCAAGTATGAAATTATCAACTCCTATTGACCTACTCCCGTTTTACTTTATTAAGGATTTTGGATGGCATAGCGTCCAGAATACCAAAAAAGAACAGCTCATTCAAACATTTAAACTTCTGTGTACTGTGAGAAAAATTCATAATCGGTTGAAGATGATGAGGCTAAAAGTTTATTAATTTATCTTTCATTTATACTGCTTTTAAAATTTTACCCATGTATGCAGGTTTATCATGATGTGAGTGATATCCATGATTTCTCTTTTCAGGTACGGTTTTGGAATTCCTTGGACAGTGTTTTATCATCCAAGTTGTTATGACCATCCAAAACTAACTACTAGTTACCTAGAAGATCTTAAACTCTTGGATCATCAACATATGCTGTAAGTGCCATTAAACAAAAAATTTCAATTATAATTTCCTGTATACAGCATTCAATTTGCCGCAGACTCAAATTCCGTGCAAAAATCATAGGAATAAGTCAGTTCGCTGAGAACAAAAGTGGGTTTCCATTTTCTGTGAATTTTAAGATATCCACAGAAAATTCCGTTCACCTAATTCTCTAAACAGAAAGATTTTTTTGGACTGATTTTGTATTAAACCGAAAATTTTCTTTTCGCATTGGAGGGAGATACTATCATCATATTCAAGCAGAAGATTTCGATGGACTCTCTTAATGGTAGAAATCAGCCATCTCATTTTCTAACCCAATTATAAATAAATATAAGTCAAAGATTAAGCAAAATTGAAATGCGGTTCGTAAAATTCGGACATTCCAATCTTCCGGCTAAAAACATACCAATCATCGATTGCAATTTAAAAAATTATGGGATTTCTGATCTTAAATTTTCAGTAATCCTTAACATCTTTGGATAGTGTTGGGTGATGTAAATAGGATTCATTATTTTATGAGCCGCAAAGGTAAAATTTTGAGAGGCGTACGAACGATTGCTTGTCATGCACCACGACTAATTCAGCACGTTTTGGATTTCGACGCTTGCTATCGGTAGATAAAAGGCACAAAAATTATGAACCATTTCGATTTCTTTCGAGTTGCTATGATACGACAACGGAAGAATGGAAGTCCCTGATGAATCAAAATAGGAAGTTCTTCGGGAGAAACAATGAGCTGCACTATATCAATTAACAAACCCTGAAAAGAATTCATGGTCTAAAGCGAGGATTACCCAACAATAAGTAATTGTCCTAAGTATTATATTTCAACATTTTATATCTATGTAGTAGTATAAATGAGGAATAACTTACCATGCAAAGATAATCCACCAAAATAGCACTGGCGATGAATTCAGCTCTCTTAGTCGGTGATCAATTCGGAGGAGTGACCAACAGAAAGCTTCAGGGACGCTACTGAAATGAAAGCAGAAAGAAAATGAATAAAAGAGAGAAGATAAATTCAAAAACTATTTAATTTTTTCAAATGGACACAATGTGCAGCCTAGTAGCACCCAGGTGGATCCTGCAAGTAGTCAGGGTAGTCATTTAAAAATTGAGGTAATTTATTTACAAAGTCCACGTGTCAAGCTTAAGCAGCCCAAATAGGCTGTTTTCCCTCGGATTTTATAAAATGCCGTTTATAAAATGAGACCGCTGTTAAATCTCATTACCCCATGTTAGTCAACTTTCATAGATTCTGACTAGGAATGCTAACCCTCTTCTATTCACTCCTAAGATAAGTAAATAAAATATTTCTCTGCATGGAACTGATTAATTTTATTTCACTTTTCAGACTAAAGTTGAAATTCTATTGATCGATCCATACAAAGATTAGCCCAATTAGGCACCATAACACATAACTAATACTTCCCTTTCCATCTATAGTATTAGCTCATACCACATTATTACAGATGAATTTTGCTATTACCTATTTATCAATCCTAATTCTTAAATTGTCTCCAGTGAATGCGAAATCTGTGTTCTGTTACTTTATGTTTTTAGATTTACCATGTACTTTTGGGAACAAAAAACTTATTTATCGCCCTGTTTATCGCAAGCTATCTCATGTCTTCCTTAAGTCACACCATATGATTTATCTCTACAAAATTAATAAAGCACTTTCCGCGTACATCTTCTTAAAAAGAGGCTACTAAAATCTTTGTTAATACGATTTTTAATGACATGGCATTTACTAGAAGGAAAAAATACTATAATTGATAACTATAATGATAAATTATAATTAATTGGTAATAATTGAATCAGAATAAGACATTTTCGCATCGTAAAACATCAAAGAAATGGATTAAACAAAGATCTGAATCAGCAAACGCTTCACCTGTACCTTCTACGATATCTAAAATGTCCTATGAAAATTGTCTCTTGGGATTCCAATGGCCTTTGATGAAAGCGAGTTCGATTCCCGATGGGGCCCGCGTGCGAAATGACCATAGCCACTATTCACAAAACTGCTAATAATAAAGCCTCCTTGTTACGGATAACTTTGGTCATTCAATACATATTATGTAAGCTTTCGATCTCATAAGGGATTATGGTTAGGGAAAAGCAGCGTCGAAGGGTTGCGCCGAACTTTCTCTTCTCGTCCACTCGCCACCTCAACCCGTTTCGCGGCAATTTTTCACGGATAAATTTTCCCCTTGCCGTATATCAACCGCCGTCATTATCCCTTCCTTCGGATCCAAAAAATGAGCATAGAAAAGAAAATAACATACAACTTCCCGTTCTTTACGAATAAAAATATTTTCCTGGCAGAGAAACAAAGAAGAAACTCGCGTAACCTTCGTTTAAAATGATTTTATTAATATATTGCCCCAACAGTTACTTTGTCTTCGTCGGTAGCGAAACTCGGGGATCGCGTGAGCTTTCGCGCAAATAAAAATGCTCTTTTCTGCCCTCAAAATCGGGTTTTTGCTCCAAAACCTCTTGGGCTCCGAGTACCTTCTCCGTCCGATCCTCGAGGGAAGGCGGAAAAAAACAACCCCGCGTCATTAGATTAACAACATCAGTCTTTTTTAAGAACTGCACACAACCTCCCGATCCGTGTCTCTAACGTATGAATAGGAGGAGAAAGGACGGGTAAAAGATACGCCAACTACCCCAAGGCGAATGGAAGTGGCGTGGAGAAGGAAAGCAGTTGTGTGGAAAGGAAGGGGGGATGATATGCTTGGAATGCTATGGGATGGGGTGTGAGAGGGTGGGGCGGACCCTGAGGGTATTCCTTCTCCTATCAATCCCCTCCTCACCTATCTATCTTTTTCCCTTTCTCCTTCGAAGATCTCGATCATCGGCCCAGAGGTTCTTCGTGGGTGCTTGCCTAAATCGAGTCGGGAGATGAGGTGTTCCTCTCGAGCGTAGTTTTATTTCCTCAAAGTCTACGCTAAGGGGCAATAAATGCCTCTCTCTGCGTTATCAAACCGGCGACTCGGCCGTCTATTTCGTTCCGAAGATCTCGGACCTGCGGTAATTAACCTGCGGAAGATTTTTCTTGACGTGCGCTAGATTTTAACGCTGCAGATGTTTTAGACGTTGCCCTTCAACGGTATTAGTTCTGACGTCTCTCATTCTTGGATGGTGAAGGCGGCGACAGTGAAAAGCATGATATGATTTCGTTTTCATGGGTTTTTTCAATGGCCGTAAAAGAGGGAATCCTGTTATTTTATTTTGGTTATGATTTTTTCATAAATATAGAAAATGGAAGAGAAATAGAAATAGTACAGACATGAAATGACATAGACATGTTGAAATTTATGAGACTTTTAGTAACAAATTCGTTGGCTTCGCCATGTTATGAATATAAATTCATAAAAACCCTGTATCCCTGCTGTAAGCAAGTCATGTTCTTTATGTACTTATATTTAATTATTCTTTTAATTCTTCTATTTAATGTTTGCTTCTAACTAAAATAATCTCTAGAATATTTAGCAGGCAACAGTAACAGGAAGCATATATTTATCTGTAATTCGGGAAACTAAACGGAATAGCCATCTTAAAAATATGGGCCTCGATTCCACTTATAATCTCTTTCCAAGATGTAACCAAAGAAATAATTGCTTACGTGTATACTTATATGAAATATTTCATCGTAAAGCGCTTTCAAAGCTCTCATATATTTCAGAGTCGTTGAAAACGATACGCGAAGCAGCGAACGAGATGCCCAAGCATTACTAAATTTGTAGCAATAAAGCACTCCTCTTTCTTCTGCTTCGACTGTCATTTCATCCCACAGACCTCCATAGGCATTTGCTGAGCAGTTTCCATTTGTAAACCATTCTGAACCTCGATCTTCACGTAGTCGAACTCTCACATTGCTTTGGAAACGGTATCGAAATTTCTCTTCGAAACTATTAGCGGCTCATTCTCTTGCCCGTAGCTCCAGATAAGTTGTACATCATCGTGATACGCAAAAGAAAAGCCAAAAACATTATGTAAAACTAATGCAAGACAAATTCCTCGAGAACTTAAGAACATTGATTTTGGTGATGACTGATGTAAGTAAAAAATACAGAGAGATGATGTGCCAAATTGTGAATAAGCGATGGGGAACGAGGTGACAGAAAGATTAATATTCCTCCTAGCTAATGTCTTCCAAGGAATGGATTTATGTAATCAACATCCATCAACATAAATCCCTGCCTTACTTTTTTCATTCACACACGACCGCTCAAAACTCCCACTACACATCCAAATGCGCTCTTATTTTCGACGAATTAAGCGCAATAAAAAAATCAATAATACTTCTTTCGACGGAGAGTGGCATAAATGGCTCGCTACAGATTCTACAGGTTATATTGATGACCGCTGAAAGGAAATGAACCGTACGCGTCTTCTTAATGTCATCTCTCGGCGGATATTAGAGATGATCAATCCACTTCGCATGCATGCGTGGGATGCGCCTCTCTCTATGGCCTTAAAATATTTTGACATCCTAGCATATTTTACGCGCTTTACAGCCAAGTGCAACTTTTTTACTACGCGTTTAAGAGAAGGAAATTTAAGACGTTCTCTCGGGAAGACTGTAAATGCTCACATTCTCCAGTTTTGAATTCCGAAAAAGAAACGCACGTACCTTATCTAGAAAAGCTAGAGGTTTTTACATATCTAATGTTGAAATGCTGCGTCCATTAAATTATTTTTAACGTTTTGAGTTATAATATAGTAAATTCATCCATAACTTCTATTTTCTCCAATAAATTTTAGGAAAAGCGAAGCAGTGAGCTCGGACTGTATTAAAACTACGCAATCGATTTAAGATCGTTGCCCGATGTTGGCTTGAATAGATTCCATGAGTTTTGCTCAAATTTCTTTTAAGAAAGAACAAAACGGTCACTAAAACTTTCGACTACAGAAAATCACTCGTGAGAATCAAAACAATATAACTACATATGAAAAATTTACTCCAGCGATATTAATGAGAGCTTAGCACGCAGCTTTTCTATACTTTATAATCTGTGTCTATAATCCTTTATATATCCTTTCCATCATAATACTAATGTAAAGTGATAAGAGGCTAATACTGATCATCTTATTAGTTTCGTCAGAAAATATTCAAGGAGGCTCCAAAGGTGGCAGATGAAACAACTTGATTTAGATAAATAATATGTATGTATTAATTAATAACTTATATAGCGTACATCATGCAATATACACACATTTAACTCACTATTGTATTAATTATTGAAAATTATTCAACTTAAGCGTAAATAATTGAAGTAATTATGTTTTTCATAGTCTTCCTCCTGTCTATATACAGTTAAATATCATTTTTCTCCAAATAATTACTTACATTTTCTGAAATGAAGAAATATTTAGGACTTGTTTATCTATACAATTATTTTGTTTGTGGAACTGTGTCAAAAGTACCTAGCTTTATTTCTTACAGAATAAAATTTAATTTCCACAATCTCAGCCGCCGCCGTGGACTTCTTTTTTCTTTTTTCCTGCTACCGCCTTACTTGTTAAATTCAGTTTCATACTGAAATATATGATTAGGCAAAAATAAATAAGGACACGTTTTCTGCTCCTTAAATTTCTCTCTTCCTAAATAGCAATTGCTAGAGAAGTAAAAGCGAATTCTTATTTTATAGATTATTCATAATTAGGCGATTTCTTTTTCTTCTGTGTAATGCAATCTAAGTGGATCAAAATTATTTACCTTCGATGCTTGAAGCTCTTTAGGAAACTGAAGAAGTTCTCGAACAAACAACATAGGATATCTGCCATCGAAATGACATCTACTTCTGGTTTTTAATTACATTGTATTTTACCACCATATTCAAGAGTCTACCTCGACAAAGTTGATTTTGCTTAAACAATATTTGGTTGAAATACTGCTCAAACTTCACCAGCAATGGATGGCCTTATTTATTCATGCAGAACTCACATATTCTCAGTTTATTCTTAAAAGGTTACATGTATTACATGCAGAAATCCCAATAAATTTACATTTTTGCATATCATTGCCTATTGTACTGTTTTAAAAACAATCAGAATTTAGCCATCTGCCGATATACGTCCGCCCGAGATACTCAGATCCCTTCCGCGGAGCAATATTTATGCTTCCTCGAGAATTAAACAAACACCAACTTTTCATCCGCTGAAATATTCGAGAGACCTCTTCAGCGCAACCATACAGAGCTGCACTCACCGAATTTCAGAGCTCGGAGACTGAAATAATATGCTTCACAAAGCCTCAACTGGGTGGCAACGAAAAAAGTGTGGGAAAGGAAGAGGTTAGAAAAATATCAGCCGCGTTCCCAGCGCCGTGAAAATAGTGAAAAACTTGCTGCCTTTCTTTTTCATCTCTCTTCCTTTCTCTTCTTTGTTTATTTTCCTCTGCCTCTCTCTTGGCCGCCACCCAGCTCACGAGGGGCATCGCTTTCAGAGGGCATTCTTTCTATTTCTCAAGGAAAGGGGTTCTTTCCTCGACTCAGATACGAAGCATTGATAACAGGAGAGCCCTCAGGGCCATGCGTGACAACACCACCGAATCTCCGAGGCTTTTCGCCAAAACGTCTTAGCGGAAACTATTCCTTCCACACACAGCCCATCAATGCTGTCTGCGTGGGTGTCATCCTGCAATTTGACGACCTTAGCAGTCGGGTCTTTTTCCCACGACCTTCGCATTCGGTAGAATTCTCTATTGGTTCACAAGCGCCACATCATTGAGCACTTAAACTGCTCCTACCAATCAGATTTCGGTATTAGATAACCCTGATTTATGGCCTCCATCTTCAGCCTTCAAAGTTTTTCGGAAAACAAAATTTTGACATTGAAGGTGAATTCGTTATTTCAGATTCCATTACCGTATCCAGTGGGTGGAAAAGGTTATACCAATTGTAAGTTGTTTAAGGGGGAAGATAGAAACTTGCCAAAGTGGGAGGTCGGTTGCGAGAATTGCCTTATATGCGTATCTTATATATATGCGTAACAAGAAAGTTGAAAATGAGTATACAATCTCTATCCTTCCTTGTTGCATCTAGTCTCTCTATTTGCGTGGAAAGGATCTCAGGGGAAAGAGGAAAGCCGAGGGATAAAGTCAAGTATGAGTGATATACGGAAATGTTCAAATTAAAGCAGTCAAAGAGAACTTAGTTAGATAACTTATAGTAGATATAGATTATTTCATTAAATAATATTTTATTTAATGCAGATAATATTAAATTATATTTTATTTAATGTAAATAATTATATTTGATGTATTAATTTTTATTTATCATTATTTTAAGTTAATAGGATTTTAGGTGAGACATTATCGAACAATTAAGCATAGATATTTTAATCAGTAGCAAATCTAAGTCAAAGTTACCTTAAATCTTTTACCGAGAGAAATTTTACGATGTAAAACATAAAGATTTCATCGAATTATCAGCTTGTCCTCAGCAGTGTCGTTCTAAGGCAAGAGAAATTCATATTTTACTTGATTGCACGGTTCTTAAGAATCTGCCAGATTCCAGAAGAGAAACATGAAAGAAAGTCTTGCAAATATACAGCCCGTTCATCAACCTCAACTATATCGATTGCTGGCGACAGTACACGTTTTCACTAGAGCATACCGGGAGCGCGTGAGATGGACGGGTTTGTAGCCCAAAGGAGATACGACTCCAAGAAATCAGGACGTATTTAATCAAATCAACCTCTTCCCATATCTCTTGCGCTTCAATGAGCTGTCATAATCTCCCACGTTCATCCACACCTCCGCGCCACTCCCACGCTCCCTTCGATCCCGAATATTTCAGGGCCCCACCTCGATCCCATAGCATCGCCAAACTTCGCGACAGTGCAATTTTTCTCTTTCCACCACTCCTTCAGTCCTTAAAGATCGCCAGAGTCACGTGGAAACATGCGAAGAATATGGGATGGCGAGAGAGGGAGGGGAGCGGAGCTGGAGCGGCGTGGTTAGAACGTGTGCAGAATCGAACAAGTGCTAATGCGTCCGCAGCTGAACTCTGACGTGCGGATTTATTAAGCTCAATGAAGAGGTATTCGGAAGCTAGATTTCTATCGGGTATAAAAGACTGAATCATGTAGTTTGTTTCGAAATTTCAACAACCAAAGAGTACTTGGGGAAATCGCTCCTAATGATGAACGTGATAGCCTACCGACACCAAGGCGACGAGAAAGTACGAGTCCTTGCTAATCGACTTTTTTGCTAGAAAGGCATCGCTGTAAGTGGCATTGATAACCTCCATCCTGTAATTTTCCAGTTTATGGGAGTTTCTGAAAGGAACGGAAAATAAATTAAAAATTAAGCAAAACAAGGTATTACCCGGGTGGAATCCAGTACGGCTTCTTGTATGTGTATGAATTAGTAGTGTTAACAATTAGCCTATGTTTGACGACAAGCTTGAATTAAACAGATATTGAGAATTCTTTTCTTTAGCACTATACATCTACAACATTTATCGATGCAACCTGGAATTTAAAGAGTTCACTGGAGATGAACTAATAAGAAAATTTTGTTAAATCACCCTCGGCAAGTTTCCAGATCTGTCCTTAGTGTAACGTACACATTATTTGCTATTTCCATAAATAATTAAATGTAAATAGGGACTTCAGTTCTTTCAAGTAATCACCAGTAGCTCTCTCGGCTTTCAACAACACAGCATATTTTATCTTTACCATTAGTTTGATCGATTCACTTCCTACAGAAAACGAGCGATATGATTGGATAACCCATCTAAAATGGAAAACATTGTAAAATGTGAAGAAGTAGGATTATCGTATACGAGGCGTGAATTGTAAAAATATGCAGAGTTATGTTTACCTTTGTAGCTCCGTGCAGCATTGATGTCGGAGAAAAATAATGAAATAGTACAGGGTAAAGTAATATATTAAGCTTAATTCATAAGACATAGTTGTACGACCTAGTTGTTAGTGGGAGAGTTAATTTTGATGCAGTTACTGTCGAAAGGAAAGTCTTTTGTACTGACCTTATTCATATCAGCCCTCAGTCATATAATCCAAAGAACGCTCTATCATCGGAAGTAACTCAAGAAGAAAGTTCGAACAATAGTAAAAAAAAGAACTCACCGAA